>OZ001647.1:11536159-12844321 GCA_963924145.1 Pyrausta purpuralis | reverse complement strand
ACATGATGACGTGTAGCCAATGCAATGGGAAATATCACCTACAATGTCTGACACTCAGCAAGGAACAATTCCTAGCTTTGAGTTTAGAATACAAAGCATCGTGGACGTGTCCATCATGCAACAATGTTACACGTCGCAATAGATGTAATCCACATACACCAGTCAGGCAGAACCAGATTCCTTCTGTAAACATGAACATGTCCTTTGGACAACTCGGACCCGCCCTCAGCGCTGAACGAGTCGCTGCAGCGTACATCGGCCACGGGACCAGCGCGCGATGACATCGTTACTATGGACAAAATTAGTAAATTACTGGATGAAAAATTGCATCTGTCGCTCTCGGAGTTTCGTTCTGCTCTAAGACAGGACGTCAAGTCACTGGTGCGAGAGGAAATGAAATCTACTGTACATGACTTAAGGCCGATTTCAACTCTACTATCGAATTCATTAACGAGAACAGACATCCTTGAGGTCTTTGATAAATGCCAAAAATAACGTCATAAACGCTTTAGAGGCACAAAATGCCACTCTAACAAAGTGATTTGCATAAATTGAATAGTCGCTTATTAAACTTTGAAAAACTGTCACGTAGCCATAATATCGAACTACAAGCCGTTCCCGAGTCACGCAATGAAAATGTCGTAACTCTTTTCAAAAAGTTGTGCGAAACTATAAATTTATCAATTGATGATTCAAACATACACGGCCTGTAGGAGGATAGCAAAGATGGATGTTAAATCGAATCGTCCAAGGAACATACTTGTATCCTTTTCATCACCACGATTGCGTGACACAGTACTTTCATCGATAAATCGCTATAACAAAGCTCACCCAAAGGACCCACTTAACTCTGTCCACCTTGGTGTTGCTGGAGAAACAAGAAGAATTTATGCTAATGAACACCTCTCGCCGGAATGCAAACTACTATATGCACAGACAAGACAAGCCGCTAAGGATAAAAACTATGGCCACTGTGGTGGGCCACCAAATTTATCTTCTACAGATAGGTCTTCTATTCTCCTGATTTCAAGAGGTAATTATTGAAATAAAACAGCCGGATACCAAATTGTTGCAATCTAATTAATTGACAGAAAAAACAAGCATGTTTTACATAGACGTCACTGTTTGACATTGACATTTTTTGTGTCGTTCGGAAAGGAACGAACGCTACTGCGTGTGTCGTTCGGAAATCGACAAACGCCACACCACCCCCCCACGGAGAAATAAGGTTAGAGATCGAAAGGAGCCGCAAAACGCACCCTGCGACCAGATCTAGTAGTGTAATTCTTGCCAGGCATAGTAGAGGCAAGCGGAGAATGAACGGGCTCCGGTGACAGTGGTGAAGGTGTCAGAGATGGTGGAAAGCATTATGACGCAGGCGGCGAAATTGCAGAAGGAATAACCGAAGGCAGCGGTGGCGAGGAGGGTGATGAAGGTGGAGGCTGTGATGTCTGCTCTATCAGAGCTGGCTTCACGCGATCCAAACTTACCTCTGCCGGCCTGCTGTTCAATTCCAGAACTATGGTCTTTTCTTTCAGCTCGAGCACGCGGTGTGGTCCAGTATAAGGTGGTGTAAGTGGTTTGCGAACGGCGTCGTCCCGCAGAAAAACGTGGGTAGCGCTTGGTAGTTCATTGAACACGAAACTTACCGGGCGGCAGTGCCTTGATGCTGAAACTGGGCGCAGTTTAGACATCTGTTGGCGGAACCTTACTACGAAATCGCAGGGGTCTTCCTGACGCATGGAAGCAGATTGTGTGAAAAATTCGCCTGGAAGACGCAGCGTCTCGCCGTAAAGAAGTTCAGCAGCTGATGCTTTAATATCTTCTTTAACAGCTGATCTGATACCTAAAAGGACAAGAGGTAGGGCTTCTAACCATGTCTCGTCGTGGCAGGTAAGAGCGGACTTTAGCTGTCTATGTAAGCGTTCAACCATTCCATTCGCACATGGATGGTAACTGGTTGTTCGAGCTCTGATAGTGCCACAGCATTGCAGAAGCCGGCGAAATAGGTCCGATTCGAATTGGCGTCCCTGATGATGGTGGGGACGCCGAATCGGGCGATCCAGCCGGAGATGAACGTGCTGGCGACTTCTTCAGCACTGATGCCAATCATGGGCCATGCCTCCGGTCATCGAGTGTATCGGTCGACCGCAGTGAGACAGTAGCGATAGGACCTACAAGGCGTCAGCGGACCGATGATGTCTATATGGACATGTTTCAGTCTTGCTGTCGGGTTGGTAAAATGTCCCAGCGGCATTTTGATGTGCCTGGTGACCTTACTCTGCTGGCAGGGAATGCATGAACGAGCCCAAATACGGCAGTCCTTTTGAATGCCAGGCCAGACGAAACGGTCAGAGACGAGGCGACTGCCGGTGCCGGTGCGAAGGCGGTTGCCTTAGCTCCGGGGTGGCTCAGGTTGTGAATCCTGTCGAACACCCGTTTTCGGAGTGGTGGGGGAACGTATGGTCGCGGTTTGCCACTGGAAAAGTCGCAGACCAGGTTGTATTTTGTGCCTGGAACGTCGGTCTTTTTCAAGACGAGAGATGATGAGGTTTCATCTGCTAACAAGGCCTTTAATTCGTCGTCATACTTCTGCGCCTGCGCGAGGTCTGCGAAATCAGCTTCGATTGTGATCGACTCTATGCGCGACATTGCGTCCGCGACGATGTTGTCTTCGCCCTTGATATAGACGACGTCGGTTGTAAACTGTGAAATGAACGTTAGTTGATTTAGCTGAGCTGGGGGGAGGCGTTCTCGACGCTGTGTGAAAGCGTACACCAGGGGTTTGTGGTCGGTGTAAATGGTTGCATGTTGCGCTTCCAGGACGTGCCGATAATGTTGCACGCTTTCATACACTGCGAGAAGCTCTCGATAATATGCCGGCCATTCTTTTTGACGGGGTGAAAGCTTCTTGCTGTAGAAACCGATGGGTTTCCAGCTGCCGTCAACACGCTGTTGTAGACACGCTCCAATGTTCCAATGCTCGAAGCGTCAGTAAATAGACCAAGCGGAGCATCGCCTACTGGATGTGATAAAAGCGTGACGTTGGAAAGGCTTTCCTTGCATGCATCGAAACTTTTTAGGAGTTCGGGCGTCCAGTTCATGGGAAAGTTACCTTTCCCATTGATGGCTACGATTGCGTCAATTAGAGGGGCCTGATGTTGTGCTGCTTTGGGAAGGAACTTCCTATAAAAGTTAGCCATTCCCAAAAATCGCCGCAGACCTTGGACTGTTTTTGGGGGCGGAAATTCTTTCAACGCCTGGATTCGGCTGTCAGGTGGTCTGGTGCCATCTCCATTGATACAGCAACCCAAAAATGACACCTCTGAAGCGCCTAGAACGCATTTTGCAGGATTGATGACTACACCGTACTCGCGTAACTTCTGGAAAAGAATTTGCAGGTGTTCGACATGCTGGGATTCGCAGCTGGAGTATACCAGGATGTCATCAACGTATGCAAAACAGAAATCAAGCCACGCTATGACCTGATCAATAAAACGCTGGAACGTTTGGCCAGCATTCCTGAGGCCAAATGGCATATAAGGGAATTCATAGAGGCCAAAAGGGGTTATGATTGCCGTCTTGCACACGTCGTCGGGAGCTACTGGGATCTGCTGGTAGGCTTTTACCAGGTCTACCGTACTGAATATGGTGCAGCCAGCAATGTTGTTGCAAACATCCCCAATGTGTCGGACGGGGTACCGATCCGGGACCGTACGGGCGTTCAAGGCTCTGTAATCCCCGCAGGGGCGCCACGAGGCATCCTTTTTGGGCGCTAAGTGCAGGGGAGAGGCCCAGGGGCTCTTTGACGGTCTGACAGTTCCACATTTTACCATCTCCTCGAAGGCCTGTTTAGCAACTTGCAGTTTTTGTGGAGCAAGGCGGCGAGGGCGGCATGAGACAGGCGGGCCATTTGTAGTTTTGATATGGTGATAGGTGTCATGCTTTACCTCCCTAGGTGTTCCAGGTGGTCGGGTGATTTCGGGAAATTCTGCCAAAATTTTTTGAAAAAGTGGAGTACTGTTGTCGCAAGAAACAGCCCTGATACTGCACTGCTCGATAGAAGCTACGACGGCGCTGCATTGGAGACCAGTTTCTCCATCAAGCAAGCGCTTGCCAGCACAATCGGGCAAAAGGTGGTAATGAGCTAGAAAGTCTGCACCTATAATGGCTGTACTCACGTCAGCAATAATAAATGTCCAGCGGAAGTCCCTGCGGAGACCCAGGTTTAGGCAGAGGTGCATGGTGCCATAGGTTGCTATATCACTGCCATTGGCGGCGTGCAGTGTGTAACCTGTGGTCTCAAATCGGGTAGTTAGCCACCGACGCGGGTAACAAGACAAATCGGACCCGGTATCTACTAGGAAACAGCGGCGAGATATCAGTTCCGTGACGAATAGTCGGCGACTGTGAGAAGGACTGCCAGCTGCCGACACTACTGGCAACCCTGCCGGTTTTCCGCAGCCCAGTTACACGGAGATTGGCATTTGGTAGCTTTGTCTTGGAAGACGCGGTGGTACCAACACGTTTTCTCACCTGCGGGTGTGGGTGTGCGTTTTTGACTGGGGGTCTTGCTTCTGGCGGCAGAGTTCGACCTGTTCCTACTGCGGTTGCGTGGGCCAGCGCTGGTCAAAGCAGCTACCTGCTTAGTTAGTTCGTCTAGGCGGGCGGATAGGTCTGAGGTAGAGAAAACAGATGGCGGGCGCTGCGATGGAGTACCTGATTGTGAGGGGCGCCGGTCCCCAAGCTCCTCCTCACTAATTAACTGCCGGACCCGCTGTTCCTCCGATGTGCTTAGTCTCCTAATAAGCTCTGACTTTAAAACTACATATTTATCTTTATTAGGGGGTTTCGTCACAATGTCTTCCACCTCTCCAATGACCCTAGAATCCAATTGAGCCACTACATAATCATATTTTGTCTGGTCCGCTACTATGCCTGCTATGTTGAATTGGCATTCCACTTGAGCGAACCAGGTGGCTGGTCGGTCTAGCCAAAAGGGTGGCAATTTAGCGGCTACTTTAAAAATTTCTTTTCCTATTAATGTTGAAGGTTCTGATGTTGAAGGTTGGGAAGGGGTGGCGGCATTTGGTTCTCGCATCGAAGCGAGCAATGCCTGCAGCGAGGCATTTTGAGATTGCAATTCCGCATAGCAGGCCTCTAATGCAGCAAAACGTTCTTCCATTTCTGCCATTGTAAAGAAAAAATATACTTAATAACAATAATTAGCAACCTAACACTACTAACCTTATTGCAATATTAACTTGTTAAAAGTTGAATATAATTTTAAAACACAAAACTTTGATGGCAATATAGTTCAGTCCAGTCCAGGTTGAATCCAGTGTCCAGGTTGAGCTTTGATGGCAAGTTTTGAGATAGGCTGAAGTTGGGTGCGTCGAAGGTGTACTTGGAACCGGTGTGGTCCGCGATAGCGTCCCTGAGAACGGCGTACTGGCTCCCTCGTTGCAGTCACTGATGCTATGGTTTGAACATTGTTGCGTAGATAGATATGCGACGGCTGGCTGGTCAACACGTAGCCCTTCGTTGCTGTCGATTGGGTTGATACGCGACGGTCAACTCGTAGGTGAAGGAGAAGATGTTGCGCGGCTTCAAAGTGATTATTTTGATCACTCGCGTCGTTGTCACCAATATGGCCACTGTGGTGGGCCACCAAATTTATCTTCTACAGATAGGTCTTCTATTCTCCTGATTTCAAGAGGTAATTATTGAAATAAAACAGCCGGATACCAAATTGTTGCAATCTAATTAATTGCACAGATTAGTAAGAGTATTGATTAATTGACAGAAAAAACAAGCATGTTTTACATAGACGTCACTGTTTGACATTGACATTTTTTGTGTCGTTCGGAAAGGAACGAACGCTACTGCGTGTGTCGTTCGGAAATCGACAAACGCCACAAAACTACAAATATGCCTGGGTTAAGTACGGGCGTATCTATGTTCGCAAAAATGACGAAAGTGGCTATGTTTACATTAGAGATGCGTCCTGCTTGGAAAAATTATAACGATAATATAACGACAATATAACATTTAATATATTTTCGTTTTATTTTATATAACATATTTAATTGCTTGTGTACTGTACATTTGTTTATCCTAAATGTTAATATTCTACCAAAACGTGAACAGAATCAGGAGTAAGTTGAAGGATCTGTATTTAAACGTACTAAATAGTTCCTATGATATTATTTGCTTGACTGAGACAAACTTCAACAACAGCGTCTTAGATAATGAATACATTGACAACCGTTATATTGTTTTCCGCAGAGATCGTAACTCATCAAATAGTAAAAAAACTGACGGAGGTGGTGTCGCCGTTGCAGTTAAAAAGAGCTTGAAGGTTGTCCGTCATGTATCGTGGGAATGTGATATCGAGGAAATATGGTTAACTGTTATTTCTGATAAACTTGAAGAGAATTTGAATATTTGTTTATGTTATATGCCACCTTATTTAGACCTTAAGAAATTGAAACATTTCTACAATAATTGTCAAACTTTATTTACAGAAATACTTAGCAATCAAAATGTGTTAGTCATTGGCGATTTCAACACACCTGACATAAATTGGATACCGAATCCCAACTCTGCTTTCATGACTCCTATTTTGCAACAACAAAGTGCTAAGTCTTTACTTCTCTTGGAAACCATATCTTTATGCAATCTTTATCAATTTAACTTCATTACCAATGTAAATGATCGTGTCTTGGATCTCGTCCTTTCTAACATGGAATGCATTAATGTCGGTGTAGCCCAACAATTAACTCGCTTAGATAAACACCACCCTTCAGTTACATTAGCACTAAAACCGAGCATGTGAAGCCTGTCGATGTCAAAAGACCTAACTTCCGGAAATGCAATATAGAAAAAATCAAAACTGAATTAAATTCTACAGACTGGCTATCAGTACTGGGTTCTGGAGATGTCAATATGGTAGTACAGGGCTTCTACAATGAATTAAATAACATCATTTCAAAAAATGCACCAATCATTGGTGCATTTTTTCTACACGCAAAAGCAATAGCTATCCGAACTGGTTCAGCACTCCCTTAATACGTTGCTTAAAAGAAAAATCTAAATATCATAAACGATTTAAGAAATATGGCAACCCGAGAGATTATGATACATTTGATTTACTTAGAACCAGGTGTAAGCGTTATTTCATCAGTGGAGGAATCTCTTCCCAAAAGTATTAAACATTTCTGGAGATATATTAACGACAAGGGTGCGCATTCTACTATACCACTAAATATGAAATATGGTGACACAGAATCTTGTGATGCCAAAGAAGTATGTGAGTTATTTTCTAGATATTTTGGTAGTGTTTATGATATTGGTGATAATAACGTCGACATGCAGCTAGATTGTCGTTACAGCTCATGTTTGGGTCAAGTGATTCTGAAGGAAGAAGATGTGCTCAAAAAAATTAAGAAACTAGACGTTAATAAGGGCTCGGGGCCAGATGGCATTCCACCCTCTTTTATTAAATCTTGCGGTAAAGAACTAAGCGCTCCATTGTGCACTATTTTCAATAAATCTCTTGCATCAGGTACTTTTCCTGACTTTTGGAAAGTTGCTCATATCATCCCCATACATAAAGCCGGAGACAAAGAAAAGTGTGAAAACTACCGACCCATAAGTATTCTCTCGTGTTGTGCAAAAATATTTGAATCTTTAATATACGACTTTATATTCAATCAATTTAATCAATATATAGCTCCTAACCAGCATGGATTCGTAAAAAATAGATCTACTACAACAAATTTGTTAGATTATAAAAACTATCTATGCTGTGCATTCTCAAGGGGTGGTCAAGTAGATTCTGTTTACACAGATTTTTCAAAAGCTTTTGACAAAGTAAACCATAAATTGTTGTGTCAGAAACTTGAATCATATGGAATTCATGGTAGTTTGCATCGTTGGATCAAATCATATCTGAGTCGGAGAAGTCAACTCGTTGCAGTTAAGGGACATTTATCCGCACCGCTGTATGTCACCTCTGGTATACCCCAGGGTTCACATCTGGTTCCCTTTCTTTTTATCGTCTTTATAAATGACCTTGTTGAACTATTATCATGTCCAAGTTTGTTGTATGCGGATGACCTCAAAATATTTTTGACGATTGAAAGTGAACGTGATTCCGTGATACTGCAAAAGAATCTCGAAATTCTCAATCAATGGTGCTTAGAAAATCGGATGCATTTAAATGTAGATAAATGTTTTGTTGTATCTTTCACGAATAAAAAGCATAAGATTTTGTTTGATTATTCAATAAATGGTCAAACTCTAAAACGAAAAAGTATTGTCAGGGATCTCGGTGTGCTGTTTGACGAGAAGCTAACCTTTCGCGCTCATTTTGACCACATTGTTAGTAAGTGTAAACAGACTCTTGGCTTCATTCTGCGTCGATCTCGTGATTTTAAAGACCCAAGAAGTCTTATTTATTTATACAACACCCTAGTAAGAAGCGTTCTTGAATACAATACAGTAATATGGGCTCCTTATTACAGAGTTCATATTGAGCGTTTGGAAGGAGTGCAGGCGAGGT
Organism: Pyrausta purpuralis; assembly: GCA_963924145.1. Lineage (NCBI taxonomy): Eukaryota > Metazoa > Arthropoda > Insecta > Lepidoptera > Crambidae > Pyrausta > Pyrausta purpuralis. The sequence goes on along the minus strand of OZ001647.1, from coordinate 12,835,755 downwards.
TTCTTAAAATCCTTTGTTACCGATACGGATACCGCAGAACCTTGATATGTTACGAAGACAGAATGATGAGATTCAGGATGCGTTCTTTGGAGACACGACGAAAATATTTCGATCTCGTATACCTCTTCAAGATCGTTCATTGTTTAATTGATTGTCCTTCTTTGTTATCGCTTATAAATTTTAATATCACGTATAGGTGTCGCAACCCCAAACCATTTTCACTTCAGGTCTATAATAATAACACCTCTTTTTACAATCCAATTGTCAGGATGTGTCGAAATTTTAATGATCTGTTTCTTAAAAACAAAGAAATAGATCTTTATAGGTTTAATTTGCGTAAATTTAAGAAATACATTCTAGAATGCATCATCGATCTACCACTTTAGATGATCTTTACCTTTAGTGGCACATCGTTGGTGCCTTCATTTTTTTTTGTTCGTTATAGTTGCTTGTTTATCATTGTTTAACTCGAGTACTGTGTTTATATTGATTCTTTGTGTATACATGTTTGAGTGTTACAATCTGGAACATTTATGTTGTTACAATTATGTTTTAATGATATAAAGATTGTAATATGTTATGTGTACCAAATAAATAAATAAAAAAAATAAAATAATAGGTAATCGAATGAAATAAATAGGCGCGCTGCGGCGCCCCCCTCCCACCCGAGCACCGCGCATCGGTACACCGCATGAATGAGACAGGAATCTTCTGTTACGCTCACGCCCACGCATCTGTCTCGGTGTCGCTTAGCATGTGCAGATGCACAGGCTAAGCGGGACGAGAAAGATGCTAGACTATGGGGATTATTAGGATTTACACGATTAGGTTTAGTCAATCACTATAGTTAAATTTTCGTTTCATGTATAATTTTAGATGTTATAATGAGTAAACACAATTACAAAGCATTAGTGGTGGATCGAAATAAATGTCTAATTTAATAATAATAAGGTATTGTTCTGTGATATTTTGCTAACAATATTAAATTTTATTCCATTTATTTTCTAAAATAAAATTTTCGCTGCTAGAATGTAGTATGCGTAAATAAGAAGAATGTGTCATGTATTGTATAGTATTGTATGTATGCATGTCAAGAAATAACTCGTTTTTTTGCGCGGGAAACGAAAAGGGAAAGACGGACCTTATTTCTTTTAATAATTGTTTTGTTCGGGTCAATTATTGTGATTGTGTGATGGAATGGTCATGATAATTTGTGCTTTTGAAAAAAACAATGCAATTAAAGTGGGGAATTAAGTGAAGCGAGGGTGCAATTGTGTAAAGCAATCGTATTCATTTGACAGTTCAAAACGTACGGTATGATCTGTCAAACGGCAAAGAATAAACGTTTGACAGATCATACCGTACGTTATGAACTGTCAAATGAATACGATTGCTTTACACAATTCCACCACGGATCGCGTAGTCTTACCCGGATCGCTGTTCCTGCGCTAAGCTTCCCTTGTTGAGCATTGAAATGCGAACCACCTCGCATTTTAATGAGTTAGGTTAAGATAGGCTAGTTTAGTGTTAGTTTTAGTAAAAAAGTGTTAAAAAATTATCAATTTTCACTAAATAGTCTATATGGCATAGAGCCGAAGACGTAAAACTTGTATAAAAAAAAGAAATAACTCAGCAATCATCATATAAAATGGATTTCTTATTACATAGACTTCTAAGATTTAAGGATTTCCGAGAAGAATAAATAGACACAAAAATATGAGGTTAACAAAGTTTTTATGTTAAAAACTCTTATCCATTTATTTGGTGAATGCGAAGTTTTATTCTTTAATTACTACAGCTCTATCTTGTCTATTCTATTGATATGACACATGTCATTTATTAAAAATACTGGCTTGGAAAGCTCATCAAGCGTTAAGGACTCATAAGATAAAATAAACTATGGGGTTGTAAACTATGGTGTCGCTAAAGTCGTTTTATTTTTATTTTATACTGATTTTGTTCCGGCAAAAGTCTAAAACCTTTACACATTTAGCTATTTCATATTATTTTATTTATTATTAATAACAACAACTAAAAGAGACAATATTATAATGATTACAGTACAGTTTAACTATTTTTGGAGCTCTACCATTACCATGAGTTTACTCGCTAGCGACGACGTCACTTTTACTATGGAAAATTTTAGTTCTGTCAGTGACCGTTAAAGGCCCTGTGCTATTTCCCATAGACTTTTTGACGTCGTCGCTAGCGAGTAAAACCGTCAGAAATTCATGGTAACGGTACTGGTTACTTTGCCTTAAAGGATCCTTGTTGAAATGCGGAACCCTGAAAAACAATATCACAGATTATGCCACTGTAAACTTAAATTAAACCAGTGAGAGATAGCGCTATTGGAATTGGTTACAGGTCCGAGCGAAAAATATTTTAATTATGAACCACCTTTTGTATGAGCTTTCCGTTCTCATTGCATGCCGTCTACGATCTTATTTAATGCCGCCAACTTATCTGAAGAATGACAGAATGGCGTCATCGAAAAAGGTTGCCCTTTTTCACAAAAATCAACCATGCCGGCTTTTTAATTCTCTCCATACTACATGATAAAAAATTAAAAACAAGTATTTATTTGAACTTTATTACAGAACCAAAGGTGAAATTAACGCCAAATGGCATTCTGTACAACTTATACTTAAGGCCTCAAGTAAATTAGAATGTGGGCTATTTTAGTGTTCGCCTCCTTGCTCGCTGTAATATTAGCGCTAAAAAAAATGGAGGTCATATAAATAGGCTTAGGTTCTTCCGATAATTTTTGCATAACAATAATGGTAGCACGTACTTGCACCGGCCAATGACGTTTCAATGTGACAACTGTAGTTCTAAGTTTTTCCATTCTTCTTGGTGGCACTGTACTGAACCACCGAACCAACAACTCTACCGTCACAGATTATAATAAATAATACCTCTCTCTCTCTCTCTCTCTACACTCTGTCCCATCTGCATCCCTAACCTCGTCGTGCGCCGACGTCCAGTCCAGTGACTACTTCACTTCAGTGACCAGTCAGACAGACAAATCAATGACATTTTGTTCTTGTTGTAATCGGAGGCAAACCAAAAATTGTTACATTTTGAAAAATAACAGTGCAGTGTGGAAACTTTTCTGTGAAAATGAAGATTAAATCGTTGCGGTTAGCTGTTGTTTTGCTGATTTATTTTAGCCAGAGTACGGAAGGTACGTTCAACCCACACGTAAAATCACAAAGTATCGTTTTCATAAAGACTGTCTTCCAAGGCCCTATTATCTTAGCTTTTACTTAGCGATGACGTAGGATCCCAGAATTGCAAGGTAAGAATGGCAGAAGAAGTGTTCTATGCACTCAATGATCGTGTACTTAGATGAGATGTTTCTTAGACTTTTCTCGAAGACACGGTGGTCTCACAAAATATTTTTAGGTCACGTCTTGTTTTGTGCTAAAAGTGCACGTAAAAGTTAGCATGTTTGGAAAGACGGTCGCCAAACATCGCCACATCACGTACTCGCGAGATTACTACCATAATAAGCATATTTTAAGTGAAGTTTTGTTTTCACATTCACTAGGTATTTATGTCTCTACATGCTGCTAAGTAGGAAAAACTTAATGTAACTTGTTTATATTTGTTAGGATAATTCCAAGAGTGATTTCACAACCACATATTGCTCTATCCTATATATTTATATATATATCTTTTATTGTATTGCACTAAAAATAAATCTTTTTTGACCAGGCTGGTGTCATGGTCTTTTAACCATTTTTTTGTTGTATTTTATGGTTAATTGTTGATCATACAGCCTATTCATGTTTTTGTATCTTTTTATTTCAGTTAGAACTTCTTAAAATCAGAAATGCAGTTTGTTTGTGTGGCAATCCCTGTTAGATAAAAAGATAAAGGGAAATGGCCTATTGTGTGATTGTAGAGCTGACAAGTAAAACATTCACTAAATACTTGATATCTTTTTAATTTGAATTGTACTCTTGTAGTGTTTATTGCATTATTTAAGTACATGTTGTCGATAATGATACTTAAATTTCAACTACAATATATAAATTATAAAAAAACTATTAAAACTCTTAGACTTGAGACTGCATAACGATAGAATTTCTATTGTGTCTCATTCACATATGCTTGAGGGATTAATACAATAAACATAAGATATTCATTTTCTTATTTTTATTGTTTACTAGGGGTCCCAGAAAACTTTGCTTCACTCCTGGCCCCGTAATTTGAATAGTATTATTTATTTGATAAATCTTAACAAAGTAAAAATCATGTCAACCGGTCCAGCTGCTTATTTCCTTTTTTTCATATGAACCTTCTGATCATAACTAGCACAACTATAAACATATAAGCAAAATTGGTTTTGCCGTTCACTCGTAATATTATAACCAAGGGAAATAAAGATCCATTTTTATATAATATATGTATAGAGATACCAGCAAATTAAAGCAATGCTTTAACTGTGTAACAATGAAATTGTGTTGGGTTTATATTTTAATCTTGGTTGGGAGATAATAACTAACGTAGGAAAATATTAGATTCAGATTCACTAGATTTGAATACCTATAGAAGAATTGAAAAACTCCACCAACAAGCTCCAACAAAAACAGCACTGAAATGTAGAATAAGGAAAGAATTATGGCTACTGCACAGTTCAAATGAGATTTAAAAAATATGGTTTTTTATTGTTAAGTTTATTTCTTCTGTTTTAGTGATTACAGAGGGAGAGCGGGGGGGGAGGGTGCATCTTATGTCTTTCTTCTGTAAGAAGCTTCGTTAACTCCACACAATGTTGACTATCAGACGTAACAATACATCAACATTAAGATTCTAGTTATAAACACTAAACGTGTCTTTAAAATTTGAGGTTTTCTTTCGATTGCACCAAGATTCCATCAGCCTAAGGTTGGCAAACTAATTTTTTAAATCATTCTACAAATTACTGTGGTATGAGGTAACACAGGCACAAAAAAAATCATACAGTCGAGTTAATAACCTCCTCCTTTTTTGAAGTTTGTTAAAAAGACACTGAGTACAATAAATATGTTAATAGGGGAGTGCCCAATTATTTTAAGGAATTTTATGTAACCTTTAAATATAATAACTAATATAATTTTACAAAAATGTATTATCTTTACAGTGGTCAGTTAATCATACTATCAAATTGATTTGACATCAGTGCAGTAGTTCAAGAGATTAATGTCAAGTGATACTGCTTATCAGCTAGCTGTTATTTATTGAACAAATTATATGAAACAAACCAAAACAAACTAACTGATAATGCAGCTTGTTGATCATTTTGGTTAACTATGTTAATTGATACCAGTAGTTAAAAGCCTATCTTGAAACATCACATATGTATGATATTAGTAACCAAATCAGTTGAGAATTGCATAAAATAACTTTTTTAAGTAAAACATTGCCAGCTCAATTGACTCTGCTTTCAATGGAGCTAAGGGTTGATACCTATTAAAAGTTTTTAGTTTGCTTTGATCCATTTGATCCATTGAATATAAACGGTAATATTATTATATTACCGTTTATACATTTACTTCTGTGATTAAATATTGAACACAAATAATAAACATTGCTGTGATCTCAAAGTAAGTAGCTAATGCACTCAGATCTCAGGGGACTCAGATCATCAAATTACAAAGGAGACCTAAATACAAAATTATTATTTTCCAGTCTATTGTTTGCTAACTAATCTCACACAAACAACATTCTTTATTTCTGCAATACAGCTAAAACTTTACTTACAACGATCTTTTTGCATGCCTGCAAAAAAATTTTAGCATTTGAAATGCGTCAACAATTAATGTAAACCTGATTGTGGTGGATTCTCTCGCCTTTTCTTGTTAAGTGTTTTTAATATAGAAATGAATTCAGTAGGCTTCTTCTCTACTAAACTCGCCTTTAAGTCTCAGGAATCAATCCTAAATCCTTTTCGCCAGACGTTTAAGAGACTTGATAAATCCAAGAAAAGTTTAACTATTTATTATTATTATTATTATTATTAACTCAGAAACAGATCTGAGGCAGGAAGAGGAGGCATTTCGCTAAGTTAAGATATTGGTATTATCTGAGTTGTCGAGCGTTGATTTTCATAGAGTCTTATCTAAAGTCCTATTGGACTTGATTCCCGGTCATGTCAATTTACCAGTAACTTTATACCGCCTGCATCACATCGGTTTGTAAAAATGGAATGGTAGAGAACTTTGTAGGTATATAATTTATTTCTTCCAGGTTGCTGATCTCTATTAAGATTTATCATTATAAGGTAAGCAATTAGTTAACTTCTAATTTCTATTTTATCAGTAAATTCGTTAGGCTGTTCTTGAATGATTGATTTAGTTTCCTAATTTGATAGTTAGATCATCCGAACATTTGGTAATGATAAGGCCTCTGTCCGCGGCGCGTTTGGCGTTTATCTACCTTTTATAGTGACCTGCTAACTCAAACTATATAAATGTACGCGGTGTGTTGCCCATCGCTTCATCCGCCGCGTAATACGCTGCATTGTGTAGACCGCCGTTCTAAGCGACACCTGCTGCGTCTCTCGCAGCTTATTTGCTTGGCATCCTTCCAGCCCGTAGTGGTATTAGTAATAATGGACGACTTCATTGACTACCTTCAAGCACTAAACTTATTTAACTATCTTCAAGTTATTATTTAAAAAATAAATTATTTACCGTTTCACCCGCCGTGTCCGCCGCTTCCGATAATCGCTTGCGAAAACGCTTCTTCTTAAACGTTGCAAACATCACCGTATGTTTGTGATTTCGGCGGTCGGCATTGCGCAACGCTTCGCTCGAAAACACGCATCTGCTTGAAAGAGGCCTTAAGGATTTGGCACTCTGGTTGAGTTTTGTGGTCTGAACCATACAAAATTGCCCGCATGCGGTCAATATTAAAGGGACCGGACCGCAGAACGCAACCAGTGTGTCTAACCCTTTAGGGTGTATCCACACGGCGCGGCGGCATTGCCGGTGGCATTCGTCAGTTAACTGTCAGGTACTATGGAAAATGCTACTGTAAAACAAGAAAATACAGTAACAAAAGTTTGACGTGATGTGGCTAGTGGTTGGCGTCGATTTCCATACCTGCACCGCACCGCAGTCCGGCGCCGCGCCGCGCTATGGTACGGTGTCGCACCGTTTGTCGGTGGCGGCTCCGTACTGTCGCACAGTGCACGACGCCGCGCCGTAGACATGGCGCTGCGGCCTTGCTGTCTGTTTCAAATAGTTATTTCCTGCGTCACAATTAAAACAATACATTGTTAGCTGTTGACAGTTTGAGGCGGTTGATTAGCCTGAGTTAATTTGGACAAGATAAATTTGAACAGCATTTAATTATTAGTACTGTATTTTGTACTAAAGATACAAGTTGTAAAGTAAAGCGCAGCGAATTGCCAGGATAACATAGAATTATTATCAAAGATCCTACCAAATAATCATTGAATTTTTGGTTTAATGAGTATTAAAATCTTTGTTAGATAACATAATATTGGGCTATGTAGAATGTTATAAATGTTACTGTTCTACTGTTTCTTTATCTTTATATCAGCACTCAGTATGTGTATTTAAACGGGTATTTTTTTTATCTATTTTAAGTTTTGCTTATGTAAAAACAAATAATTCAGAACAAACATTAAAACTTAAGTACTTGATCTACTCGTTATTATTTTCTGCTTCAGTTGTGTACTAACGAATTAACATCATATAAATTAATATCGAATCTTAAAAAATATCGTTATAAATAAAGCTTTTGTGCTATTCTGATGTATCATCATCAAATTTAAGTGCTAGGCTCTTGTCGGTGGAGTGTTTTTTCCAAAACTCCAAATCAGGGAAGTATATGCGGTGGTTTCCCCTTGCCTTCCACACCGCAGAACCGGGGGTTTCCCTACTCTTAATTTTAAAAGCCTTTCCTGATAAACTATATCCTCAGCCTTCTGCCACTACTGATGTTGCAGCTACCCGACACCAGAGAAACGCTTGTTTAATGGCGACATTTACTCGCCATGTCAGAGGATCGTCACTGACTATTGTAACTTTTCATAGGAAAGCCCATCCAACAAATTCCCCAATAAAGCCTATTCTACTTTGCTAGTCCAGTAATGTGAACAATCTTTTCATAACTTTTAAAATTATATCAGTGAATAAAATTAATAAACTATTTGTTTTTAAAATATCTCAGTATTCAACGATAAATTACTTGTAAGTTGTGAGTTTTGTGTTTATCATATTTTGAAATGAATTATTTCTTTAAAAGGTATGTCAAGATTGTTTGCAATATTTGACTAGTAAAGAGAAACGGATTCTACATTCTGGTATTGTGGTGTATGATCTATATTATTGTGAAGTTTCATCAAAATTTATCCTGTAGGTTTCGCGTGAAGTAGTAAAAACAAACATTCATTAGCACAAACTTTCGCATTTATAATATTAGTGAGCAGTAGGACTAGTAAAGTCATCGTTGCAATATCGATTGTACCAAACTGTATTTTGGAAATCGATCCGACTCCTTACCAATTCGCATCTGAACAGAAACATCTCACCATTTAGGTACATGCTCAACGTTTTCCAAGCCATCCAACAGACAAAAATATTGTGACCCCGACTCCAATCCTAAAATCGCAGCTAGGCGCACTTCCACATGGGCGTACTTGTTGCCATATGCATGAGTAGGAGACTAACAATTATACTTGAGTGAACATGGCTCATGCGTTTGAATTATCGGGTTTATCAAGGCCCGGCGGTTTATTTTGGCCATTTTTAATAGGAAAGATCTTATGGACTTTAGAACGGACAAAGCAAAAGATACCAATTTCAGAAGAAGCATGCGTTGTACGAACATTTGTTATTGTATCTGTCACATTTTAGTACAATACCTCTACCACCACCACCATTTATATCGCTAAATTTAGAAAATATCTTGCAGTAGAGAAAGGGCATGGGTTTTAAATTATTTCACAAATGAGCTTAACATATGGAGTCAGATATCCCCATGTGTATTGAAGTCCCCTGGTGCTACCCAGTACCAGGCAGGAGGTTCCAGTTTTCGTGTGCAATAGCCCATTATAATCTTCTTCCTCGATTGCCTCTCCTTAGCGCTGGTACCCGAAGTGGCCTACGAGCACGTAGGTTGACTTCATGCAGTCGTCTTCACAAAGTTTGACCGCTTACCAGCAAACCATACGGTAGCCTTTGAACCAATTGCATCGCCTTTACATTGGGTTGACTTCGTGCAGCATTTACTACGAATCGGTCCTGTACATGTGTAGTAATGCGTTAGGTCCTCGGTACTGTTCCACAACTTCCCCTGTGTTAGGATAACCGAGGACCTCAACGCATGAAGTGCATGAAAACCAGCTTTTCTTGCATCTTAGCAGGACTTGGGACAGTATTTCACAACAGGATATTGAAACCCTTGTTTTGAGAACCTAGTATGCAGAACCGCTGCAGATGTGTCAGGAGAGTCTTAGGTGGATCCACGGATTAATAATTTTAAGTTTTAATTTAAAAAAAAAAATTGTTTTGTGTAGGTTGTGATGTTTCAGTAATAAAGTTAAGATTGAAATTTTGACCGAGTTTTTCCTCTTCTTCTAAGTTATTTGTGAAATTTAACTTTATCTTAAAGTCTATTTTCAGATTAGATAGGGTATTAATCAAGGTTTATTTTAATGCTCAGGTGTTTTAACAGAAAGTGAATAGAATTTTAGAAATTTAGGTTTAATTGAAATATCCCTAGACCATGTCGATGTGTGTATTTACGAGTATTGCCGACGTCAAAATCAAAAATACGTACTGCGATTTTTAGCAGCGCAAAATGTCAGCCTTTATTACACACTCCGCTACTTTTAGCAGCGATGCAGAAGCTGGAAATTGTCAAAATAATGTACTGAATGTTGGCGACTGCATCGATACTAACATCGTGGTATGGTGTCGAAGTGGTGAATCGATGCTAACGCGCGACTACATCGATGCTAAATTATATCGCGTGATTGGCAATGCTGAAGAGCGTTTCCAAAACGCGCGTCTGCATCGGTGCTAAATGTCGCAGTGCGTAAGGGGTAAAAAGGGTTATCAATTTGACGTGTAATACGTGTATGTGTGATATCGTTAGAATTTGATAATATTTAAGTAGGTATGTTAAACACATGTGCCAAATTTCGTAAGTGTATGTATGTTTGTGTATTTGTATGTTTGTCTGATGATGATTCTTTTTTAGTTTAATTAAGTATTTATTTTAAATTAGAGTACAATGCAAATTTCTTCAAAATCGATCTAAGGCAGGTCTTTGGAGCCGGTTTAATTTTTTTTGTTTCCATCATTGCTTGTTTCAATATAAGGTTGATCATTATCTTCTTGCGCTTGGAAGCTTGCTTATAAAGCATGTGTTAAACATGCTTTATAAGCAAGCTTCATAAATATTTATTATGAATAAATGCTTATTAAGAAGCATGTTTAACACATGCTTTATAATAAGCATTTATGCGACAGCAATTTCTTCTCAAAACATAAACATACATAACGCTAATCATATAACGTAAACTTTGCGGTAATCCACAACATTTCGAAACTGCCTGTCTTGTGTTTAGCAATGATGGTAGCTAGTGGTTGGTAGATACTTGGTTAAATCCGTGTTTTATTTAGGACGTATGTATAATATAGTACCTGTGACATTATAAATGGGTAAAACAATTTTAGCACGTAATAATAATGCCAGCTATGCTATTGAAACAAAGGGCGATTAGTGGTAGTAAATATTCGCGCCCTTAATCAGTACGGTGAGTCAGGCCATAGGGATGATTCACCTGTACCTGTGAATTTGTAACACAAGGGCTTACAAAACTATGCCATTTCCTTGGTAAAATTAATCAAGTAATGTTGTAAAATTATTTGAAAATAAATTATTAACATGTTTTAAGACCGTAAATCCAAAAAAATATTTAAAAAAAATTGCATGTATTTCATGATTTGTGTAGATTGTTGGTGTAGGCTAAGCTTAAAATCTTGCACCGACTCAAAAAAAAAAACTCAGTAGAAGACGAATGCGTTGTTTAAAGCTTTTTAGCCAGTTTTTGGAGGCGGTTTATTTTTTCAAATGATGTTTATTTTATTCATAATTTTTAGTTATTACGAAATCTTGCATACGTGTTAAGAAGCCTTAATAGATCACCATTACGCTAAAACTTACACTGTTCTCTAATTTAATTGATGACCCGTCTGGTGTAGTGGTCGAGAAATCGCCTACTACGCAACGGGTTGCGGGTTCGATCCCCGCACAATACAAACATTTGTGTGCATGAACATGTCTGTTTGTATTGGTCTGGGTGTTTTCTATGTATATCATGTATGTATTTACAAACAAAAAGTATTAAAGTATTATATCCGTAGTCTGGCACCCATAACACAAGCTTGGAGTAGCTTACTTTGGGAATAGATGCCGATGTGTGGGAATGTCCAAAGGATATTTATTAATAATAAAAAATAAAAAATAAAATTGCAATAAAAAAGAATCATCTCGCTAGGACTTCTCGTTTTCGAGATGGCCATAGACAAACATACATACTTCCGAAATTTGACACATGTGTTAGGAAGCCTTAATAGATCAACATACTAAAATTTTATTCAATTCTGACGATATCACTTACATACCATGTTAATTTGCTCACCTACTTCCTTTTTATAAGTCCGTAAAAAGCTGTCACATTCCATAATTCGTCGAAGTAATTGCTTTTAGCTATAAATAATAAATAAAACCGCCGTATTTGTTCAGTTCTCAGTAAACCCCTCGGTAATTATCTGGATTGGTTTTCAATAATGAGCTCTCTATAATCCAAAATGTAACTTTAACCTTTTCATTTCAGCCCACAACACAGAGTATGTGATGGACACGCAAGCGTTCAGCGGCCTCCGGCCTCACATAGTGACATTGAACCACGAGCGACAGAAGCGCGCGGCTCCGGATCCAGCTGTGCCGCCCTCACAGGACCCTACGGCCCTGGCTGCCACAGCAGCCCCCACCGTGCCTTCGAATACTACCCTGGCTGCGACGCCCAGTAACGCAACTACGACGACTGTGGAAACGCCCGCTAACAGCACCACGAACAATGATTCAAGTAAGTGATCTTCTGTAGCAGCGGAGGGACCGAGGAGTCTCCGTCACAAGTGAGTAGATCTACTTCGAACCCCACGGCCCTGGCTGCCACTGCAGCCTCCACCGTGCCCTTGACGATTGTGAAGACGCCTGTTAACTCATCAAAAACGTGCCGTCTTTCAATTCCAAAACAGCGGAAGGTTGAATAGAGACGACAAAATAGTTGATCCTAGTGTTTAACATACTTTAACTATTGGGCTTGTTGCAACCGTGCCACTTTTAGGGCATTTAAAGTTATAGTGTGTTGCTTATCGTATGGAATATGGGATTAACGCATTTTAGACGCGGAGGAAATGCCTTCCACACATACCCTGGGGACGACAGTAGTAGGTTATGTGGATTATTTGTCAAGTAAAATACAACGTATAACCCCAGGTAATGCGTTGTATTTTCAAATTTAGTTGTCATCCATCACTCAATCATCGATATTTCAGTGAGTAAGATTTCAATAGATACTTTACGAGTGAGTCAGGCAGAACCCTTGCCGTGGTGTCAGACTTCGTCCTCTTTTCAAACGTCATGCGTCATGGTCAGCTATAAATATAGTAATTTTATTAGATTGTAGTGTGTTGAGCAATGATCATAATATCTACTCATGCATTATGTATCTTCCTTGCCCTTGCACTTTTCTTAATCTACTTTTGAGATAGTCTTCCTTAGAAATTCATTAGGACTTAACTGCTGTTAACAATTTATGAGTTCGTAAACATATACGTTTTGTCATAATTACCTAATACGTTAAAAACGCATTAGTTAATGTAATGGTTAGATTAAAAATAGGTCAGTGAGGAAAGTAGCTTCATGTCTTAATATACAATATAATGTGAGTTTCTGTATTTGTCACAATAAATGTGTGTACAAACGGATTTATCCCTACAACATTAGATCTTGCTATGCATTTAGACCATGATCGTGGTCAAGTAGTGTGCAAGCGTTGTCACGACAACATCTCTGGTGTTCTTAGTTCGATTCCTGCTTCTGTTCAATTTGATGCTAAGGAGCGCGTGTATGTTGTTCCTTTCTAAGAAAATCCCTGAGAAAAAAAAATTGTAGTACGTAAACGTAGTCGCGGGTAAAAGGTTGTGAAAATGTGAACCAGTCAACTTTGATAATTTAGTTCGATCGTAAGAGGTCAGCATTCTAAGTGAGCCTCTTATCAAAACAGCTAAATTGCTCGAATTTGTATATACAGAGCTCGGAATTGATTCAAATACAAATACAAAATATTTTATTTCAGAAACTTTGTCCAATACAATAGTTGTGGGAACTCCCTTTTAAGCAGAACGTCACCTGTGGTAGGAAGAACCCCTCTTTGAACGATCCAATCAGTTACAAAGCAAACTAAATTACGACTTTTAAACACTAAACAAGCAATCAATTTAATACTTAAAATATATACATATTACTTTTCTTACCGCTCACATGTGTGCAGTGTGTGTATAACAATGGTATGTATGTTTGTTACGTTGTCCTTGTGTTATACATATAATTCATACTTTCAGCTCATTTACTCACCTTACTTTATGAATAAACCAATCTATAACTATTATAGGTATGTAATTCACCCCTTTGTTGTCCAAATCCATGCGATGACGTCGCTCCACTCCCATTTAGGGTTTCGTATAAATAAACGTCCTCTGACACACCTCAGTGGTTATTTATTTGTGGCTGTGTTAGTGGACCTTTAAACGTCCCGTAGGTACTTACCTACATATATCAGAGTTTAGACAGCATAATATGGGGCATACAATAATATAGATTGGAGTCGGTTGCAGTATCTTATTTTTGATTTTAACTATGATTTAACGTCAGCAACTTTTATGGGTATGCATTTCTGAACCGTTCAATGCTTGTTATTAGATCAAGTAAGATGATATAAGCAACCGAAGCTCTTCAGTCTTGATTAAGTCGTTTTTGACGGTATTGTCTATTTATCAATGACACTTCTGGAAGTTAAAATAATTGCATCATATAGTTTGGGAACAGTTTAATAAAGTTAAAACAAAGTTAAATAAGTAATTAATAAAAACTAGTATGCATTACACTAATTGTCTGGTTCCAAAAGAAGGATCTATATTTTCTTCGATGTTGTGTGTTTTTACCGACTTCAAAAAAAGGAGGTAATCAATTCGACCTGTATGTATGTGATACCGTCGGAAATGGATGAAATTTTAGTATGTTGAGCTGGCTACCTAACGCGTGTCCTAAGTTTCGTAAGAAATCACAGGCAGATAATGTTATCTTTTTTATGAATCATTATCTTTACTCTTTACTCAGGGCAACCGCCTTAAAATACTTTAAGACCATGACAATCCTGAGGTCCTACTCTACAAAGAGATTTAATTTTCAGCTCTAGTCGTCATCGTCACGTTTCTTTACATTGTTATGCTGCGATATGCGACAGACAAGGATAATTACATTTCAAAACAAGGATGTAAAACTAAGTAGACCTCTGACTCACTACCCACGACAAACCTGTCCGACGATTCAATCCATTTGGGATAAACCCGATGATAAAATTGAAGTATAATTATAATAACGTCTTTCCTTTAAAAGCCATTTCTAATAAGAATAACGCATTGGTGACGGGAAGTTGGAGGAAAATGCGATTTTGTTTACGTACTTGTGTGAAATGAATGCTGTTAAGTTTTTATAATAAAACGAAACTAGCTGTAAAACAACATACATAGGGTTAAATGTCATATTTTGTAAGACATACAATAATTTAACTATTTCCATTCCATTACAAATGCCTATGGCAGTCGTTATTACAGTCTTTTAGGAAAAATTAAGATAGGTTATAATGAAAAATATGAAAAGTATGAATACGTGGTAGCGTTTATTATTTTCTTTGCAAACAATATTTTCAGTACTCGATCATGTTTTGTAAAGAACTGCGCACTTGTACAAACTGTCACTTCTGCGTGTATTGTGAACATAAATCAAATGACATGAATATAACATTTTTCAAGTTTATTAAGTCGAGTGGAAAATTCTATAGACTTTTCAACCTGTAAGATAAAAATGAACATAATAATAATAACCACACGATACATCCACTCTCGTCTGCGCATTTTCACATTAAGTCAATTTCCGGTCTTTGTTGGATATTAAGTGTACGTCATATTACACACTTCACAATTCCGCTTTATCACTATAACGACTGTTTTAGTCATCTTCCATTTATGTGCCAAATTGGTTCAATAATGAGTATCTGTCTAGAAAACACATTTATGAATTTGCTGTGGCGAGTTCATTACCAGAGCTGTATTTCTCAAACTGTCATTCGTGCTGTTTTTTTCGAATCTGGGATAATATTATGGATAAAACAGTGATGCCGTTTTCAGTTCTCAGTTTAGGAAGGTGCGTTCTTCCACTCCTAACGTTGATGAATCGGGCTCTTTTGTTTCCTACGGAAAAGTTGTACAATAATCGTATCTCAATATTTTCATCATTATAAGCGTTTATTTCACATTTTCGGGTACAATACTGCGTGGCGCAGTAGAACGTTTGGATTCGATCAACCAACAGGGTGAACCTATCTAAACGATACCTAAACAAGCAATAGATGCGACGCAGACCGATTGCAGCCGGTCACTGTGGTAAACCTTGGGGGATGCCTAGTATTATCTAGATAATATTTATATTATAACTATTATGTTTGTATAAGTATAATAGAATGAATAATGTTTTTTTTTCTGCGATTCGGTTGCCACTTGTCTAGGCCCGCTGGTTCGTTGACTACTTTGTAAATCATTTGCCTTATTTCTGATTCTGACCGACTTTATCAAACATGTTAGGATATTAACTTAAGTGCTAAATACCTGCCATGAAATTCAAGACTATTATGACGATGTCAATAAGGGTTTATCAAATTGGCTATTCTAATTCAAAATATTGCAAATAGGCAGCAACCTATTATGGTAATTTAGGATAAGCCGGCCACTGGAAAACTGTTACCTATATACTACTACTTTTATAAACGCAAAATTTGTGAAGATGGATGGGATGTATGGATGTTTGTTATCCTTTAAGTAATTTATTAGTTATACAGCGCTTGTTAGTTTTTCTTTGTTTTTTAAAACTTGCTAGACTTTACTGCTGAAATTTACATTGATGTTAATGTATGTATTATATATAAATACTCTTTTCACCTAAATTGTGCTTGTATGCTAAAACCTGTCAACGTTGCCTCCAAACCAGTCTTAGACAGGTTTTATAATCAAAGCCTGCAGGCTCAAACTTAGGCTAAATACCGCTAGCTATATGACGTACGTCGGAAGAGTTTCTTCACACTGTATTTGCTTGGTTTCTCAACAATTATTAAGCGTCAGCTTGTACATAAGCAACTAATACAACGTATATACGTATACTATACATATTTTTGTAAAACATTTGTGCGTGACTTAGATAATAATACTCGTGCTCATCTGACCCTTGCGGGATTCGAATCCGTATACCGTTGACTTTGAAGTCTGCACTCTGGAGCGAGGACGACCACACTAAGACGATAATGGTATTTCATTGAACCAACCATTTTTGCATTTCAGCAACCGATAGTATGAAGCGAGTGTGAAGCAACTAAACAAATTAAACTAAACTAAACTTCAGTGAAGCTAGCGAAATAAATTTAGAAAGAGTACATGATTAACCTGAAATAGAAGTGACACTATGGTTTGGGTTTAACATTATAGGACATTTATAAACCTTTAACTGTGAACATTAATGCCATGGCAAGGACCTTGACGCCATTAGGAAGTACAAGACTGATGTTATTAACCACTAGGGATTGATTTGAATGCACAACAAGACGAGCTTCTTTATTCGATTCTAGGGCTGTCTGTCGGACATCAATCAGCAAGTGTCTGCGATTTGACATAATATAACCGTAGCATAATTATTCCAACTCAGTCAAATCTATTCCAGATTCGGTTGAAGTTAAGGTGGAAAAATTATAGGTAGTTAGATGTGTCCTAAACAATGCGGCTTTTATTCTTATTTTTTTTGTATCATCTTTATAAAATTAGTGGCCAACAGTTTCAAACGAGCGTATTATTCAAATTGACTCATATGCAATAATTTACTTGGACTCGAACTAATGTTAAAGCTGATTGTAAAGGTGCTAGTACAAATCTGTCTTTTGTTGCGTGCCAACCTATTAGGGCCAACAAAACACGTTGATCGAGTGACACGCATGCGTAATGACTCACCAATAGTTGTGCAGTAGTATTGCCGGTAGTAGTATTAAATATCGATTTTATATCAATACTATAGCGGCCTTGAATATTAGACATAGGGAATGATATTGCTATTGCAATGCTCTCGATGTTAGTATTACATATTTTTTGCAAAAATACCTGTCAATAGGATAGATACTTCTCTTCTATAGATATATTTTCTCTGTTCATACTTATGGTTGACTGGTAAAAAATGCTTTTGGCATTAACTCCGCCATATGTACATTTATATGTTTTAAAAATTGAAATTTATTAATAAATACTTTCATTGTAACTATGTTTACGACAAAATTTCATCAAAGTATTGTAAATTATTTAGTATCGAGTATCGATATCGAGTGATGTTTTTGATCGATAGTTAACTATCGTTAGTCTTACAACACTATTCTGTAGCCACTCGTGCGCATATCCTCATGACGTAGCCAGTGACAAAGTGAAATGGGGTCTTTGTACCATACCACAACAATGGAACAGATGAAAAGTACTCGGTACTGTTAAAAATGAACAAGCTTGTACACGCAAACCGCAAATTGATGCGCTGCTTTAAAGCTTCACTCGTATCAAAATCAAAATGTAAAGAATGGAATTCAATGCTTTTAAGGGGTCTGCACATAATATTTTGAAATCGCTAGGGGCATACTTGCGATAAAAAGTAAATTAAATTAGTAATCAGATTTGTCTATTGTAGAAGCGCCGCAACAAACTCAGTCACTCATATCTGCAACATTACAAAGTGAAATCAACAAAGGGTACATCACTGCGTGCATGCTGGACTATTCACAAATTGATGCTGCCTGTGATAATCTTGAATCTTTATTACGACCTATACGAGGTATCAATAAATGTGATCATACCACTCCTCTTGTAAAATTCTAAATTAAGAGTGAGCTTGTAGGTACTTGGTTAATTGTGACTGACTGATTAATTAAGAGCAAGCTGTAGATCCTGGCTAAACAGGTCATACATACAATGCTGGGAATTAGATTAAATAAACTTGTGGCAGTTCATACGAATACACAAACACCCAATGTTATGCACTTTGTGTGGGAAGGTGTCATATACAGGTGTCGCGTGTAACGTAATACGAGTATTATACCTGAACCGCATATGTAGGTGATATACGCTTGTTATTTATTCCCCGATACCTCCTTCGGTTGTTGGAAATGCCAGTTGTGAACATGTCTTCCCGACAGCCATCTCTAAAGTTCTTGATACCATATTTGGGTCCATATTTAAGGGTATCCTTTTCCTTAAAGGAGATTTTAAAAAAAAAAACCGGCCAAGTGCGAATCGGACTCACGCACTGAGGGCTCCGTGCCAACTTTAACTGAATTAGGGAATCCACCTACTTCCACTTAGTAAAGTACCACAATATTTTGTTGACAGCAAATATAACTTTGTTTTTCATAGTGTTTGTATGAAGTACAAAGTTATGTTTGCGGTTGTTGAAAATGTGCTTTATCTCAAAAACTTCTCGTTCGATCTCGTCCGAACCAATTTTCGTTGAAAGTATTTGTTAAGATCTACATTAAATATTTTTTTCAAAATTTACACTCGCTTAGTTTAGAAGTAAGATGGGGGGGGGGGGGGGGACGCCCATTTTACCACTTTGGAAGCGTCTAGCTATGAAACGTTAGATTTAAAAGAAAATGGTTTGAGGAACCTCAATGTCATTTTAAAAGACCTATTCATAGACCCCACACGTATAGGTTTGACAAAAAAAATGTTTTTTGTTTTAGTTTCATGTATGGGAGCCCCCCCTTAAATGTCATCAACAATGTGATGCTTATAGTTTCAGAATAAAATGGCTGTGACATACGGACGGACAGACAGACAGACAGACAGACAGACAGACAGACAGGCAGACAGACTTGACGAAACTATAAGGGTTCCGTTTTTTGCCATTTGGCTACGGAACCCTAGAAACCGGCATCTGGTAGAACTGTTTCAGGATCGTTTTAATTGTTGTGAACAAAAAGTTCTACGTGTCAGGAACGACTACAACAAGACGGGTTTTCTCTCTAATAATATTATTCATGGGAGAAATTTTATCAAAAAGACACTTTAATAGAACATTGATAGTTAGTGATAAAAATGAAATAGCAGCGGGTGCGAAGGCTGCTGCAATTTATCTATCTAATGGTAACTCGAGCTACTCAATTCATCTCATCATGAGTCGAATCAATTGACTCCAGTGTGTTTGTGTAACGTTTATAACACATTCGTGTTGGTGAGATCTAGATGGAATACTTACAATTCTGTTTCATTGTTACTCGACCTTCGATTCGATAATATGCATTTTTATAAAGCTTATTAATAACTAATACGCCACGCACAGTTGAATTAATAAGGCCGCTTGCATTTGAATCGGTTGATTAGTGTTAATTGGAAGTTTTTTTGTAAACAAAATATTAAGGTATGAATATATGTTCTAATTTAGCACTATTATGACCCTTAAAATATTTTTCCTTTAAAACCCGACAATGCTACAAAAACTAAATTATATCGTAATACTAGCGGACCCAGCTAACTTTACTTCGCCCCTAGCACCGTCCCGCCCCGGCCCCGTCTCGCCCAGCCTCGTAATTTTAAAAGTTAAGAAAAACACTATAATTGATCAGTTATCGAGCGGGATGAAAAAATATTAAATTACTAAAATGCCTATAAAAAATAAGGCTTGGTGATAAAAATTGAGGGCTGCATGTATTTTTAATGCCACATTATAAAAAAAATAAAAACAAAAAATATCGTCCAAAAAAAAAAGGTGAGCAACCCTTATTTTTTAATACTAGTTTTTATTATCGGTAAGGGGTATGAAAAATAGATAGTAGCCGATTCTCAGACCTACTGAATACGCATATAAAATTTGGTAAGAATCGGTAAAGCCGTTTCGGAGGAGTACGGTAACTAACATTGTGACATAGAAATTTTATACTCTTATATTAGAGATCAATCAAGTACGTTCCATTTGAAGTAAGGATGAATTTATCAAATAAAGCGATGGTGATTAACGGTCATTAAGATTACTGTTCTCAGAATATGCATTATCTGAAAGCGTGACATGGCCAATGACTTAATATTAATGTTATGTGAAATGGTTCGGTGAGAAAGGCGTGTTTATAAAACACTCTTGCCCACATCCCATCTTAACGCCCAAACAAATATTGTTATTGTTTATATACATTTTTATATGATTCAGTATTATTTGCTGGCATTTCCTTTGGCAGAGTTAATAATATTTACTTTCAGGCGTAATCTTTCGTGCAAACAGTACAAGATAATTATAGTTTATTTATGGCAGGGGTGGCCAACTTGATTGGACCCAAGATCTCTTGTTCACTAACGAGACCCTGTGCAATCTACCGTATGTAATTGGTAGATCGCACTGGGTCTAGAAATCTTAAATGAAACAGCATAATTCAGTAGACAATCATAAAGCATTTTTTATTTAATTAAGAGAAAAAACATAAACGTGAAAATTATATGTACGTTGGGCAGTCTGGTCTACGTATTTATATTTTTTGCCTTGCCACGATCGACTGGACAAACAGTCATGATCGACCGGTCGATCGCGATCGACCCGTTGGCCACCCCTGATTTATGGGATTATTTTAGTTTGACGGTATCAGAAAAAGTGCATGCTTTTAGGTTGATTTAGTGTCTATTTAATAATAAATATATTATAGGACTCGCATTACCTACTAGTTTGCACATTTGTTTGTATTGCACAAATGAAGTCTGACACCAGAGTGTTCTTACATTGCATATTTTCCACAACTAATTGTTGTTTTTATAATGATGATAATTTGTTACTGAAGTTTACTACTCATTGAATAAAACGCAATTTGACTAAAATATAATAAATATATACGTGAACATTTCCGTAAAATAGTGTTTATTTCAAAGATAATTATTATTTTACTTAGGGCCGATTGTTCAATGGCCAGATAAAACTTATCAGACTGATAAATTATAAAGTGACAGATTTAAAAAAAAAAACAGTTACGTATGATTTCCGACAATTAGGTGACGGTTTCAAATTAGCCATATTGTATTTTGTTCGACGAATATTTCTTATCTGACTATTGAAAAATCAGCTCTTAATTTAATATATCTTTCTTTAAACTGTAATGCATGTGTTAAGACCATCGTGTCAACTAGACAAAGTATACATTTACGACAAGAGTGGAATATTATAGTGAATGTTTGTATTTTATATTAGAGACATCATGTTTTGTAGCCGTTTAGATTTATTAGCGTCTCACGTGTTCAAAAAGTCACCAATAACGCAAGGTTTTGCAGGCCATTTAGGCGTCCAGGCAATGTCTCCATATATTGTTGAGCTACCTATTTTAGAAAAAGTCAATTTTGTTATTGCCATCATTTCCTCTGTTTTGATCGAACTTTAGAGGAGTCCTAGTCAACTTTCGGTTGACTCTCTTTATGTGGGATTTTTTTCTGTCGATTACCTACTTTAGTAAAATTCATCGAAATATAACAATGCCGTAAAGTGTTATTTGCTTATGTGTCGGTGCTGTATATTAGGTGCTTTCCTAAGTGAGAAAAATAAAACTTCTCGAAAATAATTCCCTATCCCTTCCTATGAGCTCATTATTTCTTTACCCAAAGGTTGTCTGGAAGAGATCGCTTATAGCGATAACACTGCCTAAATTGTACATTTCCTCGAAACGAATTTGGAAATTTGTAAACTATCTGATGTGCAATAAGAGTTACTCGTATTTTATCTTATCTTACGATTATTGGTAGTTCCTGATAGCCGGGAAGCCTGGAGCCTGATGCTTGGATTGAAACTTTACTCCTTTTTTTTCCAACAAAATTCCGATTGGAGTTCGTCACCCAGACATTTTATTATAAGTACCTATGCGCATTTTGTTTTGGCTGCGGCGAACGTGTTTATCTTGCTTAAAATTTTATTTATACAGTATGACCGGTGATTTCGCTTATTCATGCAAAGGATCTTGTAAAAACATATTTTGTACAATAACAACTTTTTTAACACTTATGCAATAACTGGTGACAAAAAGAAATGAGAATTATGATACCTTCGAAATAGAGTCACTACTTAAATTGAAAAGATATTGTAATGTTTCGTTAATTCTTTCACATCAATATTGTAATAGTTAAATTACCAGTCATTCTGTTTGTGACCATTTTATTAGCGATTATTAATAAGTATTTCAAATTGTGTAGGTTACTGCCTCATGCGAATTTATCAAAGTTATTAGGTTAGTGTTTTTTTAGTGTATGTGTTTTTGTAATCTTTAAATTTTAGGTTAAAATAAAGATTTTTCTTAAAAATATAGGTTTATGTATTTAAACGCCAACATACTATTTATCAGGACATGAACTCGATGAAATATACATTTAAAATAAAATTTTATTATTTTGGCCATTGTTAACTTAGCTTCACGATATAACGTCACCAGTGTGAAATGATAACATTTTTCATTCGCACGCTCTAATTCTAAATGACTTCATAAATTGTTTAAGATCTGATAAATGGGTTCTAAGGATGACGCAGACCTTTTTTTAACTAGCACACCAATTAACGAAAAGGAAAACTACAAGGAAACTCTTGATTGATTAGTGGCATTGAGGCATGGCGAACGACTCTATTAGAATTGAATGCTAGTATCGATTGTGCATATTCGACTGTGCTCGTTTACTTTTTTATTGCCTGCCACCTAAATGCCCTTTTACATAGGGTGTTATTTACAACAGAACCTGTGAAATTCAGGAAGTTGTTTTACGCTATTCCAATACTGCTAGTCCTTAGTCATTGTTGCTAAAGTCCTTTTCTTGTGTTATTATCAGGTTGAAAATATCCAATACTTATTTTTTTAAAAGTTCTAGAACATAGACTCAAAAACAATTGCAACTAGATATAGGTTCTGTCTGTCGCATTTTGCAGTGGTCTTCAATACATATTACGATTAAATGTTGAAATTGGAGCAATTTTAAACATGATGATCTATAGCAGTGCTTCAGGCAGTACTTTTAATTAATTAATTCCTGGCACATTATAATGACATTCAAGGCACAAATTGATTTTTAAAAATAATAATAATAAATAAACATCTAGTGGCAAGTAAGACTTGTTGGAAGTCAACAAGTCAATGACCACAGTTACGTTGGCAATAAGCAAGGTTTTCGATTACATCGCATCACCGGATAGCATTATGAGGATGTGTAGGATCTTTCACAATTGTGTAATAAACTGTTCGTGGGTACGAAACAATGAGAGCCGAGATCCAGACGCCTTATCAAACTGTCTGGGTAAAAATGTGAGATTTCCGTTGAGTTTTAATTCCGTTGATTTTACCCCAGTAGTATGATTGGTCTTCCGCTACTGAAACTACATCTCAGATAAGGAATATCTGATCCTCTAAATAGAAATGATAGAGTTTCAAAGATTATAACACTAGATAGGGCAATATTAGTACAATACTTGTGGGACTTTTTATGATATTGTTAAACACTAGTGAAAGATGGGTATGCCAAGGGCTTATTCTAATTTAAAGAGTGAATTTTGTAAACTAATTTCGTTGTGTAAGTAGTAGAATAGAAAATAAAAATCCTTTCTTGCACGCAATTCTATTTCATGTGTGATGTGAGTATATTTACGTTTCTTGCACGAAATCATTACTTTAACAATCTTACTTGTGTTGATGACTTCATCATTTTTTACTTATTATTTTAGTAAAATTCGAATTACCTTTTAGACGTTAATTAATTAGCAACCAGCGAACTGTATTTTTATCTACTTCTATAATTAGCAACCACTTATTTATTATTGCATCGTGTCTATTTATTTATAATGTAAGCTTCTCTAATGTAATTTTTTGTTTGGTTTAACTCTGCGAATTATGGCTATTTGCAATCGCCCTCTTTGTTTAACTTCTACAGTCTGTGTAAGTTTTATAGCGTATGATTTATGAAGTTTGTGATTATATCTTATAAAAATCAAATCAAAAGAAACTGCTAAGCATAATTTAATATTCATCTAGCTAGCAAGTGCAGTTTCCTTGATCGACCCATGATACGTTTGCGATTATAAAAATATTTTACAGGAAGTTTACATCTCCGCGTTATATTTTAATTTACTGTCATTGTGTTATCTATGTCAACGTTGTCTAAAATTGTCAACTGTGCTCTGACTGCTGTAAACAAAACTTTAACCCCTTTCTATTCAATTAGATGACAACTTTTCTCCTTTGAAGTAGTGTTCTTTAACCATGTCACTGTAATTCCAGAGCCGACCACTTCAGCGCCAGCGGTGACCAAAGTGCCGATCCTGGGCGCGAACGGCACTGGTCAGCTGTGGGAAAACGCGACCAAGCTGCCCAAAGTCAGCGACCCTATTTGGGCTGATGACAGTAAGTACTAAACCATTGGTTTAAAAATTGTATTACACCTTTTTTGGATGGTCGCACGCAACTAATATCATTTAAAGGCACCTCTGGTTCGTATTGATTTTTTTTTTGAAGTGATAGTAGTTTGTCCATTTAATAACTACGAAAAGATGTAGGTTATAAAACCATCTTGCTATGACAGCGCCAAAGAAAAATGTTTTGAAAATGAGCAGACAAACCTCTTTATTACAAGACTTCGTCAATTCCAGTACCTTTTCCTTATTTGAAGTCGTTTAAAGACACTTCGTTCACCACTCAAGTCTCAGTTCATATCAGGTTATTGTTATTATTGATAAAAAGATTTGGCTTTAAACCCGGCTAG
The DNA here is from genome assembly GCA_963924145.1 of Pyrausta purpuralis. Lineage (NCBI taxonomy): Eukaryota > Metazoa > Arthropoda > Insecta > Lepidoptera > Crambidae > Pyrausta > Pyrausta purpuralis. Next base: position 12,810,607 of record OZ001647.1, on the reverse strand, counting down.
CAAGTTGTCGATGCGTAAAGCTTGGTTATCAACGTGACCTTTCTCCCTCACGCCAAGTTCAGCACATGATAACATTGATATGGATATGGGCACTAATTACCACAAGGGTTCTTCAAATTGAGCGATTACTCGACATTTTTCTCATGACATAATAACGCATGATACCTAACACCCTAATTCAACGATCGTACAACGAATTATCGAGGCAATACTCTGTTTGTTATCGCTGCAATCTGAGTGTATTATCAAAGCTGGCCAGGGTTTCGTACCTACTATTTTATATTATATTGACTTATCACAGTCGTGATAGTTTTCCCTCTAACTTAATCATATATGCTACTGCTGTGATTTTTACCATAAAATTATTATCCCTTTGTAATAGAACGTCAAAAGCGAGATGTCACTAGCAGCAAACTGTGTGATAAAAAGAGATGGGAGATGCGAAGTAGCAGAACCGTTTTTAGCGGCTGTCAGTCAGTTCGGAACCTTATGAAAGCTCGCTAAGAAATTCTCTCATTTGAGTTTTTGAAAATTTATGTGAAATTGTGTATATTTTGAAGAAATATTTCTGTTGAAACACTTGATCGTTGATGACGTTACTTGATCGGTGATTGATCTTTGTTCATTACAGCGGAATAACCCCAACAAATAATCATTCAACAGGTAAATTAGTCCAAATCGTAGCCTCTATATGCGCTTCAAATTTAAAGTACGCAGTTTAATTATTCTATTCTACAAACGTTACTTTACGTAAAAAGTAAAGACAGAATAACACAGGGAATGCATATGTACGAATATTTTGTGTAATGAAATAATATTTAGTTTTACACGAGTGCTGCATTTTTAATATTTTGTGTCGGCTGTTTATTATGCAGTAAACTATAATATGTTTAACTTAGGAACGTTGTTATAAATCACCTGATCGTAAGGTTATCTCATTTAAAGCTACGAATGTTACTTACTTATGTGAGTTACTGACATGTTAAATCGGTTTCGTTTGACAGCTTTTACTTGTCCTTCTATCCCGATATGAATATTAATTTTATGGATTTTTTCACCTACTACCGGGGACATCGCACTCTAAAATAATTCATCCTCACAACTGAATGTTATGGAAATATACCACTTTATCGAAAAAAAACTTTTAGCAAACTCATAACCATTTATTTTAAAATACCTATTTAACGATGCTCCACACTATGGGTTAGGCAAGAAAAAAAAACATTTTACCATTTTGGTGAGAAGATCAAAATACATATCAAATTACAGTTTTTTGGACTCAATATCTCTGAGCTGGACTGCGGACAAACGCACATGGCGAAACTGTAGGGGTTCCTTCTCGGACTACGGAACCCTAAAAAGGGGTTGCTAGCTAAAACATTACATATCCATTTGGTTAGTTAGTTACTTACTGCACTGCAAAATACTTTACTAATTACTAATTTAATTTGTGTAAAATAAGTTCCCATTGTAAGTTTAACTGAAGTACAATTACAACAACACGGCCCCTCGCGACTTCGTCCGCGCGTATTGATTTTGCTCCCTCCCCTCCCGTCGCAGCGTGATTTTTTAGCCTAAAGCCTTCCTCGATAAATGAGTTCTCCTACGCAAAAATATTTTTTCAAATCCATCCAGTAGTTCCTGAGATAAGCGCGTTCAAACATACAAAGTTTTCAGCTTTATAATCTTTATACAGCGTGTGGCGTAAATAGTGGTCCAAAGCAAAGGTGTGGATACACTGTACACTGAAGCACCACATACCAGTATTTAAAAAAAATGTATGTACAGGGTTTTCAAAAAAAATTTTTTTTTTTAATAATCGGGACCTTCCTTACAAATTTGGTTATAATTTCCAAAAATGACGGTATTTTTTTTATGCAGTTTTTTTAGTACTATTGCTTATTACATGTACTTAGTGTTTCATTTGGTTTTTACTTACAAACTGAATTAAATATAAAAAAAAAATTAAGTGTTTTTCAAAATTCAATACTCACTGCTAGCAAATCGTTTGACTTTCAATGCTTTTGGTGTAAAAAAAATGTACTACACTGTCAGTGCCCATTATTTTAAAAAAATGTCTATCTTTTGCAGATTCTAAAATGGTGCAATAATAAGTGTTACGACTTACAGAAAAAAAGTTATTACTGTTCGAAACAAAAAGGAATCTAATTAAGGAAAACAATTTTTTAAAAGTTAGGTACATTACAAGTGTTGTAAATTTTTCTGGACCTATTATTTAGTTCTTTCTTAAATTTTAGGTTACTTTAGTGACAGAACATTTTACTGAAATTTGTAAGGCAAGGTAACAATTTTTAAAAAAAAATAAAAAAAAAATCTTTTGAAAACCCTGTACATACATTTTTTTTTAAATACTGGTATGTGGTGCTTCAGTGTACAGTGTATCCACACCTTTGCTTTGGACCACTATTTACGCCACACCCTGTATATAAAAATTACGTGTCACATGTTTGTCCGCGATGGACTCCTAAACTACTTAACCGATTTTAATAAAATTTTGCAAAACGTGTGTAATTTGAACCCACTTGAAAGATAGGAGCTTACATCTCAATTTAAAGTCGCAAATTATTTGTCTATTATTAGGCAGTCACAATTTTCTGTTAGCTCCAAACGATTCTCACATATGCGATTGAGTAAGTATTCAATAAATGGCGCTATGTTAAAAATACGTATATCTATATTTTTTATCATAACTGCACCCGTGCGAAGCCGGGGAGGGTCCCTATGCTAGTATAAATTAAATTTATCTTCAAACTTGCTACATCTTTCCTTGCAAATTAACGTTACGCTGTCCGTACAATAATATCCGTTTCTGATTTGCATAAAATCAACTAACTTTCACTATACCTAACTGTAATAGTGCCGTGTCAAACACTGGATTCATTGTTTTTAGTTCTGCCTTTGCAGATTGGGTTTTATGCCGCAATGATTAAAGTCTGTTGTAACTTGAAGACTGTTTTTTTAACTGAACAGTTTTGTTACGTGGCCCATCACGATTAATTAGTTTTAGTCTGCAGTCCCGTTATTGTCCTGTCTTATTGAAGACTAGCGGTCCTCCGTGACTTCGTCCGCGCGTTTTAAGGTTGCCCCCTCCTCGCAGCGTGATGTTTTATTTTTATTTTATAGGATAAAGACGCATAACAGGTTACAATTTATAATCAATATAGCATAGTTAACTAGACCTTATGAGCTAAATTATAATCTAACAAAAATGCATCCCAGCAGTAACGATATAAGCTTATGTTATGTTTTAAAGCTTTCCTCGATAAATAAGCTATCCACAGCAAAAATATTTTTTCAAATCGGTCCAGTCCTACCTGGGATGAGCGCGTTCAAACAAACAAACATATAAACTCTGCAGCTGTATAATATTAGTGTAGATTTTATTAATTTATATTATTCTTGTAAGTTGGATTACAGTACTTTTTCAATAACGACACAATAACACCCGTCTGTCCGCTGGCTTTTAAATGTTCACTATTAAAGCGATAAACGGATTTTGATGAAATTTCAAATACTGAAAAAAATGTTTTGTCTGTAATTACGACTTTAGCAATGTGATAGACTAGAAATGTATAGTGAAATGTCAATTTTTGCGCAGTATACACAACCCGGTAGAATAGGTTCGATTCAATATTGTTATGGATTTGTATAGTGTTTAGGTTTGTTGTTTCCTGTACACCCAAGCAATGTGTCATGTGCAAGTCATAGCAACCTGCACATAATCATAGTTGAGGGCATTCATATGCTATGTTTTGATAGTAATCTTTATATATATAATTCTTCTGTGAGTGTGTATGCCACTGAACTTCTCTCAAACGACTGGACCGATTTTGATAAAAATTTTTGTGTGTGTTCAAGGGGATCTGGGAATGGTTTAGATTCACATTTTTTTCTTTAATTTTCAAATTAAAGACGTGTAGACAGGACAACGTCTGTCGGGTCCGCTAGTAAGAATATAAAGTCTTCTTGGTGGCACTAATTAGATCAGCCGAAATAATCTCTATATGCAGTTTCCCTGGTTATAGTGCAATCCGAAATGGAGGCGAAAGTAGAATCAAAATGCAACTAAAAACGTAACTGTATGTTGTCGATATTTTAGCTTTTTTTGAACACGGAAAATCTCTACTGGGACACTACGTACAAATATTACGAATTCTTTCGAAATCGTTTGACAATTTCGAAGAAAACATTATGATAAACCAAATACATGACAATGAACATCAAGTTACTCATAATTGTCTCGCATAAACGTAAAATAATAAAAACAACTCTACCTACTACTACCTTATAAGTGACGCCAACAAGTTCAGTTGGATAAGTATTTTATGATGTTTGTAAAATCAGCATTGACTAAGTTTAAAACGATCGATTTTAAAATTACATTCTACATAAATGATTGCTGACAAATATATCTTCAAATTAGGAGTAGTGTGCTTTATTCGACGAATATTTCTTATCTGGTGGAAAAATCAGGCCTTAGGGTCGATTTTACCAACGTCAGATAGGACTTATCCGATTGAATAACTATGAAACGACCAATTTTAAAATGACATTTACATAAAGAATTGCTAACAATTGGGTGACCTTGTGGTGAATTGCTAAAAATAGGCGTTTTATATTTTATTTTCGCCGAATGTTAGTCATCTGACGTTGGAAAAGTCGTGCCTTAGTCGGATAAGTCCTATCTGACATTAGTCAAATCGGCCCTTAGTCTACTAAACTACTATTTGAATGAAGATAACCCGTATCTTCAGCGTTCGACTACTAAATCCTTCTAGTAGCCCCCAAACATTAAAAATTTTGAAGAAACAAAAATCGGAACTATCAGTTATTTATAAGGCTACCACCTAAGAAACCTGAATATTCTTATTTGATTTATAGGCGAATCATTAAAATAACACAATAAACACTTCTTAGACGTATGTGTTACAATCTCATAATTTATAGTCTTATAATTCAGTTACATACAGCCGGTTTCTGATTTGAGCATTTGAGTGAAAATCTGTTGAGATCTGCTCAAATAGTTGATGAATACTTAAGTTTTCTACGTTTCATTCGTAAATTTAAGATTGTCTCAAACCATATTCAACTGAGTTTTGTCCTTGATTATACAACGTTCCGTTACAAGTAAAAACAACCGATTTTTACCAGTTTGTATTTATAAAGAGATTTAGATTCATTATTGGCATTAATAAATTCTGGATTTCATTATGTCAGTGATATATTCCTAAGAGCATCAGATTGCAAATAAGGTTTCAAGTTAAATAGTTACTATTACATATTTTAAATAAATTGATATTGTAAACGACTGCCGAGAACGGAATGTCTTTTGTCAATCAATCAGTGTCAATGTTATGACATTGACACTGACACTCAAACTTGATAAAGTTTGATTTCCTACAATGTTTGATGATGCAAAAGTTTATAAGTTGAAGAACTTCGAAATACACTCATCATCATCATCATCATTATCAGACATTCACTGCTGAACATAGGCCTCCCCCACGATTTTCCACTGCGACAGATCACAAGCGGCCTGCATCTAGCGTGATCCCGCGATCTTAACAAGGTCGTTCGTCCATCTTGTCGGTGGACATCCCTCGATGCACTTTTGATCGAAAGGTCTCCTCACTCCTCCTCCGAATCTAGTTTTTTTTTGCCCCAACGGCCATCATTTCTTCGTGCTATGTGCCCTGTCCACTGCCACTTGAGCTTACTATCTCCTCGTTTCTGATTCGATCTCATAGAGAAACATCGAGCATAGCCCTCTCCATCGCTCGTTGTGTGATTTTGAGCTTCTTTATGAGGCTCATAGTAGGGACTACGTTTCAGATCCGTATGTCATCACTGGTAACACACACTGGTTGAAGACTTTCGTCTTCAGACACTGAGGAAATTCAGACGAGAAGACGCTCTTGCGCAGTTTCCTGTACGCTGCCTAGCAGATTTGGATTCGTCGATTGACCTCTATAACAAAGTAGAAATACATCCAGTGTGCCAATCCTTTTTACTGTTACTTGTGTTACTTGTTGTCCTTTTTACTGTTAGTTGTTTTTATTTCACCTTCGTATATTTGTGATTAATATAACTTTGTCTGAATTATAGTATTTTTTGAGATTAATATAACTTTGTCCGAATTTTAATAACGTTTTGCCTGCACTTCCTTATTACCTGTTGTAGCTTGATCTTTTACACCCATAGCTAATTGTCGCAAATTTGAATTTAAGTAGGACTTAAGTATCCTCATTGGATTGCTTAGCTTTCAGACGCTTAAGTTCATAGTGAGCAAGCTTTGAGTACTGTCAGTTGTGTTGTGCAACGCAAATTTCGTGTTAAGCACAAGTTGATGTCAAAGTTGAGAATTCTCAACCACAAATACTTAAATTACACTTAAACTTAATTCAAAAACAGAAATACTTTTGAGACATACTTAAGTCGAGCTTCAGTTGTTTTCAACGTCAAATGCTCAATTCAGAAACCGGCTGATAATATCACGTGCTAAGTAGCTGATAGCAAAGTCAAGTTCGTATTTCACGGTTTATTGTATACTTACCGTACATAACACGGTATTACATGGTCCGTCCATATATTATACAATTACTTGCTTAATAGAAGCGCGCGAATATAAATCGTCTAATTATAAGGTTTTTGTTACCGTTAAGGTGAAAAAACTTAATAATGAACCGTCAGATAATGATATCACGAGACAACGACTGCGATCTGTTGACATGGTGATTTTACGTTTCCATGTAAAATAAGAGAAAACGATGGGGTGTAGTAGAACTTTACGCAATTTAAAGGATATAATTATTGTTGATTTTTCCTCAGAAGATCGCTAAGACCTTAATATGATTTAATCGACCTTTTGAGGACAAAGTATGCGTCTTACTTCGATTACTGTCACTTTTTTGTAATTCAATGCTTTATTTCCTTATCCTGTATTCAAAGGAAGATATAAAAGATAAGCATTAGCTCAGGTAAAATAAGTCCAAATAAAAGTGTTTGTAGACAATCTTATCATTCCTTTTTAACGAAATGAATCATTTTAAAATGATAAAAATAAATACAAAACTCACAACTTACATGGGAACTTCTCCACGCGTATCCACCAAGTGAGCAGCTCCAGATTCAATTAAATATCCTTTGGACATCCTTTGGACATTCCCACACATCGCCATCTAGTCCCAAAGTAAGCTACTCAAAGCTTCTGTTATAGGTGCCAGACAACGGCTTTAATACTTAAATACTTTTTGTTTGTAAATACATACATGATATACATAGAAAACATCCAGACCAATACAAACAGACATTTTCATGCACACAAATGTTTGTATTGTGCGGGGATCGAACCCGCACCCGCTGCGTAGTAGGCGATTGCTCGACCACTACACCAGACGGGTTGCCAAAAATGTAATGTCAATGTCAAATGTTCCTAGTCTTGCCATCAATATTGTCACAAACAAAACTTTTTTTTAATGCAAATATATTTATCACTTTTACAGTGTGTTGGTTTTATACATAAATATAAAACAATTTAAAATATAAAAAGCTTATTCGAATTCGTGGTCTCCATCGGCTGCAATAAAGTCCTTTAAACGTTGAGGCCAGTTATCAATAGAAGCACATACTCTTTCCATGAGAAAATTCTTCATTGCCAATCGTATGGATTGTTTTAGGGACTCCAAATTATCATGGCGTTAAGAGCAAGCCGTACTCTCTAAAACTAACCATAAATCATAATCCAGCGGTTAAGATCGGGACTAGACGACGGCCAGTCTTCAGCTTTGATGAAGTCCGAAACGTTCGCTTCTAACCAAGACTGCGTGGACCGAGCTTTATGACCCGGTGCCGAGTCTGGTTGGAAAGACCATGCTTGGTTATTGATCATGGTGTTGTTAAGGGGCTTAACTACCTTCTCAAGAATGGTGTCTTGATACACTTGTGCCGATGTTTTGATACCTTTTTCACAAAAATATGGCTCAGACACTCCTTCATAGCTAACACCCCACCAAACCATCACTGAAGTCGGGTTATGCCCACGTTGCACTCTGCCGACTAATTGGGAAGCTTCCTTAGAGGTTAGAGCATAAATACGGTCATTTTGTTTGTTAAAATGTTGCTCAATTGGAAAGATTTTCTCATCCGTAAAAAAAAAATTCTTTGACACTCCTTTGCGTACCGCTTCAGTAGTTTTTTCGATTTTACCACCCTATTCTTTTTTAAATTACCAGTTAAAAAATGACTAGTGCGTCTCTTATAGACTGCAAGTCCCAAGTCATCTTTTAAATTACGCGACATGGTTCTGGGTGCTATCTTCATCTCCCGAGATAAAATCTTTTGTTTCGGACAGGATTTCTGCGAATTCTTTCCCTTACTGCTTTGACCACATTTATCGTACGAGCACTACGTGGACGGCCAGATATTTTTCTGTCACAAACAGAGGAGGTCTCATTGTACTTATTGATAGCCCGGTACAACAAAGATTTTACTAATACTAAGCGTATGGAGTGTTTGAAACATTGCATTTGGCTCCATACCAACTTTGTGTAATGCAATTTGCACAGCGATTCGGTTCTCTTTATCACCCCACTCCATTTTAGTATCGCAAAATATTATCAAATGTATTGGCGCCAAAGTTAGAAAACGCAATGAGCAATTCCAAATTCAAATGTCTAATATCTTTCTTATTTTTAATTGTTACAGTATTTATGGCCAGACTGTGTATATTTATACTCTTAATTTATGGAACACTGTGGGTATAAGAGTTACTTCCGTATAACCGTGATATTCTAGAACAGTAGTTGGTAGAATCAAAAATTGATAAATACTCTCGGATAACTAGCCATTTATTCTAAAGTTAACATTTATTCTAGTTTGGTCGAATCGACTCCGCGTAAGTATAAAACGACCGGTTTTAAAATGCCATTTACCTAAATGATTGCTGACATATAGGTGACGCTTTAAAATTAGGCGTTTTGTATTTTATTCGACGAATATTTCTTTGTGTAAAAAATGTATCAGCAATCAACTTAAATAAATTTATAGTAGTCAAGTTTAAACGAATCGTAGGTACAAAGGTAAAAAGTGGGTACTTTTGTGTCATTATTGTTTTTATGTTTTTTTGCTGAGCTTGGCTGCCTGCTACATCTTTTCATCAAATCAATCAAGCAAAAGTTGATATAATTTTCTATATTAATTACATACTTACGTTTATTGCAGATATAACTTCAGCCGCCTTCGAGACACCGGAGCAGATAAATAACCAGTTCCACTTAGGAAATTTAACATACGTAAGTTTTATTCAATCGTTGAAGATAATTTAACATTATGCTTCGTTGCAAAGTACAAACTGCAAAATTCGCGCCCTGGATATCAAGGCGTAAAATCTCTTATTAAATAAATAAATTTCCCTTGGACATTCCCACACATCGCCATCTAGTCCCAAAGTAAGCTACTCATTGCAAAGCTTGTGTTAGGGTGCCAGACAACGGATATAATACTTAAATACTTTTTGTTTGCAAATACATACATGATATACATAGAAGACACCCAGACCAATACAAACAGACATGTTCATGCACACAAATGTTTGTATTGTGCGGGGATCGAACCCGCAACCCGCTGCGTGGTAGGCGATTTCTCGACCACTACACCAGACGGGTCGTCATTATTACGATTACGATTATACATTTATACCCTTTCATGAAAGTTTTAAAGAGTACCGTACAAAATATATATAAAAATACGTAGAAGTATTTAGAATCGATATTATTAAATTTAAAAGAAGTATTTTTGAGGTGCTCTAGCGCAGGGGTGGCAGGTGGCTTTGTAGTAAAATCATATTTAAGCAACTAACGGCGCGGTCGTGTTAGGATGGCTGACCTTACCGACCTTATAGGTGACGTATATCACTAACATCTCCGTGCTTCGGAAGGCACGTACTCGTAAACAGGTGGTCGACGTGATCCCTGCTAATATCGGTTGATATAAGTCGTTAAGCCTAGCCATGGGCGGCTTGATTAAATCTGACAGCAACGTTCGTCGCTTCCCTTGCAAACTCACTTCTCCCCCTCCGCCTATATAAACATTACTTTTGAACTAATTTTTAACTGACCTATGTCGTGTGCAATGAAGATTTTCTCATCATAAAAATCCCGTTTTTCACCAGAACGAAGAGCACGACTTTTACAACAGCTCTTTCATCTTCAACCTGACGTACTTCAATGAGCACTGGGCGAACATCACCAAACCACCGGCAGCGATTCACCCGATGCTAAGCAACTCGCATAGGCGAGCTACGGTAAGGATTTTTTATGGTGTCCTAGTCAAAAAATAATAAATGTACTTACAATGTGATAATAGTTAGCATAGTTTTAGAATTTAAACTGTTTCTGAAACGTGGCGGCATGTAGAATACGTGACGATGATGGGTTTTCGCGCGGTAAACGTTTGAGTTATTTTTTTTGCGTTTTATCGTTGTTGGTGTTTTTATGCTGTAACTGTATAAGAAAAGAAGTTTTTGTTGCTTAGAATCGATTTGTTATTAAATTAAAACATGCATTGATGAGGCGAAACAATCCCAGCGTTGCAAGTCTATAACAAAACTAATAATAACATTCCGATTTAATTTCCAGACCGTCCAGCTTGGTTTCCAATTTCCGTTCTACGGCAACTGGATCCAGAATATAACCGTGGCGACCGGCGGGTTCATATTCACCGGCGAGCATACGCACGCTTGGTTGGCAGCCACTCAGTACATCGCGCCGCTGATGGCTAACTTTGATACTTCGCTGGACAACACAAGTCGTGTGCGACTTGCTGCTGACGGTGAGTGAGCTTGTATATTGCTAGAGGGTAATGTAAGATACTAGGGGTGACGTATATCGCGGCGGATTCTATATACTAAGATCACATGCACGCACGGTTAGCTAAATTATTTCCCCTTCTAAAGTATTTTGCCCCCTTTAAGGAATTTACTCTTGTAGGTTGAGCTTTTCCACTCTTTCTTATTCTATACTATCTCATTGACCTGTTGGTATGACTCACTTGTCTTCAAATTTTTCATTAATTTTAGTCATGTATGTCTTTTTAAGCCTTCATTTCTCATATTGTAGAATGGCAATGGTTGAACGGAGGATTCAACCAGTTTCTCTATGGTCATGATGATGATCTATATTAAAATATCGTGCCGCACCAAGTGTCCCAGTATCTCTGGTTTTAATTATTATTGAAGTATTATTCTTCTTTTCTCGCCTGAAACATTTAAAACCTCTTCGTTTGTTTTCCATTTCGTCTATAATACTTACTTAAAGCTAAAGTAATGCAGATTCTGGAAATATAATTATTAATATTGTACGCCTTATACAGGGGCGAGAAAAAAAAATGAGAATGTGCGTGCATTCTATTCCGAAACCTGTAAAGCGCCATATCTCAAAACCGAGTTTTTGAAGTTGTGCCGATACTGCATTAGGTGAGCGATATTACAAGTATGAATGTCATACTATAGGTAATAATATTGATCATTTTGAGGTCATTTCATTATCTTCTCAGCACTTGCCAGATTGTCTGTGTCTTGTCTCGAAGCGCTAGTAAAGCCCAAAAGATAAGGAGACATCTTCTAGTCCCATATGGGCCATAATAGATTGATATTAACTAATTATTGACTTTCATAAGTGGCATTTTTTGTCCTAAATTGAAAAAAATATTTTTTGACTTTGACTATTGACGAACCATACTTCATTGACCATATTATTGCTGCTAGCGAGCTTTCTATTGACAATACTTATGCTATTAATTCGTAAGCGACGTTTGGAACCATATTACTAGTTGCAGTTTATATTGTTAATAATTTAACAAAATAATATGTTTTATTTCACCCAGCGTTTTATCGGACGTACAAGGTCAATATGCCTTTATTATTATAACATTCATACTCAAACAATACATATTTAACGCTTCAATTGGCCATGAAAAACATGTGTTCAAATACATTAAAGAATGGTGCACACAACGGGTTAGCAATGATGGTTATTTTTCGCTTGCCGTCACCTTGTCACCAGTTCGTTTTTGTAAATAATAGTGAGGAATGTAATTCTTTATGCTGTACTAGTGCATTGTGATAGCATAAATGATGACTTATGAGTATTGTATATGTACAGGGTTATATAGCAAGGTATTGCCAAATTTTAAGAGGTGAATGCGGTCATCAATACCTACAACTCTTATTATAGGGTCATGGTCGAAATCTTAGACATATTTCATCATTTTGACACGTCCGTGTCGGGATGACTCGACTAAATAACCTGGTACAAAACAAAACTAACCTCGTGCAGTGCATTATATGATTTAAGTACCCATGTTTGTAAGTTTTGAATGATATTTTTGTAAGGTTAATGTACAGCCAATTTCCATTACAGTCTGCTTGCCAAGCTTATATCGCTTCTATGTAGTGATGGATTGAAATAATTTCCATTGATGACCTTTTTAATTTAAGTTAGGCTTAAGGCATTATTATTTAAGCATAAATATAATTTCAGATACCTCAGTCAGCTATCAATAATGTATGCATAGTCCAAGTTGTAGGTATCGGTGGTCTCATTTACCTCCTAAAATTTAGCAATACCTTGCCTTGCTACTTCACTGTGTACATGTAAAATATTCAAATATCTGCTGGATGGATATAAGCTGCTTGCAACCAGTCTCTTTTGGAAATCAATTATCTATCTTCAGCAGTGATCGTGTGTTTGACTATTATAGTATAGACGGCATTGATGACCATAATATTCTACTAATTATTAGGAGAGATAATAGACTTTATAATATAGCCAGCATCTACTGATAAGGTGCCCATAAACCTGCTGGAGCACAACTGTAAATAAATATGTAACGTGGTGTTTCTTATAATTGTACGCAAAGTATTTGAAATAGCCACGGGTCGCGGAGGACCGCGTTCGTGACTACAACAACGCAGTGAAGTTTCCTTATAAATAGCTTACGCCCATCGCATAAACGATGTTAGATAAATTATTAATCCCAATGCATTCGGTACCGCGAATGGTATTTTTCCACCCAAATAGGTCAACCAACTTAAAGTGGAACACTATAAATTAGTTATTACAATGTGGTTAGGGGCAGTAAGTTCCATTTGTTTCTATGGCTTTCATTCAGTTCACATGGCTTTCTGAGTTCCATTTAAATAACTTCATTAATAATAATCTAAATAGGGTACCTACCTTAATCCTTTATGGAATTAACTTATACATTATACCATAAAATATGAAAACTAATATTGATGATTGCTGATTCTAGTAGTTTACTATAAATTGCTTTGATATGATTCCAATATCAGTTTTTAGTTTATATCAGATTTTTATGGATAGGATACTTAGCATATTACATTAGCTTCAGTAAACTAAATTATATACAATCAATTAGTCAAACAAAGTCAAAACCAAAGAGCAACTACGCTGAAGTCGCGCGATAAGCGGTGCCAACAAGTAGCTTACAGATTATATTCTACATTAATTAGTTTAGGACACGGAGGTTTTACACTTAAGTTGAGCTGTGGCGTTCCGTTGTATCAAATAAACTCCTACAATATCACCCTCCAACCCTACCGTTCTTATCCATGTATTGTGGAATAGCTGTGCTACCAACCTGTCAGTCAGAATACAGTGACCTATAAAACTAAACTACCATTAAATAGTCTGTCTAAAGTGTAGTCTTTGATGTCATATAATATGGATGCAGGTATTCTGTAAAGCAATCTTAGATCATGTATTGTTTTGGAATAGTGGCCTTAAATGCCGTTTATTGTCAATTCTATATTCAATATAATATATGAGTAATTATATTTCGATAATCAATAAATCCTGGATGGTAATTTTGTATTGTTGATGTACCTACAATGTATTGAGTCATACATTGTAGGTACATCAACGCGTACGCTTCACAAGAAAGTGCTGAACTATTTACAACCCTGCAGCCGAAATATTTATTTTTTTACAAGCCTATTTGTGATGTGAGCCCAATGAATAATGCAACATTGTGACCTCGAGCTCTGACCGGAACTTGGTCAAGAATCGATAAAGCCGTAAAAGTTGCCTGAAAACAGAAGTTACCAAGATAAAGCCTGTCAAACTTCATTACTTCTTTCTATCTGCGTGGGAACAAGTCACTAATATACGGAGTAAATGCCGGTGCTATCTGCTCTTGCTTCTAAATGAAATAACTATTTTTAAATTACAATAGATGTTCTATCACTTTTCTTAAAAACATGTTACTAAGTAGATACACTATGTTTAGCGTATAAATGATAATTTATGAGATATGGGTAATATTGTAGCATATTTCATCTTTTTTAAAGATGTTCTGATAGTTTTATACTTAGAACTACACCTTTAGGGCTAAATTTACATAAACTGGAAAAAAGCACTAAAATTTTCGCGTCTGCTTCGATTTTTGACAAAGTTACGATCGGAGCTCGAGGTCACAAACTCGCATTAGGCCATCATCATATTACGAGTGTGCAACAGCACTACCGGATTTAACAAAAGGTGCTCATCTTCATCCGATATTATTTTTTATTATTTTTTTTGCCATGAAATACTTCAGCTTACTAGAAAATTTAACCACTCTTAATCCTCAACTCTGTTCCTCCACAGATGACAAGTTCACAGCGTTCTGGGAGAATGTCACGCTACGGGAGCGTCCGGACAAGCCTTTCACGTTCGCAGTCACGTTGTACAAGAACGGCGACATCACGTTCGCGTATAAAAACGTGCCGATACGAGTGCAGGACATTGATGACACAGCGCACCCTGTGAAAGTCGGCATCAGTGACGCGTACCTCACCGACAGGGTTATTTTCTGTAAGTATTTATTGTTGGTTCAGCATTAGAGCATAGAATTGACATAAGTACATGCACAGTTACAAGTAAATTAGATTTCCCATGATATGCAAATGAAAAACATATTTCGGTAAATAGTCGAAACCTGCCAACATAAAGGTTATCGTGTTAAGTCAGACATGTTCCACCTCGGGCCGCATCGTCAGTTATCAGGTGTGATTATATTATTACTATTTTTTTATAATATTACAAAAATAATCTAAACTTTAATATTATACGAAACTACTGGACCGGTTGGAAACAAATATTTTTGAGTTGGATGGCTTATTTATCGAGGAAGCTTTAGGCCATAAAACATAATGCTGTGATGGGAGGGAAGGCAGCAAACTCAAAACGCGTGGACACAGTCGCGGGAGACCGCTAGTAATTTCATATTTTTGCGAGCAAGCGATTTTGTCTAAGGTGATCGCTGACACTGTCAATTCGTCAGTTTTAGTGATGTGATCCAATCAAATAGATCCCAAGTATTTGGCAGAAAGTAATCCAAGTTTTTTGGAATAAAATAATGTTTGGCGTGTATTTTAATCCTTTGTCAAGCTTAGGGCATGTAGTGATCGTAATATTTTAACCTTGTTGACTGGTAATTCTGTGGAAAGTAAGTAGAAAATCGGTAGTGAAACAAGAACAAGTAGAACATAGTTCATTTAATAAAATATAGCCTATTAATCAATAGCGATAATGTTTTTAATGCGGTTTTGTTAAATAAATATAGTGGTTGATTATTACATCCATACCGATTATTCAGATTTAAGGCCGATTAAGTTTTGTCCATCACTATAATTCTAGTTTCGTTCTATTGATATTTTTTATGTTTTCATGAGAAAAGGAAACTGCAAATCATGGTGGACCAAAATAAATATCCTTATTTAGTAAAGCATTGTTTTTTTTTTATATTTTGGCAACAATAACAAAATTTTATTTTATTTATGTGGTAAAATAATATTTATGTTCTTGGAATGTATTATGCATGAAACGGAAGAATGTGTCATGTCAAATAATTTCCAGCATTCATCATAAATAAGATGGATTATAGTATTAATAAACATGTGTATATTCTTTTACAGACGTCCGCCGGAAGACTATATACGAGTACCACCGTGTCACATTGAAGCACTACGAGATCGGCAACAACACCATACTGAAGCTCATAGCTCTGCCGACGTGTTTGCAGTACAATACATGCACTGGCTGCCTTAACCACAACACGGGATTTGACGTGAGTCACTATTCTATACTCATTTAAGCACTAGTCTTGTTCTTATTCGGACACTGAACGGAGCGTACCGAATTAGCACTATCATTCAAAGGAACTAGTTCGGTCTTCTAACACTATTAGTACAGTAGGTCACCGAATACTCTGACGTCAGTCGTCCGTCGTACACAGTGAATATGGTCGTACGTTCGAGTCTTTCAAATTAGTACATCTACTATCACGCTCTGGCACACACGTCTGTATCGTTCTCCCTTTACTAGTTTATCGTCCGAAACACTCACGCACACGCGTCTGAAATCTTTCAACTCACTTTCAACTCTGACACTCGTAATTTTCTGGTCTAACTCTGCTCTCGAAATTACATACAAGATTTGATTAATATTTTCATTTTAGATTTTTAATTTATGGATAATAGACCAATTGTATTTTTTTTTATATCAACGATCACAATAAACGCGTTTTTAAATGTTTAGCTAAGCAAAAAAATATGAAAAGCTCTTTTATTTTAATAATATGATGTCAGTTAAATATCTTTAACTCCATGTCTGACTGTAGTAATTAAAACTAAATTACTTTCCACCCAAGGGATGAAAAAACAATTTTCCACCCGGCTATCTAACATGAAAGTTAAATTTTCCGAACAGGAGAGATGACAATACTTTTGTTACTCCAGCTAGCCACAAATTCATATAAAAAATCGGTGGTGGCACAACTTATCTGAAGAATTACAGAATGGCGCAACGGTCGGAAAGGGTTGCCGTTTTTTTACATAAATAAATGAATACTTCTGGCTTTTTCATACTCGCCATAACTACATAAAAAAAATAAGAACATGTATTTATTTGAACTTTATAGCACAATCAAAGGTAGAATTAACGCCGAATGGTATTTTCTATCACTTACACCTATGGACAAAAGAAAATGGAAAATCAGCGGTGTTTGGTGCCCACCAAAAACAGACACATTTTTGGAATGATATACTTAGTAATTTATAAGTAAAAACGTATTTTTGAACTTCTTACGTCTTTAAGTCTATCCTAGATATATATATATATCAAAGTAGTTTTCGTCATTTTTTGAATATCAATAATAGTAATATTGTCTTGTACCGGCATTATAATAAACGAAGATTTACAATTTAATCAGAAGTATTAAAACTTTTAAATTTTCGGAAAAACTATTCAAAATTATATTTACTGCTTTAAAATTTTGTGAATTTGAATTTGACAACTGAGCTAAAAGGATGGCAGAGGATGTGAGTAAGATAATCATAGATGCCATAAACAATGTAATGGCGAATTTGACAATTTGATTTTGAATTCACAAACTCACATCCTCTGCCGTCCCTTTAGCTCAGTCTTCAAATTTAAATTCACAAAATGTCAAGACAGTAAATATAATTTTGTGTAGTGTTTTTGTTTTTCGAAAATTAAAAAGTTAAATTCTTCTGATTAATGTAAATCTGTGTTCATTTAAAATAGCTTTAGGCCATTTGTTTTTTTTTTTAAATGAAACCTATTCTTTTATGTACTTCCGGCTAGGTGGCACTACACTGTTGTCTCTGAAAACGTACTGACTACTTACCTACTTAATGCTTACGTAAGTCATGCCTGATACGTTCTTACGGGTACATTTTGAACATATAAACTGGGTGTTTCTAGATTAGATGCTATCAACTGTCCATAAGACCTTTAACTAGGCTCAATCGCTAATAGGAGCCGTCATTAGCCAGGACCAACGGCTTGACGTGCCTTCCGCAGCACGGAGATGCTCGTGATACACTTTAATTGTATGGTCGGAATGGTCACCCAACCAAAACACGATCCCGCCGTATGTTGCTTAATTTCGGTAGTCACAAACGCTGGAACAACTCAACACATAACATCACAGAGCTGTAGCTTGCACACTGGTTTATGTGTCATGTGAGATCCTGGATTCGATCTCCGGTCATTGAGTCATAGCTACTGTACATCTAATATTAGAGCTTATGTTTATTGTAAGAAAACAGGGATTCAGAGTGTGCTATTGAATTGTATCATTTATTTTCATCATCGGGGCATACTCGGAACCATAACCTCGTCCTCCTCCTTACCAGACTGGAGGCACAACTTAATACAGAGCTAAATTCGCTCAGATTACCATCAGCATAGCTACCTTTGTTGATAATCTAAACCTGTTCGTCGTGGTCGTCAAATTACTGCAGTAGGTATGCAAATGATTTTCGAGGAGAAAGCGTGTTCCTATGCTCGCACGCCGAAACTATTCACTTTACGAGAAAAAGTTGCAGAACATAAATTGTAGGGGATGTTTCCGAGTTTAATTTTATCGTTTAACAAGTCAGAATGGATATCGGCTAAAAGGTACTGTTAGCTAGAATGCCGGCGCGAGCGGCACTAAACTCCGTTTTGCTTGGCTAGTCCAATAATGTAAACAATCTTTTCATTACTTTTAAAGTTATATCTGTGAATAAAATTAATAAACTAATTGATTTATAAAGATCTCAGCATAAAACGATGAATTAACCATGTAAGTTGTGATTTTTCGGCTTAACTTATTTTAAAATTATTCATTTCATTAAATAGGAATGTCAGGATTATTACAATATTGGTCTTGAAAAAAAAACGGACTGTACTGCAGTATTTAGTTAACCACAACCTTTCATATTACAATGAAGGAAGTTGCTTTGCATAGGCTATCGTTTTTCTAGGGCTCCGTAGCCGAATGGCAAAAAACGGAACCCTTGTACACACATCAAAAGTGTCTAGGGATCAACATATATTTTTGCAATAACTTTTCTCCTGATTAATATTAATTAAAATTTTCTCTAAGGATTCATTAAATAAAGTGTTTTCGTTTGTCTACAGTAACGATAAACCAAGTCACCTTTGCATTAATAAAGAAATTTGCCATTTTCCTAATAAAGGGATTTTTGACATTTGAACCACTAACATTAAAGTTCTAAAAAAAGACTGAAATAACAGTTTTCTTTAAAATTTTATTGGGTAACTTAAACAATTAATAATCCGTGTTTCTACCGCGAACACTAACAACACAAGAACATCGGTTTGGCATACTCAAAATAAGTTCATCCAAATCACGCTGTGGAATGGCCGCCCATGTTCGTTGCAACAACAAAAAAAGGTCTTCTTGCGACTGGATACCCTCCATATTCGGCAGAGCTCTTCTCTGTAGCATATTCCATGCATGTTCAATCGGGTTCAAGTCTGGAGACTGAGCAGCCCAGGGCAGGACATTGGTGTTAGCTGCGGCGAGAGTCTGTCTTACAACTCTTGCGGTGTGCGGTCGTGCATTATCATGTATTTACTGAAATAAGGGACCGATTTGCATTTGTAGAGGAACGATGACGTCTGATACAATCGTCTCAGCATAAATTTGAGCGTTGAGGTTGCCTCTGATCCGAATCAAATCAGTTCTTTCGCCGATCCAAATACCCGCCCATACCATGATGGTTCCACCACTATAAGGATGGACTTCCTGGCAGAATTTTAATCGCTGTTGGCGTCCAGGGGTTCTCCAGTGTCGTATACGTCTTGTATCTGGTCTCATACTAAAACGAGACTCATCAGAAAAGCACACGAAACGCCATTGTTCTTCTGCCCAATTTCTGTGTTCAAGAGCCCATTGATATCGAATCCTACGATTGTGCATTGCTATAGGTGGTACTCCTAGCGGTCTTCGAGAATGAAGGTCTACTTCATGCAAGCGGTTTCTGACTGTTTGGTCGCTAATTAAGTTCCCTGAAGAGTGATGAAGCCTCACGGCTAACATCATGGCGGTTATTGTTGGAGCTCTTCGAGCTGTGATTTGAATGTATCGGTCTTGTCTCCGTGTGGTGCAGCGATACCGTCATCCATGGCGCTCAGCCACGGTACCAGTGCTTCGGTAACGTGTCCAAAGTCGACTGATAACACTCTGACTTGTATTCAGAGCTAAAGCCACAGTACGTTGCCGGGAACCAGCTTCTATCATTCCCACGGCTCTGAGCATTTCTTCCCCGCTTAAATGACGTCGCCGCTCCATAATAACGTTGGTTTTAATCAGTAGTAGGGAAACAGTAGCACTAATAATGTCTTCAATGCGTTGTATGTTTTTATAGGGAAAATATTGACAGCAGATTTTCATCTTTTACTCGAATTTGATTGACAGTTCCTGTTTCAAATTAAGCAATGCACCAAAAAGGATCCATATAAATTTATAAAATCATAAATTTATTACAAAGCCACATCTCAATCTCAAGAAATCCGCATAAAAATGCTTGATCCCTAGACACTTTTGATGTGTGTAGTTACGTCAAGCCTGTCTGTCTGTCTGCCCGTCCGTATGTCACAGCCACTTTATTTTGTAACTATAATTATTATCACACTGTTGAAATTTGGTAGGAAAATGTATCCTGTTAACCACTTTACAATTGTAATACAAAAAGTAAAAAAATAATGGGGCTCCCATACATGAGACTAAAACAAAAAAAAAGTCAAACCTCTTATGCGTATCGTGCGTATGCGTGTCTATGGATAGGTCTTTCAAAATGACATTTATAAGACCTATAGAAAATGGTTTGAGAGGTTGCTAAAACAATTTTCTTTTTAAGTATAACGTTTGATAAACGCTTCCAAATTGATTAAATGGGTGTCCTCCCCCTCTAACTTGTAAACTAAGCAAACGTAAATTTTGAAAAAATATATGATGTAGATCTTAACAAATACTTTCAACGAAAATTGTTTCGGACGGAATCGAACTAGTAGTTTTAGAGCACATTTTCAACAAACATAACTTTGTTTTTATTACAAACACTATAAAAAACAAAGTTGTATTTGCTGTCAACAAAATATTGTGGTATTTTAGCTAAGTGGATTCCCTGATTCAGTTCATCATCATCATCGTCCATACCGAATCCGGCAACGGCGACTTCTGCACTCTTGATTTCGTTTATTGGTGGTACGCCCTGATGTGGCTAGCGAAACCAAACTTCGTTTTAAATAGTCATAGAGGTCACATGGTGAACAGCAAAGCTGCCCTGCGGAATTGTATGTGTAGTTATATGTGGGTTTTGGACGTGTCTTCCGTAGTTGACGTTTTGCATCAAGGTCTTCAAGACGCATTTTTTCGAATTTCTCAACACTTTTAAAGACAGTGTGTCGCCATTCCGGTCTGAGAAACGCCCGTTCCTCCCAACTATCAACTGATATATTGCATGCTACCAGGTTGCGTTTCAGGCTGTCCTTGTAGCGCAAATATTGGCCGCCCCGCTTCCGTTTGCCACAAGAAAGTTCTGAATAAAACACTGCATTTGGCAGTCTTTCGTCGTTCATACGCACGACATGACCACACCAGCTCAGTTGATTTGCATGATATATGCCTCGATACCAGACACTCCAGCGTGGCGCAGGATTTCTGTGTTTGGAATACGGTCCTGTCATTTTGTTCGTAATATCGATCTCAGGCATTTGAGATGAAACACATCCAGTTGCTTCAGATCAGCTCAATAGCAACATCAAGTTTCTGCACCATATAAGAGAGTAGGCGAGACAATAGATTTGTAGATTTGGATTTTAGTTTGTAGCTTGAGGTCGTGTGAGTTCCAAACACGTGTCCTAAAGCTGCAGCAGCTCCTCCTATCCGGGCAGGAATTTCAGATGCCAGAGTGTTATCATTCCTGATTCGAGAAACCAAGTATTTGAAGGCTGGAACTTCCTCCAGATCAGACCCATTTAATCTGATGCCAGATGGATCTCCATCACAGCCTCTAGGGGGTTGTTTAAGTACTTGAGTCTTGCTTGTACTTATGACCAGCCCAAATCTGCGGCATGCGTTATTCAGCGAGTCCACATAGGTTTGGCGATGATCCATCAAGTTAGCCATAAGACAGACGTCATCGGCGTACAGAACGTCTAGGATGGCTGATTCAGTTAACGTTGGCACGGAACCCTCAGTGCACGAGTCCGACTCGCACTTGGTGGTTTTTTTTTATTATTTTCAAGTTTAACGTCGTCGGACGGAGCCATACGGACAATTTCTTCAGTAAATGTTCAATATTTACACTTAACACTACTAAACTAAAACTAAACTAGCCTAGCCTAACTCATTGAAATGCGAGGTGGGCGTTCGCATTTCAATGCTCAAGAAAGAAGTTTAGCACGAGAATATCGATCCGAATCAAAGGGCGCGATCTGCGATCAGAGCACGCTTTACTTTGTTTCCTCCTTTGTCTTCATTGATTTCTTCAATAGCACACAATATTATGATGATCCCAACACAAAATCACAATAAATTACTAGAAAAAAACAATTACTAAAATGAAGAAACAAAATCCAACTTCCTCTTCTCGTTTCCCGCGCTAAACTCCCAGTGAGTTTTGTGTTTAATACAGGGATGGGAAAATAATTAATTAAATTTTGACATAGTACAAGGGATAAATGATTTTATTTTAATTACTGGACGCCAATTTTAAGATTGATGGCGGCGCAAGCAGCTGACATTCGAGCTGCCAAAGTTTTAATTCGAAAAAAAGCACGTCAAAATGTATAGGATAGGTAGCTCATTTTCAAAACTCCCGAAAAACATTCTAGACTAAACTACCAGTTTGTAAGGGTATTATTTAAACTAGCGAATATTTTTCATAACAGTGTGGCCGAGGATAAAGTGCAATCCTGATAGTTGGTATTTCTGGTATTATGAGGCCTTAAATTGTCTTCAAAGAATTTATTCAATATGTCATACTAGTTTCCGTTGAAAAGTAACATATAATCTTCTTTTTTTGCTATGGACGCTAATAGTAAAATCTGAATCTCGAAAACGACTTGAACGATTTCTTGGTGCACGCTCATTTATAATAAAATAATTTAACATATAAAAAAAACCCTTTAAAGGATTTAAAAGTCCTGCTTTACAAATGATTAAATGGACATTGTTTTTATAATGTGGATGTATTTTTAAAATTTGATGTCATTATTTTTGATTTGCATTATGGTTTTATTTCCTCAATTTAATTATTTGTAGTATCCTTTGAAAACTATTTGACAATTGTATAAATAAAAAGGTTAAACGTTTAATTTATTTATTTATTTATATTTATGTATTTTCATGCTAATAATACATAGGCTGAAAAAGCTAGGCTTACCTTAGAATTAACATCCAAATGTACCCATTTTCATGAGTAATTAAATTCATTTCATTTCATCTCAGGGATTTATGATGGATTCGGGGCTATCTAGATTAGACTAGGTAGGTTTTATTTTTAGGAAACTTTGTAAAATCGAGCAATTCTAAAGGAAATAGGTAAAAGATAAAATCGTTGCCGGCTATCAACAATTTCAAATAAACATGTCAAAAAGTCTAAGCAACACATACTATTTCAAATTATTAATCCATTTTTCATTTCTTAAAAAGTAGGTAATACCTTTGTAAACTTTTTTTAAATTTAGAGGACATACTGCCTGGTTGTAAAAAAAAACAAGTTTTTTTCCACAAATTCAAAAACGAATGCCTTTGATCGAATTTTATATCGTTTTCTTTGCTTATTGAAATTTCGTATTTTTCTATAAATTATATTATCTTGACAGGTTCAACAATAATTTGTAAAATAGTTTTGAACAAATTTGGATTTTGATTGATGTTTTTTACGTAATGGAACGACGTCATTTGAACTCAGATGAAATGAAAAGAGCTGTAGGGATGTTGCAAGCGGGAAAGAAGTCAATCTCTGGTATCTCGGTATTTCGGTGTCAACAAAAGCGTTATTTGCCGTCTTCATTAGCGTTGCACTAACACCGGAGATCCTGCTGAGCAGCACCCAGGTCGAGGATGGTGTACAAACACACCTCAAGATCGATACATACAACTGACTGCAAGACGCCAGCCTATGTTAACCGTCTGAGAGATAGGTTTAAGGCCAAATTGAGCGAAATCAACTGCATGAAGTATGCCTACGAGCACGTCGCGACGGCCAATTAGCTCTCCACCGATACGTCACGGGAATCGCGCTCGCCGAAATAAATGGTGTAGGTAGGGAACACATTGCACGGACTGGGAACAATGGAATAACATTTTATTTTGCGATGAGTCTCGATTCGGGTTCAAGTCTGATACTAAAAGGGTAAGGGCCTACCGTCGTCCTGGAAATACTGAAAGACTGAGGTGTGTTCAGGAAGTGAACCCATACAACTAAAACCTTATGTCCGTCTATTCGCACAAATGCTTGACTCCGATTTCACGTTATTGCATGACTATGCGCGTTTGCATACAGCTTTGCAAACACGGGAGTATTCCCAGGAAGAGAATACATCGTCAGACCTCAACCCCATCGAGCATGCATGGGACATTCTCCAGAGATGTGTTTTAAAGGACTTGCATGGAGTGACAACAATCCAACAACTGATCGACTGACTAAAATTTCATTGGGAGCAATTGCCGCAGGATAACATTAACAGTCTCGGTGCCAACAACAACAGAGGAGGCAACACTTTGTATTAATTTATGTTACTTTTGTACAACCATTTAATTTTAGATGATTAGGCACCTTACTTTGTACTACGTACATTCAGGACTTACTCGTAATTATTGTTAATTATGATTTTTTAAAAAAATTAACAATTAATATAATTAATAAAATAATAAGGATTTAATGCGAAAACACATTGTAACATTGAAATTTGTTTGTGTTCCTTAGACTTTTTTGAGGTGTGTATTAGACATAAAAGATTAATCCTTGTTGGCATCACTTAACACGATGTAATACGGCAGCCCATTTATCTGGTTGTTTCTAAACTGGGACTGGCATTTATGAGACCTACCACACTTTAAAAATACTGACAGGCGTATTTTAACACCTTTTTCATCAATCCATAAAAAGCCTTGTTGGTTAAACGATGTATTTTTACCGAATCCAAAAAAATAGGTCATTGTCAAAGAGTGATAGGGTAGTGCATTGAACTTTCTTGTCTTGATGTTGGCATCTATACAAAAGCAATATCATTTTGATACTTATGCATTTAGCTGAGCAAATAATCTAAATGAGAGATGGCATATGCCTAAATGCATTTTTCGTCACTATTTAGATCAAAGTTAGTTATTTTCAATAACATAAAGGTGCTGTTTTCAAAACAGCAGCTCAATAAATATTCCTTCGTTATTGCACAAGTAAGCACACGACTCGTGTAACGTGAGAAACAAAACATTAAAAATACACAAGTACAATATTGGCGGTCTTATCGCTTGGAGCGTTCTCTTCCAGTCTACCATTGGGTAGAGGAAACAACTTTTATTAGAGAGCGGTGTAAAAAGGTGGCTCATATTATAGTATTCCACTTATTTTGACGTATTTGTCTTATAGGAAACTTGTAGTCCTTAAAAATAATTATTGTATGTATTTCAGATTTTGAGGTTATTATATAAACTTGCCTACAGCAAACTACTACTTTATGTAGATGTATGTTGTGAAAATGTATTTTTAATAAGACGTAATAACTCCGTATGTAAGTGTTAAACAATTCAATACTTTGTTCCGGGATTGAATCCGGGCATTTTTATCAATGCTATATATTTTTATCTATCTATAAAAAAAGAATTCCTAGTGGATTAGGTATTTTTTTACAAAAAATACCCCCTTAAATCGTTACGTTGTATAAGTTTCTTTGAATCTTGTTGAAGGAACTTTTCTTAATCGCCTCTTTGTTGCTTGTTTATTGGAAACTCACCGTAACATCAATAACATCATAATTTATAAATTTTTAATCAAACATATTATTGTCAATAACAACAAAATGGCGTTATTACGTGAAAGCAAAAGGTGGCGTGACATTAAATAACCTTGATCTGGTAAATGTTAGAAAGAGACAAACAATCCGTCGAAGATTCTAGAATGTTTCTTCGTGATTTCGCTTACTTAGCTGATCTTTTGTATACCATCTTGCATCGGCCACAATGCACGCGAATGCGGTAAGTTTACGCATTTTCGACGTGTTCACTGCGAATCGGGCGTAATTGTTGTTTAAACTAAAATGTTTTATTCAAGCGGCGTATTTTCTATGAAATCTTTTAAAACTTTACCTGTAGTATAATGATAAATGTATGTATACTCATATATATAACCATAATTTTGCTTAAATCTGAACTCTCAATTATAACGTTAATGTAAATTGTGTGATAAAATAAAACTACCAACAACATACTTCGTTAATTAAGATATAAACCAAATTAAATTTATTATTTTCGTTCTCAAGAATCCTGTACTGTATTATTTTATTTATTTCAACAACAAAAAAAACTTATTGTACACAAAGAGCCTACTCCATATCCTCTGTCTTGCGTCATGCAACTCCTGCGCCCCGCCCGATCGCGCCCGTCCCCCCCGAGTTAGCCCGATCCTGAACGAAAGCTCGACGCTTCAGAAAGCCTCGGAACACCAGCCGCGTCACACGCCTGCATCCGGTGACGGACGCCCCCGCCGTATAGGCAGGGGCGTCCTTCCAGAAACAGGGCCGCTTTCTCATCTCAGCTTTAATTTTTATTTTACGTCGATATCCGCCTAAATTCAAATTCATCAGCACAACGTACTTCGTAAGTGTATTTATTTTTCTTTTTTGTGATAGATAGCAATTTTGGACCGTGTGGCCACGTGGTCACCAGACCACGTTTTTTGCAATAGACATATTTAAAAGATAGCGTTACCTTTAGTTCAATTCAAATCATTTGCATTGCATTTTGCATTGTTGTTAAATTTTTTTTGCTAACTTTGACCGCGCGGTCGCTTCGTGCGGACTACGTTCTCGCATCCGCAATATTTTTCAGAAAAATCAACTTATGGTTGAATTTAACACATTTGTATTGCATTTTGCATCGTAATTTAAAAATATGTGATATTTTTTCGGTCTCTAAACACAAGCTGCGTTATAACATAACATAGCTGCCACCGGACGACCCCGCCCTATTGTAGGGGAGCGTCGACTCAAAAACGGGCAGGTTTCTCATTAGTTTTATTTTTTATTAAAATTCTTTAGCACAGTATATCGCCTACGTTTGTAATTTTTCTATTAATTATAGCCAACTTTGACAGCGAGGTAACTTGGTGCCCACATTTCATCAGCCATATCTTTTAAATAGGTTCAATTTATTTGATTCAAATAATTTGCATTGTATTTTGTATTCTTGAAAGATTTATTTGACCACGTGGTCACGTGGTGACCACGTTTGAACATCGGTCTTATTATACAGGTAGCTGAAATATTAGTTCAATTCATACTATTTGCATTACATTTTGCATCAAAATAAAAACTGTGCCATATTTTGTTTGATTTTGCCACTGACTTATTACTTTTTTTTTGCCTTCCAACTCCACCTCGCTTTTAATTTTGCTTCTGTATTTAAAAGCTAGCGCATCCGCAAATAAATTGAGGTATCAATGTATAGCCAGCTATGACCGTGTGCCCGCATGGTGACCACATGCCCGCGTGGTGACCACGTGGTTGCATATATCACATTTTGCAGCTAGTAGCTTAAATTCTAGTGCTTTACACATAATATTGTAATTAAGAAAAAGAAATGCCTTAACTTTTGGATTTTGCTACGCAATTACAATTATTTTTCGCTTGCTACCACCCTATGCCCACCCTGGTCGCTTCTGTGTTGCAAGAAAATACATTTTTTCCCTAAATTGTATGTGTATTAAGTATTGACGTATATATAGGTTATCCTAACACTTAGTATACGCTCACTCTTAGTTCAAGAATTCTTCCAACCTGGTAGGTATTTTAAATATATGAACAACTTATTAACCTATTTTTTATTTGTTCACAGTGCTCGTGGTGCGAAAATATTAAGAAATGCTCGAGTGGCACGGACCGCAATAAGCAAGACTGGCAAGTTAGAAGTAAGTCTATAATTTTGTTATAGTTTATTACCTTGTCACATCAAATTGCTAATGCATCTGGCCGCCATTTTGTTGACGTAATCTCACGTATCAAACTTAACTCCTTATCTTAATAAAACTGAATTATTTGAATTCTATACAAAAAAAGTTATAGTCAGCTAAAGCTATGCTACCGTAAATCTCTTTTATTACAGTTATGCTTTTCCCTAACTTTCGAGTGCGGTCGAGTTTTAGTACGTATTTATTGTTTTCTTCAGCACTTATATCATCTCATCTAATTTTTTGTTCTCCCAGATTGCGACAAGTCGCAAGTAACGAACGCGAGCTATTGTCCTGCTACGGCTGCGCCCACGCAAGACGGCGCTACGTACGTGACAGACGCGCAGGGCAACGCGCACGACTCCGTCGTTAACACGCGTGAGTCTTATCTTAATATTTCTCCAAGATTTGGCACAGGCATCCACACCAGTTCTCGCTGAACCGATTGAGATAGAATTGGCCTAAGAAACCGTTTGATTCCCAGGAAAGCCAAAGGTCATCAAATAAAACATCCTTTTAGAGGGTAAAAAGGGAGGTCGATATTTATACGGAAAATTCAAATTTTTAAGCCGCAAAGAATCGCTAGTCTTAATTGTTGTAAGTATGAAGAAGGAGGAATGATTTAAGTATGTATAAGAAATCGGTTTTTCGACAGGTTTTCGGTGTGTTTCATTATAAGTAATTTAGAATCTATTAAACCTTTAATATCTCGTCTTCGTCCAGTGCCATCAAATGACGCGGTGAACAAGTCCAAATCCTCCGCCGAGAACTCCGCGTTCCTGGCGCCGGCGCACGAGCCCGAAGGGCCTCGCCACTCGGCCATCGGAGGCGCCGTCTGCGCAGTACTGGCCGTCACGCTGGTCTGCAGCCTGGCCGCGTGGACCCTATACGCATTCAAAAACCCGCATACGCGCAGCGGCCAGCTACTCATCAAGGTATTTAAAAAAATATATTGGAACCAGACATATATTGCTTCGATACCAAAGTACGTAGATAGTTCACTTGTGCATAGGAAATCAGATGCAACCGTGGTACAATAACATCCAGACTTGATATATTTGTAAATTGATCTAACCGAGAATCGAACCCCGGACCTCGGTGCTACGATGCCTTAAGACAAAGCGTGCTTAGCAAGCCTTCTATATTAAATGCCTCAGTTATGACGACAAGAAACAGGTCGTCAAAACTAAGGACTTTGATTGTAGAAGGCGCATCGTTGTCTCATCAATGTACGACCAACGCGGTCCAACAATGTCTCCTCCCTTGCCTTAGCATAGTCTCCAGCTAATCTTCAATAGTACTTGCAACTATAGGGTGATGTCTTCGGCTGCAGGCAGAGTTAGTACCCGCTGGGCATATTCTATACATCGAATCTCAATGGGGCCACTTCGAGTTGTATCCACATCGACACGTAAAGGCGGCGAAACACATGCCAGAAAAACAGACCAGTAGCATGCATGCCAGTTAATAGCATTTGCAAGTAACTGGCGCATTTGAAAGCTAAACTTGCATGCCAGTTGCATTCTTGCATGTTTATATTTATATTTACACGCGTCGGTTTCGCAGGACCTGTCCTCACCCCTCACATTATGCCAATTGTTGTCCTCAAATCTTAAGCGATCTACTCACTTGCCTGTTAAAGACACGCCAGTAAGTGTACACACGTAGAAGTAGATAGCACGTGCAAGGAGCATGTGTATTGCCGCCTTAAGCCTTTCAAAAAGGGGCCTCCTTCCGTGATTTCATGCCCAGGTGCAATTTCGAACGCACTCAAGTTAGTGCCGTGATAATTCCCATAAATAAATAAATAAATAAATATTGGACACCAATCACATACATTGCTCTGATGCCAAAGTAAGTAGGTAATTGCACTTGTGTTATGGGAATCAATCACAACGGTGGTACCACAACACTAAGACCTGAGACAATATAGACAATTTTGATTAGAAATCAATATTGATCCGACCGGGAATCGAACCCGGGATCTCGGAGCGGCGACGCATTGGAACCAGCGTGATAAGCAACTACACCACAGAGGTCGTAAATATCTGTTTTTTTTATTAATTAAAGATTATTTTCTTCCAGTACCGCCCGTCTCAGTGGAGCTGGCGCCGCGGAGAAGCTCGCTACACTGCTGCCACCATACACATGTGAACTCGCCGTCGATACGCGTACCCTCACACAAAGCCCAGGACAAGGTTATACCAGCCTGATAATCAGTCAGGTATCAAATAAATTGAAATATGTATAAGATATAATAACACCCCCCGATAAAAAGTCAATTATCACTAAAATTTAAATCAACGATTCGACGGTTGAAAAGTTGTAGGTGTCATTTTCCTTTGGGTGAAATAGGGATTGCCTGCTTTTCAGTTGTCTTATCTACGTTAACTTGAGATCATAAATGATATCTTTCTTCTATTTTCTTAATACAAAGTGAAACATATCAATGTCGGGTGATTTGACTTAATACAAAGTGAAACATATCAATTGGGGGTGTTTTATGTTTTATACAAAAAACGTTTGGCAACTATTTTATTTGTTTGAATATAGAGTAGGGGGACATTATGAATCTCTGGGTACGTCAGCTAAAACATTGAGTTGTATTATATCCGTTATTGGTGGTTGTTAACTGCAACAAAAACTACAGGCGATGCAAAACAACGGGCTTTAAAAAAATACATCTATATTATTACCGCAAAGTTTACCTTATTACTTGGCCACTCTTAAAGTATTGATATTTAATTAACAAAAAAACTAAAATTAATCGATTATTTTGTATGAAAACCTTTGTCATGTTTATAGCAATGTGAATCCACGGCACAGCAGCATAGAATTTTTTTTACTGTTCTTATTATAGGTAACATTAGGGCACATAATCTTAAGGTCTCGCAGCGTCTTATAACATCATCGGTCACGCCATCACTTTGTCTTTCTTTGGAACACATTACTCACACGTCCATATATGTTTTAAGCTTATGTTTGTTTAAAATAATACGTCACACCTTCTGTCGCTATGAGGTATATGTTAGCAACAACAAGGTTAGGTGAAGGCTTTTCTCTTAAGGTTTTATGGTTTCGTGATAATTTTGTTTGTTATCAGTCATGTTCACTATCTCATCATGCCTTTTTAGAGTAAAGTCAATTTCCAGTACATCCGCCATTTAGGTTTTTTGCTTAGATAAAGACTTTTCTCATTCACGTATTTATGAAAAGGTAATGGATTATTTGTATATAATTCTGTGGGTAACCTGCCAGCGTCATTATCTCGTAATGTATTTTTGGAGTAAAGATCTTTTTCCAGTAGATCATGTTCCATTGAGGGTTCTTTTGCCTTTTCGTAGGTTAAGGATGTTTTGTATATAATAATAAAAAACGTCTCCTGCCAGTTTTACGTTCTGGGCAGCCTTTTTAAGGAAAAGTTATATAGCCAGTTAGTTGTCTCATTGAGCGGTTTATTGTTAGGTTTAGGTTTTTTTTAACATAATTCTGTCAGTTATGCGGTTTTTTAGAGAATAAGTCGAAACTAGGACCCTGTATTATTTATATAATGAAAGATAACTAATTTAAATTAGAGATTTTTCATTACACCATGCCCTCCCTTTTTCGAGTTATTGTGTACACATTGAATTTGTAAAGACCGTATACCTTTCACAATTGTGGATTTTCCATATCATATTTGGTACTTACCATTTTGTTAGCTGCACAGTTCTCATTATAAAACTTAACACAGCTTGCGTGTTCATAGTTAGTACTACTTTATGAGTTTGTGAATATGCATGTATGTTTGCAACTTCTTCAATCAAACGTAACTGCGTGAAACTGCTATAGGGTTAAATTAGTTATATCACAATTGGCTACCTGTTAAGTTTATGGAGGTTTGGTACACAGTTTTTCTTATCATACAATGTTTGTTAGTGTTAACTTAGATACAATATGATTATCACTGATTTTGCATGTTAGTTAATAGCACTTAGAGGTGCATTGAGTATGAGTAAATTAGAAACTCTGCTTGTTAGATTTTTATAAATATTTAGGTTTAGAAAAGTAGCATGTATAGTGTAGAAAAAAAATGAATGACACCAATATTGATTTCACAAATGTATTTTTATGCACCAGTTTTTTATTATTGTTATATTTTCTTTTTTTTACTGAAATATTAGAACTTGTTTTTATATTCTGCGTCTTCACACAATCCGAGCAGCATTGGTGATGTGAATTGGCATTTATTGTTTACTACACACACTCATACACACACACAAATACACACACACACACACATTTATTATTGCATGGCAAAAAGGTTTTCTCCTTAATAATCGACGTTAATGAAAAAAATTCAGAATATAACTATTTATTTAAAAATCCATAATTATTTTAAGAGCGGTGTACTGTTGAGGTCTCTGGCGCCTCAATATTTTTCAAAGAACATCTTAAGGTGGATCTGCGGCGGTGATCTTGGTAGTACAGTGACATAGTATGAGTTGATAGCGACCTTTAAATGAACTAGTTCTTACGTCCCGTTGTTGTGTATCGCCTGTAAAAGTATTATTCGTTTAGCAGCGTAAGCTAGCGGTGTTTTAAGGGTTCATGTACAAGTGCGGTCAAGACGTGCGTTTGTGTGCAATTACTTAGTAGAAATATTATAATATGTCAAAAATAATATTTGATCTCTAATGAAATCGCTTAAATCGTTTATATTTGATAAAATATTTTCATATTGTTCAAAATCTTTATTTACTATAGCATATTTAATGTTCTACATATTTTTTATTGTTATATTCTAACAGAAAAGACACGTCAACTTATTTTTTTTTGAAAATGTGTAATCAATTTTGTTTATGCTTTATTGTTGTGGAAAAATTGCTTTAACCATTGGCTGACTATCCTTTTTTAGTTCCCTTAAGAGGCAGCTAGGCATATAAAGTGTCATCATTACTCGAGTCTGTTTTTTTTTTTGTTGATTATGAAATCGGATTGTGCAGCAGTAGTAGTGAATGATTTCCACCCGGATTCTGTTGATCAGAGGTTTATCTGTCGCTTAGCACCCGATACATAAACCGTAGTCATACAACTCGGAACGTTGTGCGAGACGCTCACGACACCCTGTCCGCTACGTGTCTATATAAATATTATTATTATAATAAGTTAATTGCTTATACGATACAAATACGATTAATTGACAACGTGTCTTTCGCATTGCAAATAACTACAGTCTCTTTAAAACTATAAAACCATACAATTTCTTTCATTGTGATGTATTATAATGCGCGATTGAGACTATTATTGTAACGGCCGTCCCTTAGGTATCTGTAAAATTGTGGTAAACTATATATATACTAGACTAAGCTTATATATGCCATTTATTTTGTAAGTGGCTTAAATATAAGCAAGCTTTTGAACTAAATTTTCACGATTTGAATCTATTCACGTTGAGATGTATGAATATATTTACATTTATACCTAGTTTTTATTGTCACTTGTGAAATCATGAATTGCCTTATATAACGCTTTACGAATTTTAGTGTACACAGTGCACACTTGACCAAAATTATACGATACTACAATTGATTTAGTTAAGGTATTGTGTACGAACATAGGTGATATTATATATTAAAAATATACGACGTAAATTAACTTTACAAATAATTTTGTTACTAATTGCTCATTTCGATCTAACAACCAAAGATCATTTAAATCATACTGATTTTGTCCTCGAATACAATTTGGATCTTTTGTCAGGAATTGTTTGGTACTTACTGTTTACATTACGTTTGTCTTAAGATAAGTTTTGAAGTGTAAAAAAGTGTAAATTTAGGGACCAGCTTTTGAAGACTACAATAAATTTTCCCGTTAAAAGATTTCTCTTTTTTATTTAATTGTCCCTCCCTCACCGCCAGATGCTTCACCAAAACAGACTTCAGGAATCAGAATAAGCAGATGCTGGCATAGTTATTTAAGGTCAGTTTTTCTTGGCTCGTCGAATATTGTAAACAATCTCGACATAAAGCCAAAGGTTGCGGGTTCGAGTCCCGCCCGTGCGCAATTTTAGTTTTCTTATTTCATCTTTTAGGAATCTCGACATATTTCTTATAACGAAATGGTGATGAAAATGAGATTAACACAATACACATATCCCACATAGGTAGGCTGATATCTTAATAAATCAAATAGTTAATTATTAATTAATTTTATTCTTTGAGTTGTTTTTATTGTTATGAAGAGATTGTTTACAATATTCAACTCTCAAAGAAAAACTGATTTTACGGTTGAGCAGGACGCCTACCACGAGTCTACGACTTACGAAATCCGTCAATACAAAAATAGTTTTGTACATCCGAAACATGTAAGGATTGCATACTAAAAATGCTTCGGATCCGCAAAATGATAAATGTATTGACGGATTTAATTTTTTATAGTAGGCCTCCTGACGCGCCTAATTAACTTTAACTTATGACGAAAATCACTTGCACACACGACACAAAGGGCTTAATCACTTCAAACAAAATCGACGCACTGTGCAAACTATTTTGGCTCTTATGGCGGTAAGGCGGCGGTGACATAATTATAGATATACGGGTAGTAATATTTTTACTATCCATGGGTCTGTCTGCACCGCCACATTGGTACCTATCTTATTGAAATCGTTTGCCTCAATTACTGCTTACGCTAGGAATTTCGCTAAATGGTGTAGTCTCAAATAAGGCTGTCGTGTACAAGATAATAATTGAAACATAATTTTCAATTCTTAGAGCCCATATTCAAATAGCTCACGGGGTTTTAGCTTTCTACACCTAATTATAATAAAACTGTAAAAAAAATGCAATTTTATGAGAGTTTTAGACAATTACCCGCCCAATTACTAAAGGTTGGTAAAAAGCCTGTTGAAGACTGAAATGCCTGTTGTATCGGTTGCGCCAGGGCGCAAACCGATACAACCGGTTTGTAGATCAGGGGGGCAATTCTCGTGCAATTCGTATACGAAAAAAGTTCACCGATCGAATTTTCTTTGTCTCAGAAAAAATAGTTTTTGATTTCTCAGGGTCACGATTCCTATGTACTTAGATTTTATTCGTGTGATAGTTTTTTTACATGTAGATATTTTACTAAATTTTTTCGGTAAATGGTCAAACTCGCAATCGAATTAACACACGAAAAAAGTTCGATTGTCGCGAGAATCGGCCTCCAGGTCTTCAAAGCTAAGTAGTCGCGGGTTCGAATCCCACTGACACGGCATCAACATGTATATGCATGGACATGTTTGGAATTTTGGATCCGTCTGTGTGCTATAAATGTATATGCGGTGAAATTCCGCCACTACAAAAAATATGTATAAATGTTCTATTTATTAATTAAAAGCCGTTAAAGCATTAAAGTTTCTCCACGTCCACTGTCCAAAGCAGAGACCTGAGGTGCTAGAACATGAATCCGCATTTGTTCACATGTATGTATTCTAATCTCCCCGCCAAAGTGGTAATATAAAATTTTGGGATGCCTTTCATACAAGTAACGTGGGGAGGATTTTTTTCTCATGCTAAACCCATCGGTAGAGGGTATCGTTTGAAATGATTGTGAGTTTGATTTAACATGGGTGAGTTAACTTATTTTTTCGATACAGTGGCCATTTCCGTAAAATTCAGTTTTAAAAGGCAGTTTTAAAAGTCAACAGGTTTAAAAGCACTTAGGGCTAGTTTACGTCACTTCACTTAAATGGTTGGAATGGTCACCCATCCAAACACGACCATACCATAGGTTGCTTAACTTCGGTTCGGTTATTACTACTCAACCCAAGCGCCACCACCACTGTGATACGAGCAGCAAAGGGGATCAATGTAATGCGTATTTATGTATGCGATACCGCTGAAATTTTTGAGTATGTTGATCTATTAAGGCTACTAAACATATGTGCTCAATTTCGTAAGTGTATGTATGTTTGTCCACGGATTTTTTCTAAAACGGGAAGTCATACCGAGATGATTCTTTTCATTCGAACTTATACTCAGAGTTGATAGATAAGACATATCCAACCAAGGCCCGATTTTTCAATTGTCAGATTAAACTTATCAGACGGATAAATTATAAAGCGACAGATTAAAAAAATTACAGTTACGTATATTCCAGACAATTAGGTGACCTTTTAAAATTAGCCATATTGTATTTTATTCGACGAATATTTCTTATCTGCCAATTGATAAATCAGCCCTATAAAACGGCTGATTTTAAAATGTCATTTACATACTGACTAATAGGTGACGTTTTCAAATTAGGAGTATTGTATTTCATGCAACGAATATTTCTTAGAGTAAGCGAAGCGAATTCTTGTTTATCCTTCATGTTAGGTTGACATGCATCTAAGTAACTACCAGTAAAAGCATTAATGCTGATCCTTGTCGAGCTTGTTCACAATAAATCGTCAGATCTCAATCTAACGGATTGGTAAGATTATATATTCGCGATTTTACAAAATTACGGTGACATAATATATACCTAATACATTCTGGGATATCGAAAAGCATGAATAGATGTTAAATATAAAAGCATAACAAAACCCTTGTGTTTTTCTTCATCAACTTTATTGAGGAGTAACTAATTTGTCGTCCTCATAATATTAAAGTCTGTGTTCATATAGAGTAGAAAATGAAAAAAATGCAATAGCTCTTTACGTTTGTAGATATTTGTGAGCCACTCATGCATAAACTGGGTACGGGGATGTCTTTTAATATGACTAGTCTACCTACACGATTTCTTTTACAATTTTGAGACGATTTTTATGATTTCTTAGCCGAATGGCATTATCTGAATTTAGTAGGCTCACTTATGTAATTCAGAATCTCGACGTGTTCGAAAAGCAACTTATAAAACCGGCCAATTGCGAAACGGACTCGCACACTAAGGGTTCCGTGCCAACTTTAACTGAATTAGAGATCCAGTTACTTCCACTTAGCCATAATATCACAATATTTTGTTGACAGCAAATATAACTATATTTTTCATAGTGTTTATAGGAAGAACAAAGTTATGTTAGCGGTTGTTGAAAATGCGCTATATCTCAGAAACTACTAGTTCGATCCCGTTCTAATTTTCGTTGAAAGTATTTGTTAAGATCTACATCACTTTTTTTTAAAATTTACACTCGCTTATTTTAGAAGTTAGAGGGGGGGGGGGGGGAGGTGCACGCCCATTCTACCATTTTGAAAGCGTCTATCTACCAAATGTTAGACTTAAAAAGAAAATGGTTTTGGGAACGTCTATTTCATTGTATGCGTCATTTTAAACGACGTATCCATAGACTCCCCAGAAACATAGGTTTGAAAAAAAATATCGATTTTAGTATAATAAATATAATTTTTTGTTGTATAAAAATCGTAAAGCGGTTAACAAGATACATCTTCCTACCAAATTTCTATGGTGTGATGCTTATAGTTACAGAATAAAGTGGCTGTGACATACGGACGGGCAGACCGGCAGATAGACTTGACGAAACTATAAGGGTTCCGTTTTTGCCGTTCGGCTAGGGAACCCTAGAAATGATATTTTCCTTGTCAGAGAAAATAAATTAAAAATCTTGATTTTCAAATAATAATGATAGTAGGTACCCTGTTTCTATTATGATTGTTATTTGACGACCCGTCTGGTGTAGTGGTCGAGAAATCGCCTACTATAAATATCTTTAATAAATAAATATCTTTTGGACATTCCCACACATCGCCATCTAGTCCCAAAGTAAGCTACTCAAAGCTTGTGTTATGGGTGCCAGACAACGGATATAATACTTAAATACTTTTTTGTTTGTAAATACATACATGATATACATAGAAAACACCCAGACCAATACAAACAGACATGTTCATGCACACAAATGTTTGTATTGTGCGGGGATCGAACCCGCACCCGCTGCGTAGTAGGCGATTTCTTGACCACTACACCAGACGGGTCGTAATAATTTAGACCATGAAAATATCTTTAAACACTTTTCTTACCCTTTCTTTACATTGGAATCTAATGCCTACTACGCAGCGGGTTGCGGGTTCGATCCCCGCACAATACAAACATATGTCTGTTTGTATTGGTCTGGGTGTTTTTTATGTATATCATGTATGTTTTTACAAACATAAAGTATCTAAGTATTATATCCGTTGTCTGGCACCCATAACACAAGCTTCGAGTAGCTTACTTTGGGACTAGATGGCACACAATGTCCAAAGGAAAGGAAAGGATATTATGCATACAGACACGTTAAAATATTATAACTTAAAATGATTTGATCTTATAATTATGTATGTTTTAGGGTATGATGGCACTGACGTACTTTTATGTAAATGAATAAAGTTATATTAAATAAGTAACCTTCAGTGGCTTACTAATTCAAGCATTGACGTCATTATAGACCTTTAATAACATCTCTTAACAAACAAGTTATTATTCCAGACAAGGATTTCGACTGCTAGTCGACCAAAAACTAAATCTTACTATCCTACCTACAGAGCACTGATTTCAGTGCCCCCATTAAATCAGGCGCCACAGTGAGTTTACATATGTCGTTGAAAATTATGATAATCAATGTCCGACAAATGGGTACTAACGTTACACTTAGATTGAGCTACGTACATGGGGTAATCAATAATTGAACTGACGCACCTGAAGGGGGTGGGAAGGAGGGGCTGAGAGGGGGCTGGTTACCGGGCGGCTCCAGACAGACGAGGTCTATGTTGCCGTAATAATGTCAAATAGTAAATGGCTTTTATTTAATGCTGCGACATTATTAATCTGAATTTGGAATTTTAACAAAAATACAGACGGTAGAAAAAGAGATTGGCAGGTTGAGAGAAAACTTATTTAAGGAAGTAGAATGCAGCAGTTAAGTAATCAGATCTTTGCTTTGTTTTAAATTAGGCATTGGCATTGGCCTTTTTGTTTAGGTAGCTCAATTTCATCAAGATCGTCAAGATCAAGTACTCGGTATAAAAACCCAGTCGACCGAGTAAAAATATTTAAAAAATCCGCCGAGAATGCCACTGCGCAATGCCGAGAGGTCCACATTTCTTTTGCGTACTGCTAGGGAGTGGAATTTGCTGCCGGCAGAAGTTTTTCCTGTCAACTACAATTTGAAAGTTTTCAGGAAAAGAGTGAATATGCTGTTTTCATAGGCAGACATGGTCCATCATAGGCTGCATTGTCACTTAACATCAGGTGCAATCGTGGCGAAATGTCTGGCTATCTAAATATATAATATTATTATTATAAATTATTTATATAGGTACCTACCTCTTTGATTGAATGAGCGCGAATCATTCCTGTTTTTACTTACACATGGTTTTGCATGTATTTCATGGGGGATGCCAGGTTGTTTTCTTTTAGTAGCATTTATGAGTAGGTTGAGATTTTTCTAAGTAAGAAGGTATTCACAGGTTAGAAAACCAAGATTTTACATAATAATAAACAACAACAATTTGTAGATAGTAGCTGAATTTTATATGTTGGATTTTCTAATTATTAGAAAGTTCTAATTATTAGTTACAACATTCTCATAACTCAAGTGTATATGGCGTAAGGTATTAGTTCACCCGCGAGCAATATAATGGCATAGCGAGTTGGCGCCATTTGATTTTACTATTTATTTTGTCGTCACTTCGCCATATAGAGTTACGTCCCGCTTTACTTCACATTCTATGATTTTGATTTATAATATGTACTAGCGACCCGCCCCGGCTTCGCACGGGTGTGATGATGATTATGTTTCTAATGGTGTTTTTATGCAACGTTCAGAGTTATTTTTGTGATTAGACAATACAAACAAATTTTCTTTACATTTTACTCTTGAAAGAGCAATATACAAATAATTGGCCATATGAAAGCACTCAACGTTCAAATCTCAGCTCCCGGCCCGGCCTGTACCGCCGCACTGTGGTGCACTTTGTATGAAAGAGAGGAAAATATTCCATATCACAATGGATTTAGTTTATGTCACTCGCGATCGCGAAAGCAACCAATGTGGAGTAAACCTGCAAAAAATTTGGGAGAAATTCTTTAACTCTCAGGGCCCTTACTTATATAATTAACGAGTATTTCTCATTTTTTTGTACATCTTTGGAAAAAGAAGTATGCCTAGAACTTTGATGAAGAATTAGAAATAGATAACGACTCGATTAAGGATATCATGGATTGACATAATTACATCAAAAATCAGTTTCGGAACAAGGTCATGAAGTCGCTATCTCAATAATATTTTTTAAAGTATTAAGGAACATTGCAATAGGCTAGTTGACCAAATTTCAAAAACTAGTTAATACTTTACTTTCGTAGGACATTAAGCAATCGCTCTTTATTTAAAAAATATTTTGCATTTAAATTTTTTGATCAGGATTCTAAAAATCCAATTTAAATAGGTCTCGTAAACGTTCAAACTGAAATGGCGCCAACATCAAAGACGTGATGTCACGTTCTCTGATAAGCATTTACGGTCACGTGTCCATATGTGTAATTTTATTATTAAAAAGGTTGTTAGTCCTTTTTTTGCTATCTCCATAACATAATAAATCAGTATCAGTAATAATAGGCAGTTTTTGCATTTTGCACACATTATCATAAAATTCAGCAATAACAACAGGTTAACGATTAAATTTTTACCGACTTCATATTATAAGAATAACGGAGCAATCCTGTCATGGCCTTTACTTTCAGGAAAAGCATCTTGAATAATGTACGACTTTTATACTGCTATATAAATGTTAAGAATTAATGTTATTTTTCTTGCGACAGTTGAACGCTATGTAAACAGTAGCATTTATTCAATTAAATTCTTATAACTTAAATCATAAATAAAACAGATATTTCATTGAGTAGTCGAGGAACAGCAGGCAGTCGTTTGCTTACCGTAGGTACTATTCGTACCAGTCACCGTATATACATTCATAACACATGGACGGGTACAAACATATCCATGCATATAAATGTAAGTGGCGTGCGAAAGGGATTCGAACCCGCGTCTACTTAGCTTTGTAATTCGGAGCACAAACCACTAAAATAGAAAGGCTGTTAAATTATTGTTCAATTTGGTAAAAAAAACAATATCACAATACTCCATGTATGGCGCTGTCTTAGAAAATCGTTTTTTTGATTAAGTATCGGCTTTGTTGGTGTGTGGGTTGGCTAAGAAAGTAAACGCAGTAGTTTTATTGAAAATACTTAGATTCTTAATAATTAGGATTGTTAAATGGCATTGTTTAACCGAACACATGTTATTCTTGCAGTTTTAAAATGCGCACTAAGGCATTGACACATATGAACGATGACGCCATCAAAAACAGACTAAGTCAAAATTATGACCCCAATTTGAAGTGAGGTGTAGTTCTAGGTCATCTTTTAGAGTCTCACTGGATATTTAGTTCTAATACTTCATCAAAGGCCTCGAAACAACATTTTCGTTACGTAAATTTATTTGGAGATATACTCTAATAACTCTTTGAACACAGTACTTCGTACCAAGCGTAAATGTAAAAAATGAAATTCGAAATGGTTGAAAGGGATAAATTATGCAGACACAGAACAATGCCCGCACCGGATTAGTCGAAAGATTCCACAGGTAGAAGGAAGCCATTATGTTTCATGGAGATAATTGGAGCGTCTCTCTTTCCCGAATTTCTACTCGGAATCTATTAGCGCAAAAGTCAAAGATATTCGTAATAGACATAAGAACAGATCGTGGTCACCAATTTGAGTCTGCTCTCTTCAGATACCTATCGTAGAAATCAGAATATTAACTGTAGCCTCTCAGTATATTTATGAAAATTTAATGTATGTAGGTACGCAAAAATTTACATTCATTTACAAAAAAGTGATATACACAATTATATTACTAGGAATAAAAATAAGCTTGCTCATCCACAACTTAGGTTTCGAAAGGTTGGTACCTAATTCTTTCATTGGGAAATGTATAAAATTTTTCAATAAACTATCGGAACTCATTGTTAACTTTCCGGTCAATACATTTAAAACTGTCAGTAAAGAAACCCTAATGACGAAAGGGTATTATAAAGTACCTAGACAAGTATTTAAAATATAATAATGTATGGACTTGCATGAATACTACAAACATTGTAAACCTTTTAAAAAGAGGCATTGGCAATAGTGACTGAGTTTGTTGCGCAGCTTCTTCTCAGCACTAGCCCAAAATTGTCCCGAAGCTGTGGTAGGGTTTATATTGGGACGCGTAAAAGTGTCCTCAATGGGCCTATTTGCATAAATTAATGACTTATATCTCAAATATAGCAGGTTTTAAACACAAAAGAACAACGGCGTACCACCCTACTTGCAACGATTAATGAAAAGATAACACAGGCAGACGAAAGCAGCCATTATGTGTCATGGAGATAATTACTTAGGTCGAATCTCTTCCCCTAGTTTTACTTGTAACCTATTAGCGCAGAAGAAAAGATACTCGTAATTAACTTAAAAAGAAGTAAAAACCGACTTCAAAACCAAAATGCACTAAAAAGTCTTAAATAAACTTTTGCCCTATAAAGGAAAGGATCCATTTTAGGCTAGCAATAAAAGTTATTTTTGGAGTCGGTGCTATGATAGTTGAAAGTCTCTGGTACTGTACAACGCGTTAGTACGGAGTATTCTTGAATACGCCAGTGTAGCATGGCACCATGGACATGGTGCACTTGCAGCGAATTGAGAGTATTCAGAGGTCCTTCACTAGAAATCTTGCTTTCATGTCTTATGGTATATCTCACACAGCTCCCTATAATGATAAACTCACGTTTCTGGGTATGTATCTTTTTGACTGTACGGAGTAGTGCATATTTTCACACACATTTTATTTTTAGTTGTTTTCTTTTTTTAACCGACTTCAAAAAGGAGGAGGTTATCAATTCGACTGTGTTTTTTTTTGTATGTATGTTACCTCATATCTCAGTCGTTTATCGACCGAATCGAAATTTTTTTTCACCTACTTAGAGGGTGTACCTTGTAGTTGGTCCCATTTTTTCCATTTTGGGATCTGATGATGGGATCTTGGTGTAATCAAGGGACACCCTCAAATTTTAAAGGCACGTATAGTGTTTCTTTACTAGAATCTTAATGTTGACGTTGTTACGTCTGATAGTCAACATCTTGTGGGGCTGAGCTGATGGTGGAACTCCTTAACGCTTAGGAGTTCAGTAATTATAATGACGGAACTTATGATAGGTAAATTGTAGCTTCTAAAAAGTAAAAACCGACTTCAAAACCAAAATGCACTAAAAAGTCTTAAATAAACTCTTGACTATTGAAAGGAAAGGAACCCATTTTAGGCAAACAATTTCTTTTTGAAGTCGGTGCCATCACTTTGACCATCAAGCATCAACTATCACAGCACCGACTCCAAAAAGAAATTGTTTTTTTTACTTTTTTTTTTGTCATTTGTATTTGCAACGTTGTGTACGCCACTGATCATGTAATCTTTTTATCTTTTTATCTTAGTGTACGCCTGTAATAGGTATATACATTATAAGAAGCTAGTAATTTTTTTTATTTTGTATGAATGTCATATATTATTTATATCTACTGTTGGTGTACCTTTGCAATATAACGAACTCCTAAGAGTCTTTTATCTTAGTTCATTAGGAAACTTTTCAGACCGCCCACGTGTAGTAGGTACCCTCGTGTGTATAGGTATTCTCGGTGTTGTTAGTAGCAACCGCCAGGGGTCGTCCTTGGCTCATTATTTGATATTGATTTCGTAGACAGGCGGCAGCGCGTCGGAATAAAAGTGATGTATAGAAGAACCATCGATTAAAACTTTTAACATTATTAATTCCAAGGATTATTTGAAGTTTGTCAATGAAAACTGAATGACATCTACTACTAAGACTTAGTTCATTTGCTGTCCCAAAAGATAATAATGTATGATTACGGTGATTTTGATTGTTTCGCTTCAGATATGTGTCACACCTTATTCACACCTGGCAACATGCGATCTTGGTGAAATATCTGCATAGCCAAAAAAATACAATGTTTGTACTTAGTTTCTCGATGTCTCACCGCGTTTTTGTATGTATATACTCATTTTTTAGGGTTCCGTAGCCGATGTCAAAAAACGGTACCCTTATAGATTCGTCAAGTCTCTCTGTCTGTCTGTCTGTGTCTGTCTGTCTGTCCGTCCGTATATTACAGTCACTTTATTCTGTAACTATAAGCATCACACTGTTAAAATTTAGTAGGACGATGTATCCTGTTAACCGCTTATCGATTCTTATTCAAAAAATAATAAATAATGATATTAAGGGGGGCTTTCATACATGAAACTAATTACCGAAAGAAAATAATCTTTTGTCATACCTATGCGTTTGGGGTATCTATGGGATCTACGGGATGTCTCTAGACTTATCTATGGCCTTTTTAAATGACATTTAGGTTCCTACAACCATTTTCTTTAAAGTCTAACGTCTGAGAGATAGACGCTTCCAAAGTGGTAAATTGGCCGTCCCCCCATCTAACTTCTAAACTAAGC
Organism: Pyrausta purpuralis; assembly: GCA_963924145.1. NCBI lineage: Eukaryota > Metazoa > Arthropoda > Insecta > Lepidoptera > Crambidae > Pyrausta > Pyrausta purpuralis. The sequence goes on along the minus strand of OZ001647.1, from coordinate 12,766,046 downwards.
GAGTATACATTTTGAAAAAAATATATAATGTAGATCTTAATGATTGATCGTCCGACCCCGTGTCCTGCTGGAAGCGCTTCCGGAAGGACGTCCATTTTTTTTTTAAAAGTCCTGCTGGAAGACGGAACTTGAGTCCTGCTGGAAGTACGCGGTTTGTATGAAATCTGCTCCCGGTTCTTCCGGCAGTACGGTGACCTTGACTTTGAACGTTCGTATCGCCAGGGGTTGTAAACATTGGTTTGCTTTTATAAAATACTAGATTACCCGGTGAACTTTTCATCGCCCACCTAAGAAACTCAATATAGTCCTACTAATTTGCATTGAGAATGATCCAGACCATGCAAGGGTGTAAAAAAACAACGCAGAAGATTTTTTATTGTATTTCTTGAATTATAAACTTCAAACACCAATATAACATTCCTTTTTGATTGTAAAGAAATCTTACCTGCCTCGTCATTCGCTGGATTTATCAACAAAGTGGGAATAATAGTTCATTTTCCGTCAATATCCCATCGCACTAGTACTTTGTTTACATCGTGAACACGCACAATATTTTACGCGTATTATAATGTTCGCCAAAATGTTGGCGACTCCAGGCGTGATCGGTGCCGGGCAGGTCGAAACACGTCGACGGCGCGCGAACGCGCCACCCGCGTCTGTATCCGTGCGCCATCGCTTGCCAAATGAATAGCGGTACCGGTTAGTAATAAATATTATATTCAGGCGAAAGAGAAAGAAATACAAAATTTTTTCATGTAAATTCGAACTTTGAATTATAATTATTCAAGGAACTATGACCCAATAAAAATGCGTCCTTCCGGAAGTACAAAAAACCCTGCTAGCAGGACGCCGGACGATCTATCAAAAACTTTGTTCTTCATACAAACACGATGAAAAACGGAGTTGTTAACAAAATATTATGGTATTTTAGCTAAGTGGAGGTAAGTGGATTCCCTAAATCAGTTAAAGTTGGCAGGGAACCCTCAGCGCGAGTCCGACTCGCACTTGGCCGGTTTTTTAATATACAAGTTTGAAGCAGGGACTGCTAACCTTATTCTGTTTTGTAATTATATGGGGTGTGGCCTGTAATCGGAACCAAAATTTAAAATATAGTCTTTTTAACCAGTAATCAATTATAAATGGTTTCAATTTATCTAACAAAATAAAATCAAATCAGAAATGTACTGCAAACAAATGTTTCACATTTTCCTAAATTTACTACAACAATTTAGTTATTTTGCTATATTGATGAGGGTAAATCTTTGAAGTTCAATATCTCTATGTATGTAGGTACATACAAAAAATTATTAAAAAATATTGTATTTTTCGATAATCATCAGTTCATCAGCTCCCTATAAACGGTCCGATAAAGCATTTTAAAGTTAGAGGTTCCAAACTAGACTCGACTTTCAAATTGATGAGTTAAAGCATTTAGAGCACCATGACATCAAGGTCTATTTTTGAATAACTCGCTTGAAAATGGCGTGTGATTTTCCTTTGAAAACCAAGGAAACTACGAGTATGTATTCTCTGTAGTCATTGATTGAAGATTTTGATACAGGCCACTTTGATAAGTCAAAATCTTTTTCGTTTCGGTACATGATAAAATTACATATTATTGTTATTTTAAATGTTACAGGGCTTTTCATATTCATATTCATTTATTTGCCAACTAAGTGTTACATACATATAGCAGGTCAGGCAGCACTTATGACTTAGTAACCCTTTCAGTTTGGGTATTGCAAAATTATTTGAGGGCTATATTAAATTATGTTATAATTATCTTATAATAATAATAATAAAACTTAAAAGTATTACATTTGGACTTACAATTACAGTGACTACTTAAAGCACAGAAAATATAATAGCTTAAAGTTTTGACTATATCAGAGCAACTTTAGCAAAAGAAATAAATAAACAGTTTGTAATAACAAACTGATAACTGAAACAAATAAATATATTATTTATATGTTTGTATTTTGTTATAATTTATGTCTTTGTTTTTATCTATTTGAGTGTCAATTTTTATGTATGTCTTAATTTTTGTTTTATTATTTGGGTATCAATTTATTTTATTTTATCATTGTGTATTTTTTGTTTAATGTTCACTTATTATAACATTTATCTATCATGAGTTCTGTTTTTTTTTAATTTATTTATTTATTAAATATCTTGTATTTTTCAAATTTAAGTAAACATTTGGTACGTTATTTGTTGCATTTTTTATTGTTATTTATATATTATTTTTTAATATTTATATTTGGGTATCAGTAAATATTACATCATTGTGTATTGTCTGTTAAATATTCACCTAAATTATAATAACATTTATTTATAAGGAATTCTTTAAGCTTTTTATTAAATGTTTTGTATTTTTGTTCACTTTTTAAATATTGAGGTAATTTATTAATAGTACATTATGATACAAGTGTGCTAAGTTGACCATTATATACAAGGCGATATTGTGTGCGCACGAGCGTAAGCGAGTGCGCCATAAGAAAGCCGCGTATATAATGGTCACAAGCACACGCGTATCATACGACGTTTTTCAACACACTTGCGCGGAAAAAACAAGACTCCTCATTTACTAAGTTTTTAATTATTAAAACATATAGTAAAAATACATTTCACTCGATTTTGATGGCAAAGACTTTCGCACGCGTTCTTTGCCTCGTTACGTATGTCCGGCGGAGTAAATAATAGGTTTTCTTCATTTTCTTCACTTGAATTAGGCATTTTCATTAATATTAAACTTCTTAATTAATGCAAACTTCGTCACAGCCGACAATTATTATTTACGAAAAATGGCGCATTGTTTTTTTTTCTTGCCGCGATACCGATGCTCGCGCAAGGCTTTGGCGCGAACTAGATTGGCCAAAAGCCAAGATTAAAAATGTAATAATTCGTGTTTAAAACACAAATCACAGAAAATGTTAAACGAGTTTGAGCTATTTTTTAGTAATAAATCTGGATTTACCATTTATTGAAATAAATATGTAGATACTGTTATTTTTCGCATAAATACTGTTTGTTGCTAAAATAAAAGTATTGTATAACCCGACTAAATTATATCGCTTCTTCTTCGTACTTACGACTTGGTACTAGGGTACAAACCTAAATTGGTCGGGTTAATAAACTAAAGGCACTAGTGCAATAATATAATAAAAAAGCACGCGTGTTTAATATCTATGATTATGAGCCAAAAATCGGTGGAATAAAGACGTCGTTATGAGCAAGTGTGTTGAAAAGACTCTTAAAGTCATGTAATGTGGGCTGTCATGCAGCATTTTGATTCTAGATGGTGGAATGAACAAATTTTCCCTATTACGGGTATTTTTGTTATGGACATCTTTCTTTTTTTGAAACAAATTATTATTTTTATGGACAAATAGGCAAAGGTCGTATATGTATATTGAAGTCAGTGTTAATAGTTTGAATTTTACAAAAAATGGCCTACAACTTTCTCTGTTGCTTATTTGAGCTATTATTCTTACATATTTTTTTTGAAGTAGAAAAATATCATTTACATTTACACTGCTACCCCACAGTGTAATTCCATATTTAAGCCAGGAATATGCATAATCGTAGTAGTAAGCGTTTAAAATTAAATAAAACATACAACATTTTTTTAACTAGTTCCATTAAAAATAAATAGCTTATGCTAGTGATCGCTAACTTTTTTGATATTTGTATGTACAAATATGTCCTAGAAGCCCACAGGATCGATAAAAACTACTCCCCGCGATGTATGCAACACTACAGTTTGTTCTCTGTGCGTTGTAAAACGCAAATAATAAAACGTGACCAAATATGATCCAACGGCATTCAGACATTTTTCAGTGCATCAAAGCGATTTATTACAGCCCTTCAAAGGTTTGAATTTTAATTAAAATTGCCGAATGAAATGATTGAGGGGAAATTACGAATGAGATTGCGATTGAAAAAATAGAAATTAATATTTTTTTAGTGTTGGAAACGTATAGTATTTATAAGTGATGTTTATTATTCTAAAAAGGTTTTGAAATCAATTCTTAGGAAGATGAATGGAATACGAAAGTTTCGGTACCAACTTTAACTGAATTAGGGATTCTTTTTAGGTACTTCTACTTAGCCACAACACATTACAATATTTTGGTGACAGCAAATGTAACTTTGTTTTTCATAGTGTTTGTATAAAGAACAAAGTTATGTTTGCGGTTATTGAAATGTGAAAAATTCAAACCAATTTTAGTTGAAAGTCTATGTCAAGATCGACATGATGTATTTTTTTCAAAATGTTCACTCCCTTTCGCGCATTGCTAAAGAAAAGAAAGCCTACTCCTACTTCAGCTTATGTAACTGTAATGACCACTGTGTACCCTCTAGAATATTCCGTGAGTAACAGTTATATTAATACGATTTTTCACGATGGCAAAGGTTAGTACGATTCTATAGTACATTATCACTTATGTTGTAGTCCCTAAAAATCTTGTCAGTAAGGATAGGTACTCTTATAAAAACACAGTCGTTCAGTCGCCGCGGGTTAAAAGATGCAGAAAATGTCATTTGGGCTTATATGACAATTTCGGTTCCCTTTTAAATAAATACTTTATTTGGAGATAAGCGACACAATAAACTGTCTTACACATGTTTTATAGTAATTTAATTATGTCAATTTGCGGAGATTCAATTTAATACTATGTAACTAAATTTTTGCGTGTCAAAGGGTACGGTTTTTTCCTAATTTTGCAACTTAAAACCTCTCTCCTGTAAAGTTTGTAAAGTGGCGGTTATCCTTCATCGATAAAAAGTTACATTATTTTTCAAAATGGAATATTATTAAAAGTAAACGAGTTACATAAAATGATGAAAAAGAATCGGACGATTTGTTTTTTTGATTCGCATAACCTCGTCGAATGGCGATTTCGTCACTGCATCCTGCATCGCGATAGTTAAGTTTTAGCCAACGCTTTGTTTATATGCGATGCGGACGCGGTACACTATCGGCCGATTGGCCCCGTCGAGAATTCGTCTCGTACGGGGTCAAACGGCCATTTTTATTCCATGCATTACAAATTACAATACAGCACTTATAATGATGACTTTTTGGATTATTATTTATGTAAATTACCTTGAAAAAGAATGAAAAAGGAGAATCAGCCGTCGTTATAGACGGAACAAGGTTTGTATAGCAAAAGAGAGATGATATTTTAGACCAGAGTGCTTGTAGTCCCGACGCGAAGTGGCGTATGATATCTTCAGAAACTCGTCAATTGTTTCGAGACTCGACACGGTGTTTTGACAGTCGATACGCCGCCAACGCAAATTTGCAAGTGACACACTTTCTTGACAGATGTCGACGATAACGCTATCGAGGGTAATGAGAACCTGAAAAGTTCATCTTCGCAGAAAAATCTAAAAAGAAAAGATGTATGTTTAAAAAAAAACAGTATTTTTTGATGTACGGTGTAGGTATAATTGTTTTCGAATGTAAAGAGTCTCTTGCGAATACTTATAGGAACTTCTGCTTGCGTTTATCGCATGCTTTTTAATAGATTACGATGCTTAAAAAAATATTTTCATTTTCTTTACATATGATGAGTATTTGAATACGGCTAATTTAATCTATTTTTGACGATTACTTCATTCATCGGAACTTGCAATTTTTACAATAGTCAATCTCGCAAACACAATTTGCTAATGTCATTTTCGTTACGTCGAAAAAAGATAAGTAACTAGAAATTATTTTACTTAATACTCGTGGCCCAATTGTCGCATTTCTACGGTAATAAGGTTAGAGTTTTTTTAAATTATCATTTTCAAAAGCCTAATAGCAATTTCAATGATGCCTATAACAAATTGTGTTGAGGGTTGTTATTAAAAGAAAATAGGAAATCTCTTGGAATTCCCTAATTTAGCTATATAATATATAATGATATCTTCTATTATATTCCTGTTCACCTACGTAACCATAAGTTTAAGGCACATATTAAGGAATATAAAGTATTTTATTTCGACACGACAAAACAAAAATATTTTATTACTATTGTAACTTTACTTAAACTTTGTGTATTTAAAATATTTTAAAGACAATGACGATGACGAGACGATGAGGGGCAACAATTATTAAAAGAAAGTTGATAAGTAGCCAAATGGCAATAACGGAACCCTTATTGTTTCGTCAAGTCCGTTTGTCTGTCTGTACGTCCGTCCGTATGTCACAGTCACTTTATTCTGAAACTATTAGCATTACACAGATGGAACTTGCTAAGTAGATGTATTCCGTAAACCGCTTTACGATTCCTAAACAAAAAAAAAAATGACATTCGGCTACATGGAATTAAATAAATAAATAAAAAAATCCCCCCCCCCCTCTAACGTTGAAACTAAGCGAGTGTAAATTTTGAAAAAAAAACATGATGTACATTTTTATAAAAAAAACCACAAAAATTGGTTTGAACGAAATCGAGCTAGTAGTTTTTGAGATAGAGCACATTTTCAATAACCGCAAACATAACTTTGTTATTAGAATTTATTGTAACGGGATTGCTACCATGTACCTTATTATTTTTGAGTTTCCGAACTTCCGACTTTGTTATTCATACAAATACTATATAAAACAAAGCTATATTTGCTGTCAACAAAGTATTCTGGTATTTTGGCTAAGTGGATGTAAGTGGATGTTTAATTCAGTTAAAGTTGGCACGAAACCATTAGTGTGCGAGTCTGTATTGCACTTGCCCGGTTTTTTATTGATGTGTGCCTGTGCTGTTGTACCCCAATCAAGAACTTTTGACGTATTCGTCACGTAAGCGTAGCGAGTTCACTACGCGATTATGAAGTCAAAAGGTTAGTCAGCAGCACGAAGCACTCTCGTGTCGTGTAGTAAGCTCGATAGCATTATCGCAGATGACGTCATCTAATGAAAATATGGCCGTCGAATGACATATCCAGAAACAAGATGCGATATTTAATGAAAATTATTGAAAAAAAAAATGGCATTCGAGTGAAATCTAAGGGAAATCAATAAAGGAACAAAATTACGTATACATATTTGTAGCATGTTTAGTACTTAGGTGTAAATATTGGTCTATTAAAATATGGACATATAAGTATTGTTTCTGTATTTTTTAGACTTTTGAACTGTTTACTAGACTATCAATTGACAGATTGACGTTATGCCAGCATATTCTAACAAACTTATAAGTTTTACAAAATTTAATATCTATTTCGGGGATAAGTAGTTTGCAGAAGTAGGTAGCAATGTTTGAGTTCTTGGAAAAGTAAGTACGTTAACGTAATACAAAGATTGTGTTAAAAGTGGTTTTATTCACGGCCTATAATAGCGAGATTAACTCCAGCTAGATCTTATTTCTAAAGAAATATTGATTCATCTACTAAGCCCTCAGCGCTCCGAGAGCACGTTATCCTGGAAGATATCGATTACATAGAAATATGTAGGTACTACGTAAGGTAGGTAGAAATACTGATAGTATTTCTAGTTGAAAAACATTTACACGGTACCGAGTTCATACATTATAGGTGTTAAGCCCGATCACCAACAGCACACAACAGTGCCGGCACAGTGCCATGACGTGCAGTAACGTATTCATTAGTGTCAGTGAAAAACCGGCCAAGTGCGAGTCGGACTCGCGCACTGAGGGTTCCGTGCCAACTTTAACTGGATTAGGGAATCCACTTACTTCTACTAAGTAAAATACCACAATATTTTGTCGACTGCTAATATAACTTGGTTTTTCATAGTGTTTGTACGAAGTACAAAGTTATGTTTGCGGTTGTTGAAAATGTGCTATATCTCTAGAACTACTGGTTCGATCCCGTTCTAACTATTTTTGTTGAATGTATTTTATTAAGATCTACATTACATTTTTTTTTTCAAAATTTACACTTGCTTGGTTTAGAAGTTAGATGGGGGGGGGGGGGGGGGGGACGCCCATTTTACAACTTTGGAAGCGTCTAGCTATGCAACGTTAGACTTTAAAAGAAAATGGTTTTAGGAACCTCAATGTCATTTTAAAAGACCTATCCATAGGCCCACACGCATAGGTTTGACTAAAAAAATTTTTTTTGGTTTTAGTTTCATATATGGCAGCCCCCCCTTAAAAGTCATTATTTTTTATTTTTTGTATAAGAATCGGTAAGCGATTAACAGGATACATCTTCCTACCAAATTTCAAGAGTGTAATGCTTATAGTTACATAATGAAATTGCTGTGACATACGGACGGACAGACAGACAGGTTTGACGAAACGATAAGGGTTCCGTTTTTTGCCATTCGGCTACGGAACCCTAAAAAACTGATATTGTAATATACATTTTTTACGACGCTATCATCACTCGTGGAGTGACAGTGATCACTGAACGTCACTGTCACTGATGAGTGCGGATAGCACAGACACTGATGGATACGTTACTGATCGGCACTTGTCGGCACTGTGCCGGATCTGTAGTGTGTGGATCGACCTTCCAGGTCGATTCTCTTTATGCATTATTTTCCCAGGTATTTTCATTAAGATGATATTAATCCTTATCATAATAAATACTATCTTCAGCACGCACACACGCGCACACACATCACACACACACTTTATACTTATACACACACTTATACTATAATTCGGTAATTTGGAATTAGTCCAAACATTAGTTAAATTACACTTACGCTTGGCAGGCATGTTACAGCAAAGAAGCATCTTGACACAATTCTTTGCAAAAGATTAATGACAGGCGTCTCAATTGGCAGAAAAAGAACTGCAGACACAAACACTGCCTCTTCTTAAACCATGGCTGGGAGGAGACATATCGCATAGTAGTAGTAAGTATTAAGATACAAGTGTCATCATGTTACGATAGCAAAGGTGGGTAAGACGCGCGGTCCCAAATCTATACTAAAATATTATAAAGCTGAAGAGTTTGTTTGTTTGAACGCGCTAATCTCAGAAAGTCAAAGTCAAAAATAATCTATTCAATTTAGGACACTAAATGCCACTTATGAACGTCAAAAATTAGTGTAATATCAATCAATTATGGCTCGTATGGGGCTAGAACATGTCTCCTTATCTTTTGGGCCCTACTAGCGCTTCGAGACCAAACACAAACAATTTGGCAAGTGCTGAGAAGAAACGCCGGAACAAACTCAATCACCACTAGCTGCCTCAAAAATGATACAAATCAAAATAAACAGGTAGGTACATCAGTTCGGTGCAGGCTGGACTGTTCATGCATTCTAGTCTTGATTTGTATAAAACCACTTCGACATTAGGGTAGTTTTGACATGCAGCTTAAATTTATTAATAGGTAGTTCGATAACATTACTTGGTATACTGTTGAAAAATTTGACACAATTTCCCAGGAATAAATTCATTGTTTTGGCTAACCTGAAACTTGGAATGACAAGTTTGTTTTTATTTCGTGTGTTATACTTACGAATGTACTTATGTCACTTTTTTCATGAAAAAATCTATTTTTTTGCGCACTTACCTACATGATATTATCAAATATGTATTGAGAAACGACAGTGAGGATGTTAATTTCCTTAAAGAATTCTCTCAGGGATTCGCGGAAAATAAGTTTTTAAATGGCACGAATGTCTCTTTTCTGTAAAAAAAAGATGGTATCGATGTCCGCAGCAGAACCCCACAAGAGAAGACCATAAGACATTATACTATGAAAGTAACTAAAATACACAAGCCTTGCTGTTTCAACATCAGTCAAATGTCTAATTTAAATCTAATTTTTAAACTACTGGACCGATTTAAAAAAATCCTTTACGTTAGATAGCTTTTTTATCGAGGGTGGCTTCAAATAATAAAGCATCAAGATACGACTCATAAGTACTGAGTGCCGAAAAATGTTGCAAAAACGAAGAAAAAATGTTCCTTTAAGTTTACAAAAATTATGTAGGTATGACGAAATAATTCTGCAATAACAGTTCTACAATAAAGTCCACGACAGCATACGAGTATGTCTATCTTATATGGTTTGCTCACTACAATCTTTTTTCTGTACCAATATTAAGCTGAAGAATTTGTTTGTTTGTTTTAAACGCGCTAATCTCAGGAACTGCAATACCGATTTGAAAAAATATCTTTGTGTTGGATAGCTTATTTGTCGAGAAAGGCAATAAAACATCATGCTGCGACGAGAAGGGAGAGAGCAAACTCAAAACGCGCGAACGAAGTCGCGAGGAACGGTAGACTTAAATACACGAGTTCGAATCCCGTTGGGTACCTAACGTTTTTTTATTTCAATCGACGGTCCCGTGTGACTGAGTTTGAACCTCCCCTCCGGTCGCAGCGTGATATTTAATATTCTAAGTAAATAAAATAATATATGCCTTCATCCATTAATACGAGTAAGCTATCCAAAATAAATACAAATATTCTTTAGCTTTATAATATTACCCATCCCCGGTCACTCATCTTTTAGATGTTAATGACCTTACTCGCACTTACAAGGTAGAAGGTGCCCTTTATTCACAATATGTACCTAAACAAAAGATGAGGGTTGTTATTGTAAGACGATACCACGACGCGGCATTATTACGAAGTTGTGTCTAAATATAATGGATCGTAAGATCTTTATTATCTCTATTCTTCTTATTATTATAGAAATTCCAGAAAAGATACTTCTTTTCATTTGATTGGATATTTAGGATCTGTCGCATGTAGTTTATATTCTGTGTGTCGTATTCGTATAGCAAACGCCCATTTTAAATATCAAATCAGCTTCGAAGTGAGGATAAGGTAAATAAGGATAAGATACATTGTGTATGTGTAGTCATGTACCACAGGTGTTGTTTGTTTAGTTGAAGTATCAACATGTCTAGCCGATAGCTGGCATGTAAATATTAGATACACCTTATTATTAATGAATATTTTTCAAATACAGTTAAAGTATAATTCATTCAAGAGTGAACAATAGTTTTTAGTAAAATTAATAATACAAAGCCTTATTAACTATTCATTGGACTATATCACATACATTTTTCATTTATCCGTTGTCTGGCACCCATAACACAACCTTTGAGAAGCTTACTTTGAGACTAGATGGCGATGTGTGGGAATGTCCAAAGGATATTTATTATTATATGTTTGTCATTTTCCTATCTCGGGACCACAGGGTCCCGGACCTTTGGAAGGCGTACATGGGACCGAAGCCAACACGCAGAGGCCCGTTTGACAACAAAAGCTGTGTGACACAAACCGACGATTATCCCTGTATGCACTATACAAGTGCACTCAAGGACAACCCCCGATTTGTGTAGGACTATTGCAAGATATGGACAAAAAGATACTGAGTTATGAGTGTGGGTGTTAGGTGGACCGTGTAACTGGGACTATGGAAGAACTATGGCCCCTGTCTGACGTATGTTTCTCACACGGATAAAATGGCAGGGGATGACTTGCACACTCAGTCGATGGGCCCCCCAAATTAGTTGCTAGCACTAAGTGACGTAGACAACACGGGGGCAACACCAGTTGAGGTGCTAGGGAAGTGGAGAGGTGTACCACGGCTCTCAGGACAATTCCGATAATCCCTACAAGCACCTATTACTACATATAGGTGCTCGTAACGCAGCGGTAGCAGCGCTTTGGTAGTGATACCGAAGTGAAGCAACCTACGGCGCGGTCGTGTTTGGATGGGTGACCGTTCTGACCATATAAGTGACGTACATAACGAGCATCTCCGAGCTTCGGAAGGCACGTTAAGCCGTTGGTCCCAGCTAATATCGGTTGATATTAGTCGTTAAGCCTGGTCAGAGGCCTTATGGGCGGCTTGATAAAATCTGACAGCAGGGTTAGTCGCTTGCCTTGCAAACACCCCTCCACCAACCCGCACTGAGCCAGCGTGGTGGAGTATGGCTCAAACTACCTCATAGTTGAGGTAAGGCCTTTGCCCAGCAGTGGGATGTTACAGGCTAACTTTACTTTACTACAAGCATCTTACTGGCACACTTCCTTCCCCCGAGCATCTCTGCTCTAGCGAGTCTCCACTCAAGCCGGCCAATGAACGCAAGCAAGATGCGGGAGATCCTGTCCCTCTTCAGCGTTCTCTCTGCCCGGCCAGTGAAAGCAAGACAGAGATGAAGAACATGGGTTCTCCCAGGAGCAATCAGGTACGTGGGATCGCTACTGCCCAACAGCTGGCCACAAGCTGCCCTGCGTGTTTATTAGTATTATTATTTCTATAAGTACAATTAATTAGTGTATTTAGCTGAAGCACATGTGTTATAGAAATCAGAAACAACAGTGGTTATCACAAAGCATCAGACATTAAATAGAAAATTATGATAACAAGACCGACCTGGCTTTAGAGATAGCAACACAGAACACCAAGCAATTGCATCAATGGATTCTAAGCGTTACCTTTTTAACTATCTTGTACCTAAGAAACCATATTCTGTAGACTAGCCAAGAATATAATGAATTATTTATTAAGATTTTCACTTGACATTGAAAGTGCCTCAGGTGTATCTATGTTGAACTAAACCTTCTATTTTTAGATTCCCCGCCAATGTTAAAAAGGGGTCGTCTGGGTCGTCTGGTCTTAGATTTTATAACGGGACTTATATCTGCTACTTATTTTTTTAACATCGTATTTCACCATCGACCAAAAAAGACTAACCAACAAATACTTCAAATACGGATCATTATTTCGTACTAGACAAATGACGCTAATCAGGCATTGTGAAACCGTAAGGCCGTAAAGATTAATTCTTTTAAATTTTTCTCACTTTCCTTGGAATAAATTATGCTCAAAACAATCAAAGGATAAATGTTAGATACGTGCGTATTAAATACTTTATCTCTAAATCTCCTTTTTTCAATCAAAATATTCGAAATTACCACCAAAAATACTGAATTGCACACTAAATTTGCTCATCAAATTAATCAATTGTACTATACTGTTAGATCTTTAAAACTTAACTGTTTTACTGAATGGCAATCTGTAAACTAAAATAAAATAATTAATTCTTCGAGTGCAACCAAATACCTTGCACCTGCATTTAAATGTTTTTTTGGAAATCCTACACCTATTAAACTTTTAAGAAAATTGGTTATTCTAAATGAAACACCAGTTAATTATTCATATTAATCTAATTACAGCTCACAAAAAATCAGCAAAGTGTAATATTTATATACACGCATCATTGCAAAACATAATATTAAACCATTTTTTTGGATTGTATTAAGAACTAGATCAACGGTGAGAGGCTAAAAGATGGCGCGGCGCAGCTAAACAACACCTCACTTCAAATTGGGGTCATAATTTTGACTTAGTCTGTTTTTGATGGAGTCAGTGTCTCAATGCCTCAGCGGCTCAGCGCGCCTTTAAAACTGCAGAAACACCTAACTAAATGAAAAAACAGTCCGAATATCATATTTTCGTTAAGTAAATTGTATTTAATGATGCCTATCATTCATAATTGAAGTATTTTCAATAAAATTAGTGAGTTTTGTTTCTTAGCCAACCCACGGACTAACATGGTCGATATTCTAAGACAGTGCCATACATGGAGTAGTTTAGTACTATATTACCCGACCGTCATAGTGTGGTGGTTTACGTTCCGGACTACAAAGATAAGCAGTCGCGGGTTCGAATCCCGCCCGCACGACCATAACAAATATGTCTATAGAAATGTATGTTAATATGTCTGTTGTATAACTATAAATTAAACCTTCAAATTTTTTAAAGTAACAGCGTAGACGCTCATGGATCAAGAGGTCACCGGCACTCGCGTTAAAAAAAGTACTAAGTACTTAAGTAGTAACTAAAGACTGTTGATAAACACATTAGTGAGGGATGATCCTCACGATTGTAGAAAAAATATGTACGCTCACTATTAGCGTGTTATTTGAAGGAATCATCCTGTTTACATGATGCTAGATGGCTGTGGTGTATAAATAAACATTTCCTTTATTTATTTAAATAAGGACTGTAAATGTTTTAATTAATTTAATTTGTAAAAAATATACATGTGGTCACGTGATCGTGAATGCCTAGCAGTGAACGTGACTCTGATATTGGCGCCCATGGCGTTTCAAGCATTCTTGTGATACATTTAAATTGCATTTTTCAGATAATTATTCAATATTTTAAATGTTAAATAGTTTGAAAATAAAATGTTTTTGTTGATTAATATACAACCAAGCTAAAGTGTGAACTCAATTTTTAAATTAGGCCAACGAGTCTCTTGTAATGTACCTACATACTTTAAAAAATATATTAAGAAAGCTACTCTATTAAGACTCTGTTCCGAAACTGATGTCTGATGTGATAGATGTCAATCCATTGACATCCATTAATCAGATGGTGCCATATTTGTGTACTCTTTTAGTTCGCGAGGCGTCATCTACTTCAAAATCATTGTTTTGGACCCATAAATCTTTTTATTGTATAATAAGGGCAGGTCTTACTTTCGTTGGACGTCCGCGTTTTCGCTTTATGCCGATAGGTATATTTTTTGCTTCTGCAGGTGGTGCGACATATTTCAATCTGATAGCAAGTCCGATGATATGTTTGCAAATGTAGTTTTTGAAAAACTGCGGACAATTACATTCAACAATTTTCAATTCATCTTTGTTTATGGGCAATACAACCGTCCAATATGCGAGAGCAACTTGTTTGTATTCATCGAAAGAACTCCAGTCTTACCCAAACTGAACGGTTGATGCTACCGAACCAAGTAGGTCTTTTTCATGGAATCTGTCTAAAAGACCACTAATTTTCGGTCTGACCTCGCCCAATGGTAACCAGCAGTCCAGTCTTTGAGCTCGATGGAAGGCGAATCAGAAAAAGATGCCAATTGGTAGGTGCCTGACTATTCTGTAACCATATTTAACACAACAACCAAAAATCTGGATAGTGGTAATCGTTTTCGCAGTAGCTCTGTTAAACGATTTAAGCGCATTATTTGTAACAGGGGATCCTTTTGAAGAGCCAAGATACAAATTTGGATTTTGACCTTTCCACTCTTTGTTGAAGTAAGTTATGAAGTCTTTTTAGCCGGCATATTTTATCAGAAATGCTGCTAATGCAGACTTAAACAGATCTGGAGATGTAGCAGAGTGTAACACATCAATATCCTTTGTAAAGTCTTCTGCATTTTTTTGTTTACTATCCTTTCTACATTGTTCATAATGTTTTTCTTTGCATAGACCCAGCACATTTTAACAGTAGGTTATTTACCAAATAGTTATTTAAATGCATTTTTTATAGTCATAGCCGCGTCACAAATTAATGCGTTTGGTTGTGAAGAGCGTGTGTAGAGGGACAAAGCGCTGTTGCGAATAGCCACAAACAACATCTGGAAATCTTGTTTTCGTTCAGATGTAGAAACGGTCACACAAAGAGGATACTTCTTAGTTTTATCCGTAGTACCGACTAATAGTACAGGAAAACCTTGCCAAATTAGTTTGTATGTAGCATCTGCGTGAATATTTGTGGCCAATGTAGTTAACTTAAGCAGAGACTTTGTGGAGATTGCAAATCGAAAAGTCGGAGTGTCGCTCTCGAACACATGGTAGAAAATGACATAGGGTTTATGTTCATCATCAGGTACCTAAAAATTTTCTATTAACCAAGCCTACAGCTCTCCGAGACTGATTGTAGGTGACCCGTAAAATGCTCGACGGCGCCCAGACAAATAATTGTTCAGTTGTTTTATTGAGGGCAATGTGATTGCTTGAACTTTTCTCAGACTGTTTAGCATAGCTTTTGGTTTTAAATGTAGCGCAAAAAGTTTATTGATTTCTTCTATTGTCTCCTGACATATTCCGTGCCGTGTTTGTGTAGGTAGTAATAAGTTCATGGTCAGAGTCGGTTCGATAAAGTAACACTTCGCTAGAGTCTGCTTCAAACAGGAAATAAATACTTGCTGCACACTGAGGACCTCGAAATTTGACTTTGTTACAACGATAAAACTTTTTGTTACCTTCTTCTGTGTCGTACAAAACTTTGAGGGACGACGTATTTTCAGCTTTCACACATCTCTCGGCTTCTTCAGAATTTATGAATTTCTTAACAAATATATAATCTTTGCCCATTGTTCTCTTCATTTTGGCCGAAGGTGCTCTTTTTCGGTATCGCTATCTGAACAATAAACGGGAAAATTTTCTTTATTTTGTGTACCACTCCCGTTGGGTTCTTACAATGATCGGTCTAACTCCATGTTACTTATCTATTAAAACGTGAAATGTAATACTAATACACGAAAACAACGCACAAAAATAATAGTTCAACAAATACTTATTTTGCACTTAAGCTCGAGCAATAATACCTTATCAAACGATTGAAAACAAAAACAAATGCACGCGACCATGCGCCGTGTTCAACTGCAGATTCACATCACTCTATCTCTCTCACACTCGTGTCGCCGCGAAAAAGCGAGCGCGATGTGACTAGCGCGAGCGGTGAGTGCGCCGCCGACAAAAACGCGCCAAAATACTTTTTCATGTCTTCTGTTCGGAAAATTGAACTTTCATGTGAAGATAGACGGGTGGAAAATAGCTTTTCCATCCCTAGGGTGGAAAGTAATTTAGTTTTAATTGCTACGATCAGACATAGAGCTAAAGCAGGCGGAGGCGACTTGCCGCCATTTTTGTTGTACATTAATCTTTTTACTCACTCCCTTTAGCTGTCATTCATAGCGCTATCTCATGAGGCAAAATTGAACCTGAAATTTGACATAATCTGTGGTAGTTTTGGTGAAAAGTAACCTTGTTCTCGCAAGGTGTCTCCTATTATTATTGTCTGTGAGAAAAAATCGATCGATATTTTTAACAATGATTTGAAATATTTGATATCGTCCGCGTTTTATGTAGTATTCTGTTGTTTTCCGTGCCTTTACTGTCCTTCTAATCTTGTGTTTTATGTATAGCAACAGTAAACAAACTATAACTCGGGTGAAAGCACCCACTTCACTCTCGAATTACCTATAAGCGCTCTCACTCCGTTCGCCAAGAACTTCTCGAGTGAAATGGGTCACTTTCTCCCCTTGTATAACAATCTACTATTTCAATAAAACGGAATGATAAACAAAAAGAAATAAAGTTAGATGATAGAGACTTTAGCTAAGTCATCATCATCATCATCATAATCAGCCAAAGGACGTCCACTGCTGAACATAGGCCTCCCCTTGTATAACAATCTACTATTTCAATAAAACAGAATGATAAACAAAAAGAAATAAAGTTAGATGATAGAGACTTTAGCTAAGTCATCATCATCATCATCATAATCAGCCAAAGGACGTCCACTGCTGAACATAGGCCTCCCCGCTTAGGCTTTCCACAGCGACCGATCACTAGCGGTCTGCATCCAGTTTGATCCTGCGATCTTTTTAAGGTCGTCTGTCCATCTTGTTGGTGGACGTCCTACGCTGCGTCTTTGGTCGAAGGGTCTCCAATCTAGAACTTTCCTGCCCCAACGGCCATCAGTTCTTCGCGCTATGTGCCCTGCCCACTGCCACTTAAGCTTACTGATTCTCAAGGCTATGTCCGTTACCTTGGTTCTTCTACGTATCTCTTCGTTTCTGATTCGATCTCGTAGAGAAACACCGAGCATAGCCCGCTCCATCGCTCGTTGTGTAATTTTGAGCTTCATTATAAGGCCCATAGTAAGAGACCACGTTTCGGATCCGTATGTCATCACTGGTAACACACACTGATTGAAGACTTTCGTCTTCAGACACTGAGGTAATTGAGACGAGAAGACGCTCTTGCGCAGTTTCCCGAACGCTGCCCAGCCGAGTTGGATTCGTCGATTGACCTCTTTCTCGAAGTTGGACCTACCCAATTGGATCACTTGTCCCAGGTAGACGTACTCGTCGACAACTTCGAGAGTTGAGTTCCCAATGGATACTGGAGTGGGTACAACAAGGGAACTCGACATAATTTTCGTCTTCTCCATGTTCATTTTGAGACCCACTTGTTGGGATACTCGGTCGAGGTCTTCGAGCATAGTGCCTAGATCATCCAGCGTCTTTGCCACAACGACTATATCATCGGCAAACCGAAGGTGTGTTATGTATTCGCCATTGACGGAGATGCCGAATCCTTCCCATTCCAGGAGCTTGAAGGCGTCTTCCAATGCCGCTGTAAACAGTTTCGGAGATATAACATCGCCCTGTCTTACACCTCTTCGCAATGGAATCGCCCTCGTATTCTGTTCCTGTACTCGGACCGACATGGTGGCGTTGTTATATAGACACTTTAACACCTCTATATACCTATAGTCTATGTGACACCGCTGAAGAGACCGAAGCACCGCCCAAGTTTCGATCGAATCAAAGGCCTTCTCATAGTCCACAAAAGCTAAACATAGAGGCATATTATACTCCTCGGACTTCTGTATAATTTGCCTTAGCGTATTAATGTGGTCTATGGTACTGTAGCCTTTTCGGAATCCAGCTTGTTCGGGAGGCTGGAAGTCATCAAACCTACGTGCGAGACGATTCGTGATGACCCTTGAGAACAGCTTGTAGACATGGCTCAGGAGTGAGATGGGTCTATAGTTCTTCAATAAGGTTTTGTCTCCTTTTTTGAAAAACAACACCACCACACTCCTGTTCCATGCCTCAGGCGTGATGCCCTCTAGCAGAACGGAATTAAAGAGTCTCTGAAGGACTTTAAGTACCGGTGTTCCACCCGCTTTCAGGAGCTCTGCTGTGATTCCGTCCTCGCCAGGTGCCTTATTGTTTTTAAGCTGTTTCAGGGCCATCCTAATCTCGTAGAGGCTGATGTCCGGGATGTCTTCAGTGTAGTGTCGGGTCAGGATAGCTCGTGGGTCTCCGGTCGAGCTATCAACGGGTTTGGCTACTGAGGTGTACAACTGTCCATAAAACCTTTCGATCTCCCTCAAAACCTCTGCTTTCGTCGACGCTACACTGCCGTCCTCCGTCTTAAGCTTCGTCAACAGGCTTTGCCCAATAGACATGTCCCTTGCAAACACTTTGGAGCCTTGGTTTCGCTCTATTGTTTCTTTAACACTAGTCGTGTTAAAGGAACGAATGTCATGTCGCAGAGATTTCATTATTCGTCTATTAAGCTGCCTGTAGGTTTGAGCATTAACGGAGGTCTGCAGTGCCATAGATCGACGTTCTGCCATAAGGTCGAGAGTGTGGACCGAGAGTTTTTGAGGTCTATTTTTACGGCCAGGTCTAAAAAACTTAGATCCGACCGTTTGGACAGTTTCCACAAACCCGTTGTTTATTTCGTCCACTGATACGCAATTCTCTAGGCAATCAAAGCGGTTTGACAACTCGAGTTGAAAGCTCTCGGGATTTTGGATATGGGCACGAGTAGGTCGGAGCGTGGACTTCATCAAGCGGGACCTTTCCAATTTGACATTTATATTCAATATGCCTCGGACCATACGGTGATCACTACCGGTTTTTACCCTGTTGATCACGGAGACATCATTGAATAACCGTCTCTTGGTGGTCATGATGAAGTCTATCTCATTTCTCGTCTTGCCATCCGGACTCAGCCAGGTCCATTTCCTTTGAGGCGGCTTCTGGAAGAAAGAGTTCATCGCAAAGAGTCCCTCCTTCTCCAGAAAGTCGGCCAGCCTATTTCCCCTGGCGTTCCTTTGACCATATCCAAAAGGTCCCACTTTCAACTCATCCTCGCCTCGCTTGCCGAGTTTTGCGTTGAAGTCCCCCATAACAACAGTGAAATAGGTTTTGGAAGTGTGTATGGCTCTACTTACGTCCTCATACATTTCCTCCACCTCTTCATCCGGGTGTTTCGAGGTCGGTGCATATACCTGTATGACCTTCAGCGAATACCTTTCGGTTATTCTGAGTATAAGGTATATCACCCTGTTCGACACACTCTCGATGGTTACGATGTTGTTTACGAGGGACCTGTGGACAAGAAACCCAACACCACCTTGGGACTTTTGGTCACCCTCCCGGTAGAAGAGCAGGTTGCCAGACTTCAGAGTTATCGTGTCCTCGCCCTCTCTACGGACTTCTGATAAACCCACTATGTCCCAGTGTAACCTGCTCAATTCTTCCTCCAGCTCGAGCAACTTCTCGTCTGTCCTCAGTGTGCACGCGTTATAAGTTACCAGGGCCAGTTGTCGTTGGGGGTGGTAGCGAGATCGCCTCCGGGGATTCTTAGCACCCCCTGCCCCGCCGTTACCGTGACCGCTACCGGAATCAGGAATAGCGGGGCTGCCGGAGACTGGGGGCCTGGTTTTTTTGTGTACTAACATATTAGGGGGGTATTTGCCAGTACTCGCCACGCTTGGCAGGCGGGTTGGCGAGCGCAGAGGCGCAGCCCCTTGCAGCTGTGACGCTGCTGCCCGTCACAGCTCAACATTTTACTGCGCCTTTTGTTGGATGGTTATCCCGCCATCGGTCGGTCGCCAGAGCCTCGTCTGTTGAAACAGGACGCACCGCGTGAAGGTGAGGTTGGCTTGGAGCTTTGGGTCTTGGTTAAGCTCCCTTACGTCCCGTACGTTAGCTAAGTACATGAGTGATTATTACGTGAAATGTAATTTGATAATAAACATCAATTATTTGTTATGCAGTTTTAGAAAAAAAATTTGGAAATTCTGTTGTAATATTGAATGATTTGTGTGCAAAACAGTATTTTTGTTTTATTGTAAGAAATATTATTTCAAAATACGTATAAATGTGGTTTAAGCTAGTTTTTTGCTGAAATAAGATAAAAAAGCTATCAGATTTTGATGATTATTAAACAGTTTTTAATACAACATGTTTAAGTAATCAAGTAGTTATTTTGTAGTAGGTACAGTCATTTATATGTTAAGCAGAAGGTTATTTGTGGAGAAATTTAGTTTGCTTAAATTTCTAAATGGATGTGCAGATAAAAAATCTTTCATATCATTGCGCCGCAATGTGAAGCAATGCCATAGAAACGTCCAGACACTGCTAAGCCTGGGACTATTTTCATTAATACAAAAGGATGTTTCGACAGAAATCTTTGTTTTCATTAGCATTACAAAGGATAATAAGTATTTCTTATCATATGAAAAAATACACTCAAAATAACGCATATTCCCTCTGTTTAGAAAGAACAAATTCATTTTAAGTCGGTGTATGATGTGCGATGACTATTGATGTAGCACACCTAAATAAAAAACCGGCCAAGTGCGAGTTGGACTCGCGCACTAAGGGTTCCGTGCCAACTTTAACTGAGTTTGGGAATCCACTTACTTCCACTTAGTAAAATCCACAATATTTTGTTGACAGCAAATATAACTTTGTTTTTCATAGTGTTTGTTTCCATCAAAAACTGTCAAAAAGCATAAAATAATGCTGGTGATCTCAAACATACGTACACCAACAGGCTAAGCTCATCAGGCACCGACTCCAAATGAATTTACGAGTATTCCCTTCTTGCAATTGAAATAATTTGTTTCACAAACAGTGTCCATACATTCTTTACGTAATAACCTTAATTTTAATAATAAATGAAATAAAATCTAAGCCACCTGCTTAAACACACTCAAGCAGTCCGATCCGATCCTAACTTCAAGTTCTAATATAAGATAAAGCTAGAATTAGATCGGACGTGGATGGATGCCCAGTAAGCGGTGATAGGACTATACTATAGCCTCTTTGAAATAGCCCTCAGGAGAGCGTTGGTGCTGCTCCACACTCGCTCCCAAAGGGAAGCCATTCGTTTACGCAGAACGGCGTGAAAACCGTCTGTGTACTAGGTGGCAAACATTCCTCCGGTGTGAACATTCCTTCCTCAGGTGTGTACAGGGGTGTGAGTGCCTCGCACTGTAGCGCCAGGGCAGATCCAACATCCCCCTTAAGGCATTGTTACATTGTATGCGCAAAGCACTGAAGGCAAAGGCTTTTTTGGTGTAATTGCTCCACAGGTTGCACGTGTATAAAGTTTGACAATATGTTTTAAAAAGAGTAACTTTCACATCACAAGAACAGCGTGCAAACCTACGTGATAACATATTACCCCTCACCGACAGTGCTCGGTGCTCCCTCTCCATGTCCATGAAGGAAAATGCGTTATTATAAGATTTTTTATCAGTGTTTTTGAGACGGTTCAATAAATATTTTTCTGTATTTTTAATATACCTATATATACTTTACCTGCAATAGGCTTATTAAAGCTACAAAAGACCAATCGAAAATCTGATTGATGCGATTGTAGCTCTAGTTATGAGGTTAAGATACAATGTTTAAGTTCAATTAAACATAGTTATCTGCAGTTAGATAAATTGCCAAAAATGGCCATATTTAGCAGTTTTTCTAACACTAACTACAGTACACAACTTTTGAAACAATTTAAATGTATTAAATAAACTAGAGAACCTGTACTACAATCGTGTCAACAAGATATTTGTTCGTTTTTGTATTTACGGAGTAATAATTATTTTTAAAAATAATGGGTATCTATCATTACACAGAATTTTATGATATCGAATTTCATTTCACAGAAAGCTATTCAATGAATGCTAATATTTTTATTTCTTGATTCATCGAATAGTTAAAAATCGTCGTATAATAAGTCAATTCTCAATAATTATCAAATTCCCAATAATTATAATAGGTCAATTCTCGGTAAATATCTAAAAACTATTGTTTATTTATAAAATGTACATTTTGTGGTCTGTTTGAGGATATATTTAATTGTTCTTAAATCTTCAAGTAATCTTTTTTTACCCCGTAACTCATTGCTTTATTTTGCTATAACTCTATAAGTATATGAATCAGTCACAAAAGTCAGTCATGAAGGAGTAGGTATGGATAATAAAATTATTATCAGGCGCCTTTTGAGATTTTGATTGTGTTGCTTAAACCTAACTCATAGAAAGACTAGAATGAATAGCTGGAAACCATTTTTTTTTGACTTCGTAACTTGTATGGACTAGTTAGGAGGTTAACATATCAAAAGTCCCAGCTCAGCAGTTCCAGGGGAGGGTTTGAATGATAAAATTTTAAAAGTTTTCCGCATATTTATCGAAAACTATGCGTCCTAGCAACATGAGACCTTCTACAAAATTAAAGTCAATAAAATTTGCTGCAAGTTTTACTCAGTCAAGTTTAAAACCGACTTCAAAAACAGGAGGTTTTCAATTGGCCTATATATTTTTTGACATCGTTGGAATTGAATAACGAGAAGAATGATCTATTTCGATGTCCAAATAAGATAAAATTTAGAAAATGTAAGTTTCTTCGTATGTTTGATATTTGTATAAAGGTAAAATTTGTGTTTGCTAACAAACTATACCTACCTATTGTAAGCAATATATTGTGTCGAGATTATTCTTTTCTCAATAAACTATATTCCTACATAAAGACGTAAGTATTATCTGAATTGGTTTAGTTGATTTTGAGATATGGGCAAAAAGGAATACCTACTAACAAAAAATATATGTTCAAACTTTAAAACCACCTTCAATTTCTCGGCTGTAATTATATTACATATATATACGAACTACTTCTTCTTCTTCTTCTTCTCGAGTCAATGGCAATTAAACTCTTTGCGCCCAAAAAGTGGCAACATCAATGGCCTTCTGGTTGGCGCTGAAAAGGTCCTGTTGCGTGCAGGTGGCAGGAGAGGTAGGGCACGACATTAAGTGTGGCATAGATTGTAAGGCGCCACACTCGCATGTGTCGTCCTCAGTGAAGCCCCATCTTTTCCTAAATTCATTGCACCTGCCTACACCTGAACGAAGTCTGTTTAACGCTTTCCAAATGGGCCAGGGAAGATTGTGACCCGGCGGCAGCTTCTCAGCTATGGAGATGTATGGGTTGTTGGGGGCAAATTTATCTGACCACAGCTGTTCTCTGGCCTTAGGTGGATCCACGCTAAGTGGCTCGGTGTTACGCATAAAGCTGCGGCGACTCTTTAGGCGTGGGGGTGAAGGTATATATCCATACAACGGGTGCCTGCTATCTTCTACTTACTTGAGCCTTTCAATGGAGCATGCAACCTGGCGCCG
This sequence comes from Pyrausta purpuralis, assembly GCA_963924145.1. Classification (NCBI taxonomy): domain Eukaryota; kingdom Metazoa; phylum Arthropoda; class Insecta; order Lepidoptera; family Crambidae; genus Pyrausta; species Pyrausta purpuralis. The sequence continues at coordinate 12,742,097 of OZ001647.1, read as the reverse complement.
AACGCATGGGGGAGCTATTCCAGCTAGGGTGTAGAGGACATTTAAAGGCGTAGGTTTTAGCGTTCCCGTAATCACCCTGCAGGTTTCATTGAGGGCGACATCCACATGCTTCGCGTGTACTGAGCGCGCCCAAACAGGACAAGCGTATTCGCCGGCCGAGTAGCACAGTGCCAGGCCGCTAGTGCGAAGGACATCGGGAGCTGCACCCCAACGTGTAGTTGTCAAACGCCTTATGATGTTGTTCCGTGCGCTCACTTTATTCCTCACTTTTTGGCAGTTACCCTTGTAGGTCAAAGATCTATCTAATACAACCCCTAGGTATTTTGGGTTGTCATTATGGGCAATTTCTACCCCGCGCCAGGTAATGCGTAGATGTCGTGCACTGTCTCGGTTTCGCAGGTGAAATGCACAGGACTCCGTCTTTGCTGGATTAGGTCTCAAGGAGTTGGAATCATAGTAGATGTGGATCTGTTCAAGGGCTGCAGTAAGGTGCTTCTCGATTTCCAGAAATGATTTAGCTTGGCAGGTCAAAGCAAGGTCGTCGGCGTAAAGGAATCGTGAAGTGTTCGGGTATGTAGGTTGGTCATCTGTATATATATTAAATAAAATGGGAGCAAGTACACTTCCTTGAGGCAAGCCATTTTTTTGGATGCGCCATTTACTCTTTTCATGATTTAGGAGGACTTGGTAGCGACGATTATGCAGTAATTCAGCAAGAAGAGTGACAAATTTGCGATCTTTTGTGTAGGCAATTACTTTTGTTAGAAGGCGCCTTATATTCACGGTATCGTATGTGGCGCTCAGATCCACAAATACGACGCCAGTCACCAGCCCTTGTTCGTATCCATCCTCAATATGTTCAGTCAGATGAAGTACTTGGCTGCAACATGACCTTCCTGGGCGAAAGCCAGCCTGGTCCGGTATTAGCTGTGGGTCAATAGATTTGGTCAGCCGGTTTAAGATCATTCGTTCCAGAAGTTTGTACGTGTGACATAGCAGGGAAATAGGACGATAGTTTTTAGGTTCTTCTGCAGGCTTCCCAGGTTTAAGGAGGGCTACAACTTTAGACTTCCTCCAAATTTTTGGGATTTTAGCTGTATCCATGCACGTGTTGTATAGTTGTAGGAGCCATGAGACCGCTACAGGGCCCAGATGTTTCAGTTGCTCAACTGTGATGTCGTCGATTCCAGCAGCTTTTCCATTTTTCAAAGCACTTACTGCATTTTTCATGTCAGTGATAGTGAAAGCCTGGCTTATTGGACATTCATTGTTGGTCAACTCTGAGTTCTGGTTACGTAGCCTGGATAGCCGATTAGGTGGTTTTCCGTTGAGGAGTAGTTGGTGGGTGACTTGGTTTGCAGTAACTGGGCCAGGTTGGGCGGCATCAGGAGGGTCGCTTGTGAGTTTTTTAAGCGTCAACCAAGCTTTTTTCGAATTATGCGTCAGATCTATGTTTTCCACCAACGTAATCCACTTATTTCGACGGCTCTCAGCAAGCATTTCCATAAGCTCCTCGCCAACTGCGATTGTCTCCTCTGAGAAAGCATCTTTTGTATAGAGGGCTTTGTACTCTACCAGTCTTGCTGCAGCGTTCTTTGTCAAACCTGGGACATAGTTGGTTCGACATCCGCAAGGAATGCACTGCCGGGAAACTCGCCGAATAACCCTTACGAACTCTTCATAGTTTTCCGGTGACGGAGTTATTTCGAGCAGTTTTTCGTCGATTTTCTTTGTGTATTGTTCCCAGTCTGCTTTAGAGAAATTGAATCGGCGACTAAACGGAACAGAAATTGGTTTAACTAAAGCTTGCACTGAGCACATAACTGGTCTGTGTTGGGTTCTAGGGATCGGCGGGCAAACTCCCTTGAACGAGTTAGGGCTTATATTTGAGCTTACGAAAATCAAATCGTGGTTATAACCTCGGTTCCAACGTCGGCTGTTGAATGATACGGGAAGTTTCGAGTTGTGTACCAGAGTCAGATCATAAAGATCTGCCCAACTTTCAATTGCAACGCCACTATCATTTGAGTTGGTGTATCCCCAGTTAATACTGCGGCTGTTAAAATCCCCGATGACTATTTAAGTGTTATGGCTGCTGAACTCTTTGCTAAACCGAAAGTCGTAAACTTCACCCGGTGGACTATATACTGAGGTGACAGAGCAGTTTCCGAGGTCCACGCTGATTATTTCTGTATTGTTCGCTGTCAGTTGTGCGGAAGCTGATTTAACAATTAGGTCAGGTTTTGTGAACACAGCGCTACCATGCTTTAAGTGTGGTACTTCTGAGATAAGTTTCATGCCTAGGATTTCGGGGCGCAGGCTATTTTGGTCCCTGTGTGGCTCTTGTACACATATTACGTGACACTTGGTTTGGTCACAGAGGTTTTTAAGGAGGTCTGCTTTTACATTGGAAAAGCCCTCGATATTGATGGAAACCACTGTGACTGCTGGGTCTGAAAAGAGCCTTTGTTTTAGTGTTTGGAGATTTGCCATTGTAGTGAAAGAATCAGTCAGCCTAGCCACTCCGTTACGGTGACTAGCTGCTTCCAGGGTGCGCCGCGGGAAGGCTTCTTTCATGCACCCCAAAAGATAACGAATAAATACGAACTACGGTACGCAACGTCACCTAGAGCTGTACGTGTCAACTGCGAAAGTCCAAGCCCATAACATCAATCTTCGGGGACCTGCCCACAGCGCGCCTGGACATATACCAACGCCCGATCGACGGGCCTGCCCCATAACAGCCCATGTCACCTCGCCGACCGGAGGGATTGGCGTGTGAGCCAGCGATCGCCGAGGAGTTCTGGCGGCGGTGAATTACAGAATATCTTCCCAAATTCGTGCCACGACAAGCAGACAAACTCTGCTTGAAGGAAGGAGACCTGGTCTTGGCAGTGAGCTATATTTGCAGCGCAACACCTGTCCGCATGATGTCGTTGAAAAAGTATACCCAGGGCCAAATCACCGAGTGTTTAGCGCTGATGTTCGCACCTGAGGTGGAGTATTCAGATGACCTACCACAAAGCTCGTCGTACTTCCTTCGGAGAGGGCTTTGACGGAATCTCGCCGGGGAGAGAAATGTAGACGATAACGAGAAATGGGCAACAGCGCGCGAAAGTGACAGCATACAGAAGAAAAAGGACAAAGTGATACTTAGTATGTAAATGATTTGATTGGTTAATTTTAAGTTTTAGTTTAGTCACTAATTAGTCAACCCATAAAATTAATATTCCTATCGGAAGAGAAGAGAAGGACAAGTAAAAGCTGTCAAACGAAACTGATTTAAGATGTTAGTAACATTTGTAGCTTAAAATGAGATAACTTTTCGTTCCGGTGATTTATACCAATCTTCATAAGTTAAACATATTAGTTTACTGCATGATACGACACAAAATATCTAACATGCAGCTCTAGTGATAAACGAAATATTATTTCTTTATGCAAAATATCGTCTATTTATATTATTATAACGTAACTTATAAAATAAATTACGTGTTGTTCATGACGCCGCCGCTTTGAATGAGGGTGTCAGTCTCAACTCGATGTTGCTTCCCGGACCTGATCTCGTACAATCTCTGTTACTAATTCTTTTTAAATTTCGCGAAGGCCGAGTTGCTCTTACGGCCGACATCAAAGAAATGTTTCCGCAGTTTCGCATTCGAGAAGAAGACAGAGAGGCTTTGCGTTTTTTGTGGAGGCCTAGTCAAAATTCAAAGACCGAGAAGAAACCACTTAAGGAGTTTAGGATGACAGCTGTAATTTTTGGCGCATGTTCAAGTCCTTTTGTTGCGCAATATTTAAAAAATAACAATGCATAAGAGTTTGAACATTTATATCCCAAAGCGGTAGATGCTATTTTAATCAATCACTACATGGATGATTATGTAGGTAGGGTCGCACGATAGTGCCGTTGAAGCAGCACAGGTAGCAGCTGATATTGTCACTGGCCATGGTGCTGCATGCTTACAAATGGATGGACTCAAATGTTCCAGAAGCTTTAAATCTATTGCCTGCTGACGACCACTCAACCGCTAGAAGTTGAACTGGGCTTTAACACTGCAACAGTCAAAGCATTAGGCATAGCTTGGGATCATTTTACTGATAATTTAAGTTTTAGAACTGGTTTAAATGAATTTTTACCTAGCACGTTGACAAAACGAAAAGTTTTGTCCCATTTGATGCGTGTGTACGACCCCTTAGGTTTACTTGGATCTATTGTAGTAAGAGGTCGTATTTTATTTCAAAAGTTATGGAGGTCCAAAATTGAATGGGATGAACACCTCCCACCAACTGAGACAGTGAAGTGGATTGAATGGGCATAAGCTTTAGCCAAATTTTCCGTTATCAAAATTCCGCGCTGGTATGCTTCAACTATGAACTTAGAACCTTTGTGTCGCGAATTACATGTATTCGCAGATGCAAGTGAACTTGCATTTGCTTGTGTCGCGTATTGGAGATTGACTTATGATGACGGTTTGGTCAAGCTGGTTCTGATTTCAAGTAAAGCTAAGCTAAGGGTTACACCTCTGAAACCGGTATCAATTCCCCGTCTCGAACTGCAAGCTTCATTGATTGCTTCTCACCTTGCCCAAACCATACAGGACGGTCATCGCAAAAAGTCAAACGTTGTAGATAATGCCACTCGTATGAGCACACTAAATTTTGACGATCGCTGGTTTACGGGCCCAGACTTTCTTTTGAGATCTTTTGACATCCAGTCGTGAGATTGCTGGTTTTTGAATATCACCGTCGAGCTGGTCATGCTAACCACCAGATGATCATCAATGAAATACGTCAGAAGTATTGGCTACTGCATCTTCGAGACACAGTTAGAAACGTAGTAGGCAAATGCCTATATTACCTAATCAGGAAGTCCAAACCTCCCAACCCTCCCACCGGCGATCTCCCGTTTCACCGTCTAGCTCATCATCGTCGACCATTTACTTTCACTGGACTAGATTATTTCGGTCCCATACAAACCACTGTGGGGCGCAGGCAAAAGAAATAATATGTGGCCCTTTTCACATGTATGACCTCAAGGGCGGTTCATCTCGAACTGGTCCATTCTCTTTCATCGGATTCAGCAATCATGAACATCCAAAGGTTTATAGCCAGAAGAGGCACACCCGAGGGAATTTAATGACAACGGGACCGCTTTTGTAGGGGAAAATCGCGCCCTCAGCGACTTTTAAGATGACACGGTCCTGGACTTTGCAGCCAACCGTAAGATCAAATGGAATTTATACCTGCCGCGGCTCCATTCTTCGGGGTTACTGGGAGAGATTAGTCCGCAGCGTAAAAGTAGCCTTGAGTACCACGTTGAAAGATCCTTCTTCTGGAAGCGGAGGCGATAGTCAATTCTCGGCCTCTTAGTCATGTACTTAGCGAGAGCGACGACGAGGAAACCTTAACTCCGTTTCATTTTCTTATTGGCACGTCCTCCGACCAGCGGCTGCCAACAAATTGACAAGATTGTGACTTGCTTAGTAGGCAAGATTGGAAGAGAGCGTTGAGATTGGCAGATCACTTCTGGAGCCGATGGGTTAAAGAAATTCTTCCTATTCTATGCAACCGCGTCATATGGGCGGCACGGAGAATAGTTTGACTGACATTGTCCTGATTATAGACAACAACCTACCAAGAGGTAAATGGCCGAGTGGAAGAGTATCTGCAATATACCCAGGAAGAGATGGGGTAGTGCGGGTAGTGGACGTGGTCACGGCGGGGGTACGCTACGTCGACCCACCAAAAAAGTTGTAAAATTAGCAGTATGAACTGTGCACTTCTTTCGTGCACAAGGGGTGGGAATGTGGCGAACTCCTTGCCACTTTTTTTGCTATGTTTTTTTGGATGTTTTGTCATGTTATGTCAATGTTCGGTTGTTCTTGTTGTTTGCTTTGGTGTCGTCGATACTTCTTACGTGTGAAAAAGTTCTAGCTATATTTTATTAAACTAACGTCTTTCTCCTCATTTCATGCCTATCATTCCATTATTAGTTATACAGTCCATTCCCGTCGTTTTCCGATACATTGTGTATTTGTACAAACTTTTAGCTATTTAAAAAGTTTCTATTCATTTATTTGGTTATACTAACATAAAACTGGCCGATTGACCCCGTACAAGGTGATCTCTCGCCGGGGCCAATCGGCCGAGTGTTCTCTGCGCCAGTTTCGCATACATAAAACCGGCCAAGTGCGAGTCGGACTCGCGCACTGAGGGTTCCGTGCCAACTTTAAATGAATTTGGGAATACACTTACTTCCACTTAGTAAAATCCACAATATTTTGTTGGCAGCAAATATAACTTTGTTTTTCATAGTGTTTGTATGAAGTACAAAGTTATGTTTGCGGTTGTTGAAAATGTGCTATATCTCAAAAACTTCTTGTTCGATTCCGTCCGAACCAATTTTCGTTGAAAGTATTTGTTAAGATCTACCTACATTTCATATTTTGTTCAAAATTTACACTTGCTTAGTTTAGAAGTTAGATGGGGGGGACGCCCATTTTACCACTTTGGAAGCGTCTAGCTATGAAACGTTAGACTTTTAAAGAAAACGGTTTTAAGAACCTCAGTGTTATTTTAAAAGACCTATCTTTAGACACCCCACACGTATAGGTTTGGCAAAAAAAAAATATTTTTTTGTATAAGAATCGTAAAGCGGTTAACAGGATACATACGAGTATTCCTACCAAATTTAAACAGTGTGATGCTTATAGTTACAGAATAAAATGGCTGTGACATACGGACAGACAGACAGACAGACAGACAAACAGACAGACAGACTTGACGAAACTATAAGGGTTCCGTTTTTTGCCATTCGGCTACGGAACCCTAAAAAGCGTCGACTAAAACTTAACTATCGCGATGCAGGATGCAATGACGTAAGCGGCGTCTGAGGATATCCTAGTCAAATAAACAGGTCGTTCAATTTATTTGTTTTTTTTTTATTAATCTCTTTGGATTGATAAGTAAAGTAAAGTAAAGTAAAGTAAAGTAAAATGCGTTTATTGCTTCCCATACAAAAAAGAACTTATCTCTATCACAATTTCTTAAAATTGTAGCTTAAACTAGGAGCAAATGGATGTGGCTCAGCTAGTGTTGGCAGAAGTCAACGCTGATTTTCAGCCACTCCCATCCCTCTTAGATCTTGTGCGAGGGTTTGCGTTACGAGGGCTTAAAATATACAAATAGCAACAAACTTAAATGAATTAGGAAAAACAATAAATAATGAAAAAAGCAACAACCTATCTAAAAAAAAACACCTCACTAACATCCTTTGTGCGTGTGTGTATTATTTTGTGAAACTAATATTCATTAATTACGAAAAAAAACTGATCAGTCCTATAAAATATTATTTTTGGTTTCCTAATAAAATTAGAAAGTAAGCTGTAAACCACGCACGTCACTAATGCCTAATTATTTTTATGTGATTATTTATTATTTAAGCGCCGTTATATTGTTATATGATACCATAGACAAAGCAACCTCACTTCGCTTATATAAGACCAATTAAAATCGTCTCCCACATAAGCTCCACGGCAAAAATAAATGCTTATAAATACGAGGGTCTATTGAAATTCTGTCAGACAGAAGCCATGCAAATGAAATTGAAACACAAGTATAATTGCGTTGTATTGATTTTAGGATGATGGTTTTAATATAATATTCCTACAAATACCAGGCCAGGCCAGTTAGGTAAAGCCGCGGAAACCTCGGAATTAGTAGGAAAACTAAAAGATACATAAATTACACATGTTTTTTTTTACTATTCGATTAATTAACAATATAATAACGGTTACAACTAGTCCTACACTAATCTAATAGTCAAAATCTGATACCCATAATAACTGCCATATATATGCGCCAAACATTACAATACTCAAATGTTTTGTCAATCAGCGATGTAACTACAAACGAGATTGCATTCCGCCCAGATGACTAATAAATACCAAATACCATTGTCATGGGTTAAACATGTTAGTTTACCGCGTGATCAACAGTCGACACGAAATATCCATAACTTGAGGCAGCCCTAGTGTATAACGAAAAATATTTTTTTACACAAAATATTCGTAAATATGAATCAAATGTTATTTGATCTTTCCTTTTAACTTAAATTAACGTTTATAGAAAAGAGTAATCATACTGAGTACTTAAAAATTGAAGCACATTGGCAAAAATAAATCGTAAATTAGGTCGTGTCGATGTGGAATATTTTACCAGTGAAATGAAAATTTGTTGGGATTATTTTGCTGCGTTGAACAAGAATCAATTCTCGAACAAGGCACCATGTTTCCGAAGAATTATTCCTCCAAAATATACACACAATTTCACTTGAAATTATAAAAAAAAAACAAATGCAAGTAATTTTCCGCGAGCCTCTTTGGGGCGCCAACTGTTTGACAGCCGCCAAAAAATGGTGCTGCTACATCGCATCTCGTATCCCTTTTTATCACACAGCTTTCTGCTAGTGATATCTCGCTTTTGTCGTTCTATTCCAAAGGGATAAGGGATAATAATTTTATGGGTTTTAGCATAGAAGTACTAGCCCCTTTCTAAAGGGATAATAGTTTTATGGGTTTTAGTTTTTTAAACTTTATTTTTGTCTTTTGTTTAATGATCCTAACTAAGATGAGGTGAGTTTACATACAGGTTGTTGTTTTGGTCAGCGACGAGCGACTCAGGTGTGGCTGTAAAAACGATACTGATGCCAAAAAATATGTATTTTTTGAAATGGTAAAAACCCACAAAAACTATTTTTTATGCAGTACAACAATCGAGTTAAAACTACCAACACCAGGTAGCCCCTTCGTAGCTTACTAGCTACGGCGTAGTATTTCGTAGATAAGCGCAAGCTACGCGCTAGGGTACGAGTTTTCCCATTAGTTTTGTAATTTTTTTGAATGTTGTGAAGAGATTTCTTGTATTAAACTTGTTCAGAATATAAAGAAAACATCTTTTTTAGAATAAGCATAACTCAAATTATCATCTCTGTATTGGATGTCACTGACCAAAACAACACCCTGTATGAGACTACTTGACTAGAGTCGCATACGGGTACGACGATTATATGTCAACATTGGATCGATATGTGATAGTTGATGCTTGATGGTCAAAGTGATGACACCGACTCAAAAAAGAAATTGTTTGCCTAGAACCCACCTTTCCTTTCAATAGTCAAGAGTTTATTTAAGACTTTTTAGTGCATTTTGGTTTTGAAGTCGGTTTTTACTTTTTCAAAATTTATTTTTATTTCTTCATTTTTAGAGAATATAGAAGGGGGAGGGGGGACTTGCACCTTATGACTCTTCTTTATGATGCTATAAACTACCTATTATAAGTTATTTCATTATTATTACTGAACTCCTAAGCGTTAAGGTGTTCCACCATCAGCTTAGCCCCACAAGATGTTAACTGTCAGACGTAACAATACGTCAAAATTAGGATTCTAGTAAAGAAATACTTTACGTGCCTTTAAAATTTGAGGGTTTCCCTCGATTACACCAAGATCCCATCATAAGATCCCGAAATTGAAAAAATGGAACAAACTAGAAGGTACTAATTAGGCGAATTTTTTTTTCAAATCGGTCAACAAACGACTGGGATATGAGGTAACATAGATACAAAAAAAAAAACATACAGTCGAATTAATAACCTCCTCCTTTTTTGAAGTCGGTTAAAAATGAAAAAGGATTTTTTTTTGGTTATTAATTTTGAAGTGGTACGGAGCTGCCTTATCATTTAATATATAATTGCCTCCTTTTCTATATGTAAATGTTTGCCGGTGACAGAAATTCCAAAATCCTTCAGAAGATCTAAGTGTCGATAATATCCGCCGACCTGCGTGGTGTAGTGCCTAAGCACATTGGGCCATACAAGGTGTCGTCGCACCGAGGTCCTGAGTTAAATTCCCGGTCGGGTCACTGAAGAAATTAACAAGTTTGTCTCGATCAGTGATCTGGGGCCCTATTTTTGAATAACTTGCGTCATGATCCAAAATCTAATTTTGGAAAAAAAAATAGTTAAAATCTAAACAGAAAGGATTTAAAAAAAAAGTTTGATTTTGTGAGTTTTCACATCTATATTTCCAGTGATTCCAAAATAGGGGCCAGGTGGGTGTTGTGGTACTACATGCTTTGGAATTAGAGCAATTTATACGACTGTCTACTATTTTTATTTATTTTATTATATTGGTACATTTTATGTGTAATACTTATTATAAGCGTAGACAGGTTAAACAAATCTTGATAGTAGTATTCCAGCCGTCAGGTGCTCAGCGTCAATATTAACTGATAACTACAGTAACCTGTGTCGGAAGTCTCGACATAGTTCCCTGTATTATATCCTGTATTTATATCCCGGCATTTTTCGAGCGCCACATGGTGGTTACCATGTGGCGCTCGAAAAATGCCGTAACAAAATTAGTGTTTTCGTGTATTTATTGATCGAGAAGAATTTTCGAATGAAGCTTATAAATTGCAAATATTTTTAAAATTTATTAAACATACAATCTACATAAGTTAAAATGTTATTTAATAAATTAGAAAATCATAAAATTGAAATTGTCTACGCGAAATGTCAAAAATGTTGCATCAGACTTCGCCCGCTGTTGAGCTACTTCAGTTCGAAGTTCGAAAGCACGTAGTTTGATTGAGTGTTTCACTTCAAACTTAAGTCTCTGAAGTTACTTTTCCGCTTAAACTTGCGAGGGACAGAATTAGTGTTTACAGTTAGTTAGGTACAGTTGATAGCACATGAAGTTACACATTTTTGTTATAAAATAACCATTTCTACATTTGCATAAGATGTGACAGTTGACGAGCTGTTGTTATTACTTAACGGTAGTAAGATGTTAAAAAAAAACAAGGTATATATTATTTAATCATTTATTGAGACTTAATGAAGTCATAAACATACTTTTTCATTTTGAATTATAACTAATATTAATAAATTAAATTGTTTACAAATAAAAACAAATTAAGTTTAATTCAATTAACTAAGACAACCGCCCAATTGCATTTGGGTATTAACCCCTATATTAATAACCATATAACTTAAATTATGAGACTTTAGCTTTGGTGATAAGTAATTTACTAAATAATAAGTATACCTTTAACATAAAAAGAACGTACGTATGAGTTAAATAAATTTTACATATGTATCAGTAATATTATATTGTTTCAAGATTGTATCATCTATATTTATTCTACACCTGGCTCAAAATCATGGGATCATAGTCTGTTGGAATTATAAAAAAACATATCTTTTACAACTTATAAATACCACATTGCATTAGAAACGCATGCGATAAGAACTAAATGACGATACCAATCACCGAAATGCCACATAGAACCACCCCGTATTCAGATTCAGCTAGGATCTAAATATAACGAATCTAGGCTTTCCCGGGCGCACCCCCACGCGCCACGCTCGATATTCGAAAATTCTAGAAAACAACCTACGCACGTACCCTCCATAAAATTAACTGCGCCATTACAATTTGCCTTCAAAAGCCCCAATTAAACCTTGATAAAACTTCTAGAAAATTCTCTCAGACAAGAAATTTTCCTAGATAGTTGTGTTTGCCTAATTTGATGCGATTTAGAGGTGTTGAAAGGGTTATTGCGTAGCTTGATTGATACGGGCGGGGGCGAGACATCCCAGGTAACGCGGCGACATCAGAAGGACGTAAGTGTCTGTGCACTGAGTAGCGGCGGCGGCCGCCCGCCCTGGCGTTCATTCGGTGTCTAGGCGTCGCGTCGGGCACCCGTGACTTTCCTCCGCGATCGAGTTCTCACATAAGTGCTTAAGTTCAGTTTGAATTGACATTCTTCAACATGTTCCTGTGCTGTGAAGTACGACCTAGCACCTTCTTCTGAGGTAAGTACTCGGTCAGTCTTACAGATATTCTCAAAAGTACACGGCGAGTGTTTTGTTCCTATTTAGTAAGACGCTATGCAACAGGTGTTTATGCTGGTTACTCAAAAAGACATCAACGCTTCAGCCGTTTATGGTGGTGGTTTTCAGGGTTTTGGTAGTGGGTTTTGTCATAATATTGCGTGAGATTTCAGATATATTTCGTTTTTCATCTTAAAATGTTTTTTCCTTTGTTCAAATTTATACGGGTGTGAAATTATTCGATTACAAGTATTTTGCGGTGTTCGTGACTGATTTTTGTTTAATATTTTGTTATGAATAAGATATAAGTATTTTAGTATCGTACCTAGATGCGATTCTAACTTTTAGTTTATTTTAACCACAAATCTTACCTATGTCCGCGTATATGGTTAGTAAGTACGTATCTATCTATGCCCTGGCGAATCGAAATAAACAGCTTTTGTTTATTTAAAACTTGATTAAATAGGAAATTTATTGGCATTTTGCGATTTTTATTTCTTATTATTGTTAAAATAGCTAATTCAAAAATGAAAAGATTGCTTTGCATTTGCTCCATCATTTTTAAACCGAAAATTACAGTAGCGGTGACATCGTAGTTATGAAATCAAGTATTGCGGTTCGAGCCCGCCCATGTGTCGCTTTCCCAAACGTTCCCGAAAATTTCCAACCTGTTGCTATACAGCTATTCCCAGAATCCAGGTCCAGCGTAGCCTAGGCAACCTAGGAAAATCAATATATTGTGTTCTGTACCTACTCGCCCTACGCATGCGAATTTACGTTGTAACGCCATTTGGCGTCGGTTGACGCGCACGCGCGGTTTTTCGTCCTTTGTGCCTGGCGACCATCTTGGATTCATTCCTTCTGCTGAGTTGACGCCCTTCGAACATTGTAGTATACATTCCATAGCAATCTAGATATTAACCATCTTAGCAAGTTCAGCTTATAATAGGTAAGTAGTACCTATAAGTACCTTTTTACTTGTAAGTTTTATAAAAATAATTATTTTTATTTAAAAAAATATATTCGCCGTAGTAACTTAAATCTCACGTATCTATTAATAGCATGTATATTGCAACGAAGCATCTTTAATCAAAATACTTAATTTTTAGTCGCTTTTTTAAAAATATTGTAGGTATAAATCTTAGGAAGGATATTTCAGGAAAGGCGTCGTTGCGGTTTTCAGTCAAAATAATTGTCTCTGAGAGTGTTTTTACTAGAATCATCTATGTACCTACTCGTAATTTAGTGGATGAATGTTTTGTATGTATTATTATTTATGTTAAAAGCAATTTAAAATCCTTTAAACTGAATATTTTATATTTTATTACGAAACTCCTATAAATATTCTCATTTATAATTCTTAACCCTGGTACTTAATTACTACCTGTTAAAATTTTATTATAATGGGCATTAATGGGATTCTATTTTTGAGTGTTGTTTATATAAATGTCAGGCTGAATATTCCTGGAAGATACATCCCGGATGATACATCATCATTATCAGCGTAAAAAAGGACGTCCACTCCTGATCATAGGCCTCTCCCACGGCTTTCCACAGCGACCGATCACTAGCGGTCTTCATCCAGTTTGATCCTGCGATTTTTACATGGTCGTCTGTCCATCTTGTTGGTAGACGTTGCTGCGTCTTTGGTCGCATGGTCTCCAATCTAGAACTTTCCTGCCCCAACGGCCATCAGTTCTATGCGCTATGTGCCCTGCCCACTGCCACTTGAGCTTTTGATTAGGTTACACCATGGGTTAAATTGCTATAAATTGTATTATGTGTTTATGATACCTGATACTTAATATACGGTACCATACGTTGTACCTAAAAACCTATTTAACCTACATAAAACATGACAGAAATTGCTTTTTTAATCAAACTTTGTCGTCTTTACAAGTCACCTGGTCTGCTTAGGACGCAGGGTTCGATTCCCTACCACACCAACCTAAGACAGTCAGTTATGCAAGTGTAATATAAAACCTGAATATCAAACATAGATGTAGTGTATAAAAAAATGTACACAAGAAACCAGTAAATAAAGTTATCCAAAGTAGAGTAGCATGCCGGTAGACTATGGCAGGCGTTGGAAGCCTTCTATTCAGTGCGGTTACCTTTGGTAGATTTAATTTAATTGTATTGCAAATTAATGCTTGTGATAAATAACTGATTTTTATTCTGAATTGAAATTAATCATTGTATTTTAACTAATAAAACAATTATTAAATAAATAAATATCTTTTGGACATTCCCACACATCGCCATCTAGTCCCAAAGTAAGCTACTCAAAGTTTGTGTTATGGTTGCCAGACAACGGATAAAATACTTAAATACTTTTTGTTTGTAAATACATACATAATATACATAGAAAACACCCAGACCAATACAAACAGACATGTTCATGCACACAAAAGTTTGTATTGTGCGGGGATCGAACCCGCACCCGCTGCGTAGTAGGCGAATTTTCGACCACTACACCAGACGGGTCATCGTATTATTTATTTGTAGTTAAATAAATTTCATTTTCAAATATGAAATTTAAAAAAGAATAGAAATTGTAACGGAAAACCACTTAAAATAAGCTAGAAGAGGAAGAGAGACTTGGTACTTGTTACTTGTACTTTTTTAAAAGAAACTGGAGAACACCTCCAGTTTCTTTCAAAGGCTGCGGATGTGCTAGTATGCTTAGAGTTCTACTGGCAATTCGACGCAAAATATGTTTTCTGTGTAACTAGGACATGAATATCGGAATCTGGGAACGTTGGATCCGATATTTCGATATCGATTATGAACGACCTAATACCGTTATATTGGAATAGGAAAAGGTTTTTATTTTTCTCATTTTTTAAGACTTTAAACAAGCCAATATTATTTTAACTGTGACGGGATTAGAACTAATAAAACTTATTATATTGAATACGTCAAAATGTACATACGAGTAAAATTAGCAATTAGGAAAAAAATCGATATGAGGTCTAAAAATTTTTTTTTAATGCGCTTGGTTTTTGATAAAATATGTTATCACGAACAACAAACATTAGTCGTAGCTTAGCTTTCTAAACTGGATAACTGAATGTTTCCAAATACGATGAATTTGGTATTTTTTTCTCAAATAATATGAAAACAACGAAGAGTAAGATTTTACTTCTACTATTGTTGGTGTTAAACTATGGAGAGAGCACTGTCGTCAAACTCGGAGAGCAAGTGGACTGTAATTTTAATTTTAACGCTAGGCACTGACTGTTCCCCAGTAAAATACTGCACTTATACTGATTTATTACTGACAAACATTTATTGATACTTTTACTAAGAGCCGATTGTTCAATGAACAGTTAAAACTTATCAGACTGATAAATTATGAAGCGACAGATTTAAAAAAATGACTGTTCGAATGATTGCTGACAATAAAGTGACGTTTTCAAATTAGCCATATTGTATTTATTTCGACGAATAATTCTTGTCTGACTATTGAAAAATCAGCCCGAAACTATATTCAAAATAAATTACTGGTACTTTACTTTTACTAGTAGCTGTATTTACTATTAAACCGTAGGAAGGAATGAACGTACTGAATACAATTTCGGCTCTATTATTATATGATATGCGTTCAATTAGCGACTAAAACGATTCATTATTATCTCTAATTATTGATCACGAAGTTTGCACACGGCACTACTATGTACATTTCGTTCTTACATAATATTGATATCCTTTTCATTTTTACTCAACAATTAATTCATTCTAACTTATACATCTATCTTTTTCTTAAAGTCTAGTAGGAAAATGAGTTAATAAACGGCAATATTACAACTCAGAGCTTATGAAATCATATAAAACTTAAATAATTTCATGCGGTCTGGTGGCTGTCGTCAACATTCTCCCCTCGGCGAAGGTCTACCGTAGCCTCCTCCGGTAGACAGCCTTTCGTTGATGCAGCGCGTCGCTTCCCCCTGGTCCGGGGAAGGTGCAGATGTAGATATCACGACGAATTTGGAGGTGGATCTTTTGAAGGTCCCACCTTTGGTAAGCAAATCTACAATGCGCGTGACAGCGATGATGACCAGATCGCCTGTTCTGACGGCTACCTGGCACTCGTGACGGTCAAGGCGCGGCACCAGTGTGGGTAGGTACTCGCGCATCCACCGCTGCCAGAAGCTGTCCGCAAGTGCCATCGCTGCTCTCCAAGCCCGCCGGTCCGCTTCTTCGCAGGCTTCGGTGTGTGGCAGGCCGGTTGATGATCCCAGAAGAAAGTGGATCGGCGTCAGCGCTTCTGGGTCTTCTGGATCCACAGAGACATGGGTCAATGGTCTTGAGTTGATTGAGTATTCAGCTTCGGTCAGCAGAGTAGTCAGGGTCTCTTTTTTCGGCGCTTTCTCCTTTAAAGTTGCGGTAAGCGCGTTCTTGACCGAGCGCACCAGCCTTTCCCATGCACCTCCCTGGTTCAGAGCTCCTGGGGCTATGAACTTCCACTTGGTGTCGTAGTTCATCGCCAGTCTTAATAGTTCTGGTAGCCATTCGGCATATGCTCTCTTTAGTTCCACGTCTGTGCCTCTGAAGTTTGTTCCCTTATCGCTGTACAGCGTCTTGGGCCATCCTCTTCTGGCAGCTATTCGTCTGAGAGCCATGATCGCAAAAGTCAGTGCTTAAGGAGGCGACTGACTCCAAATGGATGGCTCTTGTTGTCAGGCAGGTAAACAGAGCGCACCATCTTTTCTCTCGCCGTCTTCCTATCGTCACCGTGATGGGGCCGAAGTAGTCCACTCCGAAGAAGCTGAACGGTCTGTGGTATGGCTGCAGGCGTTCAATAGGTAGGTCTCCGATTGGTGGGCTTCTTGACTTCGTCTTTCTAAGTTGACACATCTGGCAGTTGGCGGCTACTTTTTTCACTGTAGGTCACAGTCGTGTCACCCAGAACTTCTGTCGAACGTCATTGACTAACCTCGCGGTGTTCGCATGGCCAGCTCTTCGGTGTTCTCGCCCGATGAGCAGTCTTGTGAATGGATGGCGTTCATCCAGCAGTATGGGTCTTTTTGCTGTCAAGGTACTGCTGCCTTGTTCGCGCGTCCTTTGAGCTTTAGAAGTCCATCTTCCTGATCGGGGCACGATGATGCCTCTCTTCGTGCAGTCTACCTCGTGAGGAAATTCTTGATGTGCTCGTCGCAGCGAGAGATTCGTTGCCTTCTTGATGTGTTCATGGCTGAGCCTAGTCTTCTGTTTGCGACAAAGATCTACGAACTATAGTATTCTTGCCGTGGCTCCAATCAACCGATCGTATGAGGAGAATCGGCTGATGTCAGGCAGTGCTGCATCTTCTTTTTTCTGTTCTTCAGTGATGACATAAATATAAATAAATAATAATAAATATCCTTTGGACATTCCCACACATCGCCATCTAGTCCCAAAGTAAGCTACTCAAAGCTTGTGTTTTGGGTGCCAGACAACGGATATAATACTTAAATACTTTTTGTTTGTAAATACATACATGATATACATATAAATCACCTACACCAATACAAACAGACATGTTCATGCACACAAATGTTTGTATTGTGCGGGGATCGAACCCGCAACCCGCTGCGTAGTAGGCGATTTCTCGACCACTACACCAGACATGTAGTAGTTCCGTGGTGATGTCATCGCTGCTGTCTTCTTGGCGTGGCCAGTCACGTCAAGGCTTCTCCCGAAATGACGACATTCCAAACCATGGATCATCTTCGGACGTTGGCACGTAGCCTGTTCGCGTTGCTACGTCAACTATGTTCTGGTGAGTCGGCACCCACCGCCAGTCTGCTGGCTTCGTTTCTTCGGTGATCTCGCTGAGCCGGTCTGCTAAAAAGGGTGTGTAGCGTCGACTTCCGTTCCTTAGCCAATGCAAGACTGTTTACGAGTCACTCCAGTAGACTGTGTCATCGATGCGAAGTCTGTGTTCTTGTTTGATGGCCTTCCCCAACCTCGTTCCAATTAATGCTGCTTGTAGCTCCAGCCTGGGAATGGTTTGTGCCTTGAGCGGGGTGACCTTCGCGCGTGCTGCCACCAGCACAACTTGCACTTCCTTGTTGCTGTAGGTGAGCCTCCAGTATGCAGCCGTCGCGTATGGTTCTTCGCATGCGTCGCAGAAGATGTGCAATTCTTGACGTTGCACTTCTCTCCCCCCGTTGTAGTTTCGGGGAAGCTGCAGCTTCTTGATGTTTTCCAAGTTTGCGATCCAACCGTCGAATTCTTTGGCGAGATCTTCAGGAATCGGTTCGTCTCATCCAGTCTTGAGGCGCCATAGTTTCTGTAGATTGATCTTCGCTGCAACGGTGTAGCAGCTCAGAAGTCCCAGCGGGTCGTAGATGCTCATCACTGTTGACAGGGCTTCTCGTTTCGTGGGTGCTCGTCGTCTTGACTTCACGGCTTCTGGGACCCGAATCAGCGAAGTGTTAAAGCTCAGCTTGTCAGTCTTCGGGTTCCATAGAAGTCCCAAGGTCTTCTCCTGTCCTAGTGGTGTTGTTACCGCTTTTGCTCGTCTGTCCTTTGGTGTGCACTCTAGCAGCTCCTCTTTGTTGCAACCTCGAAGATGGAAGTCGGCTTTTTTGCGTACCTCGTCGACTTGCACGATGATTCGTTTGGCGCTCTCCAGGTCGTTGAAGCTATCCACGAAGTCATCCATGTAGTGGACTTCTATGATCGGTATAATGGCTTCAGGGTGTGTATGCGCATGCTGAAGTGCGTACTTGTTCCGGACGCTGATCGCCAGGAACGGAGAGCTTGATGCGCCAAATATCATTGGAGTCATCTTCATCTTCACTGGTTTGTCTGTTGATTGTTCCCTCCATAGGAATATCTGCGTAGGTTGATCTTCCTTTCTTATCTTCACTCGCAGAAACATTTCTTCTATGTCTGCTGTTATCGCGTAGGCGCCTTCTCGGAACCGGAACAGTAGGGTCTGCAGAGACTGCAGAAGGTCCAGCACCTCCAGCAGGCAATCGTTCAGGCAGACTCCGTTTACCTTGGCTGCTGCGTCGAAGACAAGCCTGATCTTCCCTGGCTTGTTTGGGTTCTTCACTGCGAAGTGTAGTAAGTACCACGATACTGGACTGTCTTCTTCTTCGCCACCACACCGCGCGGCGTGTCCCTTCTTCTGAAGGTTCTCAACTTGCTCGTGGTACTGCTTCTTCTCTTCGGGACGACGTGCTAAGCTGGACTCAAGAGTCTTCAGCCTCTTCAAGGTAGCGTTGTAGCTGTTCGGAAGCTTCATGTCTTCGCTCTTCCACGGTAGACCTACTTCAAATCTTCCGTCTTTGTTCACCGCGGTTTCTTCGAAGATCTTAATGGCTCGTAGGTCATGTTTTGTCGTGATTTCATTCTTCATATATATCCCTAGCGAGTCGACGCGAAAGTGATGTTCGACCAGATATTCGATCTTCTCATCTAGTTTGATGTGCAAGATCGAAGATCTATATATAGGTATCTTGACAGCTTCTAGGTCTTGGAGGCTGCCAGCTGATACGGCTTGCCAAGTCGCAGCTCCCTCGTGATGATCAACGGCCAGTTGTCAGTTCCTATGAGGACTCGTAGCTTGGCGTTCTGGTATGCTAGGCTTGAGGTATCCAGTCCTAGCAGGTGTTCCAGCTGTAGTACCTCCTTTGGCACCAACTGCGTCGATAGGTCCAGACCCGCCATCGTTCGGAGTGTGATGACAGAGCTGTGTCCGCTGACGTCGTCTCCATTGATCTTGACGCGGACGATTCTGCTGTTCATGCTCGTGACTTCTTTGTCTATGCTTCTTAGCTTCAGACAAGTACTCGATCCGCTAGCTCCAACTTCGTTCGCGAGGTCTTCGTTATTACATAAATACCGTATACATTAATACATAATTGTGGAATAATAAACATACACATAGTACATACACATAATAATAATACTAATGGTACACATGTGAGAATAAAAAGAAGAGGTCAGTGAGACAAAAAAAGTTCTCCTTGTAAAGTGCTCGGAGGGCCATCTTGAAAGAGAATTTGGAGGAGGATATTTGTACTGTCTTTGGGAGGCCATTCCAAAGTCGAATGGCCGTGAGGGTAAATGAATTGGACATGAAGCCAGAAGAGTGACGCGGAGTAACAGTTGGAGTAAGGTACTGGAGCGAAGGGACCGGTCATGAGAAGTATGGAGATACAAGATTTTTTTCATTCTTCTATGCCTGCTACTGATGCACAGGAAACAGAGTTTGGCGTTCTTCACTGCCTCCCACCGCTCCAAAACCGACAGCTCCTTGTACTTCAGGCGCGCAGGTAGCTTGTGTTCACTGTTGCACACTTTGCAGACGCTGGCTTCGGGCTTCTGATTGTCTTCTGGCCTGCCGCTCATCTCCGTTACAGTAAATACTTTTCTCTTTTGTTTAATCTTTGTCTTCTTGATCGGGACGTCTTTTCTGGCACCACTGTAGCTGTGTTTTCATGCACGGTCAGCTTGCTGCATTAAAAACTCGGAAAGCCTTATGATTTAAGTCGTATTTCTCGGCTGCTCCTCGGCGAAGTCACACCACCTTGACTTAATATGTGGGCTCAGTTTCTCTAATACTTCACGCACTAGCAATGGGTTATACAGATATGCTGGATCCACGTTGCCAAAAGTTGCCTGGGAAGTACTGCAAGTGAATTAAAAAGAAAATTTAATTCACTTGCAGTACTTCCCATCTTTGGCAGCTTCTTAAGTTCTTCGTATGCTATATGGATGATCATCTCTGGGCGTCCAAAGCATTACTGTAACGTCTTCATTACTCGAATCGGGTGCGTTGCGCTGCTAAGTAGTGGCGTTACCACTTCCTTTGCTTCACCTCTGAGAGCGTTGCGTGCGTAGTCGGGCCAAGTTTTTGTATGGAGTGAACTTATACAGCCTTGGTGTTTCCTCCATTGCAGTAGTGTAGTGTATCCACTCCAGTGGTGATCCGGAGAAAAGCGGTAGATCCGTAACTTGCCGCAGTGGTGGTTGCGACGCGATCATCTGTGACGTGTCTGCCAGCTGTTCAATACCTCGTCCCTTCGGGGTTGACGATCTCCTCCTTTCTGCGCGTGGTCTGGGGTGGACCGGTCCCGGCATCCAAAATCTTGCCCTTCGGGTCACAGGAGTCTCTTCGTTGCTGGGTTCCGGTGGAGCCTCCAGGCGCTCCCCCCGTTCGGCATCCATGTTTGGCGCAGACTTGTCCAGCCACACGTTTACTTTTTCTTGCATCTGTTCCTGGTCACTATCGTCTTCCTGCTAGGTCTGCCGTGAGCCTCAAGCTCCAGCTCCTTGCGTCTGATGGCTGCGAGCCGCTCCTCTGCCACGAACCGTAGCCGTGCTACAGCGCTAGCAGCGGATCTGGTGGAGCGCGCTGTAGCGTGCTGCGTCCTGCTCGTTGCGGCTGTCTCGGCATGTCCCATGTTTACGTCGAATGCTGAGTGCGTACCCAACATAGCGGTGCCACGTTCGGTAGGCTGAGCGGCCGTATGCTGTTCCGCTTCCAAGCGGCTCCTCGTTGACGGGGACGGCGAAAGGGGCGGTTCCGGCAACAAACGTACAGAACGTTCGGCCATGACTTGGCTTCGCGTATTCATCATTTGAATTTAACACTTATCAGAGTCGATTGGCAGAGTCAAATGTCTATTTGCAAATCACAATCAACACATAGAAACAGACAGAGTTCACACACAGTTCAGAAATCAAAGTTCAGATCAGTTGCACTTTACACAAAATAACACAGTAATCACTTGTAGAAATAATAAAAGTACTTACAATTTATAGTCCAAAATAAGTGTGTGTGTAATAATAATATGTGTGTGTGTATAATAATATAGCACTAAGTCACAAACACTAATTTCACAGCACAAAGTCCACTGGTGCGTACTTACAATCCGTCTCCTATAGGACCAACGCTGTTGGTGTTAAACCATGGAGAGATTACTGTCGTCAAGCCCAGAGAGTAAGTAGACTGTAATTTTAATTTTAACGCTAGGCACTGACTGTTCCCCAGTAAAACACTGCACTTATACTGACACACATTTATTGATACTTTTACTAAACTATTTTCACAATAAATTCACTGGTAATTACTGGTACTTCACTTTTCAATAGTAGCTGTATTTACTATTAAACCGTAGGAAGGAATGAACGTACTGCATACAAATGCGGCTTTAGTCTTATATGATACGCGTTCAATTACAATTTTCGATTCATTATTTTCTCTAATTATTGAGCACAAAGTTTGCACCCGGCATTACTATTTACATTTCGTTCTTACATATATTGCTATCCTATTCAATTTTACTCAACAATTTTCGAATTCATTCTAACTTATACATCTATATTTTTTTTAAAGTCTAGTAGAGAAATTAGTAAAGAAACGGCAACATTACAAATCAGAGCTTATGAAATCATATAAAAGTCTTGTGGCTGTCGTCAAAACTATGAATAAACCTTCAGGGTTTAAAAGAGAGGTTTTTCATAATAATGGGAAAGTTGTAATTTCATCATATGAACACTGATAGAAGAATTACAATTGACGCGTTAGCAACTGAGCTGCGAGGTCATAATATCAATAGAAATAGGAATATACAGCACGACATTTTAACTGTAACTGCAAGCGAGCTAGACATAACACTGAGAGGTCTCATTTGAAAATACCGCGCCTATAGCTTAGCTTTGTATATTTTATTTAATTTTTATGCATACGTGGCATAAACAGTCATCAACATCGTCATTATCATCATTATCAGCTAAAGAACGTCCACTGCTTGTTGACCGATTGTAAGCGGTGTTCATCTAGTGCGACACTGACTACTTTATAAGAGGATCTCAAATCTAGAAATTTTCTGCCCCAAAAGCCATAAGTTCTTAGCGCAAAGTACACTGCCTAATGTCATTCAAGAGCTTGCTGATTATCAGTGATATGCCCGTTATCTTAGTTTTTTTACGTCTTTCTTCATTTTTGATGCGGTTTCGTAGAGAAACACCGATAATAACCCTCTCCGACGCTAAAACATACTGTATAAAATATATTTTAAATACCAATCACTTGCATTGCTCTGATTCCAAAGCTGAAGTAATTGTGTTATGGCAATTAGAAACGGTGTTACCATAATAGCGAGACCCGAGACAGTAAAAAAAACCGGCCAAGTGCGAGTCGGACTCGCCCACTGACTTCCGTGCCAACTTTAACTGAATTATGGATCTACTTACTTCTACTAAGCTTAAATACCACAATATTTTTTGACAGCAAATATAACTTTGTTTTTCATAGTGTTTGTAGGAAAAACAAAGTTATGTTTGCGGTTGTTGAAAATGTGCTATATCTCAAAAACTACAAGTTCGATCCCGTCCGAACCAATTTTCGTTGAAAGTATTTGTTAAAATCTACATCACATATTTTTTTCAAAATTTTCACTTGCTTAGTTTAAAAATTAGATGGGGGGGGGGACGCCCATTTTAACACTTTGGAAGCGTCTAGCTGTGAAACGTTAGACTTTATAAGAAAATGGTTTTAGGAACCTTTATGTCATTTTAAAAGACCTATCTATAGACACTCCACACGCATAGGTATGACTAAAAAAAAATTTTTCGGTTTTAGTTTCATGTATGAGAGCCCCCCCTTAAATATCATTATTTTTTATTTTTTGTATAAGTATCGTAAAGCGGTTAACAGGATACATCTTTTTACCAAATTTCAACAGTGTGATGCTTATAGTTACAGAATAAAATGGCTGTGACATACGGACGGACGGACAGACAGACAGACAGACTTGACGAAACTATAAGGGTTCCGTTTTTTGCCATTTGGCTACGGAACCCTAAAAAGTATGACTACTATATTGACCAGATTGTAACTTCGAAGAGGGTAGCTGCCATCTCTGACGTTTGCGATTTTGGTGGCCCATTTTGTTTATTTGCGTTCTTTTAAGTTGTACGTAGCGTGATAATTTAATAGATCCTATCTTTTTGATGAATAATGCTGTCTAACAAAGAACATATTTATGAAAACGGGAAAGCGCGTTTATAACAACTTTATTATATTAGTAAAGATTTTTTTGAATGATTTGTTGTTTCTATTTATTTGCAAGTTTTCAATACTGTAGGGAGTGATGTTATGTACCAAACTATAGAATTTGATTAAAATATTTAAAAAAAATATATATACAGAGGTGCTCGTAGCGCAGTGGAGCAGCGCTTTGGCAGTGATACTAAAGTGAAGCAACCTACGGCGCGGTCGTGTTTGGATGGGTGACCATTCTGACCATATATAGGGGCATATGGGGCAATAAATAGGCCCACTAGGGGCACTTTTATACGTCCTACTATAAACCCTAGCATAGCTTCGGGACAATTGTGAGCTAGTGCTGAGAAGAAGCTGCGCAACAAACTCAGTCGCTATTGTCAATGCCTCTTTTCAAAAGGTTTACAATGTTTGTAGTGATCATGCAAGTCCATACATTTTTATTTTTAAATAATCATCTACTTAATAATACCCTTTCGTCATAACGTTTTCTTTAATAACAGTTTTAAATTAATTAAACGGTAAGGTTACAATGTGTTCTGGAAGTTTCTTAAAATATTTTATCCCTTTTCCCATTAAACAATTACCAACCTTTCGAAGCCTAAATGTGGAATAGCAAGCTTATCCTTATTCCAAGTATTACAATACAAATACAAATTTCTTTATTCATAAACAGGTGATTTTACATTTCCATGTTGCGTCGAGGATTTCTTTTCAGTAAATAAATACTTGATGTAGACAATCCCCGTTCTCCATATTTATTAACAATAGATTTCAAAATCCCAGTATATAAACTATTTTCTGAACAAAATATCAATAGAGAACTTATTGTTTTTCAATTATCAATTATATTATAGATTAGTTTGACTACTATTATAATTGTGTATATCACTTTTTTCGTGAATGAATGTATTTTCTTGCGTACATACATTAAATTTTCGTAAATATACTGAGAGGATACAGTTAATATTCTTATTTCTTTAAACACGTGTCGTAAGGAAACTTTAGGTTTAAGATTATAAATAGCTCGCACGGCTCTTTTTTGTAATACAAAATTGATTCTATATCAGCAGCCGCGCCCCACAGCAAAATGCCGTAGGACATCAAGCTATGGGAATAACTAAAATAAACTAATCTTCTAAAATAAACTAGTCTTTTGTCATAACCTGAGTTGATGCCTGTCGGACATTAGGCATCGAAAACTATACACATTTAGTTTTACTTCCATTAAGAAGGAGATTGTTAACAGTAAACCAATGTAACACTTGTAAAAGAGCATTATTTACATCGTCAAATTTTCCTTCACCTCTTGGATTTTTAAACATAAATGTAGTATCATCTGCAAACAATACTATATCACAAAGATTGCCTACAAAATGAGGGAGGTCATTTATATATATTAAAAATAAAAGAGGCCCCAATATAGATCCCTAAGCACACCCATTGTTAGAGGTGCTGCAGAAGACTCAGTTCCGTTTATACATACTTTTTGCATTCTACCTGAGAGATATGAACTAATTAATTTTAATGAGTTCAATGATGCCCCGTAGTGACGTATTTTTTTAAGTAATGTTTCATGATCCACACAATCAAACACTTTCGATAGATCGCAGAAAATACCTTAAGCATCATGCCTATTATCATAGGCCTCAAATACATGTGTTAAAATAGCACCACGGATGCAGGCATCCGTGGTGCTTCTACCTTTAGTAAAACCGAATTGTTTGTTATGTAATAACTTGTTCGATGAAAAGTGTGATAAAATTTGATTGAATTTTTTTTTAATATATTTTATTTAAGACGGGCAGAATCGATATTGGCCGGAAGTTTGAGGGGTCACTTTTGCCACCTTCTTTGAAAAGCGGTATTATTTTACTAATCTTTATTAAACAAGGAAACTGGCCGTCATCAATACACTTGTTAAAAATTAATGCTAGTTGAGGGGCTATTGTGTTAATAATTGATTTAATAATATGCACAGACAGTCCCCATAGATCATTCGTTTTTTTCATATTCAACTCTAGAAATGTTTTTATTATAAGTTCATGCCTAAAGTGCAGTTAAGAATTACATTCACTGACAAAAAGTTTCAGAATAGATTCGGCTATTACTGAAGAAGAAACAAGTTCTTTCGTTTTTGTAGGTGCAATATGTGAAAAAAAAACGACTCAAAGCAGTTGCAATTTCTGAATTTGAATTTACTGTTGTATCATTGTTTTTTAGTGCAAATTTACTATCTCTCAATTTATTTTTACAGGTTTCTTTATTTATGATGCTCCATGCAGCTTTTGCTTTATTTTTGGAGCTAGAGACTATTCTACGAAGATTTTCTCTTCTTCCAAGTGTAGTATAGTTTTGTTGGCATGCCTTAGCTCACTTTTCAGGTCATTATTGCGCATAAGTATCTGCTCAAAAATGCTGCTACACTGGTCGAAGGTGTTGACTGTGTTGAGAAGCTGGTCTCGATGCTCGGTGACCTCCAGCAGGCGGACATGCAGTTCAGCCATTTCTTTTCTGAGTTGAGAGGTGTGTTCGATGTTGGTCTTTATTACCGCCTCATACTCATCTCTTTCTCTAAGCAATACCTCACAGGAAGTCCTTGACTCCTTTAATTCATCGAGTGCCCTTCTGAGTTTAAGTTCGGTTTCTCGGGCAGTCATTTTGCGGCATATGGCTCCAGTGCGGTTGGTCATTTTTATTGATTTGATACGAGTAAGTTGAAGTCACCTGGATTTTTATAAACAGAGTGTACAACAGATGTTTTGATGTTTACGTCTGTACTGAGCTATTTAAGTTAAAAACATGTAAACAAACATACATGTACGTAAGTTACAACAATGGGAATTAATATATTAAATCTCTAAGTTAAAGAAATATTTAAATATTCATATAGTTTCAAACTACTTAATATGTTTCATTGGGTTTAATTATCACACTTATGTTTACCAATAAGAAAAATAAAACTACGGTCCTAAAATTAGAAACAAACATAAAGAGCCAACTAACCACCTAAGTCCGGACTATCACCGTTATGCTTTTATACTTACTACTGCTATGTATGTGGGTGTAGTTAGTACAGCGTATGCCTGATAAGTATATACGAGTGATTTGTATACGGCATAAGGGCATAAGGTCGTCAAGTAAAGAGAGGCACAACAGAACCGAAGTGTTATGAGGTTTGACGTATCTCACCGCGGTGAGGCTTGAGTAGTTTAGGATGTTGTATTTACAGCAGTAAGCAACAGCAAACAGCACTTTGTCGACCCCAGGTTAAAAATTATAACTTCAAAATGCCAAATATTATCACAATTTGCTAACTCTTATTGCACTTCAAGTATCAATTAACGCTTAAAATACGACAAATAGCTTTAAAAATTAATTAGAAACAGTACTCCCTGGTTTTAGTAGTTATCCGTTGCACTTTGACCGGCGACCGATGGGAGTTTTGTTAATATGGTATTTCGTCAATTAGGTATGTTGCCTACACTTTTGTTTATTATTTCGTGTTAGCCCTATTGGATTATACTTCTTTTAGTCCTTATTAATAAGTCTAATAATAAATTTAATAACAATAAAAATAAGCCGCATTGCTTGACAGCTGTTTTTTTTATACATCTACCTACTAAGTTTCGTAGTTTGAGAATAAAGTGGCTGTGACATATCTACGAACGGATAGACAGACAGACAGACAGACTTGATGACATGACTTGAACTATAAGGGTTCCGTTTTTTGCTATTCGGCTACGGAACTCTAAAAATGCAATTTGAATGGGTCTCGTAAACGTTAAAACTGACATTGCAGCAACATCAGATAGGCATTTACGGTCACGTGATGTGTGTTAAAAATATTGACAGTCTTTAATTAAATTAATAAATTAATACGTTTTTTGGTATCTCCATAACATAATAAATCAAAAGATTCTAGTCACATTCTGACTATAGTTCATGGTAAAAGAAAACTATCCCATTGTAAATTATTTTTATGATGGAGGTTTTGTATTATTTTGCACACTATCATAACATCAAGCAATAACAACAGGTTAATGATAATTTTTTTTTTCCGACTTCGTATTATAAGCGTAACGGATCAATCAAGTGATCCGGTTTTGGTAAAATTCTAAGAGACATATTTATTAATGTACGACTTTACTGCTGTAGAAATGTTTAGTTTTTCTTTCTTATAACAATTGAACCCTATTTGAATTGGAGGATTTATTTTTCTCCATAAAATTTTTTATAGCTAAAATTATTAATAAACCATAAGTACCTATTTAATTGAGTAGTCGAGTCATTTGCTTGCCGTAGGTACCTACTATTCGTGCCGGTCACCGTATATAGCTAGTGAGATTCGAACCCGTGACTACTTAGCTTTGTAGTTTGGAGCTAATACCTGTAAAACAAAACGACCGTTAAATTATTGTTCGAATTGCAAAAAAAAAACAATATCATGCTACTCCATGTAAGGCGCTGTCTTAGAAAATAGGTCTTGTTGGTGTGTGGGTATTGAAAATATTTAAATTCTTTTAATTGGGATTGTAAAATGACATTGTTTAACCGAAAACATGATAGTCTAACAGGAACATTCCGATTTTAAACGTTATTTTTTCAGTTTTTAAGTGCGCTTTGAGGTATTGTGACGCATATGAACGCTGACGTCATCAAAAATAGACTAAGTGACTGACTCACACTTTGAAGTGAGGTGTTGTTTAGTAAGGCTATCTTTTAGAGTCTCACCAGTTATCTAGTTGTAAGAGCGCTTTCACACTTAGGCGTGTTTAGCCGCGCGAAGTCGCGCTGCTGTCCATTTTATACATAAAACTAGCGGTCCCCCGCGACTTCGTCCGCGCGTTTTGAGTTTGCTCCCTCCCCTCCCGTCACAGCGTCATGTTTTATATCCTAAAGCCTTTCTCGATAAATAAGCTATCCAACACAGAAATATTTTTCAAATCGGTCCAGCAGTTCCTGAGATAAGCGCGTTCAAACAAACAAACTCTTAAGCTTTATAATATATCAGCGCAAGCGCACGTTGTACTTAAGCTGCGAACATTATTTTGGTGCGTAGTTATGTTAAAACTGTGATAGCTCCTAAGATATATATTGAAATTAAATGATATAAAGGGCAACTTGGTCCTAAATGAAATGCTCGTGATGATGAATATATTTATTTTGATAAGAATACATACAGTCGCCATCAGATATATCAGAGCAGACAAAGTGACCAAATACTTCTGAACAGTTTAAAATTTCAATAAGTTCCATACACTACAAGTTACCATTAATATCAGAACATTCATTACTTCATAAATATCTGAGCAGATGTTAGTCAATAACTTCTATACAAAAACAAATCCCAAAAACGGGATCCTATTACTAAGACTTCGCTGTCTGTCCGTTCGTCTGTCTGTCACCAGGCTGTATCTCAAGAATCGCTAAAGCTAGACAGATGCAATTTTCACAAATTATTTATTAAAGAAATACTCTTTTGCCGCTATAACAAAAAATACTTATAACAAAATAAATATTTAATGGAGGCTCCCATATAACAAACGCGATTTTTTGCTCGATATTTATTGTTACCGTTTTTAATGGTACGGAACCCTTCGTGCGGGGTGGACTTGCACTTGCACGGTTTTTTTCAAGAAATCGCTACAAAGTGCGAGAGGAAAATGAACTTACATAGTATACCTAAATCGTTGCGAACAACACCTGTGTTTGCGCAAACACTTGTGCACGATAATATGTCCCGCGCAGACGGTTAGTCGTTGTGCTTGGCCACCACCGTAGTTGATATCGGCTCGGGGGACTATTATTATTGTTATAAAACAAAGTCGCTTCCCGCTGTCTTTATAATATGTTTGCTTCAATCTTTAAATTTAGGTAACGGATTTTGATGCGGTTTTAATAAAATAGAAAGAGTCATTCATGAGGAAGAATCATATGTATAATACATTGCACCAGTGCGAAGCCGGGGCGAGTCGCTATAAGTATAGGACAACGTCGTACATATAATTCTGATTTTTATGACTTTATTTAAAATGCTTCTGCATTTCTACAGTGAAAATTTAATAATGCTTAACATTTCCTCATTACCTACTTACGTAAAAAGATCAAGAGGCTTGAAGGCTTTGAAGATTACAGAAAAAAGCTTTTTGAAGAGGTTCATTAGAAGACATCAATCGAGCTTGGAAGATGGCTAAAGTCAAATACAGGGAGCATTGCGGTAACAGGTCCTAGTGTGTTTAAACTACTACCCTGTTAAAGCAATGCTTTTTGTGTTTGACTGACTGTACCGTTGTACATCTATAACGTGTAATAAATTGAGTACCTTAATATTTTTAGTATTCATCGGATCCACATTAACATTCTCATCACATTATCTTTGTTTTTCCATGCTTTCATTTCCTTTTTGCTGGTTCGTTTGCTGTAAACACGAACATAAGAGTTAATCATAGATTCTATCTACCATAACGCAGTTCGTATTTTCTCCCTAAAAAGTCGTACTGTAGACATTAAACTATAGGCATTACCTGCCTTTCTACTCTTCTTATTACTATTACTCTGTATTTTTGGATTATTGATGTTTTCTAATCCTTTTTGAACAATATTTATTGTGAATCTAAAAATGTCAAACTTTCAAAGCTCTGTTATTCTACTTTTCTTTACATAATACTGTAAAAATAGCTGTGTTTTACCTTTGTTTGCAATTTTCCTTTAATTTGCATTGGGTGATGATTCGTTTTCCTGTATTTTCGTTATTTGCTTACTTTTTGACAGTATTTTTATCTTTATTGACATCGTTGTTATGACAATATCTTTCAAAGTCTGACAACTTCTATCAAAGTTTATTACTTTTTCGGGTTTAATCCTCTGTAAGCCACCAGTATTCATGTTCTATTTTTGAACCTACCTCGATCTAAATTTGAACGGCCCCGGCCCCCTATATAAGCATTAATTTTTTTTATTCATTTCATTCGATTCCGAGTTCTAAGCTCGAACAGTTCTATTACACTCCAATAAATAAATACTCTACATCTTCCCTCAAGAAGTCTTGAAGAACCGCCGGTGACTACTGAAACACCTCCTCACGCTAGGGGAGAGACCGGACACCGGAGGAGTATCCAAGCACATTGACTGCAGTAACACCTCCTCGCTCTAGGGGAGGGACCTGTCTCCTTCTCGGAAGAGGATCCGAGACCAAGTACTTCTGGCACTCCAACTGATCCTAACATTTTCTATATAGTGCCCGTTACCCTCATTACTGCACATCGGCGTCTCTGCTCTTCACGGCGCCTGTCACCGCTGCACATCGGCGTCACTGCTCTTCACGGCGCCTGTCACCGCTGCACATCGGCGTCACTGCTCTTCACAGCACCTGTCACCGCTGCACATCGGCGTCGCTGCTACCTCCGCAGTGTCGGCTCTGCACTCTGACGCCGCCCTTTGCTGCCTCCAGGACAATACTTATTGAAGATTTGAAGATACTTACTCACGCCCACTGCACTTTACTTACATTCATACAGACATCACCTCATCTCATTTTTCGGTACTGTATTCTTTTTGTTGTAATATAAATTCTATTCCCTCTTCTACCTCTTTCTTTAACCTTCTTCTACCTCTCCACATTTGTCGCTTCACGACATGACTACTGAAGAAACTTCAAGATACAAGACAATCTTTATATTGATCCAGTCAATAAGGAAACTAAAATAACTTTGTATGTTTTTTTAACAAACATATTAGCTTAGTCTTTCAAAATTAAATAATAAACCGTTTTGAATTTTCGAAATGTTTTGATTTACGAGTATATATGTTAGAGGAAATAGATAGATATCCGTCATCGTATACAATTTCTATGAATTGTGTATAATTCCTTAAATCTCACGGAAATATTTGATGTAAATTTTATGACACATTTTCTAGGAATTTTATACATTTCCCAAACAGCATCTGGAAATGTAAGATATTGAATTTATTGTATAGAGTCAGTCTCTTGAGAACCTTAAATACACTCTATTTCCTAAATTATCAAAAAGTATGAATATTTTAAAAACTATATGATTGTTATTTGATTCTCATATCGAGAGTCCTAATAAGAAGAGTAATAACTCTGATACTTTAATTAGTAAGAATTAAAGACTTTATTAACATATCATTGTTCCGTAATTGTGTCAATGATTAAAAACTCTGATTATTGGCCACGGTAAATAAAAATTAACCTGAACATAATATTATTTACTGAAACCTGTACAATAGCATAGCTATCTTTCATTAATTGTACCCATAAAATTATTATCCCTTTGGAATAGAACGACAATAGCGAGATATCATTAGCAGCAAACTGTGTGTTAAAAAGAGATGGGAGATGCGATGTAGCAGAATCAATTTGGCTGCTGTCATTCAGTTTGGAAGCCCATGAAGGCCAAGCCCAAGGCTCGTTAAAAATTTCTTTAATTTGTTTTTTTTAATTTAAGCGTAATTGGGTATATTTTGAAGAAATCGTTCTTTTGAAACATGGTGACTTGATCAGTAATTGAATGTTGTTCATTACAGCGAAATATCATTCAACAGGTAAATTATTCCAAATCAAAGCTTCTAAATATACGACTTATATTTACCAATGTGCTTCAAATTTAAAGTACGCAGTTTGATTACTCTATCCTATAAACGTTAATTTACGTAAAAAGTAAAGACAGAATAACACAGGTCATGCATTCTACGAATACTTTGTATAATGAAATAATATTTAGTTTTACACTGGAGGTACATGATCGATAAGTTGTGTCGACTGGCTATCTAAACTAATATGCTTAACTTAGAAAGATTGATACAAATCACCTGAACGAAAGGGAGTCTCATTTTAAGCTACAAATGTCACTTAGGTACTTAAGTAAGTTACCATCATAAATCTTAAATCGGTTAGACATCTTAAATCGGTTTCGTTTCACAGATTTTATGTGTCTTTCTCTTCTGATAGGAATATTAACTCTATGATTGTACCTAAATGCATTTATTTAAAAACATAGTCAATATCTTATGTGTATCATTATAAAAGAAAGTCGTGCTTGTTACACCATTTACGTCCGATTTTATCAAGTCAGACAAGGAATATTTGTCGAATACAATACAAAACGCCCGATTTGAACACGTCTCCTATATGTCACTAATAATTAATATAAATGTCATTTTGAATTCGGCCATTTCATACTTATAAGTTTTATCGCGACGACGCGTTTGATGTATCGGTTAGAGCTTACTATTACGCCGGCCGTCGTATTTATGCCGTCATAATCGTTGTGTGGTATTCGTAACAAAAGGAAGAAAATTATTTACTTCGAAACCACTACAATTAGTGTGTTGTCTGGCGCATATTTATTTATTATTATCTGACGTTGGTAAATTCGACATCTAAAACATTATGTTTTATTTCGCTAAATTTGTTGGTCCCGAATAGGCTAATAAAGCAACTTTGCCAGATAAAAATATAAACACAATAATTTAGTTTATCTGCCAACCCTACGCTACGCCCGAAGTTCACACTGTGGCGCGATACTTGACAGTCTCCCTTTACCAAACATGTACAAATATTATCACGCAAAATTGATAATATAGGTAAGCTACGATAACAATCGATCGATCCCCGTT
The DNA here is from genome assembly GCA_963924145.1 of Pyrausta purpuralis. NCBI lineage: Eukaryota > Metazoa > Arthropoda > Insecta > Lepidoptera > Crambidae > Pyrausta > Pyrausta purpuralis. The sequence continues at coordinate 12,708,547 of OZ001647.1, read as the reverse complement.
TAAAAAAACATAATTTCTACTTAAGGAAATAATAAATACGCTAATTCACACTCTTCAGGGCAGTATCCCAGACTCAATAGAAGTGTTATTGTTTTACGGCTATAGCCATTTACTGTCGCGGAAAGTGCTAAATATTATAAAGTATTGGACACCAATCACATACATTGCTCTGATCCCAAAGTAAGTAGCTAAAGCACTTGTGTTATGGAAATCAGACACAACGGTGGTACCACAACTCCCAGACCCGAGACAATATAGAACATTTTGATTTCTACATTGACCCGACCGGGAATCGAACCTGGGACCTCGGAGCGGCGACGCCTTGAAACCAGCGTGCTTAGCCACTACACCACGTTGGTCGTCAAATCAAGTACAAATATCAAGTAACACAGCCATGGATGTGTTTATCAACAGTCTTTGTTATGTTTTTGTTTATGCGACCGCCGGCGGCCCTTTGATCCGTGAGCGCCTACATAACATTTTATTTTGACAGATGTCACCATTATATTGTGAAAACCCGTGTGATAACAATCTACCGATTATAAATCCGTTAAATTGTAATATGTCCATTTATTGTGAACTGTACCGAACTTCATATATTCTAACGTAAACGGAAAGTATTGAATTATCAGTGACTGAAATGACGAACTCACAGGGCAAGTTAGGTGCTTGTTAGGTTTACATGTAGGTACCATTAAAAGTGTAGGGTCATGTGTACAACAATGAAACACTAAAAATTATTATTATTATACACTAGAGATATATCTTCAATTTTATTGGGTATCTGATGCCATTAACAGTTTAATTAATGAATGAGTAATTATTTAACAAAATAATAAATACCTGAAAATGGGAATTTGGTTCAACAATGAAACAGTAATATTTTATGTTTTGTGTTAAACCAACCAAAAAATATGAAGTTTAAAAAAAAAACACTGTCGTTGATATTTGAAAAATAAACTTCGGGTAAATATTATACAAAACTGCTTATTTCATGGCACTCGTCTAAACAATTTGGAGCCTTAGTTCTGAATTCAGATTTATAGTTTCTTTAACACTGTTCCTGTTGTCGTGTCGTAGGGACTTCTATATTCATCTATTAAGCTGCCCGTTAATTAACGAAAGTCTGCATTGCCATCGATCGACGTTCTGCCATAAGGACGAGAGTTTTTGAGGTCTATTTCTACGACCAGGTCTGAAAAACCTAGACTCCACCATTTGGACAGTTTGCACAAACCCATTGTTGGTATCGTCAACTGACAGGCAGTCCCCTAGGCAATCAAAGCGGCTTGACAACTCGATTTGAAACCTCTTGGGATTTTGTATACGGGCACAAGTACTTCGAAGCATGGACTTCATCAGGCGAGACCTTTCCAATTTGACATTATTATTTAATGTGCCTCGAACCAAGCGGTGATCGCTGCTCTTGGAGGTCGTGATGAAGTCTATCTCATTTCTAGTGGATATTCTGAGTTTAAGGTAATAGTCTATCGGATTTCGAATACGGTGGCCAGTCACAATGACTAACCGACTGCGCGGGACATATTAAAGTGCACAAGTGTGTGCGCAAACACAGGTGCACTCTCTATTCCTTTCACTCTCATAGCCCGATGGGACAGCAATCTGACACTATAGAGAGTTAAGGCGCAGGACCAACGGCTTTACGTGCTTTTCCGAGGCACAGGGGTGAAACACCGCCAACTTCCAAACTCCGGGCTACCCTAAGAATTTCTGAACAGAAAAACTCAGGTATATATTTTGGCCCGACCCGGGGATCGAACCCGGGACCTCTGGCGCAGCCGTCGCTTTAAAGTGCGACTCTCCTACCGCTGCGCCACCGAGGCAGTTGGAGTTTAAGGTATATCTCTAAAGTATACCTCTTCGATATTCTGAGTTGTAAGGTATATCACCCTGTTCGAGACACTCTCGATGGTTACGATGTTTACGAGGGATCTGTAGACGAGAAACCCGACGCCAGCTGGGGACTTATGTTGGTTGCCCTCCCGGTAGATGAGCAGGTTGCTGGACTTCTGAGTCATCGTGTCCTCGCCTTCTCTTCGGACTTCCGAGAAACCCTCTATGTCCCAATGTTACCTGATCAATTCTCCAGTTTGAGCAACTTCTCGTTATTCCTCAGTGTGCACGCGTTATAAGTCAATGCCACAGGACCAGTTGTCGTTGGGGGTGGTAGTTCGCTTCCGGGGATTCTTAGCACCCCTGCCCCGCCATTACCCTGGCCACTACCGAAGTCAGGAATAGCGGAGCTGTCTAAGACTGGGAGCCTGGTTCCTGTGTTCTACCATAATATTTTCGAGGCTTTGATGCCAATACTCGCCACGCTTAGCGAGCGCGGAGGCGCAGTGCTTTATAGCTGTGACGCAGATGCTCGACACAGCTCTACATTTAAATGCGCCTTTTATTGGATGTTTATACCGACATCTGTCGGTCGCCAGAGCCTCGTCTGTTGAAACAGGACGCATCACGTGAAGGTGAGGTAGGCTTGGATCTTTGGTCTTTTGGTTAGGCTCTTTTACGTCCCGTTACGTTGTAAAGTACTGACATTATATGATGGTGCACGATAAAACTAGGTACACAATGAAACACTGTTTTATTGTGTCAATAATGCAACTGTTTCATTGTTGACTACCTCGGGTTTCTTTTTCCACAAAAAGTTTTTTATTATTTATTATTATTTATTTATTTATAATTGTTAACTGATTTTTAAGGCTATTATTTATTATTGTACTCACTAAACAAAACTCATAAGAACTAGCAATCGCTGGAAACGTTTTCTTGCTATTAAAATAACACCAAATATTGAGAGTAGAAAAACATGAAAATCGAACAAGCCTCTTTTACTGAACATTAGGATTTTTTTGGAAAAATAATGTTTAGGCCTAGGGATACAGTCGCGCTACGTTAATACATTTTCTTGTAAAAGGTTTCGTCAAAACAAATTGGTACTTGCTCGTGTAATGGATCATTTTTATTCTATTTTAGTTGTATTATGGCTCTTTGTATCGCTCCGCATATAAAAATAAGAAGCTCTAAGACAATATTAAATTATTTTTTACTAGCGACCTGCCCCGTCTTCGCACGGGTGCAATCCTGTTAATGCTGCTAATGCTGTCTCTATGCAACGTTCAGAGATTTTTTCGTCATCAGACAACACAAATAAATTTTCTTTACATGTTACTCTTGATAGAACAACATACAGATTATTGTTTTGGTCAGTGACATGTAACGCAGGGATGATAATATGAGTTATACTTATTCTAAAAAAACAAACTTTAAATTAATGCAAATTTTGAAAAGAAAACCTCTTTACAACATTTAATAAAATCAAAACGAATGGGGAAAGCTCTCCTGCGTATCTACGAAATACTACGCCGTAGCTAGTAAGCTACGAAGAGGTTACCTGGTGTTAGTAGTTTTGACTCGATCGCATTAATAAATTGATTTTTTGGGTATTTTCCCATGTAAAACATTTTTTACCACGCTTTTATTAGCTTGGGTTGTATGTATGTATGTATGTAATGGAATCTTTGAGCATAAATTTGAGCGATTTCCAGAAATTTGATTAATTTGAAACTTTGCACACGTATCAAGGACCGATGACAATGCAATAATTTAATAACAGTTTCTCAATATCCTTATAACCCACAAGGCACGGATCCGTCTCGCTTTTGACCGTTTTTTTTAAAATCTGATGCTCGCGCCCCTTAATTGAAACCGCATTAAAAATCTAGGCAGTATACAAAATTAACCGTGATTAGAATCATATAAAGTCTGTTAATCGTAATCAGATAAATTTTAAGCATAAATTAAAATACATATACTCTCTAGTTAAAGTTTCAAAAGCATTTGTTTTCTCTTGGCATTTAGGAATAAATATAATTCCACAGATTTCAGCACCAGAAGAGGTTGAATTTTGATCGTGAGTTCAGCGAATAATAACAAACATAATAATACAGTAAAACTATAAAGAATCATAGTAATCCCAAGTAACACCTGCTTCTCCTTGATTAAGTGAATTTCAAACAGTTATACACCTAAAAATCAGTGACCAAAATGTCTGCCAAATGTTTTTTTCCCACGAAGTCACGATGAATCGAATGGACGCAATGACTACCGTGTGCAAATTACTTAGTAAGTACTATTGTATTTTCTGTGGTAGAGCTTTTTTAAATCATTTTTACAACTATATACCATATTAATGCAGATAGCTGAATGTGGTAGACATTCAGCGATCTGCATTATTCGCATCTTTGTTTTTTTTCTTTTTTAGGTTGTGATCATGAACACAAGAGGCAGACACGTACAAATGATTTAATTCCCCCTTTTTTCTAAGCAACTTCAGTCGGCTGTAACGATAACGCAGCGACATAGGACTTTAATTGACTGGACTTAATCAATGTGTACTGACGAAAACTGTAATCTACAAGTACCTCGAGGAGAAACTTGTACAAAGCATATACCGAAATGCTCGCCAGCTTCGTAACTAGTTGGTTAGTTAGTTTGGCAGGGGTGTTATCCGCACTTATCCTCACGATTGGGCCATTCTGCGTATGTTCCTCTTTTCTTTTGGGAAACCCACGCTTTCCCAGAAGGCTAGCAACCTGTTCATAATACCTCTGGGAAAGTAGCTGAGAGTTTGAGAATATTTACCCGTTGTTCTACCACACTTGTGCACTCCATGAGCACATGTTGTGGTGTTTCTTCTGCCCCCATGCACCCTCTGCATAGGGGCTGTCTGTGACACCTAATGTTAAAAGGTGTTTATTTAAGAGGCTATGACCAGTTTTGGTGCCAAGCGTAGTTTGTCTCTTGGTAATCGGATGAGGTTGCGGGCAAGCCTTTCGAAGCTTCTGGAACAGCCTTATTTGTTTGCCTGCAACCATCACTGTTTCTCCTTTCCTCTTGGTGTGTTGCTTCTGTCTCTTCAAGTAGCAAAGTTCTTATTTGGGCCTGCGGTACGGTCAGCAAAGGTTCCGGCCCTTATACTGTTGTCACTGATCCCCTCTTGGCTAGCTCATCAGCTGCGTCGTTACCTAGTGAGTTAGTTAGTCCTTTGATCCATTGCAAAGTTACCTAATTTCTGTTTGCTATGGATTGTAGTGCTTTGTGGCACTCCAAAATGAGGACAGATGTTACGCTGTTGTTTTTTAGGGCTTGGAGCACCGCTGCACTTAGTGATGCCGATACATTCTGCTTGTAAGATAGTGTTTAGCTTGCCTAAAGTTGTTGATGTTTTGAAGTTTAGGTCATTTGAGAAAATACCAGCTCTTGTACCCTGTGAGCTTTAGGAGCCGTCTGTGTAAATCCGGATCTCTTTTATGCCTGAGCTATCTCTTGGCTCTTCCATGAGTTGGATGTTATAATTTCTTTCAAAGATATGTAGGCATGGTATCCTGTCCATGGGTGCATCTAAAAGTGGTCTTTCTTTCAGAGACCCATCAAGGATTTTTGAATGTGTGGTTACTAAGTTTTGTTTCCACAGTCCGTTTGCTCTGAGTCTTAAGGCAGCCTTTGCTTCTTCCTGAATTACTAGATGTAGCGGTATTAGATTCAGGAGAAACTATAGTGCGGCTTATGGAGTGGTTCTCATGCAACCGGTGGCTGCGATACTTGCTGAACGTTGTAGGCTTTGGAGTTTTGATATGATAGTGGTCAGTTGCGTTCTGGGCCACCATACAACTGATTCATGCTCATTTGGATAAGGATTAATGCTGTATTGCTTAGAATCGATTCGTGAAAAGCCTTTATTGCTCGTAAAAAGTAAAGAATAAAAAATGGTTATTGTGGGTAATCCCTAATAGATATACCACTAGCTTTTTGAAGACCTTTTTAAGGTATACCTATATATTACATAATTTTGATCCATCTCGTAGGGTTTAGCCAGCTAGCGTTTGCAAAAAACGCAAAAAATGAGTTCATTTACCACTACATTTAGAAACCTATACTATATTATGAATGTATTATACATATACACCTTCATCTTGAATTTGATCTGATCTTGCGAGGGCTACTTAGTATAATTAAATCCTTGTGAACAAATTAGTTGGAAAATAATAATTTTCAACATCGGTTTTTACACACAGCGGCACATTTAGGGAAAAACGGAAAAGGTTGTTTTTTTCTAATATTGGGTAGTATTTAAGGAACCACTTCCTTCCTTACCGTCGGTAACTGCCTTCATATAAATATTTTTTGATGTAGTTCTGTACTTTGTGAACGAATTCGTTATAAATTATGGCAGCTAAGAGAGTTCCAGACTCTTAGCATCTAGCGGCTATCTCGGTGCGGCTTGTGTGCTATGAGACATATTGTTTATCCCTGCAAATACATATTTTAGGAAATGTTATTATACGGAAACGGATGTCATCCCCACTGTATTCCTACAGTTGTTCAGGGTTTTGATTTGTATAAAAGTGAGCTGCATGCTAGAATATGTCCTCTATTTGTGCTTTCTCTTTGTGCCCTATTTTTGTGTTAATTTGTTGGAATAAAACCATTGGATATAAATCAAAAGATGGATACTACGTGTTTATTACTTAAGCAACACGCGGGCACAAAAGAAAAAAACTTTGACACAGGAGATTACAGAAAAAGATTTTTGTAGAGGTTCATTAGAAGACATCGATCGTACTTGGAAGATGGCTACTGTTAAATACAGGGAGCATTGCTTTAACAGGTCCGAGTGTGTTTAAACTACTACCCTGTTGAATCACTGTTTTTTTGTGTTTGACTGACTACTGAAGAAACTTCAAGATACAAGACAGCTCTTACAGTTATCCAGCCAATACGGATACTAAAATAACTTTGTATGTTTTTAAAAAAACATGTTAAATAACTCTTTCAAAATTGAGAAATCAACCGTTTTGAACTACTTCACTACATAGTTTAAAACAAAGTCACTTTCCGCACTCTGTATGTATGTAAACATGCCTATTTCTTTGAAAATACGGAATGGATTTTAAAGCATTTATTATTATTAGATAGAGTAATTCAAGAGAAAGGTTTAAATGTATAAGACATGCATAATTTAGTTTAGGTTTCTAAGTGAAGTGAAACTATTTTTTGTACTTACATTGCAAACGGTGGCTGAACCTTACGAGATAGATCAAAGTAATGTACTACAGTATTGTACGTGTATAGTATTGGGCGAGTATTTTAGTTTACGTCTAGTCCGATCAACGAGGAGATTCGTTGTACGGACAAAACGATGGATCGACTGAATTGGACACCTTTACAGCCTGCTCGAACGCAGCCAGCGCAACTACCGGCGACGAAAATTGTATCACTTTCAGCTCTTTTTTTTTTTAAGTCACACCGTGATCTGGGCTGTAAGGAGTATGACCCAGGTATTATATATCAGACGACCCGTCTGGTGTAGTGGTCGAGAAATTGCAGCGGGTTGCGGGTTCGATCCCCGCACAATACAAACATTTGTGTGCATGAACATGTCTGTTTGTATTGGTCTGGGTGTTTTCTATGTATATCATGTATCTATTTACAAACAAAAAGTATTTAAGTATTATATTCGTTGTCTGGCACCCATAACACAAGCTTTGAGTAGCTTACTTTGGGGCTAGATGGCGATGTGTGGGAATGTTCAAAGGATATTATATTATTTTATTAGCGTGCTGTCTAGGAAGTCCCTTGTTTTGAGTGCGGTGTTTGCAGGCGCATTGTCCTGGTGGAGCAGTAGTCCACGGAGCCCAGTATTTGGTTTCTTGTTGCTCACAACAAAAAAATATATTGGTAAACATTTGGTAGTATACCATTCTGTGTTGATGTTTCTTTGATCTCGTAAGGGAATCGACTCCAAGTAGCCAGTGAAATTAAAATAGCTGGCGATCAAAATCTTTCCCCCGCTCCGAGATCGCTGCGCTTTGGTAGGCATTGGTTCATTTTGAAACACCCAAACTGTCGACATGCGCTCGGTTTCTGACGGCTTGGTTGTTGATAAATCCAGGACCTGTAACGATGTCGTAAACACGCTGAGACGAGCATGCTTTAAATTGGTTCAGCATATCACGGCACCAATCCACCCAGGTTTGCTTTTGAGCGTTCGGTGAGGTAGTGTGGCACCCAGCGTGATACTATTCTCGTCACGCGAAGATGCCCATGTAGAATCTCGTGAACGCTTCCCGAACCAATCTTTTGTATTGTGTGCTCAATCTTTTGGTATGTAATTCGTCAATTGTCTTGAATAAAATTTTCCACTGCTAGCACATTTTCTTCTGTAATAGCGGTCAAATTGCGACCGCTTCGTTCTTCATCCCCCAGGGTTGGTCAACCGCGCTTGAATTCGTTATACCAAAGATAAACGGTTTTGGAGTGGCCTTCATACATAAATGCCATTTGAAGGCTACCGAACGATTGTTCCGGTTTTAAGTTACTTTTGACATCGTTAAATATCATAGCTCTTAAATGTTCATTTTTCTGTCAGACACGATACTTTGAATTGACTCGCAAAAAATGTAGAGAGAAATTTGAAAATGAATCACATCTATTTTTACTTATAAGTTAAGTTAGCCTGTAACATCCCACTGCTGGGCAAAGGCCTGACCTCATTTATGGTTTAGTTTGAGCCATACTCCACCACGCGGGCTCAGTGCAGTTGCAAGGCAAGAGACTATTCCTTCTATCAAGCCGCCCATAAGGGGTCTGACTAGGTTTCACGACTAATATCAACCGATATTAGCCAGGACCAACGGCTTAACGTGCCTTCCGAAGCACGGAGATGCTCGTTATGTACGTCACGTTCTTATGAACGGAATGGTCACCCATCCTAACACAACCGCGCCGTAAGTTGCTTTACTTCGTTATCACTACCAAAGCGCTGCTACCACTGCGCTACGAGCACCATTTTTACTTAAATTGTTTATATTATTACTTATAAATAATCATATTTTTGAAAAAGATTTAACCGGCCAGTCTCCAATACATAAAAACTTTTTTCGTAACACTTTCTGAGTGGCCTAATATAGTATGCATTAATATAGACCAATATTAGTTAAGGAGCTGGTTTATGATTTGCACAAGTTTCTCATCAAGGTAGATTACAGTTTACGTCTAGTCCGATCAAAGAGGAGATTAGTTGTATGGAGGCCTCTGAATAATTCTCCCGTCTATGAAACTTGGCAAATGGTGAAAATATGTAATGCAGGTTATGGATATACAGTAATCCATTTTTTTTATTACGAGATGTAAGGTATTTATACCTTATAATAAAAATCATGTCTCATTGAATATTCCTCCGTCTGAAATTATTTCATTATACGTACTTATGAACTATATAGAGTATGTATGTAAATCCACTATGTTTTCATTTCAAACATACCCAAAATTAAGAAAAACATATGCAATAATTTTCCACAAAAAAAAAACGGCTAAATGCGAGTCGGACTCGCTCTTTGAGGGTTCCGTGCCAACTTTAACTGAATAGGAGATCCACCAACTTCCACTAAACTAAAATACCACAATATTTAGTTGACAGCAAACATAATTTTGTTTTTCATAATGTTTGTATGAAGATCAAAGTTATGTTTGCGTTTTTTTTGAAAATGTGCTATATCTCAAAAACTACTAGATTGATTTCGATCAAACCATTTTCGTTGAAAGTTATTATAAAAATGATACATATATGTAAAAAGTATGTATCGAACAGAGAAACACTCAAAATTCAAAATGGAACCTTCCTTTTGTTATTATTGATAGAATGCTAAGTTTTTAGAGATATATCGACAATTTTATGGGGCATCGGATGCTATTAACAGTTTTATTAATTAATGAGAAATAAGTGAAAAAAAAAAACTTAAAATGGGAACTGTTTTATTGTGTCCATAGTAGTGTACACAAAGGAACACCACAAATGAAACAGTAATATTATATGTTTTATGTAAACCAAAAGAAGTAAGGTGAACAAAAAAAATATGAAGTTTAAAATAAAAAATGGTGGTATTTTTAATCTCACTTTTATTCAATCATTGAAATTTGAAAAATAAACTTTGGGAAACTATTATACAAAAGTTCTAATTTCATGACACTCGTCAATACACTTTGGAGCCAGTGTGACCAGAATCAGTATTTTAATACTTTTTCAGTATATTTCAGCGATTTTTCCGAACATCAGTATATAATCAGGTATCTTGCTGGCAGTCAGTATTTTTGGGTATATTTTGGTTGAAGTTATTGTAACACCGTAGTGAGTGATCGTCTTTGCGACAATGTTTGCAGAATTCCCCGGAACGCGAACATTAGGGACTTTCCCGGACTTAGTTTATACTAATACATGTTATTTATGAGCAAAGATGAGTAAGTTAATATCACAAGAAAGACCCCGTTGAAGGCCGTTGCCGGCGTTGTAGTATTGTAACACTACATTTACAATTATCAATAATACATAGTATTAAATCAGACTTGCAGAATATATGTTCGCCTAAAACTTTACAACTGCTGGACCGATTTTAATGCGGTTGCACTATTAGATAGAGAGTAATTTCCAGATTGCATTCAAATTCATTGTATTTCATGAATATCAGTCTACCCGTAAGAATTTGGGACGGACCGCTAGTTTATCTATAATTTCAAAACAACGTCTAAATTTTATTTTTTCAGTTGCATGAATAGGTAGTAGTTAAACTTTAAAGATACTTTATTACTAGTATAAAATAGTCTAATACAGTTCAAGTTAAGAAGCAAATGATTGTCTCTTCTGCATTCGACTTAATTTTTGAGGACTTTCTTTCGATAATTTGGAAATTCCCCCAAAATAGGAGATGTTTTTGTCATCATATAAATAGAACGCAATTGATTTTCGTTGTTTATATTTAGTGAGTTGCATTCATCCGGACTTCGTTCGGACTGTCCGGACCGAGCAGCACGTCTAGGTTTTAGCAAAGTTATTTAGCTAAGTGGGAACAAATTCCGGAATTTAAAAACGTGTTAAGTAAATCAGTATTTTTATTGGTAAATGTGTCCTATGTTAGTCGGTATATTTCAGTATTTGAGGTGCCTCGGTATTTTCGTAAAATTTAATCTGGTCACACTGTTTGGAGTCTTGGTACCAATCTATCGTTTCTTTAACACTACTCGTATTTGTGTTGAAGGCACGAATTTCCTGTCGTAGTGACTTCCAATTTCGTCTTTTAAGCTATCCGTAGTTTTGCACCATTAACGGAGGTCTGCAGTATCATCGATCGACGTTCTGCCATAAGCACGAGAGCGTACCAGGCCTAAAAATCTTAGACCCCACCGTTTCGACAGGCTGGTAATCAAAACGGCTTTACAACTCGATTTGAAAACTCTTGGGGCCTTGATATGGGCACCTTTCCAATTTGTCATTTTTATTCAATATGCCTCGAACCAATTTGGTGATCGCTGCCTGTTTTTACCCTGTTGATCGCGGAGACATCACTAAATAACCGTCTCGTGAAGGTCATGATGAAGTCCATCTCATTTCTCATGGATATTCTGAGTATAAGGTATATCCCTAAAGAATACTTCTTAAATATTCTGAGTATAAAGTATGTCACCCTGCTCGAGACACTCTCGATGGTTACGATGTTGTTTACGATAATCCCGACGTCAGCTAGGGACTTTTGTTGGTTGCCCTTCCGGTAGAAGAGCAGGTAACTGGACTTCAGACTTATCATGTCCTCGCTTCTATTTGGACTTCCGAAAAACCCTCTATGACCCAGTGTAACCTGATCAATTCTTCCTCCAGTTCGAGCAACTTCTCGTCTGTTCTCAGTGTGCACGCGGTATAAGTTACCAGGGCCAGTTGTTGTTCGCTTCCGGGGATTCTTATCACCCCTGCCCCGCCGGCGCAGCCCTTTATAGCTGTGACGCTGCTGCCCGTCACAGCTCTACATTTAACTGAGCCATTTATTGAGGTCTTGGTCAGGCTCCCTTACGTCCCGCGGTAATGGACTAGGTATCTTTTCTCAAACTCTCTCAAATATTTTCTCGTAACTAAAAAATATCAATCATATTTCGAATGAGGAATTATGGTGATTATTTCGTATTTGAACTATATTTTTTTAATAATCTTCAATTTACAATAAATCGATAATATGCAATACAAGAGCGGAAAAAACAACAACACTTTATGTCCTAGTGACAGCTGACAGCAAGCTCAAAGTTCAAAAGCAATTTTTTGTTCTGCATAAAATGTCATTGCAAAGGCGTAGCCTGTGAAATGCCAACTACAATGTTCTTTTCAGTCTTTTTTCATATAATTTAAAAAATGAAGCGCAAATAAAACTTAATAAATGTTGAACGGATTTAGAATCACTAAGTCTTGAAATGATTTTCGAATTTTATATTTACAACAATGATATTGTATTTAGAAGTAGATGACGCCTCGCGAAATAACAGAGTACACAACTATGGCACCGTCTGATTAATGGATGTCAATGGATTGACATCTATCACATCAGACATCAGTTTCGGAACAGGGGTGCGATTGTCTAAAGCAATCGTATTCATTTGACAGTTCAAAATGTACGGTATGGTCTGTCAAATGGCAAAGAACAAAGGGTTTGACAGATCATATCGTACGTTTTGAACCGTCAAATGAATACGATTGATTTACACAATTTCAACTCTGAGTCGTAATAAAGTAGTTTTTTTAATATATTTAAAGTATGTAGGTACATTACAATAGACTCGTTGGCCTAATTTTAAAATTGAGTTCACACTTTAGCTCAGTAGTATATTGATCAATAAAACATTTTATTTTCAAACTATTTAACATTTAAAATATTGAATAATTATCTAATAAATGCAATTTTAATGTATCACGTGAATGCTTGAAATGTCATGACGCCAATATCAGAGTTACGTTCACTGCTAGGCATTCACGATCACGTGAACACATGTATATTGTTACAAATTAAATTAATATAAATATTTACAGTCCTTATTTAAATAAATAAGTAAATATTTTTAATACACCATAGTCATCTGGCATCATGTAAACAGGATGATTCCTTCAAATAACATGCTAATAGTTAGCGTACATATTTTTTTCTACAATGGTAAGTATCATCCCTTACTGATGTGTTAATCTACAGTCTTTTGTTTTACTGTTGATCCGTGAGCGTCTTCGCCTTTACTTTAAAGAAATTGAAGGTATACTTTATAGTTATATAACAAAGACATATTAACATACATGTCCATAGACATATGTGTTAGGGTCGTGCGTGACTATGACGGTCGTTAAATTAGTATTAAAAAAATATAGTACCAAACTACTCCATGTATGGCACTGTCTTAGAATATCTACCATGATGGTCCGTGGGTTGGCTAAGAAACAAAACTCACTAATTTTATTGAAAATACTTCAATCATGAATGATAGGCATCATTAAATACAATTTACTTAACGAAAATATGATATTCGGACTGATTTTTTATTATTTAGTTAGTTGTTTCTGCAGTTTTAAAGGCGCACTGAGGCATTGAGACACTGACGCCATCAAAAACAGACTTAGACAAAGTTAAGACCTCACTTTGACGTGAGGTGGTGTTTGCTTGACTATCTTTTAGCCTCTCACCGGTGATCCAGTTCTTCAATTGATGTCAAAATTCAATACGACATTAACAATCCATGACATAATATATACGCTTTTTTACGATATTAAAGCACATACTTATTCTGGCAAAATTTTCTTATCATATCAAAATTTTCGTGTATTTCCTTTAATGCAGCCTGCAGACTACGAAACGTTATGATGAACTGAGTGACTGATGTGATTGTTTGGAGCAAAAATCGGTACTTAACTAAACACTGCTTAAATGTGGATTTGTGGTACAAAGATAATACTCGCAGCTTAAGAACCTACAACGTGAGCTTACGCTAACTATCCTCCCGTCTGATAAAGCCTAAATAAGCTATCCACACAAAAATATTTTTTGAAATCGGTCTAGTAGTTCCTAAGATTAGCGCGTACAAACAAACAAAGTCCTGCAATTAAATATTATTTAATAGTGTTGCTAACACTATCAAAAGCAAATATTTTTTTTCTGTTAAAAAAAGTGTTATATTGGCTAAGAAGAAGTAGGTAAGCCCTTAGTTCAGTTTAAGTAAGGACGGAACCCCTCAAAGCGCGGGTCCATCTCACACTTGGCCGTTTTTTTTTTAAACTGACGCTCGCGCCTTTGGAACTCTAATTAGAGCCTCAGTAAAAATCTACGTCGTTTACAAAAAACCGTGATAAGAATAATTTAAATTTCTCTTCGAATTTCATCTATTTCAAGATGATTGTGACCATGAACACAAGAGGCAGACACGATTCGCTAGTGATTTGATTGCCCCTTTTTTTAAGCAACTTCAATCGGCTGTAACGCGATAACGCAGCGACGTAGGATTTTAATTGTCTGGATTTTATCAATTGGTACTGATGAAAACTGTAATCTACCTCAATGAGGAACTTGTGCAAAGCATATACCGAAATGCTCGCATTCCGGTATATGCTACCATAGTAATGCCGGTATTAACTGATGTATATTAAATGCAGATATATATAAGGTACTCAATTGGATAAGGATTAACGCTGTTTGCTTAGAATCGGTTCGTAAATAAGCCATTATTGCTCGTACAATGTAAAGAATAAAAATGGTTATTGTGGGTTATCCCTATTAGATAGACCTATCATGACGACCTACGTGGTGTAGTGGCTAAGCACGCTGGTTTCAAGGCGTTACCACTCCGAGGTCCCGAGTTCGACTCCCAGTCGGGTCAATATAGAAAACAAAATATTCTTTATTATCTCGGGACTGGGTGTTGTAGTACCATTGTTGTGTCTGATTTCCATAACACAAGTGCAATTAACTACTTACTTTGGGATCAGGACAATGTATGTGATTGGTGTCCAATATCCGCGAGCTTTTTTGTAAACCTTTTTAAAGTGTGTAATAAGTGTATAATACTGTAGCACATAATTTTAATCCATCTCGAAGGTTTAAGCCAGCGTTGCAAAGTAAACGCAAAAAAAGAGTTCATTTACGACTATACTTAGAAACCTATACTACCTTATGAATTTATTATGCACATGAAACCTTTCTCTTGAATCACTCTAACTATTTTAAAAAAAACGCGTCAAAATCCGTTGCGTACTTTTAAAGATTTAGGCAAACATACATACAGAGAGCGGGGAGCGAGTTTGTTTTATACTATGCAGTGATAGTGATTGTGTGTTATGGTGATGTGATGATATTTTTGTAGGATATTTGCTGGATATTTCAATGGTCCGGGACACTCATTTAGATTTTTACGTCTGCCGTATAACCAATGTTCATTTTGGCGCCAATATGAAGTTGACCCTGATTGGATGGTGGAGGGTAAATTTATTTCAAATGTTATTACTTTTAAAATAATAATTGAATTTACATATTTTATTAGCAAATTGTTTAGCCCTACAAATAAATATTTTAGAAAATGTTAATATACGGCAACGGATGTCGTCCCCACTGTATTCGTACAATTGTTCAGGGTTTCGATTTGTATAAAAGTGAGCTGCATGCGAAAATATGTCCTCTATTTGTATTTTTTTGTGCCCTATCTTTGTGTTGATTTTTTGGTATTAAACTATTGGAGATAAACCTGAAGATGGATACTACGTGTTTGTTATTTAAGCACCCCCACACGCGGTCACAAAAGAAAATAACTTCGACACAGAAGATTAAAAAAAAAGTTTTTGAAGGGGTTCATTAGAAGACATCAATCGAGCCTCATCAACGGCAGATGGCTACTGTCAAATACAGGGAGCATTGCGTTAACAGGTCCTAGTGTGTTTAAACTACTACCCTGTTAATCCAGTGTACTTTTGTGTTTGACTGACTACTGAAGCAAGTTCAAGATACAAGACAGCCCTTACATTTATCTAGCCAATAAGGAAACTAAAATAACTTTGTATGTTTTTAGACAAACACGTTAGCTAAGTCTTTCAAAATTGATTAATCAACCGTTTTGAACTTATGAACTACTTCACTACATAGTTTTAAACAAGCCTAAATCTTTAAAAATACGCAACGGATTTTGAAGCATTTTATTATTAGTAGAGTGATTCAAGAGGAAGGTTTAAACATGTTTAAGAAGGTTAATGCAAAATTTAGTTAAGGTTTCTAAGGGAAGTCGTAGTCAAACAATTTTTTGTGCTTACATTGCAAACGGTGGCTGAAGCCTACGTCAAAATAAAGAAAATAATATACCTACTACAGTATTGTACGTGTATAGTATCTGGCGAGCATTTTAGTTTATGATTTGCAAAAGTTTCTCATCAAGGTGGATTACAGTTTACGTCTAGTTTGATCAACGAGGAGATTGTATGGAGACAACGATCGATCGAACGAATCGGACACCTTTACAGCTTGCTCGAACGCAGCCAGCGCATCATTCGGCGACGAAAATTGTAAACATTTGAGTTTTTTATTTATTTTTGGAAATAATAAGAAGTCACACCGTGCTACATCAGGGCTGTAAGGAGTTTGACGCAGGTGTTTGACTAGCGTGCTGTATAGGAAGTCCCTCGTTTTGAGCGCGGTGTGTGCAGGCGCATTGTCGTGGTGGAGCAGTAGTCCACGGAGCCCAGTGTTTGCTTTCTTGTTGCTCGCAACAAAGACAATTTTTGGTAAACATTTGGCGATCAAAATCTTCTCCCCGCTCCGACATCGCTGCACTTTGGTAGGCGTTGGTTCATTTTGAAACACCCAAACTGTCGAAATGCGCTTCATTTCTAGATCGTGTTGATAAATCTAGGACTCATTACCTGTAACGATGTCGAAAACATGCTGAGACGAGCCTGCTTTAAACTTGTTCAGCATATTACGGCACCATTCCACCCGGGCCTGCTTTTGAACGTCGGTGAGGTAGCGTAGCATCCGCGTCATACTATCCTCGTCACGCAAAGATGCCCATGTTATCTCGTGAACGATTTCCAAATTAATCTTCAATATGTGCTGAGTCTCTTGATAACGAATTCGCCTATTATTTTGAATTAAATTTTTCACTGCTAGCACGTTTTCTTCCGTAATAGCCAAATGGCGACCGCTTTGTTTTTCATCCCCCAGGGTTGGTCGACCGCGCTTGAATTCGTTATACCAAAGATACACGGCCTTGGAAGCGTCTTCATCCATAAATGTCATTTGAAGTCTATCGAACGATTCTTCCGGTTTCAGGCGACACGTAATATCGTAAAAACTCATAGCTCTAAAATGCGCATACTCATTTATCTGTCAGACACGAAACTTTACTACTACTACTACTTTTACTACCTTTTTTTACTTAAAAATAATCATATTTTTGAAAAAGATTCTAACCGGCCAGTCTCCCATACATACATAACAACTTTTTTTCGCAATACTTTCTGAGTGGCCTGCTATAGTATGCATTTAATATAGACCAATATTAGTTATGGAGCTGGCACATATTCTGGTTTATAATTTGCACACGTGTCTCATCAAGGTAGATTACAGTTAACGTCTAGTCCAATCAACGAGGAGATTCGTTGTATGGAGACCTCCGAATAATTCTCCCGTCTATGAAACTTGGCAAATGGTGAAAATATGTAATGCAGATTATGAATATACATATATACAGTAATCCAATATTTTTTATTACGAGATATTAGGTATTTTACCTTACAATTAAAATCGTATGTCTCATTGAAATTTCTTTCGTCTGAAATTCTTTCATTATACGTACTTATTTTTTTTTAAATATCTATGTTATTTTTTTTTTCATTTCAGACATACCCAAAATTTAACTTTGTACATTTTGCAATTATATATCATTTTGCAATAAATAATTTGTATCTACTGAATAATTGCTCTGCTGATTATTATTTTGATATGCTTTAGTATGTTCAAATACATAGCTATTCTCAGTTATCCAAAAGTTTTTTACTGTGGAACATTTTATTTTATTTTTGCTTAGTTACGTAATGAGAATAATAACTCCGTCCATTCTTATACATATATTGGCTATTTGATTATACATTTAAACAGATTTACCAATTATCCAACCGACTTCAGAATGACTTTGAAGCATAACAGTAAGTAAACATCTCGTCTGCATTAAGTAGCAGACGACAATTTGCAGTTTGCGGGTCAAAGTTAACGATACGTTCTTATTCTGCTTTCGTAAAGTTGAAAATGTAGCAAAAGGTACGCGCATCAGATGTGGGTTCGTTATTATTCCATAACCTGTAGAGCAGTAACAAGCAAGTAGGTAGGTATTTTTCGAAATAAAATACCTTTTAAGTATTTGGATAATTAGGTAGTAAGTAGTGTATAAAGAACCAGCAATACCCACATAATCTACGAATTACTTTTATTAGTCTTACATTTTTTTCTCAGAAAAACATACGAGCATGAATACAAACAATAATTTGACATTAAAAAAACCAGCTAAGTGCGAGTCGAGGACTCGCTAAGTGAGAGTTCCGTGCCAACTTTAACTGAATTGGGGATCCACCAAAATACCAGAATGTTTTGTTGACAGCAAACATAACTTTGTTTTTAATAGTGTTTGTATGAAGAATATGTTTGCGGTTGTTGAAAATGTGCTATATCTGAAAATGTTGTTGACAATGTGCTTGCCCAGGGCAAGGTGTTCTTTGTATAATTTCCGTCAGGGTTTTAGTTTTTCACTTAATTAAGGCATAAACAAATTACCATGTACCTTAAAGGATGACTTAAACGCTAAAAATATTAAATCAAAACTGAAATCACACTTTGTGTTATTGACTTATAGTTAGTGAGTGCACCTACCTGGTTTTTTATCGTTTATTATTTACTTTCTTAAAATACTTAAATAGAACTATGATTATTGTTAAACTACTGTCAACATTGCATTGTGGATAAACCTTCATGGTTTATTACAATGTATTTTTTAGTGTTTGTTTTAAGTTTCTTGTTTATTTAATAATAAAGGAAAAAAACATACATTAACAGCCTTACCACAAATCACTTAAACAACGTTTTAAGCATTGTTTAACTAGTTTTTAAGAAAATCCTTACCACAAATGAGATTTTGGCGCTAGAGCACTGTTTTAAACAGAGTTTTAGTTCAACACCCTACCCCCTGTTTTAAGCAGTGTTTAACATTATTATTCTATTTTAAAGTCTTTAAGCAAAAACATAAGGTACATATGGCGGACTTAATGCTAAAAGCATTCTCTACCAGTCAACCATAGGTCTATACAGAGAAAGTGCTGGCGGTGCGAAGGGCCATAGAGGGGCAAAATAGTGAACTTGATTAAAAATACACTACACAAACTACTTATTACATAAATACCGTAACATAAATCATTTTATTTTCGTATCAAATCACAATGCGTTAGGTACTCTTCAGGTCGTGCCTGATGCGCGCGCTGATAAAGTAGGTAATTTAGCCTTGTTCCATAGTAATTAATCC
The DNA here is from genome assembly GCA_963924145.1 of Pyrausta purpuralis. Taxonomy (NCBI): domain Eukaryota; kingdom Metazoa; phylum Arthropoda; class Insecta; order Lepidoptera; family Crambidae; genus Pyrausta; species Pyrausta purpuralis. The sequence goes on along the minus strand of OZ001647.1, from coordinate 12,689,119 downwards.
TTCCCCGACTATGTATCCTGAAAAGGTGAAATAAATAGTAGGTATTAAGGTAGGCTACCTACAGTCTAAATTATCTAGCAATGAAGACATTATTTACTTAATCGTTTCCTTTCCCTCTTTTGATGATCCTTTTATTTTACTATTGATTCTATTAATTATTAATCGACTTCAAAAAAGGAGGAGGTTATCAATTCGACTGTATGTTTTTTTTATTTTTTGTATCTATGTTACCTTTTTAGTCGTTAGTCGACGGTTTTTTTTTTTAAAAAAACACCTACCTAAAGGGTATACCTTCTAGCCATTGTAACCAATTTAGGATCTTGGTGTAATCGAGAGAAACCCTCAAATTTTAAAGGTACATGTAGTGTTTTTGGGCTGATGATCACAGTCATTCTGTAAACACAAAAAATCTAAGAGGCTAATCAAGGGCTTTGATTTTAGTAGTTAATTTTTTAAAAAATATTTAAAACACTATATATGAAGTTGACACTTGGCGTTTTTTTTTTAAATTAAAAAATAATAATAGAATGACCATGCAAAAATAGTCTGCTAGCAACTTGCCACTGCGTTCACTATTGACAGCGCTTCAAAAATGTTAAAAAAAAGGATAGAAGAAGTATATGATGCGTACGTACGTATGGCTCTTGGACTGATGTTTTGATTTTACTCAATGAAGTAAATGCTCAGGCCTCTGATATTCCAATGGCGGACTATTTGATTTTTAGGGTTATTTTTTTGCTCAATCCTATGAGTGTAAGGTATCGATGGAAAGGTCTTTTAAATTGGCATTGTCACTCTTTTAAGGGTTCCGTAGCCGAATGGCAAAAAACGGAACCCTTATAGTTTCGTCAATTCGGCCTGTCCGTCCGTATGTCACAGCCACTTTATTCTGTAACTATAAGCATCACACTATCGAAATTTGGTAGGAAGATGTATCCTGTTAACCGCTTTACGATTCTGAAATAAAAAATAATGATATTTATGGGGGGGCTCCCATACATGAAACTAAAACCGTTTTTTTGTCAAACCTATGCGTGTGGGGTGTTTAAAGATAGGTCTTTTAAAATAACATCGAGGGTCCTAAAACCATTTTCTTATAAAGTCTAACGTTTCATAGCTAGACGCTTCCAAAGTGGTAAAATGGGCGTCCCCCCCCCCCATCTAACTTCTAAACTAAGCGAGGGTTAATTTTGAAAAAAAAAATGTGTTGTAGATCTTAACAAACACTTTCAACGAAAATTAGTTTGCACGGGATCGATCGAGAAGTTTTTGAGATATAGCCCATTTTCAACAACCGCAAACATAACTTTGTTCTTGATACAAATACTATGAAAACCAAATTTAAATATTGTGGTATTTAACTAAGTGGAAGTAAGTGGATTCCCTAAAATTAGTTAAAGTTGTCACGGAACCCTCAGTGCGCGAGTCCGACTCGCACTTGTTTTCCATCATTCAAATGCTTCTAAATGGGCGTCCCCGCTTAACAGTTTCAAGCTAATAAAAATTTTGATAAAAAATTGACTATGTAGATTTTTACAAATACTTTAAATAAAAAATAATTTGAACGAAATCTAACGGGTATTTTGTGTGATATAGTACATTTTCACAAACTGCAAATTAAACTTTGTGCTTCATAGCAATACTATTAAAAGCAAAGTATTTTTTGTTGTCAACCAAATTTAGTGATATGTTGGCTAAGTAGAAGTAAGTAGACCCTTAGTTCAGTTAAAGTAAGCACGGATCCTCAAAGCGCGGGTCCATCTCACACTTGGCCGAGTGATTTTTTTTAAACCGACGCTCGCGCCTTTGGAACTCTTATTAGAGCCTCAGTAAAAATCTACGTCGTTTACACAAAATTGACCGTGATAATAATAATTTAAATTTCTCTTCGAATTTCTTCTTTTTCAAGATGATTGTGACCATGAACAAGAGGCAGACACGTGCAAATGATATAATTCCTCCCTCTTTTTAGGCAACTTCGATCGGCTGTAACGCGATCACGCAGCGACGTAGGACTTTAATTGACTAGACTTAATCAAGTGTTACTGATGAAAACTGTAATCTACTTCAATGAGAAACCTTGAACGAATAAACCACTGGACGCGCAATGACGGGAAATTTCGCTTGTGCCCCCTTAGCCACGAAGCGGGCTTTTTGGCCTCACTTACAGATGACGTCTTGTCAGTACAGTGATAGAGCTCAGTGAGAAACATTGCCGGAAAAATGGTTTATTTTTGTGTAAAAATTATAGCGGCAAGACAAAAAATATTCATTTTCATCCGTAAGTAACGCTTTATCCCAAAAAAGCTGATATTTTTCATGAAAATAATGAAATGTGTTTTCCAAGAGAAAAGTAACATTGCCATTTAAAAAAGTGGTGGTCAGTAACAACAAAATCAACAAGATAACGTATACTTTATACGGTAGGATTGTCGTATGTTTATCATTCGTTCTCTTGTCAATTTAATTATAATTGTGCTTGACAATTGTCGATAAATCGTATCGATAAACATTTATTAATTTTTTAATATAAATTCTTTTAAAATAAAATGATAAATCTGTAAAAAGTTACACTTGAGAGTAGATTAAGGTAATCTTAAAAATACAACAGTCTGCTTTAAAATTTTAAACTTCATATTTTATGACAATACTTTAAAATATAATTTCAGATTTCTTGTGGATCCATTAAAGTAATATAAAGTGGGTCGAAGGGAGACAAAATGGATCCCCACAAAACATCACCGAATATGTGTTATCCATTTAACACCAGTGTGATTTAATGCCAACGCAAAAATCTACTGCTTAATTATCCCATAGGAGGATTTAAATAAATATCCTTTGGATACAAAAGATTCGTTCATTCATTCGTTCCGCACATGTCGATAAAAAAATATCGACACTTTCATGCACTAAATGTCAAAAAATGACATGACAAGCTCCCCCCGCCCCGCAGAAATTGGCTAATGATGTTTTCATACATTCGCTCTTGCGTTTCATATCCAGTGGTTAATTCATCCAAGTGAGAAACTTGTGCAAAGCATATACCGGAATGCTCACCAGCTCCGTAACTAATACTGATATATATTCAATGCATAATATATATAAGGCATATGGTAATCAATTGGATAAGGATTAACGCTGTATTGCTTAGAATAGGTTCGTAAATAAGCCATTATTGCTCGTAAAAGTAAAGAATAAAAAATTGTTATTGTGGGTTATCCTAATAGATAGACAAACACCACCGAGCTTTTTGTAGACCTTTTTAAAATGTATAATACTGTAGTACTAAATCCATCTCGTAGGGTTTAGCCAGCGTTTCCAATGTAAACGCAAAAAAAGAGTTCATTAACGATTAAACTTAGAAACCTATGAATGTATTATACCATACCATAACCATAACCTATAATATACTTAGAAACCTATGAATGTATTATATATATATGAACCTTCCTCTTAAATCACACTATCTATAAAAAACGCATAAAAACCGTCGCGTAGTTTTAAAGATTTAAGCATACATACATACAGAGAGCGGGGAGCGAGTTTGTTTTATACTATGTAGTGATAGTGATTGTGTGCTATGGTGATGTGATGATATTTTTGTAGGATATTTTTTTCTACTGTTGCCACTATTACAAAAACTACTTGTAACAAAATATGTTAATACTTAAGTAAGTCTCCCACGACTAAAAAAAGTTTCTTTGCTCGATATTTATTGTTTTACATGGACGCACACTTGGCCGGTGTTCTTAAAATAAATTACGAGAAAGTACGAGAGGGCTACGTACGTTAATAGTATAGCCAAATCCTTGCGAAAAAATAAGTTTAAAAATAATAAAATAGTTTTTTTTTCTCCAAAAAACCGGCACATAAGGAAACGGAGAAAGGTTGTTTTTTTCTTATGTTAGGTAGTATTTAAAGAAGTGGTACTTACCGCCGGTAACTACCTTCATACTCGTATAAATAATTGTGTGATGTGCACACATTGTGAACGGATTCGTTATAAATTATGGCATCTAAGAGAGTTCTCATAAATGACCTCTTCGTACTTCTAATTTTATTATTTTATTTTTGAAATTCTTCTGCATTTCCACAGCGAAAATAATGCTTAACATTACCTCATTACTTACAAAAAAAGATGTTAGTGTTACACTATGCTTCTCGATCCTAGTCTGCCTAAACCACATACTTGTTATGTGTGACTTATGTACAGTCGCCGTCAGATATATCGGAGCAGACAAAGTGACCAAATACTTCTGAACAGTTTAAAATGTCAATAAGTTCCATACACTACAAGTTACCATTAATATCAGAACATTCATTACTTCATAAATATCTGAGCAGATGTTAGTCAATAACTTCTATACACTCAATTAACCAATAATATCTGAACACTCATAACGTCAAATGTATCTACGCAGTCGGTCTTAAATATTTGAGCAATAGAGGAAAATTGCAGAAGGAAGTGCTTCCATCTCAACTATAAATACTATTTCAAAATAGGAACTCTTTTCATAGCTTATATTATAGTAAGATGACGCTGGCAGTTTGCAACGCTTTGTAGTTTTCAGTATTGTCATTACTGTCATGAAAGTGTCATGCAGTAAATAAATTCAGGCAAGTGAGTGTTCAGATATTATTGGTTAGTTGTGTGTATAGAAGTTATTGACTAACATCTGCTCAGATATTTATGAAGTAATGAATGTTCTGATATTAATGGTAATTTGTAGTGTATGGAACTTATTGACATTTTAAACTGTTCAGAAGTAGGTATTTGGTCTCTTTGTCTGCTCCGATATATCTGACGGCGACTGTAACCCCAATGTATTAACTTTATTACACATTCTCTTCGTCATATGTTCAGAACATCATAATTTATACACCTATCTAGATTTGAATCAATGTTTGATATGGAAATGCCGGATGTGTCCACCATGTTGAATGTATTTCGGCTATCATATTAGGATTACTTAGATTAATCTTTAGATTATCTAATTATAATTATAATATTTTATGAATTATAAATTCATTATTTGAAGATTTTTTGGGACACTTATTAGATTTTTATGTCTGCCGAATAACCAATGTTCATTTTGGCGCCAATAGAAAGTTGACCCTGATGGGATGGTGGAGGTTAAATTTATTTCTTATATTTTAACTATTAAAATATTAATCTAACAGGCTAACTGAATTCAGTACGATTAACAAATAATAAAATAATGAATTTACATAGTTTAATAAATTGTTTATCCCTGAAAATAAATATTTTAGAAATAGAAATAAATTTCGTCCCCACTGTATAACTACTTGCTCAGGGTTTTGATTTGTATAAAAGTGAGCTTCATGTCTGAATATGTCCTCTATTCGTACTTTCTCTTTGTGGCCTATCTTTGTGTTAATTTGTTGGAATAAAACGTGAACGTGTTTATTATTAAAGCACCTCACGCGCGGTCACAAAAGAAAATAGCTGTGACACAGGATATTACAGAAAAAAGCTTTCTGAAGAGGTTCATTAGAAGACATCAATCAAGCTTAGAAAATGGCTAAAGTCAAATACAGGAAGCATTGTGGTAACAGGTCTTAGTGTGTTTAAATTACTACCCTGTTAGTACCATGCTTTATTTGTGTTTGACTGACTACTGAAGAAACTTCAAGATACAAGACAATCCTTACATTTATCCATCCAATAAGGAAACTAAAATAACTTTGTATGTTTTTAAACAAACATGTTAGCTGTCTTTCAAAGGATCGTGACCAAAACTCTATAGAAACTCGGCCCACTTTGCGTCTGCATGCGTCTTTACAAAATATTCGTATAAAATATATTAATATTTGAAAGAATACAGACAAAAAAACATTTTCGAAAAGTAATTAGGGGTTTACGAGAAATTCAATGGCAGATTACACATTTTGAGGTTATTTTTTGTGATTGCAGTGTTAATGCACTTCATCTTCCTTCATTTTGATACATTTAGAAGGTAATTGTTATATTTTACTAAACTAATTCAATACTTACCTTCTTAGTTACCCTTAAAATACCAGTATAATTATAATTCAAACAAGATTTTTGAAATATATACTACAAAGTCGCAATCTGTGCTCGGATTTGGTCATATCCGTTGAGCTTTAATCCGTTTTGAACTACGTCACTACATAGTTTAAAAAGCGAAGTCGCTTCCCGCTCACTGTATGTATGTATGCATACCTAAATATTTAAAATTATGCAACGGATTTTAGAGATATTTTATTTTTAGATAGATTGATTCCAGAGAAAGGTTTATATCTATAAAACATGCATCATTTAGTATAGGTTTCTAAATGAAGTCGTACTCAAACTAATTTTCTGCGCTTACATTGCAAACGGTGGCTGAACCCTACGAGATGGATCAAAATAATGGACCATAGTATTGTGTGTATAGATCCCACCAAACTATGTTCTGTCATGGTCACCCCAAATCGACATCAACTAACCAACATTATGAAAAAACATTAACTAATAAATTCAAATCAAATCAAATCAAATCAAATCAATTTATTCATTTCACAACAACAAACAAACTTACATTAATTTAGTTAGGTACATAGTCCATTTTGTTCAATTTTTAGCTGTTTATCTAAACACTAACTTAGTCCTGATTTTCCAACGTCAGACAAAAAATATTTATCGAACAACGTACAATACGCGTATTTTGAATACAATCTTTTACGTCAATAACCACCTATACAAATGTCATTCTAAAATTGGTCGCTTTATTCCGATTCAGTTCGATATGTCCCACCTGACGCTGGAAATCGGCCCTCAAACACGCTTAATTGCGCATTAGTATTTTTTTTATCAAATCAGGCCATAAGAAGAAACATTATGAAAAAACATTAACTAATAAATTTTTAATAAAGTTCCTAAAAATATAAATTTAAATCTAAAATAAGTATATAGTTAAAAGGAGTCCCTTTAGGTAAGGTTCCGATTATACTGGCAGCGTTCCCCCTTTGAATAGCAGGACTAATTCTTTTACCGAGGTAGCTGCCAGGTCTTCGTCCTTCTGTGATAACGACTAACCTTTTTGAAAACTCCTTAAAAAGCTTTTTAGCGCTAGGACCCCACGGACTAAGGGTGTTGTGTATAGTATGTGTTTAATATATAGATACCTATTAGCGAGCATTTTGGTGTATAATTTGCACAAGTTTCTCATCTAGGTGGATTACAGTTTACGTCTAGTCCGATCAACGAGGAGCTTTGTTATATGGAGACCTCCGAATAATTCTCCCGTCTATGAAACTTGGAAAATGGTGATTATATGTAATGCAGATTATAGATACACAATAATCCAATAATTTTATTTGGTACGAGATGTTAGGTATTTTTACCTGAACATAAAAATCGTAAGTCTCAGTAAAAATATTCTCGGTCTGAAATTCTTTCATTACACGTACTTTCATTACACAATTATGTACTATTTAGAATATGCTTGTGAAATATCCACTTTCTTTTATTTCAGACATACCTACACAAAATATCACTATGAACATTTTGCACTTTAATTTATACTGAATAATTGCTCGGCTGATTTTTATTTTAATATGCTTTAGTATGTTCAAATTCATAGCTTTTCTCAGGTATCCAAAAGATTTTTTACTGTGGAAAATTTTATTACTAATTTTGCTTAGTTTCGTAATGAGAATAATAACTCCGTCCATTCTTATACATCGATTGGCTTTTTGATTATAAATATTAACAGATTTATCAATTATCCAACCAATTTTCGAATGTTGACATACTTCGAAGCATAAAAGCTAGCAAACATCTCGTCTGCATTCAGCAGCAGTCGGGATAAACAAATATGTTTAAATTAGGGGATTTTCTCATTACCATTTACCATTTTGGAGCGAGCGAACTGTGTGATAAAAAGAGATGGGTGACGCGATGTAGCAGTACTGTTTTTGGCGGCTGTCAGTTCAGTTTGGAAACCCATGAAGGCTTCTTGAAAATGTCTGTCATTAGTTTTTTTTTTTAATTTAAGTGAAATTGTGTATATTTTGAAGCAATAGTTCTCCTGTAACATGGTAAGTTAATCGGTTATTTATAGTTGTTTATTACAGCGAAATAACCCCGAGAAATAATCATTCAAAAGTTAAATTAGTGCAAATTGAATGTATGCTTGTATACGGCCCATATTTACCAATGCGCTTTAAATTTAAAAAAACGTAGTTTGATTATTTTATTCCTTAAACGTTTTACATAAAATGTTAAGTCAGAATATCACAGGTAACGCAAATCTTTGAATATTTTGTATACAGAAATAATATTTAGTTTTACATTACTGCATGTTCGATATTTTGTGTCGACTGTTTATTATGGGATATACAAATATGTTTAACTTAAGATGGTTGGTATAAATCACATGAACGAAAGGTAATCTCATTTTAAGCTACAAATGTTACTTACTTAAATAGTTAATTACTTAATTGTCAGTAACTACTGACATCATAAATCGGTTTCGTTTGACAGCTATTACTTGCCCTTCTCTTCCGATAGGAATATTAATTTTATGGTGTAACCCAACTCATTTTATCGTATCAAGTCACAATGCGTTACTCTTCAGATCGTGCCAGATGCGCGCGCTGATAAAGAAGGTGATTTAGTCTTTTTCCATAGTAATCAATCTTTCCCCGACTATGTATCCTGAAATAAGTGCAAAAAATAATGTAGGTATTAAGGTAGGCTACCTAAAGTATAAATTATCTAGCAATGGAGACATTATTCACTTAGTCGTTTCCTTTCCCTCTTTTGATGATTATTTTATTTTACTGTCGATTCAATTAATTATTTCAGACAAAAAATATCATTGAAAAAAAATCAATTTGTTATATTTTCACAATTGACATTTCAAAAATTTTATATGCACATTATTTTTTTCCTGAAAGAACTTAAAAAATTAAGGCACCCATATTTTTTATTTACATTACCCAGTGTTTTCACTAAAAAAATGTTTAAAAACTCTCCATTCTAATTTTCTCGATTTTGATTCTAATGTAACATCAGATTTAAATTATGCAAACAGTAACCAAACAAAGCTAACATAGTATCTTTTCTTATTTAATATTATTTTGATGCCTGGAAACTACTCAAATTTTCTCGTTACTACAAATATCACTCATATTTCGAATGAGGAATGAATATTTTTTAGTTCAGATACGAAATAAATTATGATGATTATTTTGTATCTGAACTAAAAAATAATTTGAATGCAAATTCAAGTTTTTTTTTTTTTTTAAATAATCTTGAATTTACCATATCTAAATTTATCGATAATATCCAATACAAGAGCGGAAACAACAATTAAAGTGACAGCTGACAGCAAGCTCTAAGTTCAAAAGTAATGTCATTGCAAGGGCGAAACCTGTGAAATGCCAACTGCAATGTTCTTTTCAGTCTTTTTCCATATAACTTAAAAAATAAAGCGCAAAAAAATTAAAAAATGTTTAACGTGTTTTGAATCGCAAAATATTAAAATGGTTATCGAATACATTTAAAAAAATGAAATGTTGTCAATGAAATCAATTGAATTCAAAAGTGAATTTACAAGCCATGACATAACAAAGACACTTTTAAACGATTTTGGAGCACATACTTGCTGTGTTTTTTTTAACATATCAAAATTTTCGTCTATTTCCTTTAATGCATCCTGCATACTACGAAACGTTATGAATGAACTGTGTGACTGAAATTAATGTTTGGAGCTAAAATCGGTACCTAACTAAACACTGCTTAGATATGGACTTGTGGTACAAAGAAAATACTCGCAGCATAAGTACCTAGAACGGGAGCTTGCGCTTACTATCCTCCCGTCGGAGCCTGATAATGCCTTCCTCAATAAATCAGCTATACAAAACAAAAAATGTTTTTCAAATCGGTCCAGTAGGTCCTTGGCGCGTTCAAACAAACAAACGAACTCCTGCAATAAAGTATTATTATAGCTGTAAGCAGATATGGGACTGCACCCGGGATTATCCCAATACGCATGTATACGCGGAAAGTTTCTCGAAAACTTTCTTAAGTGAAAACTTATACGGAAACATTCATTTTTCAAAGTGTTAATGGGGTGAATGTGTTTTAACATGCCATGTAATAGATCTGAAGGTAAATTTTTCATATATTATGTGTGTTTTGTTTACGTTTACCGCTGATCCTGTACAAAAAATAACCGATGATAAGGAAAAGTGCGTTCATGTAAATTTTCTTGAATTTTGCTGGTGTAATAGTCATCAAATTACCCAAAACCCGGCCAAGTGCGAATAGGACCCACGCACTGAGGATTACGTGCCACCCTTGAATTGAGTTCGGGGTCAACTTACTTCCACCTAGCGAAAATATCACAATATTTTTGATAGCAAAAATAACTTTGTTTTTGATAGTGTTTCAATGAAAGACATAGTTATATTTGCGCTTTTTGAAAATGTGATATATCTCTACCACGATACGTTACTTTGCAAATGCTGGATTATTTTGTACATCATAAAATGATCATCTTCATCATCTTTTACATCATTCATAAGTAAAATAAAGATTTTGAGGGTTCCGTAGCCCAATGGCAATAAACGGAATCCTGAAAGTTTCGTCTATCTGTATGTCCGTCCGTATGTCAGAGCCACTTTATTCGTAAAATATTATAGCATCACACAGCTAAAACTTGGCAAGTATCTTGTTAACGGCTCTCCGATTCAGATACAAAAACAAATACATGACAATCGTGCCCATACGTGAAACTAAAACCTAAGCTCAGCTCTTTGATATTCCAAAGGCAGACTATTTGATTATGAGGGTTACTTTTTTTTGCTCAAACCTATGCGTGTAAGGTACCTATCTTTAGAAAGGTCTTTTAAATTGGCATTGACTCTCCTTTTTTTTCCAACATTCGAATTACAAGTGTTCCAGCAATGGGCGTCCCCGCTTAAAATTTTGAAGTAAGCTAGTAAAATTTTTAATAATGAAATTTACTATGTAGATCTTTACAAATACTTTCATAGGAAATCAATTTGAACGAAATCTAACGGGTATTCTGTGAGGTATAATACATTTTCATCAACTGCCAAACAAAGTAATTTTTGCTGTAAACAAAATTTTGTGTTATGTTGGTTAAGAAGAAGTAAGTAGACCCCTAGTTCAGTTAAAGTAGGCACGGAACCCTCAAAGTGCGATTCCGTCTCGCACTTGGTGGGGTGTTTTTTGAAACCGACTCTCGCGCCTTTGGAACTCTAATTAGAGCCTCAGTAAAAAATCTACGTAGTTTACAAAATTAATCGTGATAAGAATAATTTAAATTTCTCTCAGTTTTTTTCTTTTTCAAGCTGATGTGACCATGGACACAAGAGGCAGACACGAGCGAATGATTTGATTGCCCCCTTTTTTAAGCAACTTCAATCGGCTGTAACGCGATAACGTACGACGTAGGACTAATTGACTGGACTTAATAAATTGGTACATATAAAAACTGTAATCTACCTCGATGAGAAACTTGTTCAAATCATATACCGGAATGCTCGCCAATGTATATTAACTGATAATGTATTATAAGGAACTCAATTGGATTAACGTTATATTGCTTAGGATCGATTCGTAAATGAGCCATTATTGCTCGTAAAAAGTAAAGAATAAAAATGGTTATTGTGGGTTATATCTAATAGATAGACATTTTCCGCCGTGAACTTTTTTGTAGATCTTTTTAAAGTGTATAATACTGTAGTACATAATTTAGATCCATCTCGTAGGGTTTAGCCAGCATTGCAATGTGAACGCAAAAAATGAGTTCATTTACGACTACACTTATGAACCTATACTATATTGTGAATTTATAATACATATAAATCTTCCTCTTGAATCATACTATCTTTTAAAAAAACGCATCAAAATCGTTTAAAAGATTTAAGCATACATACATACAGAGAGCGGGAAGCGAGTTTGATTTATACTATGTAGTGATAGTGATTGTGTGCTATGGTGATGTGATGATAAGTTTGTAGGATATTTTTATACTGTTTCCGCTTTAACAAAATAAAACCTAATAACTAAATAAATATTTAAGGGAGTCTCCCATAAAACAAACGCAATTTTTTGCTCGATATTTATTGCTTACGTTTTCAATAAAAACATTGAAAACGTGCGGGACGTAGATTTACATTTGGCCGTTTTTTTTAAAGAAATTGCGAGATATTAGCGCGAGAGGGGGGAAGTACCGTCATAGTATACCTAAATCCTTGCGAACAAATTACATGAAATAGTAGATTGTTATACAAGGGGAGAAAGTGACCCATTTCACTCGAGAAGTTCTTGGCGCTCGAACGGAGTGAGAGCGCTAACAATTCGAGAGTGAAATGAGTGCTTTCACCCGAGTTTTACATACTATTTTTCATTTCAACTGTGAGGAAAAATAAATAAATTTATTTAGATATTTTGTTGTTTGGCGAGAGATGAAATCTCAAGTTTTTACATCACATATCAGTTTCTTTACTGTCGTTATACATAAAACACAAGATTAGAAGGACAGTAAAGGAGCGGAAGGCAACAGAGTACTACGACGAGTACTAAAACGCGGACGATATCTAATATTTCAAATCAATGTTAAAAATATCTATCGTTTTTTTCTCACAGACAATACTAATAGGAGAAGAACGCAACCTTGCGAAAACAAGGTTACTTGTCACCAAAACTACCACAGATTATGTGAATTTTCAAGTTCAATTTTGCCTCATGAGATAGACCAAACTAAAAATATATCGTCAAAGACAAACAAGATGTGTCAATTTAAAGTAAAATAAAATGACTTTATTCATGACGGGCAACCGAAATATATTTTTAGATATTAAATTGTAAAAAATTAGACCAATTGTACATTTTTCAAATCAGTGACCCTAATAAACACGCTTTTAATGTTTAGCTAAACTTAAAAATATGAAAAGCTTGTTTATTTTAATAATATAATGTGACTCAATTACCTTTAGCTTCATGTCTGATCGTAGCAATTAAAACTTAATTACTTTCCACCTAGGGATGGAAAAGCTATTTTCCACCCGTCTATCTTCACATGAAAGTTCAATTTTCCGAACAGAAAATAAAAATAAAATGTCAACACAGTTTCTTTTCAAAACCGGAACCTTTACGGAAAAAGGTTGTTTTTGTCTAATGTTGGGTAGTATTTAAAGAAGTGGTCCTTACCGGCGGTAAATACCTTCGTATGAATAATTGTTTGATGTATTTTTACACATTGTGAAAGGATTCGTCATATATTATGGCAGCGAGAGTTCCAGACACTTAGCGTCTAGCGGCTATCTCGGTGCGCCTTGTGATATGAGACATAAATGAGAAAACTTCTTACTTCTAATTTTATAGTCTTTATTTCAAATTCTTCTGCATTTCCACAGCGAAAATTCAATAATGCTTTACATTACCTCATTACTTAAGAAAAAAGATGTTAGTGTTACACGATAAACCACATACTCGCTGTGTGTGACTTATGTAAGCCCAATGTATTTACTTTATTACACATTCTCTTTGTCATATGTTCAAAACATCATAATTTATTCACCTATCTAGATTTGATCAACGTTTGATATGGAAATGCCGGATGTGTGCAGCACCATCTTGAATGTATTTCGGCTATGATATTAGGATTACTTAGATTAATCTTTAGATTATCTAAGTGTAATGATAATATTTTATGAATTGTAAATTCATTATTTGAAGGTTTTTTGGGACACTTATTAGATTTTTATGTCTGGCGTATAACCAATGTTCATTTTGACGTCAATAGATAGTTGACCCTGATGGGATGGTGGAGGTTAAATTTATTTCAAATATTTTAACTATTAAAATAATAATCTATGAGGCTAACTAAATTCGGTAGGATTAGCAACTAATAAAATAATGAATTTACATAGTTTAATTAATTGATTATCCCTACAAATAAAAATTTAAGACATAGAAATAAATGTCGTCCCCACTGTATAACTACAGTTGTGGGTTTTGATTTGTAGAAAAGTGAGCTGCATGTCTGAATATGTCCTCTATTTGTACTTTCTCTTTGTGCCCTATCTTTGTGTTAATTTGTTGGAATATAACGTGAACGTGTTTATTATTAAGCACCCCACGTGCGGTCACAAAAGAAAATAGCTTCGACACGGGAGATTACAGAAAAAAGCTTTTTGAAGAGGTTCATTAGAAGACATCAATCAAGCTCAGAAAATGGCTAAAGTCAAATACAGGAAGCATTGTGGTGACAGGTCTTAGTGTGTTTAAATTACTACCCTGTTAGCACCATGCTTTATTTGTGTTTGACTGACTACTGAAGAAACTTCAAGATACAAGACAATCATTACATTTATTCATCCAATAAGGAAACTAAAATAACTTTGTATGTTTTTAAACAAACATGTTAGCTGTCTTTCAAAGGATCGTGACCAAAACTCTATAGAAACTCGGCCTACTTTGCGTCTGCATACGTCTTTACAAAATATTCGGATAAAATATATTAATATTTGAAGGAATACAGACAAAAAAATTTTTGAAAAGTAATTAGGGGTTTACGAGGAATTCAATGGCAGATTAGACATTTTGAGGTTATGTTTTGTGATTGCAGAGTTAATGCACTTCATCTTCCTTCATTTTTATACATTCTGAATGTATCAAAATGATAATTGTTATATTTTACTAAACTAATTCAATACTTACTTACTTTGTTACCCTTAAAATACCAGTACAATTATAATTTAAACAAGATTTTTGAAATATAAACAACAAAGACGCAATCTGGGCTAGGATTTGGTCATATCCTTTGAGCATTAATCCGTTTTTAACTTTTGAACTACGTCACTACATACTTAGTTTAAAAAGCAAAGTCGCTTCCCGCTCACTGTATGTATGTATGTATGCATGCCTAAATATTTAAAACTATGCAACGGATTTTAGAGATGTTTTATTATTAGATAGATTGATTCCAGAGAAAGGTTTATATCTATAAAACATGCATAATTTAGTATAGGTTTCTAAATGAAGTCGTACTCAAACTAATTTTCTGCGCTTACATTGCAAACGGTGGCTGAACCCTACGAGATGGATCAAAAAAATTGACCATAGTATTGTACGTGTATAGATCCCACCAAACTATGTTCTATCATGGTAACCCCAAATCGACATCAACTAACCAACATTATGAAAAAACATTAACTAATGAATTTTTAATAAAGTTCTTAAAAATATAAATTTAAATCTAAAATAAGTATATCATTAAAAGGAGTCCCTTTAGGTGAGGTTCCGAATATACTGGCAGCGTTCCCCCTTTGAATAGCAGGACTAATTCTTTATCCGAGGTAGCTGCCAGGTCTTCGGTCTCCTGTGATAACGACTAACCTTTTTGAAATCTCCTTAAAAAGCTTTTTAGCGCTAGGACCCCACGGACCGAGGGTGTTGTGTATAGTATGTGTTTAATATAGATGGCCTACTGACGTCCACGAGGATGGGTTCTGGCGTGGATTAGTATCCACGTCACTAGCCACCTACACCCCGCAGTCTCACCTCTCTACAACCTTAAGGAGTCCACACTAATGTTGCTGCCTTGCTACCTTCTGGTGTGCCTGCCATGGGAGGCTCATTAAGTGAACGGCGAGTCACCGTCTGCCGTAATTATCGAGATGAGGCATATGATATGGCAGGCGTACCGATGTCTCATCAATATCCCAGCAACCGGTCCAGCAATTCCCTCACCATAGTCCCGGCATAGTCTTTATCTTATCTGCAATAGTCCTTGCACCTGGCGGGTGCTGTTTTTGGCTGTATCTTCTGAATAGTGCAGACAAAGATAGTACCCACCAGATGTACATATCCCAACACATTAAGGTAATTCTCAAAGAGGCTTCTTCCTGTTGGATCTATATCCCCAGGTAAGCCTTCCAAAAGGACCGGTTTCGGCCGTGATATCCCGCAGGAGAGATACAATAATAATAATAAGTTAGTAAAGTAAGTAAATAAATTATTGATAAAGTTGCGAAAAACATTAACATCAATATTGACATCTCATAGACTGTTTTCCGAGACTAAACATCTTGATATTAGGTACGGTAAATACAAATATTGCTATAAAGCTCTTACATAAATATTTAATTGAGAATCATTTATTTCATCAAAAACAACTCTCCCTTAAAGCTACTTAAGTTTTATTTTCTTCGCATCTAAGGCGATTAACTTTGTTTGAGAGATACTTACGAGCTTAATAATTCTGTCTGAGAATAAATTATTTTTCCATTATTGATAAGTGCTTTTTACGGCTATTTTTTGTTGTAGGTACTCACCTAATGTAGGTACTCACAAAACAAAACTCTTCAGAACTTGCAACCTCTGGACAAAAACCGGCCAAGTACGAGTCGGACTCACGCACTGACCCTCAATCCGTGCCAACTTTAACTCAATTAGGGAATCCACTCAGTAAAATACCACGATATTTTGTTTACAGAAATATAACTTTGTTTTTTATTGTGATTGTATGAAGTACAAAGTTATGTTTGCGGTTGTTGAAAATGTGCTATATCTCAAAAACTTCTCGTTCGATCCCGTCCGGACCAATTTTCGTTCAAAGTATTTGTTAAGATCTACATTACATATTTTTTTAATTTACACTTGCTTATTTTAGACGTTAGATGGGGGGGCGGACTCCCATTTTAGCACTTTGGAAGCGTCTAGCTATGAAACGTTAGACTTAAAAAGAAAATGGTTTTAAAAACCTCTATGTCATTTAAAAAGACCTATCCATAGACACGCGCATAGGTTTGACTACAAATTTTTTTTTGTTTTATTTTTATGTATAGGATTGGTGTTTTATGTTTGGTTTTAGTTTTATAATTGTATTTAATCGTTACTGAAATCTGTTACTGAAATTTTTACTCTTTAGTTACTTAAATTCACCAATTTAGTATTTTATCCGTCAAATCCAGCGTTTTTGAATAATATTAGAATAGGACAAAACCTTTTACTGAACAATAGATTTTTTTTGGAAAAAAATGATTAGGTTTACGAGTTTCTATTAGCTTTCGTAGTTGACATATATTCATTTTATAAAATTAAGTAGGGTTGAAGCCTTGTGTTAAAGCCCCGGGGGTAGTCGCGCCGAAAACTAATGCATAATGAGTATGAGAGTAGGTCTCAGTGAAGCGTCTACAAAAAAGTTCTCACTAAGTGCCGCGAGAGATACAGTCGTGCTAAGTTAATAAATTTTCTCGTAAAAGGTTTCGTCAAAACAAATTGGTACCTTCTTGCGTAATGGAAAATTTTTGTTCTATTTTAGTTGTGTTATGTATCGCTCCGTGTTGACAAAAAAATAAAAAAGAAGCTCTAATACAATGTTACATTATTGTGTATTCTGTGTTATGCTGATGTGATGATATTCTTTGTAAGATATTCTATTTTCAAATTAAATTGAACAGCTAAATAGCTTTTTTTTAAAATTTATATCATAAGTATACAATAATTAACTAATTTTGTTAGGTGATACTTCAAGGTAAAAGATTTCTTTAATCACTTGATCCTTAGGCCTTTTTTGTGTCATTCGAGATTTTGATTAATCGATGCAGTGTACTTATTCGTAGTCTAAGCTCATGCCGATATTGTGCTTGTTAAACGAAAGGTTTCGGTTATTTATCATTCGTATTTCGTATACAAAGCATATTCGATTTCAAGATGGAAGCCGCTTACACACTTGCATTTTTTTTTCTGACGAAAGCGCCGAATCATTTTTTTCGTGATATAAATTAGCTGACACTGCAAAGTGCTTAGGTATTCCTGAATTAATTGACTGACATTAAATGTTATGCTGAGTCATATAAGCATATAAAAAAATGTGTTTACTATTGATTTAACTCACAATTTATGGAAAATCCGAAAAAATTACTCGTCGATCTCACACATAACAATTGCTATAAAAATGCAATTAAATGCAACATAATTATATTTGTCCGTGTAGTATATGAACTCTGTGTCTGATTTTTCAAACAGCCATTCTCAGGCAAAACCATTATCCTGAAGGGTCACTTAAGAAAAGTGTGTGACATCTTCTTATACGCAATAGGCCGATTTTAAAACCTGTTGAACATTGCCTTGACTTGTCTTGATGACTTGCCTTGGCGTTAACACATTTCATAAAAAATGAACATACTGCCTATCCTTTTTTATCATATTGATGTTTTATCACAGAATCTTAAGCTTCTTAATTTTTAAGATCTAACGTTACGTAAATTTATTACAGGTTACAAAAAATATGGCTTCAAACGAAGGACACAACGACGCGACTTGTAGTTCCAAGGACTTCAGACATGAGCCTTCCAGCTCAAAGTCTAATTACGAGTACAACCATCAGCCAGAACAGCCCACTTCTAGTGATCAATCATACGACGACCGCCCTAGCACTTCCATGGTTGCTCCTGCCCTACGACGTGTTGAATGGGATACATTAGAGAAGAACTGGTCAGGTTATTCAAGCTCAGGCTCTTCTTGGAGAGGACCTTCCAACAAACAACCAGCGTATACTCCTAGGGCTCCTTTTGTTTCAAAAAAAGGCAAAGGAATCGGCAAAGGGCGCCGTAATTACGAGCGGACATTAGCTTCTGGATGCAGCTCATCCACCTATCTAGGGTCAATTTCTAGCACAGTCAGCCTGACGTCCACTGATACCCTGACAGCTGCAATGGCTAATCTTGGTCCTGAAGAATCGGACAGTGCAACAGGACCAATAGATCTGTCTAATAAACATGTTCCTACTAGCACCAGTTATGATCTTAATTCCGGTAAGAATTTATGTATACAATTAACTTTATTATTCTATGTCATTTACTAAGTTAAAAAACATCGTTGTCTAAAAGCCCCTATAACACTATTGCCAACGAAGAGGTCTTTTACGTACAAAAGAGTTTACTTACTAATTTGCTATCTAATTTTAATGACGCTATTAAAATCAGAAGTCATCATTCAAACCGAGCACATGCTGTGTTTCTTTAAATAAGTTAAAATAATCTGCTTTGAGATACGTTGTTAACTTTAAATTGCAAAGAATACCTATCCTATATATATATATATACCTATCTTTTTGAGGGCGACCCTATTTATTCTAATTGTTTAATGATTGCTGTTTCGAAATAACCTGTGTGGATTAGTGGCTTTTGTGCTCTTACACTTCGATTTATGCCAGTTGCACAAATGACTTACATGTTTGTGCTGTTGTAGTTTTAAGACAGTCTCTTTTATATTGGGATAAAGACGTTACAAACATTTTCAGATCGGAACAGTAGTTACTCGAGTCATTGCTAAAGAAACAAATAACTTAACATTAATAGCGAAAACAAGAATTACATCTAACCCATACTCAATCATTATCGTGATTGGATGGATGGCAACAAAACATCTTACACCAAAAGACACATTCCAGTGGATCGGAACGACTCTTCAAGGGAACATTTTATTACTGATCTGGAAAAACAAGGGTCTTCACGTTGCCGCAAATTTTGAGGATACCGATGTAATAGGAGGCCAGCCGGTAACCTGCACCTGCATATTATATGGATACGCAAATACATTCAAATGGTATAGAAACGGCAAAGAGATTGCTTTAGATAACAGAGTTCAATGGATGATGAGGGTAATCAATTTGAAAATCAAATCAAATATTCAAATTGAAAATCAAGCAAACTATCCGTCACGATCATGGTGTGTACAAGTTCGAAGTATGGAATAATTTTAAATTTCGAACGTGCCGAGCGAAACTCTTTGTGGGAATCCAAGGATCAACGCCCATTTGTCTCGGTCCAAGGGCACGGTTTACTCTTGATGTGCAAGAGAAGCTAAAACCGGTCAATGTATAATATTGGAGACAATTTTGAACTCAGTGCTACTATCAAGTTCCGAAGTTTTGCAAACTACCGATGGTTCAGTAACAACAAAGCCTTGCTTGCCTTGCAAAACTCAACTATCAATGTCTGGAGAAGCAGAATCGATGACACTGAAATTTATGTGGTAGTAGCTAAAACCGAACATGGCATAACGTCTAGCTGGTCCGCTGTGCATGTTTTTAATAATGTTGACGTTGATGAACATAAATATCATAAATAAGATTCTGTTATTGAAGAAGCGCCAATAGATGTTGTAGCGTTTATTGGGGAGGAGGTTCGCCTGTTTAGCAAATTGAGATCGTCGTTCTACCGGTCAAAGGCTAGATGGTGCCGTGTTGGACGAAGCTTGTACTTTGGCAATCGCACTGTGACAATAGATTACGGGGATGGCCATTTGGGCCTGAGGATCAGGGATATCATGCTTGGCGATGAAAGTGAATATGCCATACAATTGAAGGATAAACTGTCAGGCAAAAACAAAGTCGAAGAGTGCAACGTTACCGTTTTCAGTAAGTTTTGTCTCTGCTGTAGGCTTGTTGCTACGCACCATGATTTGTGAAAAAAGTAGTACTAAGTTTTATAGCAGTCTCAACGAAGTTAACTAAATACTTATTGGCTACAAAATAAATAAAATTTAGTAGGTATTAGGTATAACTAATGATAACAAATAACATCTTTATATTACAGACGATAAATTAAGCAATGAAAACGTTAACGTCCTAAAACCATTATATTCTTGGATCATTAACTATGGTTCAATCGTGAACCTGGATTGTAAATTTGGGGTTAGTGACTGCAACCACTACTTCGTACAATGGGCATTATAAAGTCACACATACTGATAGCCGATTTATGGTTAGTATTTTCATTTAAGAATGGTACTGGTGGTAATGGTAGGAACCATTATCTGAACCATAGGTGCCAAACCAATACCTTAAAGGTTGAAGCAAATCTACCCACCTGGCACGTGAACAGCACCAACCAGGCGTCAACCATACGGAAGCACGTTACGTAAAGGGAACAGCATCGCCCTGCCAATGCCAGCAAATGAGATCGGCACCGAATAGCGAACGCCGCGCCTTGCATCGTGTTTGATAAAACTTATGACTGTTCTATTTGTGAATGAAAGCCCGTTGGACAGGGTAGACGGATAGTCGTTACCCAGCGGGCAACGCGTCGTAAGCGCGCCGCTGGTCGAGAGTAGGTCCCGAGTTGGTCTCGATCCGAGGTGGTGACATTACGAAGTTGATTGATGTGCGTTGAAGTATGAAGTTTCATACAAGGAATACTGAACGCCTCGAGTTGATACGGTGCGGTCACCATAACGGGTGTATAGATGTGCTACAACCTTAAGACTCCAGTTAAGCAAAGGTAATACTACACTTTACCAGAAGGGCTCACTGAAATACAAGGAGGTTAAACAGAAATATTGAAAGGAAAATATTCAAAATGGTCCTATGAAGGATTCATTTTACTTACTAACATTAATAATATTGTTAATCTTAAGGTTGGTATATGTGTCATTTTCAAAAGCTTTTAAATTATTCAATGCTAAAATAATTTTCACGTATATAAAAGTTAGCATCACCATGATAAAATATTTTGGTACTTAAGAGGGCTATGACAGTTTGGAGAATCTCAGATTTTAACTCACTTTGTATGCCAAAATATCGTTTAAATTTTGGTAGTCATTTGAACTTACTGGTCCAATAAAAAATAAAACAGGGCCGACATATTGTGGAGGAACGTAATCCTTCAAGTTTATGATATTTCGATAACTAATGTCATCAACTTATCTAGAAAACTGCACCAGAATATTCGTCAATTTAGCGTCTATTATTGAAAATTCAAGGCTTTTAAAAAGCAGTCCGTTCAGTCATGTTTTGGGATATAGCTGCACCAAAATTTGTAAAAAGTCATATGAGTTCTACGCCAACTTTTCTCATGTAACTAATTATTTTCAGACTGAAACCGATAGATCTGGTTTCTATAAGGATCAGCCTCCATTGCCGATCAACCGTGCTCTATTTCTACTTGGAATATCACCGGTAAGTCAACTTATGTATTAGTAATATGTAATAAGGGTAACTGGGAGGCTGCGGTGGCGCCTTACCAAAACAAGAAAGTTTTACCAATTAATTATATTGTTTTAGCCTGGAAGACGACGTTTTCTATTATCTCAATGTTTATAAAGCATTTGGTAATGAGAAATACTTAATTATACAATTCACTGAGAGTCAAATTCCTGCTTGTCGAGAGTATAATACCATGGTGTGCCGGAATGTCAAAAAAGAATTGTGAGTAAAAAATCTTAAAGCCCGTGTTAATAAAATGGTCTTTATCATAAAGTAATCTAACGTCCAGTTTCTCAATTTATTAACAAGTTCAGGTTTGTGCGTCATATTTGTAGTATTCGTCTATAAGCGTTTTTTGTCGCTGGTGAAACAGGCCCATACGCAACACTTAAATCAATCAATCAATCATTAATTAACGGATATACCAGAGGAATGATTTTTTAGGGGTTTGCATTAGATCTTATATATTTAATAACGTGGTGGCTACGTTAGGCTGTCACCCACGGGTCACGTCTTTTATAACCGCGCAAAAAAATTTTCTTAGTTTTGGTTTAGGACCTGTTTAATTACATACATTTTACTATTTGTTAAACAGGCTTGTGGTTTTAATCATATGAAGCTCCAAAGAAAGCACTGTAAGATACATTTGAAAATCGTTGTTCTTTTAGTTAACTCACTAAAAATCTAATACTTTGTAAATATTAGTAAGTACTTCCTTATTTTAAAAAAAACCTACAATTATTGAAACAAATATTAGAAATAAGATTCTTTGTAGCATTCAGGTTTGCAAAATTGTCGAGTTTGAAATCTCGGTTACGGGCTAAAATCACTTTGAAGCCTCTTATGAGGCTAAGCTAAGAAACGAAGTCTCTTTTTAGTTTAATACTAAAAATTTACAATTTGCAGTTGGTGGATTTCGGACTTTTCCGTCGGTTTAACTCGGCTTACGAAACGGTCCTACATGGAACAAGAAACTACGTATCCTGAAGAGCTAAATTTCGATCACCTATCAGTCAGATCCGATATGCGGAGTTAAGGAGTATTGACCTATTTTCTGTGAGTATTCAAGGGATTGCAAGTGAAGGTTAAGTATGATACAATTAATTTTATTTAGTGTGTGTGTCTGTTTACGCTTTTTTATTTTTATTGTGCTAAAAATGCTAGTTAGTAATTCGGTATCATTTTATTTCAATTATTGTAATTCACTTCATTATATTTGATTTTTGAATAATGAAGTGACTTCCATGTCTCGTGGAAGACTAACTTTCACCGATCTGATAACTCGATAAGACATTTAATATGTTTTATCAAATATAAATTATGAACAAATACGCCTCTAATAACATACTTGCCTATCCAAATAATGATTACGGTTATTTTTATTTTTATCATTTTTCTTTCATCACCTTTTCACTCTAATAATATCCGAATGAGATTAATCTCAAATGATAGTTTTTAACAAACAGAATATGGCGTTAGGTTCGTTCCTATTTCAGTGCACGGCTACCTGGCAAGTAGACATCAACTTGCTGTTCACATGAACAGGTAAGACAAAATAGGTAACTAACATTGATCTGTTATCTACCTAGACATATTGTGTGTGAAAGACTATCATTTAAAAAATAATAACATTCGTATATGACAAGACTGAGACTTATGAAAAAAATGAAGTCAATTCTAAAAAAAAAAGTCTTAAACAAACTTTTGACCCTGGAAAGGAAAGGAAGCCATTTTAGGAAAACAATTTGTTTTTGGAGTCGGTGCTCTGATAGTTGATGCACCGATCGATGTATAAAGTGATGGCACCGACTCCAAAACGAAATTGTTTGCCCAAAATGACTTCCTTTCCTTTTAAGGGTCAAAAGTTTATTTAAGACTTTTTAGTGCAAAATGCACTATGGTTTAGAAGTCGGTTTTTTACTTTTTTTTAAAGTTAATTTTATTCCTTCACTTTTAGTGATTACAAGACGGGGGGGAGGGGGGAAGTGCACTTAATGTCTATGTTCTTCAAGAAGCCACAAATTACGTATCATAAGTTCTGTCATTTGTCATTATAATTACTGAACTCCTAAGCGTTGATTTTCACCATCAGCTCAGCTCCACAAAATATTGATCATCAGACGTAACAACACGTCAACATTGAGATTTTAGTAATAAAACACTATATATGCCTTCAAAATTTGAGGGTTACGCAGATCCCATCATCAGATCCTGAATTGGCAAGATGGGACCAACTAGAAGGTACCCTCTAAGTAAACGAAAAAAATTCCGAATCGGTCGACAATTGACTGAGATATAAGGTAACATAGATACAAAAAAAAACATACAGTCGAATTGATAACCTCCTCCTTTTTTTAAGTCTGTTAAAAATAGTTATGAACACTTCTCGATAGGTTATCATGGGCAAAATTAAAAAAAAAGTCTCATCGAGTTATCAGACTGGTGAAGGTCGATTTTCACCGGTTCTTAGACTAGGCACTCGAAAAGTTATTAATTTTTTTTACATAAGACTATTTTTTGTACAATTTGATCGAAGAATCGTAGTTAAAACAGATATATCATTGAATACTATACATTTTGTTGCACTTATTTCTTAGGTAAGTAAGTAAATGAAGTGTGTTGAAATCAATTTAACTAGCTAATATTTCCCAAATTCCTTAAGATACCTATTGCAAATAGGATGTTCCAATTTTTGCATGTATGCACTTTGCCTAAACTGATTCAACTGTAATTAGCTATTAGCGGGGGACTTATTAGTATAATGCTAAGTTGGGCGCACAAATGTATGCAATCTTCGTTCCTTTCTTTTGATCTTCCTCCCGTCTTTCCGATTCACAAGGTTATCATCACACCCCAAAATTTTCTGATCCAACCATCCAAAAGTCGTGATTGAGTTATAACCTTAGCTACAGATTTCTACATACACCTATACGTCACACTTTTGTCTGGACTCGCAATATTGTGGTGTGCGTCTTGTCTGGCTATCAATATTGTAAGGAGCGTTCTTAGATCAACCTGTTGTTTGTGGCTTGTTCTCTTATATCTCATTCAGCAGTGACGACGAAAATTGCGTACAAATATTTATGTAATAATGGGAACAGCTAGAGAAGAGAGTCGTCTAACGTGTTTATTGAATGAGACGACTGATAAAGTTATAATAAAATCAGTCGTCTCGAGTGCATCGTGAACGTTCTACGCCCCAAGACGCGCATTCGCGCACCGTTTGTAAAACTGATTGCGAACATCAGTGCAGCTAATGCAAGATTGTTATCAACGACTTAATCGCCTTTGTAAGTAAACAAATAGACACACTTCCTGAAACTGGAATACTACGGGTATGCTTAAGCGCCTACAATACCAAATAGATTGAGGCAGGCAGAGCACTTGTCTATCTAATATTAGCTTCCAAAAAAAAGGTTACGAGAAGAGAAGAAGGTTCGGATCGGAAGAGTTTAAAAGAAATCATAAAAATTATCAAAGAGTATGAGCCAAATTGTCTTCCTATTTTTGTAGCAAAGAATTTAAACAAATTGCATCCAGTGACCTTTGACCACATTGACGTGACTTCTTTCCTAAAAGATATTAGGAGCATACTGAAAAGTGATATAGCTAAATTAAAGTGTAAGACTTTTGGGATTGGTGTTGACAACGACGCCGTCTAAAGGGACACGAATATTGAGTTTTTAAAGAAGAAATTTAATAATGTAGCTTAATGACAAGCCTATTGTTTAACCTTTCACTACAATAATCAATCAAAATTACTTTACAATAAACATTCGATTGTTTCTGCAGTCGGTGTTCAGAAAGGCGACCATTTAGGTACAGCCCTTTTTAGTTTAGGCATCCATCCGATCTTTTCATTCTTAAATGTTAAATTCAATTCGCCATAATGTCTGAATGTCATATTCCTTAGAGGCAAAGCAGATTTTGTTTTCCAAGACCTTGTCCTGATTACAGGAGGATTTAAGAAATCAGGCTAGAACTGAACCTTTCAAAATGTAAACTAAAATTAATGATTACGTTTAGTCTGGTTCCCGTGAGGATATCATTGATAAATTTAAATCCTTTGCTCCTAACATTATTTCCTAATTCTTATTTCTGAATTGCTTTGCCTTTTGGGCGCCCTACGTTATGATCCCAGCATCGAACCTATTCTTCATAAAATATTAAGTGATTTCAGTCTTGTAGCACATCGCTTTACTATACTTAAATCGTGCCTTTTTGTGCCCCGATTTACGTATGTGCTTATCCTATTTAAGCAAAAGTAATTATTTAAAACCGTTTGACACCCCCTTTAGAAATAGATTGGAAAAAAAAACTTACATTTCGATAATAATTCTTGGGCTCAGTCTTCGCTTCCTATTCGTTTTAGTGGGAGCGGAGTTCGCCAAATGTCTAGTAAAGCCCTCCCTGCTTTTCTCTCCTCTCTGCATAACACTTTCGTTTTAGCCGAAAAAATCTTTGAGCATCCTCGCCAGCTTTCTGAGGTGAGAGAAGCGGAGGAGGTTTGGCAAGGTCTCTGTCCTAGAGAAGACATCCCAAAGGAACGTCACCAGCAAAAACTTTGGGATGTCCTTCTTGCAAGGTAGACCTTAATTTTTGTACTTCAAAATTCCGTCAGCGACAGTGGTCGCGATAGCCTCTTAGCAGTATCCTACAAAGATTCTAGCCACTGACTTCATGCTTTACCGTCGAAAAATTCGGGTACCCTTTTCGATAGTGAGTCTTTCCGGCTGTTTGTGGGCCTCCGCCTATAAGTGAAATCTTTACGTGTCCCTGTGGCAAGAAGGTAAATAGGTTGATGAGCCAATAATAAAGCTGGCACCGAAAGGAAATGGTTTCGTTTTTGAAAAGGTAGATTTTAAGTTATTTTTTTATGTTGCATGTCTTAGTTCTATTTTTTTCTTGTTTGGTTAATAAAGCACTTATCAAAAAAGATCCGGTACAAAGTGATCAAATCAGTTACAATATAATTGAATATCCGGTAATAGCAGAGTCATAACAGCAACTTTTATTTTGCCAGTATACTCGCGCGATGACGTGGCCAGACTGTTGTACACGTCCTCGTGTATACTAATACCTATTAGCTCGGCTTACCCTGAAAATGGGTTAAAAATTTACAACAACATTAAATAGGAACGAAGGCCTCAAACGGAACCGCAGTTACAACTACGCCGGTACTGCAGCACACACGCCCATAACAAAAATCAAAATGAGCTGTTCAAGTGTGTGTGCAATTTTTCAATCAATCAAAACTACATTCTACGTCACAAACATTATGTTCAGCCTACTTTGAGGCATTCTACGGAGGCGATCGTAAGCGTACCTAACTTCTGTTACATTTGAAACGTGTATCGATTACCTTCAGGTCTCTAAAAGTTTTGAAAGGTTTCTCTGCTTATTTTGGACAAATACTAACTTAGGTCACCAACAACATATTAATATCTAGCATTTTTTGTCTGATTTACAGTCAAACCGTGTTTTTTTATAATTATCACTGGCCACTGCTTTCAATATAAGTAGAACCGCAATTAATAAAAATAACTTTTTGAATTACATATAGACCGAAAGTCAAAACACATGACCTGTTTGATTCTTGTTGAGCAAACAGTAAATAGGTAAAACGTGTAACATGCATTGTAAAATGTATGCCATCAACTTTAACGGTTAAAGACATTGCAAAGTGGAAGTAATCAAAGTCCATTCTATTCAGATTGTTGCCTTTTACTAGAAATCAACTTGCAATCGAACCTTCAACTAATTAACATTTAAATGAATAAATAAATATTTCACAACATCACATACATTGCTCCGATCCCAAGCTAAGTAGCTAAAGCCAAGTGCTTTGTTATGGAAATCGGAAACAACGGTGGTACCACAACACCCAGACCCGAGACAATATAGAAAAGATAGTTTTTTTTTCTACATTGACCCGACCGGGAATCGAACCCGGAACCTCACGAGATGGCGACGTTTGAAACAGCGTGCTAGCCACTCGACCATGGAGGTCGTCAAACATTTAGCCACCAAGTAGCAATAAAATGAAAACTACTCACCGGATATAACATACGGATCCAAAAGTGCAATCACGACATTGGTTCGCCAATACCTGACTGGCTCCACGCATAGTGCTGCAGGTTCGCTTTCTTTTTAAGACGCTCTGGACAATTCGACTTCGTTTGCAAGTTGCGACTATAGAAGTATACTACTAGGTCAGATTTTCCGGAAAGCTGGCAACACTGAGTCACCTTCAGTATCTTCTGTTGAAATCACTCCTCGTAGGGCTGCTTGTCTCTTCTTGCACGGCAAAGGGTAGTTATTCGCTGCTGGGGTACTTGTCACAAAATGCTCCATAAAGTAGCTACATGCCATTCCAAGAAACGCAACAGACGACAATAACGATCGGGGTTCTCCCTTGCGCGAGTCCGACTCGCACTTAGCTGGTATTTCGTCACTCGTGTCGATTGCACACGTTTCTTTTTCGCACTGTTCATTATTGTAGACACTTTTTTTTCTTCGCGTGGGGCGTTATGGCGAATCCTACTTCTGATGACGGCGGGTAACTCGTCGGTCACCGTCATCTCGTGATAGGGTGTCCATGAGGGGTCAAGCAAAGAAAAATAGGTTGTAAAGATCACGATATTATTCCATTTCCAATGACACAATATCTCGTAGGAGTGGTGTGAACTTGACAGGTTCGATGGACTATGCCTCTGCCATCGTGTGATTGTGCCAAAAACGATAGTTCAATGCTCTTTAAAATATCAATCAACACATAACAGCAATTTTAACTTTGCCAGTATATGCCCGCTACGACAGATATGTCAACTTAATTTATGCTGACGATATGGTTTTGCTCAGCCCTTTAAAAAGAGGATTCAGAAGACTAATTTCTATTGGCGATAATTATGCACATAAACATATTCTTACGTATAATGTAAAAAAACAGGGAAGTTGTTTTAGATCAGGAAAAGGCCCTGAAAACATACCCAGTGTAACCTTAACTGACAGGCTGTAAGAATTGTGGATTCGTTCAGGTACCTTATAGGCGTACACTCAGGACACATAGTAACGAATCATTTCAGAGACGATTCAGATATCGCAAGGCAGCGTAGAGCCCTTTATACAGTGGACCATATGCTGTATCGAAAATTCTGCATAGCATCGCCTAGTGTACGGGTGTTTCGGTCTAACTGTCAAGTATTTTACAACTCTAGACCATAAAATTTGTATTATAATAATTTTATGCTCTGTACCGAATATACAAAGAAAGCAAATAATGGCATCAGAGTTGCCTATAACAAAACCTTTAGGCAACTTATGGGATTGAAGCGTTGGTGCAGCGCATCTGAGATGTTTGCTGAGACACATTTCAACTCGTTCTGTGTCATTCTAATTATCTATGTCTAGTTGGCAAAAGTGACAACGTAGTATTGTAGAGAGTCTACGAGCCAGATTAATCCGGACAAACACGTACAAGCAATGGATTTTCATTGCAATTTATTTTTAGCTGTTGTGTACGTACGTTCACGTATAATTTTATTATGTACCTAAATAATTTGTTTTTAGTTTAGTTTTATTTTTATTTTTACTGTATTGTTAACTGAAAGTGAAACTCAACAGAAGAGATGGTTATCAATGCCACTAGATGCCACTGTATGTTTTTTTTAAATCTATTTGACCTCATATCTCGGTCATATGTCGAACGATTTAAAACATTTTTCCGACTTCAATAAGAAATTGTTTGCCTAAAATGGCTTCCTTTCTACTCAAGGGTCAAGAGTTTATTCAAGACTTAGTTCATTTTGGTTTTGAAGTCGGTTTTTACTTTATTTTTATTGTACTTTACAATATAGAATATGGATATGAAATAAATCAGCATTTATATATTTATCAAAAGGTAAATAATATTTACTATCAAGTCTCGCCTACTATTTGGGACCTTGTCCATTGCAGCGGCATTTACATATTTATTTTTACTCGGAGTTCGTATACAGGTTTGGGCATAGGTTTGTACAGTAACTGTACAAACCTATGCCCAAACATGTTGTTCCTACGATCATCATTATGAAAGAAGATAAAGTTAAGGCTTCAAAACATTGTCAACATCTTTTTCTGATTCCTGACATTGCTATTTTGTATTAATTCTTTTAAATAATTTTGTGAGCAAATATTTGATCAAACAGAATTCTGTAATTGTCCTGAAAAATCATCATCATCATCATTCTCAGCCAAAAGACGTCCACTGCTGAACATAGGCCTCCCCCACGGCTTTCTACAGCGACTGATCACTAGCGGTCTGCATCCAGTTTGATTCTGCGATCTTTTTAAGGTCGTCTGTCCATCTTGTTGGTGGACGTCCTAAGCGGCGTCTTTGGTCGAAGGGTCTCCAATCTAGAACTTACCTGACCCAACGGCCATGAGTTCTTCGCGCTATGTGCCCTGCCCATTGCCACTGATTCTTAAGGCTATATCCGTTACCTTAGTTATTCTACGTATCTCCTCATTTCTGATTCGATCCCGTAGAGAAACAGCCAGCATAGCCCTCTCCATTGCTCGTTGTATGATTTTGAGCTTCTTTATGATGCCCATAGTTAGAGACCATGTTTCGGATCCGTATGTCATCACTGGTAACACACACTGGTTGAAGACTTTCGTCTTTAGACACTGAGGTAGATGAGATGAGAAGACACTCTCGCGTAATTTCCCGAACGCTGCCCAGCCGAGTTGGATTCGTCGATTGACCTCTTTCTCAAAGTTGGACCTACCCAATTAGATCACTTGTCCCAGGTAGACGTACTCGTCGACAATTTGGAGAGTTGAGTTCCCAATGGATACTGGAGTGGGTACAACAAGGTAACTCGACATAATTTTCATCTTCTCCATGTTCATTTTAAGATCCACTTGTTGGGAGACTCGGTCAAGGTCTTCGAGCATAGTGCCAAGATCGTCCAGCGTCTTTGCCATAACGACTATAAATCGGAGGTGTGTGATGTATTCGCCATTAATATTGATGCCGATTCCTTTCCATTCCAGAAGTTTGAAGGCGTCTTCCAATGCCGCTGTGAACAGTTTTGGAGATATAACATCTCACACCTCTCAGCAATGGAATCGCCCTCGTGTTCTGCTTCCGTACTCGGACCGACATGGTGGCGCTATTGTAAAGGCACATTAACACCTCTATATACCTATAGTCTATGTGGCACCGCTGCCGAGACTGAAGCACCGCCCAAGTTTCGATCGAATCAAAGGCCTTCTCATAGTCCACAAACGCTAAGCATAGAGGCATATTATACTCCTCTGACTTCTGTATAATTTACCTAAGCGTATGGTTGTGGTCTATGGTACCATAGCCTTTTCGGAAACCGGCTTGTTCGGGAGGCTGAAAGTCATCAAACCTACGTGCGAGACGATTCGTGATGACCCTTGAAAACAGCGTGTAGACATGACTCAGGAGTGAGATGGGTCTGTAGTTCTTCAATAAGGTTTTGGCTCCTTTTTTGAAGAACAACACCACCACACTTCTGTTCCACGCCTCGGGTGTGATGCCCTGAAATATAGTGAATTCTAATCATGAACAAAGATCGACCAATTTAGCTTTAAATAGGGTTACCTTTTTATGAAACTCATTGTATATATCAATTTATTACATACGAGTAGGTAGTCTTACTTAGACTAATTTCATCTTTTATATCTTTTCAGAATGCTAAGATAGCAGTGATCGCGGCCCAGCGATTCCGCAAACTCTAATTTAGTCACTAGTATTATAGATACTTTATTTGAGTGAAAATGGCTAATTTCCACCGAAATTGCTCGCAATGTTGGCATGTGGTTTCCCCGGGACGATACCATCCAGAAGATTTGGCTGAAGTGCAGCAGCGAGTTACATCAAACCCAACGGTAAATTTAATACTCTTTTGGTCAAAGTTAAATATTCTTAGGGAATTAAACATCAAAAGATTTTTTGACTGTAATTTAAATAAAGCGCTTTAATTTAACTAATTTCAAAACAATGCTTGAACTTATATGAAATATGCTTGCGACCCAACCAGACAAGAATTACAACAAAATCCATTTTCATTATTATAAAGCTTATTTATTTCAATTCCAAAGTGTAAGTTATGATGCTTTTATTACAGAATGTTCCCCAACAGCAGGTGCCAGAACCATCAATATACTTAATGCCTTCCATTGATCTTACATACATACCTGATCTAGAGGACCAAGAATTACAATTACCTCAAAGACACCAGTCTATCTGGCACACTCCGCAGCCTCGTGTTAGTTCTAATCAATCGAATCAAAAGTACCCGAGTAGACCAATGAGCGCAGAAAGTCTTTCACATTTGCAACTTAACAATCAACAAAATTACGATCGTCAACAATATCAACATGGTAATATTCCGCTAATGCCGTCTCCTGGTGCTCAGCTTCCCTCACCATTACTTTCATATATACCATATCAACCTACTAATATTCAGCCCGTGCACTCTGCACTACATCCTCCACATCTAATGTTTCAAAATCGTAGATCTATTAACGAATGGAATTTCAATGAGCCGTACTTTGAAGAAGTCCCCCAAAACCAGCAGCAGTTTTTATGCCACCAAAGTTTTTATGAAAACGAAAGGTTATCAAATATAACACCTCAGCTTACGGATGAATATCCGCATCTTCAACGACCTGAGTCCACCTGGCCATCACCCGCGTCATATGCTTACCTAGCCCCGAAATCGTTAGAATGCTCAAATACATCAGACCAGTGGCAACATTTTAGTGGATTGTACCAAGAAGCTGAAATGGCTCAACTGGCTCAGCATATGCCTATTTCCACCAGATACCAATCCCCACAGTTAGTGTATCAGGAAGAAGACTCTCCGATGGCATCTGAATACATCCCACAAAACTCTAGCCCGCAGAGTGAGATGAAAGATGAAGATGAAATAATAAACGAAGACATAAATCAAGATCAATACCATATCCATACTGAAGACATTCAACAACTGCCAAACGCGTTACATAATAATTTGGATTGCAGATACAGATTTGCACCTTCAGTGCTTTCGCAAACCCATTCAGAACTTTTTACGGAAAGGGAAATCGAGTTAGCAGGTACTATTGATGAGAGACTTTGTGTTGCGTCAGTGATGCATGAGCCACTTTTAAAACAGAGTTCAGCAAGATATGAGCGAAACTCTTTTGTTTGGGAAACGGAAACCGAGACATCTCCTATCCCTGCTACAAAAATTCGAGAAGAAATACTACCCCCTTCAGTTAGGCCGCCAACACCGTCAGAGCCATATTGTTCCAGACCGGGAATATCTTTTCAACAAAAACGATCTCGTCGGCAACCTGAAACCACCAGATACCAATCCCCACAGTTAGTGTATCAGGAAGAAGACTCTCCGATGGCATCTGAATACATCCCACAAAACTCTAGCCCGCAGAGTGAGATGAATGAAGAAGATGAAATAATAAACGAAGACATAAATCAAGATCAATACCAAATCCATACTGAAGACATTCAACAACTACCAAACGCGTTACATAATGATTTGGATTGCAGATACAGATTTGCACCTTCAGTGCTTTCGCAAAACCATTCAGAACTTTTTACGGAAAGGGAAATCGAGTTAGCAGGTACTATTGATGAGAGACTTTGTGTTGCGTCAGTGATGCATGAGCCACTTTTAGAACAGAGTTCAGCAAGATATGAGCGAAACTCTTTTGTTTGGGAAACGGAAACCGAGACATCTTCTATCCCTGCTACAGATATTCGAGAAGAAATACTACCCCCTTCAGTTAGGCCGCCAACACCGTCAGAGCCATATTGTTCCAGACCGGGAACATCTTTTCAACAAAAACGATCTCGTCGGCAACCTGATACCACCAGATACCAATCCCCACAGTTAGTGTATCAGGAAGAAGACTCTCCGATGGCATCTGAATTCATCCCACAAAACTCTAGCCCGCAGAGTGAGATGAAAGAAGAAGATGAAATAATAAACGAAGACATAAATCAAGATCAATACCATATCCATACTGAAGACATTCAACAACTGCCAAACGCGTTACATAATAATTTGGATTGCAGATACAGATTTGCACCTTCAGTGCTTTCGCAAACCCATTCAGAACTTTTTACGGAAAGGGAAATCGAGTTAGCAGGTACTATTGATGAGAGACTTTGTGTTGCGTCAGTGATGCATGAGCCACTTTTAGAACAGAGTTCAGCAAGATATGAGCGAAACTCTTTTGTTTGGGAAACGGAAACCGAGACATCTCCTATCCCTGCTACAGATATTCGAGAAGAAATACTACCCCCTTCAGTTAGGCCGCCAACACCGTCAGAGCCATATTGTTCCAGACCGGGAACATCTTTTCAACAAAAACGATCTCGTCGGCAACCTGAAACCACCAGATACCAATCCCCACAGTTAGTGTATCAGGAAGAAGACTCTCCGATGGCATCTGAATTCATCCCACAAAACTCTAGCCCGCAGAGTGAGATGAAAGAAGAAGATGAAATAATAAACGAAGACATAAATCAAGATCAATACCATATCCATACTGAAGACATTCAACAACTGCCAAACGCGTTACATAATAATTTGGATTGCAGATACAGATTTGCACCTTCAGTGCTTTCGCAAACCCATTCAGAACTTTTTACGGAAAGGGAAATCGAGTTAGCAGGTACTATTGATGAGAGACTTTGTGTTGCGTCAGTGATGCATGAGCCACTTTTAGAACAGAGTTCAG
This sequence comes from Pyrausta purpuralis, assembly GCA_963924145.1. NCBI lineage: Eukaryota > Metazoa > Arthropoda > Insecta > Lepidoptera > Crambidae > Pyrausta > Pyrausta purpuralis. The sequence goes on along the minus strand of OZ001647.1, from coordinate 12,654,359 downwards.
CAAGATATGAGCGAAACTCTTTTGTTTGGGAAACGGAAACCGAGACATCTCCTATCCCTGCTACAGATATTCGAGAAGAAATACTACCCCCTTCAGTTAGGCCGCCAACACCGTCAGAGCCATATTGTTCCAGACCGGGAACATCTTTTCAACAAAAACGATCTCGTCGGCAACCTGAAACCACCAGATACCAATCCCCACAGTTAGTGTATCAGGAAGAAGACTCTCCGATGGCATCTGAATACATCCCACAAAACTCTAGCCCGCAGAGTGAGATGAAAGAAGAAGATGAAATAATAAACGAAGACATAAATCAAGATCAATACCAAATCCATACTGAAGACATTCAACAACTACCAAACGCGTTACATAATGATTTCGATTGCAGATACAGATTTGCACCTTCAATGCTTTCGCAAACCCATTCAGAACTTTTTACGGAAAGGGAAATCGAGTTAGCAGGTACTATTGATGAGAGACTTTGTGTTGCGTCAGTGATGCATGAGCCACTTTTAGAACAGAGTTCAGCAAGATATGAGCGAAACTCTTTTGTTTGGGAAACGGAAACCGAGACATCTCCTATCCCTGCTACAGATATTCGAGAAGAAATACTACCCCCTTCAGTTTGGCCGCCAACACCGTCAGAGCCATATTGTTCCAGACCGGGAACATCTTTTCAACGAAAAAGATCTCGTCGGCAACCTGATCCAAAGATTGTTCCAGGGTACGAATGGCTATCAGTAAGACCATGCCGACCAGAACTTCCTTCGCCAGAAACATTAAAACGGTTATTTAGACCACCACCACCCTCCCCATCCCCGCCTCCACCTCCTCCAGCACATAAGACCTGTCGACCCCTCGAACCTCGAGGTTTATCACCTATCCCTATCGCATTGGACCTTTCATGTCCATCAACATCCATGCAACAAACTGTCACACCCTCCCGAGCTGATACAAGTCTTCCGCCTGATGTACCTGCACCTGGCAACCATTTGATAACTTCCTTGAAAGAAAAGGCGGAGCTTGAGACTTCTTCCACAAATCACCTTAAAACAAGAAGTGAGCCTCGTAATGATCCAGATGGTGATCTTCCAGAAAACAAGGCCAGGAAAAAATAATAAGCAGAGAGGAAAAAGTTTTCTGCAAAAGACACGATACCAATCCTCAGTTTTTTTTTTTGTAAAGAATGGAATTAGTCAATTAATCTGATTTAGTCATGGTTGACTACTGAAGATGCTAGGAGTCCTCAATTACACAAAAACGCTTTTGGACTCATCGCCGGTCATTGCCGTCGCTGCCACAAGCGATGCGTCACCTATCCCCGTTCGAATGATTTGTGAATGACGTTGCCTGTACAAAATACGTCACCTACTCGTTCGTATGCGTCTACCGCTGCTATCCAACCCCCCGTTTAAGTTGAGCGGCAAATCAAAGTCGGAGTCACGCAGTGCTGCGCTGTAAGACTCTTGTAAAGGAGAGTCTGATAAGGAAAACTTCTTGGTAGTGGAGCGTATGAAGAAGAAGAAGCCAGTGAGTCGCAATTAATGCGGATCTGTACAGACTGTCCCTCACATGCTGCTGCTTTCTGCAAATCCGACAGCGCAGCTGTATGTTCCTCGCATACATTACACCACAATGAGGCTGAGGAGGTTGTAGAATATGTGCAGAAGAAGACCAATCTTACCCTGCGGGTGATCAAGTTAGAGTCCGGTCGATTATAAGTCATTAAAATATAATTTACAGGCCCATCCTTCATCCAAACAAATCAACCCTGTATTGAATTCCCGTTCCAGCTTACTGAATTGAAATTTCATACCCAGCCCACGTATCACCTACATAATTTCGCGGCGCTACCAGAATTTACCCCGTTCTCTTAGCCGAGGCGCATACGGCTCGGTTCACGTATCAAAACGCCTAGCCATGGATTTAGATTATTCTGTCAATACAGTGTTTTTCAAGACGTTCGAACACGATGAAACTGAATTGTGAAGATGATAGACGCTTACCGTGATGGCAGTGAATCTTAACTTGTTATTGAAAGGTAAAAAAAATATGATGTTAACTATACAATTTTGTAGGAAGAATCGCACTCTTTATAGGCATGGTTTCTTTGCAGCTACGGAGCTTATAGCTGTGGCCGTGTCATGGCATTAGATCTTATACATAAAGTGGTGGCTGTGCTGTCAAGACAGTGTTTTCCAAGACGATCGAACAAAAAAAATGAAACAGCCAATTTCAACTGCTTAGGTCTCTGAAACATTCAGGATCGTGAAGATGGTAGATGCCTACCACGATGACAGCAAATCTAAACTTGTTATGGTAAGAAAATTATGACGTTAACTGTCGAATGTTATAGGACGATTCACACTATTTATTAACAAGGTTTCTTTGCAGCTACGAAGCTTACTCGTATAGCAGTGACCGTGTCATGGCATTTGATCTTATACATAAAGTGGTGGCTGTGCTGTAAGGACAGTGTTTTCCAAGACGATCGAACACAAAGAAACATGGAACAGCGAATTTCAACTGCTTAGGTCTCTGAAACATTCAGGAATCGTGAAGATGGTAGATGCTTACCGCGAAGACAGCAAATCTAAACTTGTTATGGTAAGTAAACTATGATTTTAACTATCGAATGTTATAGGACGATTCACACTCTTTATTAACAAGGTTTCTTTGCTACGGAGATAATAGCTGTGACCGTGTCATGGCATTTGATCTTATACATAACGTGATTCTGACACGCACGCGTCACGTTTTTAATAACCGCGCAAACAAATGAGCGGTGTGTGTACACCAACACATGTCTTTTTTTACATAAAACCTTAAAAGGTTTTTATTTTATTCCAGTTTGTGGGGAAAAAGAGTTGTTTGCAAATATCGCAGACAGTTATCACCATAGAAAAAATGAATAAGGTTAGAATGGCCCCGGTCAATGCGGCAGCTAGCTTAATTGTAGGCATATGCCTGCATTGAGCCGTAGCTACTTCAGTCGCGTGACAAGAGCGTTGCATTATTTTTTGTCAAAAATGCCGTCTTTTGCTATAATTACTTGAAGAGCGTGAAGCCAGGTCATTAAAAAATGAAAGAGAAAGTGTATTTTTTCACCCATGAGTAATAATACGTAGTTATTTCGACATTATTTGCAAAAAAACAATTTTTAATTATGATATTTCAAATGTTAGCGGTTTTCTTGCACTAACTTTAAAAAAAAAAATTCATTGATGACCGTCCACGCATATTTTTAACAAATCTGCTATCTTAACACGCAATGTATCGCGTCCAATTTGCTTTGTTTGCTTGTCTACGCATCACTAGGGATGTAGCTCACAACACAGTAAAATTATCGATAAATGGTAATTTCCCTACTGATGTATTAAAAGATAGAAATAAGTTTTGTTTATTAATTATTTGAAACATAATAATAATGATTAAATAAATACAATAAAGTTGAAGAGTTCATATGTTGGAACGCGCTTATCTCAGGAACTACTGGAGCTATTTGAAAAAAAAAATGTATTATATTCTAATTCGTGCTACCAAAATAACGTATTCCTGCAATAAAAATATAACTCAGCAAAAATGCAATGCTTAATCCTCAACTTTTCTACTTTCGCTGTTATTATTTTCGATTTTAATTTATCGTTTGGTATATTTATATGTAAAATAGGGTACGACAATTCACAGTTTAAAATCGATATGTGTTCAATACTCTTTCACAAGTTCTACATTGGTTTACTGTCAACAATCTACTTCCTTCGGCAGTGGTACTGAAGTTAAACAACTTACGGCGCGATCGTGTTTTAATGAGTGACCATACCGACCATATCGTCACCGGAAATATGAATTACTGTAAAGGACATACCACAAATTTACAGGAGAGCCAAAAAACTATCTCTTTTTTTAAAAATGTGTTATATTTTTTGAGTTTGTAATGCTATTGAAATGACAACTACAGCAAAGTTTCTTTACATTTAAAGCTCTATTACATAAAATTACTAAAAATGTTCTAATCTTCATAGTTTTAAAAATAGACTGTCCCTTACGTTATTTTTATTGTTTTAAATGTCACATACACTAACTTTTTTTTTAAAATGAAAAAATGTGATTTAATGTAAGTCCTTAAAAAACATTACTTGTGTTAATGTAAGAAACACTAAATTTGGTATTAGAGTTACGCTTTTAGAAGTGTTTAAAGGAAAATGACACTTAAATTTAAGAAATTAAAGTTTAATTGGCTGTTTCTAACAATAGTTTACGAAATAATTGTAGTAACTACGATCGATCGACTGATTTTCTCTTTATACCATAATGATTTAAATTACTTTTTAATTATCGCTTAACAAAAATAACTATTACACCAAACAAAAACACAGTCTTACAATAAATGGCTTCTCTTAAAAACAAATAGGATCATCTGTAAAAAGAAAAGTATTTTCCGTACAGCCTCAGCCTCTTACAGTAGGAAACTTAATAAACAACAAAAACAAGTTCTCTCATACAATACTAGGTACATTACACTTCAACAGCATTACCATTTTTATACAAAAACTATTTAAATCGTAATCATTTTTTTTTCAATGCAACAGTTTAAACAAATAAGTATTACAAAAATAATTAAGAAGTATAATTTTTGACACCAAGAACAAAGTTTTCTTTAGGTACCTAATCAAATATCCTCATCGAATTTTTTTACTTGTCTCTGCCCTTTCGTCTTCCTCTTCCTGTCCCTCTCCCTCTTCTCTTTCGCGCTTGCTCTGGTACTCTTTTTCCCTTTTCATCGTCAATATCAATTATTTTTGGTATATTTTTCTTTGGTCTCTCATGTCTTACTTCCTTATTTTCCTTCAATTCTTTGATGTTTTTAATTCCTATTCGTCTTACCTTTTCATAGTCTTTGTCTAATTTCTGTAGTGTATTTTTTTGTTTCTTTGGTGTTGTTTCTGACCTTTGTTTCAATTTTTCAGTGTTTTTTTCTTTTTCTTTTATTATCTTGTATGTTTTCATCTTCTTGCGTCACCTCAACAGTTAATCCCTCTGCTGTCAATTTTTTCCCAATATTTATGCAAAAGAGTACCAATTTCTAGATTATAGTTTATTCTAATTTTATATAAACTAAGATTTATTATAGAAACCAGATCCTTTAATGATTATTATTTTGTGAATGAACTGTTATCTGTAACATTAAATGATGGAGGCCGTAGGATCTACGGAGAGAGGCCTAAAATGGGGACTGAAATCTTTCAAGCAGAGGTCTTTGCCATTAACAAATGTGCAGAGATAAACCTTGAGAGGAAACACCGGAACCAACACATTTACATTAACTCAGACAGCCAAGCTGCCCTGCTTGTTTATTGTGGTTTCTATATCTTCAGAGAATTTAGATGCTTTTGGGTTTGGGGTACTTTGAGTATGATTTTACGGCAGCTAGTGGTGACTGAGTTTGTTCCGGCGTTTCTTCTCAGCACTGGCCGAATTGTCTGTGTTCTGTCTCGAAGCGCTGGTAGGGCCCAAAAGATAAGGAGACATGATTCGGCCCCTGTATTATTTTGTATACCCTATACTTTTTTGTATAATTGTGCCCTGAATTATTTTAATTTTATTTTTCACTGTACATTTGACGTTCATAAGTGGCACATTGTGTCCTAAATTGAATAAATATTTTTGAATTTTGAATTCTGGAATTTTGAAGCTAGTTTTTTTTAATAATCTTATCAGAAAAAACGGTCATCTTTTTAGAGAAATTTATACTAGATTTTTTCTTGTCGCTGTACTCAGATGTGCTATTTTCACTGATCAAATTTGCTGGTGGTGTTAGAAAGTTATTAGTTATTAGTCACTAGCAGCTTTTTATCACACACATCACACTATGATAAAAAGAGATGCGAGATGCGATGTAGCAGAACCGTTTTGGCGGCTGTCAGTCAGATTGGAAGCCCATGAAGGCTCGCTTTTCATTTGATTGTTTTTTTTTAAAATTGAAGTGAAATTGTGTATATTTTGAAGAAATAGTTCTCCTGAAACGTGGTGACGGTGATTGATTGTTGTTCTTTACAGCAAAAAGACCCCAACAAATAATCATTCAACAGGTAAATTAGTCCAATTGAAGCCACTTAATATTCCATTTATATTTGCCAATGCGCTTTAAATCACGCAGTTTGATTATTCTATTTTTTAAAGGTTAATTTACGAAAAAAATAAAGACAGAATAACACAGGTAAATAATATTTCGTTTTACACTACAGCTGCATGTTTGGTATTTTGTGTCGACTGTTTATCATGCGGTAAACTATTATGTTTTACTTAGCAAGATTGGTATAAATCACCTGAACGAAAGGTAATCTCATTTTAAGCTACAAAAGTTACTTATGTTAGTTACTGACATCTTAAATCGGTTTTGTTTGACAGCTTTTACTTGTCCTTCTCTTTCTATAATTATTTTTCAATCCGTAATATTATTTTTATGTTAACTACCTAATTATTCTGAAAGAATTGTTCATTTTATCAACTGAAGGAAAACCTTCAGCTCATAAAACAAACTCAGTACGTATGTTCTTCTATGTCGTTTCAGCGATCCTTAATTAATATATGAGATATTTTTTTATTTTAAACTTCTGCTGGATTCTGACAAAAATAAGCAACGAGTTAATCGAAATATATCTATTTATGGATTTGTTTAAGTAGGCTCGTGCCGAATTCATCAGCATACCTAAATTACGCCTAGGTTGCAATTCCTACCTACACGGATCCCTAGTTTCCCTTAACTGGCCATAGGTACCCAGGAAGCGAAACAGCTGGAACATTATGTTTTTGTATCGCTCCCAGTCAAGCATGGGAGAAATAAGTAATATTAAAATAAATTACACGGACCGACGCTATCTCACGTTACTCTAAATTCAAAGTTAGTTTTTCGTGCTAATAACGAATTTAAAGTGTTGATATCATTTTCGTCATTCATATTGACCCCTAACATATAATACTTGCACTCTAAATACTCGCAAACACTTCAAGTAATTATTTCACAATACTTTTGCCGCCCAATAAAATAAACTATTGTTATAGGAGTGGATGGTTCCAAATAAGTAATGTAAGCATCATTTACTGAATAAACATAATAGTAACCTTAAATTAAAGGCCCAGGTGACTATTAAGCTTCTTTAAAATATTTAATGTATAGGACAAAAATAGTTTTTTCTTTAATTTATCGTTGCTGTAAAGGGTAAGTTTTAATTAAATATCGTAAAAAGTTTAGCGTAATAAACTTATTTTTTTTTAATCATCAGCCTATCGACATTAACATCAACTGTTTATTTTTAGTTTCTTTAAAATACTTAATTTAAGAGACAAAATTGAGTTCATAGCATGAGAAGAATAATGTAAACGGACATATTTTGTCTTTTACAGATACATTTTCAACAATCAACTTTCTCGGAATTTTGGGGGTATATTTTTTATGACAGTTAGTTAGTAGACACTTGATGGTAAGCAAAGCTGTAGTCTAAGATGAGCCGCGCTAGCCTATAAGGAACGTATTCACTCTTGACTTGAAGGCGCCCAGATTATATTTGTCAGGAAACAGAGAGTTCACGGAATATCTATCATGTAACGGTAGTGCTTATTTAAAATATAATTTAAGAAATTAATGTAACGTACACTTCTGCGGGAATTAAGTAAATTATTTTAATGTAAAGGACTCCTAACAACACCATATTCCTTTACATTAATTTTTTGACAAAATACACATTAAAATTTATTTATAAGATTAATGTAAGGAACAGTTTTGTAGAAGTTCAGTAGCATAGCTAATGTAAAAAACAAATTTACTATGTAAGTGTATTTACAGTAAAAAGCTACAAAATAAATACTACGTTACATGAATCAAGAATTCTACACAGTTCTTACTTGTACTATGCATTACTTTATAAGTTTATTTTTTACCAATTCAGTTGATGTAAATGACATCATTTTAAAAGATATCCAAATTCTAAATATACCATTGGATAGAGCGGAAAATTTGCAGTCGAACTGTATATAAAACTCAATTTCGACAAATTGTCCTTTACATTAATTCATATTTCCGGTGACGATATTTAAGTGACCTAAACAACGAGCATCTCCGTGCTTCATGAAGCACGTTAAGCTAGTAAGCTAGTATCGGTTGATATTTTGTTACAGCATCTAAAAGCATTCGGTATTCATTTTATCATAATTTCGAAATCTCGTTTACCCTACAAAAATTTAAAAAGAAAATTTCCGTAAAAATTGTTGATTTTGAAAAGTATAGTCTGGGATCAAGATTGTCCCAAATGAGCTCCCCCATCAACTCTTAAAAGGATCCGGTCGTATTATTAATAACCCTGCATACAAATATTTTTGTAAGAGTTATTTGTAGTCAGCTATACACTTATTGTGAGTTTGTGTATAATTTTGTAATTTAACAAACCTCTGCAAAGCCCCTTTGGTGATGTGATTTAAATGCGAACAAAAGCACTGCAAGGTTAACTGTTGTATAATGCAGCTGTACATTTCTTTAACTTAACTACCATACTAACTTGGGTCATATTTATTTATTGAAAACTTGCACATGCACGAAACATAAAATTGTACATGTGGCGGACTTAATGCCAAAAGCATTCTATACCGGTCAACCATACGTCTATAGGTATATTGTTTTTTTTTAATTGTAATCTTAACTATTTTCGATTTGAGTTTGTTCTCTCCCCTTCCGTCCCTGCGTAAAGTTCAAGCCTAAAGTCTTTCTCGATAAATTAGACATCCAACAAAAAAACTTTTTTTTAATTGGTCTAGTAGTTCCTGAGATAAGCGCGATTAAACACATACAAACTCTTCGGCTTTATGGTATTAGCTAAGAATACAAATGAATAAATAGCATGGTAAGATATAATACCTGAATAATGTAGACCATGGCCTTTATGCTTTTATACCTTTAAACATTTTTCTTTACATTGGAATCTATTTGTCGTATATAACTAATATTACTTATTCTTTATACAAAGAATGATTCAATTCTACTTAAAGAACTATTTTTAGAAACTTATGTTTAAAGGTATAAGTTACTCTATTTCAAGTAACCTTTAGCAACTCATTTTTTTCTTCTATTGTTTTTACCGAAAGGCAATAGTAGTACCCTTTGTTGCAATCAAATGAGCTGTTAAATTATCCAAATTATTTCAAACTTAAATCCTACATGTTTATTCACAAAGAGAAACAACATTACATCTGTAATTGAATTTATAATAATCGACCTTTACCACATCACTAGTATTTTGACATAAAAGAACGAACGTATCTGAATGATGATTGGAGGTTTCACCGGTAGAAGCTCTGTGATTGGTAGTTGGTTTCAAGTACTAATTACACCAATCACAGAGCTCCTAGCGGAAATTGTGATTGGTTTGTGATATTGGTGCGTTAATTCATTGATTGGTACTTTTATCACTGCAGCAACAGCGCGGTAACTCCCACCGGCGACAGAGGTTCCCATACAAACGAACGATCAAAACCATTCTAACTTTATTCATTTTTTCTATGGTTATCACATAGCCGAGAGTGTATGGTGGCGTGTGTACATCCTAACAGCCGCATGATCAAAGTAAGATATTTTTAACTATCAAGGCCCCTTCGAACGATCTAGCATATAGCTTAACTATGGATTATATTATCTTCCTGTTGCAGTTAATCATAATAATAAATATCCTCTGGACATTCCCACACATCGCCATCTAGTCCCAAAGTAAGCTACTCAAAGCTTGTGTTTTGGGTACCAGACAACGGATATAATACTTAAATACTTTTTTGTATGTAAATACATACATGATATACATAGAAACACCCAGATCAATACAAACAGACTGTTCATGCACACAAATGTTTGTATTGTGCGGGGATCGAACCCTCAACACGCTGCGTAGTAGGCGATTTCTCAACCACTACACCAGACGGGTCGTCAAATCACTATCTAATCACTACATAGTATCTATATACCAAAGTTGCTTTCCGCTTTCTGTATGTCTATATGCTTAAGGGCTAACTTTTCAATAGTCAGATAAGAAATATTCGTCGAACAAAATACAATATGGCTAATTTGAAAACGTCACCTAATTTCAGTAATCATACGTAACTGTCATTTTTTTAAATCTGTCACTTATAATTTATCAGTCTGATAAGTTTTATCTGACCATTGAAAAATCTGCCCTAAATCTTTTAAACAACGCAACGGATTTTACCGATAGAGTGATTCAAGAGGAAGGTTTATATATATACCCGTAATATAGTACATTACACCCGTGCGGAGCTGGGGCGGGTCGCTAGTCTATATAATTATATAAAAGAAAGTCGTGTTTGATACACAATTTATAACTCAAGAACGGCTGAACCGATTAGCTTAGAACTAGGAGAAGGACATAGGAGACTGTTTATTGTGTCCGACAGGACCGGGACTAGGGCTGGACGGGGCCGGGGCGACACAATTTTTACTGAGACTGTTTAACTTTTGAAATTACGGGGCTGGGCAGGACGAGGCCGGGAGGGGAACAGGCTGGGTGTGAAACAATGTTCGCTGGGTCCGCTAGTTTATTGATATTGACTAAAACCCCACGCGGTGATAGTTTCCCCTTCGTTCAGTTTTATGCGCTGATTTTTAATTAGATAGACCAAAATGACAGCTTCAATCGCTCTTTATATTTTTTAATGTTGCAAGCGTAGTGCAATTATATTTTTTTAAGATTTTTAAATTTCGTGATTTTACTTATTTTGAAAAATAATACATGTATAACGTTGAACACAATTACAAAGTAACGTAATACATAAATATTTTTTTCTAATAGGTCAAAAATTAAGTCCCTTCACATGCAATACCAATATTTTGTATGACTTCAACCTATTTTGACTTTTTACCACTTTCTATAAATACACTATTAGAAATTATGATATTATTTTGCAGGTAATTAGATCTTAAAACAAAACTTGTTTGGTATTTTTTTACAACACAAATTCAAACTATATCCAATTAATTATTCTTTAATCATTTAAAAGCAACAATTGAATCAAAATTGAATTTGTCGAATATTTAGGCACATCACTATTTTTATATTATGAAAAAGTGGCATCCCACCAAATGTCATTTTGGTCTATCTAATTAAAAATCAGAGTATAATTCTATATCGTGCATGTGTAGTTGTTACACAAACACGACGAAGTCGCGGGGACCGCTAGTTTAAAATTAGAATATTATGAATATTAGGTTTTCTAAACCAAATATTTTTAAACAAGTACTTGAATTCTGTAACTTGGCCCTAAATTAAAAAGTATATTGCTTCAAGCAATAAGACCGCCTGAATTGTACTCCTATGTTATATTTATGATGTTTTCTGTAATCATTTATTGTTTATGGTGTGCAATAAAGAATATATTCTATTACTATTAAAGTAAGTCCAACTGCTAGGCAAAGGCCTTACCTCAACTGTGAGGTAGTGGTTGGTTCTTACGACGATATTATTAATAACCAGTCTACATACATTACAAAGTCTATCAGTAGTCCATAGGCTACTGATAGAAGTCGTGTTTGTAATAAATAGCGCATCGGAAGTACAAAAACCTATTGCTGTTAAAAAATTATAATGCCGCGCCCAAAATGTGTTGTTGCTCTGTTTTCACAAATAAATAAATACATTCATGGCAAAGTGTGATTCAGTATTTATGATGTATTAATATTATACATATCTAGTGACAAATTAAAAACTATATTTAAAATAAAATAATAAATAAATAAATATTAGACACCAATCACTGACATTGCTCTGATCCCAAAGTAAATAGCCAATGCACTTGTGTTATGGAAATCAGACACAACGGTGGTACCACAACACCCAGACCCAAGCCAATATAGAAAAGATCGTATTCTACATTGACCCGACTGGGAATCGAACCCGTAACCACGCGAGATGGCGACGCTCGAAACTAGCGTGCTAGCCGTTCGACCACGGAGGTCGTCAAAATATTTGTCTCTGTCATACTCGTAAAAATGGCCAGAAAACCTGTTCTGTACATGCGAGAAAGAACTTTTTTGTGTGCGCACATTGATTTGGTACAGCATTAGCACGATTGTGGGTGAACCGCAGTCAAAGTGTAAAACCTGCTTAGTTTTTAAAGTAGAATTTATTTCGCAAATTTGCTTTGTAATTAAATGGACCTTCGCTAAAATTAAAATAGAAAGTGCGTGAACAAATGTACACACAAAATAAATATAACAACCTCATCATCATCATCATTATCAGCCAAAGGACGTCCACTGCTGAACATAGGCCTCCCCCACGGCTTTCCACAGCGACCGATCACTAGCGGTCTGCATCCAGTTTGATCCTGCGATCTTTATAAGGTCGTCTGTCCATCTTGTTGGTGGACGTCCCACGCTGCGTCTCTGGTCGAAGGGTCTCCAATCTAGAACTTTCCTGCCCCAACGGCCATCAATTCTTCGCGCTATGTGCCCTGCCCATTGCCACTTGAGCTTACTGATTCTCAAGGCTATGTCCGTTACTTTAGTTCTTCTACGTATCTCCTCATTTCTGATTTGATCCCGTAGAGAAACACCCAGCATAGCCCTTTCCATCGCTTGTTGTGTGATTTTGAGCTTCATTATAAGGCCCATAGTAAGAGACCATGTTTCGGATCCGTATGTCATCACTGGTAACACACACTGGTTGAAGACTTTCGTCTTCAGACACTGAGGTAGATGAGATGAGAAGACACTCTTGCACAATTTCCCGAACGCTGCCCAGCCGAGTTGGATTCGTCGATTGACCTCTTTCTCGAAGTTGGACCTACCCAATTGGATCACTTGTCCCAGGTAGACGTACTCGTCGACAACTTCGAGAGTTGAGTTTCCAACGGATACTGGAGTGGGTACGACAAGGGAGCGTTAGCATATAACAACCTATGCAATTGCTTTAGCCATAACAGTATTAAAACTATGTGTTAAAATATTTAAACGAAAAAAAATACAAATAATAAAGATAGTCAAAAAAAGAAATAACTTATACGAGTACACCCACTGAGATGACCGGCTTTATTGGTTTAGCAAAGATATTTATTTGTACTTACAAGTGACAACTACTGCTATTATTTTTAATTGTTCTGTACATATCACTTCATTCAATTGATTGACAATACTTTAGCCGGGTGCTGCTTTAATGTACAAAGTTCTTAATAGTAACGTGTCCGTCCAACATTTCCCGTGTTATTAAGCAGTATTGAATAGAAATACAATTAATGAAAAAAAAGTATTGAGCCCCACAACACTAGCCTTAACAAAGATGAGCTGAAACCAAGTGCTAAAATTCATTCATATCTCATTCAAGTAGGCACCATTCCCGTCCATCCTGTTTCGGCGGATCCGTCCCGCTTCAGCCAATGGTTGCGTTTCTTACGGTCGAAGGCACTCGCACATCAGTACATCAGGCGTTTAAGATGTACAGCGCTAAGGCCTCAACATCGCACACGCCTATCCCTAGGCTAAGAACTTCTGTCACTCAGCTTACGCCTCTTACTGCGAAAGATTTGCGCCTAGTTCAACTGCATATTTTGATCAAATGCCAAAATGATTCGTTCCCTGATGAGTTAGCTGCGCTTCGACTGGGAGAGCCATTGCCACGCCACGACAAGTTACCAAAGCCTCATGTTATTCTCGGAAGTGATGGTTTAATGACGTTATAGGGTCGCATTGGAGCAGTTGCAGATCTACTGAGGCTACTAATTTCCCGATTGTTCTTGATGGAAGCCTCCCAGCAGTTAAACTTTTGACTCATTATTACCACCGGCGCTTTGCTCATGGCAATAACTAGACTGTTGTCAACCAACTCCGGCAGCAGTTCTGGATTTTGAAGCTGAGAATTACAGTCAGAGCAGCAGCACATGCCTGCCAATACTGTAAGATAAGGAAGGCTATCCTTTGGAAACCTCCCGGCGGTTCGACTCGCCCATCATCGCCGACTCTTCACTTTCGTCGGCCTAGACTACTTCGGTCCAGTGCAGATTACTATTGGCAGAAAACATGAAAAGCTTTGGGTAGCTTTGTACACCTGTCTCACGACGCGTGCTGTACATTTAGAGGTAGTCCATGGCCTCTCAACAGACGCAACGTTAATGGCCCTACATCGATTTACGGCCCGTCGTGGAAGTCCTCAACAGATTTGGGCAGACAACGGGACTGCGTTCGTCGGTGAATTCATGCGAGAACTCTACGGCCCTGCAGTTCAAGAGTTTGCAACCAACCAGAACATCGATTGGATCTTTATACCACCGTCAGCTCCGTCAATGGGTGCTTGGGAGCAGCTCGTGCGTTCAGTGAAGTCTGTTTTAAAAGCAACCTTGCAGGAGAGAGCCCCAAAGGAACCAGTTTTGATCTTTTTGATGGAAGCTGAAGCTGTGGTCAACTCAAGGCCCTTAACTTACGCTCTCACTGACTCAAATTATGAAAAAGGCACTAACGCCGTTCCACTTCCTGATCGGCACAACATCACGGCTAACCATTACGGTAAGACAGAGCCGCAGGATTTATAGGGGCGTTCTCTTTGGCGTAAGGCTTTGCGGCTTACACATTTATTTTGGAACCGATGGGGTAGAGAATACCTCCCGACTCGGCGAGTTGACAGGACCGGTGACGGACTTGCTTTTGGTGTAGATGATCTTGTGCTGGTGGTCGATGGCAACTTACCGCGCGATACATGGCCACGTGGTCGTATAACCCGGATATTTGCCGGTGCAGATGGGCTAGTGAGAGTAGCCGAGGTTTCTACTGCAGGAGGAGTCCTTCGCCGTCCCTGCAAAAAGCTGGTGCGATTGCCTGTTTAAAGGCCATCTCTCTCCCGCTCTCTCTCTCTCTATCTCTCTCGTTATATTTTATCAGTTTTGAACGAGAGGGAGAGATGTTGCGGAGCAAATACTTTTTTTGCAGTTTTATATTTATTCTATGTGAAAGCTCTTTGTTTTATGACATAAATTCTGTCGTGTTTCTGCTACGTCTTGGTTTGTATGTAAGATTATTTAATTTTTCCTGTTTTTAACTATATTTCGCTAATACACGCTTTACTCTGTAACTACTAACTACAGTCCTTATCATTTCTTTTCCCCTTTTTTATACGGATAGATATGATCCTATGTGAATCAGGCTCTGTTGCCGATCAATCGTAAACTTGTCTACATCTTTGTACTGGAATATTGTCCGTAAGTCAACTTAAGTATTAATACTTATAAGAGCAACTGTGAGGCAGCGGTGACAGCTTACCAAAGCAAGAGAGTTTTACCACAAAATACTTACATTTTTCAATCCAACACGGTACTTCTCGGACAGAAGATAGACACTATAGTTAGGGAGGCGAATAGGGGAATTTTCGGTAATACTCGAGCGTGGCAGTTTAAGATATGAGAGATACCTTGGACCTAATAGAACAACCTTGTAAAGTATTTAGCTCTATATGTAGTGACGCGCGCCTAGGATAGACGATCAGATTAGTAAAAAAAAAACGATAGTCTGAAATACTCGAGCGCGTCAGATTAAGATATTGGGGGTTGATTTTAGTGTTTTAAGACAAAATTTAACTAATCTGACGATAAGTCCTTGACGCCGCCGAGTTATAGGGTCGCGAACTTGTAAAAAAAAACGTTAATCCGGCATTCTCGAGCGCGTTTTTTTATTTTGTTTTGAAGAAATAATCTAAAACGTACTAAAAATACAAAATCGGCCGGTTTCCGCATGACCGGGAGTGTGGAGGAGCCATTTTGTCTTCCGAAAAACGTGTTGCGGCATATAAGTCGCGAACGATACATTTTACAAAAATAAAAGTTTAAATAAACAAAAAAGGTAATTTTATTTTACACAAAAAAGGTCTCTTTACATTTTTCTCCAAAGTTAAAACTTTTTGACTTGAAGCATCATAAAAACTCAAACTCCCGGTTTTTTGAGTATATCTTGAAAACTGAGGGTGTTAAAAAATTGATATGAAAAAAACGATGATAAAATTATGTTACTTTTATTATATCTCATTTTTTTTTTCTAAAGCTTCTCGACAATTTTCGTGGACTCGGAAAAAGTTACGCGTATCTGTATACAAAAGTATTATTAACATGTACAGTTTCATGTATGTAAATTGTTTTTTGGACTTAAGTTAAGTTGCTCGTAAGCAAAACGAAGTGAAGAATTATTAAAAAGAAAGAAAAAAGGAAAAAAAAAGAAACCATAAAACCTTTCCGGTCAGATTAAGAGAACCCACCAACATTTTTGTCAGATTAAGAAAATATGCATTCAGGATACCGAGATAAACCTCCCCTATGAAAATCTGACGCGCTCGAGTATTTCAAAAATTCATCGTAACTTATGGTCACGCCGAAATCGTCAGTTTGTTTTAAGGGAGCTTCCTTGGGGCCTACTTAACATCCCTTTTGCTTTTCTTTTCGAAATTATTTTATCTTTCGATTTTGATAGGTCTCGACGGCGCCGTTGAATTACGCCATTCAGCTACCTCGCCTCCCTAACTGCTAGTGTCTATCTTCTGTTCTGTATCGAGACTAGCGGAATGTTAATACTTAATATTACTTAATATTAATAAATTAAACTTGCGTAAAAAAAGTACATATTACCCCGGGAGTAGGGTGCGGGGTTGGAATCACGGTGTGTAAGAAAGAGTGCCTGTTTAATTCATTATGGGGGAAGAAGGAGTTCTGTAGCGGTCCCTCTGTGAGCAAGGAGCGGGGCTTGTTCTCTCGTCGAAGTCATTCTTCACTTATTAACTTTCATTTTTACTTCTTTTTTTCTCTAACTTACGAATCTATAACTTATAAACGAAGTAACTTATTTCTTTATAAAAAAATCATTCGTACCAAAAAATATAACGTAAGATGAAATAAATAAATAAATAAATATCCTTTGGACATTCCCACACATCGCCATCTAGTCCCAAAGTAAGCTACTCAAAGCTTGTGTTATGGGTGCCAGACAACGGATATAATACTTAAATACTTTTTTTTTTGTAAATACATACATGATATACATAGAAAACACCCAGACCAATACAAACAGACATGTTCATGCACACAAATGTTTGTATTGTGCGGGGATCGAACCCGCACCCGCTGCGTAGTAGGCGATTTCTCGACCACTACACCAGACGGGTCGTCAAAATAATATGAAAATAATGTATCTTTTCTATATGTAGATATGGTGTATTTTGTACTGTAATTTGATACGATGGTAATTTTCAAAGAGGTAAGTCATAAGAATTTGCGTTAAGAAGTAAACCGTTTAGGAAATATTTTCTTTTAAAATAAATAAAATTATTTTGTGAACAATTTGACCAAAACATCGTTAGTAAAACATATATATCATTAAAAACTATTTATTTTGTTACACCTATTTCTTTGGTAGGAAAGAAAGGTAAAGTGTGTGGAACCATCTAGTTAATATCCAAAATTCCTTGAGATGACTATTGTAAATAAGATGTTACTAATTTTCGCATGTATGCTCTCTGCCTAATCTGATTCAACTGTAATTAGCGTTCGGAGAGGGACTTTTTATTACAATGCTAAATTAAGCGCACAAACATCCCATCTCCATTCCTTCTCATGGGACTAAAGAGAGAGAGAGAGAGATAGAGAGAGAGAGACATTTGGCGCAAAATCAAACCAGTAACGTCTTTCTGATTCACAAGGTTGTCATCACATTCCAAAACTCCCTGATCTAATCACCTGTTGAGGAAAAAGTCGAGATAAAGTTATATGCTAAGCTTTCACCAATGAACAACGTACACATCTCGAACACTTTATAAATTGCAATAAAAAATGTGCCCTTTCTATATACACATCACACTTTTGTCTGCACTCGTAATATTGTTGTGTGCGTCTTGTCTGACTATCGATATTGTTATGAAGCATTCTTAGATGTTGATCTAAGAACGATGGTTGGAACACATTGGTGTTGTTTGTGGCTCGTACTGGTATATCTCATTTAGCAGTGACGACGAACACTGCATACACATAAGTAAGTAATAATGGTGACACCTACAGGCTACAGTCGTCCTACGTTTTTAGTGAACACCAGGGTGTTTTTTATTAAAAGGTGACGAATGTTTACTATCAAATCACGCCTACTATACTTTGTCCATTGCAGCGGAGTATACGTTATTTGTTTATTTACTCAAAGTTCGGATACAGAATGTTTTAATCTGCTGCTAAAATGGACAATAGTCCATTGCAAATATAGTTCAATTTATCGTACCAAACTTGTGTTCGAATGCTAACGATAAGGGCATTAAAATAAGATTTCCAAAGCTGACTAAAATTATATTTTAGCGGCTGAATTCATTTCAACCCCTATTTCATCTTTGCAGGCTAAATGGCATAACACCATTCGCTGCAGACTACTGGCTCAAGGAATCCGTTGACATCGACACTGCTGGCTACAACTTCAAAAACAATGTTTTTAGAAACGTGTCGGACTTCACAAATGGTTGACGTCTGCCTTCGCTTGACGGTCAATCAGGATTTAGAACTCCCCTGATTGCTCACTCGGCCTGGATATACACATAAAAATTTAAAGAGCTCTTCTAGTACTAAGTTACGTTGGCAGGAAAGCATTATTAATAGGAATCACAGTGGAGACGCCAGTTTATTGTTGTCCGGAGCAGGTGTACTAAAACCTATGTTCCCCATGTATGAAATTTACGACAACCTCATCAACGTGGCCTTTAACACCCATGCGCCAATGTACATTTGCAATGTACCAAATGCTGCAAATGGGTCGTGGTGGTGTTCAAAATGCTTCAGGGCAACAAAAATCATCAAATCCTAATCAATAAAATCAAAATAATTAAAATATTTCATATTTGCAACATATTAAACAACAAAATCACGTTCGTCAAAAAATATTACCATGGTAATATTTCGCCGATAATGTACCAGTCATCTTCTAGTGATAAGCTTCTCTCACCATTATTTCCATTAATACCATGTCAACCTACCAATATTCAGGCAGTGTAGTCTACAATTCATCCTACAAATCCAATGTTTCAAAACCGTGGATCTATAAACGAATGTAATTTTAATAGCCCGTACTTTGAAGAGGTCCCCCAAAACCAGCAGCAGTTTTTATGCCACCAGCCTACTCTACAAATCGAAAACGAAAGGTTATCAAATATAACGCCTCAGCTTACAACGGATAAATATCCGCATCTTCAACGAACCGAGTCTACCTGGCAATCACCCAAGTCATATGCTTACCTAGCCCCGGCATCGGCAGAATTTAGCGGAACAATTTAGCGGAATTTACTAACAAGCTGAAATGACACAACAGGCACAGCCTATGCCTATTTCAATGCCTTGTCATCTATACCAATCCCCACAATTGACGTATCAGGAAGAAGACTCTCCAATGGCATCTGAATACAACTCACAAAACACTAGCCCGCAGAGTGAAATGAAAGACGAAGATTAAATAATAAACGAAAACATAAATAAAGACCGTGACCAATTCCATGCTGAAGACATTCAACAACTACTAAACGCATTACATAGTCATTTGGATTGCAGATACACGTTTTCACCTAAACATGCTAGTCAGAGTGGCTTAACCCATGAAAAAGCAAAATGCAGTTTTAATTACGAAAAGAGATAAGAAATGCACGGTGAGAGTGAATCCGAAAATCAAAGGCACGCAACAGATCTTAAGGAGCACCTCGAAATGCCAAACGTCGATAAATATTTTAGAATGAGGTTTGTTTTATTGCAAGACTATCAATACAAATTTAGCATACTGGCTTTTGCAACAAGAATGTATCATTGCCTCCACCTAATGTCTTTGAAAATGTAGGCGTTCTGAATTTAGAGATTGATCTGTAATCACAAATTGAAAGTGAATTTGGTTTCTCTGAAATGGTTGAAAAGTTTCTTTCTCCCAATCTTGTTGAGTTTGTACGAGACACTTTCAAAACCATAAACTTTACTTATGATTACTAGATTACTACGATAAACCCAGAAAGACATGTGATGCAAAATTTTGCTCAGGGAAATTATATTAAGTCATCTATCGATACTCGTACTGTCAAGCAAAGTAAAGATGGGAGTACATGCTCATTTAATAAGACTGCAGACCTTTCCACCGCATTCCATAGAAATCTATCAGGAAAGTTATGAGCGAAAAAAATATATAAAAAAACTGAAATAAAGTCATTTTCTGGTGATGCTGAAAATGTTCCGGTGGTAGAACAAGTGTTTAGCCAGAGACAAGACCACAACAGGTGATAGATATTAATCAATAAAATAAAATAATAATATTTTTCAATAACAATAAAAAAAGAAATGTTCAAGAAAGAGGTCGCGCTCCTAATGTTATACCCCAGACATATTCTCAATAAATTATAGAAATAGGTTCTGAAATTGATGAGCACAGAACTTTTGGCTGGGTAAAGGAAATTAATCCATACGACCTCCTTCAGTCAGGCCGAAAACACCGCCAGAGCTATATTGCTCCAGAAAAAGATGAACCACCTTCGGAAAACCCACAATCACCGCCAGAAAACAGTCTCGTCGGCAAGCTGTTCCAAACATCGTTCCAGGGTACGAATGGCTATCAGTAAGACCAAGACGACCAGAACTTACTTCGCTTTAAACATTAAAATAAACGCTTAGACCGCCACTACCCTCTCCACCTCTGGCACTGAAAAATTAGGTGAATAACGCTGGATTGAAACGAATATTTGTACTACAAATACAAATGACAACTACAAGTGATATCGTGCTATTTTTGTGAACGTGCACAACAATGAATTTCACATCAGTGAACCTGTTTTAAACTGAGAAAGTGGTTTCTAAGATAAAGTGACTTTATGTAAAATTGTGTACCCAATGTTAGAAACGGCACTACGATTTGGGCATTTTGACAGGTGCATAACTTGTGTTATATTTGGTAAGTATATTTTGGTAGTATATAAAGGTATATTGTATACAATGAAAAACGGCACTATTTATAAAAACACTTAGGAAAATATGAATAAGCTTAAACTAATAAATTAAATTATAATAAAATGTATTTTAGAATAAGAGGAATATCGAGAGAAGGAAAATTAGACTTAAATATAGAGCACTACCCTGTCGAAGATGACATTGGTGGACAAGAAAACAAAGGAAAGTCATTGAAGTATACTATAGCCACATTTTACTAAACGATTTATTTATTTATACAAATTTATACGTACGAGGAAAGATTTTAACTCAAAATTAACTACGAGCTGACATAATTATAAAATGATTGATGAGTTGTATTCCAAATTAACTGGTCGGACCAAAATATATAACTACTTAGTTAGGTAATATTTAGTACTATCATTAGGATGAAATCGGGGCACTTAGTTAAAATATACAGGATGTTTGGTACATCATGTGCAAAAAAAACATATTTTGTAGGTGGTGGTTAGCTATCATTTTCTGCCCTCTTTTGGACGGTTGGATTTTTTTATTTGAAGTTTTCATGAAGTATGAAGTCATGTTTAGTCGATTATTGTTTATTTTTTACAGCCATATAAAATTGCAGGCTACATATGACAAAATTATGTTCCGCAACTTTGCAAGTAAATAAAGAAATAACTGATGGCCTGTGAATAAGATTTAGATGTTAGTAAAGCCGAAAATAATGCACAATAACTAAAAAATATGCAAAGAAATGATCGTTGTTTGTTTTAATATGATTCAAATGTCACAATTTGAATATTTTTCATTAAAACCATAAAAATACGCATTAAAAACTCAAAAACAAATTGAAGGCAGAAAATTATGGCTTATTAACCCACATTATAACCCATTGTCTTTTGGCACACGAAGTACTAAGCACCCTGTTTTTTTTTAACTATTCTAGTTCGTTACGAAGAAAATGTGCTCTCTCATCAATTCCAGGGTTTAACAACAGGGAAAGTGAACTTTGTTATAATAAATTGTGGATTATTATTAGTGTGCCTAAGTGTTAATAGAGGTACGTGTAAAAGTAATATTGACTATTGTACATACAGATACCGATAATGATAATTCTGAATGATGAAAATACTATACACATATTATACAGCCACTGAAAGTGTCGTGTGCTGACTGTTACTGGCTAGAGCAGGATATTGCTAAACTTCCGCTATTTCACTTTATTCAAAATAATTTAGTTTTAAAACGGCTGCCATATTCCATGATAACTTATAATGAATATGTATATATTGTAGCCTCCCAATAATAAATAATAGATATTTTAGATGTCAATGTACACCTTATATTTTAATACATATTAATGAATAAGTACCTACATACCGTGAACTCTTTGTAACAATATATTTTGGATTAGTAAACTCGTACTAATATAAAAAACAAGACTTGAAATGAGTAGGTAGGTACTAATTACTTAGATATTATTATTGTGTTGTCACTAATTTAATATTATACTCGTAATATTGTGTCGATCGAATGTTTTAATATTGACGGTTTTTAAGCTCATGGGTGCTTAAAAAACGTTATTCTTTACATATATATTTTTTAAATGTATTTAAATTTTATTTGAAATGATTATCCATAAAAACACGATGTAAAAAGGACGAGCCAAATCTAAGGAGGTCAACCGAGTTTAGAATACTTGAGCTCCATGAGCTCATCTCTCCAGCCCCCTTTTTCCATCGTACGTATAGGCGTACCGCGGGATACCACCCTTGCTTGTCGATGTGCCGCTGTTTCGAACTAAGCGCTTCTCGTCAACATTTATAATGCGCACGGCAAAGAAGTGGAACTCGCTGCCCGCGTCCGTGTTTCCAAGGGATTACAATCCGAATCTTTTCAAAATTCGATTGAACAGGCTTCTTCTGGGCGAGCTCGTTTCATCTTCGACTTCGTCTTAGTCGCATTAGGCTTGGACTGGAGTCAAGAGCGAACGCATACTAAATAAAAATAAATAAATAAAAAACTATTTTTTTAAATGTTATTTGATAAAAAATTAGATCTTTCTTATATTTTTCCTGCATTCTAGACTCGATATTCAAGCACCCCCCCTTGGATTTCGTACATTTTTACCCCTGCATAGAATTTTAGAGATTCTTGAACATTTATATCTAATCTTTTTCTTTCTTATATAGGTTGTAAAAAAAGGACGAGCCGAATTTAAGGGGGTAAGGAGTCGAGTCTAGAATACAGGATAAAATAATTTTTGGAATTTTCTTTTTCTGCTTTCCTAACTCAATTGACAACCATCTCCTTGAATTTGGCTCGTACTTTTTATAACCTGTAAAATACATGTTAGCGATTATAGTAAATATTGAATTTCGAACGAATTTGTGATAGTTAAGTAAAATTATCTAAGTGTGTGTAGATAGATGTCAATAATGTGGCTGTGTCTTGTAAAGAAACTTATAAGTAATTTTATTTACCTACTTTTATTAATCTGTAGGGCATCAGGACCAAACTTATGAAAAATGTCAAGAATATGTTTTTTTGTGACACTATGTTATTATTTTTTTGGATTTGAAGTCTTTACAATGTGCAGATATTATGATCTAATTATCCAAATATTTTTCAATAAAAACAAGCATCCACTCAGGCGCCAATGGAGAAACAATACGATATTAATTTTATCGATCAATTAGTTGCGAAATAATTAGTCACTAGCACACAGTTCCTTTCTTTTTAATTTTCCTCTCAAAATCCAAGGCACGATATGTCTGCCTTATCCGTTATAATCATAGAAGTACTACATAATAATTTTACTATCCATACGAGGAGTAACTGGTGGATGGAAATCAGCTCTTACATTCGAAGTTTTGCACATAACTCAACCCTCATACCTATTTACCAGATTGGTTAAGGGACGTGGTAACGTCAGCAGGAATCTTTAACAAAAAATCAATCAATCAATCAATCAGAAAAAAATGACAACTACATTTTAACGCGAACGAACTATAGTTGAATATAGCGTTGATATTGACCTCTTGAGGGGGAGGAAAGACTCTCTTTTGAGGAGGGGGGGGGGGGGCGTTCGCTTGAGCCGCAGCGAACGCGGGTGAGCCAGTTTTGGGGCTCGATGGGTAGGGTAACGTTTATGGGAGCTAACCCCCCAGCTCCCAAAATCCTACTTTTGGCTGGCATCACCGGTAACCAATTCTGCAATTTTAATCTCCTTCTTCCTGATTAAAGTTGCATAATGGTAAACTCAGGTGATGCCAACAGAAGAGGTCGTAGTTTTTTTTTGACATTATTGACTTGGTAAATATTCGCTGGAATGATAGAAAGACCGAGTTTAAGAGGGTTGGACACACAAAAGACAGTGGTTAAGCGCGAGCAGGATATAAACAGGCATCAACTATTCGATAGCAATTCCTGAATTACTCAGGGTTGATATTGAATGGGTGTGCGCACTATGACCCCGACGCCACTCTTGCGGTGTCGACTGGTATTTCACAGTTGAAGATATGAACGTGTCGGATGGGGATGTCCATGTTTTCTGCTGTGATTCGTATATCCAGATATATGAGGACCATGTATTCACAATCCGTGGTTCCTGTATATTTGGTGCAAAAAGTCGAACCTCATCTGCGTAACGTCGGAATAAAGATCAGTTTTGACTAGCCCAGCGGCTAAGTCATATGAGCCTGGCTTAGCAGATACCACCTTACTGGGTTGCCCAAAATTGATCAGAAGGACATAACAAAATATGAAGCGACAATCGATGTCTGTTTTGGAATTTTTGCCAAGTCGAATTTGTATAATGTCACTTTTTTTTCTGGAAACGAGTTACCTCTTTTTTCGAAATCATTTTAAGTAGTGCAGTTTTGATGGTTTGAGTTTTGTGCAACCTTTCGTTTTGATTTTGGTGTTACCATAAGTTTAGAGTGGGATTATGATACCACCAGCTTAATACAGTCTGTCTTGAAATATTATGTATTTGCTTTTTGAATGCATACGATTTCAAAACAGTTCTAGATCCCATGATATACAAAACTTAGGATAAGTAGATGCTAGTTTTTATTTAGGAATATTTAAATGTTTTTAGTTTTATACACTTACCTTTTTAAATACAAACATAACTGAAAAAATGCAATATCATTTTAACGTTATGTTTGCTATTTATTATAACAAGTTACAAACTTTTCATTTGTCAAATTAAGTTCAATCTGGTTTTAAGATTCTATTCTTGTTACTTTCGATACATTTTTTTCAATACTAGAATAAAGGTATTCATTGTCTACGTGTTGTTGTAAATAAAAAATGTGAAAAATCTGTTGTTGTTTATTTTAAGCTAATCTAAATAGGGCGACACGTCTTATTAAAAGAATCATAATACTCAAATGTATGTAAAATATACACTATTACAACCAACTATAGTGTTGTATAACAAATCGATTGCTCAAATATTTTTTAGCTCAAAATGTATGCTATAATGCTTAAATATAACAAAGATAAATAATTTCAATTGAATCAACTACATAATAAATAGAGTAATCAACGAGTGAAACTATTCCATATTAAGAAAAGCATAGTTAAGTTTGAAAACGAAAATAAAATCAAAATCTTAACATTGTGACAAGTCGACTTAGGCAAAAAAGATATCGATTTACAAATAAATAAAATGCATAGCAATAAGTAAAAGAACACAATATGAATAACTTCTCACGCGCGTTGTTTCCTTCGACTAATATAATCCTGAAATAGAAACACAGACATTACAATTTGTTATTCAAGTCGCACAGCGTAAGTGTAGTAATCGCCTGGCAAAGGAAAATGGGTACCCACAGTTCGCTTTGCTTAGAATCGACAGTAACTTACATCAGCCGAGTCAAATTTGAATGTAGCGTCGACGTTTCCATCAGTCTTGTTGGGACGGTCGTCTTCTGTACGTAAAGGACTTTCTAGGCGAAGGGCTGTACGATCTAACCCCCGCGTAGAATTTTCCTTTCTGAGTGATCACCTCCAGCCTTGCAGAGGCTTCCACTCGTCCCAAATCGTTTTCTAGCGTTATCCTGTACACACCCACGTCTTCGATAGTTACTTCGTCAATTTCTAGAATCCTTAAAATTTCGTCTTTTTCTTTGATTGTGATGCGAGCAGAGGGTGTGATGATGACGCCGTCTTTGTCCCACGTGGCCCAGGGAGCGGGCAGACCTTTAACGGCACACTGGAAGACCACTGTTTCGCCTTCTTCGACGACTTTGTTAAATGGGTACGTGTAGAATTTGGGAGGCATTTGCCGTGACGGGCTGCAAAGACGACGAGGATCAGGTCCTGGAATTATTAGAACTGAAATTATTTATAACTTCTTCTCAATTTAAAACCATAAGTAATTGGGGAAGGTTGTGTAGTTATACCAGGTGTCCTGGACATAGATCTGGCAGGAGTGCTTCGAGGCGTAGAGCGAGGAGTGGACGCAGCTGACAACAGGGCTGGTGGTCTTCGTAGCCTCTGACTGAGAGTATTAGGCTCGCCAGGAGCTACAATTTAATAAATAAAGATTTTTGATTGGATGTATATGTTACGGCTAATAGCCGAAGTGCGGCTACACCTAGTTTTAGCCGGCTACAACTAGGTGCAGCCCGCCACATGCGGTTAATCTTAGGTGTATCCTACTTATCTTCGGTTACAACTAGATTTAGCCTTCATTATAGCGGCTAGAACTAGGTACAGCCGCACACTGGTGGTTAAACTTAGGTGCATCCTATTTATTATCGGCTAGAACTAGGTTTTAAGTTCAGTTAAGGATTTTGGTTTGATTTTGAGATTCGTATCTTGCGTTTCCTGATTGATTCGATTTTGTATCATCAACTCGGTAGAGAGTGATGATATATTAGAGTTTGTTGATTTTTGTATAATTAAAACTTAACCTATTTGTTTTAAAAATATGAGAGAAGAGAACAAAGACTGAGTTGATTTTTTCATAGTTAAGAAGTAAAGCTTCATAGTAAAGCTTAATTTATAGTAATGCTATATGTTTATTTTTTTATCTTTGCGCCAAAGATGTCTAGTTCTGTTAGTTTATGAAGAGAAGACTTATAATTTGTGTTTTAATTACTTATAATAACGTCTTTTTTGGTTAAAATATATTTTCCAGCGAGATAAGAAAATATTTAAAATGTTTTCAAATACTTTAAAAAAAATATAATTTAAATTTTATAGTATTTTGTGTAACTCTAAATGTCATTCAAGTTTATCTTGTTCAAATAAGTGATAGACATTCTTGCAACATACTATCATATATGAGAGTTAGTTGATTTTTGTATAATTAAAACTTATCCTATTCGTTTTAACATAAAAATATGAGAGAAGAGAACAAAGACTTAGTTGATTTTTTCATAGTTAAAAAGTAAAACTTTATTTTGTTATGTCTAGTTCTGTTAGTTTATGTAGAGAAAATTTATGATATTTTCTGTTTTAAATACCTATAATAACGTCTTTTATTGTTAAAAGATATTTGCCTGTCAAATAATAAATAATTAATGTCGCTAAAACATCCCTGTCTTTTATTTATTCCATGTAATCGTATCAATCAGGAAAGGCAAGATAGGAATCTCAAAATAAAACCAAAATCCTTAACTAAACTGAAAACCTAGTTCTAGCCGATAATAAATAGGATGCACCTAAGTTTAACCACCAGTGTGCGGCTGTACCTAGTTATAGCCGCTATAATGAAGGCTAAATCTAGTTGTAACCGAAGACAAGTAGGATACACCTAAGATAACCCGAATGTGGCGGGCTGCACCTAGTTGTAGCCGGCTAAAACTAGGTGTAGCCGCACTTCGGCTATTAGCCGTAACATATACATGAAAATACCTAATCTTCGTTGTTCATTATTGTCCTATGTACGAGTACGTGAAGTTTATTTAAAAACATAATAATACATTTCTCTGTTTATGGTTTGAGGTGTGTTTACTTAGACTATTAACTTAATGTAAGAATAATAAATTAATGTAATTGGACACAAATCTGCGTAAACTATCACGACACAGTTTGTTCCCAGTGACATGTGTTGCGACGTCGCATCGTATCTACAAGTAACAAAACTAAAATCAAACTTTCATTGAGTAATTTACTGAAATAAAGTTTATCGGATACTAACGATAGACGACAAGACAGGCGCTGGACGTGGCCTTGCCAAGGCTGTTGGAAGCTTCGCAGAGGTACGTGCCCTCGTCCTCGGCTGTCACTTGCTTGATCTTCAAACGAGCTGTTCCATCCTCGTCCAGTGACCATTCGAAGTCTGGGTTTTCTCTGATTAACTGGAATAAAAATCGGATAGTAAATAGTTGTTGAAATGTGAAAAGTAGAAAAAATGAGTGGCAACTAAACTAAGCAGATTATTTTTCGTAAGATTTTCTAGAAGAATAACAATATGTGAACAAGTAGCAGTATATTTGTAACATAAAAGTCATGTTCCATTCCACCTTAGAATGACGTCGATAATGATATATTCAATGAAGGTAGTTAGTTAGAAGGTAGTAGTAGTCCCTAGATAGACAGGAATTTGGAAGTATACGAATCATCAGTCAAAGTGCAGGAGTTGAGTTTAAGGTTTGGTAAACACCAGAAACAGTCCTTAATAAAACTTAGAAACTTGTACCAGTATGTACAATAACAAAAGATCTTACCTCGGTGTAATGGAACCATCTTATGTCAGGTTCAGGATGTCCGGAGACATGGCATTCAAACTCGATGGCGTCACCATCGTAGCACAGCAGGTCGGTCAGGTTTCTCTCAAATCTTGGGATAACATCCACGCGCCTACCAACAATTAATATTTTCTATTGATTGATATACTTGAGAAAAGGTGATATGTAGGTTAGTAAATTTTTCTACTACGATCTGCCTGATCCGTAAATAGCCCATAGTAATAGTATTCATATGGGCGGCCAAATATCGTTTAATTTGCCGTTGTAGCTATCGTTGCCAAAATTAAACATAATTATTCACTTTAAAGTTTCTCATTTTCACACGAGTAATATCAGTTAAGTACCTAATTGTTTTTACGCGTCGCATAATGTTGACCTAAAATGTGAATAAAATCCATAGCGGCCCATGTGGCGCAATAAGATTTGAATTTGGAATTCGAAAATCGAGATGTGGCTATCTCGGCCCTGCCTCGAAGAGAAAAAAAATGTGTGTGCTTAAATATTTAGTGATATGGCTGTATGACATCATATTACATTGCCTTATTTTCGCGGATAATTTTAAACAGTAAATTGACTTTGTTTTGTAAATACAATTCTTATGTAAATAAAACATAAGATGTTAGTCAATCTCATGAACAAAATATTGTTAATATTTTTAATTTGTTAACCAAGCCATTTGGAAAAAGGGTGGGCGGGCAGTTTTTTCGGATCAAAGTACTTACTAAACTCGTATATACATATAATAAATGGTAACTTTTAATTTAATACAGAGCATTGTGTGCGTTCAAGTGAAAGTAAGTATGAACTTAGTAGATAAACTTATAAGTCTCACAAAGCGAAGCGAAAGGCAGAGTATTCACCACGGGAATAAAGTTGTATTCGTCTTGAGCCATCTTAAAACACTCGCTTCACTCAGTATTCCCTATTAACTACCTCGCTGAAACTCGTGAGTAAAACTAGTGCCTGCCTCGCTTCGCTCGAGAGTCAAATTTATAATTCTTTCGTTTCGCTCGTGACTCAAGATAGACCGTTAGACATTACTTTATTCACTTAAAGAATAATCGACTATTATTAACCACTTACCCGTATCTAATGTTGTGTTCTTCAGTAGAACTAGGATCTGAAAAGAAACAGGTAAAGGGAACATTAATAAAAGATAGTCGTATCAAATCCTCACTCAATGATAATTCTGAAACTGCTGCAACTTTTCCATTGCTTTCCGTTGGTTAAAACTGTTGATCTGATTCATCTGATCGAATAAAGCATTTTAATATTGTTAATTTGTTGAAGAACATAGTGGAAATAAGATTCTAGCGATAGAGTTTGCGTTCATCATTATCAGCCAAAGGACGTCCACTAATGAACATAGGCCTCCCCCACGGTTTTTCACAGCGACCGTTCACAAGCGGTCTGCATCCAGTGTGATCCCACGATCTTAACAAGGTCATCCGTCCATCTTGTCAGTGGACATCACACCGGAGTTTGCGTTCAGTTTCATATTATTTTACTGCATCATTACGATCAAACTTGTGTGAGATCAGGATAAAATTTACATTTCTTGATGATAACCTTCTGGTTTTAACATTTACATTTACTATTAACATGACGCAAGTACTCTACATTCTGCTAAACCAGTGTTACTCAAAGTGCGTTCGCATACGCGTTACGAAACCCCTAGATCCTAGGGGTTCCGTAACGCGTTCGAAGGCATGATTTCAATGCAACGTCAAATTTATAAGTTTTTTATCCACACTAGCCTTAATATCAATGCAAAAAAATTGAACTACCATAATTGGATGAACCATCAATTCAATTATGTTGCTATATGACAAATTCAGCAACAAAATACTTCGAAATTTGCATTTATGATAAAGACTCGCGACACAGTGCGCCGGCTGTTTGTCTGGTTACCAGCTTCGCGTGTAGTATATCTAAATACTAAAGTCCGTAGTAGTCAGGCTATAGAGAGGAGATTAGGGGGTCATCTATAGACTCTAGAACTTGGTTACCTCTAGCCAGAATCTGCAGCGAAATGATAGCTTTGGCTTCGCCATGCACGTTGCGCGCGACCACTGAGTAGGCACCGGTATAGTCCAGCTTAGCGTGCGGTATCTCGAACCGGTACTCCGGGCCACCGCCAATGCGCTTGAAGTGGGTCGCATCTCGATAGTAGTCCGGCTGCGAAGATGAGATTCGTTATTGACAGGCACAGACGCATTGGTAATTAAGACATGTTAAGAAATCCTTGACATTTTTACACCGTCTTTGACGTAGTGAAGCAGATCTCATAAGGAAACATAGCTGACTTTGTTGCAAAAGAAATAGGTAGGAACGTACTTAGCTATGGTATTTCCTTGAGATCAGAAATTGTCAATATTAAGTTCCTGTACTGCTTATATTTTCATATCTGATGGTAAATCAAACTGAAAGCCATGTTTACACCAAGGATTATAGAACCTAAAAATACTAAAACGTCTACCTAATATAATATTTAAACGTGTATTTTTTGCAAGCGGTAATCTGCCTTTAAGTCGATCTATGAAAGCTGAAATATTAAATAAAAAATCACTTTGTTCTCTATAATAGAAATTAAGATGGATCCGCTTTAGACCATTATTCATTACAAGTTGACAACAACTGAAATGGTAACAATTACGTACCTTCAAAAAGTCCCTCAGCCAGTAGACGTCAGGCTTGGGATCTCCTACGACCTCGCACTGGATGATCACGGTGTCCCCCTCCCTCGCCTCACTGGATCGAGGCTTGCGGATGAACATCGGCTCTTTAGAATACCTGTTTAAAAAGAAGATTAAAACAAATCAGGCTAGTTAACGTCACCAATCGTTATTACTGTGAACCACCCAATCAATGGCGGAAGGTTTAACAGTGACTGAATTCAAGTATTACTATAAACTCTTAAAAATTCAAGATGATCTGGTAGCGAACATTACACTCACCTCTAGCCAGTAAATTACCACGTGATAAAGTTAGAAAAAGCTATAGCAGAACTTACGGCACGTCAGGGCTGATCAACATCGGGGGCGTCTTCTTAACCACCGACGCGTCTCCGATGACCTCCACCTTTCCCGAGGTGGTAGCCCTGCCGACTTCGTTGGAGGCTGTGCAGGTGTACACGCCCGCGTCTCTTGGTGTCACGAAGGCTAGGGCCAGTTCTATCTGTCCATCGCGGTCCAGGGTCATGATGGCTCGGCGGCTCGGCCGCAGTCTGACGCCGTCACGGTACCACGTCACGCCGACCGTGGGGTACGCTTCCACAACAGCTGATATTCTGAGCTCTTCGCCTGTAAGAAATATTATATTTAGTCGTAAATTTTGTGATGAAAGTGATAACGGTTGTTTTCACAGACAGTACAGCGTAGAGATCAAGTTATGTATATACTCATAAGTTTAGGATTCGCTTCGCTCAGCCCGTTTATAAATCCCCGTTTATTCACCTACCCATAATCCACCACTTTGCCGAGTGATTAGTCATTTTATTTTACGGTAGAATGAATGAAAATGACAGATTACAATTTAACAGATTTAAAAGCGTCAAATTGTAATCACGACGGTTCTACAATAGGACGGTGACATATACAAATCAAAATGGCTCTGGTCCGGCAACTATGTCATGATAAATATTAGTATACGTGTGAATCATCAATCTTCGCCTCTGTTGACGGCACACTTCCCCGCACTTATCTTGAAAACTGACGGTTCACAAAGTTACCACCAATGCCACAAAGTTCCTCCACTTGCCTTCTCTCACCCGGTACAAAGGTTCTAGTCCGCAACAGAACTCAGGCGCGACGTACGCCCTGATGCCCTTATCCACCACCAAGTTGCAATGGCAGCTGATGGCGCCACAGCTGTTACGGGCCATGGCCTCGTACACGCCGCCATCTTCGAGCGATGTGGGCGCTATCTCGAGCGTGTGGAAGTGCTCGTCTTGCGATTTGGTGTGACGTTCTGGAAGTAAAGAGGAACATTGGTGTAATGTTTGCTGTTTTATGTTTATTAGGTATGCATTCAATATAAGAAAGAAAGAAAGAAATATTTATTTGCATTAAACATGGTATACAAAGATGTTAAGTTTTTCACAAAGAATCTTATATTCAGCCAATAAATTATGACATGCAAATTAAATTCATTTGTAACATTCATTTAACAATAAATAAATTGTGAATTATAAATTAATATTAATAAAATCAATATAAAGATGAAATAAAAATGTCAGTGGGATGTCAATTAATTACAAATGTCAACTCAATTCTATAAAATGTCAATGTCAGTGTTGTTGTTGCTGTTGGCAAATCTGAGATATTAACAGAGAAGTATGTAAGGCCACAAGGGTGGACGTCAGGGTAAGATATTTAATAATGGTATGTGGTATTAAAGATACTAAGGTTAAAACAAACTGCAAAATTAGTTTAATGTTATGCCATTTAAGTATGTACGGACAACAGCATGTGAAAGTAATCACAGCAGTATCTTATGTGCTATTGTAGTTAGTTTTCAACAAAAAAGGATAACCTTATGTGCTGGCGACTGTAGATAGTTATTAAGGTAGTCCATTTAAATTTTAGCCAGTCAAATTAAAACGAATGTCTTCATTGTCAAAATCTGCCTTTTATTTAAGAGAAACAAATTCATTTGAAGTCAGTGCATGATCTCAATCTTACGTACACCAAGTCTACGCACATCATATGCGTAGGATATAATAACATTTATTGACCAGCTAACACTGAAAATATTCAGCATTAGATAACTTCTATTTTTTTTTTACGAATGTTTATTTTTAAAACGTTATATAAATCGTCCGTCAAACAGCACGTGCGGAAAACATGCTTTGAAAATGTAACCTAATTTAAGATATTCGATAGGAAACTGATGAAGTCGTATTGGCAGACGAATATAAACATAGTGTGAAACTTGGCAGAGGAGCTGTGGCGAAAATAGACGACCGACTATCATTTCATTGTTAGAACTGGGACGTAACGTTAGTACTGCTCAATAGTTGATTGTTTAGTTCCCATCACAATATTAACATATGATTGGGTAACTCATAAGTTAATAAATCTAAGACATTGAACAAACCTTACCATTAAGAAACAAACTCATTGACTACACTTTACATCATAATGCAATCAATAATTAATTTGCAATAGGTAATAATTTATGCTGTTCATTTATTTAAAACAAACAAACATTTCTAGCGGCCTCAAGTATCAGTGATGACGTCCCGAATTGTATCTTATGCTTTGTTGTATCACACTTCACCGTGTCTGCCATCAAATAAACTATCAGGTTCAGAATAACAAACGGATTGGGCAGTATGCCCTAAAAAACTTACTGTCAATCACAACCTCCTCGCCGTCCTTGAACCAGGTGACCGAAGGCGGTGGGCTGCCCACTACCTGACACGTCAGCCTGACAGGATACGTTGCTTGCACCCTTCTGTCACGGAGACGCATCGTGAATTGAGGTGGATACTCCCCTGCAGCATCAGCTGATCTCTCCCTGGAAGACGTGATAAAACTTAGCTTAGTAAACGGTCTTAGGTATCTAATCAAGAATTGGATGACAAGCTTTCACTATACATAATAAATAAGTTGGTACACTACTAAAGCAACACCGAAGCGAGAATAAAATTAAAATAGTTTATAAAACTTCAGTAAATCCTTTCATTTAATAACCATATCATGGGGTGCATTTCAAATAGTCAATCCGTCATGTTGGATTTAAGTCACGTGACTATTTTTTTCGTATTCCTGACAACAAACCTTTTCATTAGATACCCTTATCATTGGGGTGCATTTCAAATAGCCTGTCCACCAATTTTGGGGAGTTCACCATATTGGATTTGTGAGGACGTTTGTTAACTAGTCATGTATTGTCATCAGAACTCAGAGCGTGTGCAAAATTTCAGCCTAATCGAAAACCAGGAAGTGGGTCAAATTAAGATTCCAAGATTTTCTTACAACACATAGTTACAATTGAAGCTAATATAAGCGTGTTAAAAAAACAAGTTAAATATGGTGTTTATGTTAACAGAGCAATGTTCTGTTCTCTTCGTAAATATTATTGTTTTTAAGCCAACAGCAGTATAAACTTCGACAAAGCTTCAAAGTATGTACCTACAGGATGCGTATTACTATGCAGTTTTAATAGGTAAGCGTTTCAACTTTACTGTCAAATTAGCAATCCGTATTGCGATTTCGCATGATATTTAAAATATGATTATAATAAAACAACATAAATATTAATATTCGTACTATTGTTGCATTATTATATTGAAAATATTCGTTTACACTGAGTCGGAATTAAGCTGCCTGGGAATTATGCGGCTTAAGTTGGCTCGCAATATGCCCTAGGGTAAAAAGACCTACAAACTCACACTTTTTTGTGGCTATTCTTTACTCAGTTTTTATTATGAACATTAGCAACGAACTTCTTTCACAATAATTAAATTCCCACTTGAAACTTTATATTTTAAGTCATGGTTATCTTACCATGTTAATTGAATATCATGAAGTAGTAGCACGGAACCAAATTTCGAATCGGTCATTCAACTAGAAAAAAGCTGATGATCTTCAGTCGCCTGATCAGACTTTCATGAAACATGGCTAAGAACACTCGGTACAAAATGTTCCACGATCCAAACAAACTATACGAAAATTGGTTAAACCATTTAGGCCCTACAATACCAAAAACAGATACACAAATACAAAGACAGACTCGTTGGACTTATAACACCCCGAAAGGGTTCTAAAAGCACCAATGAATTCATAAATCCCAATATGACAGCCATTTACAAGTTGAATAACACACAAGACATAAGGTTACGTACCTCTTAAGCTTAGCGTCGGCTTCCCAAATAACTCGATCAGTAACCACAGCAAGCCTTGCATAAGTGGACGCCCTTCCATGAACGTTGGTAGCCTCGCAGCTGTATCTCGCCTCATCCTCAGGGTTGATGCCTTTGATCACTAAACTGCAGTTGTACCCGTTGAAGAAGGTCTTCACCCTCGGGTCCTCATCGTCCACCTCATGTCCGTTCTTCATCCAAATAACTTCCGGAGTCGGCTTTCCTTTGACACTACAACTCAAGTTCGCCGTCTCACCAATAAGCACTTTTAACTGTCCAGGGAGTATATCCACGAATTCTGGTCTGTCCCCAGCTAATCCGACGCCGATGGGAGCAGACGTCTGCACAGATTCGCCCCAACCAAATCGGTTTCGAGGCGTCACTCTGAAGTGATACTCTTCCCCTTGCTTTAAGTTGAACGCGTCGAATGAGTTCAAGGGTGTTATTCCTAGTTCTGACCAACGAGCGCCTCCTTCCTTGCCAACCAGCCAACTCTCGACCTTATAGGCTAACACTGGTCCGGCATTGCTAGGCTCTGGTTTAGGCCAGGCGATGGACAACCAGTTGCTTCCACCTTCCACGACACTCGGCTCGGCCGGGATGCGCTCAGGCACAGCTGAAAACAAGTTTCAATATCAACGCGACAGTGACCTTATGAAGATACTTGATTGGTTGCCAGGTGACAATTTGTGCCAATCACATAATTGGTATCGCGAGTTGATAGCTGATGGATAAAATTATACGGTTCTACATCATTATAATGCATTCCTACCTATAACAGTGCTATACGCCTACAGTATGATGATATAAATACGTATAGTCTAATGAAAGTTACTATACAAAATTAACGGCAAATTAAAACTTACAATTGATACCTGCCATACAAATTAAAATCATAAACCAAGCTCCTGAGATACGTACATTTATATTTCCTTTCCGTAATCGTTATCGCTGTATCGTCCATTGGATAAGTCCAGTCTGATATTAGATTTTCGGACGACGCTCTCTGTCTTACCTAGAAATATCATTCATTATTTTCAGTTAAAACTTCAAAAACCGTCGCATGGGCCTTAATTTTTTGTTACGCGCGCCATGCAGCAAGTAGAAAAACCAAAAATCTAAATAACGTTAACTTTCACACAGCATAACGCGAAAGTTCTTGATATTTTTTAGATTAGGTAATTAAGTTAAGGGTGATTCCTGGGTTATTTGGTTGATTCCTACGGTAGTTTTTATATTTGGTTTGTTTTGACCGCCGAAGTCAGTCAAAACTGTTTTTGACTAACGCTCTTGGTCAAAAGTAGTTTTGACAGCTATTTTTAGTCAAAAGTTTATCTATTATTTTATTTAGGCTATCGGTCAAAACTCATAAAAAGTCAATAACGGTAGCGAAAATTACTATGGAAATCATTCATAAAGTTTAAATTAAACTATTTTCGAGGTGCATTATTGATTTTTTTTGTTTATTAAAAAAAAACATTGTACGAAACCTGGGAACTGTAAACAGTTAGAAATAGAAGCATGTTTTCTTTTTTCATTGGTAGATTGTTACTTTATTGGGGATAGAGCTGTTTGCGTCCGTGGGTGTGATACTTACACGTGTCCCCTGGGTAATGCTAAATGAACAGCAACTGATGTGGAGCTAGGCGGAAAGATGGAGAAGCTGGCTTTTTATAAAATTTGTGAAACTTATGAAAATACTGCGCCATTCCGCCCAGGCCCACACCAGGATATTGACAAAGGCTACTTAAACGTGTTTCTCCTGACATTAAAAGAAATACGTTTAAGTAGCCTTAGCCGTTATTATGGATACTGTATATGAATTTTGAACCACCCTTTATCTTAAGCGGTGGTCCAAAATTCATTAACCAAACTTAAGGATCTGACCCTGTTCCTAAAATAAAATCAAACAAAGGTTTTTTTTTCGAGATTTTGATGTAGTTGTAATTAAAGTTTTTTTTTTATTTTAGCATAAGAATCCGACTCTGAAGTTTGATCAGTGAATTTTAGAATTGTGATTTAATGATATAAAAAATGAGTGGAAATGAAAAGAATGAACGTTTTTTGTTGAGACTTTAAACGATAGAAGATATGAAAAATAGTCATTATAATGTGATGATGAAAGAAGAATTTGAAAAGCTTCTAATTGAAGTGGAAAACGCTAAATTTGCGGCAAAGAATACACCAGTACAATATAATAGACTGAAACGCTTTAATGTCATTGAAGTATGTGGTATTAAGAAATTAGTCACGAATACCGAGCCAATTAAGTAATACGTACGCGCTGAAGAAATCTACGATATTATTGATGCTGCTCATATTTCTATTGGGCATGGAGGCCGTGACAGACTGAAAATGAAACATCAAAGAAATATGCCAACATCACAAAAGAAATGATAAATATTTATCTTTCCATGTGTGAAGTGTATCAAAGAAATAAAAGCAAAAAAAAGAGAGGATTGGTTTCAAAGCCAATCTTGCACACCGAAATGAATAGCCGATCCCAAGTCGACCTCATAGACATGCAGTCTCAAGAAGATGGAGGACACAAATTTATCATGGAGTATCAGGACCACCTCACCAAATTTGTGATTTTAAGAGCTCTAACCACAAAGAGGGCCACAGAAGTAGCCTATCATTTGATGGATATTTTTTTAACTTTTGGAGCCCCATGTATTCTTCATTCCGACAATGGAAGGGAATTCGTGAATTCAATAATAAAAGAGTTAGCATCTTATTGGCCTGAACTGAAACTTGCAAATGGAAAGCCACGTCACAGCCAGAGCCAAGGTTCAGTGGAAAGAGCGAATCAAGACGTGGAAAAGATGCTGGCTTCCTGGATGCAGGACAACAAAACAACTAAGTGGTCCGATTCTTAGAGGCTTAAGATTCGTACAATTTATGAAAAATAGAGCATTGCACTCAGGAATAAAGCAATTTCCGTACCAAGCAATGTTTGGTGCTGAACCAAAAGTGGGGTTGACAACACCGAATTTGCCATTTGAATAACTAACAAAATTAAATGATGAGGAAGACTTGGAAAAAGCAATCAAAGAGTTGCGTCAAAATTTTGAAGATAGAGTGTAATGGGGTATTAGTCATAAGTATATAAATGAATTACTTCAATCAATAAAAGCAGTCTTTATACAGTCCTCGTTGTTATTATTTGTCTCCTTACACACAACCTGTAAATGGCGACCCTGCCGCCGTCGCGCGGGTAACAGGAGCCACGCGCATTCCATTACCATATTAAGTACAACGTTTGAACCGATCGTCACGAAATAATTTCAAGATGGATTATTCAATTTCTCGCAGTGACGAACTGACTATTAGTGCTCCGTTCAATTTGAAAATATTTGAAAATGGGTTCTTCTCAAAGTAAAGAAGAAGATAGAGTGATCATTGCTCAGAATGCAGCTGGCGGCGAAAACTCCTCGCACTTGGAGCAACTGAAGGTTCACGCGAGCGCTACGAATTTGATCTTATTGAGCATCGTGCTGATGATGGGAGTTGCTCTCATCATAGTCCTCTATAAAACGTACAGGAGATGCCACAAAAAGATGGTTCAGCGGCAGCTTAACGAGTACAATCTACGAAGATATGCGAGCCTTCTCCGTGGTCGACAGCAGAAGGAGCTCGAGGACCGGCAGTCCAACGAAGTGTAAAAGTGTAGAAAGTGTTTCGGTTCGAAAGTGCAGTGCGAAAAAGTGGCGTCGGTAACGTAAAAACATTATGCTTATTTACTCATATGTCTAATCGCGCAGTGTAAGTTAGCGCTATTATATTTAATCTCATATCAATAAATGTTTAGGTATAAACGCTTATATTGTGTGTACTAGGCGTTAGTCATAATGTCACGTTATAATTAGTTTGATGGCCGAAGAATTAAACGTTATTTTTCAAGAGTTAAAATCTATTAGAACTTATCTAATAAAGATTGGCCCTAGTAGGAGGTCAGGAAATATTTTAGAAGTTAAAAGGAATGAAGCACATAAGGTTTTGGTAAAGTATAACGATTATACCACCTTATGTAAAAATAAAATATCTTTAAAACAAATAAATAATACAGAAATAACTTTAATAAATAAAATTTGTGAAGAGTTTACTAATTTATATGACGATATTTTAAATTTGTGTTGTGTGAAAGAAGAGGACTCCTGTCCCGAAATCAGTGACAATATGGCTAGCGAAAAGTTTGATTTAAAAATTGCCTTGAGCATTTTACCTATTATGACAAATGATGTTGACAGTACTAGAAAGAAAACCAAAGTGACTCGGAGCAAAATGGAAACGAAAACAACAATGAAGAACACGAACCAGAAAAATATATAAATCAATAAAATCAAGAAGAAAAAAATGCAAATGAAAAGTTCGAAGAAGAAAAAGAAAATGAAGGAAATCAAATAACAGCGTTGACCGAGAAAAAAATCTTGACAACAAGGAATCGTTAATACTGACCGCTAGACAAAATGCGCATTATAATATGGCAAAACAGGCGAAACGAATGAAAAAGATAAGTGATCAGTCACATCCGCCATTAAAAGTTAAAAGTGCTAATCCCAGATGTATATAAAGGCAAAGCTGATTTACGTAATATTCTCGGAGTAGTACTAGAAGGTACTTCTGATCAACTTATAAATTTGGAACAAGGGACGGCATATTGGATAAATTATACAGCAGGTAAATACCTTTTTTTCTATAATGGTATACAATAGTATGTGATCGTGTGTGGGTGTGCAGTTGTGTGTGTGGATGTAAGTATGCGTGTGTGGATGTGTGGGTAGGTGTGCGGGTGTGTGTTGGAAGTCACTTCTGAGCAACTGTATAATACAAAGGATAAAACATACTTCAAGTAATTACCTATTATTATTTCAAAGTGGATGATAGTATGTGTATGTGCATGTGATCGTGTGTGGGTGTGCAAGTGAGTGTGTGAGTGTGTGGATATGCAGGAAGGTGTGCGGGTGTAGGTATTTGAGTGAGTTTAAGTGTAAGTAAATGTGTGTAAGCACATTATTTTATATCTTATTACAGATCTGAATTTGACGGATGTATTGAAAAATTCATCTGCCTGGAAGAAGTGCCAAACGTCGTCATCACATTAAGAACTGCTGCAAGGAAAACTGCTACTGGAACCGGGCAAGGTTTTACACGATGTGTGTGTTCTAAGGGTTGTAAGAGTAGCATATGTCTGTGCAAGAAAAAAGGATTTCTGTGCAATTCAAAGTGTCATAACAGTTCTGGATGTGCAAACAAATAGGGTCCAAATACAGCAGTTATAAGTTTAAGTTTTTTATTTTTATTAATTAAGTCTCCAATCATATTGTAGTAGACAAATAAAACGTAGTCCAATTTGTTTTATTTCAAGATAATATGCTTAATAATTACTTAAAATGTTCATTACATTTTTTTAATAATAAACGATTTCGATTATATTACCTACAGTATTTTTATTTACTGTTATCAGTTACAAGTAGTTTTGACCTACATTCTTGGTTAAAACCACTTTTGACTGATACATCTTAGTCAAAATAACTATTACCCATTTTTTTTCCAGTCATAAGTGGTTTTGACCAATGTCCTTGGTTAAAATCACTTTTGACTGCCAAAGTCGGTCAAAACTGTTTTTGACTAAAGACATCGGTCAAAGCCAATATTGACTGATTTTTGCAGTCAAAAGTGGTTTTGACCGGCAATGAGTTTTGACTGTAACATTCTAATAAAATAGGCTGAAATCAAAACTTTAATTCGAAAAGGCATTCGTTTAGGATAAGTAGATCCAGAGATATCTGCTGAAATTTTGACTGCCGGAGGAATCAACTCAAGTCATAAAACTGCCTTAATTTTATTAGACACGATTAGATCAATGGTAAAGATGGAACGTATTTATCATAATAGGTTTACAAACCTAGTATTTGCTTCAAAGAACGTATACCAGGTACGGGCTCAAAATACTTCCAAAACCATGATAGTATTTTACTAACAAGGAGCGGCACCCGTTTCCCCGAAATTCTTTTAAAGACCGTAATTATGAAATTAAACCTTACACTCATTAGAAATAGGTCCCAAATTGCGAGAAATTAAAGCAATGCTCGCAACGTTTAAAAGTAATTTTCTTACTTGCGCGACTTGTCACCTTATGCGCATGAAAATAGGGATGCATTTTCTATTAAATACTTTCAACGTATTTTAGTATACTAAAACTACTTTTAGTAAATCGAAGGCTCAAAATATTTCTCCATTCTAACCAACAAATTGGTAGGTATTTATCTTCTTTCCAGATTATTACACGATAGTCTATGAACAAGCACATAAAGTATTTCGGGACGCAAACGTGATTACGCGATAGTGTTCCTTATTGCAATGTAGAAAACTGTTCTGTTTTCAACGTTTTAAAAATACTTCATCATCATCATCATCATTCTCAGCCAAAGGACGTCCACTGCTCAACATAGGCCTCCCCCACGGCTTTCCACAGCGACCGATCACTAGCGGTCTGCATCCAGTTTGATTTGATTTCATGTAGTAAATATTAAGGTAATTATTTCGTTGCCTTATAAACATGTACTAGCGAACCCAGCGACCTTAATTTCACCCGCGGTCCCGTAATTTTGACGAATCCAACAAAGTAAATATCTTGAAAATCGGTCCACCAGCTAAATTTTAGTATTTTTTTTCTTTTATATGAACCTTTTCTTGACAATAACAAACATATCAAAAAATGAATCAGCGTTATAGCGTAGCGTTCATGCGTGATGTCGTGACCAAGTGAAATATGGATTCATTTGTAAACATAAAAAGAAGATTTGAAAAACAGCTCATGATTATGCGTTAATTGTAATGTCTAAAAAACCAAAGTAGGACTATTGCGTTTGTAGCAAAACAAATAGATTATTATAATTTTTACAACTGCACTACTAAATTTGACGCAAGTTTGGACAAATTGGGAATCACACCAGAGGACACAATTTTCGGGATTGAATAATATTTTCAGCATTTTAAATTTGAAAAATCCGTAGGGTCGGAAGAGGCTCGGCTAAATACAGCTCTAAGCTACTATAAAAAACAACATGAACATATTCATTGGAAACCGAAACTTTTGCACTGGGACAATAAGAATCGATTTCCCCAGGAATCACCCTAAACAGTTCCAAAAATGCACTCATAAGCAATTCCTTATCAGCTATTGCCTGCTAATTATACTACTTACCACAACCGTCACAAATGCCCTATCACAGCCGTATGCATTCCTGGCCAATATGCAGTAAGTCCCAGCATCAGAGATCACTGACCTCTTCACTGTAAACTTGACATAGTCATCAGATGTCATCTTGCAGACGCGTTGACTGTTTGTTATGTCTCTGATACCTTTCATGAATATAACTGCAATAAAATACAAGGTTAGGTATGTGTCTACGTGGGAATGACAATTTTTCTTTATACTTTGCACTAGGGATGTACCCTTACCTTTTGGCTTGGGCTCTCCTTGGACTCTAAAAGAAATATTTAAATCCTCGCCCACAGAAATCAAAACGTCTTTCTCAGGTCGACCAGCAATGATTGCTGGCTTCCCTTCCATTTGATTAGGCTGAACCACAGTTATCGCAGCATTCATATCCACTGTACCGTAGCTACTCCAAGCTCTACAGGTGTATAATCCAGATTCTCTTTCGGTAACATCTGATAGTGCTAATGTGTATAAGCCTTGTTCTACGTAAGTTCTAGCATTGCTGTAAGTCTCCGTCACTGAACAACCTTCACGCAGCCACTCAACTCTAGTGGGTGATCCCTTTATTTCCACTTGAAGCCCTATAGTACCTCCTGTGGTAACTTTGTAGTCGGACAGAACATTTCCAA
This sequence comes from Pyrausta purpuralis, assembly GCA_963924145.1. Lineage (NCBI taxonomy): Eukaryota > Metazoa > Arthropoda > Insecta > Lepidoptera > Crambidae > Pyrausta > Pyrausta purpuralis. Next base: position 12,610,955 of record OZ001647.1, on the reverse strand, counting down.
AGTGTGGTCTTCGAGATTCTAATGATTGGCGACTGAACGCCTGAAGTCGCTCAATGGTAGCCAGATTTGGACTTAAACGACTTTCTTTGCCTGAGAAAAAAACTTTAGATCAATTTACTGCAAATTTTTGTTGTAAAGTTTTGAACCGACTTCAAAAAACCGCCCAAGTGCGAGTCGGACTCGCGCACCTGAGGGTTGCGTGCCAAAGGATGCGCTTACTTTCACTAGGCCAAAATACCACAATATTTTATTGACAGCAAATATAACTTTGTTTTTATAGTGTGTCTATGAAGAACGAAGAAAATAAGTTTGTTAAAACTTATTATCGTTGAAAACTCAAACACGAGTTATAGATCTACATCACGTATTTTTTTATATTATACTTATTTTACTAGCCTACTTGTTGAAACTGGATTTTAAAATAACATTAAGTTTGTTTTTTGAGTTAACTTTTTTTAAATGACCCGTCTGGTGTAGTGGTTGAGAAATCGCCTACTACACAGCGGGTTGCGGGTTCGATCCCCGCACGATGCAAACATTTGTGCACATGAACATGTCTGTTTGTATTGGTATGGGTGTTTTCTATGTATGTCATATAATTATTTACAAACAAAAAGTATTTTTAGTATTATATCCGATGTCTGGCACCCAAAACACAAGCTTTGAGTAGCTTACTTTGGGACTAGATGGCGATGTGTAGAAATGTCCAAAGGATATTTATTTATTAACATATGAGTTCGTTCACATACCAGTAAAGTTAACAACGTGTGTGATTTGATCGGACCATACGGAATTCTCTGCTTTGCAGGTGTATTTTCCACTATCTTCAGGCGTCGGAGAAGAAATTGCTAATCTACATACTCCATCGGCGAGGTAGTAGGCTTGGAATCGTTCATTCATGCTGACTGGTCTGTCGTCTTTTAACCATGTTATGGATGGAAGAGGCTGGCCACGAATTCGACATTCAAGAACCAGTTCGTTTTCAGCTAAGTGGTATGTATCTGTAAAGAAAGAAATGAAAGAAAAAACAATGGTAGTTAAATAGCTGGTCACTGTTATTTTGTAGGTAAACAATAAAATTATTAAAAAAAAAATTACATACCGCGAATAGATCGAGTAAAAGTAGGCGGAATTGGTGACGCTTCAAAACTAGGATATACTTTTAGGTTAGCCGATGTATTGATAGATCCGTTTTCGTTATCAACCGTACAGCTGTATTCCGCAGAATCACTCGGAACTGCATTCAATACTTCCAATGTTATAAGACCGTCGATAATTTTAGTTCTGTATTTTAGTTTGTTGTCGAGTAATACTCCATTTTTATACCAAGTGACTTTAGGGTCTGATGATGATAGTACGCTGCAAGTGAGTTTGACTCGTGAACCTTCGACCGCCGTTCTATCTGTGAGGAACGTTGAAAATACTGGTTTCCTTTTGAGATCCCGGGATGCACCTGTGCGTTTTTCAGAAAGTACACTCCTGGCCTCACTGAGAGCTTTTGATCTATGTTTGACTTCAGACTGTATTTCTGTTGATTCAGTGCTTCGGCTTTTCTCAGGAGCTACAGTGATAGTTCGAGGTGGTGCAGAGGCTCTTAGTTGAGCATCCATCATAAGATTATTTGCTTTGAAAAAGTGTCCTCGGCCTGAATTCTTTTCGATGCTAATGTTTTCGTATTCAAATGTCTTTTCTCTGTACGCAGATGGTCTGGCAAATTCCATCGTATAATCTCTATGGTTGTGATCTATAAACCTTGGAGTCTCGTGGGGTTCATACTTTGGTCGAGTTGTAGGTTCATAATGATATTCCTTGATGTAATGTTGAGATGATGTTGTTGTGTGTTTGGGTGATCGTTCACTATCTGATTTGATATCATTAACTAGTTTTCTACTATATTTTTCGTTATACAAGTCTTTCTTAACAATTTCTTCATCAAGAAGTCTGATTGGGCTTATTTCTGATATACTGTGATCAACTTTAACATATTCATTTTTTTCTTTAGAATACGGGACATCTTTTTCTGATTTTTCTAACAACTCCTCCTTCTTTTTGGCTTCCTTTTTTAAATCGTCATCATCTTTAATTATTGGTTTTTGTGTGCCAAGATCTTTAGACAATTTGTCTTTTTTCTTTTTCAGCGCTCCATTTTGACTATCCTCTTCATTTAATGAAGTGTCTATTTTTTCCTTTTTAAGCTGACCAATTTGATGGATTCCTGATGTATCATCTTGTTTCTGCAACGTTTCAGGTTGTTTTTTATCTGCTTTTGATGTGACTTCCTTTCTATCTTTTGCTGATTTTTCTTCTTCTTTAATTCTTTTTAAACGCTTTTTCTCAGCTTTTTCTTTTTTTACCTTTTCTGAGTCTTCTTTAACCTTTTGAATTACGAGTTCATCTTGCTTCTGTTTGTCTTTCTCAAAGCACATTGTTGCCTGTTTATTGTTTTTAGATTCCTCTTTTTCTGCAAGCAAACACTGTTCTTCCTCTTTTTTTCCAAATTTATCGACTCCTTCCTTAGCTTCTTTCTCTTTGTTGTTAAGTTGTTTTTCAGATTCTTTTTCTTTTTCCTCTTTGACGCGTTTTTCTTCTAGCTCTTGGTTGAGTTTGAGCTGTTTCGTTTTATGTTTCTCTTTTAAATCTTTTTGTTCTTCAATCTTTAATTCTTCTCCTTTTTGTTTCTCAGCCTGATTTTTCGACTTGAGTTCTTCTTCCAACTTAATATTTTCTTGTTGTTTCTTTTCTTCTTTGAACCTGAAACTCTCAACTTCTTGTTGTTCTTTTTCTTTTTTCAATTTTAACTCTTCCTCTCTCTGTTTTTCAACCTTTTCTTTTTCTTTTCGCTCTTGTTCGTCTTTTTGCTTCTTTTCTTCTTCGAGCCTCATTTTTCCAGCTTCTTGTAGTTCTTTTTCTTTTTTCAATCTTAATTCTTCCTCTTTCTGTTTTTCAACCTTTTCTTTTTCTTTTCGCTCTTGTTCGTCTTTTTGCTTCTTTTCTTCTTCGAGCCTCATTTTTTCAGCTTCTTGGGGTTCTTTTTCTTTTTTCAATCTCAATTCTTTCTCTTTCTGTTTTTTAACCTTTTCTTTTTCCATTCGCTCTTGTTCGTCTTTTTGCTTCTTTTCTTCTTCGAGCCTCATTTTTTCAGCTTCTTGGAGTTCTTTTTCTTTTTTCAATCTTAACTCTTCCTCTTTCTGTTTTTTAACCTTTTCTTTTTCCATTCGCTTTTGTTCGTCTTTTTGCTTCTTTTCTTCTTCGAGCCTCATTTTTTCAGCTTCTTGGAGTTCTTTTTCTTTTTTCAATCTTAATTCTTCCTCTTTCTGTTTTTCAACCTTTTCTTTTTCCATTCGCTCTTGTTTGTCTTTTTGCTTCTTTTCTTCTTCGAGCCTAATTTTTTCAGCTTCTTGTTGTTCTTTTTCTATCTTTAATCTCAAATCTTCCTCTCTCTGTTTTTCAACCTTTTCTTTTTCTTTTCGCTCTTGTTCGTCTTTTTGCTTCTTTTCTTCTTCGAGCCTCATTTTTTCAGCTTCTCTTTGTTCTTTTTCTTTTTTTAATCTTGATTCTTCCTCTTTCTGTTTTTCAACCTTTTCTTTTTCTTTTCGCTCTTGTTCGTCTTTTTGCTTCTTTTCCTGTTCAAGCCTCATTTTTTCAGCTTCTTGTAGTTCTTTTTCTTTTTTCAATCTTAATTCTTCCTCTTTCTGTTTTTCAACCTTTTCTTTTTCTTTTTGCTCTTGTTCCCCTTTTTTCTTTTTTTCTTCTTCGAGCCTCAATCTTTCAGCTTCTTGCTGTTCTTTTTCTTTTTTTAATCTCAATTCTTTCTCTTTCTGTTTTTCAACCTTTTCTTTTTCCATTCGCTCTTGTTCGTCTTTTTGCTTCTTTTCTTCTTCGAGCTTTATTTTTTTAGCTTCTTGGTGTTCTTTTTCTTTTTTCAATCTTAATTCTTCCTCTTTCTGTTTTTCAACCTTTTCTTTTTCCATTCGCTCTTGTTCGTCTTTTTGCTTCTTTTCTTCTTCGAGCCTCATTTTTTCAGCTTTTTGTAGTTCTTTTTCTTTTTTCAATCTTAATTCTTCCTCTTTCTGTTTTTCAACCTTTTCTTTTTCCATTCGCTCTTGTTCGTCTTTTTGCTTCTTTTCTTCTTCAAGCCTCATTTTTTCAGCTTCTTGTAGTTCTTTTTCTTTTATCAATCTTAATTCTTCCTCTTTCTGTTTTTCTACCTTTTCTTTTTCCATTCGCTCTTGTTCATCTTTTTGCTTCTTTTCTTTTTCAAGCCTCATTTTTTTAGCTTCTTGTTGTTCTTTTTCTTTTTTCAATTTTAACTCTTCCTCTCTTTGTTTTTCAACTTTTTCTTTTTCCATTTGCTCTTTTTCGTCTTTTTGCTTCTTTTCATCTTCAAGCCTCATTTTTTCAGCTTCTTGTTGTTCTTTTTCTGTTTTAAATCTTAATTCTTCCTCTTTCTGTTTTTCAAACTTTTCTTTTTCTTTTTTCTCTTGTTCGTCTTTTTGCTTCTTTTCTTTTTCGAGACTAATTTTTTCAGCTTCTTGTTGTTCATTTTCTTTTTTCAATTTTAACTCTTCCTCTCTTTGTTTTTCAACCTTTTCTCTTTCCATTCGCTCTTGTTCGTCTTTTTGCTTCTTTTCATCTTCGAGCCTCATTTTTTCAGCTTCTTGGTGTTCTTTTTCTGTTTTCAATCTTAATTCTTCCTCTTTCCGTTTTTCAACCTTTTCTTTTTCCATTCGCTCTTGTTCGTCTTTTTGCTTCTTTTCATCTTCAAGCCTCATTTTTTCAGCTTCTTGTTGTTCTCTTTCTTTCTTCAATCTCAAATCTTCCTCTCTCTGTTTTTCAACCTGTTCTTTTTCCATTCGCTCTCGTTCGTCTTTTCGCTTCTTTTCCTGTTCAAGCCTCATTTTTTCAGCTTCTTGTTGTTCTTTTTCTTTTTTCAATTTTAACTCTTCCTCTCTCTGATTTTCAACCTTTTCTTTTTCTTTTTGCTCTTGTTCCTCTTTTGTCTTTTTTTCTTCTTCGAGCCTCAATCTTTCAGCTTCTTGTTGTTCTTTTTCTATCTTTAATCTCAAATCTTCCTCTCTCTGTTTTTCAACCTGTTCTTTTTCCATTCGCTCTCGTTCGTCTTTTCGCTTCTTTTCCTGTTCAAGCCTCATTTTTTCAGCTTCTTGTTGTTCTTTTTCTTTTTTCAATTTTAACTCTTCCTCTCTCTGATTTTCAACCTTTTCTTTTTCTTTTTGCTCTTGTTCCTCTTTTGTCTTTTTTTCTTCTTCGAGCCTCAATCTTTCAGCTTCTTGTTGTTCTTTTTCTTTCTTCAATCTCAAATCTTCCTTTCTCTGTTTTTCAACCTGTTCTTTTTCCATTCGCTCTTTTTCGTCTTTTTGCTTCTTTTCATCTTCGAACCTCACTTTTTCAGCTTCTTGTTGTTCTTTTTCTTTTTTCAATTTTAACTCTTCCTCTCTCTGTTTTTCAACCTTTTCTTTACCTCTTTGCTCTTGTTCCTCTTTTTTCTTTTTTTCTTCTTCGAGCTTCAATCTTTCAGCTTCTTGCTGTTCTTTTTCTTTATTCAATCTCAACTCTTGCTCTCCCTGTTTTTCAACCTTTTCCTTTCGTTCTTGTTCGTCTTGTTGCTCGTTTTCTTCTTCGAGCCTCATTTTTTCAGCTTCTTGTTGATTATTTTCATTCTGTTTTTTTATTCCTTCCTTTATCTTTAATCCATTTTCTTCCTTTTTCACTGCGAGATCTTGCTTCTTTCGTTCTTCTTCATCTTTATTAAGGAGTTCTTGTTTATTTTCCTGTTCAAAGCACAATCGTTTATCTTCTTCTTGTTGTAGTTGCAGTCCTTCAACTTTGCTTTGATGTTCTTGTTGTTGAAGCTCCGCTTTTTCTTTGACTTGTTGTTTCTTTTCTTCTACAAGTTTCAACTGGTCAGTTTCTTGATGTTCTTCAAGTTTCAAGTCTTTTTCTTCTTGTCCTTTTTGCTTGCATTCTTCTTCCTCAAGTGATTCTTCTATTTGCTTTTGCTCCTCTTTTATTCTTTCCTGGGTTTTCTGTTTCATTTCTGGCTGTTGTTTCTTTTCTTCTTCGAATTTTAGTTTTTCAGCATTTTCCTGTTTGAAACGATCTTCTTCCAAATCGATTTCTGCCTGTTGCTTCAATTCTTGTTTTTTAAGATTGTTTATAACTTCATTTTGTTCCGCATTTTCTATTCTTGGAATCTCCTGTTTTTCTGTCTCCTTCAAGTCCTTTAGATTCGAGTCATCTTCTTCTGTCACTTTAAAGTTTCTTTCTTCTTCCTTTTGTTTACTTTGTTCTATTTCCTTTTTATCTCGAAGAGTTTCTTCTTCTAGTTGCTGCTCTGCAACATCTATTTTTTCTTTTAGCCTATGTTGCTCCACTTCATTTTGTATTGCGTCTTCCAATTCTTCTTCTTGTTCTTTTAATTCCTCATCTTTACGTTTATTTACCTTAAGCTTTTCTTTTTTCATTTCTTCTGCAAGATCTTTTTGTAATTCTTCGTCTTGTTCTTGTTGCATCTTTTTTTCTTCAACTTGCAACTTTTCAGCTTCTTCTCTTTGTTCTTGAAAAAGTCTTTCTTGCAATTCTTCTTCTCTTTGAAGTCCTAACTCGTGTTTGACTTTTCCAGCGAGTTCCTTTGCATTTTTATTTGTACCTTTAAGCTTCTCTATTTTGTTGTCATTGTCTTGGTGAACATTTCTTTTTTCTTGTTCCTTCTGTTCTAGACCTTCTTTTATCTGTGTTTCTGGGAAATTCTTATGTATTTCTTTGTCTTGTTCTTTCGGTATATCATCGTATTGTTTCTTTTGTTCCTTAACACTTTCAGCTTCTTTGGCTGTGAATTTGAATTCATCTTCGTTCTGCCGCTTATCTGATTCTATTTGTTTTTGTTCATCATGTTCCTTTTCAAACATTACACTTTGTTCCTGTTCATCTTCAAGTGTCGATCGGTCTGCTTCATGTCCTTTCACTATGTTACCTTTTTGTTTTTCAACCAGTTCAGTTTGTTCTTGTCTACAGACATCTTGTTGTTTTTCTTCTCCGGTGCACACTTTTTCAACGTCGTGTTGTTTTTTATCATCATACTTCTCGGTGGATTCTTGTTTATCCCGAAGATAAGAGGTTTCTTCTTCTTGAAGAATTGTTTGTTCTTTGTCTTCCTCAAGTTGTGATTCTGTTCTTTTTTTCCCGAGATCTTTTTGGTTTATTGCGTCACCATCTTGTTCAAGTGCAACTTTCGTCGTCTCTCCTTCAAGTCTTAATGTAACAAGGTCAATTTGTTGTGTTACTTCTTCTGTCACTAGTTTTGTGGCCTTCTCTAATTTTTCTGTGGCGATTTCTGCCTGGTTTTTTTCTTGTTCTTCTGATTTGGAATGGTCTCCTTTCTTTTCTGTTTTGTCATCAGCAGTATTCTTGTCCCCTTTTAATTTCTGTTCACTATTTTTCGAAGTACTCGGCTTAATTTCATCTGTTACAGATTTTTTTGGAAGAAATTCACTCTCAATAAGTTTTTCACGGGAAACTTCACGCAAGTCTTGAGAAATTGCTTCTTTTTGCGTAACAGCTGATTTATTGTCTTGATTATTATCTGTTTGAGCTGATTGTAATTCTGCTGTATTTACATCTAGTTTTATAAAATCATTTTTTTCAGAAATATCATCTCTCGAAGATGATGGTTGTTGTTTGTCTAATTTAATTTCACCTTTTAATTCTTCTTCAACAATATCTTTTGGAACATGAGATTCTGATTGTTTGCTTAGAGTTTCCTCTGATGCCACTTTATCGCCAGTTTGCATTTTTCCTAAACTTTCCTGAATAACATGAGGCCGCGTAGATGGACCAGCTTCTTCAATTTCTACGTCATTTGCCTTCGAACCAATTTTTTCATCTTTACCTGTTAATATCTCTTCTCCGTTATCTTGAATCGTTAACTGCTGCATAGAATCCGAAATGTGCTTTTCATCTGCTTTTTCTGTAACAATGTCAGCTAATATTATTGTTTCTTCTTTTGCAGTTGCTAGCATAGCCTCTGTTCTTCCTTCTGATACATCTGGCATTGTTTCAGTAGCATGTTCAGTACTTTTTATTTCAACAGTTAAGGCCGTTGATACTTCTTCTTTTTCACTAGTTAATTCAGCTTGGGCAGCTTTTACTTCATTTTTGGCCTTTGAAAGTTCTACTTCTGTTGCTATGCGATCTTCAGAAGTTACTACTGCTTCTGACAATTCTCCTGTTATTTGACTTTCAGTAGCCACATCGTTTTCAATTGAAGAGGTTTGATCATTTGCAACTTCTTTTATTTGTACTTCCTCAATTTGTTCTCCTTTTTGTATTAATAATTCATTATTTTGCACTGGCCTGTTTTCAATGGCGATTTTGAGATTAGAAGAAACTTCCAATACTTTGGATGCAATATCTTTGAAAATAGGTATCTTTTCTTTTACTTCAAGTGTAGATTGTTCTTCGATTCTATGCAGACTTGTTTCAACATTGACAATTGAAGTTGCAATTTTACTTTTTAATACGGTGTCCAACTCCATAATTGTAGTCAGTCCTTGAATATTGCATTTCAACTCGTCTAGTATAATTTTAGTGAATGCCGCGTCACTAGGTAACCTAGCAGTTTTATCAAGGTTTATATAAAATTTAATGTCCTCAAAGTGGTTTAAAGCATTGCGTAAAGATTTAGAAAATTTCTTAAGTTTAATTTTTTCTCTTTCATCGTCTAAGGAGTTTGCCAAAGAACTAACATTTTTGATGGAATGAAGGAATTTTTCAGATGGTTTTCCATAGTTTTCAAACATGTATTGTTTCTGTGTAGTAGAAATAGTACTGCGCATGTTCGATATACTACCATAAACAGAGTGAACTGCAGTAACTATGTTATCTCTTATGGATATTGGCATGGAGTGAGTCACATCTAATTCTTTTTCAATTAAAAACACTTTTTCTTCTAACTGATCAAGGCTTTGCATGATATCAATGCCTTTTTCGATTAAAGTTTCTGCATTTCCAACAAAACTGGCCTTAAGTGATTTCATGGTTTCAGTAAGGCTATTTAAATTAGATACAATATCACCCAATTTACTTCGACACTGAGCGTCAGTTGTAGCTTTTTCTAATAATTGCACAGTCTCATTAGTTTCAAGCGAGCACTTTTCAAAAACGTCTTTGAGTTTGATTTCTTTTACAACAGCTTCCGAGACGCAGGTTTCATTTGTTTCGCTCATATTATTAACCAGTAATTGTAGCGTAGCACAAGCTTCTTTAAGTAGGTCTGTAGGACTATCTTCACTTATTTGTAATTGGACACTCCTCACACTGCACTCTAAATCTTCAAGAGTTTCATTGAGAGTGTCATGTGCGCCATCAAAATCTCGTTTGAGTTTGATAATGACAGTTTGAACTTCGTCCAAACTGTCTCGGAGCGCTTCAGTGTCCTCAGAAACTCTGTCACTTGATGACAGATTAATTTTATCAGTTACATCTTGAAGCAAGCACTTAAGTTGTTTCATTGATTTTTCTTTTGTAGACTCGTAGAATTCTGTAGAAAATAATTTAAAATTACATTAAATTTATTGAAAAAAAGGAATAAAGTGTTAAAATAAACAATTCTTACCAGTTTCAAATGTATGTATCTCAGACACGCTAGCTAACTTCAAATGTTCCTTGACATGTGTGACTAATTTTGATATCTGCCCGAGTTTTTCGACTGGCAATATCGAGGTGACTTCTTGAGTGGAATCCAATAATGCTATTTGTATAGTAGTTAAAGCCTCGTTCAGTTTTTGCTTGAGATCATTTTGTAGAGCTTGAGTTTCTTTTACTAAAGGCGTGGCTTCATCTAAGATATTATTCCGACTTCCAACAAGGCACTCATGCAGCTCTTTAGCAATTTCTACAGTATTTTTCAAAGGTGTTGCATCAATGACTGTGGCTAACTCATCTATAGATTGAACTATTTCTTCAGAAATCAACACCTCGATGTGTTGCAAAAGATCTTCAGACTCTGTAAAAAATACACAGTAAACGTTTAAAGTAGACAACATACAGAGTATTGTTTTGGTCTGCGACGAGCGACTCAGGGGTGGTTGTACAAACGATACTGATGCCAAAAAGAAATATTTTTTTATGGAAAGAACTCATAAAATCAATGTATTATTGCAAAACTAGCGAGCGAGTCACTACTAACACCAGGTCGCCCCTTGGTAGCTTACTTTCTACGGCATACTATGTCGTAGGTACGGGCGAGGCTGCGAGTTTTCCCTATTTGTATTGATTTTTTGTAGGATTTTGAGAAGAGGTTTACTTTTATAAAACTTTTGCGGTAAAATATTCTTTTCAGAATGAGCATAACTCATACTATCATCCCTGGGTTGGATGTCACTGACCAAAACAACACCCTATATATTCGGAAACACCTAAAGCAGTTCACTTGTTTATGTGCATGAGTGAGTAGTGTTGGTGTGCATAAACGAGTAGTGTTTTATACAATTAGTTTTGATTAGGAAGCCCTAGCCATTAATGGATATAATAAAATTTTATTTAAAATGTAGCTGCATCACCGTTTTCAAAGCGTTTTTTTCTTTACATTTTTTAAAAGAAAAGACTATATCTAATCCATAAATTTCAACAAACGAAAGTTATGATTGACTGGAATAACTTGAAAGATTTACCAACCATATTATATCGATCACGATGCTGTCTACCACAACAATAGTAAATATTTAGTTCGTTTTTATGAATAGTGTAAATTGTGTTACGTACTTATATTAAACACTTTAGAGATGCACATTGTTTTTATTAACAGCTTAAAATTACTGAAAATGTGCTAAAAATTATAAAAAAAAAGCTTCTAATTCATAGAAACACACTACACATTTCGTTACACTACAATTACAGTAACATTTAATGGTGATGACTGAGACAACACTATTTGCACAGTTTGAAAATGAGATAACAACATCGGGTGATCCATTTTCTTCGTAAATTTCATCCTTGGGTCCATATTCGTTATTTTAGCGAAATAAGGTTCTATTGTTTCTTCATTTTTTTTGCTTTATCGATAACAGATAGGACCTTTTTTTGATGATTATGTTGAATGCCATTAACATCTACATCCATATCACAGTTTTTTTTATTATTTTGTTAATTTAACAAAATTCAGATGTTTTTGATTTCAAATTCGAACCTCCGTCAATTTTTAAAGAGCTTTTATCACTTGGCAGTAACTGCGATTGACAAACTTATATGCAACGTTTTACTGCTAAATTTACTAACTTAGTTATAAATTCTGTGTGATAGAATTAAGTTTAAGTCCGCATTTTTACCTGTATCCGGTGATCTGCAAAGCTTATTACCTCTTTTGACCAGATGGGGATTTACCAATCTGTATGCCATAAAATACTGCATTTACAGATTCTGCAACGATGTCATTGACAACTTTTTCTTTTCTCATTGCAACAAAAAAAAACTTTTGCTTTCTGAGTCATTGGCTCTTTTAGTATAACTCTTTTAGATTTGGGCTTAAGTGTTTTACTAAGGAAAACACATCATTTTGTAAGGATATAGCTGTATTAACAGTGGAATTAAGTTGAGAATATTAGTGAAGACACTTAAAAGAGTAGACAATGTTTCGAAGGGTTCAGCCGCATCGTAATTTATATTTTCGAACCAATCATATGGGTCATTGATTTTTCCATATTCGATGATTTCGTGACAGAGCTCCACAGAGTGATTTAGCATTTTATAGATTTATCATGTGGTAGATGTATAATTTCACTTACAGATGCAGTGAAACCTTCGATGTCTTGTAATACTTTCTCTGAAATCGGGTATATAATGATCATGTTAAATTTACAGCTGCTACTACTTTTGTGTTAAGATTGTCGACATGAAGCGCATTCTAAGAAATTTTACGATAAATGTAAATAGAAAATTTACGCATTTATTGCTTGTTTACACCTTATTCAATTGAGAGCTCAATTAAGTCTCTTCAATTATAGTCTTTAAGATAACTACGATAATTTATTACACAAATATTGTCTACGCATATCAGAGTCAGCCGACTAACAAATTAAATAGCTCACCGAAATATTGGTAAAAACTTTTATAATCGAGAATACCATAAGCTGTCAATATTAGAAAACTTGAGTATTAAAATGATGTTAATAAAGCTTGGCGATGCTACGAGCGTAAAAAGTACTATAACTGCTACCATGTATATCTGGTAGCGCTTTTTTTTTATTTAGGAGTGCTGCTAAATTTTTTATTTTTATCTGATCTACTTGTATCTGCGTTCAATCGATCATACCAGGCATGTTCCTCATTATCGATAGGAGCAATTAATTCTTGTATTATTTCTTGACTATAATAAATTTTAGAATACGCATTTGATTCTAATTCAGTATGTTGTGCAGATAAATCGATAAAAGGCTCACGTTCTGATTTCAACATTTCTTGCTCAATGTATGACCCTTTGTAGAGAGAGGACCCTCGATAGTTGAATAACACAGCCACTACGTCGCGCTGATACTATTAATACTTTCTTTCTACACTTTAAAGAACTAACCATTGTTCGTTTACGTATTTTGGTGGGTATTTTAGCTACCTATTGAGCTACCCTATTTCAAGTTAGTTTTAGTATCCTGATGGGTTTTTTAATACCTGACCTAGTTAGTGTAAATAAATTAGAAACTTAAGTATTCAAAAGTTACCTAATGCAGAAAACAAGCAGTAGTTTATGTTTGCTTACAAAGTGTGAATAAAAATAATATGAATTAATTATTTACTAATTTTAAGTCATCTTTTTTACGTAGAACCTCTTTTATTATAGTTATCGCCAATAGGTTAAAATTAGAAATATTGCAGTTAATATACAGGTAGTTTGGAAGTTGGGTGCAAAACCTAAAATAAGTAATGGTATTGTTGTTTTTATAATGTTTTGTCACTATACAAACTTAATAATATAAATTGCACTTGTAAAAAGCAACATTGGCTGTGACAGACGAGGAATCGAACCCCGTGTCTTACGCTGCGTGCAATTTATACCTTTAAGAAGTGTTACTGCTGGATTCCATCACAGAAATGTCAACGAGTTAAAGAAATATACAAAGTAGAAATGATGCTGAATATCGCCACGACCAGAAGTCAGAAATCGTTGTTAATGCATACGCAATGGTGGATGTCATTGACATCCGTTTCTATTTATTTCTTAAAAAACATATTCACCACCCATAACTAGTTCAGGCACCCTGACAAAAAGCTCTGAAGACACAACTAGGTAAATGATGCGTTAAAGAATGGGCAATAATCGAGCATGTTTTTAAATGTGATTGAACAACTGAAGGTTTTCCTTTTTAAAACTAATTAAAAGTAAGTTTAGTAAATGGTACTTTAAACTTCTTTAGTCCAAACTAACATAAGACTAATAAAATTATTAAAAAGTGGACATTTCAGCTTGCAATGAAGTTTTTAGCAACTAGTTGACAAATTTTGGGTTTTTCGGACTAAAAACTTAAATTTTACATATAAAATAAAAATAAAAACTTGTCTTTAATAAATTGCCTCAAAATGTACTACATGATCTATTGTAACGCCTACTTAAGGCTTTGCATCCACCTTTCAAGCACCTTCTATATCGAAAGCAAGCTAAGTCATGTACGGACAACAGCACGTCAAGGTAAACACTGCGGTATCTTATGCAGTTGCAATAAGGGCTAGTTTGCAACAAAAGTGGGTAATCTGATGTGCTGTCGACTGTACAAGAAATAATACAGTAAATTATTTTTTTTATTACCAGGAGTCAGTATGACACTATCATGAAGCATGTCAGGAATAGTAGATACAGTGAAGACATCTTTATCATCCAAACAGTTTTCTTCTGCAAAAGGTTCCATATTAAATTCTTTGCTCGAATTCAATTCATTTTCTTGTGGTTTTGATTCTAGTTTTGTATTGTCAGTTTCTGCTATCTTCGTTTTGTTGAAATCTCCTTTCTTTTGTTGTTTCGTACTCTCCGTAGAATCTTCTTTAATTAGTTTTGAATCTTTTTCTGCCCCAGCAACTTGTTGATTTACAGCATCATCTTTTTGTTGTTCAACTACACTATTAATGATAGTCTGAATGGATTCAGTGTCATCTAAATATTGTTTTTCTTCGGGTACCACTTTTCCTTGGCTTATACTTTTTGCTGACACATCTTCAATTTCTTGTTTTGTTAATTTTTGAACACTAGCCTCAATATTTTTACTTTTGCAGATAGCTTGTGGCTCTACAAGCGCCACTTCACTTATTTTAACACTCCCTTGTATTTTTTCGCCAAGGTTTTCCTCTACTAAAACCATTTCCTTTAAATCTTCTGTAGTAATACCTTTAAACATTATTATTGTTTCAAGTGGTGTAGATTCGTTTATTTCTAAGGCGATCTCTAGATTTCTTTTTGTTTCAGCAAAAGTATCAGTAATCTTATTTTCGAAGTAAGCAACAGAGATGTCTGATAACGGTTTCGAAAAAGCAAGTTCATAAGCTTCAGCTGCTTCTGCCAGGTCGGAGATTGGTACGGCTTTGTTTTCATCATATTTATGTATGTTTTCTACATTTTCAATAGTTGAAGTTCCTATTATTTCCTCAGAAGAAATAGGTTTTATACCTTTTGCCTCATGTTTTCTTTCTACCAAAGCTGTTTCATTGTTTTGTTCCGCTGTGGGTGCAATGTTATCTTGTGCGCATTTTAAATCTTCGTCTAATGAATGTTCGGATACTTCATGTCTATCTTGCAGCATGGTATCTTTGGTTTCAATGTGACCTAATTTAGAATCAGAACTTTTCGACTCAACTGTTTTAACACTATCAGACTGCAAACTGTCTATATTCTCATCCACTATCTCTCTTTGTTCAGATTTGTCTAAACTTTTGATCTGTTCAGATGCTTCTGATTTGACTGATTCGATTATAGGATATATTTCGTTATATCCATCCACTTTAGTTTCTTTGTTATTTAAAAGTAATTTAGCACCAGCTTCCTGAATGACTTCTACAATCTCTGGCTCTACAAAATAAATATCAGAATTTTGTTTATTCTGGTCTAGAGTAGCACTGATATTGGCATTTCCTTGTTTTGTAATTGTCATCTCACCTTGCTGCCTTGCCGGCCTATCTGAAATTTTAGCTATATCTTTTATTACTGATGGTGGTAAATCTTCATTGCTTTTAATCTGTTCTACGTTGTCAGGGCACGTTTCAACAACTTCCGTGGACACAAATACCTCAGATGTTTCTATTGCAGGTTTCACGTAATTGTTGGCTGTTGAAGTTATCTGCTTAAAAGCAAGTTGTATCTCGTCTTCATTGAGCTCAACCCCGTGCTTTTCTGGTACTTGTTTATCTATTTTCATTTGCTCTAATTCAGTAATTTCACTTTTAGGATTTTGGTCCTCAAATGATTTCTGTTCTTCAAATATACTAAGTTTATCTGTGCCTTCGGTATTTTTTTTTGCGACATCAGTATCTAAATTGTTTTCAGACTTAGTAAGTTCTTCTACAGCAGAAACTACATGAACTTCACCTGTTGATTGATCAAGTTGCTTCATAATTATTGAACCATCTTCAGCAATCTCTTTTTTACATGATACAAGTTCACTTAGTGATGTTTGAATTGTTTTAAGATTGGTCTCCTCTTCACCAAGATTAGCTTGTTCTTTCGTTGAGGCATTATATAAATTGATGACTAGTTCAGTTGGTTCGTTTGATTTAATAGTTTCGATATAAGCTGTGATAGCTTGATTAAGTAGAGGCTGATCAGGAAGTACTTTAACTTTGGCCACTTCTAGAATTTCATTTAGATTACCAGCTATCAAAGGTTCAGAAGCAGTATCATAGAACATTTCGGTATCTTTCTGAATAACTTCAGTAGAAGTTGGGATAATTTTGAGATTTTGTTCGTTTTGACTCTCAATCGATTCCCCTGCTGTCTCAATTTGTATTACTTCCTTTTCTTCTACTATTTTTTCATTATCTTCTTGATTTATTTGCTTGTCAGAGCTTAAGTTTTCTGACAAAACTATATTGAGATGATTTTCATTATTATCGTGTTTTATTGCATGTTCCAAGTTTTTCTCTTCTTTCAATACCACTCCTTGAATAATCAACACGGGTTGTGATGTAACTATCATTGCGTTTAGATTTCCTAATAGCTCAGCTACAATTTCTGTTACCTTTTGAATGTTACTTTCCCCCAATATCGGTAGTAAGTATTTTTCTTTATCATGAAGTTCATTTTGATACACAATCAAAGCATTATGAAGTTGAGCTATGTCCGCTTCTTCTAAACCGTAACTTTTTGTTTCAAACATTTTCAAGTATTCTTCATTTCCTAAACTTATCTGTGAGCCTGCTATACGATTTAGGAACTCGTTCACTACATGTATAGACTGTTTTAGTTCGTTAAAGTTAACGATATCGGATATGTCGTTAGCGAGTCGCGAAATATCGGTCGAAACGAAAGTCTCGATATTGTGTATAAGTGTTTCTGAAAAAATTTGAAGGTATTAACAGTGTTTTAGGTGAGTGTTCTATTATATGAATAAGTCTCTAGAAAATAGACATTTTATTCATTTGAAAAATATGGACTTACAAATTATTCAAATATATAGCGTCATTTCGAAATAAGTATTAGATAGATAATGCAAACCAGAATTTATAAGCACATTGTGAAACTGGCTGTAAATATAGTAACTGTGCTGATAAAAAAAAAATATTTATAACTTTATCATTTGATTGTACAGTAAAAATTAACATTTTGAATCAGACTTATAGTTCTGCGGTGTGCTTCATGACACATCAACCATAATTTATTACAATTAAGTGTATGTTTTTGTCTGCTTTTGTGGCTTTAAGTAAGAGGTTATTTAATGTCCTCAAAAGTGCTTTTAATCACAATATTTCTTACCGGGCAATTAAAATAATATTTAATGCTTACCAAGTTTTGGTTGTGTCAACCCAGTCTGAGTAGTCTTCATCTCCTGTACTTCTTGAAGTACCAAACTATCACTAACGGCTACACTTTCTAAGACAGTCACTGCTGTTTTTTCTTCTTCTGGTTTTTCGGCGACTTTAGAACTGCCGCCTGATGCCATAGTTGTCTCATCAACTGATGCTGGAACTTTTACTTCTGACGCCACTGATTCCTCTTCCTTTTCTGGTAAAATAGACTCTTTCACATCCAAAGAAGTGCTCTTAGTTTCAGGTTGGTCTTTTGGTAAATCTTGATCTTCCTGTATTATAACTTCTGTTGAAATTCCCATAGCAATATCTTCCGACTTATTCACAGATTGCATTGTTGGTTTTTTAACTTTACGTTCTGCAAAAAGTTCTGATTCTGCAGAAGTAAGTACTCCTACCCCAGAGGTGACATCTGCTTTCTCAACTTCTTTGATTTCTGGGGTCGAAACTACAGCAGATAAGTTGGTTTGTAAATTAATAGTAATACCAGCCACTTGTTGCAGTTTATTTGTGTCACAAATAGTCTCCAGTTGTTGGTATTTTTCAAATATTTGTTCTTGTACTATTAGTAGTGCATTTTGTAGTTGTCTAACAAGCTCGCCTTGTTTTGCTTGTGCCGTCATTAGCTCATTAATACCGGAATCTTCTTGGGGTTTACTTTGAATTAAACCAATATTATCACGTAGCTCTCTTGCGATGTTCACAGTCTGTTTTAACTTTTCAGTGTTGATAACTGTAGCGAGACTATCCAGAGTTTCCGTCATATCAGCGCTAATTAATTCTTCAATGTATTGTTTAAGTAGATCTGAAAGTGAATAGCAAGACTATTTAAGTATATACAGATCAAAATAAAAAATATTATTTAAAAATTTATTACCATGAAGGTACTTACCGGTGGAATCATCTTTTGCTTGCTTCATTTTTGCCTCATTTTTATCAGTAATGCTAGAATCGGGTTTAGAGACTTCGAAACCCGTGATAAGTTCAACTTTTTCTGCTGAAATAGGCGCACAGCTTTCAATAATCGCAATAGATTTTTGATCAGAAACTGTGCTAGTTGTGGTGGTGTCTGTATGCTTCGTTTTATCTTCACTGAGTATTACTTCTTTAGAATCTATGATACTTTTACTGGGACTCATTACACTTTCAGTGCCCGCTTCTTGTTTTACTTTTTCGCTCGGTAATTCATGCAGTTGTTCTAATGTTACTGGTTTTGTTGTAAAGATAGATATCATTTCTATTGGTGCTTTTGATACGTTTTCAACGTTTACTTGTTCTTGAGTCGTTTCTATTGGTGCTACTACAGCAGTCGTCTGGACTCCAGTAACTGCTACCAAAATATCTTGTAACTGTGTAGAAATTTTAGTAAAATGTTCCAGTACATTCGAATTAATATTTGATGATAATTTTTGGGTATTTTCTTGGACTTGGAAATTCAAAGTAGAAATGGCATCCTGTAGTTTTTGAGCTTTTTCTATTTGGGTGTCAAGTATACTTATTTCTTTAAAATCTGCTGCAATTTCTGTCTGAGATATTTCTATACTTTCTCGTAGCTCTCTAGCCACATTAACCGTTTCTCTGATTTGATCAATCTTTGCAACTGCAGTGGATTCTTCAACAGTTTCTGTCAATTCTATAAATTGATCAATGGTTTGTAATAATTTCATTGTCATTTCTGAAAATTCGAATGGTTTGTTTAGAAACGGCTACAGTCAGTTTTTATTTGAAAGTCAAATATCGTAAGCAATCGTGACATTCCTTTTTTACGAAATGATTAATTATAAAATGAGATACAAATCTCACAACTTTTATACTCAGATCTTATTAAATTAAATAGTTTATTAACTGTATTCACTAATATTATTTTTAAAATTATGAAAAGATTGTTTACATTATTGGACTAGCCAAGAAAAACGGAATTTAAGCTAAATAATGGTAGAACAAGGAAAGCAATAATTTGTAAAAGTAATATTGCAAGTTTTAAGCACATAAAATATACTATTTCGAAAAAAATCCGTGAGTAGTTTAAATAATAATATGATGAATCTTATACATATATTATTTGTGATCATGATTGTTTGGTCGTGTATGCTATAGCAATTTTTTTTACAGTGTAAATGTTGTCGAAGCAACAGAGCACATCATGTTATTCACAATTTTACCTTTCTCTCTAACTTCATTGTCTGTCATTACAGTCTCTTCGACTTGACCTAGCTCTGTCAGTAGTTGATAGATTGTTAAAAATATGTGTTTAAATTTTTCTACTTGGGCTTGCTCTTTGCCTTCTAAATACTTATCCGTATTCAAGCAATCGAATTTCGACAAAATTGTGTTTAAGATTTTTATATTTTTATCATTTGTTTCAATTATTTTAAGATTCATTGAATCATTTGCACCTAGTTTTGAAAATATCTTAACTTTAGAAGCCAATTGAATACATTTATTTATATCAACATCATTAAATAGCTCGAATGCGGCTAATAGGTCATTTTCAATGCTTAAGAATCGCTCAATCGCATTTTCCAATGAATCAATATTGGAATTTTCATCTAGAAAAAATGTTGAATATAAATTATCTTAAATCATAAACTTACATAGGTTTTACTTTATTTTAACACTTACCCTTAGGAAGTTGCACAGCAGTAGACACTTCAATAACTTCTGATGATATTAAGCTGTGTAAAGACTTCTCCATTTCATCGATTGGTTTTGCAATTTCTTGTAATACTCGCACAGCTGGAATGTTTTCCAATGATTTCAGACTGTCTTGTATTGCGTAAATTTCTTCATCAGCTTCCATCATCAATAAAATGTCTTCGTTATCAACTGTTGACTTAGCTGACTCAATCTGCTGTACGATTTCTTGGTGAATTTCTGCCACAGCTTCAATCATAGATTCCGTAGTTGTAATATCCACAGAAACAGATTTCTCTTCAACACCAGATGTAACTTGTTCTTGAATATTTATAAGTTGACTGTGTAAAGCATGCAATGGTTCTAACATCTCGGTCAAAACCGCTTTTAGAGCGTTGTCTTCCAATTTTACTTTTACAATTTTGGTTGGGTTTGCTTCAGTTAGACCTGCTTGCAAGATCTGCGCAAACTCAGAAAGACATTTAATTATAATTAAATTTTTGCCAGTACCTGTGGCATCTTTCCAGTCTTGATGTTTTTGGAGACATGAAATCAGGTTTACGATAACATTTTTGCTGTGATTTTCTAAGGAAAACGACGTTAACTGATCTTCGGCAAACCTTAACAAATCCTCTATCTTTTCGATAACTAATTTATCATCTTCTTTTACCTGATGCGATGTAGGGTGCTTTAATTCTTCAAGGATATTAACTTCAATATTGTTCATAACTGGCTTGGCTACTTCAATGATGTCGAGGAATTTGGTGACAATACATTTCAAGCTCTCATTGCTGGCTGCGATTGGAGTCAAACATTCATTGACATTTTGTAACGTATTTAATGGCCTCGTGAATAAAAGGTCAGACTGAGAAACAACAAGTTTTAGCAGGGAATCTTGTATAGTAGATAAGTTTCCCTCAGCCTCTAGCAAAAATATTTTCAAATAACCATCAATATCATCTGATAGTTGAAGCTCTGAACGTTTTAATTTAAAATCTTTTATTACGTTCTGAAGGAAAATAAACTCTTGGATAAGTCGAATAATTTTTTTATGAGTAAGCGTTTTTGAAATAAGTAGACGTAAAATAGTAAATTCACTTTTGCATGTGGTGAAGAAGTCTTCTAGGATCATCAAATCAGCGATTGGTGTTTCTTTGGCAGAATCTTGTAAAACATTGACAGCATTTTGTAAAATGTCATCCATTTGTACAAGAGGTTCTGATTCTAATTCCATAGCAAGTTGTGGGGTTGCACAAGAAATGATGTCTGAAGCTCGTGATAAGTCTACAAAGTCGTATTGCTCTAAAGCAGCAATATTATTTTCAATTTCATCAATAGCCTGTATCAACTTCGCTTCTTCGGCTAACTTTTCAGTAGTATGAGGGGTAAAATGAATCAATTCTTCTTGGACGGTCATAACCTTTTCAAACAGTTCTTCGGTAATACTTTTGACTTGCTGAATCTGTATGCCTTTCGATACATCGGTAGCATCGAGAAGATTGTTCACGGTTTCTTCTAAAGTTATCACTTCTTGTTTCACTGACTTGCCTTTTGAAATTGATTTGGTTACTTCAAATATCTCTTTTAGTGATTCACAGACTTCTCTTAAGGACTCAACTTTGTTTGATATCTCAATTGTTTTATCGGCAGTTTCCATTGCTGGAAACAACGCTTCAATACATTTACCTAAATACAGCTTAAAATCAGATATCCTTTGTAACACAAAATGTATTTTTTCAGAGGGTATCTCTAGAATGTGTTCGTAAATTGGAATGTTGCTTCTGTCTAAAACTGATAAACTTTGCTGCAATTCTTGCATTGGTTCCGCAATTGCAGAAAGTTTAGACGTATTGATAAGGTTAGCTATGTTATCACTGGAATTTTCTAGAACAAATGGATGAAGAATTTCTTCAATGCCATTGTGCAGCTCTCCTAAACCTAAGACTACAGACTTGAGGCTGGAGTAATCGCTGACTTCAGAAAGTGTGTCAAGAGCATCAACGATTTCAGGATTTTGCAGGATTGTGATATGTTGATTTAATGTCTGTAAAGCTTGAGCTGTCGCTGACGGTGCGATTTCTTGAGATAAGAACGCAACTGAATGCTCCACAGCTATTTCATCGGCAGTTGCTAGCACCAAACGATCCGATGGTATTGTCTCCGCCGTTGTTCTTATACCGGAAATGTCCTCTAGTGTAGACATTTCATCAACACCTTCTACTCCAGGCTGTTCTTGAATCATCACCATACAGCTTTGCAGGTTTTGAACAGCGCTTACAATGTTAACGCTTACATCATAAGGAGCCACATCTTCACCATACTGAGAAATAACATCTTGTTGGAGTATTTGTAAGATAGTATGTAATTCATGGAGTGGTTCAGCAATCGCGGTTGTAATCTTAGTATTTTCTTTGAGACTTTCTAAGTTGTCGAAAATGACTTGATTCATGACCAGTAAATTGTTGTTTAGTTCTAAAAGTGGGGTAGCCAAGGTTTTTATAAATGATGCATCAAACATTTCAGAAATATGTTCTTCTTCAAGCACTTCTGGAGGTTTTGCCGAAGCAATGTTACGTTTCAATTCTTCCAAAACAGGGCATATACTTTCCAAAGCAGGTGTAATACTACTTTTAAATTCTTTTGTTGTTTCTATTGATTTCAATGTGTTGATGATAGCTATAGTTTGGTCAATATGCTCAACAACTATATTGGCTTTACTTGAATCATAAAATGATGATGGGATATCCTGCGTACGTTCTGATTCTAGTTGCAAGCTGATTTCTTCAGCGTGATTAAGAGCTTCTTGTACACTAAGTAAAACATCGGTCACATTGCTTAGAATAGAGCAATTTAGTTCAGACTCAAAAACGTGCTTAACAAAAGTGGTTTGAATTATTCGCAATGTATTACTAAGACTTGCTAAAGATAGGACGTTGTCAGATTCTATGTTCTTTAAGGAAGCATTTAACCGATTAACGGCATCACATATTTCCATAAATGTAAAGTATTTTGGCGATTCGTCACTTTCGATAACATTTTCCAATACTCTAGTTAGATTTTTATGGAAAACACTCATGTGAGTTTTGACTTCGGGCATAGACTCTAAGCGAGGTAAATTATTTTCTAAAGAGATCAAAATTTGCGCCATCTTCTGAAGAACTTCTAATTTATTATCACTCTGTAAAATGTCGAATGATCCCACGGTTTTTTCTATAGTTTCTATGTGAGATGAAATTTCACTCAGATTATTCTTTATTGAGAGCAAAGCTTGTTTGAATACCTGCTCGTCCTCTTCGTTTTTAGTTTCAGTTGGTAACTGTTCAAATGAACTTCTTAATTTTAATACTGATTCCATCACAGTTTCAATTATTTCAGTGTTATACTTATGAAGGGATGTCGTCGATTCTTTGACACTAAGTGACTCAATTTCTTCTAAAGCTGCCTGTAGGTCCTGAATTGAAGCGGACATATCATTTAGTATAACCTCACTACTAGTCATTTTGGTCACGTCTACTAATTTACTACTATCTGTAGTATCGACGATGCATAACAAGGAATTCAGAGGACTTTTCAGTTCAAATATTGCCTTTTGCGTATCTCTCAAATGCTTCGATTCCACTGTATTTTCTTCAGCTTTGATTTCTTTGGCTTCATTAAGAAGATATCTTGTTTTTATTGTTTCTTCTGAGAATTTGATTACATTATTTATATCAATGATCAGTGAATTTATATCACA
Organism: Pyrausta purpuralis; assembly: GCA_963924145.1. Lineage (NCBI taxonomy): Eukaryota > Metazoa > Arthropoda > Insecta > Lepidoptera > Crambidae > Pyrausta > Pyrausta purpuralis. The sequence goes on along the minus strand of OZ001647.1, from coordinate 12,587,572 downwards.
TAGTGTTTTAATATCCGCTATCAAGTAATTTGTATCCGTAATAGAGGTGATTTCATCAAGAATATTTTTTACTTCTTTGCCGCAGGTTTCAATAAATGCAACACATGTCTTCTTCACAAGAGTTTTATTGTCACTCTCTACATCAATGCACTTTTCGACTATTGTAAGAGATTGTTGCAGAAGTTTCAAGTGTTGAGGCAAATTACTAAAGAGTGTGCTACTAACGTCTCTAATTCCAAGAGACTCCTTAGCTGCATCTGCTATGCTATGAATTTCAGATAAGGGCTTTATTAAACTGCTAATAATTTCTAGACTTCTAGATGCGGTAGCAGCAGATGACATGAGTTCAGATTTCAGTATGATATCTCTTTCAATAATTTGTACATCATTTATTACTTTCGAAAGAGATGTGCTAATGCTTGCCGTCTTGGTTTTGAATTCATCATCTGTTAAAGATGGTTTTGGAGGGGCTAATTTCTCTGGAGTTAATTCAACAGGTAGTTCTATGGTAGCTTGGGTTTTGACAGGTTCTTCTTTAGATTTGCCATACGATTTTTCACTACCTGAACTTGATCGTCTCGAGCTGCGACTGCTTCGACGTTCACGTTTTAGTTTCATGATAGGAGTCTCCACAGAAGAGGGGGGCTCCACTTGCTTTTGAAATTCGTCTTTTTGTAATATAGTTTTTGTAATATCAGAAGACTCTTGCCCATCCTCAACAGAAGGTTTTGATGATTTTGATTTGGGTTTGCCCAAACTTTTGGCACTTGCAAAGCTTGCAGATATATTTTGTGTGTCATCGTCCTTTTTGCCCTCTGAAAGTGAAGGATCCATTGACAAGCTATAGAAATCATCCATGCTTCTTTGAGAGTCAGACTTCTTCCTAGCAGGCTTTTTAGGAATGTCTGCTTTCTCGTCTGACAATAATGCCATAGTTTTTTCTAGGTAATCTTCACCTCCAACATCTTGATCGAGAGACAGTTGAGGTGGGCCCATTTCATCTGCAATGGAAATATCTTCTACGTCTGCTTCTGTTCTCAGATCTTCTTCGGGGGACGCAAAGTAGTCTGGAGACACGTCTATAATGATGGCTTCCATTAAAAGATTACCAGAAGTTGATGTTTCTTTTACAAATCTTAGTGGTGGTAGTTCAACAACGTTGTGTTCAGTCACATTTTCCGATAACTGGTCAGCGTACATTTCGACGATCTGTAATGCCTCTTCTTCTGTCAAGTCAGGTGTTTCGTAAAGAGACACTGATACTTCTTTTCCGTCAAAAGAAAATGATATCTCTCCTTTGTCGTCCAGCGTAATATCTCCAACGGGTGTATCATACATTTGCGATGTACGTTCTTCATGAATTGTACTTAGAGAAAGGTTTCTTTGTAAAGCTTGTTCCTCTGTATTTTTTTTCATCTTTGCTTTCATTGAGTCGTCAAAACCTAAAAGAGAAGCTGAGCTGGCAGCGATTCCCATGCAGTTTTGAGCTTCGCAAGTGTAAGTTCCAAGACAGCACGTCCCATCTTGACCTGATATGATCCGATGAATATCACCTGGTTTAAGTTCTTCCCCGTCTTTATACCACTTTAGGACCGGTTGTGGTACGCCAATGACTTTGCACTCAAGGTTTACGGCACCTTCTTCAGAGAGTATAGCCTGCAGGTTCTCTAAGAACCGTGGTTTCTTGTAGTGTCTTGGTATTATAAGTTTGAGGAAGCAGGAAGTGACGCTGTGGCCGTAGTCGTTTAGAGCGACGCACTTCCACTCGGCCTGGTCGAGAAACTCCAAGCTTTGGATGTCTAGGTAGAAAACTCCCCGGTCCTCCTTACCAAGCTGACAACGAGTGGATTCGTCTACCGGTTGCTCGTCGCGGTACCACTGGACGGTCGGCTCAGGCGGAATGGCGACTGAAAATATGCAAAATATTGTTAATAATCATTATGTATTTATAATTACTAATTAATTCTTTATTATTTAATGTATAAAGAATATTTTTTAAGGGTTCCGTAGCCGAATGGCAAAAAACGGATTATAGTTTCGTCAAGTCTGTCTGTATGTCAGTCCGTCCGTATCTCCATACACTTTATTCTTAAACTATTAGCATTACATAGATAAAACTAGATAGGTGATGTATCTTGCCAACAGCTTTACGCTTACAATTAAAAAAACACTTTTGAGAGAATCCCATACATGGATATAAACCTATGCGTGTGGTGTGTTTAAGAATATGTCTCTTAAAATGACATCGAGGTTCCGACAACTATTTTAAATTTTATCTGAAAGTCAAACGTTTGACGCTTCATCTACCTCAACGGTTCATCATTAAAAAAAAAACAATCTGGTATTGTTTTACAAATACTTTCAACAAAAATTGATTTGAACGAGATCGAACTAGTACTTTTTGAGATATAGCACATTTCGAAAAACCACAAATATAACTTTGTCCTTCATACAAATACTATGAGGAACAAAGTTATTTTTGCTGTCAACAAAATATTGTGGTATTTTGACGGAGTGGAAGTAAGTGGACCCCTAATTTGGTTAAAGTAAGCACGGAACCCTCAGTGCGCGAGTCTGACTCCCACTTAGCCGGATTTTTATCTCTGTACAAAACTCCCTCCTACCAATAGTCTATTCCTTTACCTAAAGGAAGAGATCGCTCTTAGCGATAATGCCGCCTTAGTTGTACATTTACTTTAAGCTTATAAACTGTGATTTTCTTTGTATTGTGCAATTAAGGCATGTATAATTTTCAATGGTTGTTATGGACATATTGATGTGGATATTGATGTGGACATCCTTGATACAAAAATTCATGCATAAATTGCCCTTTGACTTTGGTATGGTTAGTTAAAACGATATTAGATTAACAGTTTCTTAAAATCCCTAAATCTCGGGAGGAACTAGAAAAGACAGCTCGGGCTGCCTAGTTAGGAAAAGTATACATTATAAAAATTACCTATTAATTTATATTATTTACACTAAGGTTCATTCATTCTGTTTACATGTATTATTAACTATTTTAAGAGAAATGCTCTTGGCATATTTGTCTCATGTCTTTTGGCTCATCTTTCATAAATAGGCATAACTAAATAGTTATATAGGTACTGTAGAGGTTTGGAGCTACGCGTAAAACCTCTACGTCACGTTCGTTCGACTCTTCGTATTTTAAATGTAGAAAACTTTCTTAACGGGTAATTTTTTTTTACGATTGTCATATTCCTTCGATTTTCAGTCAGACCTTCGTATGTCAAAAGTATTTTAGAAACAATCTTTTGTTGTGAATTTTAAATAAGTGCTGCATATTTAGATATAAAGGCATTCTAGAAAGATATTCAAATAATATAGAAGATTGTCTATTTCAAAGTTAAATGTTTTTATTGTGAACCATTAAACATAGATAGATAATTATGAAAAACATATCACAGATCGTGACACATGAATTCACACTTATATCTCCAAGATCACAGCGACGCTACGCTTTCTTACATTACCTACATAAAGTCAATCCTCTTTATTTGTTAATATCATTGAGTCAAATAGATTCTATTGAAAAACTGGAAATAATGTCACCATGATGATGTGGCTTAGATTATCTTTACATATTTACAATAGCTATTTTATTAACACCGTGTGTTAAACCAAACAATAACCTACCTTTAATTGTAAAACGAAATGGTTCATCAATCTTCGCTTCAACGCTCTTCAATCCCTGAATGAACTTTGGCGCCTGGTTTTTAGAGAAGAGATGGGCTTTCTCCTCTTCATTTAGCTGGTTCTGTATGTCTTCCACCGTTAGTTCTGCTGAGCTGCTGGCTTGACCCATACAGTTTCTGGCTATGCAGCAGTATGACCCCAATGAGTTGGTTCCTGTGAGCTGGTATACGTCGCCTGGTTTCAGTTCCTGGCCGTCTTTGAACCAACTCAAAACTGGTGTGGGGAAGCCGACGACTTTGCACTCGAAGGAGACGAGACCCTCTTCAGTCAGCACGGCTTGTAGGTTCTCCATGAAACGAGGCTTGCGATAGTTCTTTGGCACTGCAATAATTGAAAACTTTTGTCATCACTGCTCGCATATGCTCGCGTATGCAAAGTAAATCAGCCAATTACTATCCTAACGCTAGGTCCTTTTGAACCACAAATATGTTCAAAAAGAGTTCGAACTTTACTAACCATGCGTAAAAGTTTTCACAGATGCTGTGACTTATCACAAGACGTCCACTGCTGAACATAGGCCTCCACCACGGTTTTCCACAGTGACCGATCACATACGTTTGCATCCAGTTTAGTCCTGCGATCTTGCGTAAAAACTGAATTACCTAAATAAAAGCCAAAAGCGGGGGAGACAAGAGTGGTGTGCGTGAGCTGTGCTGTGTATATCCGCGCCGACCGCACTCCTCGCAGGCTATCGAGGTCTCAATTTCACGGTCCGCCTTTAGTGCTTAAAGTTTCATACAATATAAAACGTGAGTAGCAAAGAAATTTTCAGATTCTTACCTTCCATGCTGACATAGCATGAGGTGATGCCGACGCGTCCTCCGGAGCTGGTGGCCACGCACTTCCACTCTCCCTCATCAGGCCACTCAGCTGACTGCACCTCCAAGAGGTAGCCGCCGACACCATCTTCTACTACATGATATCTGAGGGGTAAGAGAGATTTATTTACTCGTATATAGTTGAGAGTCTTAGTCACGGAGAATATACTTTTTCGGTCTTTATTTAATTAAATTTAAAAGGTACACCGAAAGTTAATGTGCATACTTAACTTAAGTAACATTGACAGTGTTTACCATCTTATACTTTGTTCTACGTGGTTCGCACTAAACGTTTGAGGACTCCGATATAATGAGACCAAATAGAATTTATGATACATTAATTGTTTGTTGGGTATTTGGGCTAAGGCCTTACCTCATCTGTGTGTTAGTTTGAGCCATAATACTCCACCACGCGGGCTCAGTGCGGATTATTTTTTTCTACCTTTTTAACACCGCGTGAATTCAATGCGACACAAATGTCAACTTCAAAATTATCTATAATTTAAGGACTATAAAAGAAGCAGTAAAGTGCTATGTCCAATATTTATAGGGAATACTTCATCTAGATTCTGAAATTTCAAATACACTTCCGTTGCATAAGCGGAGGGAAGAGACGCGTTGCCGTGGGTGAAGACGATGTTGTATCGAGAAGGCTTTTCTCAAAAAAAACAAGGTCAAAACACGTTTAGATACTAATTTGCGATTGTTGTAAGTGGTCTAGTTTGGAATCTTTCAGTGCGACCTGAGTAATAATTACTGCGAAGGTACTGCAAATACTGTAATGTTGAGGCCTCCGTGATAATTTGCCAAACGGACTAACAAACCAATAATGGCTGCTAAAAATTGGAACGATGATGACAAGAAGCAGAAGAAAAAGAAATCAGCTCACCTTTCTCCAGGCTCAACCTTCCCTTCCTTGTTATACCAGACGACGCTGCGTGGCCAAGGAGGCACAACAATGTGGCAGCTAAGGGTCAGATGTTCGCAGATCCGGACGAACTTGTCTTCCAACTCCTTAGTGAAGATCGGTGGCGATTCTGGTGTTACACCACTGAAACCGATTTGAACCATTTACCAAACTATTTACGCAATAATTAGACTAAACGGAATAAAATGGATTTTAGGTTATTCGCTTGCAGAAATGTCTTGACAATACACATATACGTGTGTTGTACGTAGTCTATCAGTAGAATGTGCAGTATAAGTGAGTATAGTATACAGAAAAAATATTGTAAGAGAATTTCTTAATATACAATTTTTTACTAAAGGCAACAATAAAGATCAAAATCGTTTAAACATTGATCACGTAAAGTGATAAAGGGCAGGTAATCGTATACTACTACATGTTTGGTTAAGTTTCTAACTGTCCGATAGGTGGACTTCTCACCACTTTCTTTTCACACTTCATAAAATAACGCGTATGTAAACGTATTTTGTAGTACCAAGCCTTATTTATCAGCATGGCTTTCAATTACCAGCAACATCATACCTGGATATAGGTCTGGCAGACCCCTCCCTGCTACGGCCAACGACGTGGACCTTCGATGAGGAGTAGGCCCTGCCCATGCAGTTAACAGCCTCGCAAGTGTACGTTCCAAGGGAGGTGGGGTCCTCGGCGTTGGCTGTCAGGGCGAACACATCCCCGGCTTTTATCTCTCGGCTATCCTGAAATTTATGATCGTGTGTTGCATAAGGTCACTTGACAGTGTAAATAGTATTATGGGCAAGATAAATTTGTCGCGTCTATTGTAGTCCTAACTTTGACAGCTAGACTTTGCAACTTGTAAGTATTTTAGTGCGGAACATGTGCAAGGCGAGGTGCAGAGATAATAACAGCACGGTATCCAATAATGTTTTAAACTTACTTTGAACCATCGCAAGACTGGTGTAGGGACCCCCACGACTTTGCATTCCAGTGACACCGTCCCCTGCTCTGTCAGCAAGGCTCGCAGCTCTTCCACGAATTCGGGCCTCTTGTATGCTTTAGGTACTGGAAATAAAAAAGTATTAAATGAATTGGAAATGTCAGTAGCACAAATGCCATAGAAAGGTCCTTTTGAAGCAGCCCCAGCAAGTACCCAACATGAAAGAAACTGTAAGTGATGAACCTTAGTTATGAATGTGATAATGAGTTTTACCAAGGTCGGTTATTATTAGTCCCCCTAGCCGATATCGACTACGGTGGCCAGACACAACGACTAACCGACTGCGCGGGACACATTATAGTGCACAAGTGTGTGCGCAAACACAAGTGCACACTCTATTCCTTTTACTCCCCTAGCCCGATGGGACAGCAATCTGACACGACCGAAGAGAGATCAGGCGCAGGACCAACGGCTTTACGTGCTTTTCCGAGGCACGGGGGTGAAACACCGCCAACTTTCAAACTCCGGGCTACCCTTAGAATTTCTGAACAGAAAAACTCAGGTATATATTTTTGGCCCGACCTGGGGATCGAACCCGGGACCTCTTTTGCAGCCGTCGCTTTAAAGTGCGACCCTCTTACCGCTGCGCCACCGAGGCAGTTAAAGAAGGTCGGTGAAGGTTAATTCAAAGGTCGTTCCAGCTCACCCAGCACGTTGAGATGCGCGGAACAGCTGGCGCGACCGCCGGCGTTCTCTGCGGTGCATGTCCAGCGGCCGGTGTCGTCCACGCTCACAGCCGCGATGTCAGCACACCAGAACGTGCCGTCACGGACCAGCGACACGCGCTCGGCTTCCATGAGGCGACGCTCGTTGCGGTACCATGTTACCTGGAGCAAGAGATTGAATTATCTCTATGACCTTTTCGAATTTGCTTGTGGGCCTTTAAGTTATCATTTTGACTGTTCGCATTTCAGTTTGTCCGTCTGTCCAGTCTGAATCACCGTAGTGTGGTAGTACTCGTATCTACATATAAATACCAATGATATTGTTATTTAGAAGTAGTAGATGACGCCTCGCGAACTAAAACAGTACAAAAATATGGCACCGTCTGATTAATGGATGGACATCACATCAGACATCAGTTTCGGAACAGAGTCATTATTGAGTAGCTTTCTTAACATATTTTTTAAAGTATGTAGGTACATTACAATAGACTCGTTGACCTAATTTTAAAAACGAGTTCACACTTTGGCTCGGTAGTATATTAATCAACAAAAACATTTTATTTTTAAATTATTGAACATTTTTACAATATTGAATAATGATCTAATAAATTCAATTTGAATATGTCACGTAAATACTTAAAATGTCATGGCACCAATATCAGAGTCACGTTTACTGCTAGGCATTCACGATCACGTGACTACATACATGTATATATTATTTTCATTCAAATTAATGAAAATATTTACAGTCCTTATTTTATTAAATAAAAAAATATTTATTAATACACCATAGTCATCTGGCATCATGTAAACGCGATGATTCCTTCAAATAACATGCTAACAGTTAACGTACATATTTCTTCTACAATGGTGAGTATCATCCCTCACGGATGTGTTTTATCAACAGTCTTTTGTTTACGCGAGCGCCGGCAACCTGTTGGCAACAGCGGCCGGATCAAATCCGTAAGCGTCTTCGCTGTTACTTTAAAGAAATTAAAGGTGTACTTTATATTTAAGTATAACACAGAGACAGATATTAACAAACATGTCCCAGTGTTAGGGTCGTGCGGGCGGGATTCGAACCCGCGACTGCTTATCTTTGTAGTCCGGAACGTAAACCACCACTGTATGACGGTCGTTAAATTATTGTTTAAAAAATAATATTACCAAACTACTTCATATATGGCACTGTCTAAGAAAATCATCTTTTGACGACAAAATATCGACCATGTTGGTGCGTAGGTTGCCTAAAAAACAAAACTAGTCAATTTTATTGATTGTCCTGCCTTCGAATCTGAGATTTAATTGACTATGTAGTATGCCCTACTACGCGTCTATTCACTCGCACACAGGTTTAGCGCAAGAAAGAGAAGGTAAATAACCTCACTCCCTCCCACGCCTCACAGCACTGCCAGCCGCCTGTCGCTCATTCGTGTCCGTGCGCGCGCGCCGTTCTAACGCACGCAGTAACTACAGTATATAACCGTTAAGTTTTTATTTCGTGCTAAACGAAATTTACCTTATATTAAATTTACCTTTAGTGATATGTATTTTCAAAAATGATTTGTTAATTTAAAAAGTGAATGTGTTCAATAACACAGGAAAAAATGAAAAATTTAGAAAAAGAGATATCTGACATTAAATCGGCAGACTGTTGGAAGAACATCTCATCCTAGAACTTCAAGAGCGTTCGGAACGCACGAAGAACCTTGTAGTTACAGGTATAACCGAAATAAACGACAAAACTACAATACTCGAAGTAATCACGACATTGAAGAGTTCATGAATCTAGTCACGTTGGTACTTGGTGACTGTCCTGTTTTGATGATGGTATGACACCCAAACTGCTACTCAAAAATAAAGCGAAATTCCCAGAGAATATCAGAATTTACTATGATCAAACTCCAGCCCAAAAAAACCATCTTCAGACTGTCAAAAACGAGTTAAAAAAACGCCTTGAAAATGGTGAAACCGATTTGATTATTAAATATATAAAAGGAATACCCCGAATCGTTAAAGATAAACTCAATAAAAAAAACTGAATCCTGCTGCCGCACAAGGCCATTTAAATACCCCTAAGTTACGTCATCATTTAATTAATAAATATGAGGATCTCCCGCTCGTACCTTCGTCACTCCGAATTTTTTACACAAATCTACGTAGTATCCGGAATAAAGACAAAATTGACGAAATAAAGTGCATATTGAAGGCTATACCCAAGACAACTCACCTTTTAGTATTTACGGAAACATGGATCGTCTCTGAAGAAGATGCTAAGCTGTATCAAATTCCAAACTATACACACATATATAACTACAGAAAGGATAATAGAGGTGGAGGCGTATCCATTTATATTCATAACACGATACAATTCAACCTAACAGAAGATGTCATCGATAACGACAACCACTATTTATGGGTATATATAAGAAAATTGTCACTTAACCTTGGAGTTGTATACAAGCCTGATGGAGATTCTGAAGTTGTCAAATTCCTAGAGATCTACTCAGCTCAACTAGAACAGCGGAAGAGAGCTATAGTCTGTGGCGACTTTAACATTGATTTGCTGAAAAAAGATAGATACGTACTCGAATACATGGATAGAGTGAAGGAAAGTGGATATGAAATTTTAAATAAAATTGACCCCATGTACTGCACGCGTGAAACCAGCACAACGAAAACCATTATAGACCATGTGAGTACAAACATATACAATCATTCTTTTAGTCTGTCCATTGTGGAATCGTCCCTATCAGATCACAAACAACTGTTCCTTGAAGTTGGCAAGTTGACCCCAGTTTTGAATAAAAGAGTTCAATATGCAGCCCTGGATTACGACAAGCTATTCGAAAACTCATTAAAATCAATAGATAGTGTTGAAGATGACTATTGTAGTTTAGAAAAACATATTTTAGAAAATATTGAACTTGCTAAGGTAATGAAAACTAAAGTACTAAATCCACCACAAAAAGACTGGATCAATAAGGATATTCTTAATAAAATTAACTTAAGGAACCACCTATGGAAGGAAACTAAAAGAAAACCTACGGATGAAAATACTAAAAAGTTATTTGAAAATGAGCGAGATTGAGTACAAAGTATGATCAAAAACACAAAGAAAGATTACTACCACAGGTTATTCCACGAAACATACAATAAACCAAAAAAAATGTGGGAACTTATTTATACCCTTGCAGTCAATAAAGAAAAAAATTGCTGTGCTCCCCAAATTTGGTGTCGAATTCTAATTTGGTAACTGATGGAACTGAAATTTGCAACTTATTTAACTCCTTTTTCTCATCAATTGGTGCTGACCTGGCTAATAAGATACCTAATGAATACCACACTAACACAGAAAATATCTTAATGTATGGTCATAACTACGTCCATGATGTAACTTTAAATAAACTTAAACTTTGCAGTGCAGACGAAATAAGAATGATTATTGATAACTTAGATACTAATGCGAGTACTGGGATAGATGGAATATCTACTAAAGCAATTAAATGCCTAAAAGAACTCATTGTTGAAAAATTGGTTATTACAATTAATAAATGTTTTAAAGTCGGTATTTTCCCGGACTCACTTAAGGTAGCTAAAGTCAATCCTATATACAAAGCTGCTTCTAGAAGTGATCCGAGTAATTATAGACCAATATCGGTGCTGCCCCTTATATCTAAAATATTTGAGAGACTTTTGTATAATCGGCTAAGCGATTATCTTACTCAAAAAGATTTTCTAATCGAGGAACAATACGGCTTTCGCCCAAAGTCTAGTACTCTTACAGCTGCCATAGATCTTGTAACCAAAATTAAAACTCAAATAGACAAAAAGAATATTGCATTGGGTATTTTCGTAGACTTGAAAAAAGCTTTTGATACCGTCAGTCACCAGAAGTTGCTTCTAAAGTTAAATGACGCTGGAATTAATGGCTCAGCTCTAAACATGTTTAAGTCATATCTACACAATAGACATCAAATTGTTAAAATTGAAAACTTTGTGGGTGACTCTCAAAGTATCACATTTGGTATACCTCAAGGCTCCATACTAGGCCCCCTGCTTTTTTTAGCATATGTAAATAATATTAAAAAAATTGGATTGACTGGACATTTTACATTATACGCTGATGATACGTGCTTATTTTATTTCGGCCAGTCAATCCACAAAATTATCGCTGACGCTCAAAAGGACTTGGACTTGCTCAATGAATGGTTGTTAATGAACTTGTTAACCATCAATACGTCAAAGACATCATACATGATCCTAGCGGCTAAAAACAAAGTTATACCTGAATTTGAACCTCTAAGAATAAATAATGAATTAATCAACAGATCTCACCAGGAAAAGTACCTAGGATTACTTATTGACGACAAATTAACATGGAGACCGCACATTGAGCGCGTCCAATCCAAATTAACATCATTGCTAGGAGCTCTACGAAAGGTATCCCATTGTATTCCGAAAACAATTAAACCAGTCATATACAACACCCTAGTCAAACCACACTTAGAATACCTAGTGGAAATTTGGGGATCTGCTGCGTCATCTAACTTGAACTCTTTACAAAGAACTCAAAATAAAATAATAAAAGTGTTATTCCATTATCCATTCCGTACTGCTACAATTCAATTATATAATAAAACAAAAATATTTAATCTAAATCAAATTTACATTTATAACACATGCATTTTAATAAAAAAGATCTTAACTAAAACAATAAAATCAAATTTGGATTTGAATATAAAAACTAATAAACATAACTTGCGAAAACAGAATAAACTAGAACTAATTACTCCGAGAACGAATTACGGTAAAAAGACCATACTATTTGAGGGAGTACAGCTATATAACAACTTGCCAGAGAGCGTCAAGAAGTGTGAGAGCATGGAAATGTTTAAGCGCAAACTCAAAATACACATAACAGCGAGCTGCGACGACTAATTATTATATTATGTATAAATTTAGTAGTAATTATCTCATTTTAAGTGAAATGTAAATTTCTTATGAGAATAAATTCTTTAAACCTATGTGAAGTAAAACGCACTACCCAGCGTGGCTGCACCATGCATGTTTTACGCTTCGCGGCCGAGCTAGCACGCGATGCTAGCCAGTCCGCATTTTCCGCTCCGAATCAATACGCAATATTGATCTGTAGCAAATACCGGCCGAGCTGACACGCGATATCAGCCAGTCCAAATTATATAGATTATTCTAGATCTTATCTGAGACTTTTGGTATGCGTTGCTTCCTATCCTCATTTTCATTGCGAAAAAAGGGAAACAAGTTAGCTGAAGTTACAGCCAATTGGGTTTTATTGCTGTAATAATATATTACAGCCAAAGACATTCATGAATAATATTAAGCAGCGCTGATGATGGGCCATTATGGCCTCTAAGTATGAATAAGCGGCCCTCGCCCGCACTCATCCGACCCAACAGGCACCTGCCTGGGTATTTTCTGCCTGTGCCAACGCGACGGCCCATGACGCGCCGCCAATTGCGTCGCAACGGTGATCTACCGTCACAATTCCAGCGATCTTTCAACGTCTCGCACTCGGAATCAGAATCCGGCTAAAAAAGGTATGACGTGTTCTTATGAATGCTTTGTATCACCTTAAGGCCGTAAGAACATGTACTTATTACAGGCTACCGTATTCCACTCGTGGCAAAACTACGACCGAACACTTGTCTCAGCCAATCTTTTGGCAAAGATTAAAATGGAGCATAATGTGAGCCATCACACGTACAAACAAAAATAGCAATAAAATGGTCTACCAAGTATCTTTTTCGTAAGTACCGAAAATTAATAGTGGCAGAAGATTTAATTCAAATCGAATTAATTAATATTTATTTTGTATTTTTTTTCTCAGAATAGTAAAAATGAGAGACTCAAAAACATTTTAACAGCCTAGACCTTAAAAATAAATACACGTACTCTGCAACCTGCATGCAGTACATGCTCCTAATATGTTTTCCACAAAGCTCTAAAAACGGTAGCGTAGCATCCCACCATAGTTATGGGTGGTTTGGGTCCTTATCCATTGATTACAACTCTTTTGTACTTATTTCTTGCCAATAACTATAAAATTGTCTAACTATATAATGCTATGGTAAACATAAATTGCTTAATAATACTACTTAAAATATCGAATTTAATAGATTTTGTAAAAAGAAAACAATTTACTTTTTGACAAAGCAAGATTTTTCTACATACATTTTTGCTTTTTGCCCATACCTATAGCTATTTAGCTTGTGGTTGGCTCTTTGATTATAACTAGCAAGCAAGCTAGCTGTAAGCTTGCCCAGGACGTACCAAAATATGGTTGGGTCAATATAAAAACCAGTCCGTTTAAAACCCCATTTCATGCTTTCAATTTTAACAGGTATGATAAAAATGAAAATGAGCTTTGCTAAATACCTGGCAAATGTATGTTTCTTAATGGTAGAAAATTTGCCGTATTTATTTTCATATCCAACTAAGATTAAATCAACTTCTCAGTAAATAATTCGGTAAACCTTAGATTTTATTTACTGAAGCAATAACAACTAGCTGGAAAGCCTAATATTTTTTAAATATACTAATGAGACATCTTATCAAATTCCGAAATCAATATATTACTACCGTCATATTAGATTTATTAGTGCGCGGTACTTCATTGTTTTAGAGGTTATTTCGTTTTCCGCAAAATATGCTGTGATAGTGATATGCTTTTATATGAATGCATTCATTAAACCGTCGCTAAGTTCGGTACTTAATCTCGAGTCGAGAAAACTTAATAAAGATCTATGTCCTTTATCTTTGGAAAAGCCAGCCACCGCCCAGTAAAAATTGTGACAACCTTTGGTCACCTTGAATTGCACTACCACAAGCACCACCTAAAAATAATTCAAATAAAACATTCTATTGTATTGAAGTATACGGCAGATAGCACAAGCCAAAACTTATCGACACATTGTTAAATATACTATAAGAGTAGGTAGCTATTAAATTAAAACAAGCTCATTTTATGAAGATAATGCCTTTTTTGCTTTTCATGGAAATGCATAAGCAAAGCATATCGATTGGCCCAATTTTATTTTCTCAAGTATTATTACAATATTTCATATTATTCGGACATTTTTATTTGCCATTTACACACACACCTACGATTAAGGTGAAATAAATACAAGCCATATTCATTATCACAAAAATATCACTATCGATATTATTTTTTAACAAAGGCTAGCCTTAAATTATTATTTATATATAAAAAAGACGTATCCTAAATGCAATGCAGCATTAGACTCATATTGCACTATAATCATCTAATTCGAGATATTGGAAATATGAACCATGTTTATTTTACTACTATTTATTCTGTGATTTAAGAATAAACTACATCAAGTAAATATCTTCTCTAATCATCAGTTTTTTTCTAATCAATTACATCCACCCACTCCCTAACAATCTTCCCTAGAAAGCCACTAAGTTGTTAAGGAACAATTCCTTCAAAACGTTGCTCTAATAAGCAATAAATAAGTATTCGATATACTGTGTTTTATAAATTTTCAAAGGACATTTTGTCTTGATATCCACCTGTTACTTACATATGGTGGAACAATTGCAAATTAAAAATTAATAATAAAATAGGTCGGGTGGAATAGTTGAGCAAAAAGTATTTTATTTTGAATTTTTTTTTTATAAGACTTTTCCCTAATTCTTACGCCAGAGGACGTCATGTGTTTCGACCATTTATTAAAATTTGAATCAATTAATTATTTAAAACCAAATTATCCATGTTTTTTATTAACCATATTTAAAGATGTTTTTAAATATGTATAAAACTAGTTTACCCTTGGGATCTCGATATGACATAAGTACTTTTAATACGATATCCGTTTATTTTTGGTTTCCTTGTCAAAATAGGTACCCTAATTCTGAATCCTCATCAGATATTTTTTTTGACTCAGCTCATAATATTGAAACAAGTCTCATCTGTAGCCAAATAAGTTACAAATATTTGTCAAACTTAAAAATATAAATATAGATAAATAAATAAAAAACTCATAGTAACCAACTCGAAAGATAGGATTGATATTTATTGTAATCCTTAAAAGTATTCCAGACATTTACCCAGGCAATAAAATTATGATTAAATTAACAATGAGAAATCTGACCATGTGCCGACTATCGAATACTCGGCGAACATTCTTGGTCGATTAGTCGAATATTAGGCAAACGTATTTGGTCGGGGCCGGGTGGTGCCAAAACTTATATCGGAGAAATCGATTGCGGTCGTTTGCCCTTATAAAGCTCCCAGAAGCCGATTTTAAAACTTTTTTAGAAAAAGAACTAATATACTTAATGAAATATAAATAATACTTAAAAAAAAACATTACCTACCTACCTATGCCTTAAACTTTCTGATAACGATAATATTTCAAAGCCATTGAATTATCGTATTATTTTTGTAACACAGCAAATAATCATATATATCATTGAAAGACACCCGTGAATATAATCATGATCTTAAAAGAATTACATTCCTAAGAATGAATCTTTTATTAATCAATTACTTTTATAAAAATCATCAAACACATTTTATAACCAAATTAAGTAAATACATTTTCTCAGGTATTCGAAATTTTAACGTATAAAATATTATTTATATGTTTGGTATTCGGTCGAATATCTTTCAAACAGTCGCATTAATACCTAAATAGCCCATACTGAAAAGCAATAGAATATCATGTCCCTATGTATTTCAAATCTATAATTATAAAATATGCTAAAAACTGCAAGACAAAGATAACGATTTGTCAGACTTACCTTCACGCCCTTTACCTTACCAAAGATAAGAACTAAAAAGTGTTTTCTGTATGTGGCTTTCCTCGTAATAAAATTATCATTTGTTTTACGTGCCAAATTCAGTGAGTAAAACTATATTATTCGCAAACCGTCTCAGCCCAACAATACGAATTCCGTATTGTTTGCAATTTTTATAACATGCCACAATTAAACAAAAATGCCCTATTTATAGGTATCATTACCTAAGTACAATTTACTCAATGAAAAAATGATATTCGGTCTGAAACATTTTCATTTAGTTAATGGTTTTTGCAGTTTTTAAAGGCGCTCTGAGGCATGGAGACACGTATGAACGCTGACGCCATCAAAAACAGACTAAGTCAAAATTTAGACCTCGCTTTGACATGAGGTGGTGTTTACTTGACTATCTTTTAGCGTTTCACCGGTGATCTAGTTCTTAATACAATATCATTGATAAAAATACAAGCAGTAATGGTGGGAGCTACTGCAACCCTTTTAGCCATGACAATAATCCGATAATTAAAAGTAGCATCATTAAATCTAATTACAAGTTTCTTACTGTTTCAAGATCCAAACTTTTCACCGCGGTATAATCAAATATGCGGGTTTTTTTTTTTAAATGCGCGAATGTCTTTCATTGTTTACGCGTGATTGTCAAAACACTCATGGCCTCTTCAATCTATTTTCTAATTTAAATTCACATCGGATGTACTCAAAATAGACTATTATGTCACGAGCACACGTATACTCTAGTATAGTCTAGTCATGTTTGTCTGAACAAACGAATACGGGAGATTGAGGTATATTGAATTCACAATATAATACCCACTTATTGTATTATTACTCGTTACTATAGGAGACCTTTTAAGGTTTTTAATAAATGGTTTGATTGAAGTTGAGTAGCTATTCAATACGATTGCTAGCTTTGAGACTTAAATACGAGTATAACAGAACTTGAACATTTTATTTGAAAGCCGATTTAATATATTTGAAAGTCCTTAGATCTTAGGCAATTAATTACTTTTAACCTTCAAGTGAAACCTATCAAAATGTTTTGTAATTAATAAATCTTCAAACAGTGATATTATGAATGATGAAACTATTGAATATTTGAAAGCAGACATCAAAGGGCGCAAAGCGTATTGACGATGGCGAACAATATCGTCTGGCTATAGCAGTTTAATATAAATCTAAATGGAGAGTGAAGGGGTCTTCCCCCAGGGGGTCTACAAGCCTGATTATTCGGGAATGGGGACCGGTAACTTGACTATGTGCATGAGAAGTACTATGAACTTAATAAAATGCATTATTGTTGTGACCATAAACATTCCACATCTACTAGTGCTGATACCCGTATCCTTTAAGTTGTATGCATGCAGAACAGCTTAAGTATAAAATAAAATGTAAATTATGTAGTTAACAATCATTAGCTATCGGTGCAAAAACGTTTGAAATTACGAGGTATTAACTGTAGGTTAATTGCTGCCTTATAAATCAACCACCGAATTCCAATGAGCCTTCAATAAATTTACAGCATTTAATTTCCAAAACGACAATCGCTATTGCATTTGAAACAACTTTTTTCGAAACTGTAACAAGTGACAAAACCCAATTTCAGGAACTGAAACTACCTACGCACCCGTGGGTAGTTTGCCTGCAATGTTTTCAACTTTATTTGTGGAACTGCCTACGCAGATGAAAAATCCGAACGAAATGTCCAGGGTTGCAAAGTGGAGGGAAAAATTTAGGTTTTTCTTGTTGCACCGTACCATACTAGGAACGTGTCAGGCACGAAGAGCAACACGATACGCTCCTACTTGCCCACTGAAAAATCGACAGCGTCAAGTCACAAGTGAGAGCGAACGAGAACGTACTTAACCGGTGCTGATTCGCTTCGTCCATGGCATGCGACAGTGTTGGTCGGTGACGGAACGGTCGATAATGGGCAAAGTGTCATACCTTTATATTTTACAGAATACAAAGAATATGTTTTTGCCTAACACTTTCTTAGCACGATCAGTGGGCGAAAACCTTAATGCTGTTTTCAAAACAAAATGTTTGTTTTAAAAAAATACGATGCATGTAGGTATTGACTTGTGGGGTGTAACAGACAAGTTTTGAGTACTGTCAAACGCAGACTGAAAGTGTGTGAAGTATTAAGATCAGGGGCAGTATCGATAGTTTTAATATCGACATCTATTGTAGAATTTTAACACACTTTTTCAGTTTATAACAACAGTATTTTAAAAAGTGCATATGAATGTACCCTTTTTTAACTGACTGGTAAATAATGTCATAGTAGTAAGGTATTGAGTCCGCCAATTTTACACTTGAATCACAATAAAGTATGGATTTAAAAATGAACATTTTTACATTTTCTTATTCAAATTCAAAATTATTTATTTTCAGATAACATTGATCCATATATACATACAATTCATTAAATAAAATAAAGGGTAAAATTGTAATAAAATAATAATAATATGTCAAAAAGAAAATACTAATAGGAATTAAATTGAAATGACATTTACACCGATCGCGATGTGGAGCCTCTTCTTGTCCCTTATGATTTCGAGTATTTGTTTGGACAATTAATTAAGCGTGTGTTAACTCTACATACTAAACAAAGGAATAAAAATAGGAGGTAAAATTGAAGATTGTTTAGAGATGGTATTGAGCGACAAAACAACCTGTGCAAACTGCTTCGAGTAATTCTTTTCTTGTTTTCCTAAAAGCAGCACACACATCTTTCATAGTAAAATCAAATCTTTTAAATTGCTTTCGACAGTACTATCTGTCACCACACTAGATATATCACAGCGTCCAATGGGCTGTCGATGGGGCGCGCAGCACCTCCCGACTACCTCCCACTCCCATTAATTAAGATGCACTTAGTCAGTTTTTACACTACCTTGTGAGCTGGTTTCAATGCTATGAGAAATTTCCTAGCCTTTGGTATGTTCGCAGAAATGCATCTGCATTTGAAGACACGAATTAGCCTTTGAAAGACTACTCGGAACTCTTTGTAGGTGGGTGGATCTACAATTTTTAGAATTAATTAATTCAGTCCCAGATAATATAATACTAAGTTCAGTTAATTTTAGGAATCATTATCAATTAAAACCTAGAAAACGTATGTATGTATGTTATGTTATGTATGGAGTTTTCTTTGAAGAACCCCCGTGCTTAAAAGAAAGCAGTGTTAGTGTTTTGTCTGCCTGCCGCCCTATAAGATTAAAAGCTGATAATCGGAAAAGATAAATTTATTTGTTTTGTTCTTATTTTGTCCGTTTGTTACTGATCCTAGGCTAAGAATTTTGTTACTGACTAGACTTATATGGGTTGTGTGGCCTGAAATAAATGATTTATTATTATTATTCTTTTATCATGTATGCAGAAATGCACGTTTTGCACATGCCAAGCCTCTTGACTTAGTTCATCAAGGATAATCAAGTAACAAACATTAATACAGTCATGTAGGAACTGTGTTGTTTAAACTGTTATAAACAGATATTTTTGTGTTAAAAGGTATTTCTTAAGTTACATGTATACTTCAAGAATACTTTTCAACCTAAAAATACCTCTTACGTCAAAGGCTAAAATTAAGGATAAAAATATCTCAAAACTGTGTGGGAGTCCGATATTTTTGTCGAAGTGTTACCTAATTTCCCCCCGTCTCATTTCCTAATTGACGCGTACCCCAAACTCGAAGTTGCACAAATTATTATAACTTTAGAAGAAACAACTTGTTACTACACAAACTACGGGATTTAACGCAACTTTAACTTAACTTAATAGGTAAATACCATATTTACCTATAAAGTTATGTTAAAGTTGCGTTAAATCCCGTAGTTTGTGTAGTTTCGATACAAAATGCAACAAAGCTTAAAATCGTATATAAACAACTTGTTTCACAACAGTGTACGCACGTCTTTACACGAGATTGGATGACGTCTACACGTGTACTGTCCAGGGTCTGCCGCAGGGCCCGCTTTCGGTCCGACGTCAAAATAAATTGATATCGCATTAATACGGATTCCGTTCGGAAATCCTGCGTACATTTCCATATGCTTCGACATTTTCATCAATTTTGCATGCACGTGCCGTCTGTGGTCAAGTTCAGTTGTTCGGATAGTATTACGGCTGAATGTTATTTATGTGGAAGGAATAGAAGATACATACATAAAAAATAGAAATAAAAAATGTAGATCTTATCAAATACTTTCAACGAAAATTGTTTTGGACGGGATCGAACGACGAGTAGTTTTTGAGATATAGCACATTTTCAACAACCGCAAACATAACTTTGTCCTTCATACAAACACTATGGAAAACAAAGTTATATTTACTGTCAACAAAATAGTGTGGTATTTTACTAAGTGGAAATAAGTGGATTCCCTAATTCAGTTAAAGTTGGCACGGAACCCTCACTGCGCGAGTCCGACTCATTATTTATTTGGTTGTAAGATACTCACTGCATTGCCTATGTTCATATTAAATTTATTCATTAAAAGGTTGGTGTATTGCTTCTTCAATGTTTTTCTAGTCTCACTTTGCTGAAATGAAGTTATTTTTAATACGAGTATAAATAGAAACTCACTTTTGTTCCTTGTTTAATATCCTAACTAAGTGAAAAGGTCCTTTGATACAACCTTTCATTGTGTCTAGCTTGTCATAATAGAATGTTCGTCTCCCTCGATCTGCCTGTGTTTGTTCGAGCGGATATGATCTCTATTGTGCTAGCTCCCCCGCAACTGGGTTTTAATAACCTGAAACCTAATACGGAAACAACATATAACGCGCAGTTTTCATCGATGCGACAAGTCGGAGCGACTAAAGTTATTAAAAGTCATAAAAGTAATTTATTTATATAATTTGCAATTATATATTGTTACGTAACTCAATTTATTTCTACCCACAAAATGCTTTAACGCATCAAATCCGGTATATGTATTGTTTGTGAATTTAAGAATTAACTCAATTAATAAAATAATATTGGGTGTAGTAAAGGGGTAAATTGCAATCTAAAAACACTTTACATCGCATATACTTTTTACATGCTTTATCAAGTACATTTTCAAGTAACGCGGTTCGCGTAACTCTAATAATAAATAAATACTAAGAACAAAACGCGCTTGAAGCAAGAAGCGTACGCACAAAGTAGTTTTTGACTATAATAAACAAGTAATTTATTCGCATTTCACAAGCGGTTGACTGGTAAAGAATGCCATTAGGCATGAAGTCCCCCAATTGTACAGTGCAATAAAGTTTAAATAAATAAAAATAAAATAAAAATTATTTGCGGTCGCGACGGTGAAAACTCACCTTAGTACAAGGTGAATTCCTCGTGCGTGGTAGAGATAAGCTTTTCAAGTTCATATTGCGCTATATTAAAAAATATTTTCGATTCACTGACAAAGATTTTTTTTTAAATAATAACGGACGGGCCCGGTTGTTCAAAAGGTTATGGTATTTAAGCATCAAGCTAGTCAAATAAGTATCGTTAAGTAGAGGCAAATTGAAGGGACACGATTTTTGACTTCGTAATATTGTGAGGACTAGTTAGGAGGTCAACAAATCAAAAGTCCCAGCCCGTATTCCTTGAGTCAGGAGTAGGGGGAGGGTTTTGAACCCATCATATGCAATAAAATCCCAAAATATACAATAAGAGAACTGAATACAAATTAATTTAAATGTAAAATGACAGATATTCTAATTGAAAAATGTTATTAGAGTATTATGAAATTTATTAATGACAAATTGTAATAATATACGAATATATATGACTAACTGTTAACTTTATTTTGGAAAATGCAATTAATTTACAAACAATGTATGTATCATGTATGTATTTACAAACAAAAAAGTATTTAAGTATTATATCCGTTGTCTGGCACCCATAACACAAGCTTTGAGTAGCTTACTTTGGGGCTAGATGGCGATGTGTGGGAATGTCCAAAGAATATTTATTTATTTATTATTTATTTAAATTTGATAATTTGAATATAGCGGTAAAATTAATTAATAATAATTATTTTATTGCAGGACTATGTCAAAATTTACATACCATCTTATTGGTAGAATGCACTGGACTTATATATATTTTTAAGATCTTTGTAACTGTGTTCTCCCAAATAAAAACTTACTTACGTTCTTACTTAGGTACCAAATAAAAGCTGATAAAATTTGATACAAGTTTAACTCATTCAAGTTATTATGCGACTTTAAAAAAAGGAGGTTATCATTTCGACATGTATCGTCGTCGTCTTTGGAATTGGATAATATTAGAGTATAATGATATATTAAGACTTCCAAATATGTGTACCTACTACATTTTGATAGAGTGTAACTCTAGGTATGTTTGTCTGTTTGATATTTGTATAACTTTATTGTTCTATAAAGATATCTCAAATACATAAAACATAGAATAAAACATATTGTTTAAACTTTTAAACCGCTTCTAAAAAAACTTTATAAAAAAGCCTAAAAATCTCACACTTGCCTTATTTCACTCACTTATTTAGACGCTTAAATAGTTTATACAAGTAATACTCAAATTATATCCCATTCCAACGATATCAAAAGGATTCAGGGGGAAATGAAAACCTTCTTTTTTTGTAGTTGGTTTATAACGTGACTTTATGAACTTTGATTTCGTAGAGGTATTATGTTGCTTGGACGCATAGTTTCAGATATAAATCCAAAAAAACTCCTTGTAATTTAATACTTTACATTACCGTGATTTTAGAAAAACTAAATACCTATCTTTGGACCTATTTTCAGAGCATCTGAATCTAATTTACTTACTAATTAGTACTCTTACTAACTCTGCTGCTGCTTCTCTGAAGAATTTTGTGGCTCATTTGATGAAATATCTCGTAGCAAGTCTGAAAATTACCTTGCCCCTTGTGAGCTACAAGGCGCAGTAAACAACTTAAGCCCTAAACAAAGGACGCAGATTGTGAGTAGAATGAAAATAAACTTAACGAGACAATATCGAAAGCTGAAACTGGTGGGAAGGTTAAGCCCTGGGGCCCTATTTTTGAATCACTAACTTGAATATGGCGTATGATTTTCGTTCAATAACTTATTAAAAATCATTCATCATAATTCAGTGACCTTTTTTGAAATCAAGTCGATGTGGAATACATTAATTTTCATTGGAAAATCGGACATTAATCAATAAAATCACACGCCATCTTGACGCGAGTCATTCAAAATATTGATTCCTGTTAAATGTTCCCGTGTTCACTAGGGAATTGATGTCGAAGTGTAAGCTACAACTACAATGTTTAACATTGCTTTAAACCTTAAAGGACATGGTGACATAACAATAACTTTACGCACAACTTTAATTAATCTCTATACGAGTATAATTAAATAAAAATGGATCCACATTTCCCTTGGTCACGGCATCACACGTGAACGCCTGGACCAATTTCGTTAATTCTTGATTGTTGTGTTTGTTATTGTTAGGAGCAGGTTTTTGTGAAAGAAAAAAACAAAATAACCTCATCGGATGAACAGTTTTGCGTAACTTTTGGTTTGACAGATTCTTCATCGTCCGGATAAAGATACTAATTATAAAATTACGGTGTCGGGGCGTAACAGGGCGGGGGCGAAACAAAGTTCGCTGGGTCCGCTAGCAAGTTATGAATTTCACTTCGGTAATATCTTATGTTCAAGAAAAGAACCTTATGAGTTATGGCTTAGAAGCTTCACTGCACTTTTCACTTGTATCTTCCATTAAAAAATCATCCGCTTCCGTAAACAAAGACCCTACCTACGAGGAAAGCATAACGAGTGCTATATTTATAATTTGAGGCAACCTACTTGCACTTTATGTTAAGGGCCATTATTTGAGCACCGTTTTTTGATGGTCACACGTTTGTTATTCCAAACATATTCAATGTTTAATTAAATAATAAATTTTGTATGTTTTATCATGTATCTTTCTCTATAAATTAACTTTAAAATGTGTTATTATGTTTGTAGTTTTGTAGGAAAAATATTTTACTATCGGAATCGGGAGGAAAACTGCTGTTCTTCGCGCGTCACACCGAGTTGGCGCTCAGTTAAAACACTTCTATCTTGCTGGACTTTTACATTATATTTACATAACATATTTTAAAAAATTGGATACTAAGTCAGGATTCGTTGTATCGAGGGGGAAAAAATCCGTCTTTAGATTTAAATTTAACATACTTAATTTTGTGTCGGTCACACGATTTTACCATTTTCGAAAATGTGACACAAAATTGCTCATAACTTCGAAAAGGTTCAACCTATCGACACAAACCATAGGTCCGCAGAAACTTAAGACCTGTCAAAACACCAAGAGAAGACAAATGAATATCTCATAGCTATGATATAGCTAATACAGCTCCTTGATTTTTATTTTCTTTCTTCAGACCCTAATTCATGTGACCCTTCATGGGTAATGTTTAAGATTATAAGTCAGCGTCAGAAATAAATGTCTACTATTGAAACATAAAACTCATAGTCAAGATTCATTTGAGCTGATTAGATTACATAAATGTTAGTTACTTAATTTAATATTTCTGAAAATGTAAAATTTTCGTCACTTGCGTGGCACAACTTTCGTGGTCAATTGCCCACGAAAGTTACAAATCATACCACGAAAGTTTATCAAAGTGTACTGATCTCACTAGAATTTATATTTTATGGTTTGTAAATGCAGTTAAAATAACCGCCTTAACGTTTCAAACTTTAATTCTTCTACTAAGACAGTTTTCAGAGGCACAGATATGATTTATAGAAATAATGTAGCTTACTCGAAAAATGTATAGAAATGACGTCTTAAATCTTGATTTTCATTCGGCTTTGGATCGCCTGATCAATCTATACACTAATTATATAAAGTTATCACAAAATGTTACTCTAAAAAAAGCATACTCATTAATTAATTTTCGTGCATTATTCGTAATTAGCCCAATTTGTGTAGTTTATATGAAAAAATAATGAATATCACAAAAGCAAACCTTGAAAATAATTCTTTGCCACTAATAAGAATGATGGCAGTTATGCCAGTCGTCTTAATTGATTCAAACAAGTGGCATCGTTAAAATTTGAGCCTGGTCTGAAGCTGGAAATTTGTCCACTCAGACCGATAAAAGAGTCTACTTTGAGGCTACTAGATAAAGACTGTAAATCATGAGTTTGCTTTACGGGAAAAAAAATACAATTAACACTGATACAATAACATCCAAGGTTCGGGAATAAGCGCGTTACATCTGGTGTTTATTTCCAAAGATTCTAAAGAAATAGTTTAATTCTTTATTGGATAAGAAAAGGTCATATTTTGAACGCTCTTACAGCTTTGATCCAGCAACTAGTAGTCTAAATAGTCTCACTCCAGACAAGAAAAATATCTGGAAGACTAATTTATTGCTTGTAAAGTTTATAAAGGGCCTAACCTATATACCTAATATAACTTTGAACATTTGACTTTGAAAATGAGTTGATAATGGCCGGCAAATATCTAACCACTAAAATGCAGGGTTACCTATATGTAATTTGAGGCACTACTTTGGAGGGTAAAGAGTTGATTGCTACAGATTTGCTACTATGTACCTTAGATTACCCTTACCTTTATAATCTCAGATAATTTCGACAGAATGCGACTACTTACCAAAATAGGCCAAGGAAGCGATTAAATTACAAAATACTGAAAATTCGATCGTAAGTATGGGTTTAAATTGTCGAATGTCAAAATACCATTGCTTCGAAAGTGTGAAACCGTAAAATATAACAAAGTATCCTATCGCTGACAAATACTGTCAGTGTTGTGTGTCGAGAACAAATGCGCGTAAACTGTGAATTTGAGGTCAGTGATACCGAAAATGAATGCAATAAAAGACTTAGAAGGAGGGTAAACCATTAAGTCTGCAAATACAGCTCACTCGCAACAGTTTTAGGTACGCTGTGATCATGGCACTTGCAACAGTGTCGAAATATCGGATACTCATAAGTAATTTGGTACATAGTAGCAATGTCGAAGGTAACAAACTATTATTATGTTAGTGTTCATCATGAATGTTTAAAAATATATGTTATACCTAACCACATTACTATTTGTCTCATACATATATAATATTTCAAGTAATTGATACTTTTATTACCGAATTATCTATCCAAAAAGACGCTGCCTAACTTTCGTGCCACGGTGAGTAACTTTCGTGGCTTACGAAATTTCAATATTAAATATCAACATCAATAATGAACCGATTTTCATGATTGTAACAGATTATGTTACAGTTTGATAGTTTCTTTAAAGCAGTATTTTTTTAATTTGAATAATATCAGTATAAATTTTCGCCACGAAGGTGACGCGAAGAACACTTTCTGAAGAAATGCCCTTAATAACTGAAGTAGCACCTACGTATTCACTTGTTGGATAAATATTGCCTCAGGATTTTCTGGGCATTTCAGAAAATGTTTCTTTTCAAAGTGTTTTTTCTCAAAATATTGCCATGGAAATACTAAGGTTAGACGTTTTTACTGTGGTATATTGTATGCACTTAATATTGGAAGACTTTTGGCTTACTAAATGTCCCCGGCGACTTTGTCCGCGCGTTTATACAATAGCTTAAAGCCTACCTCAAGAAATACGCTATCCAACACAAAATCAATTATTCAAATCGGTCCAGTATTTCCTGAGTTTAGCGTGTTCAAGCAAACAAACAACCTCTTCAGCTTTATTATATTTATATAAGTATTAATGCAAAAAGCTTAAATACAAGAAACGTAAATGTATAACTACATTACAGCAAAAAAGTGCATAGTTAAAAAATAATGTGTCCGAATTTATGACATTTTATCACCTGATCTAATAAATAACTAATTTGAATTTCAATCTCGTTACAAAAGTGAACGAAAATTACGGTCAATATAAATGCGAGAAATATAGATGCAAAAGAGATGGATGAAAGCTCGACGCCGCTTACATTATCTTACCTTGCATTCCGTAGAGCTGACGATCTCAACCAGAAACCTAGTGCGGGTGCCGACCTTCACAGTCAGGTCTTGAAGCCGTCTGAGGAAGGTGGGGGGGTCGTCTCCTGTAGGCGCTTCATCTGGCGACACCTCCAGGCGCACGCGAGCGGTGTCTTTACCAGCTGCGTTGCTGGCCTGAGGGGCGAAACGATATTTTGAGTGATGTTGCAGGTTTGGGCGTAAAACAAAATGTAGTACTGCGTAAAACAAATTGTAGCTGAATTTCAAAAGTACAGTTGCAAGCGTGCGAACGGACATACGACGGCACATACGTCAATACAAACATAATAGTATAATGCTGCTCGCCTGAAGATTAAAATTTTAATTCAACAACATTTTATACACGTGTTATTTTTTTACGTCTTCGTGTTTTTTCGTTACTGAGAGCAAAAAATTTGGCTAATAAACTTTTAATTAGCATTCTGTTTGTCGTACATTCCGAGTCATAAAACGTTTACAATCCAACGTTATTAACATATTAACAGATCGACTGGACTAGTGCCAGTGACAGATTCAGTTTACCTCAGCGATGCTAACACACCATTAATTATTCTGACCAAGAAAGATTAATCTTATTTCATTATGAAGAGTATTTCATAATTTAATAAGAATGGGATCAAGTTCAAATAAAGCTCTTCACCCAGATAACTGAACTAATAGTTCTGAGTTGCAAGTGGCTTGTAAAAATCTACTTTTTCAGTAACTTTTTCAAAACATAGGACACACTTACAGTACAGGCAAGATGCAATCATTGGGTTCAGTACATCAGCAACAGATGATAAAATACTTCTGGACAGACAAAACGTCAATAAGTCGCATACATTACAATTTACCATTAATATCTGAACATTTATTATTTCATTAATATCTGAGCAGATCCTTATCTGTTATTGACTAGGATCTGCTTAGATATTAATGAAGTACCTAATTATTGGTCAGATATTAACATAATCTCGTATTGTATGGAACTTATTGATATTTTAAATGTTCTGAAGTATTTGGTCAACTTGTTTGCTACAAAACATCTGAAGTGACTTTACCTACTCAAAGGCTGGTATGTTCAAGCGCATTTTTCAACAGCAGTTAAACTTTGAAGATTTTGTACATTGGATGTACGGGTGTACACCCACCCACTTAGCCAATAATGCCAACCCATTTCAGATTCTGTGACTACGAGTGATTCAAATTTGAATCGCGTTACAAAAGTGATCGAAAATCACGCTCAATATAAATGCGAGTAATATAGTTTTTTTTTAAAACATCACATTGCTCCGATCCCAAGCTAAGTAGCTAAAGAACTTGTGTTATGGAAAATCGGAAACAACCGTGGTATCACAACACCCAGATCCGAGACAATATAGAAAATATCGTCTTCTACATTGACCCGACCGGAAATCAAACCCGGAACCTCACGAGATGGCGGCGCTTGAAACCAGCGTGCTAGCCACTTGACCACGGAGGTCGTCAGATGCAAGAGAGAAGGATGAAGCTCCAGCTCCAACTCGATAGCATGTACAGGCTACAGTGTACTGGTAAGAAGTAGACAGTTAACAGTCTACATTATCTGGCTAGTAGTGGACAGTAGTCGAGTAGTAGTAGTAGAGTATTAGCGGATACACCCATCAATTGCCACTTGGGCGAATGGAGGATAAGAGCTGAAGGTACCTGCAGCGTGTAGACGGCAGAGTCGCCGGCGCGGGCCGCGCTCACGGTCAGCCGCACTCCGCCCGCGTCCTCGGAGCTCGTGAAGCGCTCGTCCAGGGATGCGCCCGCGCGGCTCCTGTCACACACTCAGATCATCAGATGTCTGCTTAAATAAATGAAATAAAAAATAAAATTCCTAGGTAGTAATATCATTTGTGTTTCTGAATACACATCTGGCACTAATTTACACGCTTGGAAAATTAATTAAAATATGTTAAGTATTTAAAACTACACTATTAAAGTTAACATTTAATACAGTATTGGTGAAAATCATTTAGCTTGAAGATCGTAAAACATATTGGTAAGCAATATGTTTAATGATTTGTAAATTCATAAATACAATGCAGTAGATTCATGATAAAATCATTTTGTATCAAGCAAAATTTCACAATTCTAATAACGGTCAGTGGATCTAGAACAAGTGGCAGACGATCAGAGATAAATTAAAAAATATATGAGAAAACTGTACTGTGTGTGTGTGACAATCATTTTTAGAGCGTTAGCGTCTGCGACTTGTCCTGAGTCCCAGTAAAGATATAATGAATGAAGACAGGATATACTATGACTAGTGAGTGAAGTTGTGGCGAGCAGAATGATTTATGATTTACTACGCTAACTCCTACCAAATTCAAATACAGTCGTCGAAATTCTGATTTTCTGAGCGTCTGATTCTAAATCATTTGAGTTGTCTATGAAATACGTCTTTATCAATATTATTACTTTGTACCCTTTTACCCTACACGTGTGATATCTTTTCAAAAGTCTCCTAGCATTTCTTGTCATAGCTGACAATTTTTTAAAATAACTATTGTATCTAGACAACAGAGTAACATTTTAAAGTTTTTTCAGTAAATGTAACCGACACAATATTTTTGCATGTACTTTGCTGGGCTGGATTGACAAAAATAACGAGGCTATCTTTAGGACAATAGTTAGAACGTTTACTAATAAATATATTTCACTGCACTGCACGTGGTGTTTCATGTTTGAAAAGTGAATTGAATTTAGACCGCATACTTTATCCATTTTGTCTTGTCTGTCTAGGCGTATCACCATAGATAGTATCGCCTTTACCCAGAATGGAGCCAGCCGAGAAGAGATATAGGAGAACTACATAGACATGTCACAACCATCTGGTTGAATCAGCCAGTCAACTGTGGGGCTCGGCAGTTCAAGACTTCGCCATCTCCAAGGTCCCAGGATCAATCCCCGTTCGGATCAATATAGAAATAATAATTTTCTATATTGTCTCGGGTAAACGAGCAGCACCCAGACGGGTATTTTGGTACCACAGTTGTCCCTGATTTTCATGACCCAAGTGCATGAAACTTTTTTCGGATCATTCAGAGCAATGTATGTGAAATGTTTATTTTTTAGGGGCAACCCAACCAACGGAAAACCAGAAAAGGTACGTAGAGAAGTGAAACTCTCAAAGTGAGGTGCACATATAATAGACTAGCTAAGGTTAAACTACTCCATTGGAGTTCTTAAGGACACGAGGTGAATACAAAAATACAGCGCCTACTTATAATCAGTATATATTTTAAATAGTTCGGCCCTAGGTCTTGGCTCTTTTTCTACTTCACATTAACGACCTGCTTCAACCGGGTATCGTTGAATACGCTGACTACAGCAAAGTTTCAGAAAGATACTTGAGCGCGGGGACCCGTGGGGATGAAGTGCGACTTTTGAGAGGGCTATGGTCGATCGGACAAATATGAACCCGGAGCCGTGTCTCGCAGTGGGTCGGCAAAGAGAAGTCCCTTCCTACATACTCCAACTTCCCAGGGTACCTACGCCTCCTGTTTTCACCGACCATCTAGAGCTGCTGAGTATGGAGTTGTCGGCTGATCTCACTTTTGGCAGCATTGAGCTCAAAGCACAAACTGCTGCTAAAAAACGTGGCATCCTGAACAGAGTGAGGCGATACTTCACGCCTGAACAGCTTTTGACCTTTTACAAAGCACAAGTCCGGTCCTGCATGGAGTATTGCAGTCACCTCTGGGATGGATCAGCGAAGTAACAACTTGAAGTACTTGACTCAGTGGAACGCAGAGACAAAAGATTAATAGGTGGCGACAAACTGGTACATGATAAGCTCCATAGCTTAGCCCTTCGCCGCAAGGTTGCCAGCTTAACGGTTTTCTACAGGCTTCACTTTGGAGAGTGTGCGAAGGAGCTCCATGAGTTCATCCCACCAGCCCACTTTTTCCATCGTACGTCTAGGCATACCGCGGGATACCCTCCATACCTTGTCGATGTCCCGCTGTTTAGAACTACATATGCGCTTCTCATCAATATTTATAATGCGTACGGCAAAGGAGTGGAACTCGCTGCCCGCATCGGTGTTTGCTTGCGGTTGCGGCGGCTTCTCCTGGGCGAGCTGGTTTCATTTTCGACTTCGTCTTAGTCGCACTAAGCATGGTCTGCAGTCAAGAGTGAACCCATGCTAATTTTTTTAAAGGTTTTAGACCGGTAGATCCTTCGAACAATAAATTACGGAATATGAGATTATAGATATTACTAGCGATTATGACGTAAATTTCATTAAGTATAATGATGCCTCAGTGCCATAAAATTATTATCCCTTTGGAATAGGAATATTAATTTTATGGTCAGTGCGCACTTCTTGAAGCTCACCGGCGTGCGTGCACAATACTCGGTGTTCAGTTGCAACAAGGTCTCTTGTTCTGCAACTGGGCAGGACAAGTCACCATAATGACGTATGCAACCTTAATTTGTAAGAACGGATGTCAATTCCGGTATTTCCTTCTGCGCCTTCGTTTTATTTTAAACTTTGTCTTTCTACCTTCATTAAAGCTGACAGCAACAAATCTTTGCAAATCTTTCTCCGAGATGTTACCCAATTCTAAAATATTTACTATCACCATTTTAGATATTTTCAAAACCAGTACCTTTTATCGCTTTGAAATGCGTTTCAAGCCAAAAAAGGTTTGCTTCACTCGACCCTTTCCTTATTTAATTTAGTCCGGAATTTTCGGTAAATATTGCAATTGAAATAAAAGCATTCATCAATTTTCTGTATCATTTTATAGCGTTACCTACCAAGATCATAGTCGCTCACTTCGCTTGCACATTAACTATATTGGTAGCCTTAAAAATCAAATAATAACATTCAAATATGTATTTAAATTCTTTTTCTGTGATCAATCGTTCTTCGCCAATAAGAACAATTTTCATAGTTCAACAGTAGATGTAGGTAGGTATACGAGGGTCAAACTGAAAGTTCTTAGAAAATCAAAAACTGATTACATTAGCCAGTTATTAGTTTTATTATATCTTTTCAAAATATTGTCCATTGACGTCAATACACCGCTGCATGCGATGGAACCACTGGGAAAAGCACTTTGCCCACTCGTCCTTAGGGGTCTCTTCAATGGCATCGCGATACGCAGCCACCGCTTCTTCAGCATTCATAAACCGCTTTCCTTTAAGTTTTTCTTTAATTTTTGGAAATAAATAAAAATCACAAGGCGCGAGGTCGGGGCTATACGGCGGGTGACCCAGTAATTCAACGTTTGATGTCGCCAAATAGTCGATCGTTCGCTTGGCGGTGTGCGACGAGGCGTTGTCGTGGTGAAGGAGGATCCTACTGCGAGGTCGTTTCTCTCGAACTTTTTCCAAGACAAGTGGCAAACAATTGGTAGTGTACCATTCTGCAGAAACTGTTTTTTGATCCTCTTACACAATTGTTGCGAAATGACCTATCCTTCCAAAGAACGAGGCCACCATTTTTTTTCCCGCACTTCGATCTCTCTTCACTTTAGTTGGCAACTCCTCGAAAGGAAACACCCACTGAGCAGATTGTCTTTTGGTTTCAGAATCATAACAGTAAATCCAGCTTTCGTCACCTGTTAGTATGTCGAACACAACATCTGAGTCACCTCCGTTAAATCTTTCAATCATTTTACGGCACCAATCCACACGATGGAGTTTTTGAGCCTTAGTCAAATTATGAGGTATCCACCGGGCGCAAAGCTTCCTGACCGCTAAATGTTCGTGGAGGATTTTGTGCACTTGACTCATACCGATGCCTAAGCTTGTCCGAATCTGCTGATAGGTCACTCTTTTGTCAGTCTCTATCATACGCCGCACAACACAGATGTTATTTTCAGTCGTCGCCGTAGAAGGCCGTCCCTCACGTACATCATCAGTGAGATTAGTGCGACCACGTTTAAACTCATTAAACCAGTTGTAAACAGTCGCACGAGATGGGGCTTCATCGTGAAAGGCCAATCGTAGTCTATCATAACTTTCTTGTTGACTTAAATGACATCGAAAGTCATAAAAAATCATTGCACGAAAATTTTCTCGTGTTAAATTCATGTTGACGTGACACAGACAATTTTCAATTTGCCGCCAAATCGTAAAACAAATGACAAATGAATGAAATATATACTCAGTAATATTGGGAAAGAGTTCTATTTTCAAATTTTAGAATATTTTTTTTATTATATTGTTTATAAGTGGCCAGTTCTAAGAACTTTCAGTTTGACCCTCGTATAGTAACATATAGTCAACATTATGAGAAGTAATATAACCACTACTAAAGTTCGATAAAATTTAAGGATATCAGTAAGCAAACTGCTATGTTAAAATATTCATTGTGTAGTACTTGTAGCTTTAGCTTTATATATTTCACGTAAGCTCTTTATGTAAGTGATACTTCAGATAAATGTTTCAATAAATTCTTAATACCCGTGATACTCGAACTACTTTGACCTTGTTACTATCAAGTATACTTTTACGATTTTTTCCAAAGTATGTAGTCTGCCCTTTAGTCACAATATAATGATGTTTTAACAATCAATGTGACCTTAATTAGCAATAAGGACGCAGGATAATGACGAAAACAAAATGTATGTGTATGTGTATCCGGGATGTCCCCAATACACCCACGCATTTTCCAATATCCCGGATGAATCTGTAAGATATAATATCATAGCTGTTGACAATTAATAAATATGAAAACAAAGATGTTTCATAAACAACAACTGAGCATTTCGTGTGAAAAAATTCAAAGCACGAGTGGTTCCAATTTAGACCACGCCTGAACCAATCTGAAATAATTCCTAACAACACCTGAATAGCTTTAAAAATAAAGGAAAGCACGGGGGGTGGAGGCTATCACGGACCCACTGTTTCAATTTCACCGACACACTACAGATATAAAATGAAACCAACGGAGAAACTTTTGCATAAACATTTTTAAAAGTAAAATCTTTTGATGTTTTTTATGGGAATACGAGCAAGCAAATGATATTTTTGTCTTTTGGTCGTTAATGGGCTGGACATAGATACATTAACTATGACAGGACAAAATTGATATTTTTAGGGGTGGATTAGTAGTTATTGAACTATTAAAAGTAAGTACAAGGGCTTCCCTCAACACTCAAAGTTTGATTATTTTAAATAGGTATTAATCTATTTAAAATAATCAAACTTTGAAGTACACTGCTACTTTCTCATGCTGTAAGATGACTGATGGGACAGTGATTTGTGGTATTTTGGGTTGTAGGTAGTTTTGTTATTAAAGAATGACGATATTGTATGTGTAGGTATCAGCTCCCTGTTAAAATAAAATAGAAAGTGAAAAATTATTTATTTGAGAACCTTAGACCAAAGAGGCTGGATGTCGACCGCTTTGACCGGTCGCTAGGGAACACCGCAGAGATAGGGAAGGTCTATGTACAAAAGTAGATGTCCTTCAGCTGATAATGATGATGATATAATGAAGTACAATCATTTAAAACAAAAGAAACAACCTGCTAAATAGCAACAAAACTGTCAAAACTTATGCACAAGTGATAATATATAACAGATTGTCCTGTACCTGCAGCCATTCTTTACTGTTTACCTCTCCTCATAGCAAATGCGGAAACTATAAACCCCGAATACGGAAACTCTGACCTATATAGTCTGAAACCGTGTTCAAAGTATTGCGCGAGTTTATTGCAGTCTAAATGTGATGCAATGTGATGAATGGGCCGCGTTGGCAGACGTACCAGTTATTTGTGCGAGAGCGCATCGCTCTTGAAACTACGCTTTCGGTTTCTAAAAGATTGGGCCTGTGATATCATCGATTTATAGATAAATTTATAGGTCACGACGATCACCTGAGGTTTCTTTTTAACTTCTAACGAAAAGTTACCTATAGGTGCTGAGGTGACTTCAATAGGTGGGACTCAGTTACCTAGTGAAGATTTAACAAACTATTAATATACATTACGGGGCCTGATGCACAATTGCTAGGTAAATCTCGAGTAATTCTACTGCCAATTTACTACAAACAAGATTTTTCTTGATTGTGAAACAGGCCTGAATCTCAAACACAAGTGAACAGAAATGCTACATTAAATAAATAGTCTTTCACCTTCACGTGATAGAAAACATAGCGTGAGAACGGTTTGACCGTGTTCAAAATATAACATTCCTGTTTAAAAATAAAGAGTGCGTTACGTAGATATGATGTCATCAGATTACGCATGTTTGTTTCGCCAAGTAGCCATTCAAGCCATGAGAAAGTATAATTGATACGTACTTGTTTTTTTTTTATCTGAAATCTTTTAATTTCCATCAAACTTAAACTTAAAAGGCGCCGTTAGATACTAAACTACAAACTACCTCTACAATGCCAGTTAATTCATGTGATTTTTCTTTTTCAGCCTTGCATCAATCCCTTCGTTTCCTTTTCCCTTCCTTTTTTTTCGTCGTGCGAGTGTCAGAGCGAGCGGTCGCGTGTCGATCTATTTCTTAAAAAATATACGAAACTTAAAATTAGTAAACTTAAATAAAAAAGTTCTTTTGCTGATCACAATAAGGTGCAGTTTGTGTTGTGTTGCGCTCGTGTTGACAGGAAAATAAACAGGCCGCGTCGCGACCGGTTACACTCGTGTTGATCAAGAGACAGTGTTCATATATTAAATTACACTCATTTACAATGAGCCTTACGCGATCGCCTCCAACTACCCCTCACAGGCATATCAGTGGGGGGGGATCTGTCCCCAACTTGTGCAACCGCTATGAAGAGGAAGATCATATAAACTTAAATCCGCGAAAAAGAAAACACACCATGGAACATGACATCAAAAGTGAATTAGCTGACTTTCGCAGTGAGATAACAAACCTTCTGAAGGACTCTATGAAGACTCAGATTCTTAATATTACCCAGATGCACGAGGAAATAAGAGAAGAAATAAAGGAGCTGAAATCAACTACAGAAGACTTAGCAAACGAGTACAAAAAGCTGAATAAAAGTGTCATTAATATAATCAGTGAACATAAAACTATGAAAAACAAAATCGAAAAAATTGAAAATAATCTCAAAGAGCTTCAAAGTAATCCGAATGACCACCAATCCAAAGAAACACATCAAGAAATCATTCAGGAGTTAAAAGATAGACTACAACGAGAGAAAAATATAATTATGGTGAACATCGCGGAAAGTGAGGACAAAAGCGTGACGTCAAGAGAAGGCATAGACCTTGAAAAAGCTTACAACATATTAAAACATATTCACCAAGACTGTCCCAAACCCCTCAAAGCAATAAGACTTGGAAAATATGACTCCAATAAACACCGACCACTTAAATTAATCTTTGAGAACTCCGAAATTCCGAGGAAGTTACTGAAAAATCGATCAAAGGTCCCTGCTTATACTAAAATCTATAGTGACCAAACACCAGCCCAAAGAAAACTTATGCTGAATCTTCAAACGGAATTGGAGCAACGGGAGAAGAATGGAGAAACCAATCTGAAAATAAGATTCATAAAAGGAATACCTACTATTATCAAAACTAATCCTGAATCAAAAAACTAAATAATATTCCTACTGCTTCTCCACCACGACCAAATGATGATTTCAAGCCACTCAATGTCACATACCAAATAGTAAATAAATATGAAGACTTATGCAGTAACAGATCATTTCTCAAATTCTTTTATGCAAATCTTAGGAGTATCCGTAAACCGGGAAAGTTTGAAGAACTACAATGCATCCTTAAAGCCATCCAAACTACAGTAAGCGTCATCATTTTAACGGAGACCTGGTTAAAATCTGATCAAGATGCCGAACTTTACAGCATTCCCAATTATGCCCACATATACAACTATAGAAAAGATCGTGAAGGAGGTGGTGTTTCCATATACATTCACAAAAACATTAACTATGAAATCACTGAAGAAAAATATAAAGATGAAAATCATTACCTATGGGTGTTTTTACCAAAGTTCTCTCTTAATGTAGGTGGCGTGTATAAACCCGGGTATACAAATACTACAAATTTTCTTGACACATTTTACGAACAGATCGAATCAAGAAAGAGATCTGTGATTTTTGGAGATTTCAACTTGGACTTGCTTGACAAAAGCTGCACAGTGAAATATCTATCTACACTAGAAGAAACAGGATATGTAATCCTTAACAAAGTAGAAAAGGAATATTGTACCCGACCTACTCAAACCACTAATACTATACTCGATCATGTACTTACAGACTTAAATAAGAATTCATTTCACTTTGCATTGGTCGATTCTGCAATGTCCGATCACAGGCAAATCTATTTGGAAATTCTTAACTATAAGGCGCCAGTTAAAGCAAGAACCCAATATGAGGCTATGGATTACGAGAAACTATACGAAAGTGTTGAACAAGGAAAATACGCAAATGAAAACAACGATTACTACTACCTAGAAAATTTCATAAAAGCACATATAAAGCAAAACAAAATTATAAAAACTAAAATAGTGAACCAACCTCAAGACGACTGGATCAATAAAGACATCATCAATATGATCCACCACAGAAACATACTATGGAAACGATTAAAAAAGAACGAAGACGACGAAAATCTAAAAAGAGAATTTGCTGTGTACAGAAATAAGGTCCAAACAAAGATTCGCAATGACAAAAATACATATTACCAAAACAAAATTCAGCAGTGCACAAGTAACCCGAAGAAGATGTGGGAGATGATCAACTCATTGGCTACTAATAGAAGCAAAAGCAGCTGTATCCCAACCAAGCTAATTATGAATTCACAAGTTGTAACAGACGGAAAAATGATATGTGATATATTTAACGAGTTTTTCTCAACCGTTGGTGTAGAGTTGGCCGATAGGATCCCAGTGAAATACCACAAAAACTCAGGTAATACACTTATGTACGAGAACGGGCACCAACACGAAATTACTCTCGCACACTTAGAACCTTGTACCGCCAAAGAAGTAGCTAACATTATAGATAGTCTAGATGCCAACACCAGTACTGGTGCAGACGGAATTAGTACAAAATCAATAAAATGTATTAAAAATATTATAGCCACGCCCTTAGCGAACTGCATAAACAAATGTCTTGATCTTGGATTATTTCCTGATAGTCTAAAAGTAGCCAGGGTATCCCCAATATATAAGTCTGGAATAAGAACTGACCCTAGTAATTACAGGCCTATTTCGGTACTTCCAGTAATATCCAAGATTTTCGAAAAAATTGTCTTCAAACGCTTAACCGAATATTTATCTGCAAAAAAGTTTTTTATGGACCAACAATATGGTTTTAGACAAAAATCAAGTACGTTATCTGCAACGATAGACCTTGTCACTAGCATAAAAACAAAAATAGATGAGAAAAACATTTGCCTTGGTATTTTCATAGACCTGAAAAAGGCCTTTGATACGGTTTCTCATTCTAAACTTTTGGAAAAATTAAATAACCTGGGTATTACTGGGCATGCCTACGATCTCTTTGCATCCTACTTAACAAATAGAAGGCAGATGGTTAGAATAAACGAATACGAAAGTAAATTCCATACCATAACATACGGGGTCCCCCAGGGGTCAATACTGGGGCCTCTTTTATTTCTTATTTATGTAAACAATATGAATAAGATAGGTCTCAAAGGCTATTTAACTCTGTATGCTGATGATACAAGTTTATTTTACTTTAGTGAATCTATACATGAAATTATAAATGAGGCACAGCGTGATCTTAATTTAATACACGATTGGTTCTTACATAACCTACTTACAATAAATACATCAAAAACATCATACATGATATTCGCTGCAAAAAACAAAGTGATACTACCCTTTTCACCTCTAAAGGTCAATAACTATATTATTAGCAAATCTAACAGTGAGAAATATCTTGGACTAATACTGGATGACCAACTCACCTGGGGGCCCCATATTGAGCATGTACGGTCCAAGCTTGTAGCACTCTCAGGAGCTCTACGTAGGATGGGTAATTGTTTACCACCAAACATAAAACAAACTGTCTACTACACATTAGTAAAGCCTCATTTGGATTATTTAATAGAAGTGTGGGGATCAGCATGTAAAACTTACATTAATTACCTCCAGAGATCCCAGAACCGACTCATCAAAAGACTTTACAACTACGACTTCCTAACTCCAACAAAACTGCTTTATGATAAGACTGGTTTTTTTGATGTGTCACAACTATATACCTACAATATGTGTCTATTAATAAAGAAGATTTTGGATAAAAACATTCAAACTAATATTAAACTTACTAAACGAACTTTTAAACACTCCCTTAGACGCACCAACAAACTAGTTCTTCGTCACCCTAGAACATTGAACTATGGAAAAAGAAATCTTTTATATGAAGGCGTTCGACTATATAACGAGCTTCCCGATGAGATTAAACAGAGTGATAGCATACTAATCTACAAGCAAAAACTACAAAAGTATCTACATTCAAAATCTAAATCAACAACTTAGTGGCTAAACATTTGTAGTAGTTTTGAGTGCATTTAAATATTACTATACATGTACACTGAAAAATATTTCGTATGCAGAAGTAACATAACTAATAATATAATTACACATTTTAACATTAAGATATGTTTCCTCCAAATATTATAAATACTACGCTTAATTATTATAAATTGCCCAATTTGTATCATGGTAGCATATCAAAACTTTTATTTAATATTAAAAAAAAAAAAAAAAAAGTTGTAACTGCGTATAATGTAACGCCAACCGTGCCTGTCTCCTGGACTAAAAACTCTGTATGCACGAAGGACGCCTTTGTTTACAATATCTAAAAGCGAGCGTATTCTGATACCGCACTGTTTCTTCAACTACCTTACAATATTTTAATTTTACCAGTATAACTTAAACAAATTCAATCTTTACACGTATGCAACTAAGGCCAATATTCCCTCAAACAGACTTGAGAACTTTGCTCAGCAACCATATGTACCTTACCTACTAAATTTTAAAATAAGTTCTAACCACATTGTTTAATAATAGCTTTATTTAAGATATTATAAGTATTGATATGCTTCGTTCAGTCATTCGTATGACCGTTAAATCATTTTAGTTATTAAAATCTCATGTAAGTGAACTGTGTTCTTTTGAGAAATAAAGATTCTTTAAACCTATCCCTTTACATACAATCTAAGTACTAACCAATCCTTAAATAGCTGATCCGAGTCCAAATCAAAAACATTCTTGAAAATAACGCCGACGCATCATAGCTTTTATTGCATTTTCCTGCCAACACGGGGCTTACAATATTACATTACAGTGGGGGTGAAAGGAATGAATGCGGTGGGAATGATATTATTTTCGAGCCATGAGGCAGGCTCGACACAGACTGTGGGTTTTGTGAACAACCTTTTGCGTTATGGTTTTCCTTCAGTCTAGACATTTTGGTATTACGATTGCAGCTTATTAGGTAACTTCCGCGGATGTTTCGTTTGAAAGTTCAAAAAGTATTGGGCTCACTGGTTGCGGTCTGCGGTCCGGTCCGGTAATATTGACCGCATGAGGGCGATTTCGTGTAGACTGGACCGCTGACCGCAACTAGTGGGTGCCAAATCTTTTAGTGTTTTCAGCTTTTCCTCTCACCACGAAATAATTAGAAACAAAA
The DNA here is from genome assembly GCA_963924145.1 of Pyrausta purpuralis. NCBI lineage: Eukaryota > Metazoa > Arthropoda > Insecta > Lepidoptera > Crambidae > Pyrausta > Pyrausta purpuralis. Next base: position 12,546,999 of record OZ001647.1, on the reverse strand, counting down.
ATGGACTTCAAAAAATGAGGAGGTTATGAATACGCCTGTATGTTATTTTGTGGTTGCATTACCTCATATCACAGTCATTTGTAGACCGTTTTTTTTTCACTAACCCAGAAGTTATACTTGGTAGTTGGTCCCATTGTTGCCATGACAGGATCTGATGATGGGATCTTGGTGCAATCGTGGGAAGCCCTCAAATTTGGTTTTTACTTTTATTGAAGTTAATTGTAAATGTCATCTTACGAATATGTAATGTTTGTTTGTCATTTACTTATGACATGAATCGACCATTTACTCTAATGTAACTTGGTAAAAAATATTTAATAATATTTAACAATAATTATTCAGTTCACGCTCAAGATCGTGCTGAATGTTAGGTCTGCTACATTATGCAATTAAACTAATACCACAAATGATTTGCCCAAATCAATACTACTGACCATCACAAAGCTCACCACAAGCCTTTGACTTTCAACCACACGGTTCCAACACAACTGTGATTCTCGTTCGAATTAATTAACGAAAACAGTCAGTCAACAGTATACAGCAAAGTACCTAAGATCATTATGTTTGCTTTCTATGTAATGCCGTATGTGAAGGTACGATAGATAATTGAGATTTGCACTTGCACAGCGGTGATATCTATATGATAGAATCTGGCATTACTTGAAACAATAGACGGCGTGATTTAAACAAATTTAGCCTCGGAACTATTCAAACGTCCCCTTATAGTACCAAGAAGTAGTTTTATTACTATTTATTTACCAAGAAAACAACGTTTTACAATAAATAACACTAGTCCCACAAAACTATTTTTATGTGTCTATGAGATCACGAGTCTCTAACATATCAAAAATCAAAACTTAAATACTAAGCTAAGTTAGAAAATATTTTTAAAAAAATATTTTTTAAGTTTTCTTTTAAAAACATATTTACCTCGTTCCCTGCGGATATCCCTGGGCAAACTATTCAATAGGTATGGTAACCGTTTCTTTAATATTCAATCATAAAGTAGTTATTATTTACTTTAGGTTCTTCAAATTTGCCCGTAGACACTGACCGGGTACAATGATTATGGTTGACCAATGTTGGGCTATCCTTCTGACTGTCATGGTTATTTTTACTAATAGGTATTAATGTTTTAAACGGATCGGGAGAAATTTACAATTCTTAAATAATTTATGATAATTACCTTTGCAATTTGCTTTCGTTTTATTATTTACCAGTAGTTTAAGAAATTTAATTTGCAGTATTTCAACCTTTAAATGTATGTTTTAAATGTTAGTCCGTAACTGTCAAGTAAGTCTTGTTTGGTATCTCGTATATACAGTTGTACATTGGAAACACAAGGAATAAAAAAGCATAATTATCAAGAGGCAAACAAGTATTCATAACCCCTATTTGCGTAAGGACCTCTTGAATCTAGTCGATTGCAAGATTATAGCCCTCGATCGCGCAAAGACTCAATGACGTAATCTACTTATAGAACAGAACGAGGATTGTACACTAATTGGTGCTCGGAAAAATACGGAATCTCAAAATGTGTGAAGGGAAAGCTCTTTAGTAGGCTACCGTTTTTAAGCAGAAAAAGAAACTGAAGCAATGTAAAATAAGATATATCTAGATTATTTAGATCATTTTATCATTAGCTACATAGGTATTAGTTTGTTCCGAAATGCAGGTTAATATCAAGTTGTACGTGTTTTTGCACGAACAACGAAAAATCGAAACACTTATAGTTTCGTCAAGTCTGTCTGCCTGTCTGTCTGGCCGTCCGTATGCCACAGCCACTGAATTCTGTGACTATAAGCATCACATTGTTGAAATTTGGTAGGAACATGTATCTTGTTAACCGCTTTACGATTCTTATACAAAACATAAAAAAAATGATATTTAAGGGGGGCTCCCATACATGCAACTAAAACCGGAAAAATGATTTTAATTTTAAACCGCATAGGTTTAAAATTAAAATCTTTTTTCTGGTTTTAGTTAGTAGGGTAGACAAGGGTGTCTATAGATAGGTCTTTTAAAATTACATGGATGTTCCTGAAACCATTTTCTTTTAAAGTCTAACGTTTCATAGCTAGACGCTTCCAAAGTGATAAAATTGGCGTCCTCCCCCCCCCCTTCCCCCCACACTCTAACTTCTAAACTAAGCGAGTGTAAATTTTAAAATAAATATATAGGTAATGTAGATCTTAACAAATATTTTCAACGAAAATTGGTTTGGACGGGATCAAACTTTTGAGATCTAGTACATTTTCAACCTCAAGGCGCGAGGCTGACTCGCACTTGGCCGGATTTTTTTAAAACAAAAAGGAATGGAAATGACATTGATAAGTCTACTAACTACTCTGACAAGTCATGCATTAAGTGTGACTTCATGAAGATAACGATCAAAATAACAGAAGTGGAAAATCCTCTTACAGTGCATTGAGATTAGTTGGATCGCTGAATCGCTAACTCGTCTTCAGTCAGGTAAGTTGGCTTCGCGTCATATTTTAATGGAGTCTTGTTAGTGACGCCGGGTTCTACTCTGTGCTTCCATCCCCATTTTTAAATACTTAGCTAAGTAGTACGCATGCTGAAACCTCAAATATAAAAAAGCTGCTAGTAGTTACGTTGGTATTTTTTATAATATTGAGGAGCTCATGTCTTACTCTCTCCTATATTAGGTAAAAAGAAAGCCGTGTAAGTTAGTTGGTGATGAGCTGGTATGGAATTCTCGACGTAGTTCCCTGCAAAACCACCAGGTAGCGCTTGAAAAATGCTGAGACAAAATTGGTGTGTTCGTGTATTTATTGATACAGAATTTTTTTTAATGAATGAATTTTTGCATGAATATTAAAAATATTTTCAAAGATATAGTGAGTGGCATGAGTTAAAAGGAAAATAGCAACAGAAATCCGAAAATTGAAATAGTCTACGCGAAATGTCAAAAATTTTGCTTCAGACTGCGCCCGGTCACTGTCCAATTCTTTTAGATTAAAGTTAAGGACGGGCTGAACATAAGTTCTAGGCTTTTGTGTCCTAAAATTTATCTGAAACAGCAGAGAGTCAAGTGAACAGAACATAGCAGCCTTGTGCCTTGTATGCCAACGTCAGCTGTTGGTCCTGTACCTAATCTCTTACGTCAGACATAGGGCGAACGGAAGCGCAGAGCGCTGTCGATAATAGCGAATATGCTGGCTCGAAGATTTGATAAGAGTACGAATGCAGTCAAAAAAACGTTTTTTAAAGCATACTGCACTTCACTGTACACTGGCAGTCTTTGGGTCGGATATACTCAAAGATCTTCCAGCGCTCTGCGAGTCCAATTTAACAATGCTTTCAGGATATTGCTGGGGGCTGCCTCGTTTTTGTAGTGCGTCGGCCATGTTCACAGAGGCGCGTACAGATAGTTTCGCGGCCATCATCAGAAAAAAAAGGATCCCTGATATTAAGGGCGCGTGACAGCTCCAACAGTATCCTGAAAGTCATTGCTGGGCGACAACATGTCTTTCCTTTAATGTGGCACATTAGTCAGAACACATACTCCAAAATAGTTTTTAGGTACTAATATAGTGTGTAAGATGGATTGTTTACTAGCCCTACTTGGATCTGTTGTTGTCCTATTCAATAAATAAATAATAGTGGTAACAAAGGGGGGGGGGGGGAGGAATTGTGTATGGCACTCCCTCTCTATACCATTACGACTTCGGCGTGGAAGACATAGTAAATAGTACATACTGTGCGTAAGTTGAAGTTGTAAATGCGAATGTCGTCTAGAGTAGCGGTTGAGTTCCAGTAAAACTAGGTCGCGAATGAATGCCGGCTTGTTAGTGCAACTCTATGCAAATAGCTTTTAAACTAGAAAGTTGAAAGTTTGCAACTGAGTGATCCTTTAAATTACGAAATCAATTTTCAGTCCAGTTGGTCATATAATGACTTCAAATAAGAGTACGTTCGGTCAATTAATTATAATTTAAAAAGTTTTCAGAGCATTGGCTCATAAAATGAGACCAATCACACTAAAATCAATTAAATTATGCGATAAATTAAAAAAGATAGAACTTTTGGAGTAGGTAATTGTAGTTGACCATTTTAGTAAGTTGATGTTTTCCGCCCCACTTATCCACATACATTCATCTGAATCGTTCAACTATTTTAGTGAACGGCGCCAAATAAAAAACGCGATTCGATGTACAATCCCCAGTACATCAGGTTACCGACTTTTGTTGCAAATTAGCCTTTATAACAACGTAATAAGACACAGCAGTGTTTACCTTGACGGTTTGCTGTCCGTACATTTTACCTGTACACGCATACTACCTAGAGGCCAATTTTGACCCAATATACCTTCAAAAATCTTCGGTAGGACGAGATAAACCATAAACTTGGTATGTTTTGAAAATTATTATTGTTTTAATTTAATAAAAATGTTTGAAACCCAATATTGTGTTATTTTTAGAACCGCCTTAAAAATATAATTCAAATCATATTACTCATGTTACGTTTCTAAAGAATTATTTTTTATTTCCCATCTAAAATAAATGATGACTCAGCACTTCTATCCTACCGAAGATTTTTAGCTCTACCTAAAAATCTTTCGATCAGAAGATTTGTATTGACCTCTTTTATGCCGCATACACCAAATTAAGATAAGTGATTCAAAAATAGGATCCAAGAGCTTGAAGCTCAGCGCAATTAATTACGGGAACCTGTAGCATTTGAATACGTGTCTCCTTTAGTTTTAGGAAGCTGTACAGCACGGAATGAAAAGAGCTCTTTATCATGGTGTTGATTTGAACCTTATTGGTTTCAACACTGACACCTGCCTACTATACAAATACACCATGCACTAGGATTATCTAAAACGGAATTCTAAACGCTCCCTGCAAATTAATATCTGTAAGCCTGATAATATTTTTCATGCTATTTTAATAACGCGTTAGCTGAGGCAGCAAATTTTCGGCAGTTCGTATAGGAAAAATGTTCGCCGATCAAATTATCTTTGTCGAAGAAAAAAATGTTTCTGAATTCTCAGGGTCACGATTTATATTTTAATTTCGTTCGGGCGACAGTTTTCTTACGTGATATTTTACTTGATTTTTAGGTAAAGCTGTTAAAATCGCCCTAGCCCCCCAGATTTTGATGATGGTCTCATGAAAAAGTTGTTACATGAGTACTCGATCGTAGAACGATCGTTCATATTTTTTCTATTACACCCTATTATAATTAAAATATGATTAGTTTTAAGTAGTATTTGTAGATGTTAATGTTAAGATTCACCACTTACACTTTGGCAACTATTCAAAATAACACTCTCAGTGTGTGACTTGGAGTATTTTGTTTTGTAATAAATCGTCATGTAGTTTTTTCAAATACGCTGAGCTATTGGTGCACTTCCTCGATCACCACAGTTTGGTTTCAGTAGTGTTAGTTAGTGTATGACTATTTTAGTGTGGAAATAGTTTTGGTCCTACAAACCAGACAATACTGAATAGACCAAAATCATATGAAGCTTTTTTTATTATTTTTTAACTACCATGTACCCAAAAAATGCCACAGAAATCTTTTTTACGTTTTAAAATGAAATACAAGTTTTTAGATACATACATATAGGTAATACCGAACATCTAGTGACCGAATACAAAAGAGTGGGAGTTCACGGAATAAATCATCTTAATGTTTTTATTCCGCAGTGAGGCTTTAAGGTAATTATATTACCTAAGATTCACTGTTATAATACGTATTAGTTTGATTAAGGATTAAAACACCTTGGGTCTTGTATTTTTTTTAAAGGAAATAAATTTCATTAAAAATATATTACAGTGTACAGCTCAAAGAGCTAAAGCACTAGACATTCTATAAATCCCCGGAAAACTTGTTTAACTTTTCTGTGTATAAAACAAAGTCGCTTATAAAACAAACCCGCTGTGCGTATGTTTAAATATTTAAAAATACGCAACGGATTTTAATGGGGTTATTTTAAATAGATAGAGTGACTCAAAAGATTTGTATAATACATGCATAATATAGTTTAAATACAGTAACGAAGTCGGAAAAATCACTTTTGTTTGCGATTACATTGCTTATGCTGGCTGAACCCTACGAGATGGATTAAAACTGATGTTATCAAAAATTAATTAAACACGTTTAAGAACTACAGTATTGTACACCTTAAAAAAGTCTTCAAAAAAGCTCACGATGCTATTTGCCTCGACTTATTACCCACAATAACATTTTTTTATCTTTGCTTTTACCGAAAAGTGATGGCTTATTTACGAAGCGTGTTAAGCAATACAGCATTATTCATTACACAATTAAACTATAAATATATTGTGAATTTACATCTTAACATGGATCAATATGACCTATTTCATTTGATTACGTGTCATTTAAATGAGTATATTTGAATATTTAAAATGCAAGGACAGGTTGAGCCGGTATAACCGGGTTGCAGGTTTAGATTTGAGCGTTGAGTGTTTTTCACAAGGCCAATTATATGTCACTCTTTAAAAATTAACGTCTTAATAGTAATAGCCCAGATAATATAGTAACATTGGACACCAATTACATACATTGCTCTGATCCGAAAGTAAGTAGCTAATGCACTTTTGTTACGGAAATCAGACACAACGGTGGTACCACAACACTCAGACCCGAGACAATATAGAAAAGATCATTTTCTACATTGACCCGATCGGAAATCGAACCCGGAACCTCACGAGATGGCGACGCTTGAAACCAGCTTGCTAGCCACTCGACCTCGGAGGTCGTCTTAATAAAAATACATTTGAATTGACTAAGGACAAAACAGCTCTGAACGTTTTATAAAAATATAGCATTTCATTTTGCGGAGCCGGGGTGGGTGGTGGCGCTAGTACTTAATATACATTAAAAACACAACAACAAAGGATATACAAACAAAGGACACAAAATGTTAAAATATTATCAATATGAAACGCACAACAATGCAAGCTAGAACGCGTCTTCCTGCTAGCGGCATAAATCCGGTGGCTGGGCGGGCGGCCTTTGCCAGGGAGCTCCAGCCCAAGGGCGGCCTTCGGAGAGCACAAGGCTGTGTCCTTGTGCCTGAGGCCTTGCTCGTCCCGCACGAGAAATGGATCACGGAAATATTTTATGTTCGCGTGCTTGTTAGATAAACGCCATTGGTGCGTTTCATTTCATATTGATTTAAGGACATCTTTCAACTTATTTCATCTTTAACTTTTCAATAGTAGTTTTAAAAAGATATGGATGCGTTGCAAATCATTTATATTTTATTTTCTATTCATTAGAGCTCTAAGTGTTCCTCTCATATTGTATCGAGGTTATTGTAATTATTATTATTGTTAATGTAATCTTACAATAAGGCCTTAATAGGTGCATGAAAAATACAATAGTAATAAAAATAATGCCAAAATTATTTTAAATATATTAGTTTTTCAAATATTCATATATCTAGTCGTTGTAACCTACACAATTTTATCAGCACTTAAACAGCTTACTGCATTCAGCTATTAAATTTCTTCGGATTTCTAGGAATGTTCTACTTATAAAAATATCTTCATGAGTCAGTAGTTGCTCATTAATTAGAGCTACTTTCTAAAACAAACACACCCGAAGACAAATTTGGCTAAAAATACGCGATCAAAAGGTCACCGACCCTCCCTCACATCTTCTGGTGGTACAGTACAGTCGTCTCCAAAATGATAATCACAAGTGTGCTAAAAGAAAACCCATTAAATTTGTGTGATAACTTCATAGCTTAACTTACGGGTGCCAGTCGTGTTTTTTTGCGTGAATTACACTTTTATAAATGAAATTTCATGTTATCGTAACCAAGATTCTATAAAATATTAATGAAATTAAATTCTGTAGAGTCAATTATGCATTTTTTTGCATTTTATTACCAACTTCTAGGACAAAAATCCCCTTTGTGTCCTTCATGATAAACAGTCTATTTTGAATTGTTTTAATTAATTTACGAATAAGACTGTACGGCAATACCAATTTGATGACATGTTTATTGTTATTTGAACGATAGATATTTAAACGGTGAAGATACCCGTTTGGTTCTAGCTTTAGGATTTATGATTCCACTTTGGTTGAATAACTTTGACGATGTTCAGGTGCTGAAATAGTTTATTCGGTCCCAAAGTTGGGATCATAGTAGTCCGATTGATATTATTGCAATGTACGATGGAGCAATTTAAAAGCATATTTAACAAATGAAAGCGCATGTCGGGTGCATTGGTTAATCGCGTCACTCAACAATACAATGTATTAAGCACAAATTAAACTCAGCGCCATCTTAAATACTACTGAATAATTAGTTTTTCCTAAGTTAAAATATTACTTTAGTCATAGTCAAAAATGTACTCTGTCAAACTCTCTTTGAAAATGAAACCATACATTAAAAATATGATTACCTTTTTTGGCTTTTGGCCGATTTTCCAATTTTAAAAATATGTTGGTTCATAACTAAAAACTAAACAGCACGTCAAAAAAGCAACAGCATAGAAGACGCTCCAAATGTTTTTTTGTATACGTCGAGTATTTTAATGACAAATAACAAAAACGTAAGACTTAAGGAATTTTGGTTTAATTTAATGTTATACAAAATGCATGAGAAAAACGTATTCAACGGTAATATAAAGTGTGTCTAGGCATGTAGTAAAAAAATATGGAATTAATTGCCCGAATGCGCAAAAACTAAACGAAATACTTCCTCTCTTCAGCAATATAAAACTGGAGTTATTGGATAGTGTTTTTTTATAAATTAGTTACACCACTTTTTTTTTATAAGACCAAAAACAAGCCCCTACACGACGTGAGACTGAAACCGCCGTAAATTTCATGTGTTAGGTATTTATTCCTTAAAATAAAAACTAAAATCACTGCCGCTGCTATACGTTGTGGTTTTAGAATTGAAGTTTTGGATATGGGGTATTTTTCTCGATGAAATTCATCGTAGATGATTTCCCATAAAGTTTCTTTAATACATGCCTGGACATACTGTATATAGAGAACATTGTTTACTAATAAACATTGATTTCACAAAGTAAAACGGCATTAATTAGCTTTCATACCGGAGAAAATTCAACTTTTTATATAAGTACTCACCCAAAGCAAACCGAAGAAAGAACGACAAGAAATCACCCAAGCAGTAAAATCTATATAGCAAAACTAGTTCTAAATAATGCGGTACAGCATAAGGAGGAACCCTTCCTACGTCAGTCAAGAAGTGGTTCATTAATTTTGTTGCAGAATTACTCTGCCTAATTAGCGTGTTTTTTTTTAAAAAAAAACCTTCTTCGCGTCACGTTTGTCTTAACCCGACTGAAACTTGAAGCTTTACATTGTACGGTTTCCAAAAATTTCTTAAGGCAAATTAGCCTCCCATTTCACGTTGACTTTGAAACGGTTAAAATTGTAACTGTAACCCTGAAATCAATATTTGCGATACATGTGTATGTCATTTGTCATCCTCCGTGGTGTTGTGTCTAAGTACGCTTGTTTTAGACGCCGCCGCTCCGAGGTCCCGGATTCGATTCCCGGTCGGGTCAATATAGAAATAATAATTTTCTATATTGTCTGGGGTCTGGGTGTTGTGGTACCACCGTTGTGTCTGATTTCCATAATGCAATTAGCTACTTACTTTGGGATCAGAGCAATGTATGTGATTGGTTCCCAACATTTATTTATTTATTATTTGTGGTGTACAATGCTACTCTACTATAACATCATCAGTAGTTTTAATTCATTAAATCATTCATTCACACGCCGATGACTTGAAGTAATATATTTTTGATTGTTATTGGCATTAATACATCAGTCATACAGTTAATAATTGAAATTTTCAAACAAGTAGAGTTTAGCATAGTTTTTATTATGTCGCCCTTGATAGAAAGTTTTAATGTACTTAACATTCGAATGAGTCGAGAAATTATGTTGGTGTATACTCAAAATATTTAAAAGCAATTGTATTTGAAATTGTTTCGTTGTCATTAAATTCAGAACTAATGACATTCATGTTTTTGAATTATTTTGACATTTTATATTGAAATAAGTATATCACTATCACTTCACTTCACGTCTGTATGTATGTATGAAAGCATACAACCAAACCATCCGTTGCAGGTTAAATAATCTGCAACGGATTTTGATGCGTTTTTTTTTTTAATAGACAGAGTGGTTCAAGAAAAAGGTTCATATGTATAATACATTGCACCCGTGCGAAGCTAGGGCGGATTGCTAACTGTCAATAAATTGTATTTTTTTCTCACCACCACAACACAATAAATATGTCGTCATCGTTAAGTTATACTCGTATAATTCAAGGATCCACATCCTTATCTAATATATCTTTATTCAATGAATTAACAGGCATGTTTAATTCAAAATTCACCTTTGAGGCGGCAGCTTGTATAACGAACAGATTACGGTTTATTAATGCAACTATTTTGTGGTGAGTTTCATCTAGGTAAGGCGACATCACGGAGAAAAAATAACCTGCAACAGAATGGACGGTAAAAGACAATACTCGATTACATTTGGACTTGATTTGAAATATTTTTTCTGTAGAAACATTTAGAAATTTACAATTACACCTATACTAACGTACATACAACCTACAAATGAAAACAATTATTTCACTTCTTTCTGTCTAAAATACTATAGTTCTACTATAGTACTAAGTAAAAGCCTACTGAGTAATTAAAAGTTTAATACGGCATTTTTTTGCCTATTAAATAATGTCCGAACAGTCATAAGCAATTTTATCTGCCTACGCTCCAGACTAGTTCATGCTAGCTATCGTTAGTATATCTCATTTCACTTTGCAGTAGCTATTTACACCATTCCTGGTATCCTGTCACCTAGGCAATAGTCTGCCCCTCACCCCTCGTGATGTATTGATTTTATATAACATTCTATCCTGGTTATGCACGTTGCACCGCCATATTGTATTTCAGGATGTGTGTCGTAATCAAAACACCGAAATGGAAATATTCCAACGAAGCCCTGATGTTGCGTATTGCTCAATCAACTCCGTTTTGTTTGAAACAATACAATACTTTTGAAATGAAATGGCTTTTATTTTTAGATTTCGGACTTTAACAAATCATTAATTACTCTTTGCGTATTTATGAACTTACGTAAGGTACCTACTCGTCCGTATAAGTAAAAACAACATTATTAAAAAAAAAATGATTATTAGAACGTTAACGTTCTTACATATTTGCACAATTTAACTTTCATTATGATATGTGAGTTATAGTTAAAATCTGGTTTTAAACAATTGTTTTTTTAACTTAGCAAATTTCGTAACGTTTTATAGCTGTAACGGGAAAATTATTTCCAATCGTAGCGGTATTTATGGTCTCATTAAAATCGATGATTGTTGTTTGCTACGGCGTAGCATTGCTACGAGAATAAACTTGTTTTACGTTTAGCTCAAACGTGAAGTAAACGGTAGGTTTTTGCATTGCGTTTGAAGTTGTACGAATTAATCCCTCAAGCGTATGTGAACGAGACACAATGCAAATTCTATTGTTATGCGGTTGCCTGCAACCGCTCGGGTGTTGAAGCAATAAATAGTAACTAAACAGATAGACGACTGTGGCAAATGACAGTTTTGCATTTCGTTTCAGCAAGTAGCTCTTTATTCAATTTTAATTAATTTTGACTTGTTATAAAGATGTTAAAATTATTATGTCACAAAAGTGACACGTAAATGGGCAGTTGCTTTCGCTGGTATGTCATTTGTTACATAAGTTCGTTTTTGGGGGTTCCTACCGAACAGCTGTCAACCTTCATGAAAACCATAAAATTATTATCCCTTTGGAATAGAACGACAAAAGCGAGATGTCACTAGCAGCAAACTGTGTGATAAAAAGAGATGGGTAGCAGAACCATTTTTGTCAGATGTCAATCAGTTGACCGCCCCGCAGAAGCTCGCTGAAAATTACGTGCATTTGATTTTTTTATGTTTAAAAGTAAAATTGTGTATATTTTGGAAAAATAATGCGTCTGAAACATGGTGACTTGATCGGTGATTGATTGTTATGCATTACAGCGGCATAACCCCAACAAATAATCATTTAACAGGTAGATTAGTCCAAATCGAAGCCTCTTAATATACGACTTATATTTACCAATGCACTTCAAATTTAAAGTACGCAGTTTGATTATTCTATTCTACAAACGTTAATTTACGTAAAAAATAAAGACAGAATAACACAGGGAATGTATATCAACGAATATTTTGTATAATGAAATAACATTTAGTTTTATACTAGAGCTGCATGTTCAATATTTTGTGTCGACTGTTTATCATGCAGTAAACTTCTATATTTAACTTAGGAACATTGTTAAAATCACCTGATCGAAAGGTTATCTCATTTAAAGCTACAAATATTCCTTACTTATTTTAGTTACTGACATCTTAAATCGGTATCGTTTGACAGCTTTTACTTGTCCTTCTATTCCGATAGGAATATTAATTTTATGATGAAAACAGAATTTTGGTCCAGGGGTGTTAAGTGTCGTCGGTTTCGTGGACGGATACCTACACACCAAATTGCGCAACACCACTTCCATTAAAATTTGGATTATTTAACACTAATGTTTAATTATATAATATTTTTTATATTTATGTATACATGGTCTATATTGCATAATCTAATGTAAGTATTGTGTTGCCTGATTATAAATAAATTAATGATTAAGGAATTTATAAGACAAAACCGTGTGATGTACTTACAGCGTGTGTCGCTAAAAGCTTTAAGGCTCACTCGAGATCACCTTGACCTGTATTCGAGGCACCCGTGGAGCCTTGTACGATACAGAGCATCACCCACCTGTTGCTAGCTCTCTTCGAATTCATTCACTCATCTACAAGTGTCTAAACAGGACTATCGAGAAAATAAATGAATAAGGTCGACGCATTATAATACTAGATTGTCGGTGTACAAGTAATTATATAAAACAATAAGACACCTGGAGGCCGATTCTCGCGGCAATCGAAGTTTTTTCGTGTGGTAATTCGATTGCCAGTTTAACCGTTTTACATGAAAATTACAGTAAAATATCTACACTTAATAAAAACGACAGCACAACCATTATCTAAATACATAGAAATAGTGACCCTGAGACATTAAAAACTATTTTTCCTTCGACAAAGAAAATTTGATCGGTGAACTTTTTTCGTATACGAATTGCAAAAACAGATCTAGAATATGTAATTCCATTTCCAGATTATCTGATTTCATTATGAAAAAAATACCCTTCTACTCCTTCGTAAAAGTCGGACAAAATTGAGAGTCATCTGAACTTTAAATGAGTTATTAAGCAAGACTGAAGGGAAACAAATCTACAAGTTTTTACTCCGAAACCGTACAAAAACGTTTCGCAGGCAAAAACCTATAAATAGTACGGTTTGCCGTCTAAAAGAACGAAAGAACAGTTGCGAAATTAATAACCTTTCAAAAGTTTTGCAACAAGAAACCTTTGTATACTTCTAAAAGTCGGAAATAATTTTCTTGTCAATTACGAGTATTCTTAGTCTGAAGTAACAATGTTCTTAATTGCGATACTTGAGGCACTTTACTGCTAAAAATAAAATGCAGGGGGTTGTTTTGATCAGTGACATCCAACTCATAGATGATATGAGTAATGCTTCATGTATAAAAAAAGAAAACCTCTACACAGCATTTTAAAATTATCAAAATGAACGGAAAAACTCGCACCTTTGCGCTTAGCTCGCGCGCCCCTACGAAATACTACGCCGTAGCTAGTAAGCTACGAAGAGGCGACCTGTGTGCAATTTAGAGCGAAACTTACTCGATCAAACGCATCGAGCGCGTACATACATGATTTTATATGGGATTGCTTTAGTGTAAACGTTAGCCACTAGACAGCGCTGCTTTGAATCGCACTACGGCCTCTGGAGGCCGATTCTCGCGGCAATCGATCTTTTCTCGTGTGTTAATTCGATTGCGAGTTTACCTGTTTTACCTAAATAATCAAGTAAAATATCTACACATAAAAAAACTATCGCAAGAACAAAATCGAAATACATAAAAATCGTGACCCTGAGAAATCCACGACTATTTTATCTTCGATGAAGAAAATTGGATCGGTGAACTTTTTTCGTATACGAATTGCACGAGAATCGGCCTCCTGGTGTTGGTAGTTTTGACACTCTCGCTAGTGTCGCAATAATAAATGGATTTTGTTGATTTTTCGATTTTTTTTTTGGCATCGGTATCGTTTTATACCTCCGAGTCGCTCGTCGCTGACCAAAACAACACACATTTTAATTATTTTAAGTGTAGCAGTTTGAGCTACGGTCTACAAAGCCACAAAAGATTTGAATCCAGAAAAGGACAGATTTTTATGTGTTGAGCACAACCGTTGGTGTAGCGGTTAGTTCGCTGAACCCAAGAGGTCTCGGGTTCGAGTCCCGGGTCGAACCGGTTTCTGGATTATTCTCTCTTGAAAATACTTGGAAACAGCTCGGAGTCATGGAAATGGTTGTGTTGACGCCCCTGTGCCTCGGAGAGCATGTTAAGCCGTCTTGGTCCTGCACATGTTCTCTTATCGGACATGTCAGACTGCCGCCTCACCGAATTATTGAGAGTGATGCAACAGAGAGTGCACTTGTGTTTTGCGACCACATCTGGCACTATAATCTATTACCGAAAATCGGTAAAAGAATATTAGAGGGCCATATAAAAACTAAGTTAAGTATTTGATCAATAGTAACGTGGTAAAAGCGTTAAATGAAGCTTTTTAACAAGCAACTGCTATTTTCCAAAAATTGTCGCCGGGATCATTTGTTATAGAAATAAGTATTTTCGTTAATCTTTATTGCGGATCTTTGTAAAAAAATAGTATTGTACGCAAATGCCCAAGACCGCGGCCGGCTAGGGGCGGTTTAAAACCTTTCACTATAATGGCACTAATGACCCTGTCGGTTAGAGTGGATAAGGCATCCTATTCATGATAAATGTAAAGATTCGACGAGAAACTTTTGAAGGAAGATATGGTACGAATTTAAAACTTGATTCACTGAAAATGGGGCACATCACTGAGTTCCGCAGCTGTGCAATGTTTGTTTGTCTTTTTACGACTTGTTTCAGCCATTCGTCGCTTATTCGGAGCGGCTCGAACGTCGTTTCAAATCATTTTAACGGAGAGAAAACGTCGCATTCTTGTGTGCTTGATTACATTTTGGCTCTTTGATGATAAAGAGACATGTCTAGACATCTGTAGAACACAATCAATATTCAAACTGACAGACAGAAAAATATTCGGTAGGTATAAGAGACGCATTTGGTTTATTGGTTAGGCTCCTGACTATTACGCCGGCCGTTGCGGGTTCGAATCCCGCAAGGGGCAAATATTTGTGTGATAAGCACGAATATTTGTACCTGATTCTTGGATGTTTAATATGAATTTAAGCATTTAAGGGAGACACCCCCGTCATAATCGTTGTCTGGTATTCGGAACACAAGGAAGAAAATTCCTTACTTCGAAACCACGACCATTGGTGTGTTGTCCGGCGCGTATTTATTTATTTATTGCTTACTTGGGTAGCAAAGGAAATTCGGAGATATTCTAATTGACTACCTATTATCAAAAAGCTTTATTGATTGAGGTTCAGGAAATCCAGGTTGTAGCTGTGTTCTATAAAATTTTCAGGTCACAGAGAATATTGAATTAATTTAGGCTGGCTTTCACTGCATCCTGACTCCCCTGGGATTTTTCACTCGCTTGAATGTGTCGAGTGATTTTCATTTGAATACAAATTACAAATCACGTGAAATATAAACATTAGTAGCACGAAATATATACTACACATATTTTGTGTCAGTAGTCACAAAATTCAGGCTTTAATCAAATATCTCTTGTGTGGAGTTGTATTCATTTTCATTGGAAAATCTAACATTAATCAATGATTATCACACCATCTTGACAAGAGTAGTTCAAAAATAGGGGCCTAGAGGCCTGTGATAACCTGAGGCATGTTTTTAAAATAATTGTTCCGTTTAATTAAATCCTATACTGCTTTTTAAAATCTGACATTACTTCTGAGAATTTTCAGAAACTGATACTGGCAAAATGTGAATTTGAAATACCATTTTACATTATATTAGTCAAATACACCATTGCTTTTCTATCTTTAACAATGCCTATATTTTTTTTAGTTTTTTCTGTGTAAAAACACGATCGATATTTTTAAACGAGGATTCTAATTATTTCATATCGTCTGCGTTTTATGTAGGTACTCGTGTGTTGTATTTTGTAAATATTAATCTGTCGTGTTGTGAAAAATCTCGAGTTTTCATCCGTAATTGAACGACTTAATACCACTTAGTCACATCGACAAACAGTCAAGTATTTTTTCTTATTGCCGTAATGAAAAATATGATAAGTTAGTAAATCGGTTATAATCGGGTGATTGTGCGCTCTAATTATTGGTACTTCTCTTATTAAAGTCTCTATCTACCTTTGGATAACAATCTACTCTGGATATATCTGGTCTCATTCAATAAATTGTTGTCCTAGTCTTAAAGCGTATAAACCATAAAATTATTATCCCTTTGGAATAGAACGACAAAAGCGAGATGTCACTAGCAGCAAACTGTGTGATAAAAAGAGATGGGTAGCAGGACCATTTTTGTCAGATGTCAAACAGTTGACCGCCCTGCAGAAGCTCGCTGAAAATTACGTGCATTTGATTTTTTATATTCAAAAGTGAAATTGTGTATATTTTGGAGAAATGATGCGTCTGAAACATGGTGACTTGATCGGTGATTGATTATTATGCATTACAGCGGCATAACCCCAACAAATAATCATTTAACAGGTAGATTAGTCCAAATCGAAGCCTCTTAATAAACGACTTATATTTACCAATGCGCTTCAAATTTATAGTACGCAGTTTGATTATTCTATTCTACAAACGTTAATTTACGTAAAAAATAAAGACAGAATAACACAGGGAATGTGTATCGACGAATATTTTGTATAATGAAATAACATTTAGATTTACACTAGAGCTGCATGTTCAATATTTTGTGTCGACTGTTTATCATGCAGTAAACTACTATATTTAACTTAGGGACATTGTTATAAATCACCTGATCGAAAGGTAATCTCATTTAAAGCTACAAATGTTACTTACTTATGTTAGTAACTGACATCTTAAATCGGTTTCATTTGACAGCTTTTACTTGTCCTTCTATTCCGATAGGAATATTAATTTAATGGTATAAACACACAGAGTCACTCTATAAATTGTTTTGGTTTGACGTTTAGTACTTTATTAGCGCGTTTTATTCACAGCGCGGAACCAGATTGAGATTTCCTTTTCCTATCATTTACCTTGTATAAAATTATACACGCTTCCAGGAAGTCCGCATTTTCCGTATTATCCCCCATATACGAGTAGCGAACTTCCTCAAACCGTCCGGATAAAGTCGCTTTTTATAGCACAAAATAGGTCGGAAAAGCTGCGGATGAGTTTATGCAATTAAACGCTTTTTATAGAAAAACAGGTCAGAAAGTTGCGGACCGCGGCATGCAATTTGCCCTGGAACAAAGGGTGACCTGATTGAGATGGCCTGATTGCTATTGCGAGGGTAAAATACAACACGTAACCAGGTTTACGGCTAATGAACACTATGTTGGGGATGGTTCTGATGCAAAAATATCACATACTTTTAATATAGCAAAGGTGTAAAGATCTTTTCTATATTAAGCTGGTCCTTAGTCTGACAAAAGGGGCACGATGTTATGTCCGTACGCCATTGGATAAAATCTAGACACACGACATTGTCTCAAGCCACGTTCAAGTAAAAGAACAAGCGCCTCAGCACCGTGTGTACGAACCATAAAATTAATATTCCTATCGTAATAGAAGGACAAGTAAAAGCTGTCAAACGAAACCGATTTAAGATGTCAGTAACAACCATAAGTAACATTTGTAGCTTTAAATGAGATAACCTCTCGATCAGGTGATTTATAACAATGTTCCTAAGTTAAATATAGTAGTTTACTGCATGATAAACAGTCGACACAAAATATTGAACATGCAGCTCTAGTGTAAAACTAAATGTTATTTCAATATACAAAATATTCGTCGATATACATTCCCTGTGTTATTCTGTCTTTATTTTTAACGTAAATTAACGTTTGTAGAATAGAAAAATCAAACAGCGTACTTTAAATTTGAAGCGCATTGGTAAATATAAGTCGTATATTAAGAGGCTTCGATTTGAACTAATCTACCTGTTAAATGATTATTTGTTAGGTTTATGCCGCTGTTATGCATAACAATCAATCACCGATCAAGTCACCATGTTGCAGACGCATTATTTCTCCAAAATATACACAATTTCACTTTTAAGTATAAAAAATTTAATGCACGTAATTTTCAGCGAGCTTCTGCGGGGCGGTCAACTGTTTGACATCTGCCAAAAATGGTTCTGCTACCCATCTCTTTTTGTCACACAGTTTGCTGCTAGTGACATCTCGCTTTTGTCGTTCTATTCCAAAGGGATAATAATTTTATGATACGAACAATTACGCGTGACTATTGACCCCATCCATCCATAATTCTAATCCTATTCAAGAGAAACACAACAAATAACGTATATTTATTTATATCGATAAGGACAAGACGAACCCTAAACTTCATTGCCTAGCTCATATGGTAACAAAGATAGTATAAAGATCTACTCGTTAAAGTCGCCAATTTTCCCTGGCAGACCTATAGATGAAAAACCTAACCTACTTCTATCTAGAAGTAGGTCACCTGACCTAGGCAATTAAAATTTGGCTTCTAGCTAGGTGATTATGTGTAAGCGTAGGAAAAAATCTAAAACTAAACAAAGTTAAAAAATAGAGGTGATCCCCTTACAAGCTTTAATTATTATTGTAACGGCTGAGACTGTTTTAATAACTAGATATTTGAAACTTGTACAAGATATGTATTGTTACATGAAAAATATAATAAAAAAATAAAATGAAGTCAATAAATAAAGGATGTCCAATTCAAAAACATATATATATATATATATTACTAACGGTTTCCCGCGACTTTTTTAAGCGCGTTTTGATTTTACCCTCTTCCATTGCAGCACGATGTTTCATGGTCTAAAGTCTTCCTCGATAAAAAACACTGTCCGACACAAAAAAAAATATCCAGTAGTTCCCGAGCGTTCAAACAAGCAAACTCTTCAGCTATATAATATAGTATACACTAGCGGACCCAGCAACTTTGCTTCGCCACTAGCACCGTCCCGCCTTGGCCCCGTCGCGCCCAGCCTCGTAATTTTAAAAGTTAAGAATAACACTATAATTGATCAGTTATCGAGCGGGATGAAAAATTATCAAATCACTAAAATGGCTATAAAAAAATAGGGGTTGGTGATAAAAAAGAAAAAAATAAGGCGTTGTATTTTTTAATGCCACATTATAAAAAACTAAAAACAAATAAATTCGACCATAAATTAAAAAATGTATATTTAAGGGTGAACAACCCTTATCACTTAGGGGTATGAAAATAGATAGTAGTCGATTCTCAGACTTACTAAATACGCATATTAAATTTGGTAAGAATCGGTAAAGCCGTTTCGGAGGAGTACGGGAACGAACATTGTGACACGAGAATTTTATATATAAGATAATATAGATGTAACAAAGGTAACTTAAACACCGCTTACCGAATATCGTTTTGGCTATCATGTGTTTTACCTGCTTATTTCACAACAATAAATCAAATGAGTGCCATACCACAAAAGTTTTCGTGCCTACACCACCTAGCTCGACCGACGAAAGTAAATATAAAATGTGACGTACATACATATGACCTAATGGTTGAATAAATACTCCTTTTCTCAATTAATACCTAAAACATAAGGAGAATACAATTAAGTTAAAATGGGCAAATCATCAAGGGACGTTAGATTGCGTTTGTAAGAATAGTGTGCTTTGCCATGATGTTGAAAAAAAACCGTATGTAAAGTACAGGCCTTCGTTGCACTCTCCAGAACTAAAGCAAAAGTACATCTTAGTTATCTAGATCCCAGTCAAATTAAAACACAATAAAGTTCGATATTGGAGTATAACCCCCTGCGATTGTTATACCAGCCTATGTCGGGCTGGTGCCCGACATAGGCTCTGGGGCCCAGAAAAATTGAAATAATAAATGGGCAATACGCATTTCTAATGTTCAAGAATTTGTAGACAAAGGTACCAAAAAAAACTACGCAGCGTCAACGCACGATAAAACAATTAAAAAAATATTTCCACAAAAAGGAATGATATCCCAATAGAAATATAAATGTGAAAAATTACAAACACACCCTTATACTAATTGATTATAGTCAACTACTTAATAGCTTCCGTGCAAGGTCGTAGTAAGTGTTTGATCCCTCGGGCCGCTCAATTAGCGTGCCCTTGGCTGTTTCGTGGCAAAGTGCATGAATCTTTTGAGCGTTTATGCCGTTTACTTACTGCAAAGTGATCGAAAGAGTTTAACCTTCATATCTTTGTATAAAAATGAATCCATATGCGCCTTGGACGCCACGACATCACGCGTGAACGACCGGACCGATTTCGCTAGTTTTTTTTTGTTGTGTTTCTTACTGTCAGGAGAAGGTTTGAAAAATACGGGCGGGACGGGCAGGGGCTCTACGAAGGTTCGCTAGTTTGATCAAAAAATTGGACTTTGTCGATCACTTTTAGTCTGATATAGAATCTAATTGATCAGCTGTTGTAAAGTCGTATTTCCAAAAACTAGAAATAAAGTATTAAAACGAAGAATTCATAAGGTACCTAAGAAATATATTCCCAAATTTTCACCAAAAAAAGTTCAACACATTTGAATCGAGACGTGGAGCTGTTTTTAAAAATGGGTTAAAAACAAAAAAAAAGATGATAAAGTATTAATTTCTTGTTATTAATATGATATTTTTAAGTTTAATTTGTAAAGTTGAATCTTGCATTCATAAGCACTGCATAATTCTAAGTAATAGTAAGTTGGAAACATTTAGCTATTGTAACCCCTTACATATTTTTTTTATTTTTTACTTCGCCGGTACATATAAGACGACAAATTTTAATATTATTTTAATACCTATTTTAAAGTTAAAAATAAAAACACCCACACATATGACACTATCTACTATCAAGGTTATTTTTACGAGTACTGGTTAAATATCAGTTTTATGTGTTTGATTTTTTATACTCGCATTTAAGCTTTCAAAAATCTTTTGTTGCAATATCTTTTGCCAAATAAGTAATGATCCATGCATAACCAATGTTATGTTATAATACATAGTTAAACTCGATAGGGGAGGAGAAACTTTATTACGACAGGGGCAGATTTGAACATCATGGCATTTATTTCTGAACGCAGCTTTATGTTAATGTTTGCCGCGTGTTTTGTAGTCAAAAAGAGTTATATGAGTTATGAATAATAATAACTTTTTAAAAAGTCCTTGAAAAATAATATTTTGGATAGTCCAATATAGGACTCTCACAGACCGGGTACTTAATGGTATTCCTCACGATTGAGGGGATCAGGATTCCCGACTGGATTTACGCATGGCCTAGACACGTTGCTTATGCCTATGTAAAACTACCAGCTTGACTCAGAAAACCAATTATTAGTCCATTGAATAAAAAGTTCTAGAGTGCGTGAGTTAGTAACGTAAGATGTTTCTTCGGAAACATGTCAAGAGTCCCTAGGTAATAAACATACTAAAACCCCGGGACACTAGGAGGAGCCCCGGAGTGGGGGGAGGGGGGAAAGGGTCCATTTTTTGACTTTTCGCTTAAATCTCAAAAACGGTACATGTTAGAGAAAAACTTTCAAGGAAAAGTTGAAAGGCCATAAAATTATCTACAAGTTGTACCTAAATCATTTTTTCCTATATGCGACCGTTTCTGAGTTACACGCAGAAAAAAATGATTTTAGCTCAAACAATTTCCCCATACTACATACCCATGTTTATCACATCAATCGATCAAAAAATATTTCTTTCTTCCAAAAAACTCAAATGTGCAACTTGTGACCGGTACTAATAGACTGCTCTTAATTAGGACTATAATTGGTAAAATAAACACATTCCTCCATGGAAGCCTTTAGGAGGAATCGATTGTCAAAATATTATATTAGGGTAGTTACGCAACTTGACCTTTTTATTTTTTTTCTTCCAAAAAGCTCAAAAGTGCAACTTGTGACCGGTACCGATAGATTGCTCATAATTAGGTCTATCATTGATAAAAAAACCAGATTCCACCATGGAGGCGTTTAGGAGGAATTGAATTTTATTAAGGTAGTTACGATACTTGAACTTTTTATTTTTTTTTCCTATAGTGCCTCTCATTTGACATCAATGTCCCAACATTATCCTTTGTTCGGATTTTTTCGATGAAGTTTCACATGTAGCATGGGAAGGGGTCCGCCCTCGTTAAGCTTATGCTAAAGTTTGCTTATGTTTTAGAATTTTTCACCTTTCATGGGATGTAGCTTGAAAACGGCTGCTAATAGAAAAAAATGATTTGGGTACAACTTGTAGATAATTTTATGGCCTTTCAACCTTTCCTTGAAAGTTTTTCTCTAACATGTACCGTTTTGGAGATTTAAGCGAAAAATGAAAAAATGGACCCTTTCCCCCCCTCCCCCCACTCCGGGGCTCCTCCTAGTGTCCCGAGGTTTTAGTATGTTTATAACCTAGGGACTCTTGACATGTTTCCGAAGAAACATCTTACGTTACTAACTCACGCACTCTAGACCCCCCTTGGAGGGACTCATTCAATGGACTATATTCCTAAACTTTGATTAAACATGCGCTTGATAAAATAAATGAGACTCGATTACTAGTCACATTTTCGCGATTGCATTTTCTTTTTTTATATTGACATCTGAATGTACCAACCCTTGCAAAACTCCCTTCTCCCCTATTACTGTCGTTTATTAAATTCGTATAAAAGTAGAAATAAGGTATGAAATATATATAAAATAAATATTTGTAATAATAATATTGACGCGAGGCACCCACTTTCAGTCCTAAAGCATGACATTGGAGCACACTCGTAGTAGCGATCATCGATCGATTCTGTTTATCGTTTAAAAATAAGGCGTTATTGCACCAGCGTTCGTTGGCGCCAACGCTTGCTGCAATGCGTAAATGGCTGCTAGCCAGCGCACGCGCAACAGACAGCGATGACATGTAGAAGGATTAAAGTAAACTATTGGTTTATTCGGACCAGTGTTTATAAACAAAATCCCATTAAAAACATGTCGAAAAGTCGCAACTCTGCAAAGTTCTATAACCGGTACAGTTTTTATAAGTACCATCCTATCAAAAACATGTCAATAAGTTGCAACTCTGTTAACGTTCTAGGGTAAAGGTTGTGCGCGTCAAACGGTCGATGTATCAGACACAGAAAGACTAGCTGAAATGCAGACTTCTCGATGGCATGAGCCCATAAATAACATTAAGGCAATTTAAGCTACTATATTAATTACTCATATACGTTTATAATCTACATAATATCTAAAAGAAAGTCGTGTTAGTTACACTATTTATAACTCAAGAACGGCTGACCCGATTTGACTGAAAATTGGTGGAGAGAAGGGCATAGGATACGTTTCATCCCGTCAGACGGGGCCGCGGCTGAGTGGGACGGTGCCAGGGCGTACATTAATGCATGCATTAGGATTTCCTTGTCTTTGTCGCTGCATGAATAGCAGCCTCGTCGCCTTTGCGTAACAAGGCGCAGTCACTCAAGCTCGCTCACGCTGCTTCGGCTTGCTAGTCGCTTTCGGCGACCAGCCTTAGCCGCTTCGGCTCGCACAGGTGCCTGCACCTTGTTAAAGCGAGCCGTAGCCGCTCCCCTTTTGCGCCTCCGTCTTTTAAATTACACTCAAGTATCGAAACCACGGCGAGTCGGGATTAACACAGTTTATTTATTATATCAATATCTATTTCATATTTATATTAGTTATTATTTAAATTGTCTATTAATAAAGTATACAATATAAAATTAGTAACAAAAATCGTTTGGCAATACGGGCTTTAGTGACATAAAGTTCAATGTTTCAACATTCTGCACATTGAAACTTGCGTGGAAATAAAATAAGGGCAACAAAATAGTAAACTGGCGTTACTTCGATAAAATAGATAATCTAAGAAAAGAAGTAACGAGTTAGCAAGTTTGTAGATAAATGGTGATGAAATGGTGATGTAACATGATTCTAGAACATGTTGAATATTGTTTTGAAACATCTGTGAATACTCGTAGTTTTATGGGAAATGAAAATCGTAGAAGAAAATTGCGATTATGTGATGGGTTCCTGACTGGCCACTTAGTGTCGATTCCCTTACGAGATCAAAGAAGCATCAACGACGATTGGTATGCTACCAAATGTTTACCAATTACCAGAAGTTTTCTCTGTTGTGAGCAACAAGCGACCAAACACTGGGCTCCGCGGACTACTGCTCCACCACGACAATGCGCCTGCACACACCGCGCTCAAAACCAGGGACTTCCTAGACAGCACGCCAGTCAAACTCCTGAGTCACTTTCCTTACAGCCCTGTGATCTAGCACCGTGTGACTTCTTTTTATTTCCAAAAATAAAAGATCAGCTCAAAGGGATACAGTTTTCGTCGCCGGAAGATGCGCAGGCTGGGTTTGAGCAGGCTTAAACGAGGTGTCTGCGGCGGACTGGAAAAAGTGTTTTGAAAACTAGTTTAGACGCATGAAACTTTGTATACAGACTGGTGAAGAGTACTTTGAAAAGATTTATTAAAAATATATGTACAGTGGCCAGCACATCAGATTACCCACTTTTGTTGCAAACTAGCTCTTATTACAACTGGATAAGATACCACAGTGTTTACCTTGATGTGCTGTTGTGCGTACCTGTAGAACTATTTTTTTAGTATCTGAGTGTCCCACGTATTTAAGGCTTTTTTCCGACTTCATAAAAAAGGAGGTTATCAATACGACGTGTACGTCTGTGATATCGTCAGAGTTGGATAAAGTTTTTGTATGTTGATCTATTAAGGCTTCCTAACAAGAGTAAAAAATTCGTAAGTTTATGTATGTTTGTCTCAGGATTTCTCGAAAACGAGTTGTCATAGCAAGATGATGTTTTTTTAGTTAAATCAGGTTTAGTTTAAATTAGTGCACAGTGTTAGTTACATTAAAATCGGTTCTGTAGTTTTTCAATTATGAGTAAAATCATGAAATAAAAAATATATTTAAAAAATTAAACCACCATCAAAAACTTACTTAAAAGCTTTTGTCATTTGTCATCATTTGTTAGGCTTGGATGAATTTGTTAAGTGGTACCAAGGTACTATAGGTTTAAGCTTTTAATCGTAGACTCTGTCAACTGAACTTATCATCAAGGAGTAGCTAGAGGTGGCGATGACACATCAATTATTTTTATATAGCATGTCCCATTCGATTATCTCCTTTATCAGGGTATTTATTTAAATGTCCATCAAAACACATTGACACAACCGTTTATAAATAAAATCATATTACATACTTCTTTTGGATATATTTTTTTAACAATTTATTTGGGAACATTCATGAATGATTTCAAATAGTCGTCCATTTACAGTTCAGAAAATCCGCCATTGGTGGACCCAGTGTCGGAAGTCTCGACATAGTTCCGTGTAAAACCACCAGGTGGCGCTCGAAAAATGCTGAGACGAAATTGGTGTTTTCGTGTATTTATTGATTGAGAAGAATTTTTGATTGATGCTTAAAAAACTACAAATATTTTTTAAGATTTATTAAAGATATAGCTACGTAACTTAAAATGATATTTGATGAATAAGAAAATCATAAAATTCAAATTGTCGACGCGAAATGTCAAAAATGATGCATCAGACTACGCCCGCAGGACAAAAGGCACTTATGATTGATTTAGCAACTTGTAGCTAACAACTGGTAACATATCACCCAACTGCATGAAATGCTCGTATTGTTACAACAACGGGTCAGGTTAACTCCACACAATAGGACCGCAGTATTAAGCAACTCTGTAATGCACACACTAACTGTGGCAGAACTTGATATAGCAGCCTTTGTGTGAATAGGATTACCTTACTGAACGTTAGTAGCGTCAGGGAAGAAATTGATGTTACACCGTTTTACCATGTAGGTCAAAGGAATAAGCAATGTCAATAAATTAACTATAATATTTATTGGATTACCGGATTGAATAATGAAGAGAGAATTTACGAAAACGTATCTTTTCATGACATTATTTTCAGCGTTGCAGACTGAAGATTCCTACAAACAATCTCAGTATATTACAATAAAATTTAAATAGTATTCTATTTATTTTTTCATACAAATAAATCTGAATACTATAACTGACTGAATTTGAGATTTGTGTAAATCATAAGTTTAGGCAATCGTTATTAAGAGATTTAAGAGTACTCTTTTAGTAATTACAAATAACAGCCAAAGACCGGTTTCGTAATTGATCGTTAACTCAACTAATGGTAACGATACTATTGGTAGAATATTTACGATAGTGCGTGTTTTAAAGAAAAACCTTAACCACTTACTGCACTGATTGGTAACAGAAGAAAATTTCTTACTTTGGAATACCAGATAACGTTTATGACCGGGGCGTCTCCCATAATTACTTAAATACATACAAACATCCACGACCTAGGTACAAATGTTCTTGCTCATCACACAAACATTTGCCCCTTGCGGGATTCAATCCCGCGACGGCCGGCGTAGTAGTCAGAAGCGTCCAAACGCGTCGTCGTTACCTACATGTTGAGAATAGGCAGTGACAACAAGTGATACAACGATAAGGGAACTGCTTTGCAAATCATTGTTACATCGAGAAATCATTCCTTATAAGTACTTAATCGAATACTCATTTTCGTAATATGCAGTCAAAACGAAGCAAACGGCGGTAGGTTTCATTAATATTGGTACAGAAAATGCAATAGAGTATACTACAGAGCTTCGTTCTCTCTACGTAATAATACTCGTATAGCAGTCATAGAGCCCTAGATTTTATATATGGGCTTAATAAATAACTTTGTTAAAATTAAATGACTGTGGTATTTGTTCACAAAATTATATAAATATTATTAATTAACAAGGTAACATGTGCAAGGCTTTTGTTTAGAACCCCCTATTTTTTTTATGTTGATAAAATTAAAATTCTGGTTAAAACGTCTGTGCTTTATTTATTAGATGACATAAGTATGAAAATTGTGGAAAAGATATACTTAGTTGTTATTATTATGCAACATCTATTAAAATATTACTTTTTTAACATTGGAGAGAAGAAGACCTGAAATGTTTGAATTCAGTGAGATAAAATATTCGTCAGTTATCTAAAATCTATCGTTCAGTTACTTCTTGAAAGAGTTTGCGCTTACGCATTCTTTTCTTGCGTAAACAAGAGCTAGGTCTTTGCCAACAAGTCTTGTGTGTCAGTTTTATGTACCTATTGCCCCACTTTAGATCTCATCTGATCAACTCAATAGCTAATCATTCTGGAAACAAACACGAAAAACAAAGACGCAAGACAAACATAGAACCTTGAAATAGATGAAATAATAACTAGAGCTCACTTATCTTGACCTATTTCATAAAAAAATACCAAGGCCACCTCTTTAAAAAAACATGATGACTTATAGCCGTGTTTATTTTCACTCCGGACGGTGATATATCGTCATGATTATGAATGGACTGGTTACCTTTAACCGTTGGCAAAGATATCACAAGACATAGCGGCCGCATTACCGAACTTTTGTACAGTATTAAAAACAGAATGACGATGATTAAGTTTAGCACATCGATACCATAACATGCTGACACCTGTACCCTTTCCGAAGACAAGCACTACACAATTATGTAACTAATTAAACTACACCACACTTCACTTCACAGTCGACGTACGGAGACGGACAGAGGGAGATTCGTAGGACCCAGGGTACCGCGTGGAACTCCTGGGCGATGGCGATGGCCAGGTTAAGATACCTGCTGTAGATGGACGAGTTTGAGCGTATGGGCCTGGAGGCGTCTCCTTTACAGCAGTTGCTGCCCATGGCGGGAGCTCATGGCGTGAGTTCGCGGGCAGCGAGGGCTAGGCGCGGACTGCGCGCGCGCTGATAGTATTTTGGTAAGCTACGCCAGCGCCGCCCGTCCGTGCGGCGGCGTTTGCACTTGTGCCGATTCGCGGGGAGGAATGACAGTTGGAGGCTGTTGCTGTCTTTTGAAATTGACTTGACGCTCGAAATTGTAGTTATTTACAGGCATTAAATAATACATTGAATGAAACTTACAGACTCATTAACGTATAGTACAACAGGCGCTTGAAAGTGAATTTGAATGGCAGCTGTGTATAAATTCATGATTTAATCGCTCAAATTAAATCATGAATTTGTACTGTTGTTTTTAAAAATTACTCACATTAAAATAGTTTGTAATCGATCAGAGTCAAATCATTTTCATAGTCATCAATATACGAACCTCTCATTACCACTTTCAAATATCAAAACTCAGATCCGAGGTATGATCCAAGATTTTCACTAAGATTATTTTTCCTATTACTCCTAGCTCTTTTAAGTCATTACGGAGAGACAGATTCTGTGGTCCTAGATAGATATTAGATTTTTAAAGACACGGCACAAGGTTATGTTATAAGTTTGTATGATTTTGAATAGTAGATTTAGATAATCTTTTTTCTATATGCTAATTAAAACCGTAAAAGGCATAAGTTGCACATATTATGCTCAAGAATCAGGCGATTTCAGTGATCCTACACTTACCAAGATAACTTTGCGTGTTCTCTACTATTTTATTTTATTGTATATCCTTTAACTGCGACTTCGCAACTGCCCCAAATTTCTACCCATCTTTCACTATCAACTTCACCTTCCTTAAGAATGATATACTCGTACTTGATCTAATAAGCTATCTATACATCAAGTTAAATAATCATTATACAGAGAATATAAACACCATTGTAGTAAAAAAAGCAATTGTTATTGCCAATTAAGTAATTAGAATCAATTACCATCTTCAGATATGCATCTGAAAATCACGAAGATTATATTTCGCAAAAGCTTCAGCAGATGTCGCCACTCGCGTGGTTCTATAGATCCCCTATAGATGTCGCTAGTCACATGCGATAGATGGCGCTTCTCGCTTAGCAATGAGAAATCATTCGTGATAACCTCATATTTATTTTTGGTAAGTAAAAAGTAAACTTATCTGGCATCGTTAGAGAATAGGAGAACATTTAAAAAAGCGATTTGTAAATATCCGCGCATGAAATGTGAGAGCACATAATTATTTCATTCGAATTATTGTAAACACATGTGGGTATGCAGATAATATTTATTATAAATGACCTGGATTCCTGGTGATTCTCAGTTCCAGTTAGTCGCTTCAAGCACACAACATTGTACGTCGATTACAAATCCACTTTTTTTAGTACTGATCTGAAGATCGACTTGGATATTTGTCTAAGTCGTTAAATTAAACTATTAAAATCATATTATCCTCTCGTATGTACATAATACGTGTTAATAGTCCGATTCATGAAAACTGGTATCCTAAAATATTTTACCAAAGTCAATCCAAACCCCCATAAAAAAGTTTTTATTTAAAACCTCATATGCACACACGTACCTGTGTACAAATGTTACAATATATATAAACGCTTAATTCGACGTGTTAAATTCTTCCACGCTTCAATAATGAAATGCATTAATAAGCATTATCCAAACCCATGAAAGAATTTTCACGAGAGCACATTTCACTATCACCCGGCGGTGACTTGATCAGTTATTTTTAAAATTCTAAATAATACACAATATTGACGAACAGATGTCAGATCCCATTAGTAAGCATCCAAAATTATGATTGCAGCCCCAAGCAGCTTGTGTCCCGTTGTCTATTGCATGTCCAAGCCGCTTCCTGGTTCTGTATTTATACATCGACATGTGAAAAACAAACAACGCTGCCGGTGCGCGCGCAGCATTCGTATCTACACTTTATTCCCGCGCGTTACGGCTGATTTTGAATTCGGAATGATTAGTGATGGAAAAATGGCCGAAATTTTGGAACAGCTGGAAGGATAGAAATAGAACGTACCATTCGTAGTGGATCGGTGGGGTCCCAGTGGGCAGCGGTAGGGTGAGAGTCGCAGTGCTGCCGGGGGCGGCCCTGAGGGTTTGAAGGGCGGCGGAGCGAAAGACCGGCGGCTCCATAGACAGTGCTGCCCGGCCGCGCGCGGGTTGCCGTGTGCGCAGACACCGGCGCGCCGATGCTGTTTCTATAAATAATACGGAAAAATGTAACGCGCGCGCAGCGAATTTCGAGCCGGCGCAAATTTCACCAATTCCAACCGCTGGATTTTTGCGTACACATGACTTTGGACGGCCTTCGGGTGGCGCCGTGGGCTTGTGCGAAGGGCGGTGATTTGGCTGCTTGACAGTTCTTGTCACTGCGTGTTTACGGGCTACTTGGATTGACGCATCATTTCTATAGCGATTGTTTAATACGTTGTAACTTTTCTAGATAAAACCATGTGGCCTTTAAGATGGCAAATATCCTCATTTTGAAATCTTGCTAGATACAATGTTCTACAAAATTAAAATAGGTACTTACCTTATATTTATAGGTAATGTCTTCAATAATTGCAATATTTCTTGTTTAAAAATACCAAGGCACAGACAGCACACAACTTTTTTCAGATCAATTCACAGCCTTCATTTGATTTTTGTTTCGAAACTATCCCCAAAGATTGTAAATAGAATTTCATTCGCATTCATTCTAGAACAATAGAAAAAATACTGAACTGGTAGATTACTTGTTAAAAGTAGGTACTTCTTAAATCAGGATATATAATAACTATGTGGTTGGGGGATATAAATAAAAACTAAACATTTACATTACTTTTTTATTATTTCCACATACGCTAAATGTATATGTTCTTCTGTCTAGTCTTACATACAAGATCCAGGGTCAAGATCATACACATGGAAAAATTTCGAGATGTACTAACAGAATTTCTGTTGACTAAGAATATTGACCCTGGTACATAACTGAGCCGGAACTACACATCATAAAGGTTGCATCATTGGCTTACACTCACGAAAAACGTGGTAAATGTAACTCTGTAGACTAGAGTATTCTTAAAGGTGGTAGGTGACAATGTCTTCAAACTATTAGAAGACCTTTGAAACAAATATGATGTGCAAATCCGTCTCAGTCGAACTTATGAGCAAAATAAGTAGTCAAAACGATTACGTAAAATACCGTCCACGATTAGCATATACAGAACAGATAGGCTCGTGTAAAAAAATCTGTAAAACAGGAAACTGCCAAGGATCCGATATTTGATATATTTTTTGCATCCATCGCAATCCAGAAAAATAAGGTTACCAACCTTTACACCCCAAGACTGAGTCGTCTTCCAAAATGTTTGCCTTCTTCTTTCATTTAGAGAGGAAAGTTACAAGAGAGGAAAAAAAAGAGATGATCAGATGATATTTAGTTCATGAATAGCTTAGACGGTTAGAAGAATAACGCTCTCACAAAACTTCACCACTTTAGCCACACGGTGTAGTCAAAATTTTCACAAGTACCAGAGTATTGTTTAGCTTTTATCTAAAACCATCTTGGCCCGTCTTATTATGAATTATCATCAGTGACGGTAGTCACGTAGATTGATTTTGATGGTTTTGTAAGAAACAAATGGCCTTATAAAGATTGAAATAAAATCAGTCCGGAATATTACTTTGACACTTAAATAATGACAACAAACTAATTTCTGGACTATTTAAACCATGGTGTGTTTTCGCGTGTCTTCAAATTTGTTTCTTTTTGCGTAAGTATGTACACTTTCTTTTTGAAAGAAAGAAAGAAAAGTAATTTATTTGGTACACAAAGTACAAAATAAATATAATAATTAAAACTTTATCATAAGTAGTAAAACCAATTTGGTGTTTTTTTTTTAAATAAAAAAAAGCTTTTTAGTTTAGCTGTCTAACAACCAAGCGGCTACGACAGTCAAGAGCGAGCAGCGATAATAATCTTTAATATCTGAGTATACTACTATATCTGCTGCTACTATATTCTAATAAATCCATTAACAGTCATTGTACAAATATTATAGCGAATCGAGGACGGCATTTTGTTTTCTTGAAAAAAAATCATGTAATACAATTTATCTAAATATAAGTACATTTAGTCCCATTTTTCATAAATCCAGGATCGGAATTATACCTAAAATCAATGGTAACTTACTTAAAATAATTTTAACAACTAACGCACAGGGTATGACTTTAATTTCTTTGAATGACTTTTAGAACATAAAGTTTTCTTCTATTGTGATTTCATTGACATGGATTTTTAAATTTTAATATACCAATATTACCTAAAGCTCTGCACGTCACAATTTCGTAGTAATCAATTTAATGAAATTCGGAGAAAATAGAGTCGAAGATTCAAGAGTAACGTGCTAGAGCGTAGAAAAGAAGAGCTGTCACCGTTAATAAATACCTAATAAAGCAACTTTGTTAGGCAACAATGTGCAAAGAGTACTTTTAAGGGTGTCCAAATGCAATGACAAATTAAAACGCAAAGTCCTTAAAATATACACAGAACTTTTAGTAAAACTACCTGCCTGGTATGTTTAGCCGGTTCTATTAAACGAGGGTAGTATTGATTGAAAACAAAGGATCTTGACCAAAACTCTATCTAAACCCGGCCCACTTTGCGTCTGCATGCGTCTTTACAAAATGTTCGGATAAAATATATAAATATTTGAAAGAATACAGACATTAAAAATGTTTTTGAAAAATAATTGGGGATTAACTAGGAATTCAATGGTAGATTAGACATTTTAAGGATATATTTTGTGATTGCAGAGTTATTGCACCTCACCTACATTTATTTTGATACATTCAGAAGGTAATTGTTTGTTATATTTTACTAAAGTAATTCAAAACTTACTTGGTTACCCTTAAAACACCAGTGTTATTATAATTCAAACAAGATTTTTGAAATATAAACCACAAAGACGCAATCTGGGCCCGATGTTGGTCAATATCCTTTGACAGTTCACACAAAAGCAGTTTCGTAACACAAAGTTGACTTTATTATTATTTATTACGGTTAATACATTCTTACAAATAGTAAAGACGCATCAAAAATACATGCTTAGATTAGTGCAGTCTATAGATTACCAACCTATTAGCGAGACATATCATAAAATGAATGAGTTTGGATTTAATTTCCATTTGAGAAAATGTTTGTTTCATAATATTTGTTGGAGCCTGGAGCGCTCATCCTAGAAAACAAGCTTTTGAATACAGATTGAAACAACTCAATTTGTCAAAACACTTAAAACGTGTTTTTAAAAATAACTTTCCTTTTTAAAAGGTATCGACCAAAAAAGTTTATTAGGTTGATTTCGGCCGAAGCTTAAAAGGTGTTAAAGTTCGGCAAAGGCGAAAATTTCGACATTTTAGTTATTATTAATCATGTTCTATGTCGGAAAATACATTTTTTCGTTTTTAAGCCAATTATTTTATATATTTTTCATTAATCAATAATGCCTCAAATTGATTTTATACTGTAAAGGTTCAAAAATATACATATTTATTTTCCAATATAATTTTTAGTTAGTTTTTTTCCGATGAAAATGTTTGAAGCAGGGTATATAGCGTTAGTTTGCCATGAAACCCAATACATATTATTTTCTTTAGCGTCCTGGGGGCAGATTCTGTGCAATTCCTATACGAAAAAAGTTCTCCAATCGAATTTACATTGCCGAAGGGAAAATAGTTTTTTTATTTCTCAGGGTCACGATTTCTATGCATTTGAATTTCGTTCGTGCGATTTTTATTTTACGTGTAGATATATTACTTGATTTTATAAGTTGAGACGGTTTAAACTCGTTATCAAATTACCACATGAAAAAAGTTCGATTGCTACGGGGAATCGTGACCCTAAACAGGCACGAGAATCGCCGCCCTGAACAGGCCAAAAGTGTCCATGATATATGGGCCATACACACACAACTTCGCGATTATGCTACACACACTGTCACCTTAACACTCGAAACGGCGTTTAAACTACGCAACCGTTGGTGGTTACTTCGTTTATAAGATGAATGGATCAACCGTTAATCTACGTGAGTGTATAATCTGTGTAACATCAATCTACCTTCATTGAAGATTATCTACAGAAACGCTAATCAATTGACAGGCACTCAGGCTTACACCAATTTTTACACTCTCATAGCTATGCAAAAAATAGATTTTTTTTTAATCTATGCAAGATCAGTGAAAATATAGCTCATATTACCATATCGTATAGTTAGAAAATCTACTACAAACCCGAAGTGAAACACACAGGAAAAAATACGTTACAAAAAATTAATACAAATCATATCATAATTCTTAGATCCGTAATATAATATTTGAAAATAATAAAAAATATAATTAAAATGCCATAACAAAATGTATAATTAAAAATATGTTAACACTACATTTATGCACTTTAAACGGTATTAAAACTAAAATTGATTCTTTGCAAATTTAGGAACGTGCACTTATAATCACAACAAATTAAAAAAAAAAGATAATGTCATTGACTTAACACTTAACGAATTTATTTCGCACACAATTATCCGTAATTATTCGCGTAAGAAGATTATAAATTGATTAAAAAATAAAATCACAACCTATACGCAAAACAAATGACCAGTTCTTCAATAAAATCTCGATCTAGAGCAAAAATTAATAAGTTTTAGGCCAGCTAAAACTAAATTAATATGTATAACAAGTGTACATTATGTAAAAATATGACTTATGAAATAAGTATACAACTTAAGTTAAATAAATCAAAATGAAAAAGCACGCGTCATTTTTTATCGATTGATTGAACTAGCGACATCTATCGTCAAAATGCGACAACACCAATCACTTGACAATCAAATCGACAATTTAAGTTTACTGCTTGACAGTGAGATCTAGTTTTCACATTATTCGTATTGTTTGCATCATAAGACAGTTGCGAACATTGGACTAGGTCTCCCATTTTACTGGAGAACAAGTGCAACTTCGTTTGGTTTGGAACAAAAATAAACGCTGAAAATGCATTACTTTCGGTGAAGCTTATTTCAGGACCACCTAAAAAGTATTTTTTTTTATATTTGCAGCTCTCTAAAATCTCTCTCGCTCTAGGTTATTGCAGAAAGCAACTAGAAGGCTCCCACAAGAAAGATAACTTTGACGTTTTTAAAGTTCACATAATTCCTGATTATTTGAGCCATTATCCAATTTTCTAGCTCTTATCCCTTCCAATTAAGGGGCTCCCCGAATTTTTAACGCGCACACTAGCGCCACTTTAGTAGAAAAATCATAACTCGTTAAATGAAAGACCAATTGAAAATCCGATTGATACGATTGTAGCTCTGGTTATGTAGTTTAGATACAATGTTTAAGTTCAATAAAACAGTTATCTGCAGTTACAGTTAGAAAAATTACCAAAAATGGCCATATTTAGCCGTTTTTCTAAGTTTAACTACAGTAAACTACTTTTGAATCAATTTAAACGGACTAAATAAACTATAGAACCTATACTACAATCGTGTCTACCAGATTTTTGATGTTTTTGTATTTAAGGAGTAATTATTATTATTTTATATAGAGTGGCGCTAGTGTGCGCGTCAAAAATTCAGGAAGCCCCTTAAGGTGACGGCTTCCAATATTCACTGTTTCTAAATAAACGGAAAAGGGTAATAACACTTCTTGTATTTTTCAAAGAGCGGGAAGACTTAACAAAAGTTGATATCAATAAGTCGGTCTTAATGTCTGAGAACTAAGCAGAGCAAAGTCTGGCAGAGCATATAAAAATTGGAGTTCTATTCGCATGCACATGAGTCCTATAGTTCCTGATACTTGTTAGAGATAGTTTTTCCATTTAAACCCACTAAAAAGTATGTGGTTGAAATGCTCTGCTAACTTACGGTAGCAGAGCACTTTGTTGAAAAATATAAAATAAATATGCCAGATTAGTTAATAATATAAAAAAAGAGTTCCTCATTCTCAAATTGAAAAGTTCTGGCATATAAAAGACTATTTAAAAAAAAATCATTTTTTTTGTTTGAAAATACATATATTACAATCAGACCAACGAAAAAAAAACTAAAACGAAGCAAAACCATAAAAAGTAAAACTGAAATAATCTAGCCTTGTGTATGAGCCATCCTAAACAATTACACCTAGACCTGGAACTCTCAACAGCATATCAGCAGAGCATACGTGAAAACAGGAATGTACCGAAAAAAAATTTTTTGTATGAAAAAAAATCACAATAATACACGTAAACCATCAGGAAGCTAGAACTCCTCGAGATACAACAGGCAAAGACGTAAGCTATCTAGATGGTATCCATCTAGACCTGGAACTCTCAACAGCATATCAGCAGAGCATAGGTGACGATAGGTATGTAGCGAAAAAGATTAACTTTTTTAAAAGAAATCTCATTTATTCAAGTAGACCATCAGGAAGCTGGAACTCCCCGGAATCCAACAGGCCAAGACGAATGCTATCTAGATGGTATCCATCTAGACCTGGAACTTTCAAAACCATAACAGCAGGGCATAGGTAAAGACAGGTATGTAGCGAAAATTCTTATTTTTCTTCAAAAAATCTCATTTATTCAGGTAGACCATCAAGAAAATGGAACTCCCCGGAATCCAAAAGGTCAAAACGTAAGCTATCTCGATGGTATCCATCTAGACCTGGAATTCTCAACAGCATATCAGCAGAGCATAGGTAAAGACAGGTATGTAGCGAAAAAGTTTTTTTTTTAAATCTTATTTATTCAGGTAAACCATCAGGAAGCTGGACTTCCCCAGAATCCAACAGGCTAAGACGTAAGCTGTGTAAAATAAGATTTTTCGCTACATACCTGTCTTCACCTATGCTCTGCTGATATGCTGTTGAGAGTTCCAGGTCTAAATAGCTACTACCGTGATAGCTTACGTCTTGACCTGTTGGATTCCGAGGAGCTCCAGCTTCCTGATGGTCTACATGAATAAATGAGATTTTTTGAAGAAAATTAATCTTTTTCGCTACATACCTGTCTTCACCTATGCTCTGCTGATTGTTCTTGAGAGTTCCAGGTCTAGATGGATACCATCTAGATAGCTTACGTCTTAGCATGTTGGATCTCGAGGAGTTCCAGCTTCCTGATGGTTTACGTGTATTGATGTGTGTTTTTTTTTTCATACATAAAAGTTTTTTCGGTACATTCCTATTTTCACGTATGCTCTGCTGATATACTATTGAGAGTTCCAGTTCTAGGTGTAATTGTTTAGGATGGCTTGTACACAAGGCTATATTATTTCAGTTTTACTTTTTATGGTTTTGCTTCGTTTTAGTTTTATTTTCGTCGGTCTGATTGTAATATATATATTTCCTAACAAAAAAATAGAAGTTTTTTAAATATCTTTTTAAGTCTTTTATATGCCAGAACTATTCAATTTGAGAATGAGAAACTCTTTTTTATATTTTGTAACTAATCTGGCATTTTTATTTTATGTTTTTCAACAAAGTGCTCTGCTACCGGAAGTTAACAGAGCATTTCAACCACATACTTTTTAGTGGGTTTAAATGGTAGAACTATCTCTAACAAGTATCAGGAACTATAGAACTCATGTGCATGCGAATAGAACTCCAATTTTTTTTATGTTCTGACAGACTTTGCTCTGCTAAGTTCACAGACATTCGGTCTTAGGGCTACCAAGTTACCAACTTCAAAACGGAGAAGTTTTTGTTTAATGTATGTCCGCAAAAACTCAGAGCGCTTACATTTTAGAGAACTGCGAATCTGGATACTATCAAGATAGACCCAACAACATATCAAGAATGCAGCTTTACCGCAATTATTGCAATCTCAAATGTTATTACGACTGGCCTACATAAACATTGAGAAGTACTAACACTATTATTTAATCGAGATTACAAGGTGGTAAAAATTAACGGAGGCAAGACGAGCCGATTCATTATAAAAACATTGGAAAGTCGAAAGTTAAAGCCAAAAATATTACTGCCAATTGTTTATGGAATAATAACTGTTCTTGAAATTCATAGTATAATTCACTTAGAAAGAATACTCCTTGTAGCCTAGATTAGCATACTTAAATCTAAGGGAAAGGATCCGTGCTTTGGAATGTAATATGAAGAGTGTTCACCTATGTCTACAAGATGAGATTAGCTGAGCAAGTTCCTACTGTAGTAAAATGTCACCAATATAAACATTTGCAACATCTATTATTTAATTAAGAATTTGCAGCCTTCTCTGACCCGTTGTAGTTTTAATTGATCTATCTAATTCGTTTGCATGCTATGTTTCGTTTCTAGTTTTTCGTAATTCTATGCAATGTTTCGATATTACAGAAATATGTAGAGACTGCAAATGTTGGCTTTCATATTAAATGTAAATTTATCTATAGGGAAGAACGACAGAAACGTCATTTAAATTCGAAAACACCGATACACTTACACTGTTTTTTTTGTATTTTTTTATTATTTTAACTTTAACAGATAAATTGTTCCTCACAATTTGGTCTCAACACCTATTTATTTACATGAGAGTGGGTTAAAGCCATGGATTTAAGAATAATATGGAATTATCCTCTAATTCATTCCAATCCTTCGGAAAGTACTCTGCCATCTGCCATGATACCTTACTTATTTTGCGATTTCCTATATTATTCCAAGGTCGTTAAGCATATACAGCGATCCTTCCCTTGCTTATCTATATTAAGATTAAAGTAACATCGACACGCAAGAAGATTACTCCTTAATCAGGGAGCTACACCTGTGGTGAACTCGAAAGTGAAGCGATAAACATAGTACCAATCGATTGTTAAACACAAAGAGCATTTGAATGCCAGATCTTTATTATTCGATCTAAAAGTTTCTCCGATCAGATCATTATGGCTTTGTCGTCTTTGAGACAGTATTATATCGACACTGCAAAAAACATTAGGCTTTTTCCCGCGATCTCGTACTCACATCGATAGTAAAATTGAAATGAGACCACTATCATTACGATTTCGACAAACATACGTTAATTATAACATAGTAAAAGAGAGCATCACTTCACTACAACAAATTATATCATCTTTTTTACATATCTATCCTAGGTTATTCGATTATAATGTGGTATGAAGCCACGTAGAATATAAAATTGGGAGGACAACGCGGTTTTGAATGGCAATAGGAAATCTATAAAAGGATTTGCAACTAGTAAAATAGCTTCAGTCAGCCCTAAAATGTTTTTTTTTAAAACTAAACATAAAAAAACTGAGGCAGGACGTGGTTGGTATCAATGATCTCGTCAACAATCTCACCCAAAACCGAGACATTTCATAAAGGAATGTCACTTATTTTATAGAAAAATAAACAAAGTCTGAAAGATTGTCAATCTTTCTATACATGTTGAGTAAAAATGGAAAATGTCTGATTAGCATTCTCTGAGCGGCTAAATTATTACTTAACTATAAGAAATGTTTGTACGTAGGTGTAGCGTAATGAAATAAGAACTCAAATTGTCAATAAATAAAAACAGTTACCACACTTCTCGCGGTGACCTCCCGTCTCCCTGTAATCTCTCCCCGAATTTAAACTTGAGCGACATTTGGAATGTAGTTGTCCAGATTCTTGAGTTTTTCAGCAATGTCTACGTTGCCGTTCTTCTCGACGACCGTGTCTTTGACCGTGGTCACGTTGTTGTTTTCGAAGCCGTCGTCGCTGCATCCGCAGATCATCGAGTCGTCTGCGTCTTTCACCGTCACCGTTATTGGCTCATTCGGTTTGTTCTCAACAAAGTTGACGACAACTTGCGCAGGGCTCGAGTCTTTGTTCTTTTTCTTGCGGCGTTGCGCGTTCTCATTGGCGGGGGGACTGAATCCGTTCTTGAGACCGTCCGAGGATGAGGACATCTGACGCTGGTAGATCTTGAAGTTCTTCCTGAAGCCGCAACGGCAACCCTTGTTGAGAGCTTTCTCGCGTCTGCAACAATAGAAGTTGGTTAGACAAGTATATAGAAGTAGGTCTAAGAAGACTGACTACTAACAACGGTTTGAAAAACATGCCTTTGAAACTCTGCGTAGTGATAAATATTTATTTTTCTTCCGAGTAAGCCAAATGAATCAGATTAATGAATTATTTGTTATTTTTTCAATAAAAAGTAACAAATAAAGTGCAAAAAGATTGTTTTTAAATATTACCGTGATGGATTTGCTTGTGTCTTGTCGCAAATAGAGACAATTTTAATAATTTTACAGTTATAACCTGATTTCTGGCTCGGTTTCAAGTTGATTTTCGAGTGATCGAGCCACCATTACGAAAGTCTTGTCGCAAAACCTCAGCTGTCAAATGGTGAAGCCCTAGGGGGTAGAGGGAGGGGTATAGATCTGTTTTGTATTTCAGGGCCCGAAAACTAATCTTTCATTAACCACCAATCGTGATTAAAATATAAGCAGTCATCTCGCTAAAATCAAAGGAGAGGGATATCATTTGTTTTGGATTATAATAAATAAATATTGTGCTTCCTTTCTTTCTTTGACGATTTTTTTTTCGATTCATAATGGTTTTGATTTGAAAAAAGTTGTATCGATAACCATGCGTAGCCGGG
Organism: Pyrausta purpuralis; assembly: GCA_963924145.1. Classification (NCBI taxonomy): domain Eukaryota; kingdom Metazoa; phylum Arthropoda; class Insecta; order Lepidoptera; family Crambidae; genus Pyrausta; species Pyrausta purpuralis. The sequence goes on along the minus strand of OZ001647.1, from coordinate 12,506,272 downwards.
GCAGCCGACTAGTACAATATAAAGCTGGTATTTTTAGATCATCGTAAGGACTTGTGTCGGGTGTCCAGTCTATTAATATCCGTCTAGCACTGTTTGAATATGGAGTCTGAATTCAGTTTGCAGCGCAATGCGGCGCCCGCGCATATCCAGACGACCAAGCGGGAATACATAAATGATCGTATCTCGTTAAAGCAATGGCAATAGAGCGACAGTGTATGATGATGCTGATGTTAAAATAATAACAAGGTAACTAAACGGAATTCCTGTAGCACAGTATAATAATAAGTACTACGTACAGTATGGCCACTCCCTGCCTCCCGTTGAAAGTGCCGCCACCCGCTCTCAGTTACCTTACAGTTACCGGCTGGCAAGGACGCGACGACGCGGTGCGCAAAGCAAAGGCCACGTAAAATATTCAAATATTAAACGAATATTTACAAATCCTTTGGTAATGCCTTAGACTATCCCTTTATTTAGTATAAGACTATTGGCAAAGATTCAGTTTGGCTATACAACTCGTAATAATTTCTGTTTTTAAAACTGATTCATTTTTCTTTCCTTCTATCTATTATAATAAGAGAAAGTTAAAGTTACACCACAGGTTTATTTTGGCCACTTTATTAGTCTTTTAATTTTTTTAACAACGGGAATATGAGGAAACCTATAATAAACGATCTGTTCTTTTTCTCACACATCCTCACGTACACACAAACTTTCACGTTTATAATATTAGTATGATAATTAGGTACCTAACTAAGGCACCTTATTATAAATAAAATAGTTTAATAAGCACCCTTTTACTAATAATCTCAGAAAATAGAAAACGTTTTTGTTTATAATTAATTACAAGCACACAAAATTAATTCGACGTCACTATTACAAGGTCATCTCATATTGCCGCACATTGCGTTCCCGATTCGCGAAAGCCAGTGTCCGGGGTGTGCCTGTAGCCCTAATCTGTATGGTTTTGCTCTGTTTGCCAAAGCTGTTCAAACTTCTTTACTGTTTATTTAATTTATTTTCATATTTAAGGGCAACCACCAAAGCATACGCCAGTGATGATCTCAGTGTTGCTAAGCACGCTGGGTTTCACAGCGTCGCCGCTCCAAGGTCTCGGGTTCGATTCCCGATCGGGTCAATATAAAAATCATAATTCATAATGTTGTCTCGGGTCTGGGTGTTGTAATACCACCGTTGTGTCTGATTTCCATAACACAAGTGCATTGGCTACTTACTTTGGGATCAGTGCAATGTATGTGATTGATGTCCAATACACAAGAAATAACAACATAGTTATAGTGTTGCCTTAATTAATGGCTGCCAGTACATTCGTAATAAACATTGTAGTCAGAAACAAACGTAGTAACCTGCACAACAGGACTAATTTAATAAATAGGTACTTGTTATTTAACAACCTCTAAAATGGTCTCCCAGTAGCGAGGTTATGAACTTTATCTTGCAATTCTGCAATCAACTTCGTCTTTTGCCTAAGCTGATGTATACTCACAGTACTATTTTTCAAGCGAGACCTAAATCATACAGATGAAGATTTCTTTACTTTTGAGATCTACTGCAAGAGCTGCAAAGTCACGGCGCACACTTGCATATTCTTCATTGGTGACAACTGCTACTGGTCTACCCCTGCTTACATCTAACTAAAAGTCTGTCAGACGCTGGTGCTCTTCTTACTCTACTTACGCCTTCTCCTACTCCAGATGCAGCCTCACAGCGCACACCTGCATGCAGAGCTCAATGGCGACTGCTGCTGCTGGTCTTACAGCTGCTTACATCTAACTGAAAATCTGGTAGACGCTGGTGCTCTAATTACTCTACTTATGCCTTCTCCTGCTACTCCAGCTGCAGCCTCACAGCGCACACCTGCATGCAGAGCTCGTTGGCGACAGTCTAGTCTTACAGCTGCTTACATGTAACGGAAGGTCTGTTAGACACTGGTGCTCTTCTTACTATACTTATGCCTTCTCCTGCTGCTTCAGCTGCAGCCTCACAGCGCACACCTGCATGCAGAGCTTGTTGGCGACAGCTGCTGCTGGTCTAGCACCTGCTTACACCTAACTGAGGGTCTGTTAGACGCTGGTGGTCTACTCACTCAGCCAAAGCCTTCTCGCGCTGCTCCAGTTGAATCCTTACGGCACTCACCTCCTAAAAGCTCGTTGGTGACAGCCAGGTCTTACAGCTGCTTCCATTAACTGAAGGTCCGGTGAAAGCTGGAGGTCTACTCACTCAGCCAAAGCCTTCTCGCGCTGCTCCAGTGGGATCCTTACGGTACTCACCACCTAACAGCTCGTTGGTGACAGCCTGGTCTTACAGCTGCTTACAATAACTGAAGGTCTGGTGAAAGCTGGTGGTCTACTCACTCAGCCAAAGCCTTCTCTCGCTGCTCCAGTTGGAGCCTCACGGCGCACACCTCCATGTACAAGTCGTTGGCGCGCGACAGCTGCTGCTCATACACCTGGCGAACATCACGAGCTTGCTTCAGCTCTTCGCGGCGTTGGACTGTCTCCTGGGGCTGGGGCTGTTCCGTCCTGTTGAGTAGATGCGTTTGTAAAGTCTGATTGTATTACCGTAAGATGTAGGTATTATCTTAGCAGCAAATGTCAGGTTCGCTGGCCCTATCGGACTAGCGATAAATTATCCCATTGTTTATCTGACTGTCTTTCAATTTATTTATTTACTCGAACGTACGAAAGTACCTTATCAACGCTAATTAGGGATGATCGATGTGTTTACTTCGATACTATCAATACAAAGATGTTTTATTATTAAAATATCGTAACCTCTATATTTTTAAGACGCTATCAAGTGTGCATTGAATGAATTAGGTTCAACTATTATCAAGTCAGATATATCAAGTTCAATAAAACTTCCTACTAGATGACACTGATCGACGAAATCGGAGAAAGCCTTACGAATAGATATTTTATATTTACTTTTCGTTAAACAACTTTATAAAAAAACCGGCCAAGTGCGACTAGAACTCGCGCACTGAGGTTTCCGTGCCAATTTTACTTTCAATATTTTGTTGACAGCAAATATAACATTTTTTTCATAGTGTTTGTATGAAGGTCAAAGTTATGTTTGCGGTTGTTAAAGATTTGCTCTATCTCAAAAACTATCAGTTTGATCTCGTTCAAACTAGTACTAGTACTAACTCGTTGAAATTATTTTTTATTTGGTTTCAGAAACCTCGATGTCATTTTGAACGACCGATAGATATATCCATAGACACCCTACACGCATAGGTTTTACCAGGTTTTAGTTTATGTATGTGAGCCTCCCTTAATCATTTTTATTTTTATATTTTGTATGAGATTCGTAAAGCGGTTAACAGGATACATCTACCGACCAATTTTCAACTGTGTTATGCTAATAGTTTTAATAGTTTTAGAATTAAGTGGCTGTGACATCCGGACGAGACGTGAATGCGACGTCCGGACGGACGGACGGACGGACGGACGGACAGACAGACAGACATGAAGAAACTGTAAGGGTTCCGGTTTACCATTCGGCTACGGAACCCTTAAATATTTTTTTAAAAATATTTAAGAAGTACATTAAACGAAATAATAATGCCCCAAGGTGTGCCAAGTCCCCGCTCAGTGACAGCAGATGGTAAGCATGCCACGACTCTGATTTTCAGCGGGAACCTTTGCTAGGTGCTGGGTGTAAACACACACTTGAGAGGAAACAAAATAAAATAGCTGTAGGTAATAAAATTCCACGAGAATACCTCTTACTAACGTATATTTATTACATATTAATTTTAACTGATTTTTAAAAAAGGTTATCATTTTAATGTGTATGTATGTGATGTCGTTAAAATATGATGATATTAGAGTATGTTGATTCATGAAGACTCCCAAACACTTGTGCAAAATTTCGTAAGTATATGTATGTTTGTTTACGGATTTCTTGGAAACAATAAATCATAGCGAAACGATTCATTTTTTATTGTTCAAATAGGTATATTTTTACTTAGTTTACAGTTAAAGGTTCATCAAAATGGGTCCAGTACTTTTTGAGATATGGGTGACAACTAAAAATCATGAAATGAAATAATAATTTAAAAAATCAAACCGCCTTCAATAAACTGACAAAAAAGCTCTAAATAACAAATCTCAAGTATAGGTACTTTCATCAATAGTCTACATACATCATGCATCGTCTCCAAATGAATTTGTTTGTCCTAAACAGAGGTCAAATGTGTTATTTTGAGCTTTTTAGTCAGTTTTGAAGGCGGTTTAATTTATTAAATTATTATGTCCTTCCTCTTGATCATTTTCTTGATCCAAATCAAGTTTTGCTTACGACCGTTCAAGGTGAATATTTCGATTTGTATTGATTTAATTTCCGCGGTCGAAGACCTAATAAATAGGTTAAGGATGCTGTATGTCTGATATGATAACTGATGCATACGACCTGTGTGTGTGTGAGTGTGTGTGTGTGTGTAGGGTGAGACCGGGTCACACGTACTGTTTATTTATAGAAGTGCTGCAAAACATATTTCACCTTACAAATGCCGTTATCAATTTGATTGAATTAATAATAACGTATTAGTTGAATACCTACTCAGTTTCTTTGTGAGAAACTGTAATGATATTTGAGTAAAGAACTTCACAGACACACGCCGCAAGCACCAAGTTTATAAAATTACGCAATTTGACAAAATCGGATTACACGCAGCAACTAGGTACTCGTATTACGCTTGAATTTAGGTTCTTTTGGGCACAATAGTGTTTCAAAATGACTATATCTGACCTGTCACATTTATCATCCTTACTAATATTGTAAATGTGAAAGTAGCGCTGTCTGTCTGTCTGTCGTGCATTCACGCCAAAACTACTGAACCGATTTCAAAGAAACACAACTCCTATTCTAGAGACTGAGAAAGGACATAGGCTTCTCTTTAATGCGAAAAAAAGGTTGTAAGTGGGTTGAAAGGGGGGATGAAAGGTTGTATGGAAGTACCTCATTTTAAAAACTAGGAGCTTTAAACTTATTTTTAAAGCTCTTGATTAAATATGACTTTGAAACTATCAAAACAAAATTACTCTTAAGGGGTTACAAAAAAAGGTTATTAAAGTTTGGATGGAAACTGATCATTTTTGTAGCTAAAACTATGGATTTTTTGTATGGCGTTTGATTGATTAAATAATTTATAGTATGTAAATACTTTACCCCTAAGGGGGTAAAGTAAACAAAGTAAACAACAGGCAATTAGGGACGCTTTTGAATTTAGTCAGTTATTATTACGTTTTATTTGAAATTATTTAAATTTGTTGTACATTTGGATATTATGTATTTTATGTTTTGGTAAAAGATGGAAAACGAAAATCTGGTTTATCTGAGAATATCTGTGAATCCGCTTTTCGTTTGCTTTTTTGTGTCATAGATACCTTCATATCGAATGTTCTTATAAAGCCATGTTTTGCGAAAATAATATGTTCATGTTCATTCGGTTTTTTATTTACGAGTTTTACGATGGGGGGCTTTTTTTAATTTATTAACTTTTAATTACATTAGTGTTTTTTTTATGTCTATCATTTTGAAATTGAAACTCAATTATATTTTGTCTAAGAGCCTGGTTTACTAGACCTTCGACAAATAAGCACCTACCAATAAATAATTTATTCGTACGATTTATTGGACAGATAACGTTAACCAGTACATATTATGAAACAGGCCAGCAAAAAGACTTGTCTGACATGCTGCTTAGGATTCCGTAGTTTAATAAGAAATCTTTAAGTTTTTCAAATGAATTCAAGTGATTGCACAATAAACACGCTAGGCAAAGGTTACTCTTTCAAAACAATATTCTAGTTTAAAACCTAAAAATGAATAGACATCTTAGCATTTTTATTTCTCAGTTACCTAGCATAAAACTTCTGCATTCCTTGCTGCACCTCCTTCTTCCAAGCAGCCTGAGTAGCACTGAAGCAATCAGTTCTCATGTTGCAGAGATCTCCACCAGCTATCTCGAGGTGGGCAGCTATGATCTTGAACGGAGGCCTACGAACAAGGAGATATGATGGTGAAAAAATACAAAGAGTATAATTTATCCAAATTAACAACAAAACAACTGAAATTAGCGAACTAGCTAGAAATTAAAGTAAGAATAGGAAAAAAAACAGAGATTAGTAGAGTGATTTTTTATTTCAGCAGACTTAAAGATGCTTCTTATCTTTCGGCTTCCGGCAGAATTTTTGGAACTGTTACTATGGAGCATGGATCCCTTAGTATTTAGATTTTTTCGATATGACGGCCACGACAGAACCTTAAAAATCGATGAATCACATAATTAAAAATAATATATAAAAATATGCTTGATATAACTTCGCAAAGTGTCAGGTTTTCGAATTATAAACCGCTAAAAATGTAAAACGAAAATTCATGCGTCCTTTACAGCCAATTTATGGCTAAAAGTGACAGTTATGTACATTTTGTACAAAATATTTTATGTGTAAAATAATGTACGAAATCTATTTTTTAAGGTTTTATCGATGGCCGCTACCTTTGAACATAATTTAAATTGAGGACTCGCGGTTGTTAACCTGTTTTCGGTAACCTTCACTTATCCGACCAAGACTCACCTGTTCCTTGGCACCCTATTCCAGCACTGATTGAGGAGCAACTGAAGACTACCCGGGCAAGTGCGCGGTATCGGGAGCGATATGGTGTCTGTTCCCACACCCCACATAATGGCATGTGTCTCCAAGTTCTTGTATGGAACCTCTTGTGTGAGCAGCTCCCAGAGAACCACGCCGTAAGACCAGACATCGACTCGTTCAGAGCAAGGCTCGTGACGTATCACCTCTGGAGCCATCCAGGCCACGGTGCCAGTGAAACTCATGATCGTGCTTACGTCGTTCCATTCGCGTGAGGTACCGAAGTCAGACACCTTTACCACTAAGTTGTCAGCGATAAGGATGCTGCAAAAAAAGTAATGATGATATATTTGGCGTCGATGCAAATATAATAAAGGATCTTTTTGAGGCAAAAATGAATACAAATTAGGTTTTTATTAAAAAAAAAACACAGCTATCTGTAAAATAAAAATGTCAGTGCTTTTATTAACATTTGTCAAATTGTTTTCTAACTTACTTGGGGCTTTTCAAGTCCCGATGGATAATCCTGTGACTGTGTAAGTATGTCATTCCGTGTGCTATCTCTTTTGCCCACTTGAGTATCTGTTTTGGAGCAAAGCAGGCTCCGCTGTGCAGAAACTCAAATAATGGTCCATATTGACAGTACTCCATTATAACACCATATGAAGGTGGCTCCGTGCAAACACCACGGAAACGAACTAAAAACAATTCTGGTTGATTAGCATTGTAAGATAAAGTTTTGTTCTAAATCAGACAAATAAGCAATAAATATGTTGCCATCTTTCTGGACACCTTAAGGAATTGGCACACTGGTTGCGGTCTGCGGTCCGGTCCGTATATTATTGATCCTATAGCCTGAATGCAGGCAATTTTGTAGACCACCGACTGAATCCAGTGTGCCAAATCTTTTAATTTTACTGGCAGATAATGCTTTTAGCAACAAGTCTACAATTGTACACTAAAGTGCAATAATGTCGTAAATATTATTAGCCTGATAATTAAAATCAATAAATTTTAATAAAATATCTAAATCTAAAGCTCCTTACCAATATTCTCATGGTTGAGTTTACGTAGGTGTTTTATGTTTGTTTCGCTTTTATCTCTCAATTTTTTCACAGCCACCATCTCACCTCTCAAGTTGCCTCCAAAGACAACACCTTGGGCACCAGAGCCAAGGTACACCATATCAGTGATGGCCTCAAATGGGACTTCCCAGTCATCATCTGTGGACAATGTGTAATGAACGCAATGAGTATTGATGCTGAAGGTGATTTAAAAAAAATATATTAGATCTGAATGCAAAAGCATAAAAAACATATCAGCAATAATGCCTACATGCTAAACTGATGGGACATTACATTCGCTAACTGTTTGTAAAAACCTGTATGAACGAAATTATAGTTTTAATGAAAACTATCACATGTGCATACAAACATTATGTTGCATTTACCCAAAAAATATGTGCTACAAGTAAAAATAATAATAATAATTAATAAATAAATATTGGACACCAATCACATACATTGCTCTGATCCCAAAGTAAGTAGCTATTTGCCCTTGTGTTTTGGAAATCAGACACAACGGTGATACCACAACACCCAGACCCAAGACAATAAAGAAAAATATGATTTCTATATTGATTCGACCGGGAATCGAACCCGGGACCTCGGAGCGGCGACGCCTTGAAACCAGCGTGCTTAGCCACTACACCACAGAGGTCGTTAAATCTTTAAAGGTCAAAAGTATCACAAAATAGTGATATTTTGAAACCATACATACAAAAATCATCTTAACATTTATGCAAAAAGATGTGTTACAAGTAAAAATTATCATTAATAATCGCATAGCTCTAACTTTACTACACTAAAAGTAATTAATAAACATTTGTTGAAATAAGTATTTTTTATACTGCAATAGTGACTAGAGTTTATTATTTTTGCTATTCCAAAGCTAACTAAATTTGATACCCAAAACCACCAAGCACAGCCTTGTAGAGAAACAAAGGCATTTTGTGATTTCCTGACTACTTTCATATGTCTTTAACTTTTGGCTAAGCTTATAATGATAATCTGATACATTGGTTATATGATATGTTATAGCATAATCATTTATCATTCAATTTCGCATTAGGCATATAGTATGAAATCTATAATTATCTTAGCATTGGCAAAACGTTACATTGTATAAGTGAAAATAAAAAAGCTGCAAATTTCAATGTTCAAACTGATGTAACACACATAGCTTAACATTCAATAATGTCATTTTACTTTATACATCAATTGGTTTCCAAAGTATTGCAACTACTGAGAATGTTATCCATTGTTGGTATTAATTATGTTTTTGTTATCTGTAGTTGTTTGTGCATGCTTTTTGTTGTTTGCTGAAGTATACATCTTTTTTTACTAGCAGCTCCCTGTGGATTCACCTGCGTAAATATTGGATCTCAAAAAATATCACAATTTATAATATACCTAGCTCCTACATCCAAATAGCAAATGAGCTATTTGGATGTATGAACTAGGCATAAACTACATAGTAAAGTATCATAAATATCCATCCACTAGTTTTTGCATGAAGGAGTTACAAACATACATTCATATGTATGGTAGGATGTACATATGAATGTATGTTTGTAATACAGTAGCATCTTGATCACTTGAATATCAAGGGAAATACAATAAAACTTTGACTTATTGAGTATTTGAGGTAACAAAATTTCATGTCTTTTTATTAATAATTATTCAATGGGTAAAATTTTCGACTTAAAAAAAATTTTGAACTCAGACTTGCATTCAAATATTAGTTGAATAGTAAGTCGTTTCGAATTAAGATTTTACTTAACTTATCAATATCGAAGCGGTCGCAGGCAACCATATAACAATAAAACATCTATTGTGTCTCGTTCACATACGCTTGAGGGGTTGAACAAATTTATACTTAAATTGTACAACGGTTTGTTTATATTTTGCGCCAATCCAACAAGCCGACGCCGCCGGACGAACTTCGTTGCAAGTTGGAAGTGATAGATCCGGTAGGTATTATTATCTAACTGTCACTCGAATAATACTCATTCGCTTTCTTTTTGATTTCCTTCTTCTACATCTTTAAATAATATGGATGAGTTGGAAACAGCAATTCATATGCAAATGACGCTTTTTGATAGAGGAGGACCCAGACAAATATATTTAAGACAACCATACAAATTTCTATCATGCATTCCGCCGACTAGTCTTGAATGTGAAATAGTGTTTTCCTCCTCAAAATACATTTGCAATAGACTCCTTAGATGCCTTAAGTTTTCTGATATTATCAAGGCAGGCATTGAGTAGTGATTGCCACATTTGATTATGACAAATTGAAAAAAGACTGATTAATAAAATTAAGTTCCTATTTTAGCATTATGTTTTATGTGATTTGATAATTTGATCTCAATATCAAGAAAGTATTAGAATTTAGATTTTGTTTATATGTTAGATTTTGTTAAACTAATACAGAAGATTTTTGATAAAACTCAACATTTGTTGATACTTTTATGTTTAATTTGTGTTGATTATAATAACAACATTATATGTTGATAATGAAGAAGGCATATGAGGCCCTTATTATATTATTAAAACATTGTTTCAAATATTTCAAGCTTTTTTCACTATTTGAATATTATTCAAATTATTCAAATAATGTCTCCAAAATATTTGAATAATAAACATTTTAAATATTTGCAAGCCCTACTTGGAACTATATATATATATACTCATTCTTCTTTGTCAAAAAATTTAGCTTGTTTTCTTTTTTTGCATAGGCTTATAGGGCACAACTATGCTACAACTGTCTTATTCAACAAAGTTTAATGAGAAGATTCTTTCATTGCTCATGAAACTAGGTGTGTAAGAACAAAAAAAAACAATCGATTAAAAGCAGTAGGTCTTCCCTTTCAGATTTCACTGCTTCTAGTTTTGAGAATTATAAGTAAAATGTTTTTACATTTTAAAACTTACTAAGTCTGATTGAATTGCAAAGTCACAACAATTTAAGATATTGCATAGACAGGGGTTTAGCAGAAGGGAACAGCACTTTTTTAAAGATGATTTTGAGTTAAGGAGGCTCGAATTATATAGATTCCACTGCATCATAGGATGAGGATTGCATTTTGATACTACAATAAATACTACACGCCTTGCTAATTTCTTTTACTGTCTCTACATATTCCTGCAGTAGGAATAAGACAGTGTAAGAGGCCATTAAGCATTAAAAAATCTATGTTTTTCAAAGGAATAAATTCAAATAAGTATCTAATTAACATAAAAGATTGAGCAAGGTGTTTCCACCTTGCCCAATTTGACAGTAGGAATAAGACAGTGTAAGAGGCCATTAAGCATTAAAAAATCTATGTTTTTCAAAGGAATAAATTCAAATAAGTATCTAATTAACATAAAAGATTGAGCAAGGTGTTTCCACCTTGCCCAATTTTTTCAATTAAACCCTGGTAATGTCACTGAACATTGCATGTTTACAATCAATCGCAGCTTAAGTTATGAAACACACAAAAAGGGCAATATCACGAAAAATTTACGTAGATTCGTAATAATACTGTCATAAAATCAACCAAGCTTAGGTAGCTGTGTAACGCTATGACCTTGAATAATGCAATGCGATGTTCCAGGAATGTATGTAATGCGCAGCCGAAAATTTAACTCACCTTTGGATGTTTTGAGATCAGTCCGCCCGAATAGTGACAACACCGAAGAGAAACAGTCAGCTACTCCACCAATCCACAACAAATCTTTTTTGTCGGTCTCTCCAACGCCAGTATCGTTAAATTCTGCACATGGGGTCTCTTTATGCCCCTGGTCAGCCACATCATCTTCTTCTTTTATTGTCGCCTCCATGTTTCTTAAACAGCTACCATAATTTTACAACACTTTAATTCAAAAACACTGCAAATGCACACTCAGCATTAAACATTACTTCAAAACAATTCCCGTCTGGACGTCACGGTCGCCAGAGAATGAATGAATTTTCTCCTCCTCCTCCCCCGAGTTTGACTCACGCAGGCGATGCACCCAAGCTGCGCCTCAAACTTTTTTATTTTCCAAGGAGGGAGGGAAAATCTGTACCTGTGACAAAACATAAGCTGCTACACCATTTATTTATTTGTTTATTGTACCTATTTTTCAAATCAGCGTTAAATTATGAAAATGTAAATATTTTTGTATTTATTTATTGATTGGGTACGATGAATTGAGTAAGTAATTACATACTCTACTCTTACTAATCTGTGCTTTTACTAATCTGTGGCACAGAAAATATAGTAGTACTACCTACAGAAGGATCACTGTGCTAAAAATTAAAAAGTAAACGCCACTCTCGCTGCAACGCAATAAAGTGTAATTCACTTCGCACGACTTTCGTTCAAGGTTGTTTCATCTCCAGATTATGTGTATCTTTCTAACGCGCGGTATCTCTGTTTCGTCGCCTTGAATGTATCAGGGTTGCGAGCGGCGTGTGACACGAACGTACCCGTAGGTACGACGCGCTACCCAAATAAAATAATATAGTCTAGGCGCTAGCACATTTTTTGACTGTTGTCTATCTGAGAAAGTAATTGATAGTGTCAGCTTTCAATCCAAGTAATTCGTACAAAATTACTGAACTCGGAGAAATGAAAGTTCAAACCCAACACACATAGTATGTACATTACACCTAACCATAAAAAATTGTAGAGCATTCGCCAGCATTTCAGGTTACACACTTTTGTTGCAATCTAGCCCTAATGTCAACTATAAACGATACCGCAGTGTTAACCGTAACATGCTGTTGTCCATACTTAACTATAAATAAGAGATTTTATTAATTTGTGCCTCATCTATCGTACCTATATTCAAAAATAGAAGGCTTTCAAATGCGAACTAATTTTATTGAAATATTTAAATTTAAGGGGTGTCATTATAAAATATAAATAAATATTGCAGGATCAAACTGGATGGAGCTCGCTAGTGATCGGTCGCTGTGGAAAGCCGTGGGAGAGGCCTATGTTCAGCAGTGAACGTCCTTTGGCTGATAATGATGACCCGGGACATCTTACCCTTAGTCTGCGAATAGCAATAAAAGAAGTGTGACGTCTCTAATAATGATTGTAAATCCTATAAAATCCAGTCGATTGTGTGTGTTTCAAAAGCGTGTTCACGTGTGCAAACTATGTAATCATAGTTTGCACACGTAAACGTTGAAAGTAAAATAACGTTGAAACTAATGGACCTGTGTTGTCTGATCTCGTAAAATACCTACATATATTAAGGACTTACCATTGAATAGATTTAAAGGTGCCCTCTACAGATGGCTAAATGGGCATTGCTTTGATAGTGTTAATGCATTTTTAAGTTTCAATTGTTAATTTGTTAATGACATGTTTATACAATTACTATTCTATATTTTATAACTTGACATTTTGTGAATTGAATTGATTTTATTGTATTAATTATTATTCTGATGTTTGTTTATTGATTTGGTCTATAACGTCAACTTGAGTTTCATTTATTTCATTACATTATTATTATTTTTAGTCTCTATTAAATATTTGCATGCAATCTTTATATAGCTGAAAAAGATGTTCTAATACTTAATGTACCCTTTTTCATGAGCAAATAAATTTCATTGCTTTTCATTTCACAGAGAATCACTTACGATCTCTTTTTCCATACTTTATAAATTATGCTATCTCTTTCACACAACGTCTAGGAATGTGGTTTAAAGAATTGTGCATGTGTGCTGTTGCTCTCGACGACCAGGCACAGATTTTTCATCTGTTTTGTGAACGTATAACGTATCTATTTATTACATTTAGACTACGTAATATCCTAACACAAAATTACTTAAATATTATTTGGTAGGTACCTATAAATATATAATATTATGCATAATTTAAAGTAAATTAATTGGCCTGTTCCTGTTTATTTTAAGTTATATTGACGTAAGTAACTGGGTAGGTATCTTAAACTCAAACCTATATCTTTGAACAAAAAATGTTGAATCTACAAAATTTGTTTTAATAAATAATTATTGACGTAGAGTTGTATTAAGGGTACACATATCCTAAATTATTATTTATTAGTAATATCGCTGTAACGTAGTCAGTCACAGGCGTGAAGCGCGCGAGGTTCGCGAACGGCAGCCCCGTGCTCGTTTATGCTCGGCGTTCCGAATCGCTCGAATTTAGGTACCTAAACTTCGGAGTGACACCCCCTTATATTTTCTGTGCTAGTACTGTTTGTACAGTCGCTGGATTTACCATTAATTGTAAATAAATAAGGTTTTACCTGTAATAATATACCATTTACCAATAGTAAGCATTTTCAGACATCGTATAATATTAAATAAGAAAGGATGCTAGGTTAGCTTTGTTTGGTTACTGTTTTGCATAACTTTAATCAAACAAACAAAACATCAAAGGTAAAAGATAAATCAGGTAATGTTCCATTAAAAAGTAAAATAAAATACCTAATGGATATACCATTGATATTGACATCTTAATTCTACAATTGATACAGATTACACTATAAATGTCATTTTTTTTAATCGAATATAGTAAAGACGTGACCTCGTAACTTGCAACCTCATGTACCTACTTATGCTCTTTTAAATTGGAGAGTTGTTAAACAATTATTATGAGAGAAAATACTGAAAAGAAATGAAAATGAAAAATATGGGTACCTTCATTTTTGAAGTTCGTTTAGAAAAAAAAATGTGCATATAAATATTTTGAAATGTTGTCAATTGAAAGCACAAGCCAAAATGATGTTCACTGCCTTGAAATTTTGTGATTATAAATTAGGCAACTTAACAAAAGGGATGGCCGGGGATTTGAGTGAGATTACCATAGCCACCATTAAAGTATGACCCTTTTTCATATAACTTTTTTCTTGTATGTACTTGCGGCTAGGTGATTCGGTGTGAAGAAAGAGAGCCTTTAGTCTTTATAACTTGTATACAAGATGTTACCAAAAAGTGCGTAATCCTTTAAGGGGAAGATTCTGATGCTCAAATGCAACAACTTTTTCTATGGGACCAACACCGAAATCTCAAAAAAACATTTTACTTCTGCATACAAACTGGTCTCAGTTGATCGGCGATTTAGTATGGGGAAGCCATTTTTTTTTACGATTTCGATGTTGGTCCCATAGAAGAAGTTGTTGCATTTGAGCAGTAGAATCACCCCCTTATGGATTACGCACTTTATTGTATCATCTTGTATACTATATCTATGCTTTAGACATACTCTTACTAATCTGTGAAAGAGAGTCAGACAGCCAAAAGAAAGAAATCACGTGGTTTGCGCAAGAAACGTAAAAGGAAGGATGGACATTATTTCTTCACTTTATAAATACATTTCGTCGTGTCAATTGGGTAGTTTCCTAGAATCACCAACAATTTTTCAGCCCTAACATTGAAATTAAATACAATGTTTAATTATATTCTTTATTGCACTTAAAAGTTGTATAGGAAATACATGAAGTCACAATGTGAACAAACCTAGTTTAAAACCTAGTTTTAGTGATATTTTTTAACATAATTCGGTTTTTAATAGCTTCGTAAACAGTATAAAATGCGTCAGTTGAACACTGAAAACTATGACGTCATAGTTTCAAATCGCCATAGTCAATCTATAGAGAGGTAGCATTATGACAGATAATAAAAAGTTCGTCAACGAGTGGTGTGTCAACTAGCCTATTATTGTGTTCGGGTGGTGGAATTGTCATAATAATTTGTGCTTTCGAAGAAAGCAATGAAGTTAAAATGAGAATTATGGTGAAGCGAGCTCTGATCGCGCCGTCTTACCCGGGTCGCTGTTCCTGCACTTGTGTTATGGAAATCAGAGGTGGAATTGTGTAAAGCAATCGTATTCATTTGACAGTTCAAAATGTACGATATGATCTGTCAAACGCTTTGTTTTTCACCGTTTGACAGATTTACGTTTTGAACTGTCAAATGAATACGATTGCTTTACACAATTCCACCTCCGACACAATAGTGGTACGTACCACAACACCCAGACCCGAGACAATATAGAAAATTTTGATTTCTATATTGACCAGACCAAGAATCGAACACGGGACCTCGGAGCGGCGATGCCTTAAAACCCTAGTTATAACATAAATAAATGTTTATTAGTTTTAAACATTTGCCTTTTTAACTTTAAGCGGCTTCAAAGAAAAATAAAACGACGCTAGCGACACCACAGGTCCCACACGCTCTTTCGCAAGATCTTTCCAATCACCATACTATGTATCTGTCATTTCATGCAGATTAAATATCTTGTTTGCTTCGTTCGTTCGTTTCCGAGCCAATCATAATTATTTATTATTTATGAACCATATCACTTTCTTGGGATAAAACTCATATATTAATTGTATTTACTATCCCCAAACTTCATCGAGAGGTTTTATTGCTGTGTGCTGTCGAACAGACTCGTAAAATGGACAAAAAGTTATCACTATCGGAATTGTACGAAATGTACAAGAAATGGGTGATCCGCAGCCCGAACATGGTTACCGACGTGGAGACGGTGGCGACGTGGTCCTCATACTTCGTTGCCGGTAAGATAAACAAATCTCCGATCGTGTCAGAACTAGTTTACTCGCTGTCTAAACTTCTATCGCTGTTCAACGATAGAATTATTAGAGAAGCCTACGGGAGCGAAGTCCAATACTACGGGCTACGCGAGCAGATAAAACTGTGGCTGACCGTGATACACTATTGTGAAGTTTTTTTTGAGTTAGTTGTCAAACACAAGTGTGGGTCGAGAGGGAAGTGGACTGTTGCTACGCTATTGCAGTTGTTTAAGTGTTCGTCAGCCCTAATACTCCTGTATAAATACAAAGAAGTACCTATTCCGCACCCTCCTATTCCCATGTTGCAGAGGAAAAAGTTCACAGAAGGCAAGGAGACAGACGAGAATTCAAATGCATTCTTCACTCTGCGTAGGTCAGGGCGTGTAGTTCGACGTGTTGAAGGTGCACCACCGGTATCTTTTCGAGACTGGCAGCCCATTAAAGTGAAAGATGAAAACCCTAACCCTGCTGTTAATGTTAAAGATCTCATGTATGCAGAGACTTTACATCTATTGAAACCACTGATACATCTTACTGCCATGAGGATGTTTGGAACAAAAGCATGGAAACAATGGCTGGTCGCTCTTAGTGTGGACATGGCTAGCATAAAGCTCTATAATCGCCACATCAATAATTTGTCATATGAACAACGGCTTGAAATAAGCCGGAGGAAGTTGGGACTTGTGCTATATTTACTGAGAAGTCCGATGTATAATGGATACTCTAAAACTTACATAGAGGGTACACTCAATTCATTGTCTAAGAATGTTCCACTGGCTTCATTCATTTGTGGACCAATTATTCAATATTTGAGCCATTGGCAAGAGATCTACTTCTACATGTGGGCTTCATAAATGTATAAATTATTTATGCATATGAACTTATATTTTTTTTATCAGGGTATCATTTAAGATTATCATTATGTTATTTAATTATGCCAAAAGTGTATCAGATTGCCAATAATCACATCAAGCTTCAATCTTCATATTAAGAAATTAACATACTGAACTAAATTCTTATGCAATTTCACAACATCTAAGTATTTTTTATACCTTTTATTATATAGTAAGTAAATAATGTAGCTCTTAATGTTTTATGAACTTGATATTGGAAATCATTGTAGATTACTTTGGTAGGTTAGGTATATTTTATGAATGTAAAATATACATTGATCAGTCGTAATACTATTTGTAAAATATTTGCATAGGTGAATACCTATTTTTTTTTCTTATTATTGTGGTAGGTACTTTATTTATTGACTTTTGAATGGACTGTGTACTAAGGTAGAGATATGTTTGTTTTACATATTGAATTCTAAAATAATAATACTTATTGGGTAGATAAATAAGTAATAGTAGGTAGCCTAAAATCCATCAAATTGACTTGTTAATTATTTAAATCAATTAAGCATTCCAGAATACAATTTAAATAAATTCTCCTAATTGTGATTTGAAATATTTTAATGGAAAAACGAGACTACACAATCATATAGTAAGCTAGTCAAATAAGTATTGTTAAACCTGATAGTGATTTCAAGGAGCATGATTATTGACTTTGTAATTTTGTTTAGACTGGTAAGGAGGTCAACATAATTATTTTTGTGCACCAACAAAAGACTCACACTGTATAACATAGTACTATTATATCTTCTGTGATTCTTTATGTTAACCTTGTCAAAACAAAGTTAGAAAGTAAAAAATTGTGTTCCAAGCAATTCCCTATAGTATTCCCTATAGTTCCTTGCTTGGGCTACAGGTAGGTCCGATAGAACTTTGATTGGGAGGTACTTGATTTCCGAAATTGTTATGTTTTCAGCTCATAGGAATTTTGTTTTATTATTATTTATTGAGGTATAGCTTAACATCATCAGTGAAAGCCTTACTGATCAATAGAACGCCGGCGATTTCTTTAACAAAACATACAAGAAGGATATGATTGATTGTATTTTATTGTCACTGAATAACATTACTTTGAAAATTGGAATTATATAAGTTAAATTTGGATCTTGCTCTGTAATAGTCTGTGTTTTCTGAACAAAAAAGAAAAAAAAAAAGAAAAACTTTGGTAAGTCAGCCGTAATGGACAACTTGCAATTTAGATAATTTTAATTATTTAACATTTGTTAAGATATTTCATGTTGCACAGTGTTCTTATTATTCCTTGTTAAAGTGTAACAAATATCCAGTAAGATTTTCTTTATTGATATCAAGTACCTACTATTTTTTTTATTACTTTGTAAATATATTGGCTTATTGTAGAGTTTAACCACTATACTATTCTCTGTTTTGTGTCTAATTAAAATATTGAGACAACTTCATTCTTTATCAAACAAAAAATAATAATAATTGGAAACGTGGTTCAAAATAAAACATCGTTATTCATAAACTAGTTTTATTTATTCCTTTCAATATGTATGTAAGTATGTTTAAACAATTATGACACGCCATTTTAGTGCGTGCAAAAGAACAAAAATATGAGTATACACTAAATCTATAAAATCATAATATTTATTTCAATAATACTATTACATTAGAATTTTATGCAGTAAAAATAAACCTAACAAACATGATATAAATACACGTTTTGTACATAAAAGTTATAACTAGGATAGAACATAAACCATATTGGATCAAAGTAAAATTGGCTAAAAATATATTTAATAACCTATCTAGTTTGTATAATCTAAAGATGTTTTTAAATCATTTTCTTAGGGTCTTATCCAATAAAGCTCATAATGACACATTCAATCATTTAAATATTTAATGTCCAGAAAAGTGCGGAAATAATTAAAGATCTTTTTTCAGCACACAGAAGTTAAAGGTATGCCATTTAAAACTGTATTTACTACATCAATATATATCAGATAATGTATTTAACATTTACTTTAACATTGATTTTACACTGAACATTTATGCTATGCAGTTAACCTATTAGAAATTCCGTTGTCACTTATCCGGAAAGCTTATTAGAATAAAATAAGGAACCTTTTCGATATTCGTTCCAATGCCAACTTAATTTCAGTAAGAATTCATATAATATAATAAAATTACCTATGAAAATAAATGCTCAATCAAGCATCACTGCTCACTAAGAGCGATATTGTTTTGATTATCTACAAAAAATGAGACAAAACCGAAGTGTGGATGCAATAACATCACCAGAACGGAACTTGAAGAACTATACCTTCCAAACATCAAAGTATAATATATCATTGATATTTTTACATAATATTCTGAAAAGCTAGCCCATTCGCTGTATAGTGTGTATGCAGTCTGTGTATAGGATTAGCGGAATGATTACACGTTTAGGTTAGCTTTTCAGTTATAATCAAAGTTTAAATAATTTTACAAAGCCTAAGTATCCATTAAACATCCTTCCTAGTCTCATATCTTCAAAAATAATCTTCAGGTTTGATGTAAATAATAACATACTGTATATTTATGTATAAGCAAAATATAAAACACTTTTGTCCAAAATCGAGTTATATACTTAACAATCAATAGGGTTAATATTCAACAACATATCTATCATAAAAATAATATTCTTTTAGATTACAGTAATAATAAAATTTATATTATAACGAGCGCACCATAAAAAATGGACAGAATCTCAGATATAAGTAAGAACTGCGGAGTTTATTATTTAGGTACTAGCTTATATTATAGACAAATTAGATTGTTTCCATTTAATATTACATTTATTAGATGCGATAGTAACAGAATTCATAACACCACATATTTGATACATAAAATAAAGCTGATAAGTAGCCTGGTCGACACTCTTTGTTCAATATATCAATGCCAAAATTATTTGAACACTAAAAGCAACGTATCAGTTATAAATTGTATCTAGGACTGATAGCATGTGATGACATCTTCAATATCAGATCAAAAATAATATATTAAAAAAATGAATTTATAGATGTCTTGTTAAGAAGTGATTAAAATGGTAGGGTTATTCTATCATCTAACTTAAGGGATCTGTTGGCACAATTTTGTAGAGCGTTAGGCAAAAACCAGATGAATAGAATATAATCTTATTTTTCTTTAGTCACATTTAAAACCTGTTATATAATTATATGTTAAATTAGGTACAAATCCCTCCTGAACGTTTCAATTCATTTACGAGTTCTTATAAACAAGTCACCAGTATCGAAATAGTAGGTAACTACTAACAATTGACATATAGGTTTCATAATCTTACTGGAACATAATACAGCAGCATTTAAGTTAGTATATAAAGAACGAGAGTTATTTCTGTGTTAAAGTAAGCACACATAATGTTCGACCAGACAACAAGTTTGACCACACGGTATAGATGCACAGGACAATAACAATTCTTTTTTTTTGTTCAGCGTGCCTATAGTATGAAGATACAACACACAAATTCGATAGAACATTCAGTTTTTAAAGTTTAAGTAATGCATCTATTTCGTACGGTTATATGAATGCATAATGTTAACATCAAATGTAGAATAAACTGTGTCAGCGGAAAGTATTCATATATTTTGATCAGGTCTCGAATTTAGTGATCTGAAACAATACAATAGAATGAATAAATATAATAATAAATATCCTTTGGACATTCCCACACATCGCCATCTAGTCCCAAAGAAAGCTACTCAAAGCTTGTGTTATGGGTGCCAGACAACGGATATAATATTTAAATACTTTTTGTTTGTAAATACATACATGATATACATAAAAAACACCCAGACCAATACAAACAGACATGTTCATGCACACAAATGTTTGTATTGTGCGGGGATCGAACCCGCAACCCGCTGCGTAGTAGGCGATTTCTCGACCACTACACCAGACTATTATTTATTTCTTAATAATATCTATTCATATACATAAAAGAAAATCGTGTTAGCTAGACAGCTGTAACTCGAGAACTGGTAGACCGAGTTTCATGATTATTTTACTTAGTTGTGTTCGTTGCCGTCCCGACTTGGGCGGACTCTGAGAAACAAATTTCGAATGCAATCTTGTATAACTACCCTAACAGCGAAAATATACTCGTAAATGTTTAACTGAAATTTTATGTACAATATCATTTACTAGCAGAAACGTAGGTTCCCTTATCTGTTTTACCAAAGCGTTTACTGTAACTCTTAGAATCAAATGAGCCCATTTAAATGGCACCGCAATTGCGAAAATGTACACCGTGAATGTACGATATTATTTTTCGCATGTTGAAACTGTGTTTCTTGTCATTTTTATGATTAGGTTACTGACAAAATGATATTAGAATTGTAATTTGAATCTAATCAAATATTATTTTAGTTTTGTCATTTTTTTGCATGAAAGTTATTATTATTATATTACTTATTCTGAATTAATTAAGTATAAGTTTGTATGCGGCTTGGTGTTTTACTGTAAGCTACAATATGCTAGTTTCCACTAAGAAAAAAAACACAATATTGGTAGTTTGCAGTGATTAATTATGGTATGGAGATATCAAAACACTATTTTATTTCTGAATTTAAATTAGGATTATTAATATTTGATCAAGTGACCTTAACGCCTATCAAAGGGTGTGACGTCGTCCAGCTTTGCACAATGGCGGGCTTTTTTTCTGTCGTATACCAGTATTTATAGTATTTTGCTGTCAAGAAGATCTCCGATTGCAAAAAGTGCCATCATTTATGCCGCCATGACAGTTCGAGCGTTTTTGAGGCCGATTCAAATTTAATAATTTGAATTATAATTAAATCGTGAATGCCTCAAATTTTTCACAATGATTTTGATTAATATATTTACTAATGTAAAGTATTATCTAGTTTTTGAAATTTAGTCAACTAACTCATTTTTACAAAAAAAAAAACGTACTGTTGCCATGCCATGGCGATTGTATGATTTTATCATTTTAGAATAAGTGACGCAAAATGTTCCGCGCAGCATGATAGCATGCCCGTTTTGTTATTCAGTCAGTCCCGGTGATGCTCTTGGTGTCGGGCCAATAATATCGCTGGACATCTATGCGCCCGTTTATCATGAGTAGGGATAACGCAGACAGACTACATCAATATAGAGATGGGCTCAAATTCTGAACTGGTAGCAGTTCAGAATTTGAGCCCGCCCCAATGCGGAAACATGTCTAAAGGGGAACCCCGGAGCATTTACTTGTGGATTCCCTTACTTATCGCACTGGTGGCCCACCGTCGGGTTTAAACATGTGAGAAAGTCCTACATAACCTGCCGACGGTCCCCGCCGCTGGTATAGTATGGAAATTTCCTGACGAAAAAAAATATCAACTACATTAGTTCTCTTAGCATACCAGTTCAGTTGTTGAGCCAGTCCCAGGAGTCGTCGTCGGGCTTCTTCTTGATGGTGATGCTCTTGATGTCGGGTGGCGGGCTGGACACGCCCACTTGGGACAGATCACGCGAGTCCAGGTTGTTGCGAGCGGCTACGGAGTCCTTCCACGGCTGGGTCTGCTCGTTCCTGGAAAATAGATAGGGTGATAAGGTATCAATTGCCACTTACAGGAATTCGCAAGTTGAATCTCTGGGTACTCACAGACTTACTACAATCCTGCGACTAGGTAAAGTCGTAAGACTTATATCACGTGCTCACTTTCAGCAGTAGTTTGCTGAAAGAACAGTTCAGAGCACTTACCACTGCGAATACGGCTCAGAAGTAGAGCTCTTCATGGCGCCGTAGCCTTGCGACTGGTACTGCGTGCTCGAGTTGCTGGCACGACGCATCTCTGTGGTGCCACCTAGCGAGTTCCAACCGCCACGGCTGTTTACCTGGAATGTATTTATTTAATAAATATAATAAAACAAATGATTTTGAAGACTATTACTTATTATTGCGTTAGGTAATTTTGCATGCATTCTATAGTAAAATGTTTTTAGATATTATCACTTTTATGGTTTATAAGCAACCTCCGCGACGTTTCCGCAAGTTAGAATTATTGGCATTCCCGGAGAACGTAGGTTAAAAAGCCTATAGGCTTTCCCCGATAAATGAGCTATTCTGCGATCCAGCGATTAGCGCTTTCAAACAAACACTTTAGCTTTATAAACAGGGATACTGGTTATTCGTCCTATCTCATCAAGCATCGAGATCTCTATCGAAATTACAAGACCTTACCTTACCTTACCTTGACGAAAAAAATATTTGATATTTCTGCGAAACTAATTTCAAAAATGTATGTTATCTAAAAATTTTATTTTAATCAGTCGGCGAAATATTTTAATTCAGTCGTCGAAAATTTACAAGGGCATTCCATAACAAAAGGCTCAGGTCAGAAAATTTCAAAATATTTTTCTATCTACGTCATAAATGTACAGTCGCCAGTACATCAGGTTACCCACTTTTTTGCAAACTAACCTTGTTAACCTTGATGTGCTGTTGTTCGTACCTGTTTAGTTATCTTTTCATGTAACAAAATTTCGACCCGACTTGTGTTATTGAAATGATATTCCTCTCTTCTTGGCGACTTGGGAAGAAACTGGACGTGTTTGATTGCTTGCCTGACAACTTGGCGTGTATGGTATACGGAGATAAAACATGGCTATAGCAGCAGGGTCATACGATCCACAAATTCGTGGAAGAGATTTTACAAAAGAAGAGTATGCGATCGTACTATTTTGCTACAGATTTGCCAACAGTGTCTCAACGCATGTTCGTGCTGAATATCGTTCTCGTTTTCTACAGCGCTGGATACCTAATGAGGGTGTATTTAAATGAGTTTATCAGCGACTTTGAAAAACTGGTAGATTTGGAAAGAGGCAAAATGATAGTGGCGGAATTCGTTTATATCATTCATAGGAAGAAAAAGAAAATATTAAGAGATTAGTGTGATCCTGTAATCTGTACAATTTTGTCTCTCCATCTTGTTGATGGAAGAGTCTTCAATCAGCAGTGGACGTCCATTCGTCCACGTTTATGATGATGATGTCCTTAAGAACACGTCACGTCGTCAGTCGTCAGGCAAACAATCAGTCACATACAGTTTGTTTGCCAAGCCACGTGTCGCATCAGAAAAGCGGAATATCCAATTTTCTTGTTTTTATCGTAATGTTATCAATGTACCATTATTGTAATCAATGTACCATTTTCTTTTAACTTTTTAAATAAATATCCTTTGGACATTTCCACACATCGCCATCTAGTCCCAAAGTAAGCTACTCAAAGCTTGTGTTATGGGTGCCAGACAACGGATATAATACTTAAATACTTTTTGTTTGTAAATACATACATGATATACATAGAAAACACCCAGACCAATACAAACAGTCATGTTCATGCACACAAATGTTTGTATTGTGCGGGGATCGAACCCGCAACCCGCTGCGTAGTAGGCGATTTCTCGACCACTACACCAGACGGGTCGTCAATGGTCCTTTAGTTAGTCGTCAGACATGTAATCAGTCACATTCATTTTGATGAAGAGAGGAATATCGGTTCAAGAATATAAGCCGGGCCGGGATTTTATTACAAGCTATGGAATCGAAGCGTCCAAGCAGGTGCATTTATGGACGTAGTAAGAAAAACACCTTCTAGTGATTTTCTTAACCGATTCTTTTGTTATTTCTTCATAAATTGTACAGCACAAGTTTAATTATTTTATCTCATTAGGTAGCTGAAAATGCGTAGATGATTAATAAATAATTCGTCGACTGAATTTGTGTAATTAGTTTGGCAAAAAATAACAATTATTTTTATGTACGATCCTGAATTTAGAAATGGTAACAGATTTTAGTGATTTTATTTATGTTTTGAAGTTAAGGACTAGAAAGTACACTGTTTAAAAACCGGAACAAAATAAGTGATAGTCATTAGTTTTTTTTTTAAAAGAAATTTGGACAGACATAAAAAATGTTAAAAGTGAAGTAGCTCCAAAATGGTTGACATTTGTATATAACATTATAGCACAAAATATTTATAGTGTATATTTTGGGATCCATCGCCTCAAAAGGATCCGGTCAAATTATTAATCATTATTTTTATTATTATTACTAGGTGTACCCTGCTACTGTCCTGTCCGCGCAATTTGGGTTTGCTTTCTCCCCTACCGGCGAAGCATGATGTTTTAGCCTTCCCCGATGAATAGCCTTTCCAAATCTTATTTTTAATCCGTCCAGTAGTTTTTGAGATAGTTATATTAGTATAGTACTATATTAGTATAGTATAGATTCATCGTAAACGTAGGTATTGATTTCCAATTTTAATAGACCTTCCTAAATTTTGTTGTACGTACATAAATTAGAGGAACCTACGTATCTAACCACCTTCATGCCACCTCATACTCGAGGTTAGTAACTTTACTTACTATATTTTAACAAACAACAACTTTGACAATAGTTATTAAAAAGTAGTTGCCCGATGGTTTCTTACTTCCGATCATTTTTCTATTAATAGTTACCTAGGTAAAATCCTACGAATATAGGTTATTTGAACCTTCGCTTTTCTTTAAAAAAATTGAAAAACTTCTTCAGCTCTTCTCTTGTAAAAGCTTCAGTGCAACAATTGTTGTTGCTTTTCCTAACAAATAAATCCCTTTTGAATGGAATTTACAACTTTTGTTGGGGAACTAATTTATAACACTTCAACGTTAGTTGTCAATAAAGCGTTATGTTGAAATGTTTTCATATTATATAGGTACAATTATTTGGTAAGTCCTACACCTTTAGGAATAATATTAAATTATATAAATAGTAATAGAAACAAGACTAGCTAGACTGGGTACGTATTAGACTATGTATATTTAAAAATAATAAAGTGAACACAAATTTCTTAATTGAACATTTACTAAGATGAAATCACGAACGATAGCACTTGATGATATACCACAGATATAATGTTAAAAAGAACAAACGAAAACAGATTCGTTACCCTTGTGATTATTTCAAGACTCAATCAATATATTCATCAACTCGCAGGGCCGCACTCAGAGACGTAGTTTAACATGACAATTCACATGAACAAATAAAATTATATTCCCTATTAACATAAGAGTTACCAGCTTTCCCTTAAAGAACCGCTAAAGTTACTAAATGTCTCTGAAGTACGGCTTATAAACAATGTGAGCGCAGTACTTCCAAAAAAGAAAAGCAAATTCAATGCTTTGAAATTCAGAGACATTAGAGTTGTCTTAACTTTTTGCCCTTTATGTGTGGAGACTAAGCTCTGCCAGTGGGAGCAAATCCCAAGCGACGAAGTTCATCCTGAACTCCCTTCCTGTATTCTTCATCCGCCGTCTTAACAAGTGCTTCCTCATCCACGACATCTTCTGCCACTGTCGTCAAACCCTCTTCATCAGTTTTACGTTTTAAGGCAATCTCCTTGAGACGAGTCTCTAAAATATGCTCTCTCTTTGTTTCTCTGTCAAATACCATTAACATGAGCAGCTTATCTTTATCACCGCTGTACACCAAATTATCGGAGAGAGACAGCAAGTACAGATTACCTTTACTATCACCCGCTGCTACTAAACGACCTTCTTCATGAGCCTTAATTTTCTGCAGTGGATATTTTGATAGTGGCATAACAATGACTGGATCTTTGTATTTACGTAACAAATCCCATAATTGAAAGTTTCCCTCCGATGTCACTGACATATAGCACGAAACTCTGTTCGGCGCCCAAATGACATCGTTTACTTTGTGCTTTTGAGATACTCCTGTTATTATAGGAGAATAGTGTATTTCGTCACTCCACACATTTATAGTCCAATCTCCACAAGTTATAAATACTTTACTGATCACTGGGTTGCGCAGTAGTGCTTTAACAGGACCTTTTTGGGCAGGAAACACAGCACTCATCATCTCATTAAAAGTTTTCCCCTTACGATTTACGTTAATCACATAGCCAGTGTCCGTGCCACATAAGAATTTTGTTGGTATTGTACGTTCATATTGCAGGACGCTGATACCTTCTGTGTGCGCTAGACTGGGTTTCTCACCCTGAGGAATATTTATAGCCATCATCATTGAATCAGTAGGGTTTAAAAAGAAACGTAAATCCCACCACATACAACTACCATCAGTAGATCCGCTGAAAAACTCAGTGTTCGTTCGTGAAGCAATGTACAGAACTGATGACGCTGGACATCTATGAGCGAAATGCATTGGACTTAGTAAGACTGCCTCTTTTTGAGCTCGAATGTCAAACATAGCGACTCTACCATCATCAAGCCCTGCCAGAACCACGGATGGTGATACAGGTGAGCAAGCGAGATCCCAAACGGGACACGGGGGGTAAAATTGTTGGCTAGGCTTATGCGGATTTTCTAGGTCCCACATAAAACACGTAAAATTAGTATTAAGTGGACGCAAAGAAGGTATGGGATATTGTCGATTACAATACGATACAACCATCTTGGAATCTTCCTCGAGTGTCCATGCGATAGACGAAACAGGTCGTCCGAGTTGGTCTTGGTACACATTGTTCAGTCTAATCAATGACTTTTCTACGGGTTGTTCCGGTTTCATGCCCGAGAAATACATTTCATATAGCTCAATAGAGTTATTCTGATTAACAAAATATTCGAGGTTTGGGAACAGTTTGAGTACTGCTTCGACATATTCGTCGTCACGTTCGATGCGTCTACGGTATCGTGCAGTTGTTTCTTCATCCCAGAAATGTATTTCTTTAGGCCATCCACCTTCGCTGTGATTGGCTCCTGATTCTGTTGTTATGATTCTAGTGGTGTTGATGTAATGCTCGGATATGCTTTTAGAAACCTGTGCGTCGCTATGGACTGGATTTCTCAAGCAGTATTGCTTCTGCTCTATAATATCAGGATCGATGGAATCTAACAACTGCACGGGAGCTTCGCAGAACATCGGCTGTCTTCCAAAGAATTTGCGTATTTTAGTGTACGAATATGTGATGTCCATTGTTTTGATACTGTTTAAGTCTCTCGCTATTAAATTAAAAATCTGTTTTACCTACATACAATAATGAAATACAGTGACAAGGATCTAATGGCATAGATGACACTGACAGGTGCTGGCATTTTTTTTAATGAAGAGTTCGTAGCCTGGAAATGTCCATTGGCCGTAGACAGTTTTGTTCCGTATTATTTATCCCTTTCTTAGTTTAGTTAAATTCACTTTACACTTTCACTACTGCGTTCACTGTATTGGTTAATTATTTATTGTTCATTTATATTCCACGGAATTTGTTATGAACTTGATAATTAGTTAAGGGTAGGCAATGTAAAAATACTCCTTGATTCAGGGAGCTAAGGGAGCTGATTAACTGATAATGTTTAACCCAACCATAGCAAAGACAAAGAGTAGGGTACTAATTTTAAGCAGTATAATTAAGCATTTATGTACTGCTGCCTAAGGGTAATTAATCTATGGTAATGCCTCCTCCATTAGTTTATGGTATAACTCAATAAAATAAAAAAAAAAACATCAGCCTTACCACAAATCACTTTAACAACGTTTTAGCCACTGTTCATACTCTGAATTAGATAGACCAAAATGAAATTTTGTGGGTGACCACTTTTTCGTAATTAACAAATAGTGTTGTTCCTTATACAATTAATCGATTGTAGTACCTACTTATTATTTAAATTTTCCCTCATTTATTTTCGCAATTCTTTTAAAATACCGTAAATTTAAACACCTTAAATAAAGTTATAACTTTCAATGTTTCTTATTTTATTTTAATTTTATATATTCTTTATTGCACAAAAAAAAATGAAGTACAAATGGCGGACTTAATGCTTTAAAGCATTCTCTACCAGTCAACCATTGGGTGAGACAGAAACAATTGAGGCGGCGTAAAATAACAAAAAAAAACTAACAAAATGAATGAACTACATTTACTTACATGAATTGTTTCTTATTGTTTATGCAATGGTTTTGCGTTATTTATCGGTAGAAGATTCATAACACAAACATCATGCTTATACTGGTTTTAAATGAGTACCCTTCTTCTTGACTTAGCCAAGTTTGGGTAAAAATATATATAGCTAAACATCTGTTTAGAAATCTTTCTAAACTCCCTGAATCAAAAAGATGAAATAAGAAACTAAAAATTTGCGCACGGGCGGGACATGAACCAGCACCCTCTTGCTGACCGGGCCAAACGCTCTACCAATTGAGCTACCGTGCTGTCAGTCCGACCTTACGAAATTTGTGGTCTCTTATGGATACGTAATTGCGTGACGCTTAGCGCCATGTACCCGTCTGTTTATGCAACAGTGGGCCCAGGCAATTATTCTTTACAGAATAAATTCGATTTGGAAATTGATGACGCTTCGCTATCTAATTGTTTAGAATGTTTTTAACACTCACAGTGTCATATTTTATATTCATAAAGGTGAAATAAGAGTGAGATTTTTGCATCGACTACCCTGATTGAATGCGAGCCTTTATGTCAATGACATCTATCGGCCAGAAAATCCTTGTCACACTGTTTAACAAGTGTTTAATCCTTACCACAAATCAGTTTTTGACGCTAAAACACCGTTTTAAACAGTGGGTTTGTTAAACACCACCTTGTGTTTAACCATAACCTCAGAAGAGAAATGACAATTTTATCAATTATTGCAATAATTTACTATTTTGAGGATTTTAATGGATAGATCTAAGTATTTCTGAGTTTCCGCGTAGTGCAAAGTGCAAGAGCGAAACTTAGTTTTTTTAAATCTATTTTTATTTGGAGGCTTTTACCAGTGTCTCGCATGTCAGCCCATTATAATTTTATTATTTTACAATATACGGCTACAGGTATGTTAGTTACAATTAGTGATGGGTCGAGGGCAAAAACAAATATGGACAAAATGGGCATAAACTTGGCATATTGGGCATAAATCATATACGACCTAATAAATGTCCGATCACTGGGCAGAAAAACTAATTACCTACTTTCGTTTTGATAAAAAAAATGCGGGAACATTTAAACATCTTATCATTTTTATTGTAATAAAAGTTGAATAAAATAATAATTAAACATTAAGAAAAACTATAATAGTTAATTACACTTTTTCTTCATATTAGTTTTGTATGTTATTGTGCATTACTTTGCGGTTATACTAACATCAGAATCACATCACACACACGCCATGTAGTCTTTTATTAAATGTTTTTGTTTTTAAAAGTTGTGGAATACAATTTTCTTTGATTTGATCGATTCTAATTTTTTTTAGAATGTTTTTAACACTTACAGTGTCATATTTTATATTCATAAAGATGAAATAAGAAACGAACAATTTTTAATAATAAGAGACCACAAATTTCGCAAGATCAGACCGACAGCACGGTAGCTCAATTGGTAGAGCGTTTGGCCCGGTTAGCCAATAAGTTGCTGGTTCGGGTCCTGCCCGTGCGCAAATTTTTGGTTTCTTATTTCATCTTTACGATTTTAATTTGATAATTTAAACTTCTCGTGGCTCTGCTTATGCTAAAGGTATGATACCTATAACATACATGTCATGAAAACATTCAAGAGACTCTGCAAATTTTCTCATTATTGGACCAGGTCGCAAAATCCTGAATACAAAGAAAACGAAAGATCTGCGGGCACGGCAGTGCCCCCACCAAGTCGAGCAAAAAAGCGTCACTGCCGTACCATCCTTTTCTCGAACCAATTCAGACCATTTTCAACCCCCTGTAACTTCGTTGTGGACAAAACTAGAAGACTGAAATTTTCAGTAACTACGCAGCGTTGTAAAGACACGGTATATTTCAAATTTCATTCGATTTGAACTAGTATTTTAAGAATTATAACGGGCCAAATTTCTTAATTTTGTCACTCACTGACTCACCGATCATCAAAATTCTAAGGCACTTCTAGCAGACCTAGAAGCTTCAAATTTGGAATATAAGTAGTGTTTGGTGTATGAATCAAGGAAAAACTAAAAAATCTAGAAAAGACAAAGTCACACAAAGTCACTGACGAGTGCGAAAAGCGTCGTACAAGATGCGTGCTACAATATAATTTTTCACTGACTCAGATAAATACGTTACTGAACAATACGTGTGAGCAAATCAGCCTTTCCGGTCGCTTCTGATGCTGTGCTTCTAAAGATGGTATTTTAGTCGTGCCCTATAGTAATTTATTATTCTTCGAATATATCCTTAGAAAAGATGCAAAATATTATAAGGAATTATGATAGGCTACTCTACCGTATATATATAGTATCAAGCAATTAAGACATTATTTACTAGTATTTTCCCATTCCTCTTTTGATGGTCTTCTTACTTTATTATTTATAATATTCATAATTAAATTACAGAAAAAAATACAAATTCGCAATATTTCCGCAAATGACAAGCCATAACATAATAAAGACATTTGTGCCAACTTTTTTTTTACTATTTTGGAGCATTTATCTATTCTGCTAAAATGTAATTGTCATATCAACATTTTGACTATTTCTTTGAATGCATTCTGCATACTTCAAAATTTAATGAACGAACCGAGTGACTGAAATGAATGTTTGGAGAAAAAAGCGCCTAATTGCCAAAATATGGATTTGTGATACAAACATAAAATTATTATCCCTTTGGAATAGAACGACAAAAGCGAGATGTCACTAGCAGCAAACAGTGTGATAAAAAAAGATGGGAGATACGAAGTAGCAGAACCATTTTTGGCAGATGTCAAACAGTTGACCGTCCCGCAGTAGCTCGCTGAAAATTACGTGCATTTGATTTTTTTATATTTAAAAGTGAAATTGTGTATATTTTGGAGAAATAATGCGTCTGAAACATGGTGACTTGATCGGTGATTGATTGTTATTCATTACAGCGGCATAACCCCACCAAATAATCATTCAACAGGTAAATTAGTCCAAATCGAAGCCTCTTAATATACGACTTATTACTTACTTAAATTTAAAGTACGCAGTTTGATTATTCTATTCTACAAACGTTAATTTACGTAAAAAAGAAAGACAGAATAACACAGGGAATGTATATTGACTAATATTTTGTATAATGAAATAATATTTAGTTTTACACTAGAGCTGCATGTTCAATATTTTGTGTCGACTGTTTATCATGCAGTAAACTACTATATTAAACTTAGGAAAATTGTTATAAATCACCTGATCGAAAGGTTATCTCATTTATAGCTCCAAATGCTACTTACTTATGTTAGTTACTGACATCTTAAATCGGTTTCGTTTGACAGCTTTTACTTGTCCTTCTATTCCGATAGGAATATTAATTTTATGGGTACAAAGTATTAAACAACGCTTTAAACCATGTCTAAGTTCAATGTCAGTGTTTGGCTAAACATGACCTAAAACCTGTTTAAGTAGATCATTTGTGGTAAGGCTGTAATTAATTCAAAAATGTCTCTGAAAGTATTTACAATTTAAAAAACTTTTCATCTAACACCTATTCTAAATGAAAAACATAACTATATTTAAATAGTTAAGCTTTAAGGTATTTAAAAATAATCAGACTTTTCAAAGAATGATGAATGGTAATGTAACATCAGGAGACAAGATTCGGGACATTTGAAGGTTGGATCCGAAACCGACCAATCGTATTCTTCGTCGGCCAAAGGTAGCCAAAGGGTCTATGTCGCACAAAATTAATATATCACACTGATATTACTAGACAACGTCAAAATTATTTTAAATGTTTATGGAATGTTTGAATATAGCAATTTAATCATTTATGCAAATCGGTGTAAATTTCGGTTCAAAGCTTGATTTTTATACTTTATTTAAAATACTTTGAGGCAAAACAACATACACTTCTTGCCGAGATAATATAAGTAAGGCCATGGTTGATATAAATTACAAATCAATAAAAAACATACAGCATTTTTAAGCACCTCAGTATCCGTCGAAATAATACGCGACTAAACCGATTTTGATGGATTTAAACGATTAGGATCGGAATATGGATCTGGCATATAACTGCTCAACGCAAACAATCGCAGGCAAAGACCCTCGAAATGTCGCATCACGATGAAACCTGGATGGAGCACTTAAAGATAAAGAGGATTCAACACAATGCTGCTCCTCCTCTCGGAAGTGGGATTATCCAAGGCAAGAGATTACTGTTCCAAGAAATACTACGAGGCGATAGGATTCCTTCTTAAGTCGGCGGAGACGATGATCCCAACCTTTATCTGTCGAGATGCTATGATGCCTTTTGATGATAATGATGATTACGGGACTGCAAAGGGGGATGGCAATCGTGAAGACCGGAGAAGTGCTAGTTTAAAATATATTCATTAACGAGTATCTAAAGGTGACTGCGTATCTAATAAAGGGATTACTAAAAATCAATTATTCATGTTAACAGCGTCGCAAAACTGTAAAATTATTTTACATAGGTTATAAACAAGCTTTCTACAGGGCTATGTCATGATATATCCATTTTCTTTTTTACAGTCATATGCATCCAATCCAATTTGAGGAGTATTTCACTTGTACCAAACACGACACGATGCCAGGCACACGATGTACCAAATATACATATTGTTATAATAATATTATTACAGGGCTTCTAGATTTTAAGGATTCTTAATACAGTTGCATTTATGTAAAAAAAACAGCTCATGCTTGGGATCACAATCTTTTTTTGTTGTTCTACCAGGCACGGCACTTCTCTACACCGTGTGAAAATTAAATTTAAATAAAATATAATGAACAGATTACGACACAAAAACAACGTCCCTGAAAATCATGAGTGCCTTTGTATCACTGTAAAATAAAGTTCCATGTTCAAACGCTTAGTTTGATTACTGAGAAATATATACAAAGGGGTCAGGGAGTACTCAAACAATGTCTACCGTCAAAGCGTTGGAACTGTTGCAAGCTTGCAACCGTCAGATTATTCCAGAACTCAATCGCTTTCGTGTTGCAATGCTACTAATATTATAAAGCTGACTGAGAAGTTGTTTTGTTTGCTTGTGAGTTAGTTTAAACACGCTAATCTCAGGATCTTCTCCTGCTGCGGAAGGCTATTCTATTGGCTATATATCATTTCAGTTCTAGCTGCGATACCCAAGATTTTTGAGAAAGTATTGACAAAATACTCTTAAACTCCTTAAATAGCAGAAAAAAGGTATTGTTTAGGTATTTCAGTATTTTTAAATTTGAATAACCGTCTTTTTTGAAGACGGAAAAATAGCCTTTGACACCGTATCTGTTCCCATTCTTACACAAAGGCTAGAGCTTATTGGCGTCAGAGCTGTCCTTTCGTTTGAAGACTACCTCATTAATTATAACCACGTTAAACTTGCTTCGTGTATTAGTGACGAATGCTGCGTATAGGACGTAGTAAGGAGTTTTAGGCCTAGGCTAAGTGAAAAAAAATAACAGCGTCTCTATTATTACGTTATAAGATACAGGTCCTTGTAATATTTTTTTGGAAAAACTGGAATTATTTAATCTTTATTTTTCCAAACATAACCTAGTAAATAATATTTATTTAAATAGCACCCTGCCAACTTACAAAGCCTCTTACATTATTGCGGCAGTCACTCCATTTATTTATTTATTTTACAATTTTTGGAAGACTTACAGCTACAACGAGATTGATAATATTAATTTTCGTAAGTAAGAAGAGCTAAAACTACCAATAAGGTGGGAATATTAAAAATCGAAAGGGAGGGGCAGTTAACACGTATCAGAGGGCAATGCGGTGCCGTAACTCCAGTAATGTCATTTGAGGACGAGCGTGCAGCGAAACTCTCCCAAACACGACAAGGATGACACTTTTGTGTCATTCTGTATTAATGCAAATTGAACTAATGGAATTGAGGGACTGTTTCACCATCGACCAATTAGAATAGATATGGAACGTCATTTCGCATCAAGTAATGGCCAGATAACTTTACTGGTTATTTATTAAGATATTGTGAAACTGGCCGTAATTAAGTAATCCAATATGCCTTTTATTCTTTCGTTACACAGATTCGGCACACGTAGTGTAAAACTGGCTCAAGAATTTGGCATGTAATTGTTAATTTATGATATTAAATAATAGTCGATACGTCAGATCGCATTGTCGGCTCCGCAATTTGTACAAACTTATAAGTAAGCTATCAAACACCAGTAGGCACCAAGTTAGTAGTAAACTTTAACTTATCGTATTAATTTGATTCACTTATGAGTTCACTTTAGAGCATCTGCTCTACCTGTCTGAACCTTTGAGCCTTCAAAACGTTAAAAAAATGAGCAAGCAATTATAAAATGAAACATATAGGAATAAAAAGAATGACAAAAAAAATGTTTGCCATAACAGGAGATATCACGTCATATTCATATGCGCGATTGTTGGCGTGTGTTCGTGAAGTTTATAACATTCATGTTAAACGATTGAATTCTATGAACTTTGTGAAAGTAGTGACAACTAATGCAAAACGTGTGTTGGCATTAAGTTGCAATAATTATCTGGGGCCCGAACTTAACAGTGAAGTCGAAAATTTTATGACTATATTTTAATTAATGTATAAAGTATCTAAGCACGCTGGTTTCAAGGCGTCGCCGCTCCGAGGTCCCGGGTTCGATTCCCGGTCGGGTCAATGTTGAAATCAAAATTTTCTATATTCTCTCGGGTCTGGGTGTTGTGGTACCACCGTTGTGTCTGATTTCCATTACACAAGTGCATTTAGCTACTTACTTTGGGATGAGAGCAATGTATGTGATTGGTGTCCAATATTTCTTAATATTTAAAGGGTCTCGGTACGTAATTTCATTTAGCTCTTTGACCCTTTAAAAATGCTTGGACTAAAAGGCAAGTAATACGCTTAATTGGGACTTCGCCTGCAGGGCACAGGGGCGCTGGGGGAAGGCGAGAGCGGGTAGCGTGCGCGATGCACGCAGAAAGGATTCACCCGCCCGCGCCCGTGACGCACAATCGGTCTACCTATAGTATCTGATAGCCATTAGTAGTATATTTTTGACTAAGAATTTTAATCTTAAATTTCTGATAAACACTTCTGTCATCTATAGCTACATACTATGTTTGTAGAAATTAGTACCAGACCAGGTAATTGCTTCAAAGTGTTGTGTCAATCTGTTTGTGTTTTATTTCAAGCGATAACAAGGATTAAAAGGGCGTCATGCTTTTATGTGGTATTTGCAATATGCAATGAAATATCATTTAGAACTACATAAGTACAAGTGCAATCTAGTATCTTGCTACAGCTGAAGTAATTCAGATATTATTGACAAAATCTCTCCTATATTGGGTATCCCATTAGGGTTCCGTGGCCGATTGGCTAAAACGGAACCCGTATAGTTTCGTCAAATCTGTCTGTCTGTCTGACCTAAAACCGATTTTTTTTTTAGTTTAAACCTATGAGTCTATGGATAGGTCTTGTAAAATGACATCGAGGTTCCTAAAACCATTTTCCGTTAAAGTCTAACGTTTGACAGATATACGCTTCCAAAGTGGTTCCAAAGCGCATTTCCTTTCGCTTTAAAATTGACGGCAAATTTTCTATAATGGATCTATCGTAGTATGCACGGATATTATACTCGTATGTATTTATTAATTATATGTATTTATTAATTTGTTTTATTTTATTTTATTTGTGATATAAGTGTATTAGTTATATATTTTTATTCTTACTTCTATTATGTAACTATCTTTAAAGTATGATATTAAAATAGCAGCTATATTTTTGCACACCGTTTCTACCTCACTGATTAACGTTGTTTCCCTTTACCCAATGGTTGTCTGGAAGAGATCGCTTCCAGCGATAAGACCGCCAATATTGTACAAATGATTTGCCTGTATTGTTATTGTTTCTTGTGTCCTTACTTGTGCAATAAAGAATATTTATTATTATTATTATTATTATTACAATGGGCGTCCCCCCCCCTCTAATTTCCAAACTTAGAGTGTACATTTTGAAAAATTATATAATGTAGATCTAAATAAACACTTTCAACGACAACTGGTTTGAACAGGATCGAATTAGTAGTTTTTGAGATACGAGGGTCAAACTGAAAGTTCTTAGAACTGGCCACTTATAAACAATATAATAAAAAAAATATTCTAAAATTTGAAAATAGAACTCTTTGCCAATATTACTGAGTATATATTTCATTCATTTGTCATTTGTTTTACGATTTGGCGGCAAATTGAAAATTGTCTGTGTCACGTCAACATGAATTTAACACGAGAAAATTTTCGTGCAATGATTTTTTATGACTTTCGATGTCATTTAAGTCAACAAGAAAGTTATGATAGACTACGATTGGCCTTTCACGATGAAGCCCCATCTCGTGCGACTGTTTAAAACTGGTTTAATGAGTTTAAACGTGGTCGCACTAATCTCACTGATGATGTACGTGAGGGACGGCCTTCTACGGCGACGACTGAAAATAACATCTGTGTTGTGCGGCGTATGATAGAGACTGACAAAAGAGTGACCTATCAGCAGATTCGGACAAGCTTAGGCATCGGTATGAGTCAAGTGCACAAAATCCTCCACGAACATTTAGCGGTCAGGAAGCTTTGCGCCCGGTGGATACCTCATAATTTGACTAAGGCTCAAAAACTCCATCGTGTGGATTGGTGCCGTAAAATGATTGAAAGATTTAACGGAGGTGACTCAAATGCTGTGTTCGACATACTAACAGGTGACGAAAGCTGAATTTACTGTTATGATCCTGAAACCAAAAGACAATCTGCTCAGTGGGTGTTTCCTTTCGAGGAGTTGCCAACTAAAGTGAAGAGAGATCGAAGTGCGGGAAAAAAAATGGTGGCCTCGTTCTTTGGAAGGATAGGTCATTTCGCAACAATTGTGTTAGAGGATCAAAAAACAGTTTCTGCAGAATGGTACACTACCAATTGTTTGCCACTTGTCTTGGAAAAAGTTCGAGAGAAACGACCTCGCAGTAGGATCCTCCTTCACCACGACAACGCCTCGTCGCACACCGCCAAGCGAACGATCGACTATTTGGCGACATCAAACGTTGAATTACTGGGTCACCCGCCGTATAGCCCCGACCTCGCGCCTTGTGATTTTTATTTATTTCCAAAAATTAAAGAAAAACTTAAAGGAAAGCGGTTTATGAATGCTGAAGAAGCGGTGGCTGCGTATCGCGATGCCATTGAAGAGACCCCTAAGGACGAGTGGGCAAAGTGCTTTTCCCAGTGGTTCCATCGCATGCAGCGGTGTATTGACGTCAATGGACAATATTTTGAAAAGATATAATAAAACTAATAACTGGCTAATGTAATCAGTTTTTGATTTTCTAAGAACTTTCAGTTTGACCCTCGTACAACTCATTTTTAACAACCACTTTGTTCTTCATACAAACACTATGAAAATCAAAGTTATATTTGCTGTCAACAAAATATTGTTGTATTTTAGCTCAGTGGAAGTAAGTGGAATTCTCTAATTCAGTTAGAAGTTGACACGGAACGCTCAGTGCGCGAATCTAAGTGCGAGTAGGATTCGCGCACTCAGCCGGTTATTTTTGATAATTCCAAATGAGTTAGCAGTTGATCAAATATATATGTGTCATTGACATTTGCAAATGCGAATGTTTAGTTTTTGTTCAAATTTGGCTCTAAATGTTTTTGGTTGGTGGCATGACCTTTATTAAACTAAGATACAATAACATTATTTAAACATGTACTAAAGTGCGTGTCACAGTGAAGATTGACCATAATGCTTATGCTTGTGTAGAAAAAGTAAGAAATTAATTGCTTTTGATTTTATTAAAAGCGGGAAGCAACTATGAAATTTTGTGAATACGAATATGAAAAATATGCGCACATCCCCGCATACGAATACTCGTTCCATCACTAGTGATTTTTGGAAGATAATTACAATAAAGACAAACGATTATAATTCAAAGAGGGGTGATAGGAGTAAGTTTATCAAGTAGAAAGAACGAAAAAAGTAACAAAGCTATGCTTTATTACTATGTCCTTCCTACAGCGTAATCGTGTCTCCGGTTTTTTAATTTTCCACCTAACGCTTTGAAAACTTGCACCGTAGTTTCCTCGCTTTCTAAGACTTCAGGACACCGATAGCTGCCTTTGCAAGACGATTCTTATCAATAGAATCACGTTCTTGACTTCTTTTTAGTGACCCTGAGTGATCTGATAGCACGTTCCTACTTCTGGCTGACTTCACTTCTTACGGATTGTGCTTTAAAGTGAGCTTTTAATTGCAAATCAGTACTAGTACATATCTTTTTGAGCACGGCAACATTGCAAAGGGGTAGATACTGTTTGCCTTTTCAATAATTAAAAGTCAGCGCTTCTATGATAAAAAACAGCCAAGTGCAAGTCGGACAAAAAGGGTTTAATTAAGTATTTATCTTAACATCAATTTATTGCCCTTAAATGTCCTTTAAGTCATGGTTAAAATAATAAAAATACCTGGTGGGGGTAGGTTTATTTCTTTTGAAATTAAAATATCCTAGCTAGATTATGAGACGAGACCTGTTATACCTTTTGATAGCGTTTAGTTTCAGTTTCATATCTTGACGCATTTCGGATAATAAATTGAAAATTAACATAAAAATCACTTTCCTTTAAGATTAAGTATGTCTTTATTTGCGAGAACAAAGCGAAAAAAAAAATT
The DNA here is from genome assembly GCA_963924145.1 of Pyrausta purpuralis. Lineage (NCBI taxonomy): Eukaryota > Metazoa > Arthropoda > Insecta > Lepidoptera > Crambidae > Pyrausta > Pyrausta purpuralis. The sequence goes on along the minus strand of OZ001647.1, from coordinate 12,466,545 downwards.
TTTTTTGAAGTCGAGTCCATTCTACCAATAAGATTGTATTTCTGTATGATTGTAGGTTTATTTAAAAAGTATTTATGTAAGTATATGTAGTTCATTCATTATGTTTTATTTTTATTTTACGCCGCCTCATCTGTTTCTTTCTCACCCAATGTTGACTGGGAGAGAATGCTTGAAAGCATTAAGTCCGCCATTTGTACTGCATTTTGTTTGTGCAATAAAGAATATATAAATAAATAAATAAAAGATGGTATTTTTACATAATCATGTAATTGAATAATTAAAGACCAACCTTTTCAGTGACAGTAGACGCCATCTCGGTAACCTTCTGTGTGGCGATCTCCCCATACCGCACAGCGCTCTCTGTGGCGGTCTTGGCCACCTTGGTCACTGAAGACGCGAACATCGACCAGCCCTGGAAGAGAGAAAAACGTTAGGAGAAGTAAAATAGGCACAGAACAGAAAAAGAAGTGTCGTTATACTTTTACTGTTTTGAGTTAGCTCCCTCGCCTCCCGAATAGCCTAAAGCTTTTCTCAATAAAAAAGCTATCCAACATAAAAACATTTTTCGAAAAGGTCCAGTAGTAGTTCCTGTTCCATTACCATTAGCGCGTTCAAACAAACAAACTCTACACCTTCATAATATAAGTATAGATTATCCTATGGTTCACCAAAATCTGAAGTTCACGACTTCGGAAATGCTTCTGTTAAAGAACATATACAAAAGTCATGTGGAACCTACAAACAAAGATTGGAACACTCTAGAAATAGCAAGGACACCCATGAATACGGACAATAATGTATTCCGTCTGAAAAGGTCAAGACTAGGTTATATTTGAGATTAAAGCTACATTTATGAGATGTCGCATCATAGGACGTGTTTTATCTCCAAAAATATAAATAAAATAATAATAATTAAAGCGGTCTGGCTGATCGTAAAAAGAGAGAGAAAGGCAATTCTTATTTGAAAACAAATGAATACATAATGTTGGTGACAATTGTTTTTCATATCATAACAAAGACGTTTGGAAAGGCGCGCATTTTAGGCCTGGTTACGTATTCATACGACATGACGAGAAAAAAATCCTTGATCAACAAAATTTCGGTAAAAGCATTTTGTATGTTACCACGTAATAGCAAATAAAATACGAATATCAAAGGCTTAGTAACACAATTAATGCGTAATATTTACTTAGTAGAACGAAAAAGACACACTGACGTGACATCGCGTGTAGAAGGATCGAAGTGACAAGGAAGGCTTTAATTTTTTAGTTAAGCTTTAAATAATTTATTGAACACTTTTAAAGTTACAAAGTTGATACAATATTCGAGTGCGGTTTTTACTTAAAAGGCGTAGTGCATGGTTATGCAATAATCCTGGGGCAAACACTGGTTGGTAAAGGTTATAAAACAACTTTCTAAACAGATATGTAAAAAAGTGAAATTCACGCATCAAGGGCCGTTGACGTTTTACTTTTATAAAAAAAACTAGCGGACCCAGCGAACTTTGATTCACCCCCCACCTCGTTTTGCCCGGCCTCGTCCCGCCCAGCCAGGTAATTAAAGAAAAATGTTAAAGGTGGACAACCCTTATCAGTAAGGGGTATGAAAAATAAATGTTGGCCGATTCTCAGACCTACGAATATGCTCACAAAATTACATGAGATTTGGTCAAGCCGTTTCGGAGGAGTACGGGAACGAACATTGTGACACGAGAATTTTATATATAAGATTTAGTATGTCCTTATCAGTATTCTTAGAATAAGACAATCAATTGTTAAATAACAAACAGCGTTAATACACAAGAGAGCGAAAGTACGTGAAAGCCTTCGACACACCGGATGTCCTGTAGTACAAGTAGTTCGGATGGATGACGCAAACAGATTGGACGCCATTTGATGTGCGTACGATGAACGAGACTTCACAATAAAAGTTATCTATAATTGGTACTTAGCTAACTTTGAAGAGGCGGCGAGAAACGCCTCTGATAGGTTGCGACGATAGTCAACAAATTATTTTCATATCGGTCCAGTAGTTCATGAGATTAGCGCGTTCAAACAAACTCTTCAGTTCTATAATATAAGTATAGATAGAGGATGAATTTGAATTGCAATGCCCACCTCGATTACCTGGCACTTAAACTGCTAAAAACAGCAGAGGCAGCAGCTTTTTTGTTTGCCTTCGCAATGTCTTTGCTGCATCAGACGTGAGCTAAGTCCGAGGTGTAACCACTGCTCATTCGATGAGGACACTGCTTAGCATAACCTGGAGATGTGCCCAGCTTAAGCCCAGCTGAGCGCGAGAACCTTAAAAATACGTCGGGAGCGACCGGCGAGCGGTGCGGCGGTCTGGCACGGCATTTGACAAATCCAGGGGGGAACATACATTCCCCTTGAAGCAAGCGAGCCACAGCCAGTTTATTTATTTTTTCGAAATGGGTTTACTCTTGACTCTAGCCTAGACTTAATTGGACATGGGGCATTTCTTACAAGAGCTAACACCTTTGGGTGAGCGGGCGTCACTTTGCTTATAAGCGCTATTTTCTACCAAATGCAGCAATTGTCGGGGAAAGGACGTTGAATTAAATCGTTAAATATCTTACTTTGTATTTTCAAACCGCGCTAAATAGGAGCAAACTAAATATTAATTGTATTAATTATTATGTATTGATAATTTAATATTTTTTTGTAAAATGCTGTGTCTTGCTGCTTGGTGTATTTCTCTGATCAAACATGAAACGACTCTGGGGCAGCTTACAGCTGTCTCCTTTATGGTTCGCCCTTAAATTCTTACACAAAAAAATAATATTTGCTCTCCAAAAAAATTGAATCATTAGGAGCCTGTGAAATAAGTTCAATTTGGGCATAATATTAATGTTATTTTGACGCATTTTGAGTGTTTCGTCAGGCAATCATCAGAGAGGCAAATAAAGTAAATGGAAAAATGTAATAATCTGTATTGTCCAATTACGGCCTAGCGGGATAAATCACATCGCTCGAATATACAGGCTGTCCCGTAAGTATTAGTCGTCCAAAGGAAATTCGTAAATGAATTAGGTCATGATCTATCAGTATAGACCATTAAATTATTATCCCTTTGGAATAGAACGACAAAAGCGAGATGCCACTAGCAGCAAACTCTGTGATAAAAAGAAATGGGTAGCAGAACCATTTTTGTCAGATGTCAAACAGTTGACCGCCCTGCATAAGCTCGCTGAAAATTACGTGCATTTGATTTTTTATATTTAAAATTGTGTATATTTTGGGGAAATAATGCGTCTGAAACATGGTGACTTGATCGGTGATTGATTGTTATGCATTACAGCGGCATAAACCCAACAAATAATCATTTAACAGGTAGATTAGTCTAAATCGAAGCCTCTTATTATACGACTTATATTTACAAATGCGCTTCAAATTTAAAGTACGCAGTTTGATTATTCTATTCTACAAACGGTAATTTACGTAAAAAATAAAGACAGAATAACACAGGGAATGTATATCGACGAATATTTTGTATAATGAAATAACATTTAGTTTTACACTAGAGCGGCATGTTCAAAATTTTGTGTCGACTGTTTATCATGCAGTTAACTACTATATTTAACTTAGGAACATTGTTATAAATCACCTGATCGAAAGGTTATCTCATTTAAAGCTACAAATGTTACTTACTTATGTTAGTTACTGACATCTTAAATCGGTTTCGTTTGACAGCTTTTACTTGTCCTTCTATTCCGATAGGAATATTAGTTTTATGGTATAGACCAAGATGGGTTTAGAAAAGTCTCTGGTTTTTCATTCCACTACCACGACACGTAATGTTATTCTGCATACTTCAAATTTTAATATTTATTTATTTTTTCATAGTTGAACTATGCAGCCAAAATCATTATGCATCAATAACTTTAATACTTTAGACTATAATTATAAAATAACAATATTATGATTTTTATGACCCCAATATAAAAAACGAACAAGACACTTTGTGTCCTGTAACAGCATAAATCTTGGAAATTTAATGCTAATCACAAAAAAAGTTATAAAAATGAAGAAAAATTTGTAAATAAACAAACAGCAAAATATATATATAAGTCTGTCATAGTAATTAACTACACAAGCGAACCCAGATGATTTACCTAAATGTGAAATTTCAACATCGAAACGAGGCAGCGGCGCCGGCCAGACGCAACCCGATCGCCACTGCTGACACTGCAACGGACAGCCCGCGCGTCACCGACGCGATTCCACGATTTCTACATTTTAACGTTGAGACACTCATTATCTAGCATCGATAGGGTCAACTCATGTAACTAGTTTTATTTTAAATAAATTACTTTTAGACCAATTTTGGTTTTTCTTGAATCCTCCGACCGCGACCTCCATATTTGGCGCAGTCGGTAGGATACTCAAGCCGCCTTGAGTTTAGATTCACTAGGGTATTCACAAATCGGTATCCGTGTGAAATCGCTATCGTCGCGAGCGATCGTGCGTCCTTGGGTATCCCGTATAAGAAGAACCTGGAGTAGTGGCTGGAGGATAAATCAAGACATCGATTTCAAGAATACCAGAATGCAGTTTATGTAAGTACGCTGAAATCGTTTCTGTGTTGCTTCCTTTCTATTCCTTAGTTTCCATATTTTACCACCATTTTTCACCCTAAGCAAACTACCCCTATAGGGCCTGCTCGATCTAGACAAGCCCGTAGGTTAGATTTAGATACGAATAGGAATATTAGTGTAGACTTAGATAATTCATTTCTTAGTTTAGAGGATTCTGTGAGCTCTGAGAGTCCAAAAAATCCTATAATGGCCGATGTAGATACCATTTTTAAGGCCTTGCGCCTAGTGCCTGAGTTTGACGGCAACCCGCATATCTTGCCGCGATTCATACACCTGTGCGATCAAATCGCAGCCGAGTATACAGAGCAAAATCCTGGTAACGCTTTAGCTAACCTTTGCCTAGTTAACGGTATCCTAAATAAAATTACTGGACCCGCCGCACGAATAATAAATTCAAACGGCATTGCTGAAGATTGGAATAGCATTAAACTTGCATTAATTAATAATTTTTCTGACCAAAGGGACGAGACCGCCCTTTATAACGACCTTATGTTAGCAACTCAGGGTAGTAGTTCGCCACAAGAGTTTTATGATCGGTGTACAAATTTATTCAGCACAATCATGACTTATGTAACTTTACACGAAAGTGTCGCGACTACAGTAGAAGCGAAGCGCGTGCTATATAAGAAACTAACAATGCAGGCATTTGTACGTGGATTAAAAGAACCCTTAGGGTCCCGCATCCGGTGCATGCGTCCTGATAGTGCTGAAAAGGCCCTTGAATTTGTGCAAGAGGAATTGAATGTAATGTACCTACAGAATCGTAACGAATCAGTAGATAAAAAGTCACTAGTGCCACAGTTGCATAAACCTATGCAGGCAGCATCCCTGCCCGTCGGGTTCAAACCATTCAATTACTCGACACTGGCCCCACCTATGTCTAATTTTAAGATTTCACAGCAGCCAATGAAACCTAATTTCAATCACCAAAATTACCCAGTTTCGTATAGGCCAGTAGGTATGCCTTCGCGTACGCAACAGATCTTTCGTGCGCAGCCCCCTAATTATAACGCGTATCAGAATAGGTTCCAAATGCCGCCGCGTAATAATCCATCTAACCCTGGCCCTAAGCCTATGAGTGGCGTTAGCCACTACGCTGTAAAAGAAAGACCGACCTTCAGTCAACCAATTGGTCACGATTGGCAAAAATACGGTAACCCGCCGCCATCCAATTATTTTAAGACTAGGGAGATGAACTTAAATGAATGTGCTAACTATTATCAACCCGAATATTACAATTATGAGCCCGAAAACTATTATAACGTATTTAGCCACCCGGAATACGAGTACTTTGACGCGGAACCCGTGTATTATTTAGAGCCATCCCATGAGTCATCTTATGAGACGGCCCCAGCCTCCAGTAGCGAGCCTGAGCCATCTACCAGCTCTGCTCAAGAGCAGGATTTTCAGAATCGCGGGACGTCACACACTTTAAAATAGAATTAAATATGCAATGTCAACGGCAGCTTCCTTTTATACAAATTTCAGATCCGCCCTTGAAACTGTTGATAGATACAGGCGCGAATCAATCGTTTCTTAGTCCGGAAGCTGTAGAGAGATTCTATGATTACGTGCCCTTAAATTTTGATCCTTTCGAGGTCACCAATGTCCACGCTACTACGCGTAATAATTATTCTATCACTATTCCCTGTTTCAAGGAATTCCAAGAACCCGATAGTGATATTAAATTATTCATTTACAAATTCCACGAATTTTTCGATGGCCTTATTGGTTTAGATCTTTTAGAAAAATGGGAAGCTAAAATCGATCTTAAAGACAAACATTTAATTACGCGTAATTCGATCAATGAAATTTCTATGCATAACTCTAAAAACGTAAATCTTTATGAAGACGTTATCCCCGCGAACTCCACCAAATTAGCCAAAATTCCAATTAACCTTCATGACGGTGACGCCTACATTAACGAACAAATCTTATGTAACTGCGTAATTACTGAGTGCCTAACTAAAGTTAAAAATAGCCGAGGTATTGTAGAGATAAGAAATCCCACTACGCATGATGTAATTTTTTCTATGGACCGCGCCGTTCAAGGGGAGATCTATAATGTTCAGTGCAATCGAATCTTAGATGCTACGGATCGCTCATGCGCTACAAGTGTGCTACGGAACTCTCATACTACGAATAAAATTCGTGACGTAAATGCTACGGAAACACTTAGCGCTACGGATCATACGCGTGCTACGAACATATCGCGTAACCTCCATACTACGAGAAATGATGCGCGTCATAATGCTACGAACTTAAATAGTCACTCTACGGATTCTTTGAGTGCTACGAACGAGACGCGTGACGCACACGCTACTTATAGGAATGAGCCGGTACATTCGAATGCTACGAAACTTAGTAGCCGTGCTACGGACGTTCTCTCTCGGCTACGAACCGATCATTTAAATCCCGAAGAGCGCGCTAACCTAGAAACACTCTGCGCGAAGTATGCCGATATTTTTTATATAGACGGTGAGGCTCTGACCTTCACTAATAAGATAAAACATCAAATTAAGACCACGGATGAGACACCAGTCTACACAAAAAGCTATCGGTATCCTTACGTTCATAGGGATGAAGTTAGAGATCAAATAGAAAAAATGTTGAACCAGGGAATCATTCGCCCTTCAGAGTCTGCCTGGAGTTCCCCGATATGGATTGTCCCTAAAAAGGCTGATGCCTCCGGAAAGTCTAAGTGGCGTTTAGTCGTCGATTTTCGTAAATTAAATGAGAAAACTTATGACGATAAGTACCCCATTCCAAACATCAATGACGTCCTTGATAAATTAGGCAACTGCCAATACTTCTCAACTCTTGACCTTGCAAGTGGCTTTTATCAAGTAGAGATGCACCCAGACGATATTCCTAAGACCGCGTTCAACGTAGAGAACGGACACTATGAATTTTTGCGCATGCCAATGGGTTTAAAAAATTCACCCTCCACCTTTCAACGTGTCATGGACAATGTCCTGAGAGACCTTCAGAACACCGTTTGTCTAGTCTACCTTGACGATATCGTCGTTTTTAGTACCAGCCTTCAAGAGCACATTGTCAACCTTGAAAAAGTATTCTCAAGATTACGCGATTCTAACTTCAAAGTCCAAATGGATAAATCCGAATTCCTTAAATTAGAGACAGCTTATTTAGGTCACATTATTACCAGAGACGGTATCAAACCGAACCCTGACAAAATTGGAGCCATTCAGAAATATCCCCTACCAAGGACACCTAAAGAAATTAAACAGTTCTTAGGTCTCGTTGGGTACTATAGAAAGTTTATACCGGACTTTGCGCGTATTACTAAGCCTCTTACGCAATGCCTCAAGAAAGGTAGGAAAATCGTAGCTAATTCAGAATACATTAACTGTTTTGAGAAATGCAAACAACTCTTAACCAACGACCCCATTTTACAATATCCGGATTTTTCGCGAGATTTTATACTAACCACGGACGCTTCTAACGTAGCTTTAGGTGCGATTTTATCTCAAGGCACTATAGGCGCGGATCGACCAGTCTGTTACGCGTCGCGAACTCTTAATGAAAGCGAGATGAACTACAGCACTATTGAGAAAGAACTGCTTGCGATAGTGTGGGCTACTAAATATTTTAGGCCTTATCTATTCGGACGAAAGTTCAGGATCGTTACGGACCATAAGCCATTGCAATGGATTATGAACCTTAAAGAGCCGAACTCACGTTTGACTAGATGGAGACTCAAACTATCCGAGTACGATTTTACTGTAGTTTACAAAAAAGGTCAATCTAACACTAATGCTGATGCCCTTTCGCGTGTCGAAATACACAACGAGGAAACGAGTTCTATGGCTGTTAACGCATCCGAACAACTTACATGTGCTGCTAACTCGTCGACAGCATCCGTGCACACCAGCGAAGAGGACCCGATTCTCGAAATCCCGATCGTAGATGAACCGCTCAATAGATTTAACAGACAGATTGTCATATCGGTAGTCGGTGATATTAAGAAACGGCCCTCTATTTCAAAACCCTTTGACACTCATTTAAGAACAGCTGTACAAGTATCCCAATCCAATTTAGAAAATGATATCGTAAGCCTTGTTAAAGAATACGTCAATCCGAAAGTTAAGACCGCTTTATTAATTAATCCCCCGTTAGCAATGTATGATATTATCCCGATTGTTCAAAGTAAATTCAAAAACTCCACTATGAACTTAGTACTAGCTAAAATTGAAGTCGAGAATATAAAAGATTATCTCAGGCAGCAGGAGATAATAAAACAGTATCACGAAGGTAAAACAAATCATCGTGGTATAAATGAATGTCATCTTGCTCTCTCTCGTCGTTTTTATTGGCCTAAGATGAAAGATGAAATCACAAAATTCATTAACAACTGTATCATATGTGGCCAAGCCAAGTATGATCGACATCCAATAAAACCACAGTTTAATGTCGTTCCTCCCGCTACCAAACCATTTGAAATCGTACACATAGATTTACTCAGCATCCATGGTGAAAAATTCTTAACTATTGTAGACGTGTTCTCAAAGTATGCGCAAGCATACCACATTCGCGATGGTACAGCCATCACCATCCTTCAATCACTTCTAAAGTTTTGCACCCATCACGGTCTACCTTTAACCATAGTTTCCGATAATGGTACGGAATTCACCAATCAACTTTTTAGTGAGTTTGTTAACCTTCACAAAGTAAACCACCATAAGACCTTGCCCTACTCACCAAATGATAATGGTATAGTTGAGAGGTTTCACTCCACCTTGTTGGAACATCTTCGCATCCTAAAATTAAAGCATAAAAGTGAAGATGTAGTTAATCTTGTTCCTTACGCAATTTTAGCATATAACAGCTCAGTTCACAGTTTCACCAAATGTAGGCCTTACGATATTATCACTGGGCATTTCGACCCGAGAGATCCCTTAGAGATAGATTTATCTAAGCATCTTATGCAGCAGTATATACAGAATCATCGAGAGCAGATGAGATTCGTTTATGACATCATAAATGAATCCACTCTTCCTACTCGTACTAATATAGTAACTAATCTGAATAAAAACCGCGAGCCAGAGGTTGAATACCAGCCTCACCAACGTATCTTTGTTAGTAACCCGCTCGCTAGCCGCCAAAAGTTAGCACCTAGGTACAGTCACGACACAGTTATAGCAGATCTACCCATACACATCTATACCTCGCGTAGACGAGGCCCTGTTGCTAAAAATCTTCTTAAGAGAGTACCAAAAAGTGCCCAATTGTTACAGGGTACTACTGGTCCTGACTGCATACGTGCTAATATCCAGAGGGATGACTCAGGGGATAACACTTGAGAGCCTCGATGAGGGTCCCGGGCTGCTACCTTTTCGCCTCGGTGCCACCAGGCTTACTACGCACTATCATTCCTTTATCCAATACGTAGATTTAAAAGATATCAGTACTAAAATTTATCTCTTACAAGATCAGCTAGTAGATTTTAAACATAGATTAAGCAATGATACTTATGTCCTTTATGAACTCCAAATAGACTATCTTTCCTCTAAATTGCTAAAAGTCATCAGTCAGTTAGATACGCTAACACCACGTCGCTCAAAGAGAGGTCTCGTTGACGGATTAGGTTCAATAATTAAGAGTATAACCGGAAATTTAGATACTTCAGATGCTCAGAGATATGATAATGCTATTAAAATTCTTCAGAAAAGTAACGACGAAATAGTTCAAGAATTTAACAATCATGTAAGCTTAAGTAAAGAATGGATGGTCCAGCATTCCAATGTTATTGATAAGTTAGTTGATAATCAGGCTAAGATAAACGAAACACTAGAATTAATTTTAAATAGCGAAGCTCATAAAGAATCGAGTCTTATAAAATATGCAAAATTTGCTCAGTATCTCGTTATTATAACTGAAAATATCGATGATGTGTTAGGAGAACTAAACAGGATTGAAAATATATTAGCTTTTATTCATGCTTCAACCTCGCATCATTCGATGTTAAGCATTGATATATTAAGTCATATGATTGAACGATTAGTAAAGATCTATGGCAAAGAACAGGTGTTAGAATTAGAATTTAGAGAATACTATGATATCGTAAAACCGGGCTATTACTATTCAGATAATCGGATAGTTATAATTTTTAAGATACCGATATTCAGTAATGATAGTTTTGACTTATATAAGCTCTCAATAGCTCCTAATAAGAATAGACAGGCCCTTATCCCTCCTTTTCCTCTAATAGCAACTAACAGAAAAGGTTACGCGTACATAGAGGCTGAATGCCCGAAGTATAACAACTGGTACCTTTGTGGAGAGAAGACCAATTACCAGCTACGCCAGGATCCAGACTGCATCCAGGGACTTATTGCAAATCAATACATCGACAAGTCCTGCGAGATTGTGACTGTTACCCTGTCAAGAATAGCAATGGAAGAGCTGGACGAGAAACACTACGTGATATCATTCCCCAATTCCACGAGAATACACACACTCTGTGGGAAAGAAGATTACGACATCCTCAATGGAAGCTACCTTGCAACTGTTCCTGCGAATTGCTACTTATACACTCCCGAGTTTACGATCACCAACGCCTACGATCAAGTCGAAGGTCAACCCCTGAAAATAATGAAGCTTACATACGACATGGACTCGCTGCCTGGAGACAAACCTCGAATTCATCTTAACTCCATCGACCTTAGACGACTACATGATGTTCAACAAAAAGTAATCACAGAACCTGCAGTACGGATAGACCAAGCTTCAACGGAATCTGCAATCTACCACACAACGATCCCGGTGTACGTCATGCTATCGACTACACTTGCTCTCGTCATGTACCTACTCACAAGACATTATAAGATGCTGCAGCGCAAATCTGAGAAGTCTGCTCCCGAAGACAAAACCTATGAAGATCCTGAAAAACCCGCAACCCATACGCAGCAACCGTCACTATTCACTCAGCTTCGGCTTCAGAAATAGGTGACGTTCTGAGGGGGGAGGTGTCATAGTAATTAACTACACAAGCGAACCCAGATGATTTACCTAAATGTGAAATTTCAACATCGAAACGAGGCAGCGGCGCCGGCCAGACGCAACCCGATCGCCACTGCTGACACTGCAACGGACAGCCCGCGCGTCACCGACGCGATTCCACGATTTCTACATTTTAACGTTGAGACACTCATTATCTAGCATCGATAGGGTCAACTCATGTAACTAGTTTTATTTTAAATAAATTACTTTTAGACCAATTTTGGTTTTTCTTGAATCCTCCGACCGCGACCTCCATATTTAGTCTGTAAACATTACCATCAGTATTTAAAATGACATGTAGGCATACAATATACTCGAAGATATAATGTGTAAATTTTCGAGATAAAGCCTAAGGGGATTGGTAGACCTGTAACGGCGCGTTGCCATTGTTCTTATCGGTTATTTATCATTGGATGACTATGTATGTTATGAAGGGACAGCTCAGGGTAGACAGTCTGTATCATCTCATTAGTCATCACAACCTCCAATATGTCATAGATGACCCAAAAATCATGTTGTCTTTCGGAATAGTGGAAACGAGCTCTAAGTGAGTAACTTACGACTATTTATAACATGGTCATAGCACGCAAAAAACACTTACATGTAGCGACATCGATGATCAACCATTGTCACTACATTTCAACGCAACACGTTGACTCGGCTCGACGCGACTAGATGGCGCTGTAGTCGAAGTATGGAGACTGAACCGCGATATTAAAGAATAAACCAAGACGGTGATCAGCCGTCCTAGGTCCCCGGCCATAACACCCGGTCGGTAGGAAGCGCTTCCCTTTGCCTTCCTAACACAGTTGCGTACAGTTTAGTACAGTAAGGCCAAATAAATGTTCAAAAATAAAATATAAAAAAATGAAAGGAATAAATTGTATGTACCTATAAGATATCTATAATAATACTATAAAGCTGAAGAGTTTGTTTGTTCGTTTGAACGCATTATTCTCAAGAACTACTGGTAAGATTTGAAAAACAGAATTGAACTATTTTTAAAGGTGTTCTGCACACGGCTATTTATTACTAAAATAAACATATTCAGTTTTTTAACGATTTTATTTTGAACAAAATTGCCCTGTAATTTCAATAAATACCTTTGAATCTATCACAGTTTTAAAATAACTTCGCACAAAAATAATGCTCCCAGCGTGTACAGCGTGCGCTTGTGCTAACCGCTATGGTTGCTTGTTCTTATAATGATATAATGATACAATACGTTTTGCGTCAAATTTTTTTACGGAAAATCCAAAATTTACGCGGGGAACTGATAGTGCATTTCAGTGCAATGCACCACGAACATCAATTGATGTTAAGATTTTGATGTAAATATTTTGCTATGCAATTATATTTCTGTCAATCAGAAGAATTAGAATCCGATTATTTTTCTGTACAAAATGCTGATTTTTTGATATGCAGTTAAATACTACACTTAATAAATATTGTGCAACGCAAGAATGTATCAAACATGGAGGGAATATGAGCCATGTGATTGCTTGCGCCGCCTAATCATAGCTTTGCCTTATTCATAGTAAGTCGATTTTCAAAAAGCTATCACGAGGTGGTATTATTTATTAAAGCGCATATTTCTTTATTTTCCTGACACGCCAATCATCGTATCATTTTCTTTGTAAAAAAATGACTAGACGGTATTAAAAATGTATATTATAAGGGGTTTGCAGAGTGATGTATTGTTGACAGGTTAAAATATTTTTAAACTGATTCGATTTGATTCGAACCGTAACTTTTGATAGTTTAAATGAAATATTTCGTGGCACAGTTAAGAATTTCGATGCTGGTATAATCTTATATCTATATTAATAATTTCGTCAAGGGGTACGGTAGACTCGATCGAAACCTTATATGAATAACATAACATAAAAATATATTGATTTCGAGTCGACGACATATATCCGCAAAATTCGGATTATGGAGAATTTCGTTAAATTCTAATAGCACTGACAAACAAACCGCAGTCGCCATTGACAAGTTGACAAGGCGTATAGTGCATAGATATGACAGATAGATTGGAAAGCCCTTATAAAGTTTGGGGAAGCAACCTGTGGTGTCGCTGGCGTCGTTTTATTTTTCTTTTATGCGGATTATATACAGGCAAAGGTATAAAATCATCACACATTAATTAAGTTATACTATTTTAATTCTCATTTACAACCGGCTTAGATATTTATTTGTATTTATGTATTTATAACCGGTAGAGAATGCCATTCGGCATTAATTCCACCTTATGTTATGCAATAAAGTTGAATTAATACGTTTTTTATTTTTTTATCATGTAGTCACAGAGAATAATCAAAAAACAAGAAGTGTTTATTTTTGTAAAAAGCGAAGCCAATTTAGCGTTTTAATGGTTCGTGGATATATTCGAATCTAGCGCTTAATGCACCGCTGTCAGCGCTGATTAGATGATTTTTATTTTTAAAATTAGTAAGTACTCATCTACCCGCCAAAGTAGAGAAAGAGACTGACAAAGCGGTTTACAGAGAATAAACCTCAAAAGTTGTTTTGTTAATTTATGTTAGTTTAGTTAGAATGTTAATTTAAAATGAAAATTATTTGTGTAAAAAATATTGCGGTTTTTATTTAATATATATTTTTAACACAATGAACGAAGCTACACGAAAATATTCCTTGAGAACTGATGACTACAGAAATATTTACCTACATTGTGTACCTAGATGTGTATTATGAGTCACATTTCACCCGAGCGGGGCCGGGTTTTCGTCTAGTATATATAAAACTAGACGAAAACCCGGCTCCGCTCGGGTGAAATGTGACTCATAATACAAATCTAGGTACAAAATGTAGGTAAATATTTCTATTGTCATCGGTTCTCAATGAATATTAAAGGCAAGCCATGGATTCGTGTAGCTTCGTTCATTGTGTTTAATAAATATATTAAATAAAAATTGCAAAAGTTTTTACACAAATAATTTTTATTTTAAATCAACACTCTAACTAAACTAACATAAATTAACAAAATATATAACTTTTAAAGTTTATTCTCTGTAAACCGCTTTGTAAGCACTCAGTCTCTTTCCTTACTTTGGCGGGTAGATGAGCACTTACTAATTTTAAAAATAAAAAATCATCTAATCAGTGCTGACAGCGGTGCATTAAGCGCTAGATTCGAATATATTCACAAACCATTAAAGCGTTAAATCGGCTCCGCTTTTTACAAAGATAAACACTTCTGGTTTTTTAATTATTCTCTGTAAGTACCTACATGATGAAAAATTAAAAAAACGTATTTATTTAAATTTATTGCATAACATAAGGTGGAATTAATGCCGAATGGCATTCTCTACCTAAATACAAATTAATATCTAAGCGTAGCGTATAAGGTTTCGATCGAATCTACCGTACCCCTTGACGAAATTATTAATATAAAAAAAATAGGGCGTCACTTAAAATGTAAGCCGGTTGTTAATGAGAATTAAAATATTATAACTTAATTAATGTGTGATGGTTTAATACCTTTGCCTGTATATCATCTGCATAAAAGAAAAATAAAACGACGATAGCGACACCACAGGTTGCTTCTACAAACTTTATAAGGGTCATAAACGCTCCAAGAGCTTTCCAATCTATATCTGTCATATCTATGCACTATACGTCTTGTCAATGGCGACTGCGGTTTGTTTGTCAGTGCTATTAGAATTTAACGAAATTCTCCATAATCTGAATATATTGATTTCGAGTCGACAACATATATCCATGTTGTCGA
The DNA here is from genome assembly GCA_963924145.1 of Pyrausta purpuralis. Classification (NCBI taxonomy): domain Eukaryota; kingdom Metazoa; phylum Arthropoda; class Insecta; order Lepidoptera; family Crambidae; genus Pyrausta; species Pyrausta purpuralis. Next base: position 12,451,153 of record OZ001647.1, on the reverse strand, counting down.
CTCGAAATCAATATATTTTTATGATTTGCTATTCATATAAGGTTTCGATCGAGTCTACCGTACCCCTTGACGAAATTATTAATATAGATAGAAGATTCTCGTGTCACAATGTTCGTTCTCGTACTCCTCCGAAACGGCTTTACCGATTCTTACCAAATTTTATATGCGTATTCAGTAGGTCTGAAAATCGGCTACTACCTATTTTTCATACCCGTAAGTGCTAAGGGTTGTTCAGCCTTAATTTCTTTATTTAATTTTTGGGCGTTTTTTTTATTTCATAATGTGGCATTAAAAATACATACAACACTAAATTTCTACTTTTTTATCACCAACCCCTATTTTTATAGCCATTTTAACCGAACTTGAAAAAGAAGCAGAAATAAATTAGGTGCACAGACTGGGTCAAAGTGGTCTAAGGTGCCGTTATATGAATCCGATGTCCGTGATTTCTAATTAAGATGATTGCAGGTGTTGAGGTGACATGATTCAGTAGGTGCCTCCAAGATTGAATAACAAAATCATTGACATTGTCCGAAACAAGTATGTGGAAGCGGTTTAGTAACCGCGAAGGTACCAGTGATTTGCCAGGAATTGGGTGATGACAGAAACAGGTTTGATTATACAGAAATATTTCACCAGCTGCTTGAAGGTTGGTATTAAGTTTGTAAGTTGGTAGTAAGTTAGACCTCGATCGCACCTAAAGTACGGTGTGGATAAGGTCTAGGGTGGTGCATATCTGCTAGTAGCAACCTTTTCACTCTTGGCTTGGGCCTTGATCCACGCAAACTCTATAAGGCACCATAACAGCAAAGCGATTGTGAGTTTGAATTCTGGAGTTTTGTATCCTTCATTTACTGGTCGGACAATATAACGCGTTGCAGCTGGAGGTTATATGAATATTCACAAGCTCGTACAATGGCGAGAAATTTGACCTGATACACTGAACAGCAGTTGTGAAAGAAGTTACACAACTGTTGTTCAGTACAATTTAGCTTCACGGCTGATTTCTGTCGTCCTGTAGGCTAACAAATTACGAAAGCGGCACCAACCATATTATTGTGCTTGCTTCCATCGGAGTATACAGGTGGTGGGCAGGAGACGCCCGACTCAGGGGTGGTTGTACAGACAATACTCATGCAAAAAAATATATCAAAAAAATTGAAAATGAACTTATGAGCTACGGCGTAGTATTTCGTAGATACTCTTCGTAGTTTACTAGCTACGGCGTAGTATTTTGTAGATACTCTTCGTAGTTTACCAGCTACGGCGTAGTATTTCAAAAATACTCTTCGTAGTTTACTAGCTACGACGTAGTATTTCGTAGATAAGCGCGTGGGTGCGAGTTTCCCTATTCGTTTTGTTTAAAATGTTGTGAAGAGGTTATCTTTTATAAAACTAACTCATAAAACATTCCATTGTTCCAGGTGTTCAAGTCAGTAAGTGGATTGAGATGTGAGTAAAAAGTAACCACAAAAAATAAGGCATCGCTGATGAAACTTGTAATTTCTGCTCAGTTCAAATACGTCTCGCTTTGGCGTTATTTGCAATCTTACTGCGAATAAAATACCGGGTTGAAAAATTATAATTCCACAAAGGCAGACGTTTTTCCGATATATTTCTGATCTCAACTTATCCAGGTAACAGCTTATCTATGATAGTAGAATGCGATTTACACCTTTCTATACTAGAGTAAGTCTGATTGATAAAACAATTTAGTGCTGAAAGTGATTTTCAACAGAACGAATTTCGCAGGTTAACTTCGGACGCATTTATACACATGCATGCAAAGAAATATTTGCTAGAAGGATACTCTAATAAAAGCATGAAAGCAATGATAGCTTGCTTCATTGGTTAAAATGATACATAAAAGGAAGCTACTTGTTACTGATCGATTAAAACACAATTTATGTGTGTCTATGGATATGGCTTTCAAAATGTAATCAAGGTTTCTAAAATCATTTTCTCTACAAGTATACCGTTTGAAAGATAGACTCTTCCAAAGTGGTAAAATGAGCGTTCTCATCTAACTTTAAAAATAAGCGAGTACACATTTTGAAAAAAGAACAATAATGTAGATCTTGAAAAAATACAAAGACTTTCTACGAAAATTGGATTGAACGAGATCAAACTAATTGAATAGAACACATTTTCAATAACCGCAAACAAAACTTTGTTATTCATACAAATACTATGAAAAACAAAGTAATATTTGCTGTCAACAAAATTTTGTTTGTACGAAACTCGAAAAAACAAAAAAAAACTTTTCTAATTTTACATCCTTAATTTTCAGGAAAACAAAAAAAAATTGTAGTTATTATAGTTGCAAATGTATGTAGCCATAATACTTGTTAAGGTATGTTTTTCCGTTTATTCAGTCGTAAATTCAAAGCAAACAAAGACTACTAATTATCACTTATTCCAAGTAATTATTATTTTGTTATGTACCTAATTAATGATGACCCGAATCTTGGGACAGATGCCCCGGAAAAAAATGTAGTAAGGGCATTCTCCGATTCTTGTCTCTGTTCTTCCAAGTTTAGGCTAATAAGCCGTACCTATTCCTACCACATAAGGCTTCGTAAATGGCACATAAAAGCGACACCACCTTCTCTTCAATTAAAGTCATCGTTTTTCTAGATATATATTTGGCGACTGTTGACGAAGAACAAAAAAGTATTTTTCCGTTACTCGTAATTTCTACTACGAAACCTCAACTAATAATCAGGCTACGCTGGACAGATTGTTAATGTTACTTGAACAGAACATAACAACGCAAAATATGCTATATTTTGTGATAACACTCTCAACTTCAAAGCAAAATGTTAGGAGTTAGGAGCAAAGCAGTTAGGAGTTCATAATTGAATCAGTAGCACGGTCTAGGCCTAAGTTAGAGCTTGGATCATGTTGAGGTAACATTATTATCAAGGAAGACTCAGAAATCCCTCTTTGATACATCATTCTACATATTTTACTGACATCAACGTTTAGGGTACTTAAAAATTATATAAACGTACCTCATCACTGGGTATTACCAACTAACACTCAAACTAACTAGTCACGGACATACCCCTGCAAATCTGTAAGCTCAAGTGGCATTGGGCAGGGAATAAAGGGCGAAGCAAAAATGGTATTTGGGGCTGAAAAGTTCTAGATTTCATTCCAGCAAAAACACAGCGTAGGGCGTCCAGACGAAACAGATGGACGGACGGACAGTCGAACGACGACAACAAAAACTCCTTTGTTCAGCAGTCTTATTCTCATCACCATAATCAATTTAAGAACGTCTACGTCTGACATTAAATTATCACAGACAGCGCCTGAAACCAATCAACTAAGTACCTAGTTAATATCTTTTCTACACAAGAATCAATAAGCAACTTATATTTGTGGCCCGAGCCCTGGAGTCAGCATTTGCCAGCAATATTGGGCATGTATGATACCTCACTGAATACACCTACGTTACACACGCTTGCATCGACAAAGTAGCCCGACCGCAGAGTTTGCAGAAGTCGATCCTATCACGAAGTTAGGATAGCTGCCGTACTAAATTAATGTTCTGTAGGTTTGCCTTCTATTACTTAAACAAATACTCGTCAATCACGTTATTGGTAGATGAGGAGTGAGTTACAGGTGGACATACTAAGTGATACAAACCTTATTACGCCCTAGTAGGCCCAATGCTGACACAAGACACTCACCTTGTCGAAATACTAAGTTTGATAAATAAAATCTGCATAATACAATGTGAACGTGCTAGTGCAAGGAATATAGGGAGATGTAAGTAAAATAATATTGCACAAATTTAAAATTATTAACTCATCGTCTGGTATAAATAACATGTTTATTCATTAACCCTAATTGGCAGATTATCAAATATTCGTCACTAGTCAATTTAAAATCCCTTCGACTAAACATGAGCGTAGGACGTCCATCGACAAGACGGAAGACGACGTTGTGAAGGTCACAGAATCAAACTGGAAACAGGCCACTTGTGATCGATCGCTGTGGTAAACCGTGAGGAAGACCTATGTTCAGCAGTGGACGTCCTGTGGCTGATAATGATGATGATGAGTCGATTCAAAAGATAAAATTGTAACGAAATTATGCCTACGATTTTTATTGACATTTTCTGTAGAATATGTTTAAATCTCGTTTGAGGTTTGCGTCTTATAAAGTAATTCTGTTCTATTTTAGTACAAAGGTCCTTTGAAGTAGATGTTTTCAGTTCATCTTCTCTCGCAGTGAATAAAATAAGTAATCCTACTATTTACACAACTTTACAAAGGACTGGAGCTACTAAGCTGGCTTTATTAATATGTACAAGCTTATTTTATTTCATTTCATTTAATAATAAAGACACATAACATGGTAGTGGGTGGTTGTTGCATGATATAAAATAATAAATAACGGGTTTTATTAAAAAAGGTAATCAAATTAATGTGTATAAATTTAATGTGATATCGTAAGAATTGGATAAAATTTAAGTACGAAGATTTAGATCGAAGGAGGCTTTTAAACACATCTGCATAATTAGTTTGTATGTTTGTCTCAATATTTTTCTAAAACGAGATGTCTTAGCTAGTTAATTCTTTTTTAGTTTAATCAGCTATATTGCAACGTAGGGTACTATGTTAATTTCATCAAAACCAGTCCAGTAGTTTTTGAAATACTTGTTATAACTAAAATCAAGAAGAAAGAAACAATTAATAAAAAATACCGCCTTCATAAAACTGACTAAAAAGCTTAAAATAACGCATTCGTCTTCTATTTAGAAGAAACAAACTCGTTGCATGATGTGTGTAAAATGTTGGTGTACGTAAGCTTGACATCATGCCCCGAGTAGAAGAAATTTGTTTCTCCTAAATAGAAGACGATTTCGTAATTTTAAGCTTTTTCGACAGTTTTTTGAAGGCGGTTATTTTTTATATAATATGCCATTGAAAACAGTGGTATGCGGGCAGAGAATGGAAAATGTCGACGAGTACATATTTCGTAATTTTAAGCTTTTTCGACAGTTTTTTGAAGGCGGTTATTTTTTATATAATATGCCATTGAAAACAGTGGTATGCGGGCAGAGAATGGAAAATGTCGACGAGTATATATACTTGGGCCAGATAGTGTCCTTCGAAAACAGGCAGGATAAAGAGATCGGTCGTCCTATCGATAACGCCTGGAAGAGCTTCTGGTCCCTGAAAGCGTATATAAAGGGAGACCTTCCATTGTTACTGAAACGAAAACTCGTCGACACTTGCATCCTGGCCGTACTTACTTACGGAGAGCAAAAGTGGTCATTGACCGAAAGTCAAAAATCCAAACTCAAGGTTTGCCAAAGAGCTATGGAAAGGAGCGTATTGGGTATGAAAAGGATTGATAAGATGCGGAGTACCACCGAATGCTCCTGTACTCGCATAGAAGATGTAGGCGAAGAGACAGCAAAGCTTAAATGGGAGTGGGCGGGACATGTGTGTAGAATGCACCCGGATAGGTGGTCCCAAATCGTCACGCGATGGATACCACCTAACGGCTATCGACGAAGAGGTAGACCTAAAAAGAAATGGTGTGTCGATCTGTCCGGCTTTGCGAGGGAATGGGAATTGTTGGCCGCTGACAGACATATGGAAATGCATTTTAAATTATCAACTAACGATGCATTCGTTCCTTAAATGTATTACGCGGTTCGTCTATTTAGTGTCAATACAGAATATTTTTGCACACTTTTACTTCCACGTGGAGTAACAGTTCAGTCCTTCTTGCGATATTGAGGTTATATCCTTCCGATAAGAATGATTGGGTTAAATTATGTTTATGTTCTTCCAGGTCATTTTAATTTTCGCAGGCTGGCGTTAAGTAATTAGCAATTACTATAATCCACAGTTATCCACCAGGTACCACAGATCTCCTCTGTACTAAGATATATTTTACCAAAAGGCTTTTTACTTTTTTTAACATGCGTATGCGGATTATAACGCGCATTTACGGACACTGATAAGGATTTTATTTTGATAAGATAAAGATATTCAAATTCTAGTTTTTTAATTAATGCAAAACTATTTATTATTGATATTAACCACATACATTGTAAAAACAAAGCTAATATTACGTTTTCTGTATTACTAAACTTAACCCAAAATGTTTGTAAAATAAAATAAATGAATAAATATGTGAGTTCAGAGCTGTTGTGAGTTATTGATATTAAATCTGCATACGTAAAGCTCAGCATTCATTCATGCAGATGCGGATGTTTCCCAAGACTTGCATTCGCTTGACAGTGCATCTATTAAATAGAGTACATATCTTAAGATCCCTTAGTGACATTGTATCTAATACATAGATATATTTACTTTAGCTTTCGTCAGAGAACTGTAACATTGGCAAAGGACGCAAGTCTTTCATAACTAAGTCTTTACCTATTTAAGGAAATTGATGGTAAACTCTTGGTTAGGTTAAAAGTATTTTTATGGATGTAGAATTATATCGTTTAGTCATAGTTATGCAAGATACTTAGTTTCACCTATGAGTGCATCAGATATTGTTATTTGAGATTTCGAGATCATATCAAAATGGTTCAATGGTAAAGGCTTTTGCCCACTGCACCGTAGCATACCATGACCATGCTAGAAACATGTCAGGCGAAAAATATATTATTTGTATGGAAAACTATGTCACATTCCCCACTAGACCGTTCCGGCACCGACCTACACCGTCGCGTGCCATGCAAGGAACGTGTCAGTAACGGCAAAATACGTTCTCGTACGTTATCTCTCCGTATAACAGTGAGACAGAACTCTGTTAATCCGTTCAGTGGGCAAGGTATCGTGTTGCTTTTCGCGGCTGACACGTTGTATGGTATGGTATGGTACGGTGCAGTGGGATAATAACCTTTAAGAATTAATTCATTGTTGTTAGATATTGTTTTAAATTACCCTTCTTTTGGTTTGCAGATATTACTATCGTTCGAACTTAGTGCAAATCTTGACTACAAATCCGCCTAAAATCCGCCTACGAAGACAGCTCATCAAGTCTTGTTTTAATTAGAATATCAGGCTTTGGGTGGATTCTATTCTGCCGAATGCAGCATCATTAAGAGTAATCCCATAATGGCATACAGGAGCAGTGTGGCCATTACAGGTGCACTTAATCTTTGCAACACATTAACAAAGTGCTTTACTATCTACTGCAGCTTTGCTCATTGATCGAATCCTGTATACGGCTTAACAACATTGCAATCCGATTACCTACATATAGAGTAGGAGGATTGCAATTCTCATTTGATTTGTACATTACTCGAAATTGGTAGATCGGTGGGGTGGTATGGTCGGTGGGGGAAAGAGAGTCATCGTAGTGGGATTTGAGCGTAACACTTGTATTTTTGACATGATTTTATTGATAAAATCACTAGAAAACTACACGGCATTTCATGTTTCCTTGTGCTGATACTGTTGCCTAGTGATTTTTAATAAGTAAAAAATAAATTATGTCGAAAAGGGGTAAAACCCACAACGCACAGAATCTATGATCGAAAAATAACCAGGTAGTGTTGTTTTTAATCACATGGCTATCAATAATTATTTTCTTATACATCTATTTGGACACAATTAAGTTATTTAAATTTTAATTAAAATCAATTCGACATTGTACTGTTAAAAAAAAAAGTTAGACATTTTACAAGCCATGGTTTATCAGCGATATTTGAAACTTAAATTCGGTGCCAAGTTCCTGTCTCTGAATAATTACTTATCAAGTTAAGGGCCTTACTTTAATAACTAAATAAGAATGAACAATTGACACTTGTTTAAACATAATTTCCAGATTTAACTTGTATTACTGTTTAAAATTGATCAAACATTCCTCTCTATCACAACATTCATTGCGTTAACTAATGTTTTACGCCTGATGACTATTCAATAATAATGGTTCAATATTCTTTAAAGTAATGGAAGTTGCTAGGTACTGCGTTTTCATTTATGTCGAATAAGTCAATCAATATGTACTTGTTCCTTTTATGTTTTGTTTTTCGTCGTTGTTTACCTGAAGGTCCTTGCTCTTTGACTTGAGGGATACATCGTAGAGTAAGCTCCTCGAGCTTAAAGTGAATTTTTATCCCCGTCAACATCAAAGACAACAGAACGATGATTTAACCCTGAATTAAGTCAAACAAAGCCATTGTGGCCCTTACCTACCAGGCAACTTTCGAGGTAATGTTTTAATTTGTAATCCAATATTATTATAGTACCTACAATACGAGTACACCGTCCATTTACTTTCCTATGTACATTTTGATTCCATATAAACATCAAAAGCTTTCGTTCTATTACTGTTTGCGTAAACATACGTGTATCGGGCTATCAGCTGTATCGGTTTTAACAAACATTTCTGCTGAAAAAACACAAACCTTTCGAGCAGGTATTAAAATACGGAGTTAAAAAATTGTTAGCTCGCCAAAAATAAACGGAGGCACATCCGCTGCGAGTGGATAAAAAATTGAGGTTAGCGGTTTTTTCCAGAAGGACTAGATATTAAAAAAAAATATTTACCAACAGTGGATGAATAATTCTTCTCACGATGACAAAATTGTAAAAGAAAAATTTTACAATTGACCACAATTCATAAAGTTAAGAATTTATAACAGTTCTTAGTAGCCATCTATTCATATGACTAGTAGTAAGTTAAAAACGGACGACCATTTGAAATATTTTCAAGTAACATATTCATATTGCTTCGGTTACTCTGACAAAGTTAGTATATTACATGCAAGATCCAGGCAGAAGTGATTGACGATTTCCCATCGTTTTCGCTCACGATCCCGGCTCAATATCTAGCACCAAATCTATCAGATATCCGAAGCCTAGCAAAAACACAACTCTGGATATTCAGTCAGATAAATCAGGAAATTTAACTTCCGTTTCCGACTGCAGGAATTTAAAACTTATAACGTGTAAATAGAAGCGCTTTTACGTACGTGTAGAAACGTACAGTTTCAAGTATGTCGGAGTTGATATATTTATCAGCGCTGCCAAAAGGTCTCAAAATGCTTTTTTTAAATTCATTAATAATCATAAAACCAAAGTGACTGAGATATGACGGGAGGTCCAAAAGCCCGCGGAATGCAGGTGAAGGAGTGAGAGTAGAAATATTTTTTGGTGCTGTTGTCTTCGCGAACTCATTATTACATTAAATGACTAATTAAAACCTTACCTCAATTCGTTTACGAGTAATCGATCAACTAAGTAGTAAATCGGGAAGTTAATTCAAAATACAGACCAATGGCTTTCGTGCTGTGCTAAAGTTCTGTAAATAGGTGGAAAAAACAGTTCAAATCATATGTAAAGAAATGGGAGTTGTTTATGGTGTTTGTTGCCGTAGAAAAACGATGGGTTCGAAATAGCACGGACTTTTGGAAACAAGTCTGAACATCCACTAAAGACGGCCACAACCCTAGTCGGTCGACTGCCGTCACCTAAACGAAAAATATTGGAAAACTATAAAAAAAGTTGCTCATTTAAAAAAATAATCTGCTATCTGCATTAGTTGAACTATTTAATATTAGTATTTGAAGACTGCGTGATCATCCTATAATAAATTCATGGTGTCAAAATTGGCCTGAAAGTTGATAGCCGATTGTTCTGAATTGTGACGGAATTTATTGATTGGTAACGATATAACAATATACCATAATCTTTAATCAAGGATTATTATTAAATATACCTGCTATAACGTAAATCGGCGTTGGAGTTGTATAACCGACACGGACAACACACAACAAAATGCCCGCTCTTTTTTGATGCGAATTCAATATCCAAGATGTGCTTTTATTAAACTTTTAATAAAAGGTAAGACGAGAAAGCAGTGAACAAATCCCACCTTGCTTTTGTTGTAAACTTAAAACAGGTATCTATAAGGTATCTTTTACGTTCGGCGTTTGAAATTGAACCGGTGTCCTGCGAAGTCGTTAATTGGACGGCAACCTTGACGCGTTGTAATTCCTTTAGAAGTCTAGTCTAGTCTTCTCTATAGTATCAATAAGAAAGAGGAGACTCTACTATCTTACGACTTATCTTCAAAAGCTTCAGTAGGTTTTTTTTAAATATTTCGACTTGAATAATCCAGCTTAAAAACCAGCGAGCTATACTTGCATATGTGTGCTTCAGACGTGGTTTTCATTTAACCACTAATTGACATCTTCAAATGTCTGCGTTGGTTTAATATTTATAATTTGTAGATAGATTAGCTGATTATTGTTAATTTAATTTCAAAACAAGATTACTTTGATTTAATCGTTGCGATAACTAATCAGATATAAGCTTTTCCCTGTATCTCGAAAATAACGTGAAGAAATAATTTGAAGGGTTGTTTATATGGCACTGTTTCCAATAGACAATTCCGTCACAGATACGGAGAATAACTGAAAACGGAAGTATCTATTTACATATTTTTGCTCCATTGATCCAAAATTTCAAGAAAACAGTTATCTTATCGAAACACTAAGATAAAGCAAAAGTACACAGTTATATTAATACAATTTTATGTAAAAGTGATTTCACCAGAGCCCTTCAACAGTGCATAGAAGCATTCTTATTTCCTCAAGTTTCACAACTTTTATGAAAGATTCCTCCAAGGTAACACTGTAGAAATGAATTCTCAGTATATCAAATTTCTAGGAATGGAAATGTTTTGATAGAAGCTTCTTGTTCAACTTAAACTAAATACATAATAAGTAGACAAGCTGAGAAGCTTAGAACACTCCGAACGTAACAAAAGAGTAACAAACCTGGAGTTCTTTCAAATTTATGGTTTTGATGTGAATATCTTTGAATGAAAATTATGAATCTATCCTCTATATCACCTGTAGGTGTACGCAAGCAATGCTCGGAATAATCCGTGCAGGTTATCCAGCACTTTAAGCACTTTGTTTTAATGGAAAAGCAAAGAGTGTCGATGGTTAGTGGATGAAAGGATTTTACACAGCACCAGGTTGACCTACACAAATATAGGCATATTGTTCACCATCTGCGAAAGTTTCCGAGCGTTCAGAGGTGGCCTCCTACAGTCATTACAACGAGTGCATACTAGTTCTTGTTACACGCTTGCGATTCTTTCTTTAAATGACTTCTTCGTCTCAGTCACAGGCCACTTCAAATGCTTTATTAACGATTGAAATTACACCTTCAAAATATTGTAACACCTTTTGTCAAAGCATGAGCTTCGCTGTTATATGGAACTTCTATTTAAAGCAAACAATTACACTACTCGTACTGCTACATCCAAACACCAGTAAATTTATCAACATTTAATCTAAATGCGATAAGAACACAACGTTTGTTTGTGGACTCATGAAATAAAACAATTTATCATTTAGGTATGTTGTCGTATATTCAAAGCTTTGTTCGCACAGGCGTTTTCTAGAGAGCATTGATTAGGGTGGAAATAGAACACAGAGGAAAAAACACGTACTGTTTCACAATATTTCAGCCTTTGTTCCACCACCATAAGGGTAGACTACATAAGTAGTTGCTATAAACCGTTATTAACGAACAATGCAAAAATACGTAGGTGGGTAGTACTAACTAAATTCCGAAATTCGACATTGATAATTCACGATTAAAGTGTTATGAATTTGTGTTAATTTTCTATGGGTGTCGTAGTATTGATGTTACTAGATTTTACTTAGATGGTGGTCCCCCATAAAAACATGTTTTATGAAGATTTAATAAAATTTGGAGTGAGGGTATGACTATTGCAATATGGATAACTTTTTATTTTATTAAGGCAACATCTAAAACACACACGTGTAAAAGGCTTATTACTGTTACGCTCGTGTAAATCAGAACTTATTGTATAGTTAACATTTAACCACACGCTCTCCACTCAGTGTGGGCGGACACAGAAACACTGACACTTTAATATTAATATTTAAAGCTTTTCACGCATTCCGGTTTTAAAGAATAGCATCTAATTTATCTTACTTTACAATGTAAACTGTTAATCATTATTGATTCCATTATTATACTGATCCCAAGGTCACCGCACTCACCTAGATTATGAATCAATAGCAAACCGAGTCATCTCGTCCTATAACCTCGCCTCGCCGCTATCAATATATCGTAGCATCGACACGCATTTCGCTACGAGAGTACTGTGTCGTAACTCTGTCGTAGCCTCGTAGCTCGTAGTCAGACATGGAAATTGTCTTTGATGGAACTACGAAGTTACTTCGTAGCAGATAATGAGTTCGTCGAGCTTTTTTTTCTCTTACTATGCAACTGATATAAATTCTAACATATGTTTTGATCAATCTAGTACTTGCATGGACGTTATATCATTGACCTGAATCTGCTTTATGCAGGTAATTGTTTTGAATTTGTCGTATTTGAACATGTGCGATATAATGTACTTATTACTCGAGCTTCTTGATGATAAAGCCTTAAGACAGTTTCAATTTATATTAAACTCATTACTTTGATTAATTGTTATTTTATTGATTTTCTAGAGCAACATATATCTTTTTTGAAGGGTTTAAAATTTTCCTTTACGTCATTAAAAATATGCTGACAGACTGAAAGCTTATACAATTTAATATTGATTCAAAAGCTTACGCTTATATGTGTTACCAATGATGTCATACGGATCCGGGACGTGGTCCTTAACTATGGGCATGAGGCCCATAGTTAAAGAAGAAGCTCAAAATTACACAACAAGCGATGGATATGCTCGGTGTTTCTCTTCGAAATCAAATCAAAAAAGAGGAGATACGTAGAAAATCTAAGGTAACGGACACAGCCCTGAGAGTCTGCTAATTAGTCTGAACCGATTTGAATAAATAATTTTGTGTTGGATAGCTTATTTATCGAAAACGGCTTTAGGCTATAAAACATCACGCTGCGACGGGAGGGAAGAGAGCGAACTCAAAACACGCAGACACAGTCGCGGGGGACCGCTAGTTACTACAATAAAATACCAGTTGTTACAAAGGTGCTTTAGGTGCTTATGCACTTAAAGATGGCTAAACATGTACAAATATCAAAGCAAAATAAAAATAAACCTTATTGCAACATCAATTTAGCACACCTGTGATGTTTGATGGACGGCTTAACAAAAACGTTGGGTACTTGTTTTCTAGCCTTTTTTACATGCGATAGCTTTGTCTTTCGTACTAAAATAAATTAATCCTTCATTCTGATCTTTCGTATTTTGACGAAAATAAGCTTTGACATTGACTTTGAATATTCATTTAAGGTGAGCGCGTGCGTCCTCTAAATCTCTACACCTCAAGGTTTCGTTAACTGCGTATGTTACTAAGTACTTAGCACATAATTTGCAGACACGGCTCCATCTTCGATTCTGTCACACTTGGCTTAATCCGGAGCAAAGTGGAGAAAAATAATGCAGGGTAACTAACAATTATCAAAGTAAGAGAAGCAAAGATGTTAGTGACCATTTTTCTGCCTCTAGTCCAGTCGATGTGATTGTCCAATTTTCTTAATTCAACTAGGTGAGCAAGGCGAGTTTGTTGCTTAAGGCCTTACGTTACTCGAAGACCGCTCATCATGCGTACGCTTTCGACAATTGACGATTGCTTGTGTCTTGTATGCTGATTCAGTCGCGAAATGAACGAGAGTGAGAGAGAGAGCGAGAATGTGAGTTATTGCAATTCCAGCAGTCGTAGCAATTGCTTTAGTCTTACAGACTAAAATCTAATAAAGCTCGTGAAATGAGCTTTATCTATAAACTAGCACTTACCGATCTAAGCAAGCGTGTTGTCAAACATGTCATTGTGCTTGCTCTAATCGCTTCAGTTGTTACAGACTTTAGTTTAAGTAAGCGATCGAGGCGAGATCGTTGTCGACCATCTTTTTTCCGCGGCACGCAATTATTTAAATAAATAAATAAATATTGGACACCAATCATATACATTGCTCTGATCCCAAAGTAAGTAGCTCATGCACTTGTGTTATGGAAATCGGACACAACGGTGGTACCACAACACCCAGATCCGAGACCATATAGTTTTTTTTTCTACATTGTCCCGAGTGGGAATCGAACCCGGTGTCTAGTAGCGGCGACGCCTTAAAACCAGCGTGCTTAGCCACTACATCGACATTTGGGATTGCTTTAGTCACTGTTGTTGTTATTGGCTAAGAGCGAGGCGAGCATATTCATAAGCTAGCACTTACCGTAGCGAGCGAGGCGAGCGTGTTGTCGACCATCTCGTTGCCGCTGTGCGCCGGCGACATCGGCGTCGACTGCGACTGCTTCGGGGTGTTCCCGAAGCCGGTGTAGCGGCCGCTGCCGTACTCGCTACTGCTGACAAAAAACAGTTAACTTAAGGTGTTGTCCAACTATGAGATATGCTGTTTGCTTGCTTTTATTCTTTATTAAAAGTGATTGTTAATCTTAACTCGAACCCGCATACAAGGATATTATGGTAAATCATAAACAACATGTTTTATAAATAGTTGGCGTTTGGCCAGGGTATATACCTCTTATTAATCCGTAACACCGAATGGCCAAATAATGATATTTCGTCGATACCAATAATCTCTCTAAAGCTAATGTCAGGGATAATAATTATATATTTAAGCATCGGTTAGGCTATTACGTAGCATGATTCTTTTTTCATTACCATTGTTAGTACATATCAATGGCAACAAATAATTACTTACTAAGAAAGCTGTCAAAAGTCAGTGCTAAAAAAATAATCTATTTGGAAACCCTTGATTGTGTCTACAATTTGGCTTGCAAGCGCAGCAGGCGGTGGCTACACCCCACACGTTGGATCAAATTGCCATCGTTATCAAGTTACTTAATCAACCTATCTGTATATTGAAGCTTTAACTCGCCAATGACAACCCGACCCGCTTCAAATTCGCCCACGCTTGAAAGCCATTAATAAATAATTACCACAAAGGTAACCGCAGTCCTGATGCATAACCAAGATCAATCGATATTGTGGGCAGGCGGTACATTGGTCATAGTACATTTAAGGGAAAGGCTTCCAACTAAAACTGCAAAGTTTTCGAACAAATTCTTAAGATATCAAAATATATTATGCTTTCCTGGAATGGTCTGCGTAGAGCGTCGTGTATATAAAAACAACTGTACTTTGTTGAATCATAAAATCGCAATGTCATCCTATATTTTTTCGATTACTCTATAATCGTATTGTAAAATATGTCAACAATACAGATATGTTGCGATTGTTATTGTTTTAATATAATTTAAACTTTTTCAGGGCATCGTGTGGGTATTCGTAAGGGCATTGCACCAGCGCATTTACATATGCTAGGTCGCGCTATAATTGAATTTATGGATGTGATAGTTGCATCCTTGTCAATATCGATCAACCACATCTAGTGTTCCCAGGGCCTATAGGCTTTTAGGCTTTAAATTAAGCCTATTAGTTCTTTTTAATGGTCATGATAGACTACTAGGCTTTTAATAGGATACTCATTTTAAAAAGCCCATAGGTTTAAAAAAAAACATAGGCTTATTTATAGCCTTTTAGCCTTTACTTCCGACTAGTCCTTTTGGAGTAGTAGGCTTATTATAAGGCTATAGCCATTATTCAGATTATGGCTTTTTATGATGTAAACAAGTACTTTTGTATTGTATTTACTTTTAAATGAAATGAAAACGACAATATTTGAAATTGAAAAAAAGTAGTTACTTGTTATACCTTATTTTGAGGGTAGTTTGGAAATCATTGATGAGTCATGAGTTCACAGTGCGACATTCATTCATTGCTTGAGTAAAAGCAAATACGCCCTCGCCCGATTTGTCCGATGTACGGTTAACACTCAGACGCTCAAAGTTAACGCTTATGGCCCGGACATAAGGGCGGTAAAAAAACTTAAAATTAAGGTAACGATTATTATACTCGAACAATAAACAAAATAAATCTAGCCTAAAGGACGAAAATTCTTTATAGGTTTTTAGCCTTTCATCCCTTTCAAATATGTGCCTAGCCTAAATAAAGGCTAAGAGCATAAAGTCATCGGGTGGACAAAAACCGCTGTAGACCCTAATTTATAGGCTAGCTTTAAAAAAAGTCTAAAAGCCTAAAGGGGCTCGAAACACTACGACATCGCTTCTACATTCTAATGCGTTGGTGTACTAATACCATAGGTATTTAAAAAAATGTTTTCCAATCAAGAACAGTGAGTAGTAAGCAAAGGCAAAAAACGGAGTCTGCCGTGCGTTCAGTTTGCGAAATATTACAAATGAAGCATTAACAATATTGACAGAGTTTGTTGCTCAGCATCTAAGCATTAGCCCATAATTGCCCTGAAGCTGTGGTAATCTATTTTGGGACGAGTATGGCTCACTAATGAGTCTACGTAAAGAAATTTTTTGTAAGAAATAAATGAATTAGAGTCCCGGCCTTAGGTCTGAATAACTAATGTTTATTTCTACTTACACATGAAAGAGATGCCAACATGATTACATTTACGTTCTAACCAAGATTGAAGGTCACAAGGTCGTCTCTACCTGGATTCAATCTCCGATCGGATGAAAGAAAACCATTTATTATTTATTTTGTTGGGATAAGCTGTAGTGTTACTATCGGTGTATCAAATTACCATTGTTTATGTCACTCATCGTTAATTTTCCGCCCTGAATATTAACTTGATGCCGAGAGGGAACACTCACAATGGACCTAAGATAGGTGAGAATTGTATCACCCACGTAACTAAGAAGCCCTCATGTGCGTCGAAACTTCGCTTACATTGCGTTTCTATTGCAACGGTAATTTGTCTGTTTGCGGTTACGCTTCAGTTACATTGGACCATAGAAATAGTATACCTAGTAAAGGAACACATAGGCGGATTTGCAGCGAACCCAAAAAGTTATGACATGTGTGTGTTCAATAATGTTGTATAGAAGGTGAGACAGTATTTATCGATAAAAATACGATAATTAATATAACAAGATTAAATAATACTTCGTTTTTACAAAATACAATAACTCGAAGCTTGTTAAGTCGAAATTCTCTATAACTAGAAAAAAGTTATGTTCCCTTTCGCTTAACCCCCAAATACAAGATATCACGAATAATTTAAACTTCGTAACTCGGATCAAACATTACTTTACCAATTTACACTCGATAAATCGAATTCCATAAAGTAGTCATTACGTTTTACAACTACTACTTAATGAGTTAAGTAGTAGCTGTAAAACGTAATGACTACTTTATGGAATTTTACAGCTACTACTTAACTCAATTAGTAGTAGTTGTAAAACGTAATAACGTAATGCCGTCTTACTTAGAATTACAAGAACTAGAAGGAATAAAATCTGAACGGAATGCCCGGTGCTTTTAATCTAATGCTTCATTGCTGAATCTTTTCATTAAATTTTATTGAAGACAGCTGTAATATATTTTTTATTTATTTAACATAGTTGAATTAATTCATGGTTAAGTTAAATAACATAGTTGTGCCCCTTTAGCTTATCTTGCAAGGAAAGACGACAAATTGAATTTTTGGACGTAGAAGAATACATAATCCTGGTTCAGTCGAAGATTCAGTAAGTCAAAGTTTTTTGTAATTCCCTTGACATTTGAGCTATCGAAATGCTACTGTATAGTAAATTATCATTTTCAATTAATATTTGGACAACAGTTTTTTTTATATATGAACATTCCTTACCTCTGAATTAGGTGTATATTTGTGCTTCTTTAGAGCTCTTACATTTATAAAGATCTAGGTCATTAGAAACTTAAAGCGTTTTTGTAACTTTTCCAATAATATTTTTGACAATACGGTTATTTAACGACGTTAAATCGATAGCCGTGACGTCAGCACCTAGTCCAGCACTAGTGTAAACTACGTGTTTCATATTTGAAAATATCTGCAAACGATAATCGAAACTACATAATATAACTAAGATCTCATTTACAAAATATAGAAAACATGTAACTCAAAATTTCTAAAAGGGGTCACACGTAGTGGTAAGCCGTGTGTTTCTAAGGATGTTTACCCACGTCGCAACAAACACGTATTGCACACAAGCCATTTTAAAATTAAGGGGACGATAAGTTTGACGTTTCCATGCAATATTTTATTTCTCAGAAGACTGGTCTCGCTGTTAAAACACAAGCTAGGATGCTCTATTAGCAAAGTTTTTTTTTCTATGCGATGGACTCTGTATGGAGTATCGAAGCTTCACCTTACCTTACCCTTCAGTGAAGGATTATTATTTGTACTTTAATATACAACGGAATATTATAGCTTTAATATTTTTCTTCGTTTTATGGTACCTACAGGTGTTGTTTTGGTCAGCGATGAGCAACTCGAGTGTTTGTAGAAACGATACGGATGCCAAAAAAATATACTAAAAAAATAAGTTTTTGTAATGGCAAAAACCCACAAAATAATTATTGATTATTGCGATACTAGCAAGCTAGCGAGTCAAAACTACCAACACCAAGTCGCCCCTTCGTAGCTTACTAGCTACGGCGTAGTATTTCGTGGATGCAGAAGAGCTTTCCTCATTGGTTTTGATTTTATTACATTTTGTGAAGAGGTTATCTTTTAAAAACTTGCATATATTTCAAGTTTTTTTTTAGAATAAGCATAAACCATAAAGTCATCTCGGTGGATGTCATTGAACAAAAAAACATCCTGTACCTATATTGTAAAGGTATATTCGTCTTGATTGTTTATAAAACTTTGATATCACCTTTGAGAACTTATGAAATTATGTCATGCACCTCGTAATTTTACACGAGGCTATTGCGTTAGAATTACAAATACGAGTAGAGGTGGTGAATTTTAAATCGAATGGTTGGTATCAATTAACATTTTACCTATGCTCCCGACTAAAATTTTATTATTTGGTGAGTGAAACGCGATTTTTATAATACCTACATTAAATCTGTAGTTCGCTGTTAACCTAAAAATATGAGCAATAAATTTTGTTTTAATTGCAATTCAAACGAGTTGTTTAAACAAACGCTATGTATGTTAAACAAAGTAATTATTATTTGTGGAATAATATCAGAGTGGAATGCATAGGGATTATATTTACACATTAAAATACTAACATTTATTAGAAAAATAGCATTGTATTTATTGAGCATGACAAATATTTGTAGTATATTTACAGTGCTGTAGTTTGGATATACATGCACACATCAAATAAAGTTTGTGATCAGTAGGATAAGCCGATTTTATTTCTTTATTGTAACTTTAACAAGAAAGCGTGTTTGCTGTGTGTTTTCTTTAAATACAAAAAGCCCTGTAATAATATTATAATTATGATAAATGAAATTATGTCGTTCACCACAAACAAAACTATTTTTATTTTTCAACATGATCGTACACTTTTTTCAATGCGTGTGTTTATAAATTTCATGCTTTGTTTTTTTTTATATATAAAATTACGTTCTCCTAGCCTAGAAACAAAATAATCCATGCCTATTTTCTGCAAAGTTGTTTGTTGCATGTATATATACAGTATTCCCGAGAGATAATCTTCAATAAGTTGTTCAGAATCTTTTGTGTCGACGTATCTCAATAGATCTGTGATACTTTGAATTTTACAACCTGTTCAAATCCCAGTATAAAGAGACCGTACATTTATATCATCTCTGACGAGTAATATTTTTCCCTCGATAATAATTATTTGTTCTTATTTCGATGAATAATTATTTAATCTATGCCTTCTGGCTGCGAACTACTTCCGCTTATGGCGCCATTGGACTAAAACGAGGTGGTAAGTTGTTATTATAATGTAAATTAATTTGCCTGTGGAAATATAGTTCAATGCATGTGGCTAAGATTTATTGTAAAAAAACCAGAGACCCACCCCTTCACGACCAAAGGTGTAATTTTAAAGCTGGCTTCAGGGTGCAAACAGATCTAACGAAAATTAGATGCATAGCGGATCTGTAGCAGCTCGGGAGATGAACATTGTAGTCGTATGATGTGGTACTTGGATAGCGGGATCGACTTCAAAAGTTTTAGACAAAAGTACTCCTTGGTAGAGTGACTAGCACGTACCCCGGTTTTCAGGTGCCGATATCTATGAGGTGCCGCACGGTGGATCGACGCCATACTAGCAAAGGGACATAGGCAACTTAAATATACATGTGTCAGTTTTTGACAAACAAATCATTCCATCGTATACGCCTAATTATAAGCTGTAAAAAACTTATGAAATATTTTCTTATTGGAATCTTATATTGAGAGTTATGGCACCAAACGTGATTTCTTAGTATGGGAAACGGCATAAAAAATAGTGTATCTTCGGATTTTCTCCGTGTTTCGACTTGATTTTTTTATATGGTATTAAAATATATATTTCCTACATTTTCTCCAAACAAACATGGTGCGCCCCTTGCGAGGTAGATGCGTTGGCCTATTTTTACTTCTTATGGACAAATTGATTCATAAGTTATTACTTCGACATATTTTATCTCCGAATTTTACTTCAATGGTGACTTACTAATAAATGGTCAGGCCATAAATCATCGATACACTGATAACAGATTACCAGAAGACGTTAACGTTAACCACCTATTGATTCTTGTTAAGTTAAATGTTGTTAAATGTTAATTCTTGTTAAATGTTCAAAGAAGTTTATGAAATGTTTGTTTTGGAAGACAACCTGGTAGAATTTTGTGATGTTACAAATTTAATTCCTGATAGTGATTCCGAAGAGTCTGAAATCGAATCTGAAGATGATATTTTCTGTGATTAAGAACTGTCTTTTTTTTAGTTGATCTGATCGGTTAATTTATTTATTATATAGCTGCTTTTTGTTATTTTGTTGTATTGTGTTTTAATATTGTGTTTTAAAACTGTTTAATTGATTTATGTTTATTGCCATTTGTGTATGGTTAGTTGATAGCAAGTTAAGTATATAGTTAGTTTTTATGATATCTTTTAAGGATTTTAATTTATTTCATTACAGTGACATGTTTTACCATTAAAAAAAGTAAAAACCGACTTCAAAACCAAAATGCACTAAAAAGTCTTAAATAAAGGAAAGGAACCCATTTTAGGCAAACAATTTTTTTTGGAGTCGGTGCTGTGAAAGTTAATGCTTGATGGTCAAAGTGATGGCACCGACTCCAAAAAGAAATTGTTTGCCTAAAATGGGTTCCTTTCCTTTCAATAGTCAAGAGTTTATTTAAGACTTTTTAGTGCATTTAGGTTTTGAAGTCGGTTTTTACTTTTTTTAAAGTTAATTTTATTTCTTCATTTTTAGAGATTACAGGAGAATGGGGAGGCCACCTTATGATTCTGTCTTTTAAGAAGCTACAAACTACCTATTATAAGTTCTTTCATTATAATAACTGAACTCTTAAGCGTTAAGGAGCTCCACCATCAGCTCAGCCCCACAAGATGTTGACTATTAGACGTAACAACATGTCAACATTCAGATTCAAGTAAAGAAACACTATACGTGCCTTTAAAATTTGAGGGTTTCCCTCGATTACACCAAGATCCCATCATCAGATCCCAACTTGAAAAAAATGGGACCAACTAGAAGGTATACCCTCTAAGTAAGCGAAAAATTTTTTTGAATCGGTCGACAAACGACTGAGATATGAGGTAACAAACATACAAAAAAAAACATACAGTCGAATTGATAACCTCCTCCTTTTTTGAAGTCAGTTAAAAAGCATAAGGTACTTTTCTTTAAACCATTACAATACAACATATTTACGTACTTGATCAAATAAGCCTTTTTAAAAAAGTAATAGCTAAGTCATTAAAGAAACAGCACCATACGTGTGTAACGAAAACTTAGGTAATTAGCTTAACGGCTAATATATATTACGAATCGTTGATCAAAACCATCTTTTCCAGAGATTGGGTACAATAAAAAAAAACTGGGAATCTGTTTTCAGTGTGTACCGATGATCTATGGCCTGACCATTTATTAGTAAGTCACCATTGAAGTGAAATTCGGAAATAAAATATGTCGAAATAATAACTTATGAATCAATTTGTCCATAAGAAAGAAAAAATAGGCCAACGCTTGTACCCCGCAAGGGGTGCGTGTGGCGCACCATGTTTGTTTAGAGAAAATGTAGCAAATATATATTTTAATACCATTTAAAAAAATCAAGTCGAAATACGGAGAAAATCCGAAGATACACTATTTCTTATGCCATTTCCCATACTAAAAAATCACGTTTGGTGCCATAACTCTCAATATAAGATTCCAATAAGAAAATGCTTCATAAGTTTTTTACAGCTTATAATTAGGCGTATACGATGGAATGATTTGTTTGTCAAAAACTGACACATGTATATTTAAGTTGCCTATGTCCCTTTGCTAGTATGGCGTCGATCCACTGTGTGCCGGGTTATACAAAATTCAAAAAATTCAATAATATTTAAAATAAATCAGCCTTTATTCCGTGAACACAGTGTTCAACTTTATCAGCTAATTTCTTTAATTAACACATTTACGAGATACTGCAGACATGGCTGGACATGGCTCGCCTTCTTCTTGTCTTGCGTGCCCTGATCTCAGTTATTTGAAAGACCTCAAAATGTGCTAATGTCATGGCAATCAGTGTCGCCAATCACTGGAAGCGCTAAGAAGATATCACTTGAAATGACTGCATAAAACTACATAATAAATTAAAAAAATCGTTTCAACTTTTAGGGCATTATAAAATCCTTGGCACCGTGTCTATTAGCGGGACATTAAGCTATGTAGTTGGAATTGTAACAAACACTATTCAGAATTCAAAGACGATTCTCACTATCAAAGCGGATTCCATGTGGAAATGTACTAAAAGGGGTTCCGAGAACTTTCTATTTGCTAACGAGTGCAAAGGATTTTTGGAAAGCGGGTGCTGCTACGCCCCCCTCCCCCCATGACTATGAACAAATGCGGCAACAATTAAATCGGATGTTGGGAAAACGATGTCACGTGATGGAGGGATGCTGCCCAGAGCTTAATGTGCAGTGTGAAATAATGTTGGCAAAACGATGTCACGTGATGGAGGGATGCTGCCCAGAGCTTAATGTGCAGTGTGAAAATACAACTATACTGGTTAGTTGTGATGTACACAGGCCTAAAAAAGAGACATTGTTCTAGTTTACCGCTACTTCACCGTCAAAAACGATTTTTTAAATAATCTTTTTTTCATTCACGTAATTTCTTTCAGGCTTTAATTGAAATTTAAGCAATACTATTGAAAAAATAACATATTTATTGATTATGAATCAACGTGGACAAAATATGTTCACTAATTTTATTTTATTTAATTTTTCGAGAGATAATAGAGAGAGAGAGAGAGAGAGAGCGAGAGAGTACATTAGGAGAAATTCGCACGAGGGCGTACAGCGAAAAATAAGCTCAGCCGCGGTAAATGAGTAAAGGAAGACTAACTTAAAAACTTCTGTGTCTGGTTAATTTCACTTAAGATAAAAAGTCGATGATGATAAGTTTTTTTTAACTAAAAAAAAAATCTTATCCATCATCGACTTTTAATGCAAACAGTTCAATGCAGCATTTATGGCAAAAATCTGTGTAGATCACAACATCACACAGTTCGATTACAATTTCGTTTTAAAGGAAATTCACATTCAAAACGCTTAATATTTTTTTATCAATACCTATATTTTTTTCTGGAATTTATAACAATATATAATAACAAAATTTAATAAAAATATAAAAAATCATCGAGAAAAAAAACAGCTGAACAGATTTTTATGAAACATAGCTAAGAACATTCGGGATAAAATGATCAATCACAAAAAACTAAACGAAATTGGTTTATCCGATTGGGAGTTACGATGCCATAAACACAGACAGACACGTTAATCTTATAACATCCTACTATTTTGGCGTCAGAAGGGTTAAAAACCCGCTAGTTCGTTTGGAGTCACCGAATAACCTATACTATTCATTTGATCGATGTAAAGATACAATACATAGGACATGAGAAAGTTACATCTAAAAGAATATATTTACTTAATACATTTAATCTATACAATATCATAAAATGAAGAGTTTGACTGAACGGGCTAATCACAGGAACTTCTAAATTGAATTAAGAAAATATTTTTGAATTGGATAGCTTATTTAAAGAGAAAGACTTGAGGCTATAAAACATCACGCTGCGACAGGAGTGGAGGGAGCAAACTTAAAACGCGTGTTCCATATAATAGTGACAAATCTATTATATGACGGCAACCTTTCGCATATATTAATATCGTTTATTTGTAGTATGTGTCTGCAAGTTTTGGTCAATAGTTAGTGACATTATAATTAATATATTTCTTATTCAATATTTTAATATTGCCACATTATTCACACCCCGCGCTTTCGCCAATCAAAAATGAACGCTGCGCTCCTTCGTGGATGGCACTATCTAATCAAATCTTTATCTTAAATAAAATAATAATAATGCAGTATATCTTTTTTGAATAACACCCCCCTCTCATTTTGCGTCGAGAATTCAAAAGAACCTATGTTTTACTCGTCACTAATTTTATAACTGCTATAAAATGTACATTCAATATAAAAATATATGTATACGCAATACGAAATAAATCGATGATAAAACCACTGTTACTTGATTAATTTCAAGCTGCCACCCTAGTAATGCATCGAATGCGGGATTGCTGGAACTAAACACAATCCATCTGTTAGTGGAACTGCTATTACTCACAAGTTTTTCGGTACGGGAATTGGTGCAAGTAAATGGAAAACCTGAGTATCGATATTAGTTGTCTTCGTATCCCGTGAAATGTGAAAACAACAAACGTCAGATACTATTAGTTGGTGTTGTTAAGTTCGATCGAAAACGAACGGTGGCGGATCAATCAGATACATATAATAGAAGTTTATTTAAGGGTATTAACCGATTTACTTTAGAGAAAATTTGCATTTACAATTAAATAAATAATGGCAGTCTTGTTGTAACGTATTCAAATTATGATAGTAATTTTGAGCTTCTTTATGAGGCCCATAGTTAGAGACCACGTTTCGGATCTGTATGTCATCACTGGTAACACACACTGGTTAAAGACTTTCGTCTTCAGACACTGAGGTAATTGAGACGAAAAGACGCTCTTGCGCAGTTTCCCAAACGCTGCCCAGCCGAGTTGGATTTGTTGATTGACCTCTTTCTCAAAGTTGGACCTACCCAATTGGATATTGTGTCCCAGGTAGACGTACTCGTCGGTAAAATAGGTACGAAACATAAAACAGGCTTAGATTTTTTACTCATTAGAAGAAAGGGCATTTATTACGCCTATATTTAGCTTTATTGCAACGTTTTAAATGCATTATTTATCCAAATTAGTAAAATGACATGATTGAAAACTTGGATCACAAGTTCAATTAATCGCGCACAATTCAATTGGAACATCACTATTGCACTACGCTTGCAACATAAAAATAAAAGTACGAAGTTTCTGATATCAGACACGGAAAGCAACACATACGCTCTACTATGCCCACTGAACGGATCTTCAGCGTTCTGTCTCATCGTTAAATGATAACACGCTTGTGATGACACGCTCAGTGTACCTATGACACGCGAAGGTGTTGGTCGGTGACGGAACAGTCTAGTGGGAACAGTGTCATAGTTTTCAATACATAGTTTTTTTTTTGCCCGACACGTTCTTAGCATGGTTATACTACAGGCTACGGTATAGGAGGCAGAAACCTTAACACTTACTGGTAGCTGATGTTGTTGTCGGAGCCACTAGTGTGGAAGGTATTGTCGCCTGAGGAGTAGAAATCGCGGGACTGAGTGTACTCAGCCTGGCGCTCGGTGGTCTCAGGCTTGTAGTCCGAGGGACTCCACGGACGACCCTCGGCCAGAGCGGTGATCTGAGGAAAAAGGAGGGAACTTTAAACTCCCATACGTGATAAAAAAGATCAGTGGAATATACATATTCGGTTGATGACATAACTAGCCTTTACAAAAAGTAAAATATAATTATTTTTCTAACGACGAATGCGTTTATTCTTAGTGAAATAAAAAGTATAGGGAAAATAACTACGTAAACGTCATTCATGTCTGCTCTCCTTCAAGTTCCCACGTATAGACTGACACTGGATAAAAAGGGATATTTTTTGGCGGTGAAGGTATTTAATGCATTACCAGAGGATATAAGAAGAATTACGGGGTCTTTATTTAAAACAAAGTTACATTCGTGGGTAATTGAGAATATTGTATATAATCTAAATGATTATGGTGGCGATGATTTCCTCTTCTGACGTAATCATAAATTATTGAATACTGTACATATTTGCAAATTTTGATGAACTCAAATGTATCTAGAAGCCGGTCCTTGGTTTCTTATAAAGAGAGGTGCTAGGCAGGGGGACCTAAACTATCTAAATAGACAATCTTGACTGGAATTAACGTGGCATAAACGTAAAAGTGAAGAAGATCGTCGGCGTAACGTGTTTCGCTATCTAGTACTTATATCAGATAAAGGAACAAAACTACAGTACATGATAGCCATTAAATACAGCTAGCAGGATCGCTGTTAATGATCAACAGCAGCAAGGTGCAAATTTACGCCGAGGACGAGCCACTTCATTACACAGATATATAACACAGAATATTAAGGCAAACATTAATTTTAACAAAAAAAAAGCTGATTCTACTACTCCGATTTTAATAATATAGACCAAAATGACATTTGGTGGTATGCCACTTTTTCGTAATTTAAAAATAGTGTTGTTCCTAAATAATCAGAAAGTTCAATTTATATTCAACCATTGTACTTATTTGATTATAAAATTAAATAGTTGTAGTTTAAATTTGGTTGCGCAGAAGTTTCATAGCATGAATTATTAACAGTGTCATTACAAAATATCTTCAAAAATATAATTAGTTTTAAAACACATATTCAATCAAATATCTTTATTATTTCTTATTATTTATTTATAAGAAGTACTAAAAAGTCATAATAGGTAAAATCATACAAGAATACATATTGCTATTACAAGGGAAAGTACCTAGATTTTTTTCCTCTTTACAGAAACTGTTTTATGTATGTATTACGTTTTTTATAGCTTAGGGTAACATTTTACATGTTTTTTTTAGTAATAAGCCAAATCACATTATTTAAAATTCATATCACAAGTGCAATTAATCACGTACTATTGAATTGTTACAACAACACTGATGCGATGCTAGCAACATTAACAAATAAAAAATCTATTGAAGCTGTCATTCTGGTCTATCTCATTTAAAATCAGAGTATAGCGGGAAGACTTGCGCAGAACACAGCTAAAACGGAATAAGTTCTAGAGCTTAAAGGAAATGCTTAAGAGTAACATACCAATCAACCGGAAGACCAAGGTTATGTACTCTTATCGTATGCCATGCCTGACGTACGCTTGCCAGACGTGGAATTTTCATAAGAATATAAAATACAAAATTACCACCTGTCAACGAAAAAATACAAAAAATACGGCATAAAAAATAAGAAACACCGCAAATGTAACAGACAGTATTTTCTTATCAAAATTGCAAGTAAAGGGATGTAACAGACAGTCAAAGCTCTCGCTCTGAAATGGAAGTGGGCGGGTCACGTGGCTCGCCTTCAAGACCAGAGATGAACAAAAATGTGGGCTCATGGAAGGGATCAGTAAGAAATAGAGAAGACCCCGCATGAGATGAGAAGGTAAAACAATAAATACAGCAGATCCAAATTTGATGCAAATAGCACAATACAGAGATGAAAAAATAAACTTGGAGGAGGCCTAAACCTGTACAGAGGTTCTTGCAGATAAATTATTATAAAGAAGAAAAATATTTACTTGATAATTTTAACACTTACACTGGTAGTGATATTTTGAAAACCAACTTTATCTGTGAGAAATTAAGTTTTTTTATTTTTATTATTATTTATTAATTTTATTATATTTTTTAAAAATAAGGGCTTTTTATTTTTTTTATTAGGCGAGCTTATGAAAACCCGAAACATGTCGATTGAAGATAAAAAGAAAGTATACGAGTATATCACGTGCATGCGCATACCATGTTTAACATATGGCTGCCATACATGGTCATTTACAGAAAAACTAACCAACAAAACCTTTAAACATTCAAAATACGTAAATAAATAATTTGCACTTGTACACAATTTATTTCATATTCAAACAAAGCTTTCCCGGATTTGCTCGGTCGCACATACAGTTATGTATCTACATTAAATATCATTTGGTCAGCTAATTTAGCGTGAACACGATATACACTTCTACAATTGACAACTTTTTTTGTAAAGGTACGAAAATTCGAAGACCATTTCGAGACTAAATTCGCAATTCGAGCTTCTAAACATGTTAGACACATTTTATAAGATTGCTTTGCGCTTTATTTTAACAGTTAAATTAAAAAAAATATCATAGAAGAAAGCATTTAATAGGTTACGCCTTACAAATTCATGCAGAAAGATATTATCAATAAATTATGGCATGGCTAATTAAAGATAACCAAAAATATACATTATGCATTCTAATATTTTTTTTAGTAGAAATATGATTGATATATATAGTTATGAAAAATATTTAAGTAACTAACTTAAGGCATCATAATAATATTAAATAAGAAAGGATGCTACGTAAGATTGTTTGGTTACTGTTTACATAAGTTTTATTAGTTTTACAAATAAAGTAAAATTAAATACATAATTGAAATACCATTAATATCGACATCTTACTTCTACAATAGCTACAGACCACAACACTATAAACGTCAGTTTTTTTAAAATGAAATTTAGCAAAGACGTGTCCTTGTAATATCCAACTCCATGGAATTACGCTGTTATAGAATGGAGAGATTTTAAACAATTATTATTAGAGAAAATACTGAAAGGAAATGAAAAAAAAAATCGAGTGTCCTAATTTTTGAAGTTCTTTCCGGGAAAAAATGAAACCATCTATTATTTTATAAGCACGTGTTTCTTCTCTTCGAGTTTGACATTTACTATGTTTAGGTCACGTTGCACCTGAGGTCACGTTTATAAAGAAGTGGTTAGAGGGTTTTAGTTTTGTTAAACAATTGGTGCGCAGTTACGCCACTTGTTTGGCACGTTGTAGGATTTCTTTAAGGCTAATTTGACTTCTCTACACATGAACACATGTTATGTACCCAGCAGTAGGAACGTTTATACATACCTAATATAATACATAATTTATTTTCTCACCATACTAATAAATAGGTAGGTATAAGATTGCTTTGCGCTTTATTTTAACAGTTAAATTAAAAAAATATCATAGAAGAAAGCATTTAATAGGTTACGCCTTACAAATTCATGCAGAAAGATATTATCAATAAATTATGGCATGGCTAATTAAAGATAACCAAAAATATACATTATGCATTCTAATATTTTTTTTAGTAGAAATATGATTGATACGAGGGTCAAACTGAAAGTTCTTAGAAAATCAAAAACTGATTACATTAGCCAGTTATTAGTTTTATTATATCTTTTCAAAATATTGTCCATTGACGTCAATACACCGCTGCATGCGATGGAACCACTGGGAAAAGCACTTTGCCCACTCGTCCTTAGGGGTCTCTTCAATGGCATCGCGATACGCAGCCACCGCTTCTTCAGCATTCATAAACCGCTTTCTTTTAAGTTTTTCTTTAATTTTTGGAAATAAATAAAAATCACACGGCGCGAGGTCGGGGCTATACGGCGGGTGACCCAGTAATTCAACGTTTGATGTCGCCAAATAGTCGATCGTTCGCTTGGCGGTGTGCGACGAGGCGTTGTCGTGATGAAGGAGGATCCTACTGCGAGGTCGTTTCTCTCGAACTTTTTCCAAGACAAGTGGCAAACAATTGGTAGTGTACCATTCTGCAGAAACTGTTTTTTGATCCTCTAACACAATTGTTGCGAAATGACCTATCCTTCCAAAGAACGAGGCCACCATTTTTTTTCCCGCACTTCGATCTCTCTTCACTTTAGTTGGCAACTCCTCGAAAGGAAACACCCACTGAGCAGATTGTCTTTTGGTTTCAGGATCATAACAGTAAATCCAGCTTTCGTCACCTGTTAGTATGTCGAACACAGCATTTGAGTCACCTCCGTTAAATCTTTCAATCATTTTACGGCACCAATCCACACGATGGAGTTTTTGAGCCTTAGTCAAATTATGAGGTATCCACCGGGCGCAAAGCTTCCTGACCGCTAAATTTTCGTGGAGGATTTTGTGCACTTGACTCATACCGATGCCTAAGCTTGTCCGAATCTGCTGATAGGTCACTCTTTTGTCAGTCTCTATCATACGCCGCACAACACAGATGTTATTTTCAGTCGTCGCCGTAGAAGGCCGTCCCTCACGTACATCATCAGTGAGATTAGTGCGACCACGTTTAAACTCATTAAACCAGTTGTAAACAGTCGCACGAGATGGGGCTTCATCGTGAAAGGCCAATCGTAGTCTATCATAACTTTCTTGTTGACTTAAATGACATCGAAAGTCATAAAAAATCATTGCACGAAAATTTTCTCGTGTTAAAATTCATGTTGACGTGATACAGACAATTTTCAATTTGCCGCCAAATCGTAAAACAAATGACAAATGAATGAAAATTATACTCAGTAATATTGGCAAAGAGTTCTATTTTCAAATTTTAGAATATTTTTTTTATTATATTGTTTATAAGTGGCCAGTTCTAAGAACTTTCAGTTTGACCCTCGTATATATAGTTATGAAAAATATTTAAGTAACTAACTTAAGGCATCATAATAATATTAAATAAGAAAGGATGCTACGTAAGATTGTTTGGTTACTGTTTACATAAGTTTTATTAGTTTTACAAATAAAGTAATATTAAATACATAATTGAAATACCATTAATATCGACATCTTACTTCTACAATAGCTACAGACCACAACACTATAAACGTCAGTTTTTTTAAAATGAAATATAGCAAAGACGTGTCCTTGTAATATTCAACTCCATGGAATTACGCTGTTATAGAATGGAGAGATTTTAAACAATTATTATTAGAGAAAATACTGAAAGGAAATGGAAATATTTTTTTTAACAAAGTTACGTAACGCGTACTATAGGTGGAATATTCATACAACACAGCTTAACAGCCGGCGAATTAGACCTGTTAGGGAACATTAAAATATCAATCATAACTATTTACATTTCAATCAAATAATTATAAAAATTGTAGTGTTTCCTTAAATTGACTAAGTTGCCGGCAACTTAAAGCAATGTTCCTTCCATACTTTTACGGGAATGTTACCGGCAAGATTGCCGTGCGGCACATATATGCGCTTATCTAACTTTATTTGACCAGACACTGCCAAAAAGCTACCCAGCGATAAGCAACTTAGGATTATGTCTGAGCTATACCGCGATCTAACTTTGAGTTATCCACACACACAAGACACCTCCAGGGTTCCAGTCCTGGAACCATGCCAAGTGAGAAGTTTAATTGGCCTGATTTAAACAACTCTTAGTAATTAAACGGTCCAAACCGTTGCAGTTAGACCTCACAAGGATTTCTGAATAGACGCACTGGGATTCGAGCATTTCATGCAGTCTAATATTGCCAAAGAGTATTTACTTTTGATTACATTCGAGTATCCCCTCTAGACATAGCTGGTGTTAAATGACAAGAAATTGGTAAATTACCTTTGGATTTTAATATTATTTAGAGTTGATTCGACAAAACGAAAATTAACGTTAACCTTAGAATAAATCCAAGAGTTAAATATATATTTTTTTATATTCTACGATGTACTGTTCTAGAATATCGCGTTTATACGGAAGTAACTCTTATACCCACCGTGTTGCGTGAAATAAGTGCTAATCAAAGTAAATCGTAATGACGTCTGCTTGCCATATGATTTATGTCATTTTGTTTTGTCTAACTTAAAACGTCTAATTTATAACTCGATGCTTTCCCACGATATAATATAATACGACATTGTTTAGTTGACAGGATTTTCCTTTCACACCATACAGCTTTGGTGTAGCCTATATTTGCCGGATAGGTAATAAAACAGATCAATCATTCGTTCTGTTATGCAAGTTTAGTAATTCCTGTTACAATTTTACATCGAAAAACGACTTTGAGTTATTTGAATATAAAATCGATATTCTTCGTATAGTTACGCGCAATGTTTGGTCGAATGCAACCCAAATGGTATAAAATCTCAGGTAAACACAGCTACATAAATAGCTATATGATATATGCAGTTTGATCTAATGTACAGTATACAGGTCAGTCACCCCTGCTCCCCAACACCCATATATCAACGAGGCACACCATAATCCTACTATTGAACATTGAAAGACAATACATGGACGGTAAGAATACTCATCAATAATGCTGTCAAGAGTTCAGGTTAAGCACCCCATTGCAATTATGTTAAGAAAGGGAGTCTATTTAAATGACCCTATTCAAGATACAAGTATATATTAAAGGTATTGGTTGTCAAAGTAAAGTGTGCTCAATAAACTAGGTTATTTAAAGGCCAATGATCTATTACTTCCAATCTAGGACAAAATGTATTTGCGTATGACAAGATGAATCTTCTAAAATAGATGGCATACGCTTCAAATAAGTAAGTATTGTTAAGTGTCAATTTTATTCGTAAGATTCAAATGTAATTAAAATTATGGTCGAATACCATACTAACCTTCACGCACAAGTCTCTACTGCTTGATAAGGTCATTTAAGTTTTTTGTTTTAGAGCTAATGCAGGCTTTCAAAGGCCGGACCTCTGTATGAGGCATGGCGAGCCGCTAAAAAAGCCCTGCAACTAGCTATTGCTCAAGCCAAGGTTCGTGCAAGGGAGGAACTGTTAAAAACACTAAATCATGATCCGTGGGGACGTCCCTATCGCACCGTCAGAGGAAAATTGCGACCCTGGGTGCCCCCAGTGACAGAAAACACGGAACCCGCTCTTCTACGCACATTAGTGGCTGGACTTTTTCCTGCCCAACCGGAATTCACCCCACCGACAATGAGACCACACCCTGTTGCTCTTTCCAATGATCCGGAACCTGTGTCCCAAGGAGAACTTGAAGCAGCGGCGCTGAGGACTAAATCTAAGAACGTTTCTCCGGGACCAGATGGGATTCCGGGTAAGGCACTGGTTCTAGCCCTAAAATCCCTAGGCGAGCGATTAAGGAATCTTTACACTGCGTGCCTCAACCAAGGTCGATTTCCAAAATCATGGAAGGATGGAAGGCTAGTTCTATTTAAAAAAGAAGGGCGACCGTTGGACTCGCCCTCAGGCTATAGGCCCATCGTACTTCTTAACGAGGTCGGTAAACTCCTGGAAAGGATAATCACAGTTCGCCTCGTTCGGCATCTCAATAATACGGGGCCTAATCTGTCTGAGGTGCAGTATGGGTTTAGGGCACAGCGTTCTACGGTGCATGCTATTCTACGTATTAAAGAGCTAGCAGAACAGACTGTGGCCAGTGGTGGACTGTTATTGGCAGTGTCCTTGGACATCGCTAATGCTTTTAATACCTTACCGTGGGCGTGCATAAGGCAGGCACTTGCATTTCATGGGGTGCCTGTATATTTACAAAGGGTAGTGGCCGATTATTTAGATGGACGATCAGTGTCATGCCAAACAGCGAGTGGCGTGCACTCGAGAGAGGCATTCTGTGGAGTTCCACAGGGGTCAGTTGTTGGACCACTCCTGTGGAACATAGGGTATGATTGGGTGCTTCGTGGGCACCTTCCTCCGGGGGTCGATGTAACATGCTACGCGGACGATACTCTGGTAACAGCCCACGGAGCTTCTTTTGACGAGGCAGTCAGCCGGGCATCAGCGGGAGTTGCTTTGGTGGTCGAAAGGATCCAAAAACTGGGCTTAAAGGTGGCACTCGAAAAGTCCGAAGCCATTTGTTTTCATGGCCCAAGGCGAGCGCCACCAGCGGGATCACACATAGATGTAGGCGGGGAAAGGATTCAGGTAGGCAAAAACATCAAATATCTCGGTATTATTCTCGATGGGCGCTGGAAATTTAAGTCTCACTTTGAACGTTTAGCTCCCAAACTGCTGAAAACTGCTGGGGCACTGAGCAGTCTTATGCCAAACATCGGGGGGCCAGCTGCCTCAAGTAGGCGCCTTTACATGGGCGTGGTGAGATCAATGGTGCTATACGGGGCCCCCGTGTGGTACAACGCCCTTGACAGGGACTGCCAGATGATCCTGCGTAGAGTGCAGCGCATTGTAGCTCTAAGGGTGATAAGGGGCTATCGCACAGTAGCGGGAGATGCAGCTGTGGCTCTTGCCGGTACCTTACCCTGGTCCCTAGATGCTGCGGTCCTCGCCGCAGTCTTTGAGTGGCGTGAGGAGCAAAGGTCTCTTTACCTGAGGCCGGCGCCCCGAGAAGTCAAAGCGGAGCGCCTTAAGCTAGAGGACGAGGCCCTCCAGGTGTGGAAATTACAGCTAGCCCAAAGCGACGTTGGGCGTCGCACCATAGGGGCAATACGCCCAGTATTGGAAGGATGGGTGCGACGCCAACATGGTCGGCTAACCTACAGGGCGACCCAAATCCTTACCGGCCACGGCTGTTTCGGCAAGTATTTGCACCGCATCAGTCGTGAGCCTAGTCCGAGGTGTCATCACTGTCCAGCCGATGAAGATACTGCTCAACACACACTAGAGGTGTGCCCGGAGTGGGCAGTCGAACGCGATGTCCTAAAGGATGACGTCGGAGGTGATCTCGCTATAGGGGCGGTCATAGCCCGAATTCTGGAGAGTGCGCAGGCGTGGCGGGCGGTGCTCACTTTCTGTGAGGCTGTAATCTCGCAGAAAGAGGCGGCAGAGAGAGAGCGGGAGGCTGCAGCTAACGCACCGATGATTCGTCGCCGGCGTCCTGGTCGCCGAAGAAGGCTTCATGCCTTCCACATGTCCCTCATTGATGGGTCCCAGGCGGCTGACACGGGGGTGTCAACCGCTCGCTGAAATGGGCCGTGACGGTGGCGCGTGTGTCCCGCACGCCGTCTCCTGATGATCAAGGGAATATCATATTCCCTTAAAACTAGGAAGTGCTCGCAAAACCTACGAGCCACAGCCAGAGGCGGGCCTGCGGAAGAATGCCCAGAGGCACACCTAGGGCGATAACCCGCAGCGCCCCCCTTATATGGCACTGGAGGACACCGACTGGTTTTTAGTGGGTATACCCGCCCGCATCGGGTGGGGGAGTCCCACATAACCCTTTGGTCTCCCCCGGGATCAAAGGGTATGCTTAAAGCATTTCCCAGTCAAAAAAAAAAAGAGTTTCAAAGGCAGTGACTAACCGTCTCTCTTTTGCCTAACAAATACTAGTATTTTTGTAAAACTATATTGCACTGATAATAGTGTGCAAAATTTGGGTTAAGCGCTAAAAGTATTCTCTCCCAGTCATACCTTTCCACACAAAATATTCCTAAATATGGCATTATGTCTTATTCTGTCTTTACTTTTTAAGTAAACCAACATTTGTAGAAAAAAGTAACCAAACTGCGTATTTAAAATTGGAGCGCATTGGCTAATATTAATCGTAAATTAAGAGATTGATTTGGGCTGATTTACCTGTTAAATAAAAATTGGTTGGAGTTATTTTACTATGATGAACAACAATCCATCACCGAAGAAGTCACCATGTTTCAGAAGCACTATTTCTCCAAAATATACACAACTTTACTTGAAATTATAAAAAATCTCATGCAAGTAATTTTTAGCGAGCCTCCATGAGCCTCCAAACTGTTTGGCAGTCGCCAAAAGTGATTCTGCTACACCGCATTTCGCGTCTCTTTTTATCACACAGCATTCTGTTACTGACATCTCCCTCTTGTCGTTCTATTCCAAAACGGATAATATTTCTATAGGTCGACCCGAATGCATTTCGACTCTAAGGAAGAACGGATTAAATACACTAAATTTCCAATGCTAGTCTTTTGCTTAGGTGACATTATAGATAAAACGACAACTAGATGGAACAAGTAATGCACGCTGACCGGTGTTATCTGTGATACTCGTAGTAACATAAAGTCCAAAGGTAAAATCTAAATAACAGCAGTAAGACCAGCTTTACTTAATGGCTGTGAAGTCATATTATATTATGTCTCTTTTCTAAAGTCTTACATGTGGTCATGCAAGTAAAAAAATTAATTGCTTAAATTAATTAATGCAAGTACAAAAAAAAATACTTTTTAATAATCCACTACGTCTCTAATTTTGTTCACGTGTTTAGTAGCCTTTATAGATCAATATACCTAAATACAATCAAATTCCAATAATATTACATACATGCACTTTCAATTAATTAGGTACCTCCTTTTTAGGGTTCCGTAGCCGAATGGCAAAAAACGGAACCCTTATAGTTTCGTCAAATCTGTCTGTTTGTCTGTCCGTCCGTATGTCACAGCCATTTTATTCTGTAACTATAAGCATTACACAATTGAAATTTGGTAGGAAGATGTATCCTGTTAACCGCTTACCGATTCTCATACAAAACATAAAAAATAATGACATTTAAGGGGGGGCTCCCATATATGAAACTAAAACAAAATAAAATATTTTTAGTCAAACCTATGCGTGTGGGGTGTCTATGGATAAATCTTTTAAAATGACATTGACGTTCCCTAAACCATTTTCTTTTCAAGTCTAACGTTTCATCATAGCTAGACGCTTCCAAAGTGATAAAATGGGCGTCCCCCCCCCCCCCCATCTAACTTCTTTACCAAGCAAGTGTAAATTTTGAAAAAAATATGAATGTAGATCTTAACAAATACTTTCAACGAAAATTGGTTCGGACAGAATCGAACTAGTAGTTTTTGAGATATAGCACATTTTCAACAACCGCAAACATAACTTTGTACTTCATACAAACACTATGAAAAACAAAGTTACATTTGCAGTCAAAAAAATATGGTGGTTTTTTACTAAGTAGAAGTAAGTGGATTCCCTTATTCAGTTAAAGTTGGCACGGAACCCTCAGTGCGCGAGTCCGACTCGCACATGGCCGGTTCTTTTTTCTGAATTCGGTAAAAAATCAAGTAAATGTCTTATATTACATACTTGGATGAATTAACCACTGGATATGAAACGCAAGAGCGAATGTATGAAAACATCATTAGCTAATTTCTGCGGGGCGGGGGGAGCTTGTCGAGTCAATTATTGACATTTAGTGCATGAAAGTGTCGATATTTTTTTATCGATATGTGTGAAACGAATGAATGAAGGAATCATTTGTTAAACGATATTTATTTTTATCACCAAAACAATAAACTACATTATGGGCATGTAATGCATAAACCATCAAATGAACAATTGAAACATAGAACGTCGTTTTATATGAACGGTCTGGCAAGTGACACTGACTAGAACTTCATAAGACATATTGAAACAGCCCGGAAATACACATAGCATTGCACCATTAAAATCGTCATAAAGGATAATTAACCAGAAGATTTTTTGTGTTGGCATTATGTCACGTTTGGTGTAAAATGAGAGAGATTTGATATTTTATTTTAAAAGTATTTATTATATTCAAAAATTTTATAAAAGTACGTTTATGGATATGATCTATCGACATTTGTCAAGCACAATTAAAACTAAACTGACAAAGGAAGGAACGAATGATGAACATACGACAATCCTAACGTATAAAGTATATGTTATCTTGTTGATTTTGTAGTAACTGACCACCGCTTTTTTAAATGGCAATGTAACTGTTCTCTTGGAAAACACATTTCACTATTTTCAAGAAAAAAATACAGATTTATTAGGATAAAAAGTTACCAACGGATGAAAAGATTTTTTTTTTGTCTTGCCACTATAATTTTCACACAAAAATAAGCCACATTTACCCATTCCTTCCGACAATGTTTCTCACTGAGCTCTATCACCGTACTGACAAGACGTCACCTGTAAGTGAGGCCAAAAAGCCCGCTTCGTGGCTAAGGGGGCACAAGCAAAATTGCACGTCATTGCGCGTACAGTGGTTTATTCGTCCAAGATTATACATATATTATACCATTTTTGAGATACCCATCATCTCGCATCTAGGCATAGCGACCTAAATTACTGAACCTGAAACCTTAGATGTTGAAAAAACCAAATCTTCGAAACGACAACGACCGAATCACGAAGGACAATGAGTCCAATGTTAAATCACAAGCTTTTAAGTCAGATTTTTGTAAGCGTTTATTTTTTATTTCATGATTCTTGGTTATTATATTACCCATATCAATATTATCCTTATACTATACCTAACGAAAAAAGAATAATCTCTATGACTTCTCGTTTTCGAGAACCACGGGGACAAATATACAAATACACGTCTGGCTATAAATACTGTTACAATTAAAAATAAGAAAGATATTACATTTGAATGTGGAATATTTTATTTTTATACGATTGCTCTTTCTTTCCTTTTTTAATTATGGCCGTTTTTAATTATATACAGATCAGGGGTTATTGTGTTTTCTAATTTTGACGCCAATACATTTTATAATATTTTGCGATATTAAAATGGAGTGAGGTGATAAAGTGAACCGAATCGCTGTGATTGCATTACACAAAGTTGGTATGGAGCCAAATGCCATTTTTAAAACTCTCCATATGCTTGGTATTAGTCAAATGTTTGTGTAGGTACCGGGCTATAAAAAGGTACAATGAGACCTCCTCTGTTAGTGACAAAAAAAGATCTAGCCACGTAGTGTTCGTACGAAAAAGGTGGTCAAAGCAGTAAGGGAAGATTTCGCAGAAATCCTGTCCGAAAGCAAAAGATTTTATTTCGGGAGATGAAGATAGCACTGCCCTGTTCCACACAAGTATGCTATTTTAAAATAGACGAGTTACGCCTAACCACTGCGAAAGAGTCTTAAACAGTATGGTCTATATGGCACTAAAGACAATTTCACAAAAATATTTATCAGTGAGCCAGAAACTCATATGGCAAATTCGTTTAACTTCATTTTTTATCGTTTCAGTCATACCTAACTCGTTCAACTTAAGTTAATACAGATAGGCATTATCTATCAACACATTCTGTTACTCAACCTAAATCTGTTAACTTAAAGTTACAATAGTTATGCGTGGCCACTCGATAGTGCGCGAAATAGGGAACGCGTAGGCAAATAGAAGGCGGAGCGGGGGCGCGCGGTAGCGCGGGGGGCGTCCAGCGGGATCTCGGCTTGTTTGTTTACATAATTCACGTCACTACGTGTTATTAATTACTTAACGGAAAGTGCAGCGGTGCTTTAGTTTTGGTGTGCGTGAATAGAAATAGACATTGTGAAGTGATATTTTAAGTTACTAACATGTATAATATAAGAGGAAAGACTTTATTACGTCTAAGCAATGAGAAAAAAGTGATTGAAAATGAGGGTTCACCAACGAATTACTCTCAAATTCTTCACCAGGTCCAAGCCCGTTCGAGAGAATACCACTCAGTGATCGATTCACAAAATGAAGCAGACATTCGTTTTGATGGTGACAACTCGACAATGATAAATTGTAGTGCACTTCAACCAGTATCTTTGAATGGATTAGAGTTAGATTCTAATCGCCCAAATTTTGTCTTCACCGATTACTATTTGCGATCTCCAGCCAGTACCATTGTACCCACCTGTATTGACGTCCACGCCCATTCCAGAACTACGCAAGGAAGACCTGATTGACTTAGATGGTACGTTTTATGAAGATATTGACTTTGGCGATTTGAATTCCGTGAATGAGAATATTTTACTGGACTTGTCTATTCATAAACGACAGACAGATTTGATGAAGCGTCATGTGATAGTGACGAGACACAAAAAGAAAACATTAAAACTCCTAAAGATACCAGTAACGAGTCAATGAGTCAAAATTTTTTGGAAATGGAAAAAACTAAGAAATATATTATAGGAAAACAAAAGAAGAGCGGCAATTTAGAACAGACTTGTAGTGGCCCTGAAAAGAAACGAAAAAATAGTAATAGCATGTCAAAAAGTGTAGAAAGTCTTGAAACTGAAAAAAACAACATATATAAAGGGAACCGAAAGAAGAGTGAAAGTTTTTCAAAAAGTCAAGATAGTCTAGAATCTGAAAACACTAATAAGTCTAACGAGAAACGGAAGAAGAGTAACAGCATGTCAAAAAGTCTGGAAACTGAGAAAACTACGAAATCTAAAGGAAAACGAAAGAAAAGTGACAGCTTCTCAAAAAGTAGAGAGAGTTTCGAATCCGAAAACACTGTTAAGCCTAAGGAGAAACGAAAGAAGAGTAATAGTATGTCAAAAAGTCTGGAAAGTGTAGAAGCTGAAAAAAACACTTTATCTAAAGGGAAACGAAATAAGAGTGACAATTTGTCAAAAAGTCAAGAAAGTCAAGAAACTGGAAAAGTAGCAAGCAGTTGACAAATGAAGAAAAGGTTGAGTCGTCGACAGATATATCTAATGCTTCAAATAATAATACATCTGTTAAGTGTAATAAGAAAAGAAGGGAAAGAAATATAAAAAAAGGTTAGAAGCAGAAAAAGACAAATATAAACTAAAACCGACCTGTGGACAGACTTGTAGGAAAAAATGTTGGGAAAAGTTCTCCGAGGAAGACAGGCAGCAAATTTGGTCAAATTTTAGGAATTTGACTAAACAGAATCAAAGAAATTTCATTAGCAGGAATGTGATTAAACATCGCAAGAAATATATAAACACGGAAAATTCAAAGCGTCACAATACTCTAACGTGGACTTTACGCAATATTAAAGTATGTAAAACTTTTTTTTTTTTTAATACTTTGGAGTTCTTTAATGCACAGACAGTTGTGACAATCCTTAAAGCTTATTATAAATTGGGAGTAACAGATGTATACACGCAAGAAGAAGCGCCAGAACAGCGAGGAACTAAAAAACCGTGGAACATGTTCCCAGAAGGATATAAGGAGGAGTTAAGGAATTTATAGAAAATGTGAAACCTACAGTTTCGCATTACAATTAAACTTAAACACGCACCAAACAGGCGATATCTGCCTTGTGGAGTTTCTTTTCGTGATTTGTTTAAAGCTTATATTTTACACTGCGACGAGACCAATTCCAAAAAATGCAGCTGGACATATTTTTACAAAATAGTTAAAGAAATGAATTTATCCACTGCAAATCCAAGAGAAGATTTATGTACAACATGCCAAAAGCATAAAGACATGCATGACGATGAGAACCATATGTGTTCTGAGTGCGATTGTGAAGTATGCACAGAATTTCCTACTCATAAGTTGAATTACACCGAATCCCGAAAATGTCTTGACCATGATTTAAAAAATGACAGTAAGACAGTTAAAGTTTTTACAGTCGACATGCAAAAAGCAATTTGCATGCCTAAATTAACTATTAAGGACTATTATTTCTTAAGAAAGTTGGTGCTGTTCAATGAAACTTTTGTTTCTCCAGGGAAAAACGAACCGGCGTACTGTATCGTTTGGCATGAAGGAGAAAGTGGGCTA
This sequence comes from Pyrausta purpuralis, assembly GCA_963924145.1. NCBI lineage: Eukaryota > Metazoa > Arthropoda > Insecta > Lepidoptera > Crambidae > Pyrausta > Pyrausta purpuralis. Next base: position 12,409,747 of record OZ001647.1, on the reverse strand, counting down.
AAAGCACACAATATTGCATCAGCATACACATATTTTATAGTAAATAATGCACGGGACTATAAAGAAATAATTATGTATTGTGATAACTGTTCTGCACAGAATAAAAATAAAACTCTCTTCACTGCTATGATAATATTAGTTAACTCAAAGGCGTTAGTAAATACAGAAAAAAAAAATGTGTACTTTGAACCAGGTCATACATTTATGGCAGCCGATACAGTTCACGCAAACATAGCTAACAAATTTAATAAAGTGAAAGAGATGTACGATTTATCGGATTTCAGGGAAAAAATGAAGAAATCACGAAAAAACATGAGCATTCAAACAATTACGCATAAAGATATGATTTTGTTCCAAGATCAATTAGCAAAGAAATTTCCAAAAGATTACAATATAATGGCATTAAAAATTGTAGAATTTCGTCGAGGTTCAACAAGTTTATTTGTTAAAAATTCATATGTTACTGAAGATTATAAGGAAATTAAGTGATGTGATGAAGTGATGAAGAAAGCATGCTTAAAATTACATGATAACAATATTGATTTTATCAGTGAAATTCCTAAAGAAGTACATTGTAGAGGTATAAGTGAAATTAAAAAAAAGGAATTGATGGAATTGTGCAAATCAATGCCACTGACACGGCAAGCATTTTTCGAAGGCCTTGCTGTAAATGAAAACGTTTGTGATTTGGATACTGTGCATGATAATTCATATTTTTTTAAGTGTTTTTCATTGAAAACTTTAATAAACGAATCACAAAAATTATATATTTTTTATTCTCGTAAATCTCGACAACGCTTGCTTATATGTAACACTTGTCAAACACATCTCATCCAACTATTAGATAACACAGATAGGTTTTCCATGAATCGCGTGTTTCTGATTGCACCCAACTCTTCTTACTTAAATTATCACACGACGCGTAACCAGGTTTGCATGAAATGATGGTTTTTCTAAACTCGTTTATTTCGATTAAAAAATTAAGTATTACAGATGTAAAAAATAATAATATGTCAAAGTGTTCTAAAGACATTCACGAAGCGTAATCACAGCGTTTCAATTTTATAGTACTTTTTATTAAATATGATACAAGCGAATGTTTATGTAAAACTTGTAAGCCGTTTTTCTCAAAACTGTGTTTTTTGAGATAACAGACTTGTGCGTGACACGGCAAAGCACCCAGAACCATGTCGCGAATTTTAAAAGATGACTTAGGACTTGCAGCCTATTAGAGACGCACTGGTCATTTTTTTAATGATAATTTAAAAAAGAATAGGGTGGTAAATTCTTAAAAACAACTGAAGCGGTACGTACGCAATGGGAGGTCACAGAAAATTTTTGTTTACGGATGAGAAAATCTCTACAATTGAGCAACATTTTAACAATCAAAATTACCGTATTTATGCTCAAACCTCTAAGAAAGCTTCGCAATCAGAGTGCAACGTGGGCATTACCCGACTTCAGTGATGGTTTGGTGGGGTGTTAGCTATGAAGGAGTGACTGAGCCATATTTATGTGAAAAAGGTATCAAAACATCGGCACAAGTGTATCAAGATACCATTTTTGAGAAGGTAGTTAAGCCCCTTGACAACACCATGTTCAATAACCAAGCATGGTCTTTCCAACAAGACTCGGCGCCGGGTCATAAAGCTCGGTCCTCGCAGTCTTGGTTAAAAACGAACGTTTCGGACTTCATCAGAGCTGAAGACTGGCCGTCGTCTAGTCCCAATCATCTTTTGAAAATGCAAAAAAAAAGTTTTTTTGAAATACTCGACCGCATCAGATTTTCATAGAGGAGGTTTATCTCGGTATCCTGAAAGCATATTTTCTTAATCTGACAAGAATTTTGGTGGGTTCTCTTAATCTGACCGGAAAGCTTTCGACACTCTACAAAGCATAAGTTCCTGCATGGAGTATTGGTGCCATCTCTGGGATGGATCAGCTAAGTACCAACTAGCTGCACTTGAAACGGTGGAAAGCAGAGCTAGAAGGCTCATTGGTGATAAAAATATATGCGCCAAACTCCATAGCCTGGCTCATCGACGCAAAGTTGCCTGTCTGTCGGTCTTTTACAGGCTCTATTTTGGGGAGTGTGCACAGCAACTCCATGAGCTCATTCCTCCATCCCCTTTTTACCACCGCACGTCTAGATGCACCGCGGGCTACCACCCATACCGTGTAGATATTCCACTGTTGCGAACTAAGCGCTTCGCAACATCTTTTATAATGCGCACAGCCAAAGAGTGGATCTCTTTGCCTACATCAGTGTTTCTAAGAGAATATAACCCGAAAACTTTTAAAAACAGAGTGAAATGGTTTCTTCTGGGTGAGCTCGCTCCATCGTCGACTCTGTCTAAGCCCTATTAGGTATAGGCTAGAGTCAAGAGCAAACCCATTTCGAATAAAAAAAAAGGTTTTTTGGTTTCTTTTTATTCCTTTCTTTCTCCTTGATAGAAAGAGGAATTTAAGAATGACAATAAAGCGATAGTTACCAACCAACGTAAATGTAGATGAAATGTTGTACGAATTGTATTTTTTATTGTATAACAAAATGAAATGATATAAATAATGGATTATGATTGTATTGTTAAGTATGATCTTTTCATTTTTGCTCAATACAATTTATCTTCTTCTTCTTCACTGGAACTTTCATATTGTGGCTCCTCATCCACAATTCTTTCCTGCTGAGTAAGCTGCCTGCAACATCCGTAACAATTATTTCTATTCGTTGAGAGAATATTATAGAAGTACAAAAATTTACCTGAATCAAGCGTCTCGTCATTGCTGTCCTCAGTGTCATTCTCGTTGCCCAGAATATCCGGCGATAGAACAACATTTTCATACGTATCGGGCGATTGATTTCCGATAAACCACGTGAACTCGAATTTATTATTATTTTCATTCCATGATCGGTTGGTGCAAGGTCAGTGATGTCGTATTTGTAAGCATTCCTCCACAAGTTGGCGATGTACTGAGTTTTAACTTTGGACAAAAATATAAAGAGACCTTTTTTGTGTAAAATAAAATTACCTTTTTTATTTATTTAAACTTTTTAAATGTAAAATGTATCGTTCGCGACTTATATGCCGCAACGCGTTTTTCGGAAGACGAAATGGCTCCTCCACACTCGCGGTCATGCGGAAACCGGCAGATTTTGTATTTTTAGTACGTTTCTATATTAATAATTTCGTCAAGGGCTACGGTAGACTCGATCGAAACCTTATATGAATAACAAAACATAAAAATATATTGATTTCGAGTCGACAACATATATCCGCAAAATTCGGATTATGGAGAATTTCGTTAAATTCTAATAGCACTGACAAACAAACCGCAGTCGCCATTGACAAGTTGTTGACAAAGCGTATAGTGCATAGATATGACAGATAGATTGGAAAGCTCTTGGTGCGTTTAGAACCCTTATAAAGTTTGGGGAAGCAACTTGTGGTGTCGCTAGCGTCGTTTTATTTTTATTTTATACGGATGATATACAGGCAAAGGTATAAAACCATCAGACATTAATTAAGTTATAATATTTTAATTCTCACTTACAACCGGCTTAGATATAAATTTGTATTTAGGTATTTATAACTGGTAGAGAATGCCATTCGGCATTAATTCCAGCTCATGGTATGCAATAAAGTTAAATAAATACTTTTTTAATTTTTCATCATGTAGTCACAGAGAATAATCAAAAAACCAGAAGTGTTTATTTATGTAAAAAGCGGAGCCGTTTTAGCGCTTTAATGGTTCGTGGATATATTTGTTAATGCACCGCTGTCAGCGCTGATTAGATGATTTTTTACTTTTAAAATTAGTAAGTACTCATCTACCCGCCAAAGTAGAGAAAGATACTGAGTGCTTAAAACAAAGCGGTTTACAGAGAATAAACTTTAAAAATTATGTTTTGTTAATTTATGTTAGTTTAGTTAGAATGTTGATTAAAAATAAAAAGTATTTGTGTAAAAACTATTGCAGTTTTTATTTTATATATTATAGCCACACGAATCTATGGCTTGCCTATTATATTCCTTTAGAACCGATGACTACAAAAATATTTACCTACATTGTGTACCTAGATGTGTTTTATAAGTCACATTTCACCCGAGCGTAGCCGGGTTTTCGTCTAGTTAGATTATATTCTTCAAAATAAAAATAAAAAAAATCGCGCTCGAGAATGCCAGATTAACGTTTTTTTTTTACAAGTTCGCGACCCTATAACTCGGCGACGTCAAGAACTTATCGTCAGATTAGTTAAATTTAGTCTGAAAACACTAAAATCAACCCCCAATATCTTAATCTGTCGCGCTCGAGTATTTCAGACTATCGATTTTTTTTACTAATCTGATCGTCTATACTAGTGTGATATGTGCTGATTTTCCTGATATGTGATTCGCCTATTATCTTGAATTTAAATTTTCACTGCTAGCAACTGCATCGTTCTTCATCCCCCAAGGTTGGTCCAACGCGCTTGAATTCGTTATACCAACGAGACACGGTGGCCTTGGAGGGGCCTTCATCCATAAATGCCATTTGAAGTCTATCGAACGATTCTTCCGGTTTCAGGCGACACTTGAAATCGTAAAAAATCATAGCTCTAAAATGTTCCCTGCTCTGATTATTTTTTTAGTCAGATACGATACTTTGAATTGGCTCGCAAAAAATGTGGAGGGAAAGCGGAACACACCTATTTTTACTTATAAATAATAATAAAAATACTTTACTTTTACTTTACTATTTTTACTTATAAATAATACGAAAATCTAATATCTAACCGGCCAGTCTCCCATGTATAAAAACTTCTTTTCGCAATACTTTCTGAGTGGCCTGGTAAAAGGGTCAGGCGCATTCCACAATCTTACCTTCTGGCGATACATAGCAGCCGCCTTGGTGTTGTACTTCTGAGGAATGGTCATCCCCGGCTTGAAATCAGGCTGGCTTTCGAAGAACTCGCGTGCGTTGAGATTCCCTCCCACCTGGACAGAAAAAAAAGTGATAATGCGGACTATCTCATTTTGTTGCAGGCTTAGGAGGTGTCCATGAATTATGCTAGTTTTTGGTGTATTCGAAAACACCCCATTATGTTCCGCAATTTTTAACCGTTTTGGAATTATGATTTTTAGGGTTCGGTAGCCGAATGAAAAAAAACGGAACCCTTATAGTTTCGTCAAGTCTGTCTGTCTGTCCGTCAGTATGTATGCGAGATAGAAGCTTCCAACGTGGTAAAAAGGGCGTCGTTTTGTAAAAAACAATATAATGTAGATCTTAACAAATACTTTCAACAAAAATTGGTTTGAACGGGATCGAACTAGTAGTTTTTGAGATATAGCACATTTTAAACAACCGCAAATATAACTTTGCTCTCGATGCAAACACTATGAAAAACAAAGTTATATTTGCTATTAACAAAATATTGTGGTATTATAGCTTAGTGGATCCCTAATTCAATTTAAATTGGCACGGAACCCTCATATGGCAAGTCCGACTCGCACTTAGCCGGTTATATTTAATCTTGTTTCCTGATTTCCTACACAAGTATTTTTTTTAAAGCTGTAATATTATTGTTTATCATATTTTAAACCCATTACAACATTCTTTTTTCCAAGTTTCTAAAAACCGGCCAAGTGCGAGACGGACTCGCACACTAAGGGTTACGTGCCAACTTTAAATGAATTAGAGATCCACTTACTTTGATTTAGCCAAAATACCACAATATTATGTTGACAGCAAATATAACTTTGTTTTTACAGTATATGTATGAAGAACAAAGTTAAGTTTGCGATTGTTCAAAATGTGTTCTTTCTCAAAAACTACTAGTTCGATCTCGTTCAAACCAATTTTCATTAAAAGTTTTCGTCAAGATCTAGTTAAAAACAAAAAGAGGGGGGAGAAACTTTGGAAGCGTTTGTACCTCAAACTTGATTTTTTTTAGAGAAAATGGTTTTCTGAACCTCGTTGTCATTTTAAAATCTACCTATCTCTATACACGCTACACGCATAGGTATTGACAATTTTTTTTTTAGGTTTTAGTTTCACGTATCGGAGCCTCCCTTAAATATCATTATTTTTTATTGTTTGTATGAGAATCGTAAAGCGGTTAACAGGATAATTCTACCTACTACTAAGTTTCAACTGTGTAATTCTAATAGTTCCAGAATAAAGTAGCTTTGACATACGGACGGACAGATAGACAGACTTGACGAAACTGTAAGGGTTTTTTTGCCATTCGGCTTCAAAACTCTAAAAACCGGCCAAGTGCGAGTAAGACTCGCGCATTGAGGGTTCCGTGCCAACTTTAACTGAATTAGGGAATCCACTTACTTCCACTTAGTAAAATACCACAATATTTTGTTGACTGCAAATATAACTTTGTTTTTCATAGTGTTTGTATGAAGTACAAAGTTATGTTTGCGGTTGTTGAAAATGTGCTATATCTCAAAAACTTCTCGTTCGATCCCGTCCGAACCAATTTTCGTTAAAAGTATTTGTTAAGTTCTACATTATATAGTTTTTTCAAAATTTACACTCGCTTAGTTTAGAAGTTAGGGTTGATTGGTAGAAGTTGGGGGGGACGCCCGTTTTACCACTCTGGAAGCGTCTAGCTATGAAACGTTAGACTTTAAAAGAATATGGTTTTAGAAACCTATATGTCATTTTAAAAGACCTATCCAAAGACGTTTAAGTTTGTCAAAAAAAAAATTTTTGGTTTTAGTTTCATGTGTAAAATGTCCCCCTTAAATGTCAATATTTTTTTTTGTATAAGAATCGTAAAGCTGTTAACAGAATACACATTCCTACCAATTTTCAACAGTGTGGTGCTTATAGTTACAGAATAAAATGGCTGTGACATACGGACGGACAGACAGACAGACAGACAGACTTGACGAAACTATAAGGGTTCCGTTTTTTGCCATTCGGCTACGGAACCCTAAAAAGGATCTAACAAATTTACATCATAAAATCGCCTATTAAGATTTTTTTTTATTTATTTAGTTATTTTGCTAACAATATGCTGAAGTTTTTGTAGTTTGAACCTATTAAACGCCCATTTAATCTTATATACAAAATTCTCGTGTCAATGTTCGTTCCCGTACTTCTCCGAAACGGCTTTACCGAATCTTACCAAATTTTATATGCGTATTCAGTAGGTCTGACAATCGGCTACTATCTATTTTTCATCCCCCTAAGTGATAAGGGTTGTTCACCCTTAAATTTATTTATTTTTAATTTTTGACGACATTTTTGTTTTTATTTTATTTTTTATAATGTGGCATTAAAAAATACATACAACCCTAAATTTAATTTTTTTATCACGAACCCCTATTTTTTATAGCCATTTTAGTAATTTGATCATTTTTCATCCCGCTCGATTATACTGTTTTTCCTTACCTATAAAATAAAGAGGCTGGGCGAGACGGGGCCGGGGCGGGACGGTGCTAGGGGCGAAGCAAAGTTCGCCCGGTCCGCTAGTCTAATATATAAAATTCTCGTGTCACAATGTTTGTTCCCGTACTCCTCCAAAACGGCTTGACCGATTCTCATGAAATTTTGTGAGCATAGTATAGCCAAATAGCCATAGCTTAGTAGGTCTGAGAATCGACCAACATCTATTTTTCATACCCCTTAGTGATAAGGGTTGTCCACCCTTAACATTTTTCTTTAATTACGTGTCTGGGCGGGACGAGGCCGGGCAAGACGAGGATGGGGGCGAAACAAACTTCGCTGGGCCCGCTAGTATTATATAAGGTCACTTTGATAATTTAACTCCTCGTAAAATTTTCACTATGTACGCTTTTTTTAAACTGAAACTTGAAAGAAATAATGTTAAGTTATGGATTTACGACATGAAATAATGATTCGAAACGATCATATAACAGAAAAATAATTAATACATTTTTATTATAAATTAACTTATGATATTAGGGTTTCGTGACCGAATGTTAGAAAAGGGAACCCTAAGGTCGGGACTGCACCAAAGCAGAGATTTGTTCGGTATGCTGTGTGAGAAGAGTTGTTTTTTAGCTCGGGGGTCTCCACCAAAGTGAAGTGGAGAGATGTCCGGTGTGCTGTATACTGTACGAGAAGAGATGTGGTTCAGCTCGGGTGCGAAGCGTTGAGTGCTCAGTAATCATTCTGATAGGAGGGACGCCCATTTTACCACTTTGGAAGACTCTAGCTATGAAACGTTAGACTTTAAAAGAAAATGGTTTTAAAAACCTCTATGTCATTTTAAAAGACCTATCCATAGTCACCCCACACGCATAGGTTCGCCAAAAAAATTTTTTTGGGTTTTAGTTTCATGTATGGGAGCCCCCCCTTAAATGTCGTTATTTTTTATTTTTTGTATGAGAATCGGTAAGCGGTTAACTGGATACATATTCCTACCAAATTTCAATTGTGTAATGCTTATAGTTACAGAATAAAATGGCTGTGACATACGGGCAGACAGACAGACAGACAGACTGTAAGGGTTCCGTTTTTTGCCATTCGGCTACGGAACCCTAAAAATAGCATTTTAGTAGCATTTTTAGTACCATTATTACTAAAAACCTAATATCTATTTCGAACCTAATATTTTAAAGTGGTAAAATGGACGTCCCTCCCACCTCTAACTTTAAACTAAGCAAGTGAAAATTTTGAAAAAATATATACGAGTATGATGTTGATCATTACAATTACTTTCAACGAAAACTGATTTGAACAAGATCGAACAAGTAGTTTTTGTGATATAGCACATTTTCAACAATCGTAAATAATAATAAAATTAATAAATATAACTTTGTAGTTCATACAAACACTATGGATAGCACTAGGTTATTACAACTTAATATTGTGGTATTTTGTCAACTCGCAACTCGCGCGACTCCGATTCGCACTTGGCCGGTATTTTTAGTTCTTTGGGCAAAAAATAGGATGTTTACGTTTAAAAAACTTATAAACTATCAAAAATCGCGGAACATAAGTACATGAGGTGTTTTCGGATACACCCAGGTTTAAGGAATCTAAAAAAAATTACGCCACTTCCAAAAACACTCTGTAGGTGCATAATTAAATAAATAATAATAATAAATGTGCGTTTATAAAGGGGGCGTCAAACATAAATACATAGAACATACAAAAGGTACAAATGCTTGTGCTCATCACACAAACATTTGCCCCTTGCGGGATTTAACCAGCTACCACTGGTTTGATGGTTCCTTATTGGCATATTATGAATCCAATTTGTAAACAACCTATTGTTCAGCACCCGCTATTGACAATCGCTAAGCAAAAAGTAGGTTTACCATCGCATTTGCAGCTAAGCAATGCATGTTGAATAAAAAAATATTATGTGAACTACAAAGATTGCACATAAACCATCCCCAACCAACTCAGCCAGATTCATTATCCACCCCAGGAGGTCTTAATCATAGCTTATTGAAATGTTTAGAGTCATATTGACACAAATATTATTGTTTCCATATGTATTGTTATAGAACAGGCATAATTGACCAAGTAGCGCCACCGCCATTAACATAATACTACCATTACTAATAGACTTCGGGCACAGGTTGGCGGCAGGAAGGAAAATTTGTTTAGATGGGGATTAATAAATGATGATGATCACCTAGAGTGCGTATGTGGTGCTATTCTCCAAAGGATGGAACACCTTATATGGTGCCCTGCCTGCCCTTATAACTGTACGCGGGAGGATTTAATGAAAGCTACAGAAAACACTATCCTCGTAGCAAAGTTCTGGGCCGATACCGTTTAGTTTGCTGTCGACTCGAAAAGAAGGAGAATCACTAACATTCATTTTTTAAGTTTTCAAACTGTTAGTGCGCCTTCATATTAGCGCTACAGCAGCGCCAGCGCGGTAGCAGCAGATACCCATACATAAAAAAACAGGGGCGCGATCCTCGCGCTGCTAAAGTCGCATAAATGAAGCGCCAAGGATCTTTTGGCTGACGTTTTATTTAATCCTATTATAATAATAATAATAAAAGCCTTTATTCTCTGACTATAATATTTAACAATACTTGATGTATATAAAAACGTTTCTTGTTCTTAATTTAAGTAATTGTGGCGTCACCATCCTCTAGTTAGTCAGGTTGTCCTTGGACATAGGCCTCCTCCAGGCATTTCCACACTTTCCTGTCACGCGCTGAGCTTCTCCAGCCTTTTGGTAAATCGTCCTCCCATCTCTTTATTTGCCTTCCTCTTTTCCTTTTTCCGTCCCTTGGATACCATTCAGTGATATCTTTAGTCCACTTCCTTGTTTTTGATCTCCACATGTGTCCCGTCCAGCGCCATTTTAAAGTTTTTGTCTTTTGGATCACGTCAACAATTTTAGTTCTTGCTCTGATGTTTTTGAGTGTTTGTTTGTCTGATAGACGGATACCCAACATACTGCGCCTCATACACTGTTGACACACTTTTAATTTCTGGGTTGTAGCGGTTGTGAAGGCCTAAGTTTGGCAGGCATATGTCAGTACTGGTAGTATACACGTATCCCAGACCTTCTTCTTCTCTGATACTGGTATATGTTTGTTTTTCATTATTTCCTTTAGCGACCTGTACCTTGCCCAGCTGTTATTCACTCTTCTTTGTATTTCTTTGGCAGTTTGATCTTTTGGTGCTATTAGCTGGCCTAGATATATATATTCCTCTACATGTTCAATCTCCTTGTCATCTACAGTGATCTTGGACTTTATGCTATTGGTCATAATCTTAGTTTTTGAAGCATTCATTGATAGACCAGTCTTATTGCTTTCAGTTGAGAGTGACTGTAACATGTTTTGTAAAGTTTTAGCATCTTCTGCAAACAGTAATAGGTCGTCGGCGAATCTTAGGTGGTTTAACGTGGTACCATTGATGTTTATTCCGGTCTCCCAATCAAGGTTATTAAAAATTTCTTCTTAGACCGCTGTAAAGAGCTTGGGTGATAGTGGGTCACCCTGTCTTACACCTTTTTTCACTTCAAAAGGCTGGCCACTTTTTACCAGTTGGATTTTTGCTGTGCTATTTTTGTAAATTGAGTAAATTATTCTGGTGTATTTATTATTTATTCTCTGGTTAGATAGGGCTTTATATATGAAACTGTGATGCAGAGAGTCAAAGGCTTTGTTGTAATCGACAAAACCTATGTAGTATATTTTTCTGTACTCATTTAGTTTTTCTATCAGTTGTTTTACCATATGGTCTACGGTGGAAAAATCTCTACGGAAGCCGGCTCGCTATTTAGGTTGTTCTTCTTCTAATGTTGTTTCTAATCGTCCTAATATTATTTTGGCAAAGACTTTGTATATGTTGCTCATCAGACTTATTGGTTGATAGTTGTCGATTTTGTTTTTATCGCCTTTCTTGTGTATTAGAACTATTGTTGAATTTGTCCATTGTGTTGGTATTTGCTCTGTACATAGTATTTCGTTGAATAATGCCGTTAAGGGTTCATCTATAACATCAATTATTTGTTTCAATAATTTGTTTGAATTTTTATCCTCTCCTGGCGCTTTGAAGTTTTTCTGTGACATTATTGCTTTCCTTGTCTCACTCGTTAGAATACTTGGAACTGTATCTTCCTCCATTGTAGCACTCGGTGGTATATCAAAGGTTTCGCATTTGTCTGTGCTGTAGAGGTACTTGTAGAAGTTGGTAGCTATTTTTGAAATTTTCAATCTGTTTGATGTTTGTACGTTGTCTTTGCGCTGTATGCTTTTTAGTCTATTTAATCCTATTAATTGTATCTAAATTAACCATTTTGTATTTCAGTTTATATCAAAACCCTTAAATTATTTTTTGAAAATTCCTTATTGGAAATACCATTTAAAAGTGATCATGAGTTTAATATTTATCAATATTATCTGCTTCTTATTGCTCTGGTTCGTGAGAATTGTTCATAGATGGTGCTGTACTTTTCTAACTCGCGGTAAAACTTAAGTTTTTCAAATAGCTAAATACGAAAAACTGAGTTATAGGCCTTTTAATATGTAATGTAGAATCATAAATAATGATTTGATGTATTGATTTGGTTATAAATAGCGATGGGCGACTTTAGCCGTGGCTGTCTAACAGACAAATTGGTTTTCAAATTGCCGATTAGTCGGCAATACTGATCATTGCAATACCTTTTCTAAAAGACACATTTATAGCAAGGGCAAGAAAAACACACATGTGGTACTTACAAACCAAAAGTTGCTTTTTCCTACAACACAGTAAGCAGTACTGGAGTTATGAATGGCAATGTAACATTAAAATTTTTTAAACAGCTTTCTGTCATTTTGAATTTTTGCCAAGAGGATAAGTAGCTGATGTTACTTTAGTTAGTAATATAGATAATATATTTATATCTCAGCCAAATTCTCACTTGAATTTATTAGCAATCTCAAGGTGCTTGTACAACAAATAAAAATGTTTAGGTAGTCCAAAGATTTTAAGACATTTATCAATTAGAAGGACCTTACCATCATTTTCTCCAGCTCTATATCCTTCCACTTATCCATTGTAACAGACCGCACGAAAGACAAGTGCACTCCAAGGCTACGGTGCACTCCCGAGCATTCCAGGCAAATCCAAATTCCATATGTCACTGACACCCACTGCGGGTTTAGTGTCCCGCACTCGAAACATTTCTACAACGACAAATTATGTGTTAAAACCAGTCAAAACTCTCACACACCATACGGAGCAATAAAACACCACGAAACAAACTTACATGGTTCTCCTCGGTAGTGCGAATCGAGTTCAGTTTCCTTCGGGTACGCGGTGATGCCATTTTTGATTGTTGAGAAAGTTATCCAAGTCTCAGATGAGAGAATTTTATTAATTTCGGAATGACTTTAAACCACAACACGTTCAACTACTAGCACCCCGGATGTCGGATGTGTCAAAAAGATTTTGATGAAGTCCACTTGGCAACCATAGACAACAGACATTTATTTTTTTAGACCATAGACAAAGCTTTGCCAAATCTACCACATTGGTAGAAAATCTACAATTCCCAAAACCTTGAGTATAAATATATTTTGACAACCTCCGTGGTGTTGTGGCCCTGGGTTTCAAGGCATGGCCACTCCAAGATCCCGGATTCCATTCCCACGAAGGTCAATGTAGAAACCAATATTTTATATATTTTCTCGGGTCTGGGTGTTGTGGTACCACCGTTATGTCCGATTTCCACACCACATGTGCATTTTCATCACTATTTAACCCCCTTCAAGACCTCTTGGTAATTCACACAACTTACGTGTATTTTGGTTGGCTAATTATTATATAATTTATGACAAATTAAGCCAACCATTTATAAAATTCTAAATGCCTGCACGTTGGTTTGTACTTATTACTCATAGTCATTAATACGCATTTGAACTGCACTGAATAAAATGTTGTCATGCAAAATACCATATACAGTCTCCCTCTTCACTCTTGACTAATGACTGAAAATCTAGAATAAAAATAAATTGTTAACCTGTCGTGAGGCGACAAATGTGGAGAAGAAGAAGGTAAAAGAAAGAGGTAGAAGAGGGAATAGAATTTATATTACAACAAAAAGAATACAGTACCGAAAAATGAGATGAGGTGATGTCTGTATGAATGTAAGTAAAGTGCAGTGGGCGTGAGTAAGTATCTTCAAATCTTCAATAAGTATTGTCCTGGGGCAGCAAAGGGCGGCGTCGGAGTGCAGGGCCGACACAGCGGAGGTAGCAGCGACGCCGATGTGCAGCGGTGACAGGCGCTGTGAAGAGCAGTGACGCCGATGTGCAGCGGTGACAGGCGCCGTGAAGAGCAGAGACGCCGATGTGCAGTAATGAGGGTAACGGGCACTATATAGAAAATGTTGTGATCAGTTGGAGTGCCAGAAGTACTTGGTCTCGGATCCTCTTCCGAGAAGGAGACAGGTCCCTCCCCTAGAGCGAGGAGGTGTTACTGCAGTCAATGTGCTTGGATACTCCTCCGGTGTCCGGTCCCTCCCCTAGCGTGAGGAGGTGTTTCAGGAGTCACCGGCGGTTCTTCAAGACTTCTTGAGGGAAGATGTAGAGTATTTATTTATTGGAGTATAATAGAACTGTTCGAGCTTAGAACTCGGAATCGAATGAAATGAATGAAAATAATTAATGCTTATATAGGGGGCCGGGGCCGTTCAAATTTAGATCGAGATAGGTTCAAAAATAGAACATGAATACTGGTGGTTTACAGAGGATTAAACCCGAAAAAGTAATAAACTTTGATAGAAGTTGTCAGACTTTGAAAGATATTGTCATAACAACCAAGTCAATAAAGATAAAAATATTTCAGAAATCAAGCAATATATATAAACTAGCGGTCCCCCGCGACTTCGTCCGCGCGTTTTGAGTTTGCTCCCTCCCCTCCCGTCGCAGCGTCATGTTTTATATCCTTAAGCCTTTCTCGATAAATAAGCTATCCAACACAGAAATATTTTTTTCAAATCGGTCCAGCAGTTCCTGAGATAAGCGCGTTCAAACAAACTCTTCAGCTTTATAATATATTAGCGCAAGCGCACGTTGTACTTAAGCTGCGAACATTATTTTGGTGCGGAGTTATGTTAAAACTGTAATAGCTCCTACGATATTTATTGAAATCAAATGATATAAAGGGCAACTTGGTTCTAAATGAAATGCTAGTGATGATGAATGTATTTATTTTGATAAGAATAAATACCTGTGTGTATATTACACCTCTAAAAATAATGCATTATTTTTTTACAAATTTATTAACATAAAAAAGGTTGTAGTAAGTCAACCATAAAAGATAGACATATGCTGTCGCGGACTTTATTATAGAACTCTTAATGATAAACAATCCTGTCATACATGATTTTTGTGTAACTTAAGCGGTTTCCGCAGCGTATGCAGCGGAAGCTCTCAAAAGGAATATCTTACTCCAGTTTTCGCAACATTTTTCATTTCTGCTGTGGTATTATAAGTCGTATCTTTATGTTATATGGCCTAAAGCCTTCCTCGATAAATGGACTATCCAACGTAAAAAAAAAAATCAAATCGGGCCAGTAGTTTCTGAGATTAGCGCGTTCAAACAAACAAACAAACAAACAAACAAACTCTTCAGCTTTATAATATTAGTATTACTCTGTATCCAAAAATACAGAGTAATAGTAATCAGAAGAGTAGAAAGGCAGGTAATGCCTATAGTTTAATGTCTACAGTACGACTTTTTAGGGAGAAAATACGAACTGCGTTATGGTAGATAGAATCTATGATTAACTCTTATGTTCGTGTTTACAGCAAACGAACCAGCAAAAAGGAAATGAAAGCATGGAAAAACAAAGATAATGTGATGAAAATGTTAATGTGGATCCGATGAATACTAAAAATATTAAGGTACTCAATTTATTACACATAATACAATATGTACAACAGTACAAACCTCCCTATAGTATAGTATAGTATTGTATAGTTCAGTATTATTAACTACTTGAAAATAAATCGAATCACTCCAGAAATGTGACAAAATTCAATAAAAATATTTGACATTTTTAAACACAGGTCCTAGTTTATGCCTTGTATAAATCCGAATCGAGTGGGTAAGAATAGGTTGCAAATAGATATTTATCCAGGTGCTGGGTGTCTATATATGGTGATTACTAGACATCGGATTATCTACACTAACAAAATGATAAAATATGCAAGCACCAAAAAAGGCCGAAATATGCACTAAAAACGAGTAATATGCCTAAAATATGCACAATACAAAATAAAATAAAAACCTTCATTATCTAATATAAAAAAAATCTCGTGTCCCAGTTTTAGTCGCCAAACTCCTCCGGAACGGCTTGACCGATTTTAAAGAAATTTTATATGCTTTTTCAGTAGGTCTGAGAATCGGCCAACATCTATTTTTCATCCCCTTAAATGTTAGGAGTAGTCCACCCCTATAATTTTTATTTTATTTTTTAGACAAAATTTTTAATTTCTATTTTTTTATGATACAACAGACAAATATACATACAACCCTCAATTTTCACCCTTGTACGATCAACCCTTATTTTTTAATAGCCATTTTAGTAATTTAAGGGTGAAACAAAATTCGCTGGGAATGCTTAACTTTAAAAATTACGGGAATCGGCGGGACGGGGCTGGGGCGGGACGGGGCTGGGGGCGAAACAAAGTTCGCTGGGTCCGCTAGTGTTTATATAATTATTTGAATCAAAGATTGTACAAAAACAGCGTAAGTCTCTTAAAGTTTAATATAGTTTTTGTAGCAAAATAAGCTATTTAGCATTTTTCCAAATAATCGAGCGCAAATTTGTGACGTTTGTCAACCACTATAAATTTTTACGCCGAGAACGACCTCTCCACATCAACTTATGTCATTGGACAATATTTAAAATTTTGCGCCATTTCTGGAGTAACCTGTTCAGACAGGGCACGACCTGTGCCTGTGCCGTTGATGTAGGAATTAATGTTCTTCAGGTCTTGAAAACTTGGGTTTTGGCGCAAAACATCGTCCAACTTTGTGCGAACCGTTTCTGCTATTGAATTAGGAAGGGGTGTTGGAGAGTTCAATCATTGTTTCCAGTATTTCTATTGATTTAAATAGAGGAAGGTTTTTTGTTTCTAATTTTTCTATGGCATCTGGTAACTTGTGGAAATGTGTTGAGATGAGGGCGATATTATGTTTAATGAATGCGTCTTCAAATGCGAGCTTGCTTGATTGATTTGCAATCTCTTCAGAAGTATCAAATTGGTCGACTACTTGTTTCACGGCCTCAAAATTTTCAGAATAGAATAACACCGCCTTTAGCCTAGTACCCCACCGCGTTATTATAGGTTCTGGCGGCAATGCTAGATTTGGCAATTGCTATTTGTAAGCCTGCACACGCGACGGTACTTTCAAAAACACTTTTTTTGTAGAGGAAATCAATTTGTTAACATTCCCATAGTTTTGCCTTATCTCGCCTTCGACGACCCGTCTGGTGTAGTGGTCGAGAAATCGCCTACTACGCAGCGGGTTGCGGGTTCGATCCCCGCACAATACAAACATTTGTGTGCATGAACATATCTGTTTATCTTGGTCTGGGTGTTTTCTATGTAGGTATATCATGTATGTATTTACAAACAAAAAAGTGTTTTCAACACACTTGCTCAAAATGACGTTTTTATTCCACCGATTTTTGGCACATAATCATAGATATTAAACACGCGTGCTTTTTCAGTATATTATTGCACTAGTGCCTTTAGTTTATTAACCCGACCAATTTACATTTGTACCCTAGTACCAAGTAGTAAGTAAGAAGATGAAGCGATTTAATTTAGTCGTTAATTTTAACTTTTGTTTTAGCAACAAACAGTATTTATGCGAAAAATAACAGTACCTATTTACATATTTATTTCAACAAATGGTAAATCCATCTTTATTACAAAAATAACTCAAATTCATTTAAAATTTTCTGTTTTTTTTTTTTAAATAACGAATTATAACATTTTTAATCTTGGCTGTTGGCCAATATAGTTCGCGCCTTAGCCTTGCGCGCATCGGTTTCGCGGCAAGAAAAAAAACAACGCGCCATTTTTCGTAAATAGTTGTCGGCTGTGGTGTGACGAAGTTTGTATTAATGACAAGTGTGTTGAAAAACGTCGTATGAAACACGTGTGCCTGTGACCATAATATACGCGGCTTTCTTATGGCGCACTCGCTTTCGCTCGTGCGCACACATTATCGCCTTGTATGTAATGGTCAACTTAGCACACTTGTATCATAATGTACTATTAAGTATTATATCCGTTGTCTGGCACCCATAACACAAGCTTTGAGTAGCTTACTTTGGGACTAGATGGCGATGTGTGGGAATGTCCAAGGATATTTATTTATTTATTTATCTCTTCTTCAAGGTGTTGCAACCCGTGAGCTAATAGGTAATGTGCACTTAATTTACATAAAAAGTTTCCAGGGATTGGCTTGTACCTTCAGTCTTTTACATTAGTTCTTCCGTCAGCCACTGCGCTCGACCTTCCACGTCATTGTCACAACCCCGCTACATGCCTCCCGCTCCTGCTACTTAACGAAATATGCACGATTAGGGGAAAAGGGGTAAAATATGCACTAACGCCGTAATAAGAGAGTTTTATGCATGTGCATATGCAAACATGCAAATGCATATTATCCGATGTCTAGTGATTACTTACATAAAAACTA
Source organism: Pyrausta purpuralis (assembly GCA_963924145.1). Classification (NCBI taxonomy): domain Eukaryota; kingdom Metazoa; phylum Arthropoda; class Insecta; order Lepidoptera; family Crambidae; genus Pyrausta; species Pyrausta purpuralis. The sequence continues at coordinate 12,391,597 of OZ001647.1, read as the reverse complement.
CTGACGATGAATTAGGTACGAAGTGTGCTGTGTTTTATTACTTTATACTTGAAAACGGGGTAAAAAAGTCTCACTTTTCATTAATCTATACTAATATTATAAAGCTGAATAGTTAGTTTGTTTAACAAACACAATGCGCTTATATCAGAAATTACTAGTCCGATTTGAAAAGTTATTTTTACGTTTGATAGCCCATTTATTGAGGAAGGCTTTAAGCTATGTAGCATCAAGATATGCCTCATAAGTCCAGCGCCGCTACGAAAAATGTTGCGAAAACGGGGAAAAATATTCCTGTTGAGAACTTTCGCTGCGTGCGCTGCATACTGCTTATGTTTCACAAAAATCATGTATGACAAGATTATTGCATGCATGCATTAACAGTTCTACAATAAAGACAGAAAAAACATGTATGTCTATCTTATATGGTTTAACATTACCTAGAAACTCCAATGTCTTCGAAGATCGTAGTACTCATAATGAAGGTATTAGAACTGACCCTACTGATGAACCTGTTATAAACATAACAACTGAGATAGAATTAATATTTGTGACGAATCTATTGAAATAGGGGGAGATTTGGATGAAGTAACTAATGAAAGTGTAGATCATGAAGAATCTCTGATTCTCTCTCTCTCTGTCCGCAAACATGGCGGACGCACTAAAAAAACAAGGCAGCCTCTGAGATATCCTAAAAGCATAGTTAAATTGGACTCGCAGAGCGCCGTATGGATTTTGAATATTTGATCCATACACTGCTAGGATACAGTAAAATGTATTATTTTTTTCTGAACCTGAAATGCACGAGCAAGCTGAAAGAGTTTTAAGATATCGTTCATTGCTTTGTCGTGGCAATGTACAATATTCATATTGTTTTTTGAGATTTACTTATTTGTAAAATGATAAAGTACCTACCTAAAGTTATTCCGAAGTATTTACTCCATAATGTTCTACCACTGTACTCCCCATAATACATCAAGACTAATCTCAGGAACTACTGGACCGATTTGAAAAACTATTGTTGTGTTAGATAGCTTACTTATTGAGGAAGGCTTTAAGCTATAAAACATCAAGCTTTGATGGGAGGGGAGGGAGCAAACAGAAAACGCGCGGACAAATCGCGGGGTCCAGTCCGGGGTCATTTAACACATAAATAATAATTTTACAAATCGATCGAGAAGTTCCTGAGAGTAGCGCGTTCAAACAAACTCTTCAGATTTATAATATTAGTACCTAATAACTAATTTTGTGCATGTGTTTTGGCTTAAATGCCATAATAAAGGGACACATGTTGTCGCCCAGTAATGACTTTCAGAATACCGTTAGAGCTGTCAAAGTCAATTTAGGACACAAAATACCAATCATAAACGTCAAAAATTAGTTTATATCAATGAATTGTCACGCAATCTGAACAACAGGAATGCTGGTTTTTCCTGATGGTGGCCGCCAAGTTATCCGAATGCGCCTCTGCAAACATGGCGGACGCACTAAAAAAACAAGGCAGCCTCTGAGATATCCTAAAAGCATAGTTAAATTGGACTCGCAGAGCGCCGTATGGATTTTGAATATTTGATCCATACACTGCTAGGATACAGTAAAATGTATTATTTTTTTCTGAATTTCTACTCTTAGCCAGCATATTCGAATCTCCGAGCCAGCATAATGGCTCTTATCGACAGCGCTCTGCGCTCCCGTGTGATATCGACATCGTCCTTCAAGTCATCAGTGACCCAATGCCCGAGGTATTTAAATTAGAAATACCCGTTTATTTCATCGTCATTTAAGGTGATTGTTGGTATAAAAGATTGGAAAGGCAAAAAAAAAGGTTTTATTTACATTACAAATGAGTATGATCTGCCAAACGCTTTGTTCTTTGCCGTTTGACAGGTCATACCGTACGTTTTAAGCTTGGGTTTTAAGCTGTCAAATGAATACGATTGCTTTACACAATTCTACCTCTGATACCTTATACCTTTATGATACCTTAATATTTTGTGGTGACAGATAACCTAAAAAGTCTTATTATTTTCCCTACGGGCTTTGACATGGTCCCGTGAAGGTATTGTATTTTTTAAATTAACTTGAATTTAATGACTTTTATTTTCGGATGTCCTAACGTAGGTAGCCATATTTTTGTGTCACAAAACCACTAGTGACACCCGTGCCCAAAACCAGAGGTGGAATTGTGTAAAGCAATCGTATTCATTTGACAGTTCATAACGTACGGTATGATCTTCCAAACGCTTTGTTCATTGCCGTTTGACAGATCATACCGTACCTTTTTAACTGTCAAATGAATACGATTGCTTTACACAATTGCACCCCAAAACTTAACTGCAATTTGCCCCTGCATAAATGTAAACGGCGCGCGTCAAGTGGGCTACACACGACCCGAAAATCAGACCCAGTATCGGGGCAATGGTGGTGGGTATGAAATCGGATGCTTCTCTACACACGACCCTGCTAGTCAGTTCTGATCTGACCGTGCAACAGACTACTCGTTGATCTGAGATGCCGCCGACACTTTCAAAGCAGCAAAATCTAAGCCATATGAACGTGATGATACATTTAGAAGCAGATGAATTTAGAAGCTTTTTGAGAATGCACTTTGAGTGTTCAAAATCCATTTTCAAAAAGTTTCTGAAGTGCTTTGAAATGCTCCCGAATAATTATTGTGACACCATTAATACGAAAACAGGATACCGTAATGCAAGAATAGAGAACGACTTATGACTTACTTAGTAACTTTACGGTTTCTAGCAACTGTACAAAGCTATGAGAATTTAAAATTCAGTGCCGTAATGTCGCAGCAACTTATTAGGGACGATTATCAACTAAGGGAGTGTTATCGGCACGTGTGTAGCAAAATCGGATCTGATTTCTAGAGCAGTATGCTCGCGAGTGCTGCGGCGATACGACGTGCTTGCGCTATTCTGATTTATTTCGCGCGAAAACATGGCGAAGAAGAAAGAGCGAGAAATATTTCTTTGCTTAAATAAATAACATAATGCTTTTCAACTGATGTTTTATTTATTATTAAAAAATCAGTCTACTTAAATCAATAAAGGATTTTAAACATTTGTAGATTAGAACATGTCTCTGGAATCATTGTGTACATAAGTTGCTGCGATATTACAGCACTGAATTTTAAATCCTCGTAGCTTTGTCCAGTTGCTAGAAAACGTAAAGTAACTGTAAGCCGTTCTCTAGGACTTATCGATGCTCGCATTACGGTATCTTGTTTTTGTATTAATGGTGTCACTATATTGAGGAGCTCTTCAAAACACTCAAAATACATTCTCAAAAAGTTTCTGAAATCATCTGCTTCTAAATGTCTCATCACATTCATATGGCTTAGTTTATGACGTTTCATCAACCAGTTTTTAACCCAAGTCTTCCTTTTTCGTCTCTGGTTAGGTGACACCATAGTAAGTGCCAAGGCAATGCCTATTTTTTGCTGCTTTGAAAGCGTCGGGGGAATCTCGGATCAACGAGTAGTCTGTTTCACGGTCAGTTTAGTACTGATTGGCAGGGACGTGTGTAGAGAAGCAGCCGATTTTATCCCCACCACCATTGTCCTGATATCGGGTCTGATTTTAGGGTCGTGTGTAGCCCACTTTACGTACACAATGATTCCAGAGACATGTTCTGCTATTTATAAATGTTTTAAATACTTTATTAAGATAAAGTGGGCTACACACGACCCTAAAATCAGACCCGATATCAGGACAATGGTGGTGGGGATAAAATCGGCTGCTTCTCTACACACGTCCCTGCCAATCAGTACTGAACTGACCGTTTCTGAAATCATCTGCTTCTAAATGTCTCATCACATTCATATGGCTTAGTTTATGACGTTTCATCAACCAGTTTTTAACCCTTGTCTTTCTATTTCGTCTCTGGTTAGGTGGCACCATAGTAAGTGCCAAGGCCATGCAAGGCCATGCTATTTTTTGCTGCTTTGAAAGAGTCGGCGGCATTTCGGATCAACGAGTAGTCTGTTTCAAGGTCAATTCAGTACTGATTGGCAGGGACGTGTGTATAGAAGCAGCCGATTTCATCCCCACCGCCACTGTCCCGATATCGGGTCTGATTTTAGGGTCGTGTGTAGCCCACTTCAAGTGGGCTACACACGATCCTAAAATCAGACCCGATATCGGGACAATGGTAGTTGGAATGATTTACAAATAATAAAATTAGGCTTCCGATTTGCCAATACACGAGGCGATTTAGGGTACGATCTAGGGTCCTCCCCACCACTTCCCCAAAATCAGGTCTGTTTTTTAGGGTCGTGTGTAGCCCACTTAAATAATAAAATTAGGCTTCCGATTTGCCAATACACGAGGTGATTCAGGGTACGATCTAGGGTCCTCCCCACCACTTCCCCGATATCGGGTCTGATTTTAGGGTCGTGTGTTGTGGCCCACTTCAGAAATATTTGGCAATTGTGTTTTAAATTTGCAAACACAAACAATTGTTTTAAATAACAATTAAAAATAACAATTGTTTTTTTTTGTTTCTTTTTATTTGATGAGCCGAACTATAGGATATGTACGGTATTTGAAAATAATCATTAATTTTTAAACACTCAGGTTACAGAAAATGAAATATCAGGACTAGGATTGTGTTTTATCAGGAAACTTAAGGAAAAAAGAAATCCACGTGATTGACACGTGAAGATCGGAGAGATTTAGCTACGCTGGATCTGACAGCCGCGTTTAACACGATGACGGTATTATAATCATAAAATTATTATCCCTTCAGGTTTTAGTACTTCTATGTTTATAATACACTGATCATAAGAATAGATCAACTTTATTTTGGAGCCATCCTTTTGTGTGTGGTTAATTTCGTTCAGAAACCATTAAAACTACCAATGTCAGTAAAAAATTCAAAAATTAAGCTTGCAACATCAAAATAGACAGCCAGCGGTGCATTTTATGAACACAGGAAGGAAGGAAGGTAGGCCGCACGGCACGGCATATCAAATCTATCGTTTCCATCGTTCGTACGCTTCCAGTAAATCATATTTTTTACGCTGAATTTAACGTGTTTGTTAGTTGATAGAATCCGGGAGTTCATTCCTCATTTCTAGCTGGGACTCCGAAGAAGCCGGTCGCCGCATACCGCTCTTTGGGATCCGGGTATTTCAAGCACTCTGAGTGGACGCTTTTGCAATGCTGTAGTCCTACATTGAAGGAAGATAAAATGGCTAATAACACAGTAGAAGCTGAGTACATGGACATTGCCAGCAAAAACGCTTGGCCGCTCGTCTATCAAGTAAGTGTCTGCGTAGGTGTTACTTCGTTTACAACTTGTGCCACGCACTTGCTCAAGCGTAATCAAAAGTGATAGCTGTTACTGAATAACTTCTAAAGTATCCTTAAACTTTTTTCGCTAACTCGTCTTTTCTCCATAACATGAATTCGTGTCTATACTACAGAGAAATGTGGTTAGTGAAGTTTTTTTCTTTGTTGTGGTTTATTTAGACAACTTTTTGGCTGCCTACTACTTAGGCTCAGATCTTACTCGTGCAGCCTAATGTAAAATTTTAGTTTTTTTTTAAAAAAAAGAGTATATACTATTAAACTTTGTCTAATTTAGTTAAAAAGGCACACACCAAACTTACAATGAAAGACTTAAGCAATGTACAGAATGTGCTCAGCGATTTTAATTTTGACAACTAATGAATGCTAAGCGAAGAAATGTTATCTGTTTTCGCGAATTGTGGCCTTTTTTGAGTGAATGCTATGATTCTGTAGTTTGATCAATGAAATCAACAACAGGAATGATATTAGCTTGAAGATGGCACTTTGTACTTAATTGAGGGCTATTTATGGCAGTGCCTTATAAATGAGGAGGATTATTGAGGGATGAGGCATTACATTTGATGAATAAAAATATTGGATTCCTATATAAAAGGGAGAGCCTTGAATAACTGAAGCAGCAAGTAATTTACACATAATGGGACATGGGGACATTTCTGTTACCATACCATATGAACACAAAGCGGTTCAAAACTAAATTTTAAAGATTCTTGTGTTCCTATGACTTATTGTTATGCCATAAAGAATTACCAATCACATATTGCTGATACTATCATCAATCTCTTGGTGTACTAAGTTAATAGTTATTTGGTATTCAAATATATATTTAAACATTTTACTGTAAACTAAAAGTTCTGCTTAACCAATTTGTGGCAACATAAATTTTTCAAGCCTTTCCACCCGGCTGCATACAAAATTGAAAGACACGTGAGTCAGGCTTTCCTGAATGGCACATAGCGCATTGTTGGCCCCGGTTATGTTATTGCGCCATTTTAAGCATTTCCAACTACATTTCATACAAAAGTAAAAGCATAACACACAGGACACCTATTCCTGTGTGTTCTTCTTCTTAAATTAAGGAGCTACACTCTTGTCGGTGGAGTAATCGCCATTCTTTTCTTTTATTTGCCTTTTCCTTGACCTCCTGGTACGACATGCCATTTACTTTTTCCTTCACTTGGTCGAAACGTCTTATGACAACAGTTATGAAGTTCCATAACTGTTGTCATAAGACGGACAATAGAAGGTGCTTTTTTCACTGGGTACTTTCATAGTCCCGGTAGTCATTTGATTTGTATAATAAACCTTCATTTTTGGGCAGTAAATGTTCTAGAAACTTGTTTATTAGTTTTCGACCTGATGATGAGGCAACTAAGTAAGAGCTTTTTAAGTTGTCTATCAATAAAATTGTTTATTCTGAGGTAGTTTATACTAATAAAAATATGTTTATAATACTATAAACTATTTATTCATGTAAAATTAGAATAAATATTTACCATACAAGAGTTGGTAAATGGCACAATTACTAGTATTTTTTTACATTGTTTGTAAAGGTATTGTCAGTTAATTTTTTATCATACTATCTATCATTTTTAATAAAAATTATTGTTATATTATGCAATAACTTATTATGTTTTTGTTAACTAACTAGCTAAAAATTATATAACTAAATATTAATTATTATTAATTCTTAATTATTTTACCATAAAAAACCAAACAGAACCAAAAAATTCACACATCATCTACAATCGGATAAAGATTGCTATAAATAAATACTTTCAAGTATAATTTACTTGTTAACTCATTATACAATGTGATTGACGACCTGTGATATTGCAATTTTTCAAAAAAAATGCGCCTTCAAATATTTGTCATTGGCCTCCCTAAAGGTTTCTTGTTTGATGCGCTTGGCGTGACATGGGCCAGGAATTGGTTATCTTATTGCAGCTTTGGCAATACACAATGACACATTTTTTATTGCAAATAATGCTTTTTGTTATTAATATAAGTATTTAAAAAAAAGAAGCAGTGATTTGAACTAACCTATTAATTAACCGGATATTCAATGAACTGAAATAAAAAATGTTTATTTTTAAATAGATGCGCCCGTGCGCAAATTTTTGGTTTCTTATTTCATCTTTATAAATATAAAATATGACACTGTGAGTGTTAAAAAAACATTCTAAAGCATTAGATAGCGAAGCGACATCAATTTCCAAGTTGAATTTATTCTGTAAAGAATAACTTCTTGGGCCATCTGTTTCATAAACAGACGGCTAGATGGCGCTAAGCGTCACGCAATTGACGTTTTCATAAGAAACCACAAATTTCGCAGGGTCGGACTAACAGCACGGTAGCTCAATTGGTAAGAGCGTTTGGCCCGGTTTGCCAAAAGGTTGCTGGTTCAAGTCCCGCCCGTGCGCAAATTTTTGGTTTCTTATTTCATCTTTATAAATATAAAATATGACACTGTGAGTGTTAAAAAAACATTCTAAAGCATAAGATATTATTAATTATTTTAAAAAAAAAAGGAAGTAAAGTAAATAAACCATATGAAAAAAATACTTTTTTTTATTTCAGTGTTGCCATATTTTGTTTAAATTAAACTTCTACAAACAATCCATTACAAAATTTACAAAATTTAAATAAAAGTAAAGTTAGCCTGTAACGTCCCACTGCTGGGCAAAGGCCAACCCTACCTCAACTATGAGGTATTTCAAGACAAAATCCACCACGCGGGCTCAGTGCGGATTGGTGGAGGGGTGTATGCAAGGCAAGCGACTAACCCTGCTGTCAGATGTTATCAAGCCGCCCATAAGGTCTCTACGACTAGGCTTAACGACTAATATTAACCGATATTAGCCGAGGTTTAACGTGCCTTCCAAAGCACGGAGATGCTCTTGATATACGTCACTTATATGGTCGGAATGGTCACTCATCCAAAAACGACTGCGCTGTAGGTTGCTTCACTTCGGTATCACTACCAAAGTGCTGCTACCACTAGTGTTCCCAGAGCCTATGGGCTTTTAGGCCTAAAATTAAGCCTATTAGTTCTTTTTTATGGCCATGATAGACCATGACTAGGCTTTTAAAAGGCTACTCATTTTTAAAAGCCTATAGGTTTAAAAAAACCTATAGGCCTATATATAGCCTTTTAGGCTTTATTTCCGACTAAAGTCTTTTTCGAGTAGTAGGCTTATTATAAGGCTATAGTCATTATTCAAACTATAGCTTTTTATGATTTAAACAAGTATTTTTGTATTGTATTTACTTTAAAATTACATGAAAACGACATTATTTGAAATTTGAAATAATGTTTGAAATTAAGTATTGTCATACATTATTTTGAGGGTAGTTTGAAAATCACTCACGAGTTCACAGTGCGACATTCATACGTTTGCTTGAGTAAAAGCAAATACGCGCTTGCTCGATTTGTCTGATGTACGGTAACACTCAACACTCAAAAGTCAAAAGTTAACGCTTATGCCCCGGACATAAGGGCGGTATAAAATCGTAAAATTAGGTTGTCGATTATTATACTCAAACAATAAATAAAATAGACCTAGACCTAAACGAGGAAAATTCTTTATAGGTTTTTAGACTTTCAACCCTTTTTAAATTGCGCCTAGCCTACAAAAAGGCTAAGAACTTTTAAGTCATCAGGTGGACAAAAAAAGGCTATGAAATAGGCCTAGCCTGCAGGCCTAAAAGACTATTTAGGCTTTTATTCCGCTGTAGCCCCTAATTTATAGGCTAGCCTTAAAAAAAAGCCTAAAAGCCTATAGGCCTCGGGAACACTAGCTACCATTGCGCTACGAGCACACCTTGCAAATTATTAAATCTTTTTATTTATCAGAAAATAAATCTAGATAAAAATCCTTATTTTTAACCGACTTCAAAAAAGGAGGAGGTTATCAATTCGACTGTATGTTTTTTTTTTTGTATGTATGTTACCTCATATCTCAGTCGTTTGTCGACCGAATCAAAAAATTTTTTCGCCTACTTAGAGGGTGAACCTTCTAGTTGTCCCATTTTTTCCATTTTGGGATCTGATGATGGATCTTGGTGTAATCAAGGGAAACCCTCAAATTTTAAAGACAGGTATAGTGTTTCTTTACTAGAATCTTAATGTTGACGTGTTGTTACGTCTGATAGTCAACATCTTGTGGGGCTGAGCTGATGGTGGAACCCCTTAACGCTCAGGAGTTCAGTAATTATTATGACGGAACTTATGATAGGTAATTTGTAGCTTCTTAAAAAATAGAATCATAAGGTGCAACTCCCCCCCCCCCCTCTTATGTAATCACTAAAAATGAAGAAATAAAATAAACTTTAAAAAAAAGTAAAAGCCGACTTCAAAACCAAAATGCACTAAAAAGTCTTAAATAAACTCTTCACCATTGAAAGGAAAGGAATTCGTTTTAGGCAAACAATTTCTTTTTGGAGTCGGTGCCATCACTTTGACCATCAAGCATCAACTATCACAGCACCGACTCCAAAAACCTAAAACGAATTCCTTTCCTTTCAATGGTGAAGAGTTTATTTAAGACTTTTTAGTGCATTTTGGTTTTGAAGTCGGTTTTTACTTTTTTTTTACATTAATTGACCCAGATCCATAAAACTGCCTTCATAGAAATTTTGCTCAGCAAAACCATATTGCTTTTGCTTGTGTACAGCGCATATTGGCTACTAATTAATTGGTTTACAACAAAGTGTTGTCAGGATATCGATATTTTGAATTCACCTAATACTACTAAGTACTTATGGTTATATTAAATATTGTGTGTGATGAACTTTTTATTACAATATATTCAATTCACCAAACATAATCCCAACCAACTAAAGGTTCTAAGTACACTCTTCTTCTACTTTTTGTTGGGATTCCATCCACTCAGCCTACTGTTTTCAACGCCAGGAGAACATAGGCGATGAACTTTTTCTTGCAGAAGCTGCCTCAAAGGAAGTGAACCTGGTTGAGTTCCAATGGATTAACTAGAAATGAGTTAGACTTCATCATGACCTCCAAGAGACAGTAATTCAGTGATGTCTCCGTGATCGACAGGGTGAAAACCGGCAGCGATCGCCGAAAGGCTCGAGGCACATTGAATATAAATGACAAATTGGAAAGGTCTCGTCTGAGGAAGTCGACGCTCTGACTTACTCGTGCCCATTCAGTAATCCCGAAAGCGTTTAACTCGAGTTGTCAAACCGCTTTGATTGCTTAGATAATTGCGTTTCAGTGAACGAAAAAAACAACGGTTTGGTAGCAACTGACCAAACGGGAGGGTCAAAGTTTTTTAGGCCTGGCCGTAAAAATAGACCTCAAAAACTCTTGGTCGACACTCTGGACCTTATGGCAGAACGTCGGTCTATAGCACTGCAGACATCCGTTAATGCTTCAGATTACAGGCAACTTAATAGAAGTTATTGACAAGTACATCTACCTGGGACAAGTGATCCAATTAGGTAGGTCCAGGGCTTAAAACCGGTTCAAGATTTACTGGTATCATAAGGGTTAAACCGGTTTTATCGTAAAATTCCGTTCTTGAGCGGAACCAAATAAAAGTGATACTGTAAACCTAAATAAACCGGTTAATTCCTAGCCGCTAGCGACGATAGCAACGCGACTTGTTTTTTGACCCAATATTCTTCGAAAGAGGTTATACTAATTATCAGATTCTTCAGAAATATTCCTTTTGCCATTATATTGTTTTTTTTAATATAATTAAAATTTACAAAAATATGTCGAACAATTACCACAGTATCTGATAGTATATATAAACAAAATATGTTTAAATGATTAAAAACAAACGTCAATGCGCTCACCGCTCGCAGATCTTAACGAAGTTTAAGTGGTTGTCCTGCCTGAACGAAAAGTTGAACCGGTTAATGAAAAATACCCATATTTTTCCTAACCGGTTTAAAAACCGGTTCAAAGGAACATAACCTTTTTCAAAAAGTTCCACCTATATTTTCGTTAAACCGGTTCAGAAAAAATACCGGTTTCCAAGCCCTGGGTAGGTCCAATTTTGAAAAAGAGGTCTATCGACGAATCATAATCGGCAGGGCAGCGTCCAGGAAATTGCGCAAGAGTGTCTCGTCACCGTACCTTAGTGTCTAAAGACAAAAGTCAATCCACAGTGTGTGTTACCAGTGATGACATACGGATCCAAAACATGGTCTCTTACTATGGGCCTTATCTTAGAAAGCTCAAAATCACACAGCGAGCGATGAAAAGGGCTATGCTCGGTTTTTCTTTACGAAATCGAATCAGAAATGAGGAAGTATATAGAAGAACTAAGGTATCGGACATAGTCCTAACTAGATTATGGTTAAAAAACCATTCAAGTAACTCCGGAAATTCTCTCATTTTGTGACCCAGGTCGCAAACTGCTGTATACAAATTCACACTAAGACAAGTTATCTTATAATGACTTCTATTATAAGCCATTTTCTTTTGGCACACGATGTACCAAACAAACACCCTATTATAAGTTCAATTCTAACTCAAACTCATTTAATTTGTAGAAATGATTGCTAGTATCGATATTTTAGTTATTACTAACTAGTTACGCACAACACTATTGCAGCATGCGCAGACGTCGTATTTAATTGCTATATTGACATTTTTATTATTGCTGTCTAGCTATTTTATTGTTTTTTTTGTTACTGCTGGTGAATTATAATATTTTAGACACGGTTTTAGGAAAATATGCAAGCTGTCTATTGATAATGCAGACGTACTATATACCTTAACCTGTTTATGAAAATGTTCCTTCGCCACAAAACTAGGAAAGTCCTTTCGATAGTATGTGCTATGCTATTGTACTCCACAGTTATTATTCTCTTTGTCTTTTTTTTAACTTGTTTTTTTTTCTTTCAGAAAATCGGTCGAGAATGCCAGACCTACCCTTACACCTGCATCGAGGCGAAGAAGCCGCAGAATAAGCCGCTGAACCGCTACCGCGATGTGAACCCGTACGACCACAGCCGCGTGATCCTGCGCCGCTGCGAGCGGGACTACATCAACGCCAACCTTGTCAAGGTAAGTCTCTTTGTACGTGCAGCGAAGTAAATAAGCCGCTACACCGCTACCGTGACGAGTTCCGCTTGAGAAAAGCTTTTCTGATATCTTGAAAACTAACAGCATTGAAAAAACTGCGTGCAAACTTCATATGAAAATAATTACATTTAGAACACAATAATAATTTGAGTAGATTTCGTACTTTGATTTTGGACACATTCAAGCGAGAGAATAGAATCAAATATCAAAATCCAATTTGCACAAGCTATTGACGACGTAGATTCTACGAATGAAAATAGCCAGAAAGGTAAGTCCTTATTTTAGCATTATTAAAATTAATTGGTTACTTGATCATCATCGTTAATGTACATTGTACAAACCCTGAAAACGCATCCTCTTTCAGTTAGGTATTATGAACATTCAATTGTGTGACGTCACATCTTAATAAATAAATATATCACAAAGTTAAGTTTTCATACATATACACGTTCCACATTATAAATTATAATACTAAAATTAACTTAAAAAGGAAAAACCGTTTTGACTTTTTTAAAGTTAATTTTATTTGCTAATTTTCTGCGATTACAGGAAGGGTTTTATGCACCTTTTGACTCTGATTTTAATAAGGAACAAATTCCCTTACATAAGTTCTGTCATTAGAATCACTGAACTCCTAAGCGTTTAGGAGTTTCACAATAAGCTCAGTTCCACACAATGTCGACTATCAGACGTAACAACAAGTTTTCAGTAAAATTCTAGTACGAAAACACTAAACCTCTGAAATTCGAGGTTTTCACTCGATTGCACCAAGATTCAATCATCAGATCTCGACTTGTCAACAATGGGATCAACTAGAAGGTATAACCTCTAGGTAGGCGAAAAAATATTTATTTATTTATTTAAAACACTTAATTCTCAAACAAAAGGTACATATGGCGGACTTAATGCTAAAAGCATTCTCTACCAGTCAACCATAGGTCTATACAGAGAAAGTGCTGGCGGCGCGAAGAAAGTGATAGAAGGGCAAAAGTGAGAGCTTGATTAAAACTACAATGAGTATTTAAAACAAAAATAAACATACATACTACTTATTACATAAATACATTAATACATTATTATGGATAAATAAACATACTCATAGTACATACACATAATAGTAATACTAATGGGTACACATGAGAGAGAGAAAAAAAAGGTCAGTGAGACAAGTTCGATATCTCTTCCTTGTAAAATGCCCGGAGGGCTTTCTTGAAAGAGAATTTGGAGGTGGATGCTTGTACTGTCTTTGGGAGGCCATTCCAAAGTCGAATGGCTGTGAGGGTAAATGAGTTGGACATGAATCCAGATGAATGACGCGGAGTGAACAGTTGGAGAGAGCTGCTGGAGCGAAGGGACCGGTCATGAGAAGTATGGAGATACGCGAATTTGTCTCTAAGGTAAGACGGAGAATTGGGATTGAAAAAAATGGAGTACAACATACAAAGTGTTCGAATGTGTCTACGCTGCCGGATGGGAAGCCAGCCAAGCTGGGTGCGAAATTGGGAGATGTGATCATATTTGCGAAGACGAAACACAAATCTAATACAATTGTTAAGGAGCCGGTCTATCTTATTAAGGAAGTCCTGAGAGATGTTAGTGCAGCAGATATCACCGTAGTCAATTATAGGTAGTACCAGAGACTGTATGAGAAGTGCCTTAGTACCAGAAGGGAGAAAATGTTTAAAGCGGTACAGTGATCGTAAGGCACCGGTAACCCTCCTGCTGACTTCCTTGATGTGTTGAGCCCAACTCAATGTGCAGTCAATGTACAGTCCTAAGTTTTTGACGTGAGACGAGTACACTACGACCTCACCTTCGAAGACTATGGGAGGTAAGGTGTTCTGGTCAATTTTGTTAAGTTGCCCCGGGCTGCCTACGATTATAGCTTGGCACTTTCTGGAATTTACTTTGACACCAAGCCTATTGGACCAGCCGCTGATTTCACGGAGATCCTCATTGAGCTGGTGGATGGCACCGTTGATCAAAGAAGGATCCGCTTGAGAGTATAGTTGAAGGTCATCAGCGTAGAGATGGAAAGAAGAAGTGAGAAGGGGAGTTAGAAGATTAATTAATACAGAAAACAGGATTGGAGAGAGTATGCCTCCCTGCGGCACGCCAACTAACAAGTCAGTCCAGTTCGAAAAGCATTGACCGCGGCGAACCGCTTGCTGGCGACCGCGAAGTATATCCGCGAAATATTCGAATCGGTCGACAAATGACTGTGATGATATGAGGTAGCATAGATACTATTTTTAGTAATTTACTCCTTTTTTTATTTAGGTAAAGTGCAAGTAGACTAGTAGTATCTGTGCGTTAGTATGTGTGATGTTACGAGGTGCGGTCCAAATGTGTCCGGCCGGCCTAAAAAATTAGATATATTTACAAAAAAAAAAAAAAAAATCTGCATAGTCCCCCTCTATTTCAATGCACTTTGCAGATCTCGTGATAAGCATTTAAAACAATACTCTGGAGTTTTGTCCTCAAAATGGGCGAAAACCGCTTGAGCCACTTAATCGTCCGAAGAAAACCGTCTTGCCCTTAAGTCTGCCTTAAGTCTTGAGAACAAACAATAGTCGCTTGGGACCAGGTCAGGGCTGTAAGGTGAGTGGCGAATTTCCTCGAAGCCACATTTTGCTACAGCAGCTTTCGCAATTTCAGCAGTGTGAACGGGAGCATTATTGTGGAGAAGCCGCACACCTCTACTGATTTTTCCACGTCGCTTCTGGTTGATCGCCTCTCGTAACTGCTCAATAGGGGTTGCGTAGTAGCTGCCATTTACCGTGGTATTCCTTGCTTTTATGTCAATCATCAGTATTCAGTGACAATCCCAGAATACCGTTGCCAATATCTTTTTGGTGGATTGCGTTACCCTGGCCTTTTTAGGCGGCTTTTCAGCAAGACGACGCCACTCCGTCGATTCCCTTTTGGACAGGAGATCATAGTACAAAACCATGGTTTCGTCTCCCATAACAATCGACTCCAAATAACTTTTTCCGTAACGCCTATACGCGTCTACAACTTCTTGAGAACACGCTTCGCTCTGTTCGCTGCAAGCTCGAAAGAAGTTTGGGTACCCACCCACCGAGCACTAACTTTATTCATGTGAAGATGTTCATGAAGAATCCAAAGTACTGAAGTTTTCGAAAGCCCGGTTCTTGCTGCTATTTATTTAGTCTTAAGTAGTCGATCACTCAGAACTTCCTCTTCCACGAATTTGACACAGTCCTCGGTGAGTACTTCCACAGGCCGGCCGGAGCGAGGTTTGTCGTCAATGGACTCCCGTCCTAAACGAAACTGCTTACTCCATTTTTTAACGGTGGAAAAAGACGGAGAAGTACACGGCATCTAACCGTTTTTTATATAGGTCAGACTGATTCCTGCCTTGGTCAGGAATTTGATCACGGATCGATATTCTAATTTGAACATATCGAAAATTTACCAAATTCCTAGTATTAAATCGCCGTAAAATGAAAACCACAAGCAACAGAATCACCAAAATCATACACGAAAAAGCGGAATAAATGAAAATCGCGACGACGTAATTTTTATTTCATTTTAAGCCGCCAATTTTTTCCAGCCAGAAACTTTTGGACCAAATCTCGTATGTTACTGTGTGATATGCTGGTCATGCCAACTGACTTATTTTTTTACTGTATAAATAAATCCAATTAAAATAAAAACAAATAATACCTGACCGACCAGTTTATACTGTCCTAAAGAGTTATGGTAATTTAATAAAAATGTATGGCCTTAAATATTTAGTGAACGTCATGAAATGATAGGTATCAACGAACCTATTATCCCAATATCGTTCAAAAAGACGAAAAGGAATATCGTGCAAATTCAACAATGGTTGCAATTGTGAACGTCCGTCCATGCGCCGAGAAATGTTACGTCGGATAACATTCTATAAACGATACACTCCGAGCTTGCAAAATTATCGTTTTGCCGGCAATCTGTAACATAAGGTATTAGTTTCTTTATTACCTTACTAACATATATCTTTATTTCTCTCAGTCCTTCACGATTTCAGGCGAAGGTATTAAACATTTTCAAAACTGTGCCTTATTACGAATGATTCCACAAAACAATATGTTATTTTGGCGAACGAAGTTGCAATAATTAATTATATTGTTACAGTGAGTTCAAATCGAAATGAAACCGTGCATTATTTGTCAATGAAATGAAGCTTTAAAAACAAGCAATTAATTTGATACAAAATTATTCAACAACAAACCAATATTCGTGGATACTGAATTTTCACGGAATAACAGTAAATATAATTGCACATATCCTATATACTTATACACTTCCTAATTGAATATAAAATATCAGGTCATGTTGGTGAGTCGGTTGGTTAAGAAACTCAATTCGGTTACTTCGTGTATCAATAATTGGGATTGTAAAATGGCATTGCTAAGCCGAAACCATGATAGTCCAACAAAAACATTTCTATTTCAATTGTTATTTTTGAATTTTTAAATGCGCACTGAGGCATTGGAACACGTATGAACGCTGACGCCGTCAAAAAAGTAATATGACCTCACTTTGAAGTAAAGCGTTAGTTGCTCGGCCATTTTTCAGGGTCTCATATGTAATCTAGTTAAATATCCTTCATCAAAGGCTGGCAAGCGCTAACCCATTTACAGACTTGTACACACATATAACGAGACGTTTAACTCAATTGACTTGGCAGAGACTCGACCATGTGCATTTAAAAGTTACCATACTACGCTTTTTGCAATATCACATATTTAAATTTAATGCTTTATTTCTTGATATGAACTTATAATACCAGTTTCACGCTTCACAATGTAACGAAATGATTATCTTGATACTAATAAGTAGTAAACGGTGTTGGTGTCAAATATACTAAGTGCGCCTTCACATTAGAGCGACAGCAGCGGATGACCATACACAAAACGAGCAGCAGAAATCAAAAGCAGCTCTACTGTCGCGCTGATATAGGTGAAATAGTCATACGTCTTATGACTTATAAGATACACTTTGTGATTCAAGCAAGCCATCATCTGTAAAAGATGATATGATTATCTTACACAAGCGACTCTGCCCCGCCTTCGCACCGGTGTGCAACGAATTATACATATAACCCTTCTCTTGAATCACTTTATCTATTAAAGAAAACCGCATCCAAATCCTTTGCATATTTTTAAAGATTTAAGCATACATACGAGAGGGGATCGAAATGTACTCGGCCTAACTAAGATATTTAATCCACACAAAAATATATATTTTTATTTTCTTACTTAATCACCATCAAGTTAAATGCACATTTCTTATTTCGCATTCAGTGTTTATACCGTTAAAAAATCCGAGAGTCAAAAAAATACCCTCCTCCTGTCGCTTAACCTCCTCATTTGTCAAACATTTCTTACATTCTAACGGTTTTTTTTTGGTAAGAGAACATAAAATAGTCTGAAAGCGCCAGATGAGGTGAATTAATTGGATTTCAAAGCCACATCTATGAATTTCAGCCATTAATTGCACAGTGGTGTAAACACGGGATTAATCTCAATTTAACAGATTTTTTCTTCGGAGCAATACTGAGGGGTCTTCTTATATTTTCTCACGTAAATTACATAGTTAGGTGCAATAGTTATAAGAGTTTAAATTCTGATCCTTTTTAAAAAGTAAACCATATTCACGCCTTTTAAGACCTAGAATACTGAAGCCATCACCTCATTTGCTAACAAAAACTTGTAGGTTGAACAACAAATATTTCCAAACAGTCGGAAAAAATGACAATCGCGATCATTCTGGTCGACTCAAATCATATCCGCGGGCCCCACCTCGCAGACAGCTTGTGGGAACCGATTTAGTTGACTATGATGTGTTAAACTTATTCATAAGTAATGCCTATGATCTCGGTTATCTCTTCCATTTTTATTTTGCGGTCTTGCATAACCAAATCGTGTACATTTTCGTCAGTAGTGCACGTTAAAAACCTTTCAGGGCAGGGTTGTCGTTCATCCTCTCTCTATCCCGTTTGAAATTCTGATTCTGAAACTTTACTATAGAGAGTTGTGTATGACAGCAAAATAACCGTGCCATCGTGCAAGGCGTTACGTCACATCCTTTTTATGTTTTGGTCAAATTTGATTATTTGAAATATTTGTAATCCTCATTTAAAAATAAATAGTTTTTTTGATACCTCCATATCATAATAAATCACTAGAAACTACCAACATTTTGATTAGTTCATCAATATTAATCGCCGAAAAGGCTAGTTATGCATGACTACCTACCTATTAGCTCTTTGCCCATGAAATCGGCTATGAGCGAATCGTTAGCAAATCATCGGCAACAGTTATCAGAGGCACAACATCGCACAGCCACACGCGTTTCATAACTATTCCTACCCAGTCGGAATTATAATGCACTGTACACTTCGATTCAAAGAATAGGGACCAATGAGCAGTTATCTTGTCACTAAATGTTTATATAATCGAGAGATGGCGTTAGCGTCACTTTAGAAACTAACTTTTTAAACTTTATTGTAGTATGTAGTGTAGTTATAGCAGAGGGTAATTGCTTTTCGCCAACGTGAATAATAAACAGTAAAACAATAATAATGTGTACCTTGAGTGAATAAAAGCTATCCTTACACCATCTATTGTGAGCTTTTAAGTTTCAAATTGGTTAAACGTGTCATGTAAACTTAATGAGTATAGTGAGTAATTAATGTTTGATTCCTATATATATCCAAGCGAAGCTAGGGCTGTGTTCATTTTATTCGAAAGCGTATTGAATCTTATCTCAAAAGATTTTACAGTTTAAAAAAACGTCGCACCTAAATAATGCCTGCAGGAAATTCTATATTTACACGAACGAAGTCGCGGGGGGTCGCTAGTCGTCTATAGTCTGTTAACTTGATAGACCAAAATGACAGCTACGTAAAATATGCACTTTTTTCTTTTTTAATGTTGCAAACGTAGTAAAATTGTGTGTGAGTAATTGAACTCTTAAAGCGAGTTGTTATTGTATATTAACGAAAGGACAAAATTCAGTTTTATCATACTTAAAAACCCTGTTTGGTCGCTAATTGTTCGCGTCATAACGAAAAACGCCACAGCGCGCTGTGCTCTATAATCTTTTATTTATTTTCACTGGCGGCACTTTAGATTTTTGTTCCTCGAATGTATTGAACGTGAATCGTGTCCTTGTATCAGCGTTTATTTTCTAGAATGAATATTTCATGTCCCTAGGACGCATGGTTCCGAAAAACCGAAGATCTTTACCTTCTACCCTTCCCCCTCCTCCCGGCTCAAGGGCTACAGTACAGGCTGCATGGGACTTTTGATATGTTCACCTCCTAACTAGTCGAAACACAATTACGTCATCAAAAATTATGGTCCCTCCCTTCCCTTTATATATTTTTATTGGCTGGCCTATTACATAATTAGTACGACTGCTGCTGGCTTATTGTAATATTAAAAATCAAGTTAAAAATTGCCTGAAAATTTTATTTTTTTATTTAATATATAAAGAGAATTCCGAAGTTTTAACACCGAAGGTGCGAAAAACCATGAGTACCTAATTTAAGTAACTAGGTCTTCACAGTTTAAAATGGTCTCCTTGAATTTATTTGTGGTGACGACTTATTTCACGTTGAGTGTAGCTCGTTCGTATGCACAACGCAAGCTATGCTAACGTTTGGAGAAATCAAAATTATAGCTAGTCCTAAGGGGACCTATTTTTTCATAAGCACTTACATTTAATGTCACGATAAATTATAGCCACTTACTACAGGCGACTTTGTAAAAATAGGTGGCTTTGGATTTCAGAGGACTACCCAAAGATTCTTGTCATTGATAAAACTTAAGGAGTCCTTTAATTTGTTTAAGATGTATTGTGAAGTGATACTTATTAATTATAAAGTTGTTTCTGTAATCTTTATCAAACGAAATTAATTCGTGTTGTAAAAGGATGCAACCATCCTTACAAACTTTCGCGCTTAAACTACAGTTGAATTGTTCCGATTGTTTTGTTACATTATCAAACGTAATCTTTTTTTAGACCTTTTACTATTTTATAAAATGTTTCTCTGTGTAATTCATTTGACAGTTACTTTGTTTATTAAAAGTGTAACTCCATTTATTCAAATGACACAAAGAGAAAATGATTTAATACGGTATGTTGCTGTCCATGTAATGAAAACAGTGTTCAAGTCTTTTTATATAAATATAAATTTATTTGAAAAAAAAAATACATAGCGGCACAAATTTAATCGTACATTTCTCGTATATCGTTGTAAATTTTAATCAAGCTCACTTCATCAACTTTGTGTCGAAAACACAGTGCAGTGTGATTGTGTGCAACATCCAATATATAAATCCTTGAACAATTCCACACTGAAAGTAACTCACATGGACATTTCGGCCTAGTGAAAAAGCGACCGAAGCGTTTTGATGTTTTTTTCTGTTTTACTTTGAAAGCCATCGTACTGAAACTACGTGTGAGTGAGTGATATTCAGATGTTTATTTCACAAAGATGGTTCTCTCGCAAACTGCCCGTAATTCATACATACTAATGACTGGATAATCGTCGCAATCACTAATTTGCGAATTGCTAAATGCCAGTTGTGATAGTCCTAAACGAACCATGTTTTTTCGCATTGAAACTTAAAATAACACTTGCAAATTCGTTCTCGATTCCGATTACTATACTAATATAAAGTTGACCAGTAAAATCAGGCTGCCTCCCACCGGATCTTTCTCGATCTGGGAATCAGCCGAAGGATTATCCTTTAGCGAAAATATCAAACTACTATTAAAAATAAATAATCCGATCCATTTTTATAAGCTAAGCTGATCAAGCGCTATTAAGTTTTTAGTTGTTTTAATAGTTAAGAGGGATTTATTTATATCTTTTTCCTACGTAGCTACTGTGTTGTAAGCAAAGCGAAGCTAGCTTCCAGGATTTCAAAACCATTAACGAATTAAGCATACATACATGGAGTAAGCTATCGTATCCAAATGTCAGTTTCATGACTGCGCTGACTGCACACATGGGGCGGGGGAGGCACGCAATTGGTATTTATTTTTTAAACAGTTTATAATGGTTATAATTGAAATACTGTTGATACCACAAATCCAATTTGTTGTTCATTGGAGGTCGAAAGTAATTTTTCATTCTTAGCTAGGTATTTTTTACCTACCCTTTGGGACGAAATTATTAAGATACTTTTAAATAAGTAAGACAATTAGTAGTACAAATCGGATGACCTTGCTTTAAATAACAGCAGCACTTCATTTAAGCCCCACTTCGATAGTTTTGCAGTCTGAATGTAACAAAAGCTTGTTTGATACTGAGTTATTATACTGAAAGCAATATATCTAAATAAAACGAGATGGTTTCGTGCTTAATCCATGCTCCACTGTCTTATCGAGAACAAAACTTTGTTGGCAATTGTTTTTCAGGAAATATTTGCAGGGGCATAATCGGCAGGGGTTTTAGCCGAGACCTAGAAACTACCTCGTATTGCATACGAAAATGGCGCCCATTAGCTTAAAAGCTCGCAACTGCCGCGCTGACCAATAATCTGATCCGACACGCTTGATATTTACTTGTAAATGTGTTAACCATATAGACGTGAAATGTCTTGGCTAATTGCTATCGCTATGTTTTACCATTATTAACACATCTGGGGTTTGTCCCTCTGACCACTTTTAAAGTAGAAGGACATTAATTTAAATCAACAACACAAGCTTTGCTCATTCTTGGATGGATTGCCGAATTATAGTATTATTATTATATATTATTAGTATTATATATGTTTGGTATTCCTCCATATGAGCATTACTGTTGTGAAAATGCGGTATGACTATTCACTCACAAATGACAGTGTTTACGGGTATAGCTTTTTACGACGAAATAGAAATTAGATAGTGAACACACTAGGCTTAAAACATAAAAAAAACATATGAGGAGTTTCTTTTTAAGGTTTCGTAGCCGGATGGCAACAATGGAACCCTTTATCAAGTCAAGTCTGTCTGTCCATCCCGTGTCACAGCCACTTTATTCTGAAACTATTACCATCACGCAGCTGCAAGTTGGTGGGTAGGTATCACATACCTTAAATTTAAACTTAAAAAACTGAAATCTATGCGTGTCCGTAGACAGATATTTCTTTAAAAATGACATATAGGTTTTATTTTTTTTGTATTTATTTACCTACTTATTATGTTATACTAAACAAACAACTGTAAACATTATTGGGTTATGAATAAAGTTACTACTACTACTTCATACCATAAAAGACAAAAAAAGGTTTTAAAAACCATTTTAAGGTTCCGTACCACAATAAGCTAAGTAATAAGGAACCATTATGGGATGACTTCGTTGTCCGTCTCTCTGCCTGTCCCTTCTCTTTTTCTCAGGCATGAAATGAGGTATCAAGCTGGAATTTATAATAAATAACTCAGCTCTGGAGTCCCTAAAAGCTGTGTGAAAATAAAATTTCAAAGCCAACACAATAAAAAAATGCAGCCTTTTATGCTGCAAATTTTTGCAAATGTTCAACACTGGCAAGGGTATCAAAACCTACAGGGTTCTTTCAGTGAACTCAGAGTCGTGAAATTGGGTACAAAGCATCGTCTGATAGTCCAGATAAGGAAATAATTTCGAAAACTGCAATTTCTTTGTCATTTCATATAAAGAAAAATAAAAGGCTCGTACAAAAGGTTGGTGCTGCACTCAAGATGATTTCGACCCTGCCGGTGGCGCCGAGATCAACCATAAAGCTGATCATGCGTTATTGCTGCTTTGTGTTCCTTGAAATTTTCGCAATATAAAAGGCAACCGTACAAGTACTAGCTCGAAACCTTCTCCGCTTAATTAATATTTAAAAACTTTATTGCACTAATCACGGTGTAAAAAAGGTGTACTCAATGCTAAAAGCATTCTCTCCCTGTCGTACCTTTAGGTCATGCAGAAAAATTTTACGGGGTGCAGAAGAATGTAGAACGGTTGAACTTAAAAAAAAATTTGGCTGACAGTATATCTGGACTTAAAGAACTACAGAATGGCAGCAGCCACAACAAGTTAGCTGTCGCCATTCACTATAATGTTCTGCAAGCCCCATAAGCAAGATTGATCGTCAAGTTTGCATGGGTAAAGGCACATGCCGAACTCCCAGGAAACGACCTGGCGGACACGGTGGCCAAGGGTGCCAATTCCTGCACGCTCGTTTTAGATGGATAAAACTCCAAAACCGCCGTTAATGCTTGGAAACGGCAGAAAAAATAAAGGATTAATACGTACAACTGATAACAAAAAAAAACATGTGACGAGAGTGTAGAGTATGTAAAAATTTTGAAGTATAGTTGGGGCGTGGGGGTAAGAAATTTGGCTTTACACGTGATCTCATAACTTTTTTACTCTGAAAGCCATACGATTTCCTCTGCTTTTGGCAACATTTTACTTAAAATTTTTTTGGGTGGAAATAAGAATTTTTAAAAAAATACCATAAATATGACTCTATTGTCGTGATGGATGAACTTTTGGTTTGTACGGATTCCTCGGTGCGCGAGTCCGACCCGCACTTAGCCGTCTTTTTTTAAGTCTAACTTTTGAGAGAGAAAATAACGTATAAATCTCTAGCTTTCCCCACCAGTGGGGATATTTAGGTGAGGAAAGTGGAAAAGTGGAATAGACAAAACAAATTACATTAAAATATTTTCGCCTAATAGTTATGATTGTATTTCAAATCAAAAAGAAAATTACGGTTTTGAGTGCGAATTTCAGAACCTGAAGAGTTACATAATCTAAGCGGAACAAATTGTTAACTTGACAATGTTTTGGTAACAAAGGAATCGGTTTCAATGATAACTTTTCTTAAACGTTTTTTTAATTTGTTATTTGAATGCCTGTTTATTCCATAGTAATTATTGAGCAAAACAAACTTATTTTTTTGATTTTCCTGTTGAGCAATTATTTCGTACTACCTGTAGAATAATAATAAAAAGTTTCGAATTCTGCGGTGTCACAATCACCAGACTTTCAGGCACGTGTACACAAATCGAAACTGTTGCTTTAATCACCGCCAAGTCTGCGGTATATTTGCAATCATAAGACTGCGGTGTCGTAAGTTTAACAGTAGATTGTTATATACATATACATTTCACTTGAGATATTTCTGGAGCTCGAATGAAGTGAGAGCACCAATAATTCTAGAAAAGAGAGTCTTAAAGACTATGAGAAAAAAAAATACTTGTATATTTGTAGATGAGTGTAGATTTGATACTGAAATATTATGTAGTAGTGTGAAATACACTCGAGAGCAATGAATCCGGGTCACTTAAAGAATCCTAAAAATCTCGGAAACTAAAAATGCTAGGTTAATGCAATAAATCGTATTTAATAGACAATGTAATACTCCTTAAATGAAAGTAAAAAATATATGAGTACATATACAGTATACATTTTATTAACACAAAATTACATAAAAAAACTGCTGATCTCTCCTTAAAACAAAAATAGGAAACATGAAATTTTTGAACTTTATTACGATTTTCTTGAATTTTAATAATTCGTATTGCCTCCTCGTGCTTCCATTACTGCGTTTACGCGGTTTGGCATGCTGTACACCAAGTTCCTTATACGATTTTGGGGAATATTCTCCCATTCCTCTGTGAGAGCAATTTTGAGCTCACGAAGCGTGATTGGGGGAGGGTTTCGTTGTTTTACGCATCTGCCTAGCTCGTCCCAAGCATGCTCGATCGGGTTGATATCCGGGCTGCGCGCTGGCCACTCCATACGAGTAATGTTCATCTCTTGAAGGTAGTCATTCACAATCCTACCTGTATGAGGTCGGGCATTGTCATGCATAAATATAGCATCCTCACCTAAATTGACCATAAATGGACCAACGTGATCATTGAGGATTTCTTCCACATATCTTACGCTAGTTAAAGAGCCGTTTTCTATGATCACCAGCTCTGTGCGACTTTCAGAAGAAATTCCGGCCCACACAAGTACAGACCCACCACCGTAGGCTACTTTTTCTTCGATGCATGCTTGCTTGAATCTTTCCTTCTTCTGGTCTTCGATACACTCTGTGTCTTCCATCGTGCTTGTAGAGCATAAATTTTGATTCGTCGGAGAACATAACTTTTGACCAATCTTCAATACTCCAATTTACGTGGCTCTGGGCATATCTTAGTCTTGAAATACGATGCCCACGCTCCAGTTTAGGGCCGTTTGCAGGTCTAAGGGGTTTTAAGTTAGATTTAGCAAGCCGACGTCTTACTGTCCATGCACTTGGGTTACTTCCTCCGAGGCGTCGAAACTGATTTGTGAGTTCAGTTCCTGTGAGAAAGCGATTTCGAAGCGTGGTGTTCACCAAGTATCGGTCTTCTCGTGTTGTGGTACACCTGGTTCTGCCCGTACCTGGTCTGTGTAGATTAGAACCAGTTTCTTCGTAACGTCAGAGAACTCTTTGTACTGTTGACAGCGACACACCGACAGTCCTGGCTGTATCGCGCTGACTCCGGCCGGTTTCCAGCATTGTAAGTATTCTGGTGCATTCTTCAGGCGTAAGCGACATAATTTCAGCTTGAATAATGAATATAGAGCACTATCAACATGGTTTATGTACCCACATAAATGACAGATTACAAACAAAAGCAAAACCAAATGCTGTAATTTCGTAGTTCCATCTTCGAAAGTGGCCCTTTTTCAAATTTGATTTTTTTATGATATAACTTTACAATAACTAAGAAGTTTTAATACCTTCATTTAAGGAGTATTACATTGTCTATTAAATACGATTTATTGCATTAACCTAGCATTTTTAGTTTCCGAGATTTTTAGGATTCTTTGAGTGACCCGGATTCATTGCTCTCGAGTGTATATATATAAATGGTCATATTTTTATTTTTCTAGAAAAAGACAGCATAAAAGTTACAGAGCTGGCAAGCATCTCGGTATATGTTTTGTACAAGTTTCTCATCGTGGAAGATTACTGTTTTCGTCAGTACGAATTGATTTGGTCCAGTGAATTAAAGTCCTACGTCGCTGCGTTTTCGCGTATCAGCCGATTAAAGTTGCTTGAAGCTTGCTAAAAAAGGGGGGTATTAAATAATTTGCGGGTTCATGGTCACAATCATCTTGAAAAAGAAGGAAATCGAAGAAGCAGACATTCAGGGCTCTGCATTATCATGATATGGAGTTGTAAAAAGTAAAAATGATTTTAAAAAAGCTCTACTAAGCAATTTGCACACGGTTTTTATTACGCCAATTCGATTCATTCTGAATTCGTTGATACAAAAAAGCATTTGGCAGAAATTTTGGTCACTTATTTTTAATAAAATATATACATATAATATAATAGATGTCATATAACTGTTTGAAATTCACGGAATCAAGGAGAATGCAGAGGTCACTTAGGATTATTGTTATTCTTTATAATTACGAGTATCAGAGCGAGTTGTAAGATTACATACGCGTTTGCGTGAGCGTGATGAAAGATGTACTGGGCTGAGCGAGAACGAGACAAACGCTTTGGCCTAAGCTTAACAGAAGATGTACTAGCTAATCGAGAACGAGACAGACGCGTGTGCTTGAGCACGTTATAAGATGTACTAGATTGAACGACTCGTACGTACGACCATAATTATTCTCTGTGTACGACCGGACGACTTATGCCTGAGTAATGCGTGAACTATTGAACTATTAGTACTACAAAACCGAACTAGTTCCTTTGAACGATTGTTCTAGTTTGGAGCGCTCCGTTCAGTGTCCGAAAAAGAACAAGACTAGGCGCAACGGATAAAAGAAACAAAACATTCGAATTTGTAACCGTTTGGGTGCGATAAATGAAAGCATCTTATGCAGATTAAAAACTTCGTATGCGCCAAATCAGTTTTTGCCCAATAACTTCTAAAGAATTAACTATTTTGAAGTCGTGAAACATTGGATCTAGTACATTTAGTGTTACTTCATCAGAAATTTGTTCCCTGAAATGTTTTATATTGAAAATAAACGGCAAACAATGAAAATATGATAGTGTTCGTGATAGTGTCTATCGAGGAAATTTTATGCTGTTGTTTTTCGGCATAATATTTGAACTTCGATTTATGTTGTAGTATCTGTAATTTCTTTGGTATGGAACAGGTACGGGTATCTGAGACATTTGTGGTTTATCTTCTAAACTAAGTAAAACACAAACAACGCGTCCCTTTGTGCATACTTAAAAATAACGATCGAATTCTTCACAAATAATAATTGTCAAACAAAATGGACAGCGCCTAGAAAGAAAAAGTGACACTTTTGATTGTTACATAAAAAAAACATGACACTATGGTCGTAGACCTTAGCCTGTTCCATAAAGAATTAAAATGAAATAAAAGACCTCAATGGCAGGCAGACGAATAATTCAATTGTTGGTTTTGTGTAATTGTTAAAAATTAGAGCAATCGTATATTTTTGATATCAATTATCATAAACACGTTTACCTTATTTTTTCTTTTATTCTAACAATATAATATTTATCTTTCTCTTTTGACCCAAGCTTTGACTCCATGCTTTGACACATGCCATGCCAATTAAAATGAATACTTTGTAGCCTAGGAATCGAAAAGCTATTTTCCACCCTGCTATCTTCACATGAAAGTTAAATTTTCCGAACAGGAGAGATGAAAATTTTAAATTATAAAAAAAAAACTGACTTCAAAACCAAATGCACTAAAAAGTCTTAAATGTACTCTTAACCCTTGAAAGAAAAGGAAGCCATTTTAGGTAAACAATTAATTTTTGCAGTTGGTGCTCTGATTGATAGTTGATGCTTGGTGGTCAAAGTGATGGCACCGAAGCCAAAAAGAAATTGTTTGCCTTTAATGGCTTTTTTTCCTTTCAAGGGTCAAGAGTTTTCTTATTCGTTATTTTTTTCTTCATTTTTAGTGATTACAGGAGGGGGGGGGGGGGGAAGAGTTGCACCTTATGACTCTGTTCTTTAAGATGCTATAGATTACCTATCTTTTAAGTTCTGTCATTAAATTACTGAACTACTAAGCGTTACCTTCCACCATCAGCTTAGCTCCACAAGATTTTCACTTTCAGACGTAACAACACGTCAATATTAAGATTCTAGTAAAAAACACTATAAGTGTATACCAACTAAAAGGTATATCCTCTAGGTAGAAAATAATAATAATTAGAATTGGTTGACAAAATACTGAGATATGAGGTAACAGAGCTACAAAAAAAAAACATTAAATCTAATTTATATCCTCCTCATTTTTTCATGTCGGTTATAAAGCAAAATTATTCTCTCCTCCGGTACCTTGGAAGCGGCCGATAATCTGCTCTAATCTAATTCTAAAACTAAAATCCTCTCACGGGATCAAAGCTCGGTGTTAATGTACTAGCCTGCTGCACTCTACACTGACCTTCAAATTCTAAATCCACTTTAGTACTTAGAACCTTACACGTGCTGAACTCGTATGTAAGTAAGGTGAGCCCAAAGCTTCTGTGAACTGCGTATTTGTTTGTATGGTTAGTTGTTAGTGTAGCGGTGCACATAATGTGATTGATTAGTCTATTTATGTTGATCATTCTATGTACTATGAACATATGAATACTTGATTTGACCCTCTATTTGTTTACAAGTAATCGGCTTATTAAGAATAGAGAAGAGAAGAGTTAATGCAATTATAGAGCAAATTTACTTTCGTGCTTTGCTTAAGACCGAAACATGCTTGAAAAAAAACGTTCCCAATATGTGATACGAAATGGGAGTGGTTTATGGTGTTTGTTGCCGTAGAAAAACGATGGGTTACAAATAATATGGAGTTTATAAACCAGTCTGAACATACATTGAAGATGGCCACAACTTTAGTCGGCCGGATGCGCTTATTTAATCGGAATATATTGGTACAATGGAAAAAAATATTTAGAAATTGCTCATTTAAAAAAATATCTGCTATCTGCATTAGTTGGACTATCAAATACTAGTATTTAAAGAGTCAGCGTTTCCGTTTTGTTATGAAAAATGTCAGTGCAAGGAACAGGAACAGTGCAAACCTAGAATTTTCACGCCAACAGAACAGCAACAACGAATCGACGTTTGTGTAGAGCTATACCATTGACAACGATTCTGGAGTAAATTATGTGGTAGGAAGGCCATCCTACCACATATGTTAAACATAATGTTTTGTACTTCGTGTGCCAAATAAAAGCGACTTATAATGCGGGTATCAGCTATAATTTTCTGCATTAAAATTCTTTTTTGGCCCCGTCGTAGTCTTTATCGATTGTTGATGGTTTTGTGAGAATAATCGAAATTTGGCATACAAAACATGTTTTTTAGAACTACATTTTTTCTGCATAATATTTTGTAAGCTATTTTCATTTGGCGAATAATGAACAAAACATCCTGTATATTCCACATATTATATATTTAAGAAAGCACTGAAAAAATCTGTAGCTGAAAATTACAATTTGAAATTCGCTACCGGCCAAAAGCAACTGAAAATATAAATGATTTTAAACAGTGCTGAGATGTCCGGCAGTAGACATTAAATCCATTGGGAAATGTATCCTTTGTTTTTCTTTAGTAGATTGTTATACAAGGGGAGAAAGTAACCCATTTCACTCGAGTTAAACATAGTATTTTTCATTTCGACTGTGTGGAAAAACAAATAAATTTAGCTTTGTGCTTGTGATGCGATGATGAGATATTATGTTGTTTGGCGAGAGATGAAACCTCAAGTTTTTACATCACATATCAGTTTTTTTTACTGTCTTTATACAAAAAATACACGATTAGAAGGACAATAACGGCGCGGAAGACAACAGAGTACATAATAAAATATTTCAAATCATTGTTAAAAATTTCCATCGTTTTTTTTTCACAGACAATAATAATAGTGAAAGAACGCCCCTTTAACCTTATTACCAAAAACTACCACAGGTTATTTCAAATTCCAGGTTCAATTTCGCCTCATGAGATAGCGCTATAGCTACAGCTAAAGGTGGGAGTGAGTAAGAAGATTATTGAACAACAAAATCGCGGCAAGTCACCTCCGCCTGCTTAATAATCTGTGCAATATCGACTAAACTAAGAAAATATATCTTCAAAGACAAACAAAGTGTGACAATTTAAAATGAAAAAAAATGAATGTTCAATTTTCCGAAAAGTTTTTACACGAGTCACAACATGCCCTTGGCCGGTCGACCCCTACTCTAGTTAGAACTAATTTCGCCTCTTTGACTACCGACCCGTAGTCGTTACCTAGAATTCATTTGTGTATGAACACAGTGTGTACTCTGTAAATTATAAGCTCTAGCTGTTGCATGTTCCCGCTTTGCTGAGAGGAAACTTGTTACGAATAACCCGCCGATAAGTTACAAACCGCGCTGATAGATCGGAGTTATTGGCTTAGGACAAAGACTGATGTGAATCAGCGTAGTTGGGAGTTTTGTAACTTAAACGTAAAATATGAGTCAGGTTATCCCATTTATACTAAATTTCTATTTACATATAGTGAAATGTTGACCTAATTTTGAAAAAAGAAAGGTTTTATGTGGTGTTTTAGTTTATTTATTTCTTGCTCTGCGGACGTGTCAAGAGAGGTATTCGAAGGGCCACTGCGCCGCGCTTACATTATTATTATTACTATCTACGCACATAAAGAACTAACCATTTATTTTTAATGTGACCTATATAAAAATGTGTTTCAATTGATTCTGCTCGTTTTTCACACGTTGTATTTATATTATAAACAGGGAAAGATATGATTGTTTTGTTTATTTGCATCGAGTTGGCTTCAAAATTACTGTACCGACTTAAAAAATTCTTAGATTATTAGAATCCTGACTGTACAGGGTGTTGTTTTGGTCAGCGACGAGCGATTCAGAGGTGGCTGTACAAACGATACTGATGCCGAAAATAATATTTAAAAAAATATATCTTTATGAAATGAAAAAAACCCACAAAATCCATTTTTTTATGTGGTACAGTGATCAAGTCAAAACTATCAACAACAGGTAGCCTCTTCGTAGCTTACTAGCTACGGCGTAGTATTTCGTAGATAAGCGCTAGCTACGCGCTAGGGTGCGAGATTTCCCATTCGTTTTGTAATTTTCTTGAATATTGTGAAGAGGTTTTCTTTTATAAAATTTGGTCAGTTTTTTTTTTTGAATAAGCATTACTCATATTATCATCCCCGAGTTGGATGTCACTGACCAAAACAACACCCTGTATTTGTGATAAACATAGGCTATATGAATTTTTCAAAAAGGAAACTTTTTTGATAACGTAACCAAAGGTGTGTAAGGAAAATCTCTTTATCGCGAACGCTGCCTACCTAAACTATTGACAATAGAGCAAAGTGATGTACTACATTTTTATAGAGGACATCAATATCTCTTTTTAGTTAGGTAGTTTTAGTTTTTCACAATTACCCGTTTTAGGTTTCCGTAGCCGAATGGCAAAAAAGTCTGTCTGTCTGTCTGTCCATCCTTATGCAACAGCCAATATAATCTGAAATTATTAGTTTTACACAGTTGTAACTTTGTAAGTAAATGTATTCTGTTAGCCGTTTACCGATTCTCGAACAAGTAAAAATTTTTTTTTTTTCATTAACCTATGCGTGTGGGTTGTCTATGGTATTATATAATGACATTAAGATTTCTTAAACTATTTAATGTCTAACGATAGACGTATCTAAAGTGATAAAATGGGCGTCCTCCCTCCCTCTAACTTGAATAAAGCGAGTGAATATTTTGAAAAAAAATACGTATAACTTTACAAAAACTTTGAAATTTGAAAATTGCTTTGAATCGAATTTAAACTCATTTTAAACAACCGCAAAAGTAACGTTCTGCATACAAACACAATAAAAAAACGAAGTTATATTTGCTTTCAATATAATATTTTGGTATTATGGCTAAGTGGCACGGAACCCTCAGTGCGCGAGTCCGGTTCGCATTTGGCCGATTTTTACGTAAAAGTGTAATTTAAGTAATATTAGCGCCGGGATAAAGTAAGCCAAGATTTCATACCTCCTTTTCATCAATTCTTATCCAAATTAAATATGTCGTATTCAAGGCTCTATCAGTACCTGTAAATTACTTTTAGAATTATTAAAATCGGATATACCATTACAATGTTCTCATGAGAATAATATTTCATCAAAAATTATATTTAAGTAATAGCGCGCGCCCTAGGCGATAAGTGATTATAGCGTTTCTATGTGCTATATGGCGCTGCTGCCATATTGACATCCTTCATACTAAACATAGTCAGCTCCATTGGCAACTGAGTCCTGGTGGGGTTCTTATGTGAATAGAAAGTGTAAGCAGATAGAGTCAAATTGATAACACGCCGACTATTAAGCATTAGGTAATACTATATTTTTATTGGTATCGTATAAAACTGAAGAGTCCGTTTGTTTAAACGAGCTTATACAACTTATATGATTTGAATAATAATTCAAAAGTAATGTTCATATCTAAATTAGTTATGTACGACGAGCGTTTACAACAGCTGCTATGGTCGCTGTCTTACTATGGAGATCACTGCGGCCTAACCACCTCAAGAACCAAATTCGCTCGGAGTACGCATCGACTTTTGATTGAAGCGACGCCTGTTTTTGTGTGGTGTGTGCAAGCGATTTTCGTCGTGCAAGTGATGAAGCGGCAGATACCGTACTAACTATGAAAATAGTTACGTGTTTTTCGTTGAAAAAATCTACGACAAATTCTAAATGTACGCTTGCAACGCCGTGGGGGACCGCTATCAGACCTAAGCTGATAACTCATAGTCGCGTCATGTTAAAATGTTGACGTGGAAATTTATTGTTAAAAACATTTTTAACAGGTTTTAACTTAAAAGTAGATTGCTAGTGTGTAAGGTAAATCAGGATACACCTTACGAGTATGAAGTTTTAAAACTAAGCTCTTTATTAGAACTTGAGACGTCCATAGAGGTAAACCTCTTTGTGACTTCGCCTGTGAGATGGTGCCGCCCCGAAGGCGAGGTTGAGGCAATTTAGCGGTCCGCCAACAAGTTTTTTTTCTAGTGGACCCAGCGAACTTTGTTTCGCGCCCGGCCCTGTCCCGCCCTGTCTCGACCTCATTGATTTGATTTGATTAGTAGAAATATTTAACAAAGTAAACAATATGAAAATCGGTTCGCCCAATCAGTTTTAGAATAAAAAACATAAAAAAGCAAAATCGGTCCAGTCGTTGGCGTGATGTCGTGACAAAGGGTAAAAAAGATAGAGCTACATGCAATTACATGGACATAATATACATTTTTCGACATGACACATTCTTCCGTTTCACGCATACTATATTCAAAGAAATAAAAAGATTATTTTACAAATATATAAAACATAACTTTATGATGAGATATAAATCAACATTTATTTGATCCACTGTAAATTACTTGTAATTTTATTGTTACAAAAACGACATGGAACGGAACTCGAAGTACGAGTATAGCGATTGACAACAGGTAATCGGCCTAAAATCATGTATGTCCGAATAATCGGTATGGTTGTAATAGTGTAGAGGGGGAACCGCTAGTTAAATAACAACAGCGACCGCGCATTTTAAGTTTGCTCCCATCTCCTCCCGTCGCAGCGGGATGTTTTGTAGCCCTAAGCTTTCCGAAAAATAAGCTATCGAACACAAAATTGACGACCTCCGTGGTGTAGTGGGTTAGCACTCTGGTTTCAAGGCGTCGCCGCTCCGAGGTCCCGGGTTCGATTCCCGGCTGGGTCAATTAGAAATCTTTTTTTATATTGTCTCGGGTCTGAGTGTTGTGATACCACCGTTGTGTCTAATTTTCATAACACAAGTGCATTAGTTACTTACTTTGGGATCAGTGCACTGGGTGTAGGGTACAACTGGTCAAGCCTCAAATATGTGTTGACAATAAAATAAGAGGTATAAAATATTGTTATTAGGTTTGGTTAGATTTTATTACTTGACGAATGTACAATAAAATTAGAGGTAAAAACGCGCTTGACGAATCGACACATATTTTAGGCTTGACCAGTTGTACCTACATCGAGCAATGTATGTGATTGGTATCCATTTTTTTTTTTTTAAATGATCTTTTTTATCGGTCCAGTATTTCCTATGATGTGTGCGGTCAAACAAAAATCTCTTAAAGATAAAATATTAATATAGATATTAAAAGCCGCATGAGAAATATGATCGCTATCAATTAATAGGCTGTATTTATTTATTTACACGAATGGTATTCTACGCGTTCTTTGTACAGACTTAAAAAAAAGCTAATCAGTTCGACCTGTATGTATGTGTATGTAATATCGATAGAATTTTATATTGTACTAGAGGACCCAGCGATATTAGTTTTGCCTCCAACCCCGTCCCATCCCAGCCCCGTCCCGCCGAGTCCAGTAATTTTAAAAGTTAAGCATTCCCAGCGAATTTTGTTTTGCCCTTAAATTACTAAAATGGCTATAAAAAAATAGGGGTTGGTGATAAAAAAGTAATAATTTAGGGTTGTTTGTATTTTTAATGCCACATAATAAAAAAAATATTAACAAAAAAAATAGTCCAAAAATTAAAAAAATCAAATGGAAGGGTGAACAAACCTTATCACTTAGGGGTATGAAAAATAGATAGTAGCCGATTCTCAGACCTACTGAATACGCATATAAAATTTGGTAAGAATCGGTAAAGCCGTTTCGGAGGAGTATGGGAACGAACATTGTGACACGAGAATTTTATATATAAGATGTTCATCTATTTGTCATCTAGTGCATGTATGTTTGTATGTTTTTTATCTGGTATTCACAAAACTAGAAGTCATACCGATATTATTATTTTGTAGTTAAAACGTGTACCTATAGTTTAATTTAGGGGACAGTTTTAATTTCATAAAAACCGTTCTAGAAGCTTTTAATATATGAGTAAATAAATAAAAAACGTGAAATAAAAAAAAACGCTTTCGTTTATTTTTGATACTCTTGTTTTTCTGCTCGTTTTCGACAGAATGATCAGGCAATAAGTTTAACAATAAAATGGTGTCTATACGCCCTTAGCCTGGAAAATACGATAACATGGACAACATGAAAAACATTAAATTACAAAAAAAAAACGTATAACATTAATCGATTACTTTGTACAAAAAACATCGGTTAAATTTAATTAGGTGACACCACTTAAATCAGCGATCTTATTAGGCAAAATCATTTTCAGTTAAATTGCGATAGCAGTTACCATCTAAAATAGGACCACAAAGTGAAGGGCTTCGTATTTATTCATGAAAATCCAGCAAAAAAGCTTTTCCGCTTTGAAAATTGCTTACTCAACCTTAAAAACTTCTCATAATAGTAACACAGAACTTTTCACGTTTTCGCCTTCGCTCACGTTGCCAAAGGGGAACCACAATGCTGAAATAAGGAAAACATTTAAAATTTGAGAAAAAGTTATTTCACAATTCAGTTTTTTCAGTTGAAATGAATTTGAGTGGTTTCTTTTTGTAAGTAGGTAAGTAAACAGTTACAATAAGTATGGCTTCTTTTTTAGGTAAATCGAGGTCCTCAGTGTTGTGCAAAGTAGTGACAGCTTTTGGGTAGTAACTACCGAAGTTAAGAAATCTACTACGTCGCATGGATGATATTCAGACCATTTAAGTGACGTAAATCACGAGCATCTCCGTGCTTTAAAAGGCACGTTAAGCCGTTGGTCCCCTGTTCGTCAACGGCCTTAGGGGCAGCTAGATTACATTTGACAGGTAGGTTACATTTGACAGCTAGGTTAGTCGCTTGCCTACACTCGCTTGCAAATCCCTCTCTACCAGTCGACAATGAGCCCGGGTGGTGGTGTATGGCTCAAACAGACAAAGCAAACTTGCTAAACTTCCTTGATATTACTTGAGGTAAAGCCTTTGCCCAGCAGCAGGACGTTCACCGATCAGATAAATATTTCTTTAGGGACGTTACAGGCAAATTGAACTTTTTTTACTTAGGTAAATATATTCTGTTAGTACAATTTGTGAGTCTAGTTTAACAGTAAACTTCTTCGGCTAGAGTAAATGTTATTTGGTAGATACATGTTTAGCTTATTTTATTTCATCAAACTTAATATTATTATTATTTATATAGTTTACTTTCTTATTGGTTGGAAAACAGAATGTGCGAGCATATAATCTCGAATAAAATACCGAAATTTAAAACAATATACAGTATGTAAAGAAGGAACGAGAAAAATTCAAGAACGAACTGTTAAGAGTCGAGTCTAGAATACAGACAAAACTTTTGAAATATTTTTATTTTCTTAAATAATATTGTGCTGTATTCTGAACTCGATTGACAACCATCCTGAATATAGCTCGTATTTTTTTTTACACCCTATATGGTTTATTATGACTTGAAACCCAGTAAAATATTACAGTTATAGTTAGTACGTATGTGCAGTTGATTCCAGTTAAGCGAGCCCCTCTCGACGTTAAACAGTTTAATAAAGCGAATTGGGTCGGTTTGAATATTCAAGGATGGCCATATTTTGCCGGTAGAACGGTGCATTCAAGCTGATGCAGAATCTATACACCGCCTTAACTTCTCACTAGCTCGGTGACTTATAATCAAGAAGAGTTCATAAAAAAGTGCGAATACTTTAGAATGTTTTACCGATTATTAAACTGAAAAGATAAGGAATACAGAATATTATGGAATATGCCCCACTGTGCATGCGTAATTTTCACCTCGTTTTTCGTATTTTAGTTAAAGTCCGTTTTTTAGCTTGTCGAATATTGCAATCAATTTGGACACTCCTTTTTACTGAAATAATTCATTTTAAATTATTGTTATTGACATGTGCATGAATCCTTAAATAAAGTGATATTTTGTATAATGAAAATAAAGTAAGTCCCTATCTTCAAAAAAAAAAATTAAAAATAAGATTACACAATACTCGCTAACAACGTAGGTAATTTATCGATTAGCACTTAGCCTTTTTCAATTTTTCTTTAAAACATTGTTCGACAATAAGAGAAAAATGAAGTTTTGAATGATGCCTTGTTTTCAATATCTTCTTTGAGGCATTATTTAAAGACATATAGGGCACGCCTTAATAAAGTGCAGGTAAAGCGTTAACGTTGTCCCTTAGGACAATCAGCTTCTATACAGAGGTCAAAATGTAAACGCGTCTTTTATAAGAATTTGATTTAATCCAGTTAAGCTAAATCTGGTTTAAATATTTGTGCAGGTAAGTGTAAGAAGAAACTTACAATTCTATTGAAACGTTAATCTTTAAACATTCCTTCTGTTGGGGTCCATTACAGAGTGATGATGATTTTCAATAGCTACATGGAGGAGGTGACGATCTAATATAATTTCTACATCTCCTATTGTAGCCATTTAGTAAACCCTGGAAAAAATCGAGAAAGAGCTTCGCTGAAAACTGATAAGGGCTGGCGGACTCCACGAGTCAAGGATGTGATGTTACGTGAAGCCAATTTTGTGATAATCAAAAATATTGTGATCAGCAAAATCACATTATTTTTGATTATCACAAAATTGGTGCTTCTTTGTATGACTTCCTACCCAAAGCGTTCCCAGACCTACTTACATTATATAAATTTAAAATGATCAGTTGGCCTATTAGTTATGTATTGTTAGTATTTTTTATTAATCCAAGAAAATGCATTCGCAATGCAATATTTGATGCCAGCTGCAAGCCTTGTTTTTTAATAAAAGGTACTTCCTTTGCAATCTGTGTACATAAGGGACTCGTGTTTATGTGTGATCTCACATCCGGGATATTGGAAAAGGCGATCAGACGTAAATCCGCGACATACTCGTGCTATGATTATGAACCGCTTGTATCAACCTTCTTGCTACAAAAAATATACATAAAAAAGATGTATTTAAAATGGGATAGGCATTGTGTTGTACAATAGTCTTGCATCAACCTGACATCATTCAAGGACATATTGACTAACTGGCTAATACAAAATTGTTTCTATAGTATTAAGGAATATCTTGACTTTAGTTGTTAAAAATAATATAATAATAACATGCCTTATCATTATTTGGTAGTTGTAATTTTGCTAAACTCTTTTCATTCTTTTCGTCCGAAATGAGCACATACGGGCATCTTCAAGGTTGCTTCTATTGCCGAGAAGGTCCGAGAATCGAGGCTGATGTGGATAGGACATGTGATGTGTAGACCCGGAAATCGCGTAGTGATTAGAAGTGCCTTTCCGTGGCTGCAGCAAAGAGAGGGAGAGGCAGGCCAGTAACTACCTGACTGACGATGGCCGTTAGGACATGAAGGAGTTGGGCCTGACGATTGACGACGCTTACCAGCGAACAAAGTGGCGCCTCAAGATAGGGAAAGACGACCTCGTGTGACGAGAACTTGCGAGGACAAGTAGTTAGAAGATTTTGTTTTCCTTGATTATTGCCGTGTAAATGCTTTACATGTGGCATTGGCGGACACATTAAATTCGAAAGACATTTTTTTAAATTTAAGAAGACGAAGGCTCAGTGCCGTAGCTAACTTCTGCAACTATAGTTGCAGCAAACAGCCCTGTCTGTTGCGCTGCTCATCAAAGCGTCGATATCGAAGTAACTATTTAGACTTTCAGCGGCGATATCACGTCTGATGATTGGTAATTGTTTCTCATTGAAAAAAAGAAATAGCAACCTTAAGAGAGAGTAATACAGCTTCGAAAATAGGACACAGTTCTTTAGGCCTTGCAAGTTTGCAATCCTGTGTCGATAATTTCTCCAGTTATTTATTTTTATCTCTCTCTCTCTTCTCCAACTGGAGAGTCATACTATATGAATAGAGCTATTTACTTGTACTCTCGTCAGAAATCAATTTTACATACAAAATGGAGCCTGACAAACGACATGTGGGATGAGAACCAGGGGTAACTGTCACTGGCAGTCAAGTGTCAAATCAACTGGCTAGAAGGGGTAGCCACCCCCATAAACTTGGTACACCGTACACAGGGATGCACAAATTTAGGCCCGCTAATTACAGAGGCCTGCCACCAATACTCTCTTCCTGCCACATATACTATTTTGTACATTTGGAAGCAATACTGAATTGAGGATACTGAAAGATAGTTTCAGAATGAAAAATATTTTTCAGTCTGTCATGAATTACACACATCAAAAGTGTCTAGGGATCAAGCATTTTTATGCGGATTTGAGATTGAGATGTGGCTTTGTAATAAATTTATGATTTTATAAATTTATATGGATCCTTTTTGGTGCATTTTATAATTTGAAACAGGAACTGTCAATCAAATTCGAGTAAAAGATGAAAATCAGCTGTCAATATTTTCCCTATAAAAACATACAACGCATTGAAGACATTATTAGTGCTACTGTTTCCCTACTACTGATTAAAACCAACGTTATTATGGAGCGGTGACGTCATTTAAGCAGGGAAGAAATGCTCAGAGCCGTGGGAATGTTAGAAGCTGGTTCCCGGCAACGTACTGTGGCTTTAGCTCTGCATACAAGTCAGTGTTATCAGTCGACTTTGGACACGTTACCGAAGCACTGGTACCGTGGCTGAGCGCCATGGAGGACGGTATCGCTGCACCACACGGAGACAAGACCGATACATTCAAATCACAGCTCGAAGAGATCCAACACTAACCGCCATGATGTTAGCCGTGAGGCTTCATCACTCTTCAGGGAACTTAATTAGCGACCAAACAGTCAGAAACCGCTTGCATGAAGTGAACCTTCATTCCCGAAGACCGCTACGGGTACCACCTATAGCAATGCACAATCGTAGGATTCGATATCAATGGGCTCTTGAACACAGAAATTGGGCAAAAGAACAATGGCGTTTCGTGTGCTTTTCTGATGAGTCTCGTTTTGGTATGAGACCGGATACAAGACGTATACGAAACTGGAGAACCCCTGGACGCCAACAGTGATTAAAATCCTGCCAGGAAGTCTATCCTTATAGTGGTGGAACCATCATGGTATGAGCGGGTATTTGGATCGGCGGAAGAACTGATTTAATTCGGATCAGAGGCAACCTCAACGCTCAAATTTATGCTGAGACGATTCTATCAGACGTCATCGTTCCTCTACAAGTGCAAATCGGTCCCTTATTTCAGTTAATGCATGATAATGCACGACCGCACACCGCAAGAGTTGTAAGACAGACTCTCGCCGCAGCTAACATTAATGTCCTGCCCTGGCCTGCTCAGTCGCCAGACTTGAACCCGATTGAGCATGCATGGGATATGCTACAGAGAAGAGCTCTGCCGAATATGGAGGTATCCAGTCGCAAGAAGACCTTTTTTTGTTGTTGCAACGAACATGGGCGGCCATTCCACAGCGTGATTTGGATGAACTCATTTTGAGTATGCCAAACCGATGTTCTTGTGTTGTTAGTGTTTGCGGTAGAAACACGAATTATTAATTGTTTAAGTAACTCAATAACGTTTATAAGAAAACTGTTATTTCAGTCTTTTTTTCGAACTTAAATGTTAGTGGTTCAAATGTCAAAAATCCCTTTATTAGGAAAATGGCAAATTTCTTTATTAATGCAAAGGTGACTTGGTTTATCGTTACTGTAGACAAACGAAAACACTTTATTTGATGAATCCTTAAAGAAAATTGAAATTAATATCAATCAGGAGAAAAGTTATTGCAAAAATATATGTTGATCCCTAGACACTTTTGATGTGTGTATTTACAACGCCGCCTCAACTGTTTCTGCCTCACCCCAATGGTTGACTGGTAGAGATTGCTTTAAAGCATTATGTCCGCCATTTGAACTTCATTTTGTTTGTGTTATCATGTATATATTTCCCTCCCTCTCTCCCCCCTCTATATATATAATATTTCCCTCTCCCTCTCAGATAGTGGCCCGCCATTTTATAATTATTTCCCAAAGTTGCCTGTGACCTCAAAAAAATCTGTGCATCCCAGCTCTAGAGGCATCCACTGTGGGACAAGTCACTTAACGATTCAAATTAACTATCTGGTTGCTACTGTGTGTATATAGATTCATCCAGCGCGATGTCTTTTTTACCCGACTACGGCGAAGCAAAAAGGAGGGTTATGATGTATGTATGTGTGTGGGTATAGATAGATGTTCATCTGTTCCCTCATAACTACTAAACTATTTATCATAATTGGACAAATGACGTGTC
This sequence comes from Pyrausta purpuralis, assembly GCA_963924145.1. Lineage (NCBI taxonomy): Eukaryota > Metazoa > Arthropoda > Insecta > Lepidoptera > Crambidae > Pyrausta > Pyrausta purpuralis. The sequence goes on along the minus strand of OZ001647.1, from coordinate 12,350,072 downwards.
GTTGGAAGCCTCTTGATCGTCCGCTGGTTATAGGCTACATGAAGTGACATTAAATTGACTACAGTGCCCACTAGGAGTCTTTAAGTAAAGAACTAAAATAACGGTGTCTTGTGGGATATCAAATGAAAGAGCTCTTTTGTCACATTTTTTATCTGTAAACAATATTAGCTGTTGCTCACGGCTTTGCTTACATTACCTGATAATTGCAAGAATTTATAAACTCACTTTTAAACTAGTTAGGTGTTAGATACCATACTAGGTCTGCTCTGCATAGTAATTATATCGAACACAGAGTTATATAAATCTAAAATAAGTAAAAAAGAAGTTTATAAAACTAAAACCCGACTGCTTAAATCACGCTCTAAAAAGTACGAAACAAGAAAATAGTCTTAAAAGATAGCCGTGATCGTATGCCACCTACTGTAGCAAAACAGATTCATTATAATAATAAAATTAAATCAAAGTGGCATATGACCACGGCTATCCTTTAAGACTATTTTCTTGTTTCGTACTTTTTAGAGCGTGATTTAAGTAGTCGGGTTTTAGTATATAAATTTTCTTTTTAATAAAATATTATATTATAATTGATCAAATAATATATTAATAATGATACAAGAAAGCAAATGAAAGTGGCTTAGCTTCTCAGAAAGCGGTGGTTTACAGACAATCCCACCTCCGCACAGATATGAGGCGATGATAAGGGCTAACGAATCTAACATTACAAGCGGTCCCCCGCAACTTCGTCTGCAACTCCCTCCCGTTTCGTCGCATCGTGCAGCGTGATGTACTATAGCCTAAAGTCTTCCTCTTATATAAGCTATCCAACACAAAAATCGGTCCATTAGTTCCTGAGATTAGCGCGTTCAAAAAACAAACTCTTTAGCTTTATAATCTAACATTTCGAGTATTACGAGATTAAAAAACGCCAATAATAGTTCAGTTGCAATAACTTGTGATTATTGTGCGTAGCCCATCCCGCTACGTACGTGTGTTGCATTCGAACTGTAGTGCGATACGAATCTATGTATTAAACTTTTGTTTCTAATTATACACTTATACAATAAAGTTCTTACTTGCTGATTTTACCGCGTGATCGAATAAAAAAAATATAAAAGAATTTTCTGATGTGCATCAATGCTAATACTGATAAACCCATGTATGCCATTTCGTTTTTTAGAGCACGGACATACGGAAGTAAAACGTACGTTTTGATCTTCAAACATGCATATTTATCGCGGGCAAAGCTGAAGGAGATCTGGCGCATTAGAGAAGAAAGCAAAACATAGCTTAGTGAACGACCGTGGCCTTGACATTTGATTCCTACTACTCCGCCAGAGACCAGAGGTCGTCGGGTGACACACTTTCAGGACGCTACACCCGGTATTGTGACGGGAAACTTTGTCGCAAAGCAATCAAACTAAGTTATGCTCGGTATATGCGTGAAAAGCTATTTTCGGTTGTCTTTAGCCTGATAAAATCTGATATAATTCTCAGACTTTCTAAGAACCTAATATTCCATAAAAGGCTCTAGCTATATGAGCCGGCTCCCACTGTCATTTAGCCGTTGTGGGAAGAGAACTTGGAAAAAAATATCGATTAATTCTTATCAGTTTTTACAATTCAGGTGCTCGTCAAATATTTTAAGACTACATTTTTAACATGTTATTCTGTTTTAATTAATAGGGTCAGACTGACTTTACTACTAGTTTGATTCGCGATCGGGTCAATGTAGAAATCGTAATTTTCTTCGTTTTGGGTTCGGAAGTTGTGGTACCACCTTTGATTCTGATATCTATGACACAAGTGCATGAGCTTCTTACTTTTAGAACATACTAATGTATGTGATTGGTGTCCAATGTTTTATAAAAGTTCTGTTTTCGTGAAATATACTATGAGTGCCCTCGCCCTGTTTTTTACAAAAACTATTTTTGAGACCTGTTTTTCAGCAGGCTTAAATCTGCCCTGGATTTGTAAAAACATGTACTAATACTTCTTAGTATATGTTTTTACAAATCTGCCTGCATTATTTACTTCTATTGTTATATTAAGTATTTTATTTATGCATTTTATGGGAATCTGGGAAATATTAACATATTTTATTTTATTTCAGTTCATCGAATATAACTTTGTTATCTGACTTTGGTTGTCAGGTATTTTGAAGTGTTTATTTGTTTGGCTAACTGTGAAAATAGTTATCTCAATTTACGAGTACATACTGTATTATTTGACATCTCCTTTATCCGCTTCCAATCAGCTAAAGTTCATGTAATCCTCATGACGGATACTCCAATACAAGGAATCATGTGTTTGTTAGTTTTTCACCGCAACAATAAGATTGTTTACCTCGATTTTTACGAAGTTTCTCATGAGGCGAGCGTAATCTTAGCATTTCTACGTGTTCAACATTGTTTAATCCTTAACGTAACCATGCTTAACATGGGTAAAAAATATCATCCTCATCATAATTGGATGTTTGCCTCATTGACCTAGTAGACAGTTAGCTGGTGTTTGGCTAGGTCTGAAATTTGATTCTCAGTCTTTCTGTCTTGAAATCGGAAACTTACTTTTAATTATATTCATTCGTTCTCAGCTGCATAGAAATGCCACCACAAGTAAGTTCTACGAAACTTTCGACGGTTAAAGCGTTTGGACAGAAAATAATACACAATAGTTTAATATTGTCAAATGGTCTTTTCCGTGTTGTTTTCGGCTTCATGTACGCGGTCCAGATCGTATGGTCCTGAGATTGAAAAACACCGTAAAAAAAACATTTTTTTTTAATTAAAGACATCATATCACAGTGTTCCATGATTGTTAATAATCGGGGCGCTTATGACTATGTTAGTAAAAAAATTAAATAAAAAGGGAAACGACTATTAGTTAGGTAGGGCTGTCGCGCCATAACATTTATAAAGCCTTAATAATGGCTCCGCCAGCTTTTCACTCAACGTCTTCAAAATGGCGTTGGAACTGGTTCGCGTATAAACAATAAGAAACTATCTTTATAACTATTCTGCCCTAGCAGCACCCTGAATCCGTTATTATATTGCACCTGCAGTGCATTCAATACCCTGTTAGTGTATTTGGCCCACAGGACGCTCGTGTAGAAAGTTTGTCAATTTGATCTGAATCAGATAATTACAAGATATTTTTTAGATAAGGTATTGTGGTGTTATCGACCGTTTACATATATTTATTTGACAACCTTAGCCTAGGCAGATGGTTGCCGACTCACGGTAATATTTGTACTATTGATCTACAACAATACCCTTAATTTGACGTGAAGGTAGTTAAAGATAACGTTACAGTTTCCTTGGGAAGGTCAGACCGATCTCGTCAATTGACTCTGTAGGTGATATCATCACTAATGCCTACGGGGGGCTGAAAACAACGTGTATTTCGTACATATATTGGAACTCCTAACTTCTATATTACTTCTTATTTATTTTTTGAGCGTTTATTCTCCTTATTTATTTGTAACAATTCAAGTATTTTTTGTTCAAAACACGCAGATTCGTATTTATTCAACCACTGTTTAGAACTCTTAACCATTACCTGAGTTAACTATCGATCACGAAACCAGCTCTTAATGAAACACCATTTTATTTTGTTATAATAGCTTTAGGAAATTATTGTTGTGTAAGTTTTAAAGTGCTCATGAGAAAAAAAAGCGATAATAATCATTAATATGTAAATAATATATAATCATTAGTCATAATACGAGTACTAGGCCACTCAGAAAGAATTGCGAAAAATAGTTTTTAAATATGGAAGACTGGCCGGGAATCTTTTTGAAAATAAGATTATTTATAAGTAAAAATAGATGTTCCATTTTCAAAATTTCCCTCCACTTTTGCGCGCCAATTCAAAGTATCGTGTCCGACTGAAAATTGAATCTGCGCCGGGAACATTTTAGAGCTATGATTTTTTACGATTTCACCTGTCGCCTGAAACCGGAAGAATGGTTCGATAGACTTCAAACAGCATTTATGAATGAAGACCTCCAAGGCCACCTGGAACACCAAACACCAAGGAAATTCAAAAACCGTTTCAAGACTTAGCGATTCTAAGCACGTTAAACATTTTTTCAGTAATTTTTTGCACATTATTTTTAAAGTTAAATGAAAAGACTTAAAATAACATGGAAGTTGTCAGTTTATAGGTTACGCCTTTGCAATAACATTACATGCATGACAAAGATGACAAAGATGGCGATTGCAGCGCGCCCTGGTAGATTAACACTATAATACTCATCACCAATAAATTACAAATCCATTGCAGAAAACTGCATGTCAATTAATCAAGACGTTCTGGAGAAACATAGGAACATTCGTTTGCGAAACACTGTGTATCGTTGGTGTAACGAATTCAAGCGCGGTCGACCAATCTTGGGGGATAAAGAACGAAGCGGTAACCCTTTTACGGCTATTACAGAAAAAAACGTGCTAGCAGTGAAAAAAATAATCCAAGATAAAATCCTGATCGGAAAAAGTGTTTTGAAAACTGGTTCAAACGCATGTAATTATGTAAATAGTCTGGAGGAGAGTACTTTGAAAATATATGTATAATAAAAAAATAGTTCTACAAACTATTTTTTTGTGTCGCACAACTTTCTGAGTGTCCCGCGTATTGTTAGGATTGTCAGTATTGAGTATATGCGTTTGAGTAAATTTGCTGTGCAATCAGTTTAATTGAGATGAATATTTTTTTGCGCAATAATCGATTAAATACTCCGAAGCAACGAAGATATATTGTTGCTATTAAGGGGTGTACTGTTGTGCAATCAGTATTTTTTATTAGCATTCGGTATTTTTTTTTGTACAATACGCATATTTTTTATTTTCATTTAAATACGAGCGACTCTACGTTCCCTGAATTTCTGGAAAAATATTTTTTCTATCATTCTTAGTTCTTTCTATTTATTAATATTTGGCTCTATAATATGTTTAAAAGGCGATAGTTTAGAACCTTACACGGCCCACTGTTAATATTGAACCCGTTTTTTAAAAATTTGTACGGATATTTCTTTGATAAAAGAGAACTGACAACAACAGAATGAATTACTAACGGATAGCTTATCGTCGAGGGCCGTGCATCTATCGACACTGAAGTCTAACAAAAATTTGCACAAACTGAATACTAATTTACAAAGGTCACCAAATTGAAAAATATGCTAGCAGATTACCTCTGCTGCTTTTCCGAAATCTTATTAAATATTTTCGTAGACTTTGATTTTCAAGAACTTATGTACCGTTTTGTCTGCGAAGCTAAAGCTTTGGTAAAATGTTTTGTAAAACTTTCGTTTTACGTGAATGTATTGCAGTGATATATTTTTGACTTCAATTAACTGGATATGCGCTAACATGATATCCCTGTAGATCTTAAGCCGTAAACTGGTTTGAACATGTCGCCGTAACGTACCTAACATTCGCGGCGAGCAGGCGTTACTTGAGTAAGCGGTTCGGCTCGCTCTGCTGACCAGTAAAATCATGCTGCTACGTAGATTTTCTATCATTCTCACAACTCGTGGCTGTATAAAATACTAGGTGTGTCTACAGCTTTCGAATCCATTTTAGGAATTTAATAAACTTGCTCGTATCTATGACCTTCAAGGCCTCTTTTGATGTGAACTGAAACGCAGTGAGCTACGAAGCCTGTTAAAAGGACTCATATTAAATGCGCAGAGGTGCAGTAAATTAAAAACGAATCTCGTTTTTAATTTACTGAAAATATTATTGAAAGGTTTATTTGTGAACTACTGCATTAACTAATATTGCGAGGTATGATTAAATCGTGCTAGGGCTTCAGTAATTGGACTTTAGTGCTTAAAACACTATATCAGATTACCATGCCAAGGGAAACCGAGCCACGGTCAGCATAAATAAATCAGTAATAAATCCGGGAAACGAAAAATGATGAGGACATTTATATTCAAATACCAAAAATATAATAGACAAGCCTATAAAGAAATATATAAAATACATAACCCAGTTTAAATTGAAACATCTTGTCTGTGCGTAACAAACAAGCACCATATTTACTCAGCAGCGGGAGTCTTGAGAACAAGTATTTCATTTTTTTGTCATTTCGCCTTCGTTGATATTTCTGATTTTCTGCTGCATCACCCTTTTAAATAACTAAACTATCTGTAATAATACGTAAAAAAGAATGTATTTTATTCAAAGTTAAATTAAAATGTTCTTCTCAATCAAGTGTTTGGTGACCGATAGTGATGATATCATCCGTCTATTAACTGACTTATTCAGCTTTGAAAAATGCATTTACTCTCATGAATAAATAAATATGTTTATCTCAAATATAGGCCTTATAACTTTAACATTTGTTACATACTTTGTGCTACTTGAGCCACTTGTACTTTTTGCTTTCAAGACTCAGACATCTTAAATTGACGTGAGTTTATTAGTATTGTATAATTGGGGGTATCAACAATATTTTCGGCGCTAGTAATCCTTAGAAAACAAGATAAATTTCTGTTTCCACGAACAACAAGGTGAAGTAGATACTTGGAATACGAAAAGAAAATAACAATTAATTGATATAAGAAATATGTATCTGCGAAATGTATTTCTTTAATTTCTGAAGTGTTTACCTGTACTAGGTTTGTTTTGTGAATTTCATCCGAAGTTGAACAAGTCGTATTTTGATCGGATGGTTATCGACAGTGTGACAAACTTTTTACTATCATCTGTAAAATTATGTATTTTAGGACTGTAGTAGTACGTACTGTTTAATTTGATATTTTTAAATTAATCAAGATTTCCATAAACATAACAAATTAATGTGGTATTTTTAAAGACTTTGTCCTGCTATTTGGCCTGTTAAAATTCTAATATACATTTTAAGAAATCTTGTTGGACCTATTCATGGTACATGTAGTCAGGTTAATAAGTGTGTTAAAGCCTAAACGTTGTGCTCTTGTAAATGATAACTGTACTTGAAGGATGATTACCTACCTACATTTCGTAACGTCCAAAATGATTTTCCGTTTCCATTTCGGATTCCATTAATTGTGACCGAATTCCAGCGGCCACAGCCTGACGCTAAAATTATTGACATTTCGACCGATAAGTTCAATCGTCTGATTTTCTGCTGCATCAAACATCCAATTTTATCCATGATTTGAACCACTTCTGTGTCATGAAGTCCCGCAAAACAATAGATTTCAATAAATAACTTTATAGATATGATATGACAGTTTAAAAAAACTTCGCTCCAAAATAACGCTCGCAGGAAACCATACGCAGATGAAGTCACGACGGGGACGCTAGTAGTTAATAAATAAATAAAACTTATATTTTTTAAATTTTTCTTCCAATATTCTTCACAATCAATAAATACACGAAAACACGCCACAAGAGCTTGCCTGGTAAAACCGTTTCGAGACTAGGACCACTAAAAACTTGGATCATCATGCGGTTTAATCCAACACCAGATTACTTTATAGTAATGAAATGTTGACACAAATGTTTAATGGAACGTATTCATGATCATTATGTGTTTCGGGATTAAATATTAGTGTTTACACAAGCCTGAAATATTCAAATTAATCAATCTTAGTAGTGGTCATGTGAAAGTAATTTCATTTTAACCATTCCCTCAATGACTGTAATATAATTTTATACTCTCTCGACTTGCCTTCTATTTATTTATTATTTTTCACTAACATATATTTATATCTGAAATAAGAAACTTTTTTCTTATTTCATCTTTATGAATATAAAATATGATACTGAGTGTAAAAAACATTCTAAAATACTACATTTATATCGCCTAATAATATGTTAGGTACTGGTCTGGTACATAGCCCAGGTTTACTTTTTGTAACAAAAAACTCAACTACTCTCGAAGACAACGTTCTTTAACAAATCCCTTCTTCCACAGATGGATCGCGCGCAACGCAAGTACATCCTAACCCAGGGACCGCTGGCATTCACCGTGAGCCACTTCTGGTTGATGGTGTGGGAGCAAAACAGCCGCGCCATCCTGATGCTGAACAAGGTCGTCGAAAAGAACGAGATCAAATGCCACTGGTATTGGCCGCAGGGACCGGGCGAGCAGCACAAGATGACGCTGTTGGACGTTCAGCTCACCGTCGAGCAGATCAGCGAGGAGGACTGCAACTACTACTCCACCAGGGTGTTCCGGTAAGTCGATAGATATTTTACTTCCTTGTACCATATACTTCACGTAGGTACTAAAAAATACCGTCCAATAGGCTAGTTTCCACTCCACAATAAGAACAAATCACAATGATGAGTAGTTTCTAGTAATTAATTATGGTATTTAGTTATCAAAAAACGGGTTTATTTATGAATTTGGATTATTATTATTTTAAATAATTGATTTTGTCAAAAACACACATTTGTTCATGTGACCTTAAACGCCTTCAAGAGGTGACGTCTCGCCTTGCACGATGCCAGTCTTCTTTGTTGTTATAGAGAGCTATAGTGCCATCTTATTTGAAGAATGCCAGAGTGGCGCCAGGATCGAAAAGGGTTGCCGTTTTAACATAAATAAACACTGCTGGCTTTTAATAATAATTAATACTCGTCGTAACTACATGATAAAAAAAGTATTTATTTTAACTTTATTGCAGAAGCAAAGGTGGTTATAACACTAAATACCATTATCTACCACTAATGGGTTTGATAGAATTGACAAGTGGGCTATTATAGTGTTCGAATCCTTGCTCGTTTTGATTGAGCGATGAAAATTAATGTGTAGAACATTAAAATAAATCAAAATAGTTAGTTATTATTAAAATAGATTTTGTCATATTGTCCTTATCATTATTTAGTAGTTGATAGTTCATAAATAAAGACACCTATTAAAAATAGTTTACGAAAAAAAAGTTACACTGTGCTGTACCGGCAGAAATGAAGTTTTCAAAGTGACAACGGTAGTTCCAAATTTGACGGTCGGTCTTTTGACGGTTCCCGCGCTACTCGAATTGTTGTTGGTTTGTAAAGATGAGTAATTATCTTTTAAAGGTGTTTTAGATTTACCAAAAGATGATTAGGATGGAATAGTTATAAACTACTTGCTAAATTCTATTGACGGTAGAAATTGCCTCTTTGGTTCCTTCACAGCTTTGATACCTTTTCGGCACCATAACTCTGACAAGTGCAACGTGGGTCACACGTGGATACACGTGTCCCCCACAGGCCGAATTTCCCTTTCAAAGGGAATAATAAACACAATTAGCATTTTATTTCCTAGCTCTGGGTAACGGCAACCGAGCTGACCGTGACTGAAAACAATGCCTTCGTTACAATCACGAGGCAGGGTTGGCTATAACTTTCAGTATTTTGAAATTAAACTGCGGCTGGTCTGAAGTTGGCGATTCATAGAGCGACAGCATTGCCGTGTATTATCGAACATTTTATATGGTCTCTTACCTTATAGCGGGCCAGTGATTTGTCAGGTGGTGGCCAACGCCACCTTCGTAAAAGGAGTCATGGATGGACTCTTAATATCGATTCACCACTCGAACATCTAAAAGTTGTGTTGTGGTGGTCCATTGTTCACACAATTGCTAATCTGGTAAATACAACTAAACAAGTCTCTTATCGACAATCCAGGCCCTTCAAAATTATCGACAATCCAGGCCCTTCAAAAGTTGCAGAAGTGTCGTGGTAAAAGTGCCGCATTTACAATAAGCAATACACCGACTCAGCCGCTACTCAGCAGGGTGCCGCTAGTTTACACTTAAGAACTCTTCTTGTATGAAGAAAACCATAGCTCCAGCAACCATCGCAGTACTCACATCCCTAACCCTGCATGCGACAGCCTCTGAATCACATTTAACGCGCGGCCAAGGTCACTACCGATCCACAATAACTACCCATAGAGCTTCTGATTGAACATTATTCCTATGTATCGTAATTATGGTAAATGTATTAATTTAATATTGAGCGGTTATCATTAATTATTTTCGACATAACTCCATTGGAAGGAATATTCTCGGTAGACAAATATTAGCTGATGAACACAGGTATCAGTTTTATGTAAACGGTGGTAAATTATAGTATTCGATGATGAAAAATGATAGTATTAGACAGTATAGAACTTTCTACAAGCTGGCACAGCTTTAATTATTATCTTACTGACCACCTTATTTTTTTAAGGTCCTTACATGTAAAATTAGCGTTTTGTAAGGGAGGAATATAAAGTCTTTTTTTTTGAAAAATATATTTAATTAAACAAAGTACGCTCCGTTGTTATCTATGCACTTTTGCCATCTCATAGGTAGTTCATTCATCCCTTTTCTAAAAAAAACATGGGGACGAGAATCTATAAACTCTTTGAAAGCGGTTTGGACTGACGCATCGGAGTTGAATTTTTTCCTTGTAAGAAGTTGTCCAAATTCCGGAAAAAATGGTAATCTGTTGGAGCAAGGTCCGGGGAGTACGGTGGATGTCGCAGACATTCCAATTGTAGCTCATCTAACTTAGTGGTTGTTTTTTGTGTAGTTTGTGGTTTTGCGTTGTCGTGAAGCAGCAGTGGCCTAGAGCGATTAACCAATCTCGGTCGTTTAGCAGCTATTTATTCCTTCATGGTTTACAGTTGCTGACAATAGATATCTGCCCTTGATCGTTTGGCCAGATTTTAGAAAGCTGTAGTGAACGACACCGGCGCAAGTCCACCAAACACTCACAAGCAACTTTTTCTGAGTCAATATTCGTTTAGGGCAGGGTTTGGCTGGGTCTCCAAGGTTCAGCCATTGCGACGAACGTTTCCGATTATCATACAGTATCAACTTTTCATCACAAGTCGTGTTTCGATTTAAAATCTCTTCATTACTGTGTCGGTTGAGCAAAGTACACAGCAGTCGACGCGTGTTTGCAAGTTCGATTCACGCAATTCATGACGTACCCATCGTTCAAGTTTTTTTACTTTCCCGATTTGCTTCAAGTGTATCAAAACAGTTTTATCACTAACTCCGAAGCCTGCAGCTATCTCTGAAGTGCTTTGCGACGGATCCGCTTCTACAATAGCCTTTAATTCTTCATTTTCCACTTTAGACTCCGACCGTTCACGGAGTTGGTTCTGAAGGTCGAAATTTCTCAAGGGTCTTGCTCGAAGGTCAAAAATGGAACCCTTATAGTTTATCAAGTCTGTCTGTCTGTCCCGTATGTCACAGCCATTTTATTCTGAAACTATTAGTATTACCAGTTCAAACTTAGTAAGTAGAGTATCCTGTTAACCGCTTAACGATTCTCATACAAAAAATAATGATATTTAATACCCACCCCAATATGATTATTTTTTGTATGTCTTATCTTCTATACATGAAACTAAAACCTATTCTTTTTTGTCAAACCTATACGTTTAGGGTGTCAATGGATAGGTCTTTAAAACGTTGTAAACGTGTATAAACGTTTCTCTTATTTTTTTTAAAGTTTAATGTTTGAGAAATAGCCGCTTCCATAGTGGTAAAATGGTCGTCCCTCATCTAACGTTTCAACTAAGCCGGTGTATTGGATCCCTTAGGGTCTATTACTAGATATTGACCTTATGATGTTAAATCTATTCGGTAAGCCAGTCCGTAGCCATTTTATTGTGGCTCAGTTCGCAATGGCTCTTACACAAATTACATAGCTTTTGTACTCGTACTACGCTACTATCACGGGGAATAGAGAGCAGTAACAAATGCAGTAATTTAGATTTTCTTTTTTCAGAGTTGACTATGTTATTGCCCAAGACTTTACTAAAATATACGAAATAAAGTATAAAATCGTATACTATGCATCATTCTACAAAAAAATGGAATAAAGACTATTTACTTTTATTCGGGCACAGTTGAGTCTCGTCTTTAAAAGAATTTCAATGCAATGAGTTTTATTTCAATGATATTTTAAACAACCGACTACCTGAATATAAAATAGATACGTTGTTTTACTATCTATCAGTTATTACACTATCTTGCAATATTAACTATTCAATCGATGAAGGTACACACATCAAAACAAGCTTGCGATCACTTTGAAAAATCAAAATATTTTTTGATACGGTAAGTGATTATTACCGGATTTTTGTATTTTAAGAAAACTCATAATAAATATGGTTTTTTGATACAGATAAATTTAATTGAAAAACTGCTTAAGCCTTTTGAATGTGCATATTTACTCGTTTTGTACGCTATTGGATATCTACCTTTTTTCTGACTTTACAACACTGTCATTATTCCTTTAATATGTAAAGGGTTGGTTGGTTAATATCAGAAGGTTTTGTAATAAGTATACAATATAACCTTTTTCAAATGTTTCTGCAATCTAAAATAGTTATAAATGATTTGTTTAATTTATTTATTTAGGTACGTACATCGACAGCGTACACAGCACTCGCTTAGATTATTACACAGTTTAGTTCTAGTGCATAACACTAATTATAGACATACACAGCATTCATCATAGCATAGAAACAGTAAAAATTCATAATACAAAAAAAAACTCAAAATCTGACTTCATTTTTTAATTATAATGGATGTAAAATGAAATGCACTTTAAACTTCAGCTCTACAAAAATAGATCATTCGATTGCTGGTGTCGCATGTCATAGCTACCCTATTTCAAACAAACCTGTTCTATAGGACATACATATGTACGGTCCGGTGAAAAACGGCAATTTTATGGAGCACCAAACACTACGTCAAAAGGGCGGTGCCCAAACAAAACACCTTTTAATTAAATTTATATTGCTTTATATCTCTCCTATAGCGGTCTCCCGCGGCTTCGACCGGTAGTTTTGATCTTAATCCGTTCGTTTAGTCGTGGTGTGATGTTTTATAGCCCATGTTAAGCATCCATAAATAAGCTATCTCTCACTGTTATCCCACAACAGTAAGCCTACACGCAATATTTATTCCTTCATCGTCTGCATGACCGATTGGTATAAGCATAAGCACAAAAACATAATTATAAAACGATGAATCATCCAGTTTAAACAAATCATTCGACCGACCACGATTCTTCCAGGATCTTCGATATGGAGAGTTCCGAGACCCGCGAAGTGGTACAGTTCCACTACACCACTTGGCCGGACTTCGGCGTGCCCACGTCTCCGGTGGCGTTTCTGGAGTTCTTGAAGAAGGTGCGCGCCTCCGGAGCCCTGGAGCCCGACGTCGGGCCGCCGGTGGTGCACTGCAGCGCTGGCATCGGCCGCTCGGGGACTTTCTGCTTGGTTGACTCCTGCCTTGTCATTGTGAGTACAAAAAATGCCTCTTAGTATCATTTCAGACGCTTTTCAAACCAGTTACCTTTTTGGACTATCACTAGCTTAATCTCTTATAATCTGGCCATGAGGACAACGGTTGATTTACTTAGACAGAAGTTACAAAATACAGAAGGTTTGTTCGATTTTTACTTATACATAGTTAAAAGAGTGCAAGTGGATTAAAAAATAATTGGGTTACTGGTTTTGTACATATTATCTTCTACTTCTAAAGCAATTGGAAACTAAAGATTAAAAGTAATTTCTTATGTTTCTGCAGATTCAAAAGTTGAAACTATTAGGTTCTTACATATGAAATTGGCGTTTTGTAAGGGAGGAATATAAAGTCTTTTTTTTTGTAAAATATATTTAATTAATCAAAGTATGCTCCGTTGTTATCTATGCACTTTTGCCATCTCATAGGTAGTTCATTGATCCTTTTACTAAAATAACCATGGGGACGAGTATCAATAAACTCTTTGAAGGCGGGTTGGACTGCCGCATCGGAGTTGAATTTTTTTCCTTGAAGTTGTCCCAATTCCGGACAAAATGGTAATCTGATGGAGCAAGTTCCGGGGAGTAGGTACGGTGGATGTCGCAGACATTCCAATTGTACCTCATCTAACTTAGTGGTTGTTTTTTGTGCAGTGTGTGGTCTTGCGTTGTCGTTAAGCAGCAGTGGCCTAGAGCGATTGACCAATCTCGGTTGTTTAGCAGCTAGTTCTTTCTTCATGGTTTGCAGTTGCTGACAATAGATATCTGCCGTAATCGTTTGGCTAGATTTTAGAAAACTGTAGTGAACAACACCGGCGCTAGTCCACCAAACACTCACAGGCAACTTTTTCTGAGACAATTTTCGTTTAGGGCAAGGTTTGGCTAGGTCTCCAGGGTTCAGCCATTGCGACGAGCGTTTCCGATTATCGTGCAGTATCCACTTTTCATCACAAGTAATGATTCGATTTAGAATCCCTTAATTATTGTGTCGGTTGAGCAAAGTTACACAGCAGTCTACGCGTGTTTGCAAGTTCGATTCACTCAATTCATGAGGTACCCATCGTTCAAGTTTTTTTATTTTCTCGACTTGCTTCAAGTGGATTAAAACAGTTTTATCACTAACTCCGAAGCCTGCAGCTATCTCTGAAGTGCTTTGTGACGGACCCGCTTCCACAATAGCCTTTAATTATTCATTTTCCACTTTAGACTCCGGCCGTTCACGGAGTTGGTTCTGAAGGTCGAAATTTCCAGAACGAAAACGTTGAAACCAACAACGTACCGTACTTTCTTTTGCGACACCAGTGCCGTACACATCATTAATCCTTCGAGTTGTTTCTGCATCACTGGAGCCACGGTAGAACTCGTACTCGTAAATATACGGATATTTCAGGTTTTCCATTGTGCGGTAATAAGCGACGCCAAAGAAAAAAAAATGAGGAAAAAACAAATGAATGACTGTTTTCAAAACTCAGACGTACCAGCTAAATGAATTTATAAATTTGAATTTTGTGATCAGTACGACAAAACGCTAATTTCATATGTAAGGACCTAATATAATGTATTTAGAATATCTTATAAACGTGACTCCCATTTTTCTTTTATCAGATTGAGAAAGAGGGCCTGGATAGCGTGAATATCCAGGAAATACTTCTGGAGATGCGCAAAGACCGTATGGGGCTCATCCAAACCCCTGATCAGCTGCGGTTCTCGTACCAGGCTATTATTGAGGGCACCAAGAGGCTGGATCCCAACTGGGTATGTGATTATTATCTTATGATTATTTTTTGATCTCATAGGTACGGTTCCAGCTCTTAAATGAGAGCGATATGTCGTAAATATCTTTTTTACGGCAGAAGAACTAAATATCATGGTAAGCTTGACTATCAGACGCGGGCCCAGCCCAAGGTCAACATTGATCGAAGGCACCAAAAGCTGGATCACAACTGGGTATTACACTTTTTAATTTGATGATTTTAGCTGAAGGGGTCGCTTTCATCAGCAAATACAGCTTTATTAACGTTAGCGGCTCGCCTAATTCTTAATTCATACTCTGGACCTACTATTCTCTTAACATTAACTATTTTCTCAGAACTGTATGAGAATTAAGAAGAAAATATACCTAGCCTGGTTTCGGGATGACAGTTTACACGATCCGTCGAAGAGACCGATATTTTCATTATTTTTGTGTACTCCTTATTTAACATTCTCACACTCTTTCTTTCTCTCTATCAAAATCTCCCTATGTTTGTATTCTAACGTTCGCTTTCATCCACAGAAAGAGGAATCCCAATTGGAGGAGAGCGTTTACTCGACTGTTCAAGAGGAGGCTGAGGAAGAGGCACCCCCTCCCCCTCCCCCGCGCGCCGAGAGCCTCACCCGTGCCCCCGCGCGGCCCCTCCCTGCCATCCCCACCAGCACATCGCTCGGTAAACTCAAACGGCTCTTTACACGCAAATAAAGCACTGCTTTAGCACTCAAGATTAACATCTATCCGCAACTAATGATCATTTATCTCGGCTTTAACTAGAGGCTTTCATTTAACAAGTTGCGGTCAGCTCTAGCTTCAAGCCTTATCTAGTAGCAGCAGGCAAGATGTAGCTGAAACATAATTGTTGGAGCTCTCAGCAAAATGCATCTTCGAGCTATTTGCGAATCGAATATCTATTGCAATGATTCAAAGATAGGGCCGTAATTTAGAACCAAGATTTTATTGCAATGTATTTATTATAAATCATAATCTATGTGTCTAAACCATTAGGCAACTATCACGACTAGTCAAATTATTTAAGGGAAATCTTACATGACATTTCTATAGATATTTAATCAGGATGGATCATAGTAAGAAATCGTCACAGTTATAATAGGATAATATTTCGTATTAACGCTACACTTGGCCTAGTTCCAAGTATACTACTTCTCAATTATATTAAATCCCCACCCTTTGCACAGATATCATTATTATATATTTATAGCGTTGTATTTTTAGAAAAAAAAAACGTATTCTACAGATATCCAGGCAATGGCAATAACTAACTAAATTGATATGGACTCATAATTATATCTACTAATCAAACAGTACTATATTGATCTCGTACAATGCAAAAAATATGAATGAAAATACAAACGTTGTGAAATCTATTCTAGCCTAAAAGTAAGTTATGGTTTTTAAAAAAATGCTTATTTGGCGTCTATAAAAAAAATGATACAAACAAGGTTTATAAAACACTCCTAACGAACTTAAATTGCAACCTCTCTTTGAAGCGGTATGCTGTTTCCCAATTACCCTATTGATCAAATTGGTATTTTACACCACCTGAAGCTTCATTAGGTGGTACCTTTAGCATGTTTAGTGCCTAAAATGGAATAAAACAAGGTTAATAACTTACAAAAATTAACATGTTGTCACATAAAAATGTAACGTGATATTTGACTCCACCATCCTTATTGCGCTTTTTTCGGCTACTTCATTTAAACAATGACGTCACATCGTAATGTGCCTAGCTGACTTATTTATTATTGTTTACAATACCATAAAAAATCAAATCAAAATCTTATACGATTAATATTAAGCTTAAATATGGTATTATCTTTAAATAACAAGGGCTTTGATTATTCTTGCCAATTATCTAACGTTGTCGACTCTTGTATTATCCCAACCCTCACTAGTGCAGTGGGAAATGAATACGTTTATATTTTTCTAAAATGTCTTATAAATTATATTTAAACTAGTTTCATATGTATAAACATTATGGTTGGACCAAAATGATATGGTGAATTGTGGGACGAAATTACGATGGACAAATTAATATTAATGGAAAGTATTTTCTAAAATATGGTGCAGGAAAAAATATATTTATATTACATGATCTATTGAATGTAACAAGATATTTTATGATATAGTGGTTGTGTATGTAGGAAAACTATTTTAATCGGTTTCTATACCGATTGTCGTATAAATAGATTTAAAAATCCTTCCTCCTTTTATGAAGGTGCTTCATTTTTTACCCTTTTATGAAAATTTAGAAATTTACGATTCTAGGTATATAAAATATAAAAAGAAATTATAGTAATATGATTTAGGTAGGTACGTTTTTTTTAATTGTTAAGCTATTTATAGTGTATAAATGTTATCTATTTAATATTTTTTTGAACGTTTCAATATTTTTAATCTATCTATACACTTACAAATATTATCACGAATAGAATCGCCCCTGGATGTTGATGTTGTTAAAGAAATAGTTAACTCTAAATATTCTTATTCATTGTAGGTTCAGGTTCTAAATACTCGTATGTCAGAAATAAACTAAGCCACGTGGCCACATGTCTCATTGTCGTCTGCCAAAAGAAAAATATGTAATAGTAGTGTCATTAAAATAATATATGAAACATGTTATTTTTGTTAATACTACCGCTTCCGACAACTCAGGGATCTCGTCCTCACTGCCCATTCATAATCATTTGCATCTTCATATATTCACGATCATTTAATTCAATAAATCGTCAAAGCCTACCAACTGAAATATAAGGAATATGGAAATACACAAGGCATAAGTATACCAAAAAACGCGCGTTTTTTGCTGATAATATTCTTGGTGTTATCAATGGATCTACTTTTGATGTTTTGTTGCGGTTTTATTGCCTTTGCAGTTTTTTATATCTGCTTCAATATGTATCGACTTGGTTACTATATGGTGTCCCTCCACTATATAGCAGTTAAGTCGTGTGATCATTATCAACATTATCTTGCGATTCCCTGAGCAACGCACGATCGGTAAAGTCTAACTGCCAGTTTGTCTTATATTGCTTACGTAATAGCCCTATCGAATTTCAACTGCTATGATTGGTCCGGCGGTATTTGCCAATTAATTAGAGCAGTTGACGGCTGTTACATGTTAATATCATGACAAATTGACTGTTTAAAGACTCCGTAAGTGCAGAGGGGTTGACTCTTGTGAATCGACTTTGAATTGCAGTGGCAATGAATAACCGCTAATATTGTGACTGTTGCTCGTATAATTAATGTGTCTGTGTCAGCACCCGCTCGCGACGTAAACCTTTGTTTCTGTGGAAACATTCGGTTTTTAAATGTTCATCTAAGACCGGATTGAAGGCGTATGTGACTCAACGTTTTAAGACGCTTGTAGTATATTTGTGTTTGTGCGCTCTGTCACACGCGGCGGCGTCACTTGAACTCCCTCTCTCGTACTAATATTTCCAGTTTCTCGATCAATTACTATTGTCACACATTCACTTGACAGAAAAAAATTAAAGGTCAAACTAACCAATTTGCTTTGACTATAATCTTGACCTTGACTTGACTTGACTTTGACCTTACATTTTGTGATTGGTTTGTCTGAGCTCGATAGCCAATCACAGTTGAATTTATATGTGTCTGAAGTTGTTGTGAGGCGATCGAGAAATTGGTTTCAAACTGTACTTTTATATACACTTTTGTACGAAGAGTTATTCATCAAAGTTGACGCCACCGCGGCACGCGTAGTGTCGAGGCATGAGACTCCACCGCGTCGCCTCCGGCACGTCGCGGCGGGTTCTACCCGTCTACGTATAATGCTCGTCCGGGAACTGCCGAAGATGGCCAATGGCCAGTTCAATCAGTTCATTTCTAATCGTTCATTTGGTTGTCAAACTAATTTTTACTCTATAACCGCTATGCATGCGATGGCCATTGACTTTGTGAACAGATTGATTGACTTATATAACGAGCTGATTATACTTGACGGGTTTCGGGACGCATTCGTTTTTAGCCGCAATGACTTTTGACAGAAAAATAAAGTAATTTTGTTGCATTCCACGTCAATTTTCTGGACATACTATCGGATTATTCTGACTTACAAATTGGAGCTGATAGATTATCAAAAAAATATCTATCACTGAATTCCAAGTCATTGCCAGCATTAGAACGAGCGTTCCTCTCGCCCATTTGTGTACTGTTCTCTAACCGTTTTAAATGTAACAGGTAACCTCGCGTACCCGGCGAGTCCGGGGGAGGAGTCGGACGAGGCCCCGCCCACCCCGCCTGCGCGCGAGTCGTCGAGCGCGTCGTCGCCGGTGTCGTCAGCGGACGACGAAGACGACGATCCGCCCGTTACGCCCGCCGATAACAGGTCAGATGCTGTTTTGTTTTTTTGTTATGACAGTGATGGGATATTGTTTTTTGTGTTGGACGTTGGAGTCGAGGTATGTTTTGAATTGTACTATCGGTGACAATTATCATAAGGCCTGTCATGCATGTCACACGCCAATCTCTTCCTCGCTCAGCCACTGTCGTGCGTGTCTAATACAGTTAATTTTTTTCTGTGAGTCGAGTCACTCGCAGTGCAAGCCAATTCTTACGATAAACAGGTTATATAGAATCCATGATTTTTCAATCTGTTAAAATGTATCGAAATCCTTACTCAACCATTCCCATTTCAGCTCAATCAACCATCAAATTTAAATTTAACCATTTAATTTATCCTTTATTTTTATTGTTCATTATATTAATGTAATAATGGCCTTTTCGGTGCCCCACTACTCTAATGCCTTCCCAACCTTTATCAATTTTCCGCGATTTTGGGCTGTTATTTTGTCTAATTAGTCTTATTGACGGACTAACCTTTCTTATTCTAGGAATTCGTTAGAGATGCTTTGACAAAAAACGGAATGTAAAGCACAGTACTTCTTATCTATACCCAGCTATCCCTCCCCGTACCTATCTCCTCCTATTCAGGCGACGAATTCAACAAAATAACAATCACGCAAATTGGTTCACCCTTTCTCGAGTTATCAAGTGGTGTCACGCCACTTAATAACTCTAGAACGGGTGACACTACTATATTGAGGTTGTGTAGTCCAATGAGGAACTCTTATAGTTCCGCCATGTCCGTCTGTCCGTGGTTTAGCTCAGAGACCTTAAGTACTAGAAAACTGTAATTTAATATTCTAATCTCTCATGTATCCCCACCAAAATGTTTATTTTGTTGTTTTTTTTTCTCTTCCAAAAGTAAATTAGGTATGTTGTTTTTTCTCTTGCCATATTGCTCATCGTGTGGGGAGTCAATGAATAGTTATTTTAAAATATTTATTATGAGTTTGCGAAAATCGTTTTCGATAAAGTGATTTGTTTTTGTAACATTTTTTTTTCAAAGAGTAACTTTTGTTCGAATCCAGTTTCCCCACCCTCTCAGAAATAAACAGAGTAGATACGTTACAAAAATTAAAGCAGTTGCATATTCACATTATGGATTTAGAAGTAAAAATATCACAGCTATACTGCTTAACAAGTTACAGAGTTATGAACCATAAACTTGAAAACGTGAATTTTCACATATCATGAAAAAGCTTATATTACTTAATTAAGTAGATGCGGAGCCCTTTGTGCTGAATCCGGCGTTTTTCTTTGTCTACAACATGTTCTTTTTATTGAAAATTAAGGATATAAATCGGACTTCATAAATTATGGTCATGTTAAAAGATTTTTAAGAATTTGCATTTTTGAGATTTTTTCGAGTTTCAGACAAAAAAAATCCATTATCACTTTTCTCTTCTTTTTCTTCACTCTCGGTGTGTCCTAATTAAAGTACTAAAATGCGTTCTAGTACGGCCAGCAAAAAATCTAGTCCTACCTGGCTTCTAGGCTGACTTCTGACGGTTACTTAACCAAAAAATTTCTTGCGATGAGCATGGTATTCTAGGTTTGTGAAATCATTCACAGGTCAAGCAACACATCATTGTGACATTTAGATGACTACTTTATTATTTTATATTATCAGTTATATTTCAACGATGAAAAATAAATCAATGAAAGTTAATATCATAAAGCATTTTAAATTTTCACTTTATGTGCCAATATATTTATTTTAAAGTTCTTAAGGACTACAGTAAAGCTATTTAGTGAGAGATATTGATTTGTGAAAACTGCTCATTAAGAAAACAGTTACAAAATAATAACAAAGTATGTTCGTTTGTGATCTTTTTTGCTGACCACCATTCGTAGTTGTAGTGAAATTTACAACGTCACAAATAACACAGATGAAATAATGCCGAACTGATTTTGAATAACAATCTCACTCGGTCATTTACTGTAATGTACTTTTAGAATGATTTCTTTCGGGAAACTAAGACTTCTTTTGTTTAATTTTCAAGGAAACAAAAAGAACAAGTATAGAAGAATATATTATCAATCAATTTTTGTGTGTTCTCAATCACTTACCAAAGTGTTGTATCCAATTCCAGCACCGAGCTCCGTCGCCGCCACACGCGCGACCTCGCGGAGCGCGTCTCCGCGATGAAGCGGCGCGCGCGCGACGCGGACAAGTGGCACGCGCTCAAGAGGTCACTCTACAAACCGCTCACCATCACCTTCGGCGTCATCGTCGCCGGCATCATCGTCTACTCGTACGTCAAGCACTAGCTGCGTTCACTCATCGCTGAGTTCTATACGTAGGACGGGGGGACTTTGCGCGTTCACTGATCACTGAGTTCTATGTGTAGGACGGGTGCACTTTGCGTAGGACAACCGTTGTACTTTATTTAACGGTTGTATTTCGTATGGGACACTCGGGGTACGCGACTGTATTGGACTCACAAACACCTTTACGAATGTAGCTTGTCTATAGCCTACAAGCGTTGAGATTAGTGACATCGGTATCTTGATGATTCGGGACCAATCAGGTAGCCGAAACTTTAATTCATGGGACAGTGATACCACTATTACGCTACTATATATTTACACTAGTTATAGATCGACCGCAAAACTGAAACGTTCTGAACGACAATTATGTCACCTTCATTCTGTTCCTAATTAAGGTACTCTAACCATTCTTATGAATTAAAAAAATATTGTTTTCACTTGAGAAAATAACCTTCAATGTATATTAATAATATAAAGTGGAATCGGAAGACGACAAAAGTGACGTCAGAAACGTTACAGTTTTGCAGTTTACCTATAAAATGAATAGGCTATAGAGGAGATTCATTTAGGATGGCAAACAGTGTCAAGAATACGGCTAAATATGGTCGCTAGCTATACTACATTGAGCACACTGTCTAGGATAGCACAGTGTGCTAAATATAAGACATGGATAATAAGCCTGGGCAATGATTGGAATATTGTACTGTGTATGGGACATAGTTAAACAAGATCCAAAATGCAAGACTATATTTAGTACTTGCCTCGTGTATAAGACTTCTAGGTTATGCAAGTTGGCTACATGTATTTAGCACAATATACTGCGTGTAACACACACGATATATTGACTAATTGTATGACTGTATTAGCACATGATTAATTCTCCTCTGAAATGCTTTATTTTGAGATTATAAGAGTCAAAACAATTATGATCTAACATAAAACTTGGAAGGACAAGTTGTGCTTTACAACTAATCGGGCGTCCTCAGTTCGAATAATGTCATTCTATTGATTGTTAAGAACATTTCTCCAATGCGTTTGTTTAGCCTCCGCTTTGGTGTATGAATACCGTAAATACCGATTTCACTGCGCCTTTAATTCGCGGTCAAACATAGCGGTGAGCTTTTCTCTTAAACATCATTCCGTCTGTCAAATTAATATTGACAGCAGTAGAATGATGTTTCTTATCCTTTTTTTAGAACAATTGGATTGATGATGACTGACCTAAATAAAATTTAAAAATGACGATTAGATTAATTTTCAGACATGCATAATAAAAAAAGGAACTCAAATGCTAGTGCAAAAAATATGTGTATTGAGTAATCAATTAATAAACTCAATTACTATGAAATTATATGAATTTTGTATTCAAAAAAAAAAAATTCAAAAAAAATTCGAACATATCATATAACCATAGCCTGAAGTACTATTATAACTGTCGAAGTTTCAGCTAACCCACCCACTTGATAAGATGACAGCTGTACAGATTTCAATTTGAAAACAAGAATGAGTAACTTCTCAATGCAATAGGGTTCAAACTCCCGAAAATCATGTACTTTTCTAAATACGATATATACGTCGCTTTGCTACTTTTTCACATGTTCTGAGATTTTCTACAAAACAAACGGTAAAATGAAAAAAAAAAAACCTAGGTAATATGTTTATACACCGAGTATAAGGTTTTTTACGCTAGTAATGTAAAATTAACTGAAGTAACTGCCGCTTGCATTCCATTCGCCAGAAGGAGTAGTGATTGATAAATAAGATCACATGCTCGTTAGTTCGCTCGTTAAAGTATATAGGGTCTAACAAAATTAACTAAATTACTTCTTGGGGCTAATTCTGACCCTCAAATACCAACAACTTTTTGTATCGGACCGACATCGTAATCCGAAAAAAAAATTGACTTTCCCATACTAGAGTGCCAATCAGCTGATTCTAGTTTGTATGGAGAAGTCAAAAAAAAACTTGGGATTTCTTTGTTGGTCCCATACAAAAAGTTGTTGTATTTTAGCAGCAGAATCACCACCGAGAAGGAATGCAGTTGATTATTATTAAACCCTGTATAGTGGCGCCATTTTTGAAGCTATTGTTCAAACCGAATGTCCAACGGTTATGTTCACGTACTATAACATGAACCTCGATTGAGACCACCTTTGCAAGGCGGGAGAGGCCTTGAATGATGAATGTGAATGAATGAATGATGGGGTTGAAAAATGGTGCAGAATTAAGCTATCTTCAACTTTATGAACAATACGGTACAACGGTACGTTTCTCATCGAAGTATTAGAGCAATAGGTAGGTAGTAATCAAAAGGCAAAAAATTGCAAATCACATTCGAAGGTAATATTCTCTGTTAACGAAGTAATCTTAACTTATGTTTATTTATTTATTTTTGTTATGAAAATATACTGTATGAACATTTTCTTACAATCTTTTGCCTTATGACGCGCACAACCGAATCATGGATAGTTAAGTTACATTACTGCCATTAAATAATAAAGCGTTACTTAATGTGATAAGTAAATATAAGTCGATGTGTATAACATTTTAATTGCAGTGCATTAGGAACACCATTTTTCAACTTCGTAGTTTGGAATTCAGATCATCTCACTCTTTTATGATTCACTGATGTGTCAACTTACAAATAATTAGGTTTATTCTAACGCTAAATTATGTACATGTCAAGTTATTATTATTTAAAGAACATCCGATGAATTATATAAACCTATTACTCCACAAAAGTGTACCCCGCACTTTATAAACAACTTTCGCTGTTTTAAGATTTTTGATGCTTTTAATGAGTGAATGAATAATAGTGAACGCAGCTAGCTTCCTTGCGTACTGGCAGACGACGCCAGTAGTTGGGCCGAATAACTCTGCCCAATCATTTGATAATGAGATTAATATGTGTGTTTATTCTATAGTATTAATCTGAGGGTACTCTAGCGCTGATATATCAATAGTCACAGTGTTGTATAACGGAAAACTATAGTGTACCGATACGTTCTTAACTTTAAGGAATTCGGTTACGTAGTTTGTTCTGTAAAATATTTGTAAAAATTGTACGACTAAAAAAAGTGTAGCGTACCGGTGCACTATGGATAGTATGATATTAACAAACCAATACTATTGATAGGTATGATTTATTTATGTTACCACCTGTTTTCAGTTTTATTACGGAGACATTGATTTGTTTACTTTTCAGCACTATTCGTTCATATTTATACTTCTTTCTCACAGATATATATTTTACTAGACACATTCTGCTCAAAGAAATCGCCTTGTATAGAGGTCAAACACAAAATTAGATGAATTATTACTAGGAGAAGGTTCAGTACATATTCTTGAAAATAGTGGAGTTTTTAACAGGCCGAGTATTTGCGTCAATCATTATTAAAATGTACGTATCAAATTTAAGAAACATTTTAACCGAACTTTTATTCCAACTGAAATAAGCCGAATCGCTTTTGGCAATAGTCTTTACCACATGCGCGCGCATCAAATTGGATTGCACTTCACAAATCATACAAATCAAATTCATCACACGACCGCGTACACGTCAATAGAAAGATGACATAACAGATTCGAATTCGGTCTCAAAACTAGCCGGGGTTAAAAATTACTACGCTTGGATTATAAATCTCTCGCAAAGTTGTAAACTGTCGAAGGACTGTGAACCATAACGTACATACTGCTTACAATTTTAATTTTAAAAGTAAATCTGATTGCTTGAATAGCATAAAACCACTGCCAGGTGCGAGGCGGACTTTTACACGAGAGGTTCCGTACCGTACTTTCCGTTATTGATATCGAGCAAAATAACGCTAAAATATCGCGTTTGTTGTTTGGAAAAGGACGGACGGAGCTTTAGCAACAGCATCCCGTTTTTACTCTTTCGGTACGGAACCCTAAAATTATTTTATTTTCTACATTAATAGTGTTTTAATTATGACGTACTAGCGGTCGTCCTGCAACGTCGTCCACACGTTTTATTTTAATACATATCTCTAGGCGTAGCTTGAGGGTTGGTAACCTAACCATTCCTTAATAAATAAGCTCATTGACTGACAAAACAACTTTTCAAATCGAACCAGTGGTTCTTGAGATTATATCAACCAAACGAAATTTCTTAAATATTAAAGCGTGCCTGCAGTCAAAGAACCTATTATATTATTATACAAATTAGATATTAAACAAGTAAAATACCATGTAGAATATATTAAAATATGTTTCATTAATTAGAACAAATAAAATAATGATAGATATCATGACAAGATGCATACAACATATTATGGCGCGGACGATGGTCGTCTTGTACCGTGCCCATAGTAACTTTGATCTTCAACCCTGTCAATACGACGACGACGACCTCCGTGATGTAGTGGCTAAGCACGCTGGGTATTAACCTATTAAAATCCTAGGTAATATCGACGGGGTGAAATGACATTTCGAAATGTCATGCGGTCCTTAAGCGCCGCCGTCGCCGTCCTGAGGTCCCGGGTTCGAATCCCGGTCGGGTCAAAGTTGAAAACATAATTGTCTATATTGTCTCGGGTCTGGGTGTTGTAGTACCACCGTTGTGTCCGATTTTAATAACACAAGTGCATTGGCTACTTACTTTGGGATCAGAACAATGTATGTGATTGGTGTCCAAAATGAAAAAGACAGCGTTCTACATTATGTACGCATATTTTTTCTATTGTTCATAGCAAGCCAAATAAAGCGGACCGATCTTTTTTTCTACGGATTTATAGCCGTCTCCATAAAAGTGCTAGATCGCGCGACAGGTTGTCATTTAAATGTTTTATTTCGATAGATGATATTCTCTCCAAAGCAACTCCGTGCAAAGGCCGTTGGTTCCGGCTAATATCGGTTGATATTAGTTGGTTTGCCTATTCAGAGTCCTTATAGGCGGCTTGATTCGGCGGCGTCTATCAGCAGGGTAAGTCGCTTGCCTTGCAAACACCCTTCCACCAATCCGCTCTGAGCCCGCGTGGTGGATTATGGCTCGATCTACCCAATTGATGAGGTAAAGCCTTTGCCCAGCAGTAGCACGTTATTTGCTAACTTTGCTTGTTTTTATATATTATTCTACAGAAAAATAATATTTTAGTATGAAAGAACTATGTTACGGTTCACAATCCCTCGGCAGCTTACAATCTCTGTGAAATATACTTTTTTTTGGCCCTTGAGTTGGTCCGATAACCTCAATAACGGCGGTTTGTTTCTAAAATCTTTGATGCAGTTCTTATTTTCATGCAGAAAAAGTTTTTGAACCGTTGTAAGGTACTTTTCCTTCAGGTAGCATAAATGAATATTTCCACCTAGTAAACAATTGAAAGTAGACTGATTTCAGTTAAATTGTACAATGTATTCACCGTTTCGCATCCCGTTGTACTATGATGTGTAAGTCAGGGTTCCAGGTTAGGGTTCCGTAGCCGAATAGAAAAAAACAGAACCCGTAGTTATAAAGTTACGTCAAGTCTGACTGTCTGTCCGTCCGTCTGTGTGTACACGTGTACACGTTTCCAAAGTGGTAAGATAGTGCCCATAGCCCACCAAAAAAAATATGATCTACGCCTTGACGAATATTTGTTTTAAGGAAATCGAACGAGTAGTTTTTGTGTTAAATCACATTTTCGACAAACCGCACATACGTTTTTTATACGAACACTATGAATAACAAAGTAATGTTTGCTGTCAACAAAATATTGTGGTATTGTGTCTAAGTGGGAATAAATGGATCCCTAATTCAGTCAAAGTTGGCACGGAACCCTTAGTGCGTGAGTCCGACTCGTACTTGGCCTTTCTTTTTCATTATTTAAGTATTCAAAAAGTATAATCGTTTTTTTTAACACTCACGAGGTAACATTCCCGACATCAAATACATAACGTATCTATCACAAAAGTTCACAACTGGATTCGTCAATCACATAAACACTAAAATCAATTTTTATTTTGTTTCTGTGCACGAAAATCACGTGTTTGTACATCCATCAAGTTATCCGGAGTATGAGAGAATGGCGTCAAAATCGATAAGATTTGCCGACTTTAAAAAAAACCTATTGGGCCAAAAGTTCTGGCTTTTTGAATTCTCGCCGTAACTACATGAAGAAAAATTTAAATCATGTATTTATTCAAACTTTACCACACAACCAAAGGTGGAATGCACGTCGATTGGCATCATCTACCACGGAAAAGTGATTAGCATAATAAATAATAATCAACTTAACAAATAAAAAGCGGACGAAACAAACTTCTAGTTATTTTTTTATCAAATTGAAATTATTGTATGACAATACATGGTCGTTATCCGTAGCTAGTACCTTTAGTAATTCATAAAAAAACTTGTTTAAAATTTCTTACAAAAATTTTGGAATACCAATAATGGTAACACTAGCTTAAGGCCGATCCGCACACAACAGCCACAGTGCCGGCACGTGTAGTTCCATATCAGTATAGTTTCCATCAGTGTCAGTGAAAAAAAAATGTAGCATACATCTTGCACGACGCTATCAGTGACGAGTGCGGATAGCGTAGATTTATGCAAAAATATCGTTTTGCACAGACGTGTGCGTGTAGAGGCCATAAAGCGAAAGTAATGACGTTTACAAAATTACATTTTATTCAGTTCCATTTTTAGCCATTCTTTAGTTGAAGTTGGTGGCACTGTAATAAAGGGTCCAATATTGGAGATGACACAGACACAGCGTGCTTCTTACTTAGAGAAGCAATCAAAATCATCACAAGAGAGTAGATCTCACTATCCGCATCAATATGTCTTTAATGATCACAACCCAAACATCTTTAAAGTCAGAGTGAGTAGGCTTCATCAGTTCGACCTCGTTTCTTAGTCGGCTCTGTTCAATTTCAAGAGAAAATCAATTTCAAATTTTAAAAAAACTTGAATTACTTATAACTTCCACTCACAATGGCAAAACAAAAAAAATGGTTTTAGACGTAAATATAAAAATAAATGATTTAGTAGCAAGGGGTAGTTTCCACCAATATTTTTAATTTACGTGTCTATTCAAATGAATTAACTACTTAGTACACGGACTGATATAAGTATTTTATCTCCAAAAAACTAATTTAATTAACAAATCCGATAAAAGGGACCCTTTTGTTAGTAGTGACGCACTATGTTTTATGCATTTAATAGGCTTTTTATTTATTTATTTATCCTATCAGTATTTCTTATCACAACAGTCATCAAAAATCTGAGAACATTGAATTTTGTAAGTAGGAGATAAAATTAATCGTGCACGCTTGGTGACAAGCTTTTTTTTACCGCGTTTCATGTTTATATTTGAAAAAAAAAAACTGACACACCACATACACTGCCTACAAATAATAATATTAACTTAGAACATAGTTTTGATACGATAGCTTAGCGTTTTATACCGCGCCGTAGTGTAAATCATTAAAATTATGTACCTATATCTTTCTATCGTGAAAGTTTCTTGAGAGACCCATTTATCTTTTACCTTTAATTTATTTTAATTAAGCATCATAAGATCATGCGTTTCTTATTATTTACTCATCGTTCAACCAAAATCATTTATCATTTTATTTATAATCAATTAATTATAATTTTATGTGGTAAATTCACTAATGTAATTATGAGCTTACTCTCATTTAAAGTGTAAATCGTTAGTTAAATAAAATAACCTTTTCGTACAGATTTATATCAAAAGGTTAAATACAAAATCAATTTAAAATTATTAATGGAAATGTGTGTTGTGATTTAAAAAAATGTTTGGCTCCAAATCTAATGTGATGAGTTGGTGAATTTGTATGCACTTCCGTGCGCAGTAGGTGGGTAAGTTTTTACGAGTCTTACGGATAGTTTTGCCAGGGGTCTGGAATTATCTAATTCCAAAATCCAAACCAATGATCAGTATCAAAATTTTACTATGAGATCACGGTTAAAATATTACATACAAATATATCTTGCTACGATTAATAGAAAAGAAATAAATTATTTTAAAAACATGTAAGTAACAATAATAACATGTTTAATCTTAAACGGGTACATATGCATAACAGACAACGTTTAAAACAACTGAAACTTTTAAGCGACCATTAATATTAGAACGAAATCCAGATCACCTGGCAACACTAGTTAGGGATAGGTAATATAGGCGGGTTCCCAATATCGACTCCGGGTCGAACGCGTCCTAAGTTAAGCAGGAAGGTGCTACGGTCGCCTTGCCCACACGCATACTTTGTAATAAATGGCGGGTGCCGAAATCTCAACAGCGGTTTATTATTTCAGGTTAAAATCGGCGGAAATACAAAACAAACCACGCGAAGAATAAGGAGATAGGAAATCAACGGGATGTTGGGACGGACACCAGACGTTACTTATTTATTTTAATAACTTTATTGCTTATCATAAGATTTATTTTCCTCCAGAGATGCTTAGCAGTGTAGCGAAGCATAGCAGGTATTATGTCTGCGAATAGAACACAAAATCTTAAAAAAGCATCCAGTGTATAGGGTCTATCAAAATTAATAGCATTTCTTCTTGGGGCTTACTTTAATGCTTAAATACAACAACTTTTTGTTCTAAAATTCACTTTCCCATACATGTGCCGATCAGCTGATGTTAGTTTGTATGGAGAGAAAAAAAATGAGATTTCGATGTTGGATATACAAAAAGTTGTAGAATTTTAGCAACAGAATCACTACGTAGAAGAAATGCAGTTAATTTTGTTGAACTATGTATTTGTGGAAATCACATCTCGCTATCACAGCTCATCTTTGATAGAAAAGCAGCCTTATGATGCCGGTAGTAATTTTAACTTTACAATTTCTAACGTCCTTAAGGCACCGTAAACTGAGTGTTTTTTCAACGCGCACCAATAAGTACCCGGGAAATATTGTTGAGTATTTTTTCACACAGTATAACCTTATTTAGGAGTCAAGCACTTATGAGAAAACTTGACAGCGCTGTTATGTTCTCAACGTTGTGCATTGAAAAATCGCCCCTGACAACGGAGCCTTAAGAACAACTTTCTCTGCAATTTTCACGTCTGGTGACCGTCCAATCAGCCTGCTGTTCAGAAACATCACGGCACCATTATGGTCAACAAATAACAACATATCGCGCAAGGACCGCAAGCGTGTTCTAATTGGCTAATTTAAGTAGTTATTATTGTAGATCAATTAAGTGTCAGTCCAGCATTGGTCCGTCCTGACGGTCTTTTCTGTAATGTTTATGTCGCAGTCATCCGGTTAAATTCCCCGTTAATTGGATGTCTAGGCAGTTCATTAAAACCTAAGATCACTGACCTTAGTCAGCTAAATTTTCAATTTCGCTATTATTCAGTGCCATCTTGACGGCTTATGCACTGCAAATTTATGTTTAAACCGCGATAAGTTTAGTTATCGCAGCTGGAGTCGACGCGACAGTGTTGTAGTCCGAGACACGACTGTCAAAAATCGTAGAAGTTTTATGTGAACGTGTTCCTGACATAAATACTATATTTTTCATTCTTATTGATGCAGAGTTTGTCACTACATGAAATAATTATTTGGCACTGTTGCAATTGCAACCGTCACATGACATAAAAGTTCTACTAATAATAATTAATAGAATTAATTAATGTAATTCTGTCAGTAAATAGCAGCGTTAGCAAAATTAAGTTTCTTTATTACTGGCATTTGATAATTTAAGGTATCAAAATAAATTAGGAAATGTGTTTATTAAATAAACTCTGCTTATTTTAGGTTAACATTGAAATAAATAAATATGCAACTGACAATGAATTTAAATAATAAATCAACAATTGAAATAATTTATCTGGTTACTTTTTGTATTTCGCACGAAATTATAATATTTTTTGTGCGCACACCTGCAATGTACTACTATTCCATATGTATTAGACGTTATATACAACTTGTAAATAAGTATAAACTAAGCATGTTTAATATTAAGGTTTAGGATTATTCATTTATAGTATTTATATATAGGTAATTGAATTAATATTTTTAATGAATCTTTAATGGGGACATTAAAACAGTTAGTCTTAATTATTGTATACGATTTGTTCTGATTTCATTAAATAATAGTGCACGCTTTCTTTAGACAATCTAGGCTATTGAGACTGCGAAATCTACAGTGGCAGCATTTATACGACCATTTAATATAATTTACTCGTCTTATGTTAGTTTTACATCTTGCCAGATTATAGTTAGTATAATTTATGTACCATCGACAATAAATAAATAAATATGGCTGGTATTTATCACTCCCCCATTAAAGGTGCGGCACGCGCGATGGCCGCGTGCATGTAAGCACTTGATCATTGAGGTAATACTTAAACATGATCCTTCATACACAGTATTCAACAACTAATGAGGTGGTATCCTGTGGTCAGCCAATGTTCACATGCACGTGTTTACCCAAGCGTTAGTGTTGCTAGATCGTGTGCAGGACTTCCTATTTTAATTTTAAGTTATTTTTGTTTGCAAAATAAAATCATTGTCACGCGCTGAATGAACGAAACATGCATGTTTTATCCAATTGGTCATTCAAGGTTCTATTTACTTATTGGATGCTTTCAATATTGTTAATTTTGACATCTGCTAACATAGCATTTACGGCTAGTGTGTGGATCTTTACAGACATGTTGCGATCTTTTTGGTTTCTTTAAAAGTACCAATTTTGTTTACTAGCACCCGTAAAATTAACTAATTATTATACGTAAATTAATCGAACGTAACGAAATACATAATAAAATGTTTGTGTGTGTTTTTTTTTTCATCCTTTTTTCACCATGGCTTTATGTTCCTTTTAGTTAAGTCTTGGATGTTGAATAGTAATTACTGCACCACAATTCGATGCTATTTTTGTCATATTTCATTTCATTAATTTTTGTACGGGTATCTGTTCGTATGTCGTATTCTATGTTGCTTTTAACGAATGCAACTGAATGAATATTATTGTTGTGTCGTCATCAGTCAGGACATGAAAAATATGATTCGAAAATGAATTGGGTTAGCAGTTAGCTCTGTTAATTACTTTTTGTCATAGAGACCTGTACCTAGTCATAATTCCAATTCGTCTTGCGGTAAAATCTGCCTTTGGCTGATCTGACGGTGTACATCCGGCCGTCTGAGCCAAGCTCTATAGAGATCTTGCATATCTAGGCTTATAAGGAATCGTTAGTGACGCTGATGTATCCAGGTTTCATCGTTTGTGACGCAATTGTTTTCTTGGAAAATCAAAAAAACTAGGCTCAGACAGCCAAAATTTCGCATTTTCTGACTTTCCAGATCTCAACTATCAGAGGGTTTCAGGTCGCTGTTTCTTATAAAATGTGATGTGACGCGTTAGTGACGGTCATTCGAAGTAGTTTCATCCATTTTAATCCAGTACTTTTTGAGAAATCGTGATAAACGTGTGGCTCAGACAGCCTGATATCCGGTCGTCTGAGCCAACTTGTTTTTCTCTATATTTCACGAAATGTTACGTTTCGGACAAATGTTTTTCGGATTTACTGATGTGACGACGTTAGTGACAGCTCTCGACCAGATTTGAACCTTCGTGACGCACGCGTTTTGGAGAAATTGAGAAAAAACTGCTGGCTCAGACAGCCGGATGCTGGCTGTCTGAGCCACCCAGTTCTACCACTTCCAGGTGTTGTACGAAGCTGAAAACTCATCTAATCTGATGTGACGCGGCCTCTAAGTACAAAAAATCGTAAGTGACGGCTCTATATGCCGCCAATCAAAAGTTATAAGCATTTCAAATGTTTTCCATACATCGATGCATTTGGGTGGCCACACTTCGCACTCTTTATGAAAACGGAAAGACAATTTAGTAGAAAATGTAAGTTAAAGCCCCTCATATCAAAGCGGATGCTTTCTCCTGCTATTTAAATATTTAATTACGTAGTCAATAACTACGCCGATGAAGGAAAATATGTTAATTATGTATGGGGTATTCCAGGTTTCAAAATTACTCTTTATTTAAAAATAATCACTAGCTCCAGCTGGTTACTACAATATAAGACTTTTTCGGTATTACATACATACTAAGTACTCATTCCTCAACTCGTCCCATATTATTACGGCCCATTTCGGACAAGATGCAATAATTAATTTTAATCATTATGCAAATCGTCTCCTGCTTTTTTGGGTGCAAAATAATAACCATAAAACAGCGCAGAAGGTGAAACGCAGTTCTCTGGGACCGCTTATTATTATTACGAACAAAAATTACTAAGCCAGCCTTATTTCACCTTCGGAACACGAGACGCGCGCCATCTTTGTGTCCATCTTTGTTCGAACAATATTTCTGGAGCGGAGGAATAAAGAATGGATTGCGCTACCCGCTGAGGTGTTCCTGAAACCCTTAATTTGGGCATTTTCAAAAGAAGAATGATTACGCTATTACTGATCAGACATACATGACCAATCCTCGACGACATCATCACTTACCACCAGTTGTGATAGTGGTCAAATGGCTGATCATATATATAAA
This sequence comes from Pyrausta purpuralis, assembly GCA_963924145.1. Lineage (NCBI taxonomy): Eukaryota > Metazoa > Arthropoda > Insecta > Lepidoptera > Crambidae > Pyrausta > Pyrausta purpuralis. The sequence goes on along the minus strand of OZ001647.1, from coordinate 12,315,939 downwards.
AATATATAGATAGACTATAAAATTATGCAGGATGGAAAGAAATCATCCACTTAATATCATTTATTTTTATAGCCCAAAAGATTGTTGTTGAATTTTACAAGAAAGTTTAAATATGTATGTTACAAAATGTATACATAATAAATAAAAATGTAAGTAAGTAACAATGGATATGGCGGTAAGAGAGGTGCGTAGAAACCAACTTACGAAAATCTATACTAATATTATAAAGCTGAAGAGTTTGTTTGTTTGTTTGAACGCGCTAATCTCAAAAACTACTGGCCCGATTTGAAAAATTATTTTTACGTTGGATAGTCCATTTATCGAGGAAGGCTTTAGGCTATATAACATAAAGATACGACTCATAAGACCACAGCAGAAATGAAAAATGTTGCGAAAACGGGAAACCGCTTAAGTTACACAAAAATCATGTATGACAGGATTGTTCAGCATTAAGAGTTCTATAATAAAGTCCGCGACAGCATATGTCTATCTTTTATGGTTGACTTACTACAACCTTTTTTATGTTAATAAATTTGTAAAAAAATAATGTATTATTTTAGAGGTGTATTATACACACAGGTATTTATTCTTATCAAAATAAATACATTCATCATCACGAGCATTTCATTTAAAACCAAGTTGCCCTTTATATCATTTGATTTCAATAAATGTCTTAGGAACTATCACAGTTTTAACATAACTCCGCACCAAAATAATGTTCGCAGCTTAAGAACAACGTGCGCTTGCGCTAATATATTATAAAGCTGAAGAGTTTGTTTGTTTGAACGCGCTTATCTCAGGAACTGCTGGACCGATTTGAAAAAATATTTCTGTGTTGGATAGCTTATTTATCGAGAAAGGCTTGAGGATATTAAACATGACGCTGCGACGGGAGGGAGCAAACTCAAAACGCGCGGACGAAGTCGCGGGGGACCGCTAGTAATGAAATAAAATGAAAAAAAAATATTTTGTTTTGGACCTGTCATGTTTATTACCACAGGTTGTAGCGTTTATCTTCTTTTAAAGTTTAGGTTCATAAGACAAGTAATAATTATTTTGTTTTAATAAAGCAATGATATAAGTTTTGTGCTCGTGGATTTTTACTTAGTTCGTAGACTTTATTGATTTTATGACTAGTATAGTATACCTATTTACGAGGAGTATTATTCACATTTGACTAAAATTGTTTTATCAGATGTATATTATATTTTACTTTGTAATCATTAAAAGGGTTTCCTTTCATACAACAAAATTGTGTTAACTTTTTTGTAACAATATTATTGTTTTTTTTCTGATTATACTCATAATATTGATAGTTTTAACTTTTTGATTACATTAAATGACGTTAAAAATCATTTGATTAAATTATCTGCATCTCCTCCAAAATAAGCCGTATACATGTATGGGATGAATTGATGAAATACTATTTGTATAAATGCTACAGCAGAAACAATTCGTAAAATAACTTTATTATTTACTAAAATATCTATAACAGGAGACTTCCACATGGTAATTCTTAGACGTTGGGTGATATTAGAATTATCAGTAAACAGCTATCTAAACGCCGAGTAAAAAAGTAAGTGCAAAGCGCTGAGTATGCCTAGTTAGCCTGGAGCCTAGCTTTTTTCAAGAAAACGCTGACTACGCCTAGTGAAAGTAGTAAGTAGTCCAACTAAATACTGCTCTGCTTACTGAGGTCTGAGTCTGGAGCTCACGTCAAAACATGCCTGATTGTTGTCATAAGTCTTTGTGCCCCCTTTTAGTATAACTAGCCCAATATTATCACCATAAATTTCTTTAAATGCATTTTTAATGATTAACTTCGTAAGTGCAGGTTTCCTTGTCAGTACATTAGTCACTAATCAGTAGTGCGGATTTTTTTTCAGCAACTGTCATCACTGCGAATGTCTACTTTTTCGTCTGACGCTATCTTGCATGTCGAATTAACAGTGATTAAAAAGTGTTTTAATGTTCTTATTTAACATATTCTCTTTAACTTGATAGCATATTCCTGATTTTTTAAATGGTGAATAAAATATGAGCCTGTACAAGTGTACATGGTCTGATAATCTTGGTAAGATCATCTCTTTAAACTAGAAGTAAAAATAAAAGCCTTCTTTTAAACGTTGAGAAAGTTTAAGAATTACTCAGGACGAGCTGCAGTTTGTAAATATATCTTTGATTTTCCGCATTTCGTCTCCAATATTATATAGGCATGGTGGGACGAGTCAATGAATTACTAAGTTTTCCATCCAAACAAAAAAGGAAACGACTTGCAGGATTAAGTTAGTATTTATATTGATTTTTTGCATCTTGTCCCAAGTGGGCCGTAAAATCACATGGGAAGAGTCGAGAAATATGTAAGTAGTATGTACCTTACCAAAATTCTCTAATATTGTAGTACCTTCGATAAACTAGCGGTTGTTTTCAAATAAATAGTAATCTAACGATTTTTTTCCTTGGAATACCTGAGACCATAAATAATTAACATATTTTCCTTCATCGGCGTAGTTATTGACTACGTAATTAAATATTTAAATAGCAGGAGAAAGCATCCGCTTTGATATGAGGGGCTTTAACTTACATTTTCTACTAAATTGTCTTTCCGTTTCCATAAAGAGTGCGAAGTGTGGCCACCCAAATGCATCGATGTATGGAAAACATTTGAAATGCTTATAACTTTTGATTGGCGGCATATAGAGCCGTCACTTACGATTTTTTGTACTTAGAGGCCGCGTCGCGATTAGATGAGTTTTCAGCTTCGTACAACACCTGGAAGTGGTAGAACTGGGTGGCTCAGACAGCCAGCATCCGGCTGTCTGAGCCAGCAGTTTTTTCTCAATTTCTCCAAAACGCGTGCGTCACGAAGGTTCAAATCTGGTCGAGAGCTGTCACTAACGTCGTCACATCAGTAAATCCGAAAAACATTTGTCCGAAACGTAACATTTCGTGAAATATAGAGAAAAACAAGTTGGCTCAGACGACCGGATATCAGGCTGTCTGAGCCACACGTTTATCACGATTTCTCAAAAAGTACTGGATTATAATGGATGAAACTACTTCGGATGACCGTCACTAACGCGTCACATCACATTTTATAAGAAACAGCGACCTGAAACCCTCTGATAGTTGAGATCTGGAAAGTCAGAAAATGCGAAATTCTGGCTGTCTGAGCCTAGTTTTTTTGATTTTCCAAGAAAACTATTGCGTCACAAACGATGAAACCTGGATACATCAGTGTCACTAACGATTCCTTATAAGCCTAGATATGCAAGATCTCTATAAGCCTGGCTCAGACGGCCGGATGTACACGATCTGACGCGATATTTCAGAAAACTTTGTAACCCGTCTTATGGAAGCTGCACGCATAAAAAATCCGTAAATCGTTGCACAGTTTAGCCATTTGACACACGCATACCAGGGGTCAAAACCATTTTTTGTAACCCGAAGAACCTAAAAATATCTTTGGGAGGAATGACTCGCTGTGTCCTATAGGATATTACGTATCGTACCTATGTGGTAAAATGCACAAACAAAACACCCGCCATATTATAGTATCTGGTAGAGCCCAAACTTTGTATGTTTTGAAGATGTTTTTCTGTTTAATAAAAAAGCCCTAAAGGGTATGTAATGATGATACCAGATTTTTATAGGTACTGTAGAGGTAGCTCAGTACGCGTAAATAAATTTTACCGTCCGAGGGGGACGTAAAGGTTTAAAGCTACGCGTTAAACCTCTATGTCTCGTTAGTTCGACTCTTCGTATTTTAAATGTAGAAAAACTTTCTTTACGAGTAATTTTTGATATACGGTTGTCATTCCTTTGATTCTCAGTCAGATATTGTGAGTCAACAAACCTTTATAAATATTCTTGGTGAATAATATTTGAAGTGCAGTATATTTATATCTAAATCAATAAAATAGAAGATTGACTATTTCAAAGTTAAGTGTTTTTATTGTGAACCGTTAAATATTGCATACGTATTAATATAGAAAACATATGACAGATCGTAACACAAAGTCACATTTATAATTAATATCTCCAAGATCATTGCGAGTGCGACGCTACGCTTTCTCACAGTACCTACCTACTTCAGTCAAAAAATTGTTTTAAGCTCTATTAAGCATGACGTGTCAAACGGCTAAATAAACTGTAAGTACATCCATTTGCGGTTTTTCTTTAGTATTGGACTCGTCGCTCGCTGTCCATTCACTAATAGTCGAAAATGATAATTGTATTTTAAGATCAATAAAATGTTTATTTTAATTAATTTTTACCTAGGAAGTTAGGTGTAGCCGATAAATGAAAAAGTGTATTCATAAAAGATAATTTATTGATAACGACATCGATTTTCCACCTTCAATATAAATATAATTATTTTAAAGATTATGGCATTTTGTCGGAAAACATATTCAATTGACTTAAATTATAAAGTGAAAAGTAATTAAGTGATATGGATGTAAAGTCATTTATATTACAGTCACGAGTGTCCGGCCTATAAAAACAATAGACAGCTGCTTGCACGTACACACGGTGTAGGCAGTGTGTCAGATACCTGTGAATAAAAGTTGTTGAAAACTCGGCATGCCTCTCTTTTTGAATTTCGTCAATAGGCATAGGTTTATGCACAGCGAATTTAAAACCTCGCACCAAGTGAAATTATCAGCTAAAGTATATTTTGCTTTGCTTGTTGAATATTGTGAACAATACAACGTGTTACGTTTAATACACAAAACCTGAAAATAGGTTGGAACAACGAGCAGAATCAATTAAAACACTATTTTCTATAGGTAACGTTTTTCAAAAAATCTGAATTAAAATGCTGCCCTGTCTATCTGTTAACAAGACAAGCCATCATGTACGCAAACCAGCAAAAAAATTTTGATCTTAATGAGCGTAGATAGTAATAATAATAATGAGTGCGCGCCGCAGCAGCCTGGTGAATACCTACAGACTTCTCTCGACAGAGCCTAATTCGCAAAGCAAGAAATGATCGGAAGTGTATGTAAAACCTAAACACCACATAAACCTTTAATTATTTTTGATTATAGTTTACTTTTATAATTTGGTTATTAACCATCATTTGGGGTGTCTGAGGTATTGCGCATTTAACATTAAACGTTGTATTGACATTCCTTTTTAAAAGTTGTACAAATATTGTTTACAATGTTCGACAAGCAAAGGAAAACTGACTTTACAAGTACTCACTGTAATGAGTACTGCTAAGTTCTCCCTTTTGAGGTCGCCACATCGTATTAAGACTGATTAAAATAACATTTGTGCACCGTTATCAACCAAAGATTAGAAATCTACCTCTATTTTCATTGAATTTATTTATTAACACTGTTCTAAAACATTAAAAGTATGAATATACAACCATAAACATTTACAGTTAAACGAGATCCATATTCATAACACAAGAACGTTCACAGTCACTACGACCCAACCCAAACCAAACCAGGCATACACATACAACATACTGCTTTTCCAACAGATTAGATTAGGCTGCAATTTAATAATTTCGAAATACATAAATTCTCAAATATGCGTGTCCCGTTTTTATTACCCTTTCTACTATTTACCGGGTTAAAGTTCTCCTACATTCATATTCATCAGACCGCATTTACCAAATACCAATATTAACAGTAGCAAAGCGAGAGTGTTAAAAAATAACAAACAAAGACACAGATTTCCTTACAATTGTCATGCTAATTTTCACGTCTGGTGTAGTGGTTAGCGGTCCTGAATAGAAAACCAGCGGTCGCGGGATCGGATCACGCAAGGGGCATGTTTGAGAAATAAGCTCGTTTTTTTTAGTCATGGATTTTTTATATTATGAATTTATTTAAGGGAGACACACTCGTCATAATCAATGTCTAGTATTCGAGACACAAGAGTAATATTATATTTTCTGTGACACTAGGAAGAAAAAGCCCAACTTCGCAACCAAGACAATTGGTGTGTGTTTGGCCGCATATTTATTTATTATATCGCAATCTGGTGGAAAAGTAGTAAGTAGTAGACACTTCCCGCCTACAGGCTGGGACGCAGATGGTTTTGGAACTACACAAGAAATTAAACCATTCCGTTTCGGTTCTAATCTTTTTGCAAATCGTCGAGTTTGGGTTCCAAGGTATAACAAAATAATGGCCGCGTCGCTGAAGCCAAAAAGGTAAATAACAATAACGTTACCTACCTAAGTTACCATTAAAAACGTTAATAATACTACACAATAGTAACGAAGATTGTGATGTGACGTAAACAAACAGATCAGATATCTTTAGATATTGATTTAAATCGCCCACTGTTTAGTTGAGCTTAACTCGATTATACAATGGGTGTGGATTAGAGATGCGCCGACGAGTACCGAGTTTTACTCGGTTTTTTTTTCCAACCGAGTACTCGGCCGAGTAACTCTGTTTAAAATCAAATTACTGTTTTGGGTGGGTAAACAAGTACAAACAGGCATGCGCTGAATTAGCTTTCATCTAGCCACTAGAGCGCGATGATATTAAAAGCCCCATTTCTTAAGAATAAGCTGACAAAAGACAAGAGTCCTTTCGAGTGGTGGGCAGGGAACCAAACAAGGTATCCAGAACTGGCACGTTTAGCACGAGTGTTACTATTTGCACCTGCAAGCACCACGCATAGTGAGTGATTACAGTCGGAGGCTGGTAACATCTACGAAGAAAAAATGAATAGGCTATTATCAGAAAGTGCAGAACTTACTAGAGTTACTGCATCATAATTTTACTTTATAAATTTTCACATACTGTTTTGTTTTCGTTAACTAGTTCGCCTCATTTTGTCTCATTACTACTTGTTTAGTATCATAATTGGCCCGGATAGCGTAAGACACGAGGTTCGATTCCTCGTCTGTCACAGCCAAAGTTGCTTTTTACGAGTGCAATTTATATTTTATATAATTGAGACTGTGAAAGATCTCCCTAGTGTTTATATGATATCTTCCGCAATATATTGCTTTACTTAGACCGAGTATACTCGGCATTAAAACCGAGTTACGCGGCCGAATACGAGTATCAAAAAACCCGCCGAGTACCGAGTATTAACCGAGTACTCGGCCCATCTCTAGATCAAATTCTCAGTACGAAAATCATAATAAAATTGCAATTTATTTTCTAACTTCATCGTCGCAATTAATTTATTAGGGTCATGAATAAATCAATACATATTTAATTTCACACTCTTATTGTAGGTAACAACATATCGACCTACCCAAATCTGTATATTATGGAACATTTTGTTGATAGAAGTTAAGTAGTATAAGTATAGTTATAGTTAGTATAAGTTGTGTCATGCTAATATGTTTACTAAAACCTAACTCGGGTTCAACTCGTGTTACCAAACCAATAATATGGAATCAAAAACCTTATGCTATAACAGCTCTACCTTACTTTAACAAACAAACAGATTGTATACTATTTCGTTGTCTGGTATAGGATAAACAATCTTGATAATTTCTGGAACGCAATGGATGTATTTTTGTGTATTTAAGTATTTATCAATACACAAAGAAGCAAGATGTCTTAGCAGAAGGGCGAATTAGGTATTGAGTTGGGTATCAGCCACTATTATTTTCGGCAAATGACCGTATATACAAATGTATTACATTAATATTCATACAAATCATATACGTTACAGTTAACCAGGCCCTCGACCTGTTAACTTGTAGAAATTTTTATATCACTTCAATAGAAAATTCTTAGAGATATCGAGTTTTATATTTACTACAATATCAACGGCACATGTATACATATTATAATGCTTAATTCCTGCATTTTTAAAAATCTTATTGATTGATATGTAGGTATTATACATATTTTTATAACAACATTTACCTACGTAATATTTTTTTAACTTCTCATAAACATAGTTAATTCAAGTAAACTTTTTTAAACAATACATTAATACAGTACTTAGTTGGTAATTAAAAAAATAGACCACCTTTTTATATTTTATCTTAGGTAATGAATATAAAATTCAAATAACTTTTAATTTTGTACAAAATGCATTCCTGTATTTTGTAAGATTGACTCGCAAATTGCGGACGTTGTCCCACTTCAAAAGAAGCTACTATTTAGCAATTTTCATAATTTACACAAACACTTACTATACTTCGTAACATTTGAACAGTTTCATATAAATTTGAGCATATAGACAAATAAGTCTAGAGTACTTTATACATTTTCATATACAATATTTTAACGGTAGCTGAAAGTAAGTAAGTAGTCGTTATTTTTTATTCCTTATTTCACATCCAGAGACTACATGTTTATTCAGAATATAAAACTGACACCTACTAGTAACTACACTTATAACATGTTTCTACTAGAATTATATTTACTATATTCATTTGAAAAGGTCATCAGTATGGAAGATAGCATTAGCACAGAATAAACAAAATTAATTATTTCGTTATGTTTTCACGTCATGGCTCAATAATTTTCAATATAGCTTACCTACAAAATAGAAAAACGTACAAATTTAACTTTAAAAACATATTATCATATCGTATCGAAAAAAATCAAGCACCATTCCGTATAGTATGAATCAGCACCTGGGTCTAATAGAAAAAATACAGGACATCGGGGATTCTCTCCTGGACTGGTCATAACAAGTCAGTGGATCCATTAGTAAGTTTTAAGTCATTTTTCATGGAAAAATCACACCCCCATACTAAATTAACAAGAAGTAAGCTCTTCTAAACACAACAACAATTGCTTTATGAAATAGGTACGTCACCGAAATAGTTGGGTTAATAGAATCACAATATGGGCACATCTTCAACAATGTACTTTAAAGACATATATTTAAATTTAACTACAAGATAAACATACATCTTAATATCATATTACCAAAAGGTACCTAGAGCTATGTATAAGATTAAAGCAATTTATGCACAGTTTACACACTCGCGACTCGGTCGCCGCACCAAGCCACAATACCATCACATAGTCATCAATTATTTACAATTTATCAATAAATTGGCAATATAGAATTTATTTGCTAAAAAATAACTCACAAACATCAATGTTTTTATACCTACTCCATTATCGTGACATATAAAATATAAATCCACAAATACTCTATTTTCTATAAGAATAAATAAATATCGTTTTAGTATTTATAAATACGTATTTACACGCAAACGCACAAGTATCTGCTTGTCGCCTAAGAAAGTCAAAGTTCAATAAAAAATGTATATTTCTCAATTACTTCAGACACTACATTATTCGCAACCATTAAGAAACTATCACGTTTTAGAAACGTATAAATTCGTGCTATTTACAATCAGCTTAGAGCCAGTGACCTGTCCGCTATAGTTGGAGCGATAATATTCACAAATACGACCCAACAATTTCAATAAAAATAGGACGCATAGGTTAACCTGTACCCTTCACGACACAATTTAACAAGTGTAAAATCATATAAAATGCATTTTTAAAACGATTTTAAAGCAGGTCATGCTTCTTCGCGGGGAGCAGGTCTTCGATGGCTTATTGAGGCATAATTCAAAGGATAAGTTATTCCATATGCGTTATTACAACACAAGAGAATTTTCAATCCCTGAAATAAAAACCACAAATTGAATACTTATAATTACTTCACTTCACCTTAAATTAAACATCCATATTTTAACGAGAAATTGACCTAACAGTTTTAGAAGAATATCTGTATCAAAACGATACACAGCGTTCAGACCTAATGCCCTACACTTTGGAGGAACACCAAAGAAAATCTAAGACAACATTTATTTTTATCAAGAAAACTATTTATTTTTGTCATACATGACCAGCCATGTAACATACCAGCACTATCCCATTGGACTTTGAGAATCACAGTTCTACAAAGCCCATTCACTCATTGGTTCGAAGTTATTACCGAAGACTTATAACTTCTACAAATTACTGTTTTCTAAGGTCGAGCATATCTCTTACAACTGTATATAAGGGCGTTCACCTCGCACTGGCAGAGTCAGATTCGGGTCCGTCATGGTACTCGTGGAAGCAGGGGACGATGCAGAGGTTGGTTCTGCATTCCGGGCAGTGATATTGTGTTTTGCGGCGGAGAATGCGACCGCACTCGTCGACGGTGTTCCAGCAGAAGTTGCAGCTGAGGGGAGGCCCGGCGCGGACGGCGGGCGTGTGGCTGGCTCGAGGCTGCAGCCCTTCGGCTGACGCTTCGCCCGACGTGGACGGCTGCCGGTCGATCACCGTCACTGCTCTGATGAGAAGCGACCCCACCTCATGGTCCTGAGTCCGGGACCGCCGGTTCTGAAACGTTTTAAAAGAAGTTGGTTACGTCGGTGTCGTGAATTCGTGATTATTCTAAGAGCTTTCTTCTGCCGTTTAACATGTCCGATGCGTTTTCGATTCGTGCCGTCTTACAACGTCTTATTAACAAAAATATACATACGAGGTCTATTCAAAAAGTATCGCGAATTTGATGTTTTTTCCAGAAATATTCTTTAGTGAAAATATATTCTGTTCCCTTCAAATGAATTCTTCTCAGGCATGACACACTTGTGCAAACGATTTGTTTGATACTCTTAAGTATTTCAAAAACTTTAGCTACTTATTCGATGCAGTCATCATCTCGCCAATTGTGGCTAACAGTTATCTTTTGAGGGACTTCTTCAGAATTGGGAACAAGAAAAGACGCAAAACGACAGGTCTAGGGAATTCAGTTATTGCGGCATTAATAGCGTTTGGTTATTCGCCCACTAACAACGATGCGAGAGGTGAGGCGTTATCATGGTACGATAATAAAAATTGAGCGAGTTTGGTATGAATTTCGTGTGATCCGTCTCATACCCAAATCATTAGTAAAAAAATGCACTGGACAATCGATAGTTAATATCCGTAGCAACTTCTCTGTTGGTAACTTACGTTGAATTAATTTAGCACATAACATATGTTATTGTTAATAAGTTCTACTTTATTGAAAATGAAGAAGTCGCAATTACCATTACATTATTTCAGTTCTGAAAAACAAACAAGATATTATAAAATGCACTTAGAAAAGCAACTGCGTCAGACGAGGAATCGAACTTGGTGTCTTACGCTATCAACCACCAGCCACCGACACATTGGAAAGCCTGTAAATTTTGCAAGTGTTTTCTTAAACGCGTAGAAATAGAATAGACCTTTCTATTTAGGGTTGCCAGGTCGCCAAACCCAATAGCCGGACAGACCAACCTGTTTTGCCGGACATTTGGGTAGAAAAGCCGGACAAACTACATTATTGATAGGATTTTTTCAGTATAAATAGATACCTACATAAGCACAAGATTTTTGTAAAATGCAATATATATACACACATCAAAAGTGTCTAGGGATCAACATATATTTTTGCAGTAACTTTTCTCCTGATTGATATTAATTAAAATTTTCTTTAAGGATTCATCAAATAAAGTGTTTTCGTTTGTCTACACGCAGAGAAATTGGTGACAAACAGAACTACTGAATCGAATAGTAAAATAAGGTTACAACATTTCTAGTTTGAAATACTTGGTTCTTGTTAGCTCTACGACTAATTATTCACTCTTACTAATCGTATGTTTCATTATATTATTTGATTAATGTAGCACACAAAAAAATATTATTGAACTAAAACATCAAAAATTATTGCACCTAAAAAAATAATTATGTTAATAAGTACTTAATGTATTGCATGTACTAAGAAATAGTGATTCGCAGTAACTATATGATCTAGTTTCGGTTAATGATTTACAATGTAACTGGTGGACTACGAGTGTGTCTGTAATCAAAACAATAAACTTTTTATTACAACTACATTATTGTTTGCAGTACATATCGCCGTATGTGTCGTATAATAATCGTTTAGTATGGTTTACGTTTTAAGTAGTGATAAAGCTTAACAAGAATTTTATAGTAAAAACCACCCCGGAAAAAGTAAAAGGTACAATGTATGTATTAATCCGTGCTATTCTGTTATCGTGTTTTAAAATATTAAAAATAATAATGTTACAATAACAATCGAGGTGGTATTCATCGCTAAGTATCTTGTTCTGTTTATTTAAAACTTTGTTTTTGTAAACAATCAAAAAACTTACATGACAAAACGATCAGTTGACAGTCACGCCGCCACTCTGCTAGCCGTCATTGTGTTTTCGACCGCACTCTGAGACATAGTCTCTTAGACATAGACATCTCTGAGAGTTTGCTTATTAAATTTATTTTTGTGTTATTATATTTGACGGCATGTCTGATGACGTGGATGAAGATATCCCACAGTTATTGCAGCAGTGGGGTTTGCCACAATACATCGATACTTTTGAAGGTAAGTTGGTACCTCCATTCCATAGCTTATTAAATGATTTGGTTGATTTTGTATCGGCTATAAGTATATTATTGTACCATGGTGCCGTTTGTTTACGGCCACGGAAACTGCTTTAGTAGGTAGATACTTTCTTTGACACAGTCATCTCATCTTAATCAGTTTGGCACATAGGTCACGGAATGTGTCACCTCAGCTCTCAAACAGACAAAGTGAATAACTAGTCAATAGGCTTGTCCTCCATCCTGTAGGAGGCCTATATTCAGCAGTGGACAGTAATAGGCTGGTGATGTGAGGCTTGTTTTATAAAACCTAGGTTACCAGGTGTTGTAAAAAGCGACAAAGGACTTATCCGAGAAGTGGGCAGCAGCGCCTGCCGTGAAGACAACACAGTCTCTACAAATATTCTGGTCACCAACCCGCCTGCCCAGCGTGATGACTATGGGCAAAACCCTTCATCCTAGAGGAGGCCTATGTCCAGCAGTGGATTGTAATAGGCTGATGTTGTGTACCAAGCCAATTTCGATTCCCCCTAGGTCAAAAATTATGCTTTTTGCGTTGGGACTTTCTTGCATGAGTGATAATAATCTTTATATTTTTTTATGATTTTTAAGTTAATAACATAACACTATCGACACTATCGATGCTAGACAGTAGTCTAGTTAAAGAACTAATCCCACCAATTGGAGATCGAGCCAAATTTTTAAAAAACTTGGAAAATTGGAACAAATTAACTAATCCAGAAGAGTGCTCAGAAATACCATTTACCAGCAGCAGCCCTGTAAGTATCTCCTATTTTTAACATGCTTTTATTAGCTTCATAAAGTAATGTTAACAAATCATAGAAGTTAAATTAAGCCAAGTTATACTGTCAAATCGATTTGAAAATTTGCAAATGTATGTAATACTGATAATAGTAATGTAGGTACAGTCAAAGACAAAAGTCCATGGACATCTCAATTCGTTTATCCATTGGGCCATTTGCTCGTCTCGTATTCGTACACATTACACACACACACACATGCAAAAGTTATGAATTTGGACCCAGGTGGAACGAGGTGCCGAGTTTCGGCAGCTTTTCTAACAGCCTTTCTAAGGTGGAACTCTTCAACAGTTACTAGTAAACCGTTCGAGTTTAGGCTCATTTGGTTTGATTTTACGAGTAAACTTACCTGTTTTAAGTAGTAAGTAATTCTAATTACTCACAATTTTATTTTGCAGGCCCCTATTTTTGTAGATAAGCTTAATCCCAAACACAAACAAATAAGGAGTGTGAGTGAATTTCTGATCCCTCTAAACGATAATAATACCTCATCCCAACTAAATGATTCTGACGTCATTATAGTAGCTACCACTAGTGAGGATCAGGTGGCTACCACTAGTGAGGATCAGATGACTACCACTAGTGAGGATCAAGATATGACAATCACAATCAGTAATGAAGACGTATGTTCGGTAAGATGAATATTTTAATAAAGTAACTATTTGACTTAAAAATAAATCAGATTCAAAATGTTAGAACTAAATTATATAGATTATAATTTAAACATATTTTTTTAAATAATTATCATCATAATACCTATATATACCTATCTAATTATTATTTAAAAAATATTTTGTTTTTTTTCAGCCGTTGAAAAATCTACTCTTAGAATCTAACGAGGGACGGGGCCTGCTAAATTTATATTCAGAACAAGGCAAATTATCTAATAATGGTCGAAGAAAAGTTTGCAATATAATAATAAAAGACCTAATGAAATCAGACCCAAATAAAAGAATAGACAGTTCTATACTACTTACAAAAGCACAAGAAATAACTGAAGTATTCAAAAAGGAAAATATAAGTACATATTTCATTCCATATATTAATGATACTAAACTTAAAATAAAAAGATGTGCAAAGGGCAAATTATATGATTGTCTACAAAATAGGCGCCGCGAACTTAGGGAGGCTAAGGTTATTAAGAAGAAAAATTGCAGCAACATCGACAATAACAGCAACGAGCCACTAGAAGTCGATCAATCAGGCAAGTTTTAAAATTACCTACCAAGGTTTTTTTATAGCCAATAGTGATCCCACTGCTGGACTAGGGCCTTTCAAAAATAGGCAGACAGGTTGTCGTCAGTCAGCCCAGGTGGTATAGGTAGTAGGTGTTCTGGTTATAAGTGGTTTTGGGTATAATTACAAATATTAAAGTAAAGTGCGTAAAAAGTGCGAAAACACTATGTTTTCGCACTTTTCCCCTTTTTGTTCTTGTTAGTAATGACCTCAACGTTAAGTTGGTCTCTTTCTAGCAAAAACTTTAATAACTTGCAACTTATTTTATTAAACTAAATTATTTTAAAATCTGTATTTTATGATTTATTATTAGTTCATGTATCTTTCCAGAAAGTGGTACAGATGAAGATATTCAGTGGCTCCAGAACTGTACGGAACCCTGGCATTTAGTGGTAGAGAAGTGGCATAAAACAGCCAAAAATAGATTGAAGGAAATAGAGACTTCTGAAATGACCATCGACACATACATTAACAAATACCCAGTGCTAAAAACGCCACGTGGACATGAGCTTCTTACTGATGATTTTAATTTTTTATACCCGTCGTCAGGAAATAAAATATTTGAAACATTCCCGACAATAAAAAGAAAAATTTTCAAATTGGCTCTTTCTAAAAGCCAAGTACCTGAAGTAAAAGACATAATGGAACAACTTCAGCTCCTAAACAAAGGTGAGCACCTGCTAGGTTTTATAATTAATATAATAAGTTACATATACTTGTAAAAATGTAAGTTACTTATAATTATGTCTCCTTGTTTCTAATAGGTAATAAATTGTACTACTTTGTTCAAATTATGTTTATGAGGTATATTTAAATAAATATCCCTGGACATTCTTACAGCGTCATCTAGCCCTAAACTAAGCAAAGCTTATACTATATGTGCGAATAGCTAAGATACTACTTACATACTTTTTTTTTGTAAATACATATTACGCACAAACAAAACAACCAAACTTCACACAAATCTTTTAAAATTAGATTCACAATTGTGTTTGGTGGGATTCAAACCCACGGCCCTTGACTCAGGAGGCAGAATCACTACCAACTGAGCTGTTGGGCCAGTCAAAAATATTTTTATTTTATTTACTTAACGTCTTTAATTTTTTTAGATGATGAAAATTACGAGGAAATCGAATCAATATTAGCATTCATGCTTTTGCCGCTGCTTCTGGGAAACCCAACACACAGGACAAAAAAACAAGTATGGCGGCCATCCAAAGCTGAAGTGAAGGATGGCTTCATTACACACGTGCTGAGACCAATGGACGTGCAAGTTGCAATAGCCCACCGGCGTGAGAAATATTTAAAATACAACTTAACGCTCCAACCGGTAATTGTGATTGTTGGTTCTTCTTATATGGACATACAAAAATACTATGTCGTAGTTAACGATTTATTTTTCGAAACAAATTCAATTTTAAAAACAGTGGATACATGTTTTAAAATTTTCTATTCTCTGCACTGTCAATATCCGACAGAGAGTATGTGCGTGTGGAACTTCATACAGCTAGGACTATACCAGTTAAAAACAAAGTGGGACAAAAACTATAGCACTGTTAATGCTTTCATAACTGATCTGGACATTGCTCCTTAACAACTTAAACAAATACTTACTTATTTTAAAAAAGAAACCTGTTATAATGCCTAAATGTTTTGTATGTTCCGTAGATTTGTCAACTTACAAACAATTGTGTACTCATATAACATTATATCACCAGAAACGGGGCTTACCTTTAAATCATTTTATTTGTCTGGAAGAAGATTGTAATAGGAATTTTTTTCTCTTTAATTCGTTTAAAAAGCATTTAAGGAGTCATCAAAAAGAATCAAATTCCTTAACTACTTCTACCAATGACATGGTATTAACAAAAAAAACATTGAGTACAGACCCTCCAGTGACAAATACAACTACTTGTGTATATTCTATGGATACAAATTCTTTAACTGACAGCTCGTGTAATTTAAATATTGAACATATGAAAAACATCGAATCGGTTACCAACCCTCTAGCTAAGTTTGCTTCATTGTTATATGCCAATTCGGTTATACCGCTTAATGTTGTTCAAGAAATAATGAACAACTTAAGTAACAATATTATTAAGCCTTTACTTGATCCCTCAAAGCATAATACCTTAAAAGAGAATTGTTACCAAACTACATATAACAGAGTTGCATCTTTAAATGAGTCTATGAAAGATTTTGAATCAGAACATAAGAGGCTGTCTTACTTTAAACGTCTTGGTACATATATAGAGCCCCAGGAATATACTGTTGGACAACGACTAGAGACAAAATATGATAGTAATAATCATTGCAATGTTACTACAGTAGAAGTAACAGCAATGCATATTCCTATAAACTTAGTACTCAAAAAGTTTTTCGAAATGGATGGTGTATTGGAGGAAACATTGCAATTTTTTACAAAAATATTAAACAGTAATAGCAATTTAGTTCAAAATATAATTAAAGGGTCTGAATGGCAAAAAAAGCTTGCTTTACATGAAAAAAAAATTGTATTTCCTTTGTGTCTTTTTTTTGATGATTACGAAGTTGGTAACGCTTTAGGCAGTCATTCAGGCATACACAAACTTGGGGCTGTTTATATTAGTGTTATGTGTATTCCTCCTCATAAAATATCACATCTAGGTAATATATTTTTATCACTATTGTTCCATTCTTCCGATCGACAAAAATTTGGGAATAATGTTATATTTGCTCCAGTAATTTCAGATTTAAATAATCTACTAGAAAATGGAATAGAGGTTAATAATTCTGGAAGAAAAACTAAACTTTACTTTGAATTAGCAGTTATTATAGGAGATAACTTAGGTATACATACAATCACAGGATTTACGGAATCATTTTCATCCAATTATCCATGCCGTGTATGTAAGATTGCTAAAGAAACTATGAGAAATGCTTATGAATGTGATGAATCATTACTACGTACTATGCCTCAATATTTGGCAGATGTAGAATTACAAAATGTGTCTGTTACAGGCATTAAAGATGAATGTGTTTGGCATAAAGTAAATGGGTTTTCAGTTATAGATCATGTTGGAGTTGATATAATGCATGATCTCCTAGAAGGAGTCTGTAAATACGATATGAGTTTCATTGTTTTAAGTTACATTACTGACCTTAAATATTTTTCTTTACAAACCTTAAATAATAGAATAATTTCTTTTAATTACGGACCTGATAGAAGGAATACACCTCCAATGATTACTTTTGATCATTTGCAACGCTATACTCTGAAAATGTCAGCAGCAGAAACACTTTGTTTTGTAAGATACTTTGGATTGCTAGTCGGAGACCTGATACCCGACCATGATGCAATTTGGAATATTTATATTTGTTTGAGAAAGATAATGGACGTTGTCATGTCAACTGTTATTAATAAACCAGATTCAGATTTATTAAAAAGTCTAATTTCTGAACATAACTTCTTATATTTGAAATATAGTAAAAAATCATTAACTCCTAAATTCCATTATCTTACTCATTATCCAAAGATGTTAATTAAATTCGGTCCCTTAGTAAATATCTGGTCGATGAGGTATGAAGCTAAACATCGCATATCTAAGTTATATGCAAACGTGACCAATAATAGAATTAATATTTGTAAATCACTTGCTATTAAACATCAACTTCAGTTAAATAATAAGTTTATCAGTAATACCTTCCTTAAACAGTCATTTGACTGTGGAAGAAAAACAACTGTAAGCGATCTGAGAATTACTGAAAATATTGTACGTTAATTACAGTTAGAGTTGACAAGTTTATATAAATGTAGTTGGGTCCAAGTTAACGGAATTAAGTACACTGTTAATATAACGTTAACGTTAGATTTTTATGAAGACAAATTATTACCAAAGTTTGGCTTGATCGAAAATATTTTTATAGCCGATGATTATGTGGTTATTTTTGAGTGTTCTTTGTTTGATACGATATGTTTTAATGGACATTTATATTGTTTTGACGTAGAATTATTAAGTGATAGAAATACTTATTTCTTTTCCATAGGAAACATTGCTAGTTACGTGCCAAATAATTTGACGCTTAGTGTTGATGGGAAACATTATTATGTTACGCCACGATCTTCAATGTAAATATTTATTTTTTCTCAATTTAAGATATTATAATAAATCAAGTTACAACCCAGATGACTGTGTAGAGAATAATAATAACAATAAATGATAAAAGTAGGTACCAACTATGTTAATCTTACGGTGAAAACATTGTTATCTATATGTCAGTATTGGTGAAGATTGTGATGACTATAAAATAAATGTAATTTTTCTATTTACTTAATATTTTTATTTTGATTCCAGGAAACCTAAACCTGCCTATGGAGCCGTAGTGCGTGCGACGTCTTAACAAAAATGCCGATAAATTAACTCTGTGTTTGACTTATTTTTATTATGATACTAGATAGTCGGAGTCTTTGGATATTGTAATGAAAAAGGCATTTTTTTAAAATATATTTTTAAGACGTCACACATACTGATGGATCTATACACCGCGTTTAGATGAAGAGCCTGCAATCCAGTGGACTGACAGAGGAGTGGAGCACCAACAACGGATCCCTTTAGGTTTTTAATGAAGAAAGTACAGTTTTGTTTACTTTTACTAATAAAATTGTATTTTCGTCCACTAAAAGCCTGAGGGGACCCGTTAGTACTGGAAGTGCACTAGATTGCAGGTCTCATCTAAACCAGTAGGCACTGCATACGAAATAGTAGCTGTAACAATACCGAGGATGCTAGCATTACAATGTGTATTGTACTTGTCACAAAAAACATAAAGCTAGCATTGCAATTCGATTAGTTATCATTAAAGTTCGTGTCGTTATTACAGCAAAGTATTTAGTACACACAAAAATAATAATAATTTACGCTTACCAGATAGTCCTTACAATCGATCTAGTAATGTCTACTTGACGTTTGGTTACAATTACATTGGTATTGTAACAGGCACGATATTTACCTTGTAGTGAGTAGTACATTGTTTTGTCAGTTACACTAAACATCTAGTAGTCATTAATAAACCGATAGGTAAAAATAATAACAGAATGGTTTTTGTAAAGTCAACTCGCGAGTCTTGCTGTCACGGTTGCAAACAGAAGTTCTAGTTATAGTAGCGTTTTTTCTCGTATAGGTAGCCAGATATTTCTCTGCGTGTACAGTAACGATAAACCAAGTCACCTTTGCATTAATAAAGAAATTTGCCATTTTCCTAATAAAGGGATTTTTGATATTTGAACCACTAACATTAAAGTTCGAAAAAAAGACTGATATAACAGTTTTCTTTAAAATTTTATTGGGTAACTTAAACAATTAATAATCCGTGTTTCTACCGCGAACACTAACAACACAAGAACATCGGTTTGGCATACTCAAAATGAGTTCATCCAAATCACGCTGTGGAATGGCCGCCCATGTTCGTTGCAACAACAAAAAAAGGTCTTCTTGCGACTGGATACCCTCCATATTCGGCAGAGCTCTTCTCTGTATAATATCCCATGCATGCTCAATCGGGTTCAAGTCTGGCGACTGAGCAGGCCAGGGCAGGACATTGATGTTAGCTGCGGTGAGAGTCTGTCTTACAACTCTTGCGGTGTGCGGTCGTGCATTATCATGCATTAACTGAAATAAGGGACCGATTTGCACTTGTAGAGGAACGATGACGTCTGATACAATCGTCTCAGCATAAATTTGAGCGTTGAGGTTGCCTCTGATCCGAATCAAATCAGTTCTTCCGCCGATCCAAATACCCGCCCATACCATGATGGTTCCACCACTATAAGGATGGATTTCCTGGCAGGATTTTAATCGCTGTTGGCGTCCAGGGGTTCTCCAGTGTCGTATACGTCTTGTATCCGGTCTCATACCAAAACGAGACTTATCAGAAAAGCACACGAAACGCCATTGTTCTTCTGCCCAATTTCTGTGTTCAAGAGCCCATTGATATCGAATCCTACGATTGTGCATTTCTATAGGTGGTACCCGTAGCAGTCTTCGGGAATGAAGGTTTACTTCATGCAAGCGGTTTCTGACTGTTTGGTCGCTAATTAAGTTCCCTGAAGAGTGATGAAGCCTCACGGCTAACATCATGGCGGTTATTGTTGGAGCTCTTCGAGCTGTGATTTGAATGTATCGGTCTTGTCTCCGTGTGGTTCAGCGATACCGTCCTCCATGGCGCTCTGCCACGGTACCAGTGCTTCGGTAACGTGTCCAAAGTCGACTGATAATACTCTGACTTGTATTCAGAGCTAAAGCCACACTGCCACAGTACGTTGCCGGGAACCAGCTTCTATCATTCCCACGGCTCTGAGCATTTCTTCCCTGCCTCAATGACGTCGCCGCTCCATAATAACGTTGGTTTTAATCAGTAGTAGGGAAACAGTAGCACTAATAATGTCTTCAATGCGTTGTATGTTTTTATAGGGAAAATATTGACAGCTGATTGTCATCTTTTACTCGAATTTGATTGACAAATCCAAAATTGGTAGAAAAAATATAGAATACGAGGGCGTGAAAATATATAATAAACTGCCTACGGAAATAAAAAATGCTAAATCTTAACCTATTTTTTTAAAAAAACTTAAAACATATTTTTTGAACTTAAATTAAAAAGTCTTAATTTTATTTTAATTACTTAAAAAAAACCTTTTTCAATCAAATAAACTAAATTGGGGAAAAAATAATTCTTATCCTAAAATCAAACAGATATTTTCTAACCTAACATTTAAGCTAAACTGCACGGATGCCACATCTAGCATAACAAGTACGCTCAAATGACTCCTACATCCGTGGTTGCTCGGGCTCGATGATTGACGACTGCTGCTACGAACCCGTCAGTTACTTCGACCTACCCGCCTTATTATTCGAAAATGTGTGTGCGCTTGCTATGTTTTTTTTGTCTTTTATTAACATTTGTAAAAGGTTTTCTCAGTAAGTGAATTTGTATTAATTCTTTTTGAGAAATAATAAATATCTTTAACCTGAATCCTGTTTCAAATTATGAAATGCACCAAAAAGGATCCATATAAATTAATAAAATCAAATTTATTACAAAGCCACATCTCAATCTCAAGAAATCCTCATAAAAATGCTTGATCCCTAGACACCTTTGATGTGTGTATATTCGAAAAAAATATATGTTTTAAACAAATTTCAATTTTGTATTAACATTTGCCATAAGTATCAACAAGAGATCAACCGCGAGCGAAGCGAGCGCGAAATTTCGAGGCATTGGGCGGGCCCTCTGTAGGATCGACCGACAGTCGACTCGCCTGCGCTCGGTGTTCGCTCGTTTGCGAAATGTAAAAAGCCTTACAAAAGCCGGACAAGCCAGACACTGTTTATTTCAGCCGGACACACAATCAAAAAGTCTACCTATGTCCGGCTTTATCCGGACGCCTGGCAACCCTATCTATTGATATTTGAAATTATGTTCTAAGTCAAAGCAATAAAGCATCTTTTTATTACATATAAATGTATTTTTTCATCAAATTCAAATTGTTAGTAGGTTATGCATAATAATCTTGCGCACATATTGGATTACTTTTCAAAAAATTGTCAAGCTGCCAATTGTTACAATGGTTAACTTTACAACTCTATAGCACTACGCTAGCAACAATTAAAAAGATGCAGTTAATAAATATCCTTTGGACATTCCACACATCGCCATCTAGTCCCAAAGTAAGCTACTCAAAGCTTGTTTTATTTACTTGTTGTGGTGCTAGAGAACGGATATAATACTTAAATACTTTTTGTTTGTAAATACATACATGATATACATAGAAAAGATCCAGACCAATACAAACAGACATGTTCATGCACACAAATGTTTGTATTGTGCGGGGATCGAACCCGCAACCCGCTGCGTAGTAGGTAGGCGGTTTTTCGATCACTACACCAGACGGGTCGTCAAACATCGACGGGTTGAAGTTGTCATTCTGGTCAATCTAATCAAATCTGAGTACTATACTACTTTACGAGTACCATCTTCTACGTAGCTAGTCTATCTCTTTTCAGAGGGATCGCTATTACCGCAAATCGACAAGAGTATAAAAATATGATCTGTACCTTAGGATACTGCGGGTAGGACTCGTGCTTCACGAGGGGGGGCGCGGGTTGCGCGGGAGGCGGGGGCGCCGGCTCGGAGGTCTGTTTGCGCAGGCGCTCCTCGGGCACGCGCCCCTGCCGCTTGAACAGCCGCGCGCGCCGCAGCCGCAGCCCCGCCGCGGCCAGCGCTGCGCTCGCGCATTCTGCACAACACGCGACACTTTGAATTCGTGTACAACCAGGCGTCTGAGCCAGGCTTCTAGGGGACCATTCCATGATTTACAGAATTACCCTTGAACGATATTATTGTACATAGAAATCACTGTTCATCGTTCATCGATACAAATATATTTTGTTTACTGACAGCTCGTTTCGCCGAAATAATTACTTATCATTCTTTCGGCGAAACGAGCTGTCCGTTTGCTGTTCCGAGCTGGTTTTTTTTATTTACTTCTTAAAATAAATCGTATTTCCCACAACAGTTACAATTCGACCCTTAGTACGAAAAATCGTACTAGGCGTTATGAGGGGTACAAAATATAGTCATGTGATCCTTATTAAAGACGCTATTTTATCTAATACAGGTTGACTTTTCGGTAGATCATTTTTTTGTACACAGTGCAGGCAAACGTAAGAGAATTGTTTTCAGAGTGAAAAAAAATAAATCGTAAATTTTATTTATTTCTTTTAAATACACATCATACACAACCACAAAAAGCATGTTTAATACATTGTTTGGTTGCTAGCAATGAGATGAAAACAAAAAAAAAACTTACAGGATGTTACATTTTTGTTTTATTAATAACTAAAGGTATAAAAATATTACATTTTTTTAAAAAATCCAAAAAGCAGAACTTGTGTAGCGTTATCATTAGACACCCACTGTAGATCTTTTTTTTTTCTGCAAATAACCCCAGCCATCCCCTCGTTTAGTTTGATCCATTACTTTTGGGCCATCCTGTATAATATTCTAATCGGGGAGATTAAAGATAAGCCAAAGGGGTCATATTAAATTATTAATATTTTTTTGGGGTACATACCTTAGTATTAACGTGGGGATGTGTTTTTTTCTTTTGCCAAACCCATCGTGTTGGGTATCGTCGAATAAGTAGGTATGTTAAAATTATTGTTTGTTTTCTAATATAATTTTTCAATAATGTGGCTGAATTGTTTCCGTAACATTTAGTTTTAAAAGGCAAGTTTTTATTAGATTCCAATGTCGGTAATAGGTGGATACGTGAAAAAATCACAGCACTATCATATACATAATTTAGAAGAAAAAATATCACTGCTTTAATAAGTAAATAAATGACTAGAGTTGTGATCCATAAACTTAAAGCAAAATATTTTTCATGTAAATATTAGTTTAATTTTTTTCCTCCAAAACGCGTTTAGATATGAAACTGTAGTTAAATATTGGTATTGATTTTCTATTGGAGCTGGTAAAAATTAAAGTTGCGAGTCATCGTCATCAACAGAAGCAACCGGATTTGTCTCAAAATATCGAATATTTTGTTGTTTAAAGGCGACCCTTTAAACAAAATTTTCATAATTTTGAGATAAGATTAATTCTTATTTCAGGCCATCTATAACATGTTTTACAGGTTTTTTTATGGTAATCAAATGCTTACATACAAAGTAGGTACGGAACCATATATCCACCAGTCGACTCGCTCGACTCGTACTTGGCCGTTTTTTGATTTTCCAAGAAAACTATTGCGTCACCTACGGTGAAACCTGGATATATCAGCGTCACCTACGTTCGTTATCAGTACGCTAGATATGCTAGATCTTCCAAGAAGCCTGGATCAGACGCCCGGGTGTATACTTGAACTCCGATCGAGGTAAGTGTGACCGACCACTAGTCATTCGTCAGTCTGGTCCATCAATTTAGTCAAAATGATCGTGTGGTTACACGGACTGACAAACTGCAAATTAAACCGTTATATTTGACCAACATTCTGATGTCAGTCCAAGACTTATGGACTGAACTGACGCCAGTCAAGCTAAGCTAGTTGCCTTTGAGACTAGCTGCTGACATATCGAGTCGAAGGCGACTTATGAAATTATGTTTTAGTCCAAGAATCCTAGAAATGGTATTCTGATAGGTGTGATAGATAAGTAACGCTTTAATTAGGTATTTTTCCAATCTAATTAGAAATATGTAACCAAAAAAAATGACATTTATAAGTGGCACTTACGAAATCTAGTCAATATTATACCTAATTCATATTTCCTAATTGGCACAAAATAGATTTCATTCTAAATAAAATGGTACATAAAGGTTGGGAGAGTAGAAATAAAAATAACAAGGTACAAAATAACCAAAAGATTTATTATCTATTTTGGTATAGAACAATTATTTATTTAGTGCTACGCACAAATTCGCGAATTGATTTGACGAATATAATTGCTTAATCATACAACCTGCATATTATTATAATTCACTTTCGCGCACGTAATTTATACAAAAAGTTATAAGAACACTGGGGAAATAGAATAAAATATACTTAGTATCAAACGCTTCTTAACATTCTTGGCTATAAACATGCAAATAGTGGTTGTCACTAAGTAACTATGTAGGTACAGTTAGGTTCAAAAGTAGGTGTACTGTTTTGACAGTGGTACGACCAGCGAAGATCTGTCAAAATTTAACACTCATTATTGATGCCAACTGCGATTGGGAAACAGTCAGAACATTCATTTAGTAACGTGAAAAACTAATTCTACATTCGCTGGTAACAAAATGGTGTCGCTTGCATCTATTCCAGTGAGGAGAATAGCAGCAATAACTTCAAATAGTTGTATATTTGTAACAAGTTCCTGTATGCAAGCAAAATGAAGTTGCTAGATTCACAATACTTGTGTAAATACTACTTTTGCAAGTTAATTTGCCCTAGCTTTACACACTGCAACTTTTTGAAGAAATACAAACGTGCGACTATATCGTGTTCACATCTCCGCAAAAAGTGAGTGTACAGAGAACCTACATGTCAATTTGCATGGCCATACCTACTGGCCTTCTGTATCAATCACTATAAAATAAACGCAATACATGCCAATGCATCAATATCGTAATGGCACTGAAATACTTTAGGTTAACGATATAAAAAAAATACAATACGTTCCTCGTTTTACCAGTCTTCGTCACGTCTCAGTGATTGTATCGACAATGGATTCGATAACTTGTAGACATTCTCTTAAATTTACGATTCTCTTATACCCCTAAGTAATAGAAATAGTATATTATAAAGTTCCAAACGTAAAATTAAAATGAATATTTTGCCATGTGTTTCCAAGTGTACATCTTATCATCACTAAATTATCAATGAATGCTACATCAAACATGACTGTGTTTTTACGTTTCTTATAAATCAAGGGAAAGTTTGTTAGAAAGAGTTGATTTTCCAACCTTTGATTTAGAGAATGGCTGCAAGTAATCTGTTCCGATATTACTCTACGCTCTATTCTTATCGCTTATATACAAATATATTTACAACACTCGGTGCCAAGCATCAGCTGCGAGGCTATCCAGCTTAGTGATACATACACTAGAACTAATACGCGTACGCGTTACATTAAAAATCAGTCCAAAAATAATAAAAGAGATCGCAAGATATAAACCATGAAAGCAGCGTTGTAAATTTAATCACATATAAAAATATAATACCTCTTAGAAATAGAAAGTACAACTTAATTTACCTAAGTGCTGACCATTACAATTATTTCGAACGCCTATGTACGCGTATTGGTTACAAACTAACATTTGTGATTAAAAATATAGGCAGTCAAGTGGTAAAAAGTAGTAGGTAATACTATAAAAAGCGCGTGATTTGAGTTACTCTGCTACTTTTCGTACATAGGCATCTAATCCTAGACTAAACGCATTTCGTACCTTAATATTAATAAAACGAATTACTAAATACGTAATTTAGTTACAGAAAACTTTTAGAAAAATGTTAAAAAACTATTTTCATATCTTCATAGACGTGAAAATATAGTTCGTACGAAAAACTAAAAACTGATATTTTTTTAAACAATATAATTATGTACAAAGGTTTTTGCCCACTATACCGTAGCGTACCATAAGACCATGCTAGGAACTTGTCAAGCAATAAAATATTCTTTGTATTGAAAACTATGAAACCTTTCCCACTAGACCGTTTGCGTTCCGTCATGCACGGAGCGTGTCAGCACCGGCAAAATACATGAATTATATTGAGATACCTTGGTGAGATAGAAAGCTGTAAATTCGTTCAGTGGACAAGATAAAGCGTATCGTGTTGCTTTTCGTTCCTGACACGTTCCTAGCGGTCATGATATGGAACGGCGCAGTGGGAAAAAACCTTTAGGTACATATTTATCGATTATTTCTTTAAAAGTCTCTAATTTTATGTCACGAACTGTACTATTTCTCTAACTAGATAACTAGTTGGTAGCTGCCGTCCATAATAACCACCCATTCTAACAAATCATTAGTTATTTATGCGAAGCGTCATTACTGCGTAGTATCTTTCAGATCACTTTATCTGCCTTCAAAATTGGTTTTATTTACTACTTTGCTACGTACAAACAGTGTTTTGAAATTTGTTTTGTTTTCATTGTTATGAACTTTTATCACTTGTTTCACTTGTTGGACATTTCGCTTTAAAAATGACAATGTACCTATATAAAAACAAAATAGTTACGTCGGAATACTGAAGCTACCTACCTATTTACCTATAAATGCATGTTATGATCATAATAATAACACTTGGGTGTGCCTCGAACTAGTCGGCAAACACATAGAGATCTAAATTCAAGTGATATGAGACTTAACAACACTATCTAACAATAGAGGACATTGTAAATTGTACAAGAGAAATTTTACAGTCAGATAATTTTATTTTTATTTCTGATTAGTCGGTGATACAAGTAACATTTTAATATGCTGAATAGTTATTGAGGAAAAATAAGTACAAAGTTTTGACAGTGATAAATAGCGAATGGAATTCGATTTGTTGCTATCTTTTATGAGAATAATATCAAGATATCATTATCCTTTGTACATTTTACAATAACTTGGAGTGCATCTTAGTTACAAGAAGCTATACTCTAGAACAGTCGTCTGAAGTAGGCTGTTATTGGGCTAGATGCGATACGGAAACACGCCTATGGATACAGTAGGCGAAATACAGGATGAAATTTTAATCAGTGACCAAATTTTGTGTGAAGACTCCACACAAAACTCAAAAGCCAATACCAGCCACCAGACAAAAGCTCAATTGGTGCGCGGTCAAAATGTATGGAACAGCATTTATTTTTCTCGATTTCACTATTGCTCCCGTAGTAAAAGTTTTTCATATTTATCAGTGGAGTCTTCACACAAAATTTGGTCACTAATTAAAATTTCAACCTGTATAAACCGTAAATAATTACGTAAATTATCTCATTGTAAGAGACCGTGTAAGGCGGCAGTGGTGAATGCTATTTCGGTTGGGAGCATTAACTTGTAATCCATTAACTGAAGTTAATATCAAAAAGGTTTGAAATCTCAAAAAAAAAGACGGGCAAACTTCGAGATTTAGACAATTATAAACTGTAACTAACCAATTATGGTACTTGTGTTTTATGTAAAGTTTACACGTAAATGCCCATAAACCACAATGGAGCATGATAACGAAAAAAACTACATGCCTACTGCGCCACGTACACACTTAAAAAAAGTTTGTGGTCACTAGCATAAGTCTCATATTTTTTTTATGTAACTATATAACAAAACATTTTGGTTGTGTTTTCTGAAAATATAAAAGCCTATAAGTAATGATATCATTTACCGTAACATAATAAATTTTGATTTTTCAAAGTGATGAATGAAACTTTTTTTTATGTGTGTACGTTTGTTTACAAGCGCGCTTTTTGTTTGCTTGCCAAAAACTCATTAATTATAACTTCCGTGTGCGTTTCTATGAATCTTTTTAAATTATTGCTTTCCAACTATAACCGGCCCCTTGATAATAACATTCAGATTAGGTAATCTAATTTACCATTATTTATTAAAGCCCAATAATCTATATTGCTTTCTAAATTGCTTAACACAACGACGATAAATAGGAGACAATTGCAAATACTCACTCAGTAAATCAGTAACCGGATAATTAAATAAAAATACATGTGACTGCTTTTTGAGGCGTCACTCAAATCTCACAAACAAATCATATGAGCACTCCACACAAAAAAAAACGGAAAAGCTAGTGCGAACAAGGTGCTCAACTTGACGGGGAATGCACGACGTGACCGTGACGTGACGTTGATATTTGCATGATGTAATAATGTTTGTCTACCGCCCCCCTCGCATCGCTATTACACCTCAGACAGTGATCATGTCCGTTCAAACTGCTGTTTCATCTTTTCGTTTAGTATGGTGACCGTCTATATGTGTGCATCATGTTTTAACAACCCTAGTAACTTCACACACTTTAGATACTTTTGTTACTATGTGCTACAATAAAAGGACTGATCGTATAAATTATAGTCACAATTGTGCATCCTGTGTTAATTTTGTTAGAAGCTACATAAAAAAAATCTAAGACAGTTGCTATACCGACATTTATACAATCTCTATTACTATTTCACGTAGTAATTTTAATTAGAGATATTTAACTTTCAAAAGTACTCTATTCATAGCGACGCACACTTCTTAAACACTAAATTGTGATAATTTTCACATAATGTGATGTATAAACTATTTTACATTGCGAGTCTACATGTATAACCTACGTAAGTACATTGTTGTAAACTAACTAAATCACATCTTTAATAAGTGTAGACGTTATTACTAGACATTCATTATTATGTTACTCAAATAAAGTATATTGATATTATACCTCACAATATATAAATGCATAAATGATAAAAATACTGCTGAATTAACTTTCGCTAGAGCATTTAGTGGAACCTTGAGTAAACATATTGGTACATGGCTTAACGTTACTTAGTATACAATACATTTGAGATTATGAATTATTCACTGGCGTTCTTAAATGCGCAAGGATAGAGAGGTTTACGGGTCGACTTTCGTACTCAAACGGTACTAAACTTACTACTTATTAGTTACTTAAATGCCTCGAATGGTTACTGACGAAACATAAAAAGACAGCGTGTTCGAGAAAATTTACATAATTAAACAAAAACCCAGAATATACAAACAGTCAACCCTTCAACATCTCCACCTGAATCCTTTGGACGTGTTCCATTCCTAATATTGTAGTAATACATTTAAACAGATCACAATTACTTCTACCAACGATTCACTGGAAATTTTAACACTACTTTACTTTTTGGTGGCTGCTAAATAATGTAAAAAACTTGTAAAATTATCAAAGAATACTTATAGAAAGAGGTAGTTTTGAATAACTGAATGTTACCTGCCAAGCTGTTCAAGCGTACAGCGGCCCTAAGCGGGTAGATTAAGCTTGCAAACTGTACCTTTACCATGAATTTACAACTGTTTTACTCGCTAGCGACGACGTAAACAAGTCTATGGAAAATTGCACAGCGCCTCTAGCAGTCACTGACAGAACTAAAATTTTCCAGACAAAAAGTTACGTCGTCGCTAGCGAATAAAACTATCGTCACTATCGAGTAAACTTATGGTAACGATACTGTTGTTTATGCCTGTAGAGCCGACGTTTTACTGATGGGACACAGTATGCGTTTATTGGTACTATCACTAGAAGCCAGAACGGGCATGTCACGGTCCCTACGGCTTCCAAAACGGTAGCAACCCGTCATTTGATAGATAAGGCCCTCAGACGTACGTGTATTAATTCTAACATTGCGTATCAATTCTATATTAACTGAGTAGGACCCGAACGAAAACTGTGGGTAACTTAATTAAGAGATTGAACGAGTAATTTTAAAGTAGACAATGCAGATAAAATACGCGGTCTACCCATAGTAAAAAGTGAGTTTTGACGCAGTTGGATGATCAGATTTTAAATAGTTTTTATTTAATATTGATTTAAGTTTTATCACCGCTAATAGTTTGGTACTTTGAGTCAAAAAAAAATATACTGACCTCTAGTATTCATGTGCCAATTTGAGATTTTTCTTGGGTACTACTAGATTCAACAAACTAGTTTATAAATTGCCACTTCAATAGCAACTTGTTTTTTTTAAAGTGTGCCTTGCTCGTTGTCATACACCTAAGTATTTTGCGCTGAAGGAGAAACGACTGTTTGTAGTATCACGCATGAGTCATAGAGTTGGAAATAGTGTTCAAAATCTATAGATAGTTTCATCATCGATAGTTGATGTCGGAAACTATTAAGAATGTCGGTACTATTGATAATACGGTCACATAAAAGGTTACTAATACAAAATTTTTGTAATGCTTTTAATAGCGATAATACTAATAGAGTTGCGTCCGATTATTTTGATTTAGAGTTCAATTAAACACGGCACTGATTTCATAACTTGAACGAACTATGTATTTTTAACTGTTTCTACCAAGATCCGACATAGTTACTGGTAACTCATAACTTCGAGAGACAGCTTTTAACTCCGTCCGAGAGTAAAATCGATGAATCGGTTAATGAAATCCATGCTTCAAGAGCAGAATCCAGATTTTAATGGACTTCATCGGGGTCGGAGCAGAGGAGTGGTAGAACTTTCTAGCTGTTCGCGATCGAGGTAAGAGCAAATTCCCGACCTCAATCGTAACGCTTAATCACTGTAAAAATAATACAATTTGCATGCCAAATGTACCCGCACCTGGCCCGCTATGATCAGGACGTTATACTATACATTAATTATAATTCGCTATCACATTTCGTTTGATTCATCTCAGTATCCTAAAATTGTGCATGACAAGCGGTAAATCGAACGCCGTAAACTTAGTGCTATTGAGATCTAAAAATACGTTACGATTATCTAGTCCGGGACCCCACTGACGGAAAACATTACCCTAATATGTTTGAGTGAAATATTATGACTAAGGAAATAATTACACTAAAGTTAGACTTAATTTTTAAACTTACCGATATGGTAATTTTTATCTTACACAAATACCTTATCTTCGGAGAAATAAAGTTTCGATCAAAGGCTGAAACTTTAAGCCCAAATATTTAGTTTTATTTATTGCAATTTCTCTCTCATATAGTAGGGTTGCCGTCAGTGTGCTCTCGGTCTATATGGCAAAAGCGCTGAGCTTGACAGCCGTCTCACTAAGTTTCTGTTTTCTAATAATAATGCCGTTTGTTTTATCAAATATGTTCATGTAACAAACACAGTCATACATCTTGTTGTATAAATAAATACTGGTAACATTTAAGAAGTTATTTCGTCTTGTTTCCGTCCAGCATGTGTTAAATGACGGTAAAAGAGCGAGAGAAAACATACCAAAACTATTGCACGTCTATTTAATTCAACAAATGTTCCTTATAGAAATATTACCTAATATAATTTTTGAAATATGTAACGATAAATAGACATCTTAGTGAGACACGGCTTCTATATTCACGATTGAAAGATCACAGGCATCCATTAGCAAATAATAATAAAAAAACGAAAACGATTTCGTCGCTAATTTCAACTTTTACCACGTAAAGCACTGATATGATCACTTCACCCACAAACATTTACAATATAACAATTGTAATCAAATCAATCACAAAAAAAATGTTGTATTTTTTTTTATAAAACATGCACTGTACGCATAAATTACAATTGTTTTAGTGATTATTCGCGCTTTTTAATTAAACGGTAAATACGAAGCAGCCATGTTAGCCCAGGAGCTGAAAGGACCAAACCCTGGATGTATCGATTCTGTCTTCATCACCCGGTCGATGCTAAGAACTCAAATTAACCCAGTCCTCAGCAATATCGGAAAGAAGTTTGTGGATGAAATAATCGTTTCGAATTCGAATCTTACATGAGCACTTTTATAATTATATATTTAATTTAAACCTATCCGATATATTTCATTACGATTATGTAATAATATATAAGACAAATGGACTCACCACAGTAGATTTTGTTGAGTTTCTTAATCAACTAAAAGCTGGTTATAGTTACCAAAAATAGGGTAACTTATTTAAGAACCATTACTTAGGTTTTGGATTATAACGACAAATGAACCGATGCCAATACATTACTCGTTTTTGGTATCTATAAAACCATATTAAGGCGTAATATGCACAATTTCACATTATATACCATACTGTGTTTGGTACATCGTGAGCCAAATTGAAATAGCTAATAGTGGGAATCATCGGCTATTGTTTTGCGTCTTCTTTTAAGTAATCTTTTAAAATCTAAAGCTAACGTCATTTACTGAGTCACAAATGATGGGTAAAAACTCCTCAGCAAAAATAAAAAAACAGTAACAGAATAATAATAAAACATTTTCGTTTGTGACCTTTTTGCTGACTATTCGCAATTATATTCGCAATTGTAGTAAAGTTGACAATAACGTCATAAAAAAATACTGAGAGTAAATAATGATGATCAATTTTTTTTTAAATGTTCTTATTCGTGCTTCCATTAGATTTTTTTTAGGAAAATATTACATAAGCTTCGTAGAATCTTAGGTTTAATTTTCCCGATATCAAAAAGAACAAGTTGTATAGGTAATGGAACCAATGGATAAGTATTTAGAATTTAATTAATTTTGTGATACTTATAGAGCTACGGGGTCAAAAAGTTAAGGTTTTTTTAACACAGGAAACGATTGAAATGAATAACTATTAGCTATTAAAATTTGCCATTTGTACCATACACCCTTTATAGTAAAAAACTATAAAAATGTGGGTTTATCATTTCATAATTGGAACTTTTCGATTACAACGAAACCACTAGACCGGTGTCGACGGCGAAAGTTACGATTATATACACAACGGAACGGTTAGAGCGA
Source organism: Pyrausta purpuralis (assembly GCA_963924145.1). Lineage (NCBI taxonomy): Eukaryota > Metazoa > Arthropoda > Insecta > Lepidoptera > Crambidae > Pyrausta > Pyrausta purpuralis. The sequence goes on along the minus strand of OZ001647.1, from coordinate 12,282,593 downwards.
CATCTGCATGTAGAGGTCGTACCGCGGCTGCGGGCGCGGCGCGGGCGGGGCCGGCGGCTCCCCGCCCCACTCCTGTCACAACGAGTACGACTCGTCGCCCGCCGGCCCGCACGCCGCGTTCTATTGCATCGTGTTGAAATTCACCCCTAAGATGTTGAGGGGCGAGTTGTGCGCCACCCCCTGCAGCGGGAAGTCGAGCGGGCGCGAGTCGATGAAGGAGACGGGCACGGCCGCGTGCGGCGGGCACAGCAGCGCCATCTGCTGCTCGGGCGGCGGCAGCTCCTCCTTCAGCTCCGGCGGGGGCGAGGCGTGCTCGCGCTTGATGCGGCTCTTGATGCTCGGCCGGTTGTTGGGGTAGCCCTTCTTCTTGTACTCGAGCCAGAGCGTCCGGTTGTTGACGCCGAACATGCGCGCCGCCTTGCAGAAGCCGATGCCGCCGAAGCGCACGGCCTCGAGCGCGCGCTGGAAGTTCTCCTCGGACTGTGGGTTGGTGGTGCGGCGGCGCTTCTGCTGCGCGGGAGGCGCGGGTTCGGGCGCGGGCTGCGCCTCGGCCGCGCTGGGCCCCGGCGACGGGCCCGCCACGCCCAGCGCCTGCCCGTACTCCGCCAGCTCCGGGTCCATGTGCCCGTGGTTCATCACGTTGTTCATGTACGCCATGCCGGGGTCGGGCTGCAGCCCGCCGACGCACGCGGACGAGTACCGCGGGTACGTGTGCTCCATCATACTCCATTGACCTCCTGGGAAGAGAGATAAATGGTTTTGTAATACACCCGCTCCAAGACAACACTCTAGCAAATACTAAACATTTCATTGATCTCCCTTCCCTGGAAAATAAAACATGCAGCCCACGTGTTACGTACACAATATGTGATATTAATAGCAACGTGGCGAAATACGGTGGATCTAATTTACACAATATCAACTTATAAATAACACTACAGTCAACTCCATAATTCGTTATCTGTCTCACTAATATTATTGACTTGACTTAAAATCTACAAAATGTAATAACGTAAATCAGTTTGCTCTTTATGAATGATCGCCACAAGAGCGATCATTTTTTCAATTCATTTAACCATAGTTAAAATTAACCAAAAACTTATACAAGTCTTTGGTTTGTTTTTGTATTAGGTCAAACAAATTCCAATATTTTTTTGCTATTATTAGGCATAACCACTACGTTTCGCTTGTTGGCTATTAGACACATAACATATCATATAAAATACTTATTACTAAACAGTACACTAAAATTGTAACTAAATCAATAAGGAAGCTTAGTACCGAAATCTTCAACACATTTTACTCCCAGTGAACGTATTTTAAAAATTAAAACTGAAAGCTAATTATTAGACTTATTACAGTCCTATGATTCGTTTTCGAATGTAGTTTGTAGTTTATAGACAATCTAACTTAAATAACAGACATTAAGATATGCCACTAATGCAAGATACCGCAACTTGATCCTTAAACTCGATACTCATACATACAGACCTACTATTTGTTTCAAACTCGTACTTGTTTTGCAGTGCAAAGTAGGCCCGCTAAAAATACATATTATTATAAGGTTCTTTACGCACTGCATCTTTTTGCACCGATACAAGCATTTTTTATACAGTTGCACAATGAGAAGACCTTACCTTCACAACCAAAAACACAAAAACAGTAGCATAAGCTGCTAAGCAATTAGTAATTCTGATAACTAATAATTAAAAGGAAGCCATACAATTGCAACGTGATAAGTCTTACGTACGAGGTCAGTCTAACCTGTCATACAATCACATACAAAGCTGTGTTAGTCCTATATCGGTGGCAACTCTCGGTCTTCATTTAAGTTATAATAGGAACCATAAGTACACACTTTGGATATGTAATAATCGATCACTAAACAGCAGCAGGACTGGTAAGTTGAGGCGCATTTTGGGAAAGGACATATTTATTGCACGTCCGTAAATATCGTAAGATACTTTATTGTTCAGATTTTCACACACTCACAGGCAATGTGTTTGGTGTAGAATTAGTTAGGCTTCATATATCTGGTTTTTATACCCTTAAATCCACCCTTGAATATTTTGATTACATTATTATTATAGTAGATTTTGTTCACGTATTCATTTCTGTAAAATCGTTTTAAAAATAAATTCTTTATCAAAAGATATTGGACTAAAAAAAGTGCTAGCCACGGCCGTGATTTGCTGATTACCACACCCCAACACGCAATAGTAAATAAAATCATGTAACTCTATGTGTACCTCAACCATAGTGTTTGTCATTAAACGCCCACAGCCAGTCATTAACGCGCGAACGGCCGAGTGTCATGCATGAACCTGACGTTACTATTCCAACAGGTATTTGAAAAAATGTAAAACCATAAAATATAATTGCAGGAAGTCTGCTTTTATGCCGTTTCCACAGAAACTCAGCTAAGTAATGCTGTGCAGAGACGTGAAAAAAATACCAATGACGCTGTCATACATGTCATGTACGAGAGGCGGTTGATAAGTTCGCAGCCTAAGTACTTAATGAAATAGGTACACAAATTTTATTTTTCTGTTATTAAATATCATCCTTTTTAAATGGCACACACTTTTCTGTGTCTGACCCAGTAAATTTGCGTAATACTGTGCGTCTTTCGTATTTTCTCTAGGATAAAAATATTTCGCGTTACTATAAAATGTTAGCCATAAGCTGGGATGTCGGCTTTTCCACTTTGGATTTCTTTGGTCTAAAAAATCCTTACAGTTCTCCAAGCGTCGCTGCCTGTCAAGCGGTGTGAGCATTCTACCCATGTCGCAAATTTTTTCATCGAGTTCAAAAGAAAATATCATATGTCTTTTACCATTTTTTTGCTAATCGCGCTAGGGTCGTCTTCATATGCCTCCCTTGCCTTGTTGAATTAGATGAGCCTTTTTCTTTATAATTGTTTATGAAGATGAAGATTCGTGAAGGATCGACGACATCTCTTTAAATACATTTTTGGGTGTATTTTCATTTTTAGACAAATTGCAAGACTTCAGTTTCTGTTGGCATGCTATTGTCGCTTGCTCTAATGGTTTAGTGTTTATAATTTAAGAAAATCAAAAATTTCCTCTTATTTATGATAACAATCAGTCAAGCAATAAGTGGTATCAGTATCTAGACGAATTGTCGTTGTTAAGTACCCTAGGCCGCGAACTTATCAGCCGTCCTGGTATTTAGCAACGTCATTATTTTTTTACACATCTCAGCGTCAGCAGCTCAGCACCACTCAGGTCAGTTTATGTGGAAACGTAGTCTAAAAGTTGTGACTTTTTAAAGGTAGAAATGGACCTTTACGCTGACAACATGACTCTTGTACGTTCGTTAGCCAACGGTTACGCCATCAGTCTGGCGTCAGTCTAGTCCATCTGAACTGATACCAGGATGAAGGTCAATTTTCACGTTTCATTTTCATCAGTCCGTGTAGGTCAAACGACCATTGTTCCATCATCGTAGCCAGACTGATAGACTGGAGTGATGGGAGATGGATGGTTTAAATTAAACGTTGCCTCATACAAAGTTTTCGCAAACGACTCACCTTGCGCCAATCCCGCGCCGGCCGGGTTGTTGTCCATAGACAGCGTCTCTACGTTCATGTGGGGCTCCGGGTTCTGCTGGATAAGTTGAAATACTGTTATTGATTGAAAACGTGTGAGATGTTATATACTAATATACAGTGTGGCCAAAACAGTGACGTTCATAATTTTTTTGGATGCTTAACATCTAGGACTATCCAAATATTTATGACAGTCAATATGTTTTTTAAGTTTTCGAGGATTTTTTTAATTTTTTAAAACTTTTGTTAGTCTTAGTTTTAACTACCTCTTAATTTTATCTACGTAAACTTAACTTATAAGGATCATATTGCAATAAAAAAAACGAATAATTGTTTGAAAATTCTAAAAGTTACCGAAAAAAAAAAAACTGGTAAACTACGAAAATCCGGCTAACATACATAGGGTTTTATTTGGATACACCTGGATGTAAGGCTTCCAAAAAAAATTTTTGGTCGTCACTGTTTTATTGCAAAGGAGGTCTTTACTTTTTGCCCAAATCATGTATGGACAACATCACGTCAAGGTAAACACTTCGGTACCTTATGCACTTGTAAGAAGGGCTAGTTTGCAACAATAGTAAGTAACCTGATGAGCTAGCCACACGAAAAATAATTGAATTTCACAAGTCCCACCTTAAAATATCATTTAAACATAATTATGCATGGCAATAATTAACTGGGTGATCACGAGATTTACGTTTTGTTTAACCAATTTTGAAACTTACACCGTTTGCTTTCTTTATTTCGCTAGCTTTTCTATTAAATTTGCGTTATGTAAAGTGTAAAATAGTAGTTTATCAAACTGGTACATAATGAGAGGTATTATACACGAGTGTGAGTTTAAAAAACGAGCGAAGCGAGTTTTTTAAAAGTATCACACGAGTGTATAATACCTAGTTATGTGCAGTTTCATACACTACTTTATCTACTCTCATTGAACACGAACATATCAAATAAAAGATAAAGATTTCCATGCTAAAAAGTCTTGATAACATTTATCGTATAATTTTCTTGACTTTACTGGTAGTAGATTAAGACAGACTGCTGTCGCAGTCTCTAAAATGTCGGGCGGCGTCAAATTTTCTGCACTTTCACTATCAGACATTTTAATAAACACTAATAATTATCTACCGAAACACAAACGTACTATGACGCCAAAATTCCCGTTATCACCGCGCATGCGCCAAAGCGCGCGCAGCCACAGATAAAAAATTAAATAGATGTATCTATGATCTGTATCGTAATGAAAAAAAAAATTATTATAACATTATTTTGTTAGAGAAATAGTGTCATAATTATTTTTTTAATTTCATTTCGATATACTATTTATAAAATACGTCTATATAAACTCGTTTTGAGTTTTGTATTTTGGATTTAACGATATGAGAGTAGATAACATATATTTATCTGACAAGAATTAGATACCTAGAGTCAGGCCCGGTTTCCACCAAAGTGGAGAGGAGAGGAGACGGGAGAAGTTGTGTTTGAATAAACCTATCAGATTTCGTTATTTTCACATCTCTTCTCCTAACTTCCAATAACCTGCCAGCTTTACAGCACATCTCCTCCCGTCTCCTCTTCTCTCCGCTTTGGTGGAAACCGGGCCTCAATATTCATTTTTTACCAACGGCTTCTACTCTATCCTAGACAGCTGTTCCGACCAAATTTTGCTGTAGAAAAAATTGACGCCGGATAGAGCATCTTTCAATGCGTTGCCATAATATTTGCCGTGGTGATGCATTCGTTGTCAATTTAAACTTTAAAACGTGTTCTGAACAGCCTGTCCATCCAGTATCTATACTAATATTATAAGCTGAAGAGTTTGTTTGTTTGTTTGTTTGAACGCGCTAATCTCTGAAACTACTGGCCCGATTTGAAAAAATATTTTTATGTTGGATAGTCCATTTATCGAGGAAGGCTTTAAGCTATATAACATAAAGATACGACTCACAAGACCACAGCAGCAATGAAAAATGTTGCGAAAACGGGAGAAAGATATTCCTTTTGAGAGCTTCCGCTGCGTACGCTGCGGAAACCGCTTAAGTTACACAAAAATCATGTATGACAAGATTGTTCAGCATTAAGAGTTCTATAATAAAGTCCGCGACAGCATATGTCTATCACAGTTTTAACATAACTCCGCACCAAAATAATTCGTGTCACCAAATGTTCGCAGCTTAAGTACAACGTGCGCTTGCGCTAATTATATTATATTATGTATAAAGCTGAAGAGTTTGTTGGTTTGAACGCACTTATATCAGGAACTGCTGAACCGATTTGAAAAAATATTTCTGTGTTAGATAGCTTATTTATTGAGAAAGGCTTTAGGATATAAAAAATCATGCTGCGACGGGAGGGGAGGGAGCAAAATCAAAACGCGCGGACGAAGTCGCGGGGGACCGCTAGTATCTAATATATAAAATTCTCGTGTCACAGTTTTAGTTGCCAAAGTCCTCCGAAACGGCTTGACCGATTTTGATGAAATTTTTTATGCGTATTCAGTAAGTCTGAGAATCGGCCAACATCTATTTTTCATCCCCCTAAATGTTAGGGGTAGTCCACCCCCAATTTTTTTTTTGGACAAAATTTTTAATTTCTATTTTTTTATGATACAACATACAAAAATACATACAACCCACAATTTTCACCCTTCTACGATCAACCCTTATTTTTAATAGCCATTTTAGTAATTTAAGGGCGAAACAAAATTCGCTGGGAACGCTTAACTTTTAAAATAACGGAACTCGACGGGACGGGGTGGGGCGGGACGGGGCTAAGGGCGAAACAAAGTTCGCTGGGTTCGCTAATAATTATATATAACTAGGAAACTTTGTTTCGCCTCCAGCCCCGTTCCGCCCCAGCCCTGTCTCGCTGAATCCCGTAATTTTAAAAAATAAGCATTCCTAGCGAATTTTGTTTCGCCCTTGAGTTACTAAAATGGCTATAAAAAAACAGGGGTTTATGATAAAAAAGTAAAAATTTAGTTTTGTGTGTATTTTTTGATGACACATTATAAAAAAAAGTCCAAAAATTTAAAAAAAAAATAAGGGTGAACAACCCTTATCATCACTTATGGGGTATGAAAAATTGATAGTAGCCGATTCTCAGACTTACTGAATAATCATATAAAATTTGGTAAGAATCGGTAAAGCCATTTCAGAGGAGTACGGGAACGAACATTGTGACATGAGAATTTTATATATAAGACTAGCGTGGTCCCCCGCGACTACGTCCGCGCGTTTTTCGATTTTTTCTCGCCTTTTAAACCTTCCCTAAACCTTTACGAATATTTCAAGACTAAGATAAGATAAATCCGTTCAGTCGTTCTCGAGTTTTAGTGAGACTAACGAACAGCAATTCATTTTTATATATATAGACTAGCGGACCCAGCGAACTTTGTTTCGCCCCCAGCCCCGTTCCGCCCCAGCCCCATCCCGCCGAGATAGTTTTTTAGGCACACTTCAAAACTCTTCTCAAAACACTCAGTACCTTTTAATTTAATATTTGATCCAGCACATGGTCTACAATAACACAATGATAACAAAACTTTTTTTTTAATTTGATCGCAGCGCTAACTGTCGGGACAGAGCAAAATTAAAATTCGAATATTATTAAAAATTTGACACTGCGATGGTAGCGCCGTCCGTCGGATCCAATGTAAAATATTCCAAAATCAACAACTACTAATAAATTAAAAATTAATTAAAAAAACATTGTCCAGCGGAAAAAAATGTGAATCTAAACCATTCCCAGATCCCCTTGAACACACAAAAAATTTCATCAAAATCGGTCCAGTCGTTTGAGAGAAGTTCAGTGACATACACACTCACAGAAGAATTATATATATTACTAGCGGTCCCCCGCGACTTCGTCCGCGCGTTTTGAGTTTGCACCCTCCCCTCCAGTCGCAGCGTCATGTTTTATATCCTAAAGCCTTTCTCGATAAATAAGCTATCCAGCACAGAAATATATTTTTTAATCGGTCCAGCAGTTCCTAAGATAAGCGCGTTCAAACAAACAAACTCTTCAGCTTTATAATATACAAGCGGTCCCCCGCGACTTCGTCCGCGCGTTTTGAGTTTGCTCTCCTCCCGTCGCAGCGTCATGTTTTATATCCTAAAGCCTTCCTCGATAAATAAGCTATCCAACACAGAAATATTTTTTCAAATCGGTCCAGCAGTTCCTGAGATAAGCGCGTTCAAACAAACAAACTCTTCAGCTTTATAATATATTAGCGCAAGCGCACGTTGTACTTAAGCTGCGAACATTATTTTGGTGCGGAGTTATGTTAAAACTGTGATAGCTCCTAAGATATTTATTGAAATCAAATGATATAAAGGGCAACTTGGTTCTAAATGAAATGCTCGTGATGATGAATGTATTTATTTTGATGAGAATAAATTCCTGTGTGTATAATACACCTCTAAAAATAATGCATTATTTTTTTACAAATTTATTAACATAAAAAAGGTTGTAGTAAGTCAACCATAAAAGATAGACTTATGCTGTCGCAGACTTTATTATAGAACTCTTAATGTTGAACAATCCTGTCATACATAATTTTTGTGTAACTTTAGCGGTTTCCGCAGCGTACGCAGCGGAAGCTCTCAAAAGGAATATCTTTCTCCCGTTTTCGCAACATTTTTCATTGCTGCTGTGGTCTTGTGAGTCGTATCTTTATGTTATATAGCTTAAAGCCTTCCTCGATAAATGGACTATCCAACATAAAAATAATTTTTCAAATCGGGCCAGTAGTTTCTGAGATTAGCGCGTTCAAACAAACAAACAAACAAACAAACAAACTCTTCAGCTTTATAATATTAGTATAGAAGATATAAGATAAATGTTTGTTACCTGGTGCGCGTCGGGCGGGCGCTCGTCCGCGTAGTCGCGGCGGCGCTGCGGCACGCTGCTCAGCGTGATCGTCTCGCCGCGCATCACGTCCCCGCGGACCATGTCCACCGACTGGCCCGCGTCCTCGCGGTTCTCCTCGCCGACCATGTTCACCGACGTGGAGCCCGTTGAGCTCTTCCTTCTTCTGGTTTGAAAAATATTTTAACACTCACCGTGTCATATTTTATATTCATAGAGATTAAAGATGCGCCGAATGTTCGGCCGTCATGCCGTTCATGTTCGTATTCGGCCGAATGTTCGGTTGATTTGCCGAATAATTACCGAATATTAAAAGTATTGCTAACCTTTAGAAAAATAATATTTAATTAAACTTTAAGGTTAACTACCTAATTACTAAATAAGTGTGGTTTATTGCGAAAGTTTTGTATGGTTTTTAAAAATGAAACATATACTACTCCTTATTATTTATCGTGAAATAAAAAGATTAACAATCAATTTAACTAATTATTTTATCAAGGAATCTGCTGCTTTTTACAGACTATTCAATTTTTTTTATGAAATTGTAAATTTTAAGATCACTGCTTTGAGTAATCAGAAAACTTTTTTTAGAATAGTTATAATGTAATAACTACTATCTTAAGGAACTAACACAAGTATTCAAATATGTTTTAACAATCAAATAAGTTTTTTTTAAATAAATATCTATTTAGGTATATAGGTATGCTACTGAATGGTGAACTAGGATTTGTCATAACTATTTGTAGTTTTAATTCAATGTAAATCAAATAATTTTTTTTAAAATCAATTATAAACAAATTATATCAACCGTAACAAATACTAACCGCCGCCGGCTCATGCAGAGCGCCGTACCGACATGTACAAACCTGTTTGCCGCGCAGAATTGAACCGAATGATTCGGCCGAATATTCGGTTCGGTAAATTTTAAACCGAATTTTCGGCCTAACATTCGTATTCGGTTCAATCTACATTCGGCGCATCTCTAATAAAGAGGATATAAGAAACCAAAGTGCGCGCGGGACTCGAACCAGCAAGTGTCTAGCCAACCGGGCTACACGATCTACCAATTGAGCTACCGTGCTGTCTGTCCGACCCTGCGAAATTTGTGGTTTCTTAAGGATACGTCATTACGCGTGACGTCTAGCGCCATCTAACCGTCTGTCTATGCAACAGTGGGCATTTATATTTTATTTAGAATAATTTTAACACTCAGTGTCATATTTTAAATTTATAAAGATGAAATAAGGAACCGAAAATTTGCGCACGGGCGGGACTCGAACCAGCAAGTTTCTAGCTAACCGTGTTAAACGCTCTACCAATTTAGCTACCGTGCTGTCTGTCCGACCCTGCGAAATTTGTGGTTTCTCATGGATACGTCATTACGCGGGACGTCTAGCCAAAAAGTTCACAAAAAGTGTGAAAATTTGTGGTTTCTTATTCATCTTCGAATAGAAGAAAGAAGATTTCTTCTATTCGAAGGAGAATTGATTTTATTCAAATCTTAGGGGATGTTTATTCTAGAGTCTAGAAGTAACCGAGAAAGCCCAAGCCGGACGGACTTACCACAAATTAAGAAACAAGGTTTGAACTACTGTATATACTAAAGATTATTTTTCTATGATGAGTGCCAAGACATTTCTTGACATGACACTTTCTTCCATTTTACATATTCTGCATTCCAAGAACGAAAATATTATACAAAGTAAATAAATAAAATTTTGATATTACAGCCAAAATACAATAAAACAAACTTTAAAATATAAATTGCACTTGTAAAAAGCAACTTTGGCTCTGTGACAGACGACGAATCGAACCCCGTGTCTTACACAATCCAGGCGTATGCCTATACCACTTGGCCACCGTCACATTAGCAAGCCTGTTGAATTTTGCAAGCGCTTACTTTAACGCGTAGGGGTTCGATTTTCCTTTGAGGATTCGAAAGTGAAAGTACTCTTCGTCTGGACCAACCGTGGTAGGGGCAAGAAAAAGAAAAACGGCGCGTAACGGAAAAAAGTGACGCGTAACCGAAAAATGTGACGGTAATTTTCAATAAATAAATAAAAGGTTTACTTACGCGCACCTTTTCCTTTTGTTATTGGGCGAGGCGGCAGGCGAGGCGGAGTGACGCTGGGAGTCAGATTCTGCCGTCGACTGGAAGTCGGCCGCGGTGCCCTGGGACCGCGTGAGCGACGTCGTCTCTGGCATCTCTGTGAGGCCCTTAATTTTTAGCAGTTTTGCTGTGTCTAGTACCTGTAATGATAACACCAGTCAACACAATTTTTGTTTGATATGAGAGTACAACATTTCGCGAGCGTAATGCATAAGCTGATAATATTATAGATTGCTATACAATGTTATCGACGCTCGAACAAAGTGAGAGCGCCAATAAATCGAGAGTGAAATGGTGCTTTCTCCCGAGTTAAACATACTATTTTTCATTTCGACTGTGAGGAAAAACATTTTATTTACCTATGTGATTGAAGATAAGATAATGAGGTATTATGTAGTTCAGTGAGTGATGAAATCTCAAGATTTTGCACAAAATGACAGTATATTTACAGCTTCCACGCTATGAAAATAGAGTTCAAATAAAGCAGACTAAATCAAATAATTAAATTTCTTGTACAAAATTTAAATTTAACTGACGCTAGCCTGAGCGTGTTTTGCCGTCGACATGTTAGGGCAGTCAACAAGAGACGTCGCCTATCACGCAACATGTCGTCATTGATATGATGTTAGCGTATCAAGAGAGATGTCGAGCTAAATTCTTGGGTCGTGTATTTACTTCTTGTCAAAATTTGTAGATTGAACTTCACCGATGGCCAGTTTTAGTCAATTCGGATATGGAACGTGAGTTCGTAATAAGCATTTGACAGATAACGCTAACCAGAACTTATTAAGACCAAGTAAAGAGGGCCCTATTTCAAGTTAACTTAACTAAATGGTTAAAAGTAATTTAATTACCATTGCTTGAACAATTTTGGCTGCATGTTTTGAACGGGAACCAATCACTTAATCGAATTTTACTTCACTAAAGTTCGTATTTCCAAACGAATTTGTTACCTACTAATATTATTTTGCATACAGAGCAGCCTCCGCCCGCTGTAACAAGGTGTAGGCACCCCGCGCGAACCAGAGCGGCTGAGGCTGCGTGCCGAAGGCGACCAGCAAGCCGAAGCTGCGTAGGCGAGCGTGGGTGACTGCGCCTTGTTACGCAAGGGCGACGAGGCTGCTATTCCCGCAGCGCCGGAGACGAGGAAATCCTAATGCATGCTGCTTGCTGGCATGCCTGCTTGCTTGCTGCATGCATGCCTGTATGCTTGCATGCATGCATTAATGCATGCCTGCTTGCTTACTTGCATGCATTAATGCATGCATGTATGCCTTCTTACTTGCATGCGTATGCATGCGCATGACTTCTTACTTGCATGCGTATGCAAAAATATATGGGAACCGTTACACATTGAAACAAGTTTTTATGAAAGGTTATATCGATAACTTAATAATTCTATGAAACAAAAGTTTGATATATCGTTATTCTGCTTAACAAAACAGTTGCGAATCATTTTTTTGGTGAATAGTTATTCGATGTTATGAAACGACGATTAATAACTATTCGATTAATCAAGAAAAATAGATATGTATTAACATTTATTGAATAGTTTTCTGTCAAATGAAATTCGAGATCAAAAAATTCTGTATTATAATAGATACCCGATTTTTTGTTCAAAGCACGCAGAATCGTAATTATTCAAACAATGGTAACGACTTTCAACCATTAGTTAACTATAGATCACGAAACCGGCTTTAAGACACATCTGTGGGTCATCTATTTTTCTATCTGAACGTGTCAAATTAACTCACCTGAGGAAGCTGCTCCTCTGTGACGTTGACTTCCCCGTAATACATGAAGTCGACCATGGTCCTGAGATCGGCGAAGGTGACATCCTTCAGAATGACTATGGGGTGGCGCGACGGGTTATCCACGAACAGCGCCTAAAACGAGGAATTTTTAATCTCATGATGATACTAGACAATAATTAGGTATAAATATTGTGTATTGCACACCATTTACAATTAATAATTACAAAAAACATAAATATAACGTAGGAATAATAATAAACCTAGGTATAAATACCCCTTCCCATAAGATTCATAATTTCTTTACCCAAAGGTTGTCTGGAAGAGATGACCGCCTAAATTGTACATTTTCTTAAAATGAATTTGTAAATCAACGTATGTTATGTGCAATAGTTATCTATCTATATATCTAGGAGTGCAATTCACGCGGTCTTATCGCTTGATGAAATTTCTTCCAGACAACCTTAGATAGGGAAAAACATAAAGAATGAGAGAAATGGCCTGGCGATGAAATATTTAAAAAAAAATACAGATTCGGGAAAATTCATATTATTAATTCATATATGTATATGTTACGCTCAAAGATCAAAAACGCTCATTGAGCAAAAAAATAGCTCACAACGCGTTGTGGATTATAGACGAGAGAGGAAAAGAGCAGCGTTTTAGAGTCCCTGACAGAAAGGTGTAGAGAGTTCCATATGGTTTGCTTGTACAGTGAAAGATTGTGCGTACGTATGAGGAGGAGGAAAAAGGAGGCGAAGTGTTTTGGTAAAACAGTTTCATTTTACTTCGATGAAGGCAATGTTTATGATTTTCAAAGATGGCGGCGCAAAAATATACAGTGCGACAAGGATCTTCCGGCCAATAGATGACTTTGACAGGGGGGCGCTAGCAGTCAATCAGGATAGCCAATGCAAAAATCTACCTTAATTTAAGGAATTTAGGAAGCTGTTTAGCCAATTTATTTTTAATGTTAGGTAAGGGTACTAATAGCATATAATATTAAAGCAGTTTAAGCATATGGTTGTATCATGTATGTTCCTATAATTTTAAACGCAAAACATTTGTATAAACAAAAAAAGCCATTGAGAATAATAAATTCATTTTAAGAATTGATCTACGGTATTTAAAAAGAATAATTTTTGAAGTTTACACGGAATATGTACGAAATTAAAACATTAGGGAAAATCGCCAGTTAGATTGGGGAGATTTGGCTACACTACACCTGGCAATGGCATTTTTTAAGATGACAGAGTTAGTTCTGATTTTCGCCGTTGGCAAAAGATCAATGATATTGTATTAAGAACTAGATCACCGGTGAGAGGCTAAAAGATGGCTCAGCTAAACAACACCTCACTTCAAATTGGGGTCATAATTTTGACGTAGTCTGTTTTTGATGGCGTCAGTGTCTTACTGCCTCAGTGCGCCTTTAAAACTGCAAAAACACCTAATTAAATAAAATAAAACAGTCAGAATATCATATTTTCGTTAAGTAAATTGTATTTAATGATGCCTATCATTCATGATTGAAGTATTTTCAATAAAATTAGTGAGTTTTGTTTCTTAGCCAACCCACGGACTAACATGGTCGATATTCTAAGACAGTTCTATACATGGAGTAGTTTGGTACTATATTCTTTAATAATAATTTAACGACCGTCACAGTGTGGTGGTTTACGTTCCGGACTACTAAGATAAGCAGTCGCGGGTTCGAATCCCGCCCGCACGCCCCTAACAAATATGTCTATGGAAATGTATGTTAATATGTCTGTTATATAACTAAAAATCACACCTTTATTTTTTTTAAAAGTAACAGCGTAGACGCTCACGGATCAAAAGGTCACCGGCACTCGCGTTAACAAAAGTATAACAAAAGACTGTTATAAACACATCTGTGAAAGATGATGCTCACGATTGTAGAAAAAATATGTAGGCTCACTATTAGCGTGTTATTTGAAGGAATCATCCTGTTTACATGATGCCAGATGGCTATGGTGTATTAAAAAATATTTCTTTAATATTAAAATAAGGACTGTAAATATTATTAATTAATTTAATTTTTTTGTTGATAATATGCTACCGAGCTTGTGAACTCAATTTTAAAATTAGGCCAACAAGCGTTTTGCAATGTACCTACATACTTTAAAAAATATATTCACAAAGCTACCCTATTAGGACTCTGTTCGAAATCTGATGTCTGATGTGATAGATTTCAATCCATTGACATCCATTAATCAGGCGGTGCCATATTTGTGTACTCTTTTAGTTCGCGAGGCGTCATCTACTTCTAAATACAATATCATTGCAAAAGATCCATATCGCACTGTAATGATTGCTAAAGAAAAGCGGATTGACGATGACAATGTTGAAATGTGTGAATATTGTAGTTTAATTTCGCACCGAAGCAATAATTTGAAACTTTATAAAACCGATATATTCTATTTAGACAAACGATATGCCCAGGTATAACTAAGCAAGTCAATAGAAAAAGATTTGAACGATAAACCAGAAAATGGCCTGATAGATATGACATGCCAGTGATTCCACGGCGCAGCTTAATGCGCTGGCTTTATCCAGATGAAGCAAATCCAACCCGATGCCAATTACCCGATACATCATACACTCTCGCGCAGTTTGCTAATCTCATCTAGGAGGATACATATGGGATATTTTTCTACATCAATTATCAAGCTAGACCCTCACCTGGAAGTACGTGCTGCACGCTGAGAGTACCACCTTGTGGGCCAGCAGGTGTTTGCCCTCAGCGGCCAGGGTGACGTCGACCAGAGTCTGAGTGTTCAGCAGCGTCGTGAACATGGATATAAAGTTCGGCTGGTGGTTGTTCCACCGCAAACTGTATTGTTGAGACATCCCGGCGATCTGTGGAAGGGGCGAATTTAAGGTTATACTTAGTACTATGCTTACTTAACTGAGTTACGAGTTAAGTTAACTCTATGATATTCTTGTGGTTTTTTTTCATTCGTTTCCTATTTTTTACCGACTTCAAAAAAAGGATATTAAGTTTTTCCACGGATTTCTCGTAAACGAGAAGTAATAGCGAGATTAATCTTTTTAGTTCAATTAGGTATATTTCAACTTAGGGTACAGTGTAGGTAAGTTTCATCAATATCGGTTTAGTAGTTTTTGAGATATGGGTGATAAATAAGTAATAATTTAGAAGGCGGTTTATTTTTATTCATATTTTTTCCTGATGAAAAAATCAAATGATTAGCATACAATTCGATAGACTAATAACTTTGTTTTATAGTTTTTATCACTATACAAAATTATTTTATCTTCATACATAAAAAGCCGTGTTGGTTACACCACTTACAACTCGAGGACGGGTGGACCGAATTTGACTTTGTCGGATTTGTCATGGCCCGTACTAGAATCATATACTTTAGACCCTTTACACACTGCCACTTAGCAGCGATGCAGTCGCAAAATGTCAACCTTTACTCACTGCACTACTTTTAACATCGACACAGTCGCGATGCTATCGCGCGTTAGCATCGATGCAGTCGCGCTGCAGAAACTGGACTATTTCAAATACTGTTCTGTATTTTGGCGACTGCGTCGATACCAACCTACATCGATGCTAAATAAAATCTGTTCATTGCGTGAGTCGCGATGCTGAAGCGCATTTAAAACGCGCGACTGCATCGGTGCTAAAAGTTGCAGTGTCGTGGGGGTCTTAGTTCTTTTAAAATAAAAAAGAATGGTAATGTTATCCAAGAACTTTTTATGTATCGCTTCATATTCAAGTTTTTTATGGGTTTCAGCCTGGAATCAAAATGAGAATGGTATTTGCAATGTCTTCATGTTAACATAATGCATGATCTCAACAAAGGACAAGGAATCACAACACTTAGCATACATTTGCAAGTGATCTTATTTTCGATAGCCTCACAAAGAAAAGACACTATTGTCCAAATGTAGGTAATGTAGTACTTCATTTACAACCTGAACGTGCTGTGGTGGCTAAGCATACTGGGTTTCAAGGCGACGCCATCTCTGAGATCCCGGTTTCGATTCCCAGCCGTGTCGATTGAGTTATCATAATTTAATAATGTATTTTTTTTATTCAGGCGCGGCTTCCCGCAGGCTTTACCTGCGTCATTTTCGGATTGCACTTAATATAATTGTAAATTATTTATGAACTATAATATTATAATAAAGTTTAACCAAAACCCATTCAGTACTTTCATTATGAAGGAGTAACAAAACTACATATGTCCTCACAAATTGTCACATCTGGCCATGTATTAGCCAAATTTGCAGAATAGTAAAGGCTAGACAGTAGCCAGGTGTTAAATTTTATCATTTCAAGCAACTTTAATCTACAACAACTATTCATAACTTACTACATATATAATAATAGTAGGATGTATACTGACCTTTCCTTATTTAGGCAGTAATTAGAGATTGAAGAGATTTTTACTGTAAAAGAAAAATAAATAAGTTATTATAATAATCAAATCAAAGGTATTAAATATATTGAGGTATAAATCAGAACGGCCTAAATTTAAAAATACATGGTACACTGAGCTTGTGTAAGTAAACTTGTGTAATAAAAAAAACAGGATACAATGACAAACAATGATATCTGGAAGACTTCTTTTTGCCACACAGAAATACAACAATACACAGATTCTAATCTGTTTGAAATACACACATAAAAAAAGTGAGATCACTTTGAAAAATCTAAATCTTTTTGCTATTGTAGATTATATTTTGTTTTTTCTTTGTAGATTCTTATTCAATAATTAAGAATAAGTATTCATTCATCCTCTTGCCCTTTTCTTAGTTTATCTGGTTTTGGCGCAGCACGTTATTTTTTTCCACACAATTCTATCACATCATCCACTCCTTTCACACTCATATCATGCTTCACACAGTCCATCCCTTTCGAGGTCGGCCTCTTTCCTTCTAGCCATCCACATTCATATTCATCACTCTTTTAGCACCATGACTTTCTTCTCTCTTTATTGCATGACCGTACAACGACAGCCAATTTGCGACCATCTTCTTGGTTACCGGTGCCACTTTCAGACTTCCTCATATGTACTAATTTATAACCTTATCCATTCTGGAAAATGCTTTATTGATAAGACTGGCAGGCCAGACTTACCTGACCCAATAGAGCATGTATGGGATGCTCTTAGGATCTCTGCATTTGTTTGAGCCAGGGAAGGTTTTTTTTTAAAATTTATTGTTATTAAGTTCGATTAAATTAAAACACAAACAAATTGTTTATCTTTCCAACAAATTCCTGTCACAATTAATTATGATTAATAACTAGTCAATTTTGTTACACAAAAAAAAAATACAGAACCAATATTTTTTCTAAAGAAATAGATAGATAGATAGAAATTAAATCTGTTATTACTTGTGATCTCAATTATTTTTTGATGTGTGTACCTGAATGGTAAAAACTTCTATAATGCAAGAATATATTTCTTTTTGAACAGTTAAATATGAACATATCCATCATTCATTGTTTGGAATACATTAGTTGCAATAGTAAGCATTTCGCATTGGCAAAGCTTAATCAAATAAACTATTAACTACTATTTATTGAACTAGATTCACAGTTTTTTCATAAAATTGATTTCACATAATGTATAATGAATTAGACATGTTGCATACATGCTAATTTGTAGTTTTATTGTTTAACCTTTTCATAAGAACCTAGTTTAGACCTTACTACAGATTTTTAGTAAGTATAAGTACAGAGAAGAATATGAAAAGTATTTGAGGAATAAATATGTCATGATGAACAATGCACTGTCTATATTGTTATTTCTATCTATGTATTAACATTTCACCATCCTTTTTATAGAAAAAAGTAGGGGAATATAATCTATTAGGTACATGGACCTCAGTCAAGTGTCATTATTATTATTATTATGAGCCAATAATGTCCAACTGCAGGGCTGTCAAGCTCCCTACTACTGTTTATAGGTTACACAATTATTCATTTTCCTTTTACGCTTCAGATATCTATCATAGGTTTGATTTCTAATAGACTAATAGATATGCCAAGGATTGTGTAACCTGAGTCAACAAAATCTATCTCAACCCAATAAATGCAACTGTTGTTTGGGTCTAGGAAACAGGGTATCATTCTCATCAATTCGCCAAGCATTCAAGGTTTAAAATACATTGCAAATGCATAAAACTATGTGCTGTAGACATTAGACAAGACAATGTGCTAAGTTCCAATAATCAAAACAAAACCTTTCCAGGTGATCACATGATCCCATCAGTGGGATGCCTTAACACAACATTCGGTCAACAAACACCATAACCATACCTTCGCCATTTCAACCTTAAAAACAAATGTATACTATGAGGATAGTCCGCAGAAGTTAGAATTCTCATGAAAGTAAATATTTTCAGATATTTTTATACAACCACTACACCAATTGGTAACTGTTAAGTACTTCAGAACATAGTCGCCAAGCGTCAAAATCCTCGCTTGAGCACTAATATGATGCAGCTGCACAAATAAATTAGAAAAAATAATTCTCACTCCGACGGGCCACCCCGGTCCGTGTCATCAATCAATATTATGAGACAGTGATAATCCCCAGGGAAAAAAAATGTAGAAACATACTCACCATACTGCACTCTTTTTTGGTTTTATTTGTTTTACCAATTATCACGTTACAATCCACTTTATTTTACAAAAAATTAATGATAAATTCAACCCACGCTAACAATAGTCACCAAAAACCCACGCCGATCAATGTTGCCATGTTAAAAATAATATATGATTTATGTCTTCTTCGTCTAAAATATTTAAAAAAATAAGAAACTACAAGGTGACGGAAGAAAGTAAAAACCGATTTTTGGATTTTTAGGAAAAATCTTAATCACTCTTGACTTGCGTTGTGATTTTAATGATTGTGAGTGACTTACTTTGACGCTACCTCATCGGTATCAATAGAGTCTATGCGGTAAGATATAACAGGCGTTGAGCGTTGACACGTTAAGGGTTCCGTACACAAAGAGTAAAAATGGGACCCTAGTACAGTACAATGATATCTTTTGTGCCATTACTAATACTTCGCTTTCGATCCGTCCGCTTGTGTACGTCCGTTTGTCAGCCTGTCACCAACCAGGCTGAATCTCAACGACCGCGATAGCTAGACAGTTGAAGTTATGACAATTTTTGTTTTGTCGATCTGTTGCCAATTACCAACGAATACTACATTTAAAATAAAATAAATGTTTGAGGGGGCTGATATTCAACAAACGTGTTTTTTTTCTCGATATCAATAATGGCAACAGGTAGGCACTTGAAATATTCACGAAGTACTCAGTTATAGTGACACTGATTAGTGCGATAATTTCTTAGTTATCGTCAAATTTTATTTAAGTATGTACAAGGTGTTTAGCGGAACGATGTACATATTTCAGGGGCCATTAGAGGGCACGTATGCTATTATTTAAAATCCCGTATGTTATGGGGATAAATGAGTTATTTAAGGTTATCGTCATTTGTGAAAAAGAATGCACTTATCGCCATAAATATCGACACAAATAAATAAATAAAATATCATCACTGCTCCTCCGCCAAAACCATGCATAGGCACAGTAAAAACCTAAATATTACAATTAGAAAATGTTCATACAGAGTAATAAAAATGAAATAATAAAAGCATTTAAATAAAGTGAATATTTAACCTATTAAGAAAATATTATAATCATATACTAAAGTGTAAATTATATCGTATAAAATATATTTTTGCTCATTTACAGAAAATAAAACATTTCAAAATGTATTTACCTACTATTGTTTACTTTGTCAATGGTACGGAACCATTAGTGCGCGAGTTCGCCTCGTATTTAGCATTTTTTAACACATTTTGACATGATTTATGAGGAGTGGATCACAAGAAAACAAATCGACAATATCAACATAAAATAGACATGCCGTGTTTGTCATTTTAAGTAGTAAAATTCAAAAGTTAAACATTTTGAAAACAAAATATCATGATTTCTTTCGAGCTGAGTCTGGCAAGCAAAAGCTGAACACAGTCATTCCTGTCAATCTGCTTCGAGAACCGCGAGAAATGCGCGCAGCTGTCATAAGACAAACGCGCGCGTGGCCTCGACTCTGTCTGGTACCAAGCGCCCGCCATCGGGCGGGCCGCGCAATTTACAAAAATATAAATATCTCGCGGTAGGAATGAGCTATCGTCATTTTGTAAACGGGGATTTGTTGTTTATTGTATTAGCTATCACACAGTTTTAAATATTACGTTACTGAAATATTTTTATTAATACTGAGGCGATAAAGAAGGTAGCGCGGGAAAAAACACGAATCATCGTATTTATAATAAATGTTTACGTTATACATTTTCAATTATACTTTCAAATACCTCGAAACAAAGCTGAAACATAATATTTTTCATATAAAAAAGATAACTTATCACCATAGAACAAATTTTATAAATACAGGATAAATAAAAATTGTAATGACTACATTTTAGTACATGGGGTCTATTCACAAGACCCACCTTCTAAAAACTAGTCGGAACACCCAACTTTTTGGTATCTATGGATTGCTCATTTTACCGTCTAAATGTTAAAGACTTCCCAGTATTCAATTGTCCGCACCACATAACTAAATCATCGATTTAAAATCGACTACTCAACCGATCCCCATATGGGGAGAGTAATACGTGACGCTAACAGTACTGAGAACCCGATATGGGGACAGTAAGACGCTACGACATCTGCGAATGTGAAAATGAACCCCATATGGGGAGAGTAAGGGCGAGAGGGTAAAGAGGAACATTCATTGAAATGTCATCATAATGACATTTTTGTCTATTAAGCAAGCCGTTGTCCGTTTTACGCCAAAAATGTCAAAAAAGAACTAGACATGTCGCAGGCAAACCCATAATTTCGGCGTTTACATAATACACAATATGTTGTAGGTCCAACGCGTAACTAAATAATGAAAAAATTTAAACGTGTATTCATTTGAACTTTAATTCTTTTGTTTGTACAAACCCAAAGAATTATGCGCAAAAGAGTAATGATGTACTTAAATATTATGTGCAATTTTTCACCTCCTTGCCTTGTTTGCCGTTACAAACATGGTAGTTATTTATAAATCAATTTTAAATAATTACTTATTTTTTATAACGAGTAGAGTTTGAAATAATTATAGTACGTAATTCCAAGTTTTCATTTGTTACCGAGATTGTTTTAAAATCAATAATGGTAGTACTAACTTAACCAGCAGCAATGACGTTTTCAAAGTGACTGACTATAACATTTAATAATAATTTAACAATGACAATGTTATTAAGATTATATTCACACTAAATATGTTGTGTAATTGTATTTTATTATGAAATGTTAAGGCAATGTCATATGCCGGCGGAATGCCAGCTTGACGTTTATGTCTAAAGTTTTTTTTCAATACGAAAAGGGGTCCACAAATTCACTTGTGAAAACTGAACACTGAACTGAACCCAGTTAAATTTTCCAACACAAACATTACAAGTTGAACGTTTAAGGTGTGAGCACATTATGTCGGGCCGCAGCGGGGCGGAGCGGGGCGCATCGCATCGCAAAATGTTACCCTAGCACATTAGTGACGGGCCGGGGCGCAGCGCACTGACGGATTTTGAGAACAGTATACTGCCAGAATTTGCATAGAACTGTACGTTATGGATAGCTCTGACGAAGAACTTTCTTTTTTTTTGTCTGTTGTTAGAAGAAGAAGCTAATGAACAGCACAGACTAAAAGTTCGCCAAAAGAGAAAACGTTAAATATGGATACATCCATGATGAACCCTTAAGGTTCGCGCACATTATGTCGGGCCGCAGCGGGGCGGGTCGCAGCGCAAAAATCCGCTCAAATCGCTCGCATACATTTTATATGAACTATCGCAAACTATGCCGGGCCGCAGCGCATCGCATTATTGCAAGGCGGATTTGCGTCCGTGCGATGTGGCCCGCCCCGCCCCGTCAACAACATTGGATGTATCCATATTTAACGTTTTCTCTTTTGGCGAACTTTTTGTCTGTGCTGTTCATTAGCTTCTTCTTCTAACAACAGACAAAAAAAAGAAAGTTCTTCGTCAGAGCTATCCATAACGTACAGTTCTATGCAAATTCTGGCAGTACACTGTCCTCAAAATCCGTCAGTGCGCTGCGCCCCGGCCCGTCACTAATGTGCTAGGGTAACATTTTGCGATGCGATGCGCCCCGCTCCGCCCCGCTGCGGCCCGACATAATGTGCTCACACCTTTAGAAGCATCACTAAAATAATTCCAATTATGAAAATTTTCACTCAAAAATATCATGAATTTAGACTTAATATTTCTGTCTTGTCTGTCTACATCTAAATTAAAATGTTTAATATAACAGGGGGTGAGTATTGTATTAATGATTCAAAATGACAAAACTATTTTTATGCAGTCGGTCTTTACAGTGTTGCCAGCCTGAATTATTTTGTTGTCTGTTACACGCAAGCAGGGAACAACCTATTTGGATAGTAGGACAAAGAAAAACTGTGTATCTTTCGGTTAACGGAACGTAGCGTTATGTCAAATAAACTGACGTCATTCTACATTCATATTCACTTCATACCACGGGTTGGAAACGGCCATAGAGATGAAATAGAGTTAGTGGGCAGCGCATTATAATCTATGCAAAAATCAGGAGCCACTATTTCGCACAGACTATATAGCGATACGACATCTGGTGATAAAAATCAGTACTAAAAAAAGTATTTTCAATGAGGGTTCCCACTTTAGGTATAATCTCCCTGAATATTAGGGTAATTATAACGGTGGAAGGGGAATTTAGTAGAGAAAATATTTAAGGAATAATATGAATTTTGTAAATACAAATGTAAAAAACAACAATTTTAAGATAATTATAGTAACTTTTGACATACTAAACTCAACTGACGGTATCATCATTAAACTGCTTGCAAATGCTGGTGTATTACATCAAAAACAAGCTTTGACTATTTCATGACTATTTTATTTTATTATTTTATGACCCTTAATGCACTATTTAGAAGACAATACATACAATTTCATGATCTTTTTTGACTTTGGTTACTCTGGAGCGGTATATTTTTGACTAATGCTTAGGGAAAAACATATTTAGTTGTTGGCAGCCCTATCTGACATTGAGTTTTCGAATTCGGCCGTTTATTTATTTGCATTTTCTATTAAGTTCTTGCAAATTGTTTTAATTGTTAATAACCAAATCTCTTTTGTTTGATATTTATATGCCGAGATTCTGCGTGATTCCGGAGTGCCCATCCAACAAGAGGAAGTCTATCAGGACGTTTCGGTTGCCTCGTACTGATCGATTGCGAGCAATTTGGATGGAATATCTTATTCCTATTGTTCCCGAACTAGCATCACTCACTAAAGATCGGCTTATTCAGTGCAAGGTTTGTACTAAAGTTTACATTTATAATACGTTTACCTAGAAATTGATACACTTGCCTCTAAAGCGAAGAAAGATCCTGTGTAGTCATAGAAAAAATGACCTTATTCATTTTTTCTATGTGTGTAGTACACACCTAGTAAATTATACTAAGAAAGCTTTTTTCAATAATCCTGATGAACAGAAGATCATCTTGTTATTCTCTATTCACTATTCTACAGTCATAGCACTCACACCCTGTGTATGTTTATTTTATAGGTTTGCCAACTTCATTTTGAAGAAAAATATATACAGAACAACAGAAGGCTATTGATTTGTGGTCCAACATTGTTTACACCAGCAGAAATTCTTTCGAGGCAGCCAACCTAACCATTTCCTTCACTATGTGAGTAGTTCAAGAACTTTTTATATCCTGTTCAGTGAAATAGTATGAAAAAGGTATCAATACAAATAATGTAAGCTAACTTATCTACACATACTAAAGAAGCTACAGAGGTGTAATGTGCTGCCATAAATTTATTCATCAAATTACTTTTCATATTATTATTGTGTGAAACATTCCATACTTGCCCGCTTGATCTGAAATAATCATATGAAAATAGAAAGTTCTAAAGATTAAACAAATGAAATGAATCTTTGCAGATGTGAGAAATGATCATTCATATACATCGCCTTGTTATACAAGAAATTCTGGCCCTGACGGTATATATTTTTCTTAATTTTCATGAATAATTTTACTACTCTTGGTCATTTTTGATTTTCTGGTGTTGAATTATCCAATGTCTTGCAGATGTGATTAGGAAGGTGATCACAATCACCCGTGACCACAACTATTGTTTGGGTAATAATTGTAGAATTTGTTCGTTCAATTCTAAACATCTAGTTGTATTTTATACAGGTTGGTTTTGTATGCTAGTTGTAGGAAGAAAATTTTCAATAGACACAAGAATTTCCAAAAAAAATTAGTCTTAGTATTAGTAGTATATAATCTAACATATTTAGGTCAAAGCAGACAAGGTGAGGTTTAATATATTTGTGTTGGTAAGCAATAGATTGTAGCATTAATTTCAAACAAATACAAAGTCAATGAATTGAAAACAAAACAAATATTATCATCAATCGTAACGGATATTAAATCCCTCAAGCGTATGTGAACGAGACACAATGCAAATACTATTGTTATGCGGTTGCCTGCAACCGCTCGGGTGTTGAAGCATTAAAGGATGTGTGATTATTAATTATCAACAAAGATTACCGGTGCCTTACATAAATGCTAATGCTTCGTAGAATTGGTTTGTGTAGAAGTCTAGGGTTTGTTTACAAACTGCTCTGGTAAAGCAATGATATTAATAAAAAAGCTATAGCAAAAAAAGTTTTTCTGCTAATACTTTAATATACTATACTTTAAACGAGCAATTCTTGTATATATATATATATTTTCGTATCTCGGAAACGGCTCCAGCGATTTTCGTGAAATTTTTAATACTGGGGTTTTTACGGCAAAAAATCGATCGGTTTTATTTTCAGGAAATGATGATAATCACCTTGTTTTCAGTCACTGAACAACCGCTACAAAATCATTTGAATGTGAAGCTAAATTTCGCTTTCACTCTTAATGTTTCGATAGCTCAGTTGAAAGACGCGCGCTTCAAAATCTCGGATGCTTGGGTTCAAATCTCAATGGATACAATCTTTTTACTTTTTTTCAATAAAATACCGAGCAAAGCTCGCCCACCCAGATATTTTATTATAAAGCTGAAGAGTTTACACACCCACCTTTATTTATTTTTTCAGGTGAATTCTTGGGACAACAGGAAAATATTGTGCTCAGTTGTCTTTGATGAAGTTGCTCAAACTCCTGGACTTACTTTTGTGGAGGCAGAAGACCGAATAGATGGCTTCGTGATCTTTGGCACAGCGGAAAAAAAACTATGCGATCACGCTCTTTTTTTCATGGTACGTTTTACACAATATTTATAAAGGCATGTAATTATATTTTAATATTAATATACCTCATATAGTTAAGGTAAGGCCTTTGCCCAGCAGTGGGACGTTACAGGCTCACTTAACTTGACTGATTACTTTTAAACCGAAGCTGCGAAGACGAGAGTAAAAAGAACTTCACTTTTGATGTCATATTTTCATCTTTTTCAATCCATAGGTCCGTGGGATAGTCGCATCCTGGCGACAATCATTTGCTTACTATTTGTGTGAAGGTGCTACCCCTGCTGCGAAACTCAAGAATATATTAAAGGTAATTGTTATAAAAGTATCACTCGTCCCTAATTTATATTCCACCTTCTCTTATTAACAATTCTCTGAATAATCTAGCGGTCCCCCGCGGCGTTGCTCGCGTACATTTCGGATATCCCGTCAAATGTTTCAATGCAAAAACTAAACCTCTTATTATGGTTAGTACGGTCGAGGTCTCTGCCGCCTAACCACTTGCTCGACAAAAATCGCATGCACACACTACACATAAACGGGCTTCACTTCAAGCAAAAGAAGACGCCTGGTGAAAGCAATTTTGGTTCTTGAGGTGGTTAGGCGGCGGTGACCTCGACAGTACCTCCTCGCAGAGTCCAGTACAGTGACCATGGTGTCTATCTACGTCTCATGCTGTTTAATACTTCAGAGCCTTTCCTAAGAAATAATCTATCTTTCACATTATTACAAATCAGTTCAGTTTCCTCGTTTTATAATATTAGTAGCGGTCCCCCGCGACTTCGTCCGCGCGTTTGAAGTTTGCTCCCTCCCCTCCCGTCGCAGCGTGATGTTTTATATCCTAAAGCCTTTCACACTAAAAAAGCTATCTAACACAGAAATATTTTTTCAAATCGGTCCAGCAGTCCCTGAGATAAGCGCGTTCAACTTCAAACAAACAAACTCTTTAGCTTTATAATATAATTAGCGCAAGCGCACGTTGTACTTAAGCTGCGAACATTATTTTGGTGCAGAGTTATGTTAAAACCGTGTTAGCTCCTGAGATATTTATTGGAATAAAATGATATAAAGGGCAACTTTGTTCTCAATGAAATGCTCGTGATGATGAATGTATTTAATTTGATAAGAATAAATACCTGTGTGTATAATACACCTCTAAAAATGATGCATTATTTTTTTACAAATTTATTAACATAAAAAAGGTTGTAGTAAGTCAACCATAAAAGATAGACTTATGCTGTCGCGGACTTTATTATAGAACTCTTAATGCTGAACAATTCTGTCATACATGATTTTTGTGTAACTTTAGCGGTTTCCACAGCGTACGCAGCGGAAGCTCTCAAAAGGAATTTCTTTCTCCCGTTTTCGCAACATTTTTCATTGCTGCTGTGGTCTTGTGAGTCGTATCTTTATGTTATATAGCTTAAAGCCTTCCTTGATAAATGGACTATCCAACATAAAAATATTTTTTCAAATCGGGCCAGTAGTTTTTGAGATTAGCGCGTTCAAACAAACAAACAAACTCTTCAGCTTTATAATATTAGTATAGATAGTAGGCGAATAAATAATAGCTACTTAGTAGGTACCTAAATGGTAATTTATATATTTACCTAAATGGTAAATAACTCAGTGAGGACTAAATCCAACTAGAGTTTTAATATTTCATGCATGTATCTAACGTCGCGACGTTGCTGCTCTTATTTAAATCTCAAAAATACTGTTCAGATACCAGCTCTTTTTAAGGTACCTGAATATTGCGGTATCCATATTTTTTTGAGACACGCTTTTCTGATACCCATATTACGCGGTATCGTAATTTCAGGTATCCTAAAAATACCGGTTATCGGTCCCTGGTTCAAACAAACAAACTCTTCAGCTTTCTTATATTAGTATAGATATTCTCTATTTTAAAGGAAGGTCAATTATTATGCTAGGTTGTGATAGTTGTGTTATTTTTGTTTTAAATTACAGGATGTATTACAAGCAGTCACTGAAATTGGCCTAAGACCCAAAGTCCTTGTATGTGACCAGGGCACCACTTTTCGGTCCTGTTTCAAGCAATTGTTGGAAGATGCAAGTAGATGTAAAGAGTAGCAAAGGTTGTCAGGTAAGAAACTAAAACAATTTAAATTGTAACTTTTTTTTTTGTCAACCAGGTCCTTATCAATGGACTAGTGCTCAACATTGTATATGACCCTCCACATCTTATAAAAGGAATCCGGAACAATTTCCTCGTGAAGGATATCCTATTCCATGGAAAGTTGGCCAAATGGAGTGACATAATAACAGTTTACAAAGCTGACTGTGAGGTAAATACTTTGAGAAAATTTAAGAATTTGCAAAATGTAGGGTATTTCTCTCGAGGTAGCATAAACAATTCTACCATTTAATTTTTTTGAAAGGTTCAATTCTCTCTTAAGCGGTCGTTTAAATATTATTTCAGGTCGGAGATATACGTATGCTGAACAAGTTGACCGATGAGCATGTGATACCTGAGAAGATAAAGAAGATGAAGGTCAAAAACTGCACACAAGCACTGAGTGAGAAAACTGCTGCTATGTTGCAGTACAGTTCCAAATTTGGTAATCGTTTTTAATTATTTGGGTTTATTGTACACCCGAAATCAGTGCAACCAGTGTGATCCTGCGATCTTTATAAGGTTTTCTGCCAATCTTGTTTGTGGATTTCCGCTGTGCCATTCCAAATACTTAGTTTCTATTCGAAGTTTGCTTCCAAAGTTGAAGATTGTTGTTCAATAGTATACTTTGCATGGTGGTGCCAAATTTTTAAAGCTGAATGAAGGTCGCAAGGTTAAAATTATTTTAGCAATCAAGCATACTTGGTTGCTTATTGTTCTTTTGAAAGAAAGAAAGAAAAGTAATTTATTTGGTTCACTACAAAACACAAAAAATATAAACATAAAAATAAAAACATATTATAAATAGTGAATCCAAATTGGTTTCCACTCAGCTTTATTGCCATGGCAAGCCATGGCGCTGGTTTTCAGTGGAGACCATTGAGGTTGAGATGTCACCACCAGACCATATTAAAATTAAAATAAAGAAAAACTTAAACAATCACAAAAAATCCAATGTTGTACGTACATACGAGGTATTATTAATTATTAATTAAATAACAAATCAGACGTGCCACGAGCATGAATGGGTGCGTGCGTGCGTGCGTGTTTAACTTTTGACCTTTTGGCTCTCGATTAGAAAATCTCCGATACGGTGTTTAAAGGAAACTAAACAATTAATTCAATATACTTTTCAATATACATTTTTATTAAAAATTACTAAACAAAGCATTTGGTACATAAAAATATTGATATTGGTGCGCCCAAGAAATTACTGTCCACATTAAAAAAAAAAACAATAACTATTAAGGTTTTTAAGTTAGGTTATCTTTACCAAGTATATATTATTGTTAGATCCTGTGGTATCCCAGTGCAAGGCAAAGTTGTTAGTAATATGCCAAAACATTTTTTTTAATAATACACTAGTAGTTAAGATAATAATATGCATATTCGTTAAAGTAAAAAAAATATTAACAGGCCATCACGTGGACGGCACACCAGTGAGCAGCACCATGAAGACCACGTCCGCGGTGGTGCTGTTCTTCGACCGGCTTTTCGACAGCGTCAATGGCGCGCGCGGCGCCCGCCAGGGAAGATGCGAGGACCGGTAAAAGAGGTTGAGGGCGTATCACGCCATATCGAATTTTGGCAAGAAGCCATTCGAATTCTTTCTTACCATTTGTATTTTGTGCAGCCTGGTACGGACCAAAGAATGTATGTTCCGAGTTTGAATAGCTGGATCATCACCCTTAAGAGTTTCATTTCAATTTGGTCGGAATTGAGAACTGAAGGTGTGCTACTATTTTACACCCGTTCTATTAATCAGGATCCGCTCGAAAACTTCTTTGGCCGTATTAGAGCTTTAAATTATAGGAACAATAATCCAATCCCCTACACGTTTCAATGTAGTTTCAAATCACTTTTATTAACAGACATGTTGGGCCTTCAGTCACGTAATAGTAATTGCGAAGTCGATGTAGGTGAGATGTTGATTTATCACATTTTTTTCAGTGACGAGAATACTAATGAACCTGTTGCAGGTCCCTCCTCGAGTGTTTTCCCTGCGTCTGGGCTTGGCGAAGCAGAGGAAGAAATTCCGCTGCTTCAGCAAGCCCGGATGGAATGGCTGAACGTTCATTCGTCAGCTTTTACAGCCGGATACGTAGCCAGAAAACTTAAAAAAGCTATTCAGTGCCCAAACTGCAATAAAACAATAGTCACTAGAGACATTTTACCGATTCATTCTTTTATTGAACTTAGGGAGCGTAGCTTACTAAAAGGCAAAAACCTTTGCTACCCTTCTTCAAAATTTGTTGAAATCTTTCGCGAATTCATAAATTAATCAATAAACATTTAAACGAATTTGGTCATATGCCAAACATAGCTTACAACTTTCGCCAAAGTTTTCTAAATTATGTAGACACAAATTTTATGGGTTGCTCAGATCATCATTCTATATTAGTAGATCAGTTTGTAAAAATCGTTTGTCGGGTTCAAATACACAATTGGTGTAATGGTATAAATAAAATCGTTCGCGGTTCATTTTCAGAGAAACTTTCAATCCGTTTAAACAAACCAATGCAACGTATGGCCCTGAATAAATTTAAGTCTTCTAGACTACGTAAGAAAGTCAATAAATAATGATTACCAGTTGGTTTTTGTAAATATTAATTAAGTGTACATATTTTGTTTCAGGTTCGGAGGGGATCATGAGAGCCGCAGCCGTCTAAGCGCACAAGATCGAAACGTGGCTACACAGCCACCAATTCGAACCTCCACGCTTAGTTGATAGGATGGGAGAAGGTCATGGTGTAAATTTTACTTTAATTCTGTTTATTTTGTTACAGGTTCTGATGAAAGCAGTCATTCTTTTCTAATTGGACCTAGCAGTGTTCTTTTTTATAATAATTTCTCTTTCATGCTAGTTAATCATAATCAGTGTGCAATATACATGTATCTTATCGAAGTATTCTAAAATTACTAGTATTGTGTACTGTGTGATTTTGGCATTGTTATTAGCCTATAGTTTTAATTAAACCTTTATGTATTTTTTTGTTATTTTGTTGCAAATAGTTTTCTTTAATGTTGATACTGATTTAAGTTTATAACAGTCGAGCCGAATCCTAAAGTTACGTATGACAGCTCAACCACAGGTCGCTAAAACCTTGTTACGTCGCCATCTTTTCAAATCAAAATTCAGAAATACCAACTAATTACAAACAAAAGATATACATTATGATAACTCTAACCTAAAAAAAATGTTTCCTAATATTATTATCATTTTTAATGCTAGAAAATTGAAAATTAAAATTGACAAATCTCATACGTAACTTTAGGATTCGGCTCGACTGTAGCTTAATTCTTGGCTTAGCTTGACACTTTTGTTTGAGACAGTCTGTATAATTTATTTGGCTGAAATAGTTAATATTTTTAGTAAGTTAATACATTGTACAATATTGAACGAATAGGTATCTCTATCCACAATAATATTATAAATGCAAAGTGTGTCTGTCTCTAAATCTTAGATCTATGTACTGTCGAGGTCTCTCGCACCTTATAAGAGCAAAAATGTCTTTCACCTAGCGTCGTCTTTTATTAAAAAATACGCCCGTTGTTGTGTTAGTATTTTATGCTTTAAAGTGGTTAGTAGGTAGACACGAATGCGAGAGAACTCTACCGAAGTTTAGTCGTTGTATGGTTTGTTTTTATAATACTTCAGATGCAGTTATCAGTTGAATCCAATCGAGATAGCAATTGATCGTTTGTAAACAACGATGCGAGGAATAAATAAAACTACATTGTACATTTTTTCTCACAATTTAACGGTTAGCTATAAAATTAAAACTTAGGAACTTATGATGAAATCTGTAACGGCGCTTTATGGTTTGTGTTAGGTGTGAGTGTACAATAATTATGTCAGTCGTCACTCTACTAAATGTAGTTTTAGTCTTATTTAATGTAGGTTAGTTATTATAGCTCTCCAATTGCACTCTACGTATACATAATTATTGTTAACTTTGAATATTTATGATACGTCTTAGCAATTCCGTTCTGCATTATATTTTTATTGTATTTTTTAACAATACAAGTTTTTCCAGTGTTTCTAACTGTTTTATTTTCAGGATTTGTCACACTAGATGCGTTCTGCGGTCAGGTCAATGTTGCTCATTCTTAGTGTGGGCTGAAATTACTTTGAACTGATCGCAAAACGCATCCAGTATGACAAACCCTTTTTCTGAGCCAAAAATAATAATAAATAAAAATAAAAAAGTGAGCAAAAATATAATCTGTGCCGGAGAAGCCATGATAAAAAAACAGCTGTCATCGGTCGTGCGCGAGCTGTCAAAATTTTCCACTAACTCAGGCGCCCATAAAGGGCCGTTTCCTATCTGTCTTTAGACATACTCTTACTAATCTGTGCTTCATACTCTGTGTTTTCGTCTCCGTGAGTCCTTGGTGAATAATACAATACGTGATTAATTTAAAATTGAACAAAACAGACGTGTCCGCTAACTAGTGCGTGATCTTTATTTTAGCTCCAGGTAACTTGTGAATTTTTCTATCTAAACTACTACGAAAGACGCTGAGCGTATACAAAGTAATACACTTTTAAAATAAAACATTTTAAATCGTATACTTATGTCATTTTCAGTGTCTGCGAATAAAGCGATGGTATTTTAAATATATCTTTTCTTATTTTAAGGTGATTTTGATGTTGTTTTAATTCATGGTAGGGCTGTGAGAGCGTTATGTGTTTAAGTGCGAGAAATGACCTTCGTTGCTAGCAGAAGGTCGCAGTTGAGAGATGTTTATATAATTGGTAGTCGTTGTGTGTTTTGGTCACTCGATGGTGGTGTGATCACCCGTACCCTTGTTTACACGTCTCGTGATATTCATAACACGCTGTGTTGTAGTGTTATCACAAATTTCTTTACACACTATTTTTAGACCATTGAATTACATACACAGTGGACTTTAGAGTTTATGTGGGTGCGTGCTAGTTTAAACGTATGAATTTGTGTTATTAACCTTTTTAGTTTGGCGTTTTTTTACCTACATTTTAGAAAAAAGATGAATCTCAGTTTTTTTTAAACTAATAATTTGATGACTGTAGCCATTTCATTCTTCGGAAGGAATTTCCATTGTGTGTCCACGAATTAAGTGGTGAGGGGGGGAGGGGGGAAGGGGGGAGGGGGGGACTACCCCCCTGCACCACTCCCCCCCCTCGATTATGCCTAGTT
Organism: Pyrausta purpuralis; assembly: GCA_963924145.1. Classification (NCBI taxonomy): domain Eukaryota; kingdom Metazoa; phylum Arthropoda; class Insecta; order Lepidoptera; family Crambidae; genus Pyrausta; species Pyrausta purpuralis. The sequence goes on along the minus strand of OZ001647.1, from coordinate 12,249,592 downwards.
TAGAAGATATGAATTTTTGAAAAATATCAAAAAATAACCTATAAATGCCATAAATTCACACAAATATCCCACTGGGGGGAGGTAGGGGAGGAGGAGGGGTGTGCCCCCCTCCTCCCCAAACAAGCTACTAAAAAAACACTAGAAAAAGGCGCTCGGCGGCCGCTGCCGCGGCACGCTCGCTACGCTCGCTCGCCATCGCGCGCTGTGTGGTCGCAGTTCTAACCTAACCTAACCTTTTTTTTTTCATTAAGGGGGAATTCAACTAATTTAGATTTCCTCGTCTCCGGCGCTGCGGGAAGTGCAGCCTCTTCGCCCTTACGTAACAAATCACAGTCAACCATGCTCGCCTCCGCAGCTTCGGAGGCGACCAGCCTCAGCCGCTCCGGCTCGCACGGGTGCCTGCGCTTTGTTACGGTGGGCGGAGGCTGCTCTCCCTCCGCGCCTCCGGCTTTGGAATTACACTCTAGTGTCGGGCAGACAAGTACCACGGCCAAAGGACCGCGGCAGGTCGGGGTTGACAAAAGATTCATTCATTTCAACCACTCATTCGTCATTCGTCATTCGAAATCACGAAAATGGCTGACAAGATAGCGTTTTGTTAACAAGCGTGATATTTGTCTTTGTAAAAATTGGAATTTTAATTATTTTTAATAATAATTTTAACTTAGTTTGAGGAATTCATTGGCGCAATGTATAATTGCAATACAAACACGCTTAAAAATACGTCAATAGTGCTTTTGAAGCAAAACTATAACTCAACCAAACACGTACATAAGAATAACGAAACGCAACGACACGACAAAACGTAAAAAAAAAACAAAAACAACAAAGTTGTATTAGGATTTTAATGATTTTCAGTAATTAATTCTGAAAAAACTAGGCCGAACCGAGAGTTGAAACATTGTGATTAAGTGTAAGAAAGACCTGCCTTTTTAATGATAATAGCTGTGCATCAATAATCCTGGACACACAATGGAAATGTGAGCCCATTCTTCTACACCTTTGATTGGTTTCATCTGATGGTAAATATACTCACTTATATTACTGAAATCCCCTAGGAAAAGACTAATATAAATTCATGCAGTTAAAAATATGTAAAAAATATATTGTACACAAACAAATAGCACTGCTAAAATTAATGTGCTAAAAATAACAAGACAAGAAAACTTTAAAATTTATTCCTTTGATACAAAGAAACTTCCATCTGATATCTTTGTAAACAATACCATTGTTTGCTTGTTGCTCATTACTCCTCATCAAGTGACCTTCATGAGAGGAATATTAATTATCAGTATACTTGTTTTATGTCTAGAGAGGTAATATTTCATTTTTAAAGTGTTATCTTTTATACAGGTTTCAAAATAATACAAGCCATCAAGGGGTGGCTAACAATTTGGAATACAGGTTAAATTAAAAAGACTGTAGTCTTACCTCCCCCCCCCCTAAAATTGACTCATCCTTTTTTTACTTGTAAAAAATATCAGATAAAATGTCTACTTTTCCCATATTCTGAAGACTACCACCCCTTGAATATTCTTGCTTTCGCTTTTTTTACCCTCTGTATTGTATTTGTATACTTCTGTGTCAAGTATTTTTGACATATAGTAAATCCTAAAAATATATAGTGTGTCCCGAAAAGAATGGACTACCTTGTTACTGCTGAAACGCCACCTTATGGTCTATGTATATGTTCGACTTTAAAAAAATATCATGGTTTTCAAGATTTTTCACTTTTTTACAAATGGTAACATTGTTTTAGTTCAGTTTCTTTGGTTTACCAGAGATAATTAGGATATCAAAATAAAAGATTTTAAATTCATCAAACTGGTCTCATTTATGTACTTTTTAAAATATGAAAATGCAGGCAAAAAAATATTCATTGTCTCACATTCATTGTCTTTCATCAGCCGTGGTGAAAAAAAAATATGATGTCCATCGCGCCTACCATCTTAACAACTTTCTTGGTTAAAAAAGATTTAAAACAGAAATAACAAGCCTATGTGTTTTGTATTGTTTTTTTTATGATGGCCACTTGAATAGTATAGAATATGAAGATTTTTAAATTTCATTGGTTGTAATCAATCATACAGCTTACAATTCTGTTCAGAAGTGAAACTACTGTTGGTAATATCATGCATTATTTTTAAAGTTAAAAATAGTGTTGAAAACTATTAATAGTTTCAATATCGATGGTTGATGTCGGGAACTATTCAGAATATCGTCCGTACTATCGGTAATATGGACATTTAAAAGGTTAACAATATGTACTGTGGAAAGTATCAATAGCAAAATGTGTGGCTTTCTATTCATATCGATAATAGTGATGAAGTTGCATCCGATACTATGGAAAATATTGCTCCTTATTTTCTATCTACATATATTAAAAACTTATGTTAATACTGATAAGCTTTTGCTCATGCCAAATGTTTAAGAATATGATAATGAAAGTAAAAATGACGATAGATGGTACCGACAGCCGTTTTACATTATAGTTTCATACAGCATGAGCCAAAACTAAAACACAAAATTTACTAGTGATTTTGAGCAAAACCTTCGATAGTATTGATAGCATCGATCGCAACTCTATCAGCATTGTCAATATTAAAAGTAATGAAAAAAATGTGATATCGATTCTTTCAATATTATCGATTACCTTTCATATGGCCAAAGTATGGATAGTACTATCGATCTTCTGAACGTATGCGAAAAAAACAGTATTATCGATATTAATAGTAATATAGGTACGCTATTGATACTTTCCACAGTATTAGTAACCTTTTATGTGGCTATATCTATAGAACTATCGATAGTTCTATCGATATTGTGAGTAGTTTCTGACATCAACTATCTATAATGAAACTCTAGTCTATAGTTTTTTTAACGCTTTTAACGTCAGTGTATCATTTTAGCACACGCTTGTTATAGCGTCTTGTTATGCTTGGCGCTAAGGGTGTCACTATTTCCAACTCTCAGACTCATCTGTGGTAGGTACTACCTTTGGAACAGAGTTCTTAGGTGTACACTTTAAAAAATGATTGATTTAGGTTATCAGATAAAAATGATACAAAACGCATAGGTAGACTTGTGACACCTTTTAAAATCTCAATTAACCAGGAAAGTTTTTTGATAATAGGCATGATGGAAGTCTTAATTATTTTTACACCACGGCCGATGAAAATTGCGAGAAATGAATATAAAAACTTATTTCCTGCATTTTTTTATGAACGTATGAACCAGTTTGTTTTTAATCTTTTATTATTATAGCTCAATTTAATAAAAACTGGAAAAATGATATTATTTGTTTAAATGGCATGAAAAAAACTAATGGTAAAATTCTAAACATGTGGAATTCACAACAAACAAAGTGGAAAGTTTTGAAAATTTTACCAAGGTCAAAACTTGTTTTTTTTTTTTTTTTGCATTTCGTACTAAACTAATCAACACACGGAATTTAATGGAACGATACACTTATATAAAATGTAAACATCGTATCGTATTTACCTTCCAGACGTTTCTACACGGTTGCACGAGTCATGGTGATTCATTTGAGTGTATCGTTGTATGTATCCCGTGTGTTGATTATAATGGTCAAAATTTGATATAAGATAGACCATGAGGAGGCTTATCGACAGTTAAAAGCTTATCAATTCTTTTCGGGATACTCTGTTTACTGAAACATTAATACACTAGAAAATATTCCAGACAACTTTATTTTTAAGTTAGGTGGTGATACCAACCTAGTTTTTGCTCTAAACCTAGTACTTACTACTTTAAAACTCATTTGTTTTAATCAGGAGAATAGTCTTAGAGACTGCTGTGGCATTGCTATAAACCTCAGCGACTTTTACAATGTCTGTTATATTTTATTTAAGTATTTTAAGTTAGTAGTAGTTTTTAAATGCCACATAAATAAAATAATGATAGGTAAGCTAACGGAAAAATATTGGAGTTGTATGGTGTTACTGCTATCTTTTGTTTTTCGTATTTTGAAAGAAAGAAAGAAAAACTTTTATTTTGAGTAAAAAACCATTTTTAAAACATCATGTTTACATTCTATACAATGAGATAGAAGATATTGATGAGAGCGAAAACTTATTTTGTCGGTGCCGACATGCTCTCGTGCCAGGACGTTTAGGCATTAATCACTTCATACAAAATGTATACAATAATGTTTGACCGCGCTCCGGCCGGCGCCCGGTCGGAGCCCGTCCCGGCGCCGGCACGGTGTAGCGTGAATCAGTCTTTAAAATCGGTGACGGAAAGGTCTAGTGGGCAAGGTGTCATAGTCTTCAATACAAATAATATTTTTCCTAACACGCTCAGTGTAGGTATGCTACGGTGTACTGTGCAAAGAGCTTAAAAGAAATGTGCTTGAATATAATATCATTTGTTACACCCTTTCAACTAATAAGAGAACTGTCATTACGAAGTATGTATGTGTATGATATGATAAAAAATCAGATCTTGTATTCTGTAGGGCCCATAATAAGTAGTCAATATTCCTGGTCCATAAGATAGTAAATTCAACCTTAAGGGTGAAAGCAACAATCAATCTACTAGTCAACAACACACTAAGATGTCTGGTAGGAGTTATGGGTCAACCAATAATTTCCTGTTTAATTATCATATAATACATGGACAAACAGTAGCACCAGTAGTATAACAATTTTTTTTTACTAATCAATCATGACTCCCTCAAGCGTATGTGAACGAGACACAATAGGTATTCTATTGTTATGCGGTCGCATGCGACCGCTCGGGTGTTGAGGTATATTGAATACTTACCTTATTTATGTATATGTACCTATTCACCGTTTATTTTGCGACTGTAAAACCTGTAAATACCTCCTAGCGTATTTACTTCAAAATATTTTAAGTGTGTGTGTTTTTTTATGATGTTTCACTTTATACATGTATATTATATAACGTCTTTGGTTAATGATATCGCTGGTGAAAATTACATAAGTAACGTGTTATAAGAGAGCAATCGTTTTAAGCGGAGACTTAAGGTTTTTTTTTTTTTTGTATGCACTCTTTATAGTAGCTATAATCATAAAATGTACTCAATAACTCAAGAATACGTTATATACACCTCAAATTGACTACCAGACAGTCTTTTAGGACCTTTGTTTATCACTCACTATCTCATGATACATCCAAAAAGAACGTACTAAGCGGGGACGCGATTCGTATTACGCGGGAAATAAATGTATGAAAAAACATACTCCAAGTTTCGGAGACCGAATTCGTATATGCGGGAAATCGCATTACGTGGGAACTTACTATCAGAGTTCTACTGTATTTTATTTGCTTGAACAGTAAAAGTTCAGTCTTTATAATATACCATTGCTATTAATGTATAATATTATTATTATGAACATTGTGGTATTATTTATTGTATAGCTCTTGCGCACAAGATAAGAGTTGTTTACACTGGTTCTTTGATAGCAATCAATATGATACGTTATCTTAACGATTTATTCACTTACTTAGTAACTACTACTTGCATGGGTCGTAGATAATACCTAACATTTTATATCGTCATTTAGATAAAAGATATAACAAGCAAATGAAGTAAATATATCTGAAGATATTTCGGACAAAATATCTACACCATGTATTTATATCAAAATAATGATTTACACCACAAAAGTTTTTTTTATCTGATCTGTGGTTTTATCCCATCAGATAATATGATTTGTATGTCTTGTAGCATAAAGTCTTTCGGTGTAAAGGTTTGTTCATCATCAAAATGAATTTAATCGAAGAAAATACCTCATATGGGGTCAATTCCAATACCCCACCATACTAAGGTGACTTTTTGTTTATATTTTAGCTAAAATTTCCCTACTTGTGAAATTTACGGCGGGTTTAGTCTCACGTCTTACGTGTGGGGGTTCGATTGGGTGTTCAAAAAAAGGTGTCGTGTAACTAATGCAAAATAATTAAATAAATAATAAAAAAGGTATCAAATGACTCCATTTTTTTATTGCCGAAAGGAGAAAGTATTTTTTAACAGTTTTGCATATTCGGTATTGCAATTCATTCTCAAATAATACTAAAACGATGGTCTCGTCTAATAGTTAGGGAGGCGAGGTAGCTAAATGGCGTAATTCAACGGCGCCGTCGAGACCTATCAAAATCGAAAGATAAAATAATTTCGAAAAGAAAAGCTCGTATGGTAAAAACCATTTTAGCGGTGGGTTTGGCGTGTACGGTTTTTCAAAAATGTAAAAAAAAACGGTTACTTGGGCATTCTCGAGCGCGTCAGATATTCATACTACGTATGCCCCAAGTGCCTCTGATAACAACGGTATACTAATCTGCCGGTTTGCGTGGTGGGGGTAGGCATATAAAGTTGTCAAAAATGTAAAAAAAATAAAATTACTCGAGCGCGTCAGATTTTTGGAAGGGGTGTTAAGTAGGCCCCAAGGAAGCTCCCTTAAAAAAAACTGACGATTTTGGCGTGACCATAAGTTACGATGAATTTTTGAAAATGCAAAAAAAAATAGTTTTTTTGAAATACTCGAGCGCGTCAGATTTTCATAGGGGAGGTTCATCTCGGTATCCTGAAAGCATATTTTCTTAATCTGACAAAAATGTTGGTGGGTTCTCTTAATCTGACCGGAAAGGTTTTTTTGGTTTCTTGTTTTTTCCTTTCTTCTTTCTTTTTAATAATTCTTCACTTCGTTTTGCTGACGGTACGTCCAAAAAACAATTTGAGGATCAACAGGCTATTGAATAATATACATACATGAAACTGTACATGTTAATAATACTTTTGTATATAGATACGCGTAACCTTTTCCAAGTCCACGAAAATTGTCGAGAAGCTTTAGAAAAAAAAAAATTTTTGAGATTAAAGTAACATAATTTAATCATCGTTATTTCATATCATTTTTTTAACACCCTCAGTTTTCAAGATATACTCAAAAAACCGGGAGTTTGAGTTTTTATGAAGCTTCAAGTCAAAAAGTTTTAACTTTGGACAAAAATGTAAAGGGACCTCTTTTGTGTAAAATAAAATTACCTTTTTTGTTTATTTAAACTTTTTTTTTGTAAAATGTATCGTTCGCGACTTATATGCCGCAACGTGTTTTTCGGAAGACGAAATGGCTCCTCCACACTCCTGGTCATGCGGAAACCGGCAGATTTTGTATTTTTAGTACGTTTTAGATTATATTCTTCAAAATAAAAAATAAAAAAATCGCGCTCGAGAATGCCGGATTAACGTTTTTTTTTTACAAGTTCGCAACCCTATAACTCGGCGGCGTCAAGGACTTATCGTCAGATTAGTTAAATTTAGTCTTAAAACACTAAAATCAACCCCCAATATCTTAATCTGACGCGCTCGAGTATTACAGACTATCGTTTTTTTTTTACTAATCTGATCGTCTATCCCAGGCGCGCGTCACTACATACAGAGCTAAATACTTTACAAGGTTGTTCTATTAGGTCCAAGGTATCTCTCATATCTTAAACTGCCACGCTCGAGTATTACCGAAAATTCCCCTATTCGCCTCCCTAACTATAAGTATTATTCTACTTGAACGTTTTTGAGCTACTTAAGGCGCTACCCGGATTTTTAATGCGCACACTAGCGCCACTTTACTAGAAAAATATATAACTCGTTAAATAAAAGACCAATCAAAAACCTGGTAGACACAATTGTAGCTCTGGTTATGTGGTTTAGATACAATGTATAAGTTCAATAAAACAAGAATTATCAGCAGTTACAGTTAGATAAAATGAAAAATGTGGCCATATTTAGCAGTTTTTCTAAAACTAACTACAGAAACTACTTTAGAAACAATTTAAACGTACTAAATAAACTATAGAACATGTAATACACTCGTGTCTACCAGATTTTTGATTGGTCTTTTATTTAACGAGTTATGACTTTTCTACTAAAGTGGCGCTTGTGTGCGTGTTAAAAATCCGGGTAGCCCCTTAACAAATTGATCTTACAATTAATTGTTTTCGGTCGATTACTTCAAGACATACTCGTATTAACGATTTAAAAGATCCCTTTACTCATATTTATATCAAATGGCCTTATTTTTTTCAAATAAATAAATAGTGTTGTCTAGCGCAGACAACACACCAAATGTATTTTCTTCCTTGTGTTAGGAATACCAGACAACGTCTATGACGGGGGCGTCTCCCATAAATACTTATACAAATATTCGTACTCATCACACAAACATTTTCCCGTTGCGGGATTCGAACCCGCGACGGCGTAATAGTCATGAGCTCTAACTAATAAACCAAACGCGTCGTAGAAATTTTATATCAGTGAACTGCATGAGAATCGGGGAACTGATTGCAAAGATTTTGTTGCTGACAGGGTTTGGAAACCGGTATTTTTTCTGAACCGGTTTAACGAAAATACACGTGGAACTCTTTGAAAAAGGTTATGTTCGTTTGAACCGGTTTTTAAACCGGTTCGGAAAAATATCGGTATTTTTCCTCACCTCAACTTCGTTAAGATCTGCGTGCGGTGAGCGCATTGACGTTTGTTTTTATTCAATAAAACTTATTTTGTTTATATATCCTATCAGATATGTACTGTGGTAATTGTTCGTCATATTTTTGGAAATTTTAATTAAATTATATAAACAATAAAATGGCAAAAGGAATAATTCTGTAGAATCTGATAATTATTCTAACCTCTTTCGAAGAATATTCGGTCAAAAAACAAATCGCGTTGCGATCGTCGCAAGCGGCCAGGAATTAACCGGTTTATTAAGGTTTTCAGTATGACTCTTATTTGGTTCCGCTGCGGAACGGAATTTTACGATAAAACCGGTTTAACCGTTATAATACCGGTAAATCTTGAACCGGTTTCAAGCCCTGGTTGCTGATTGCACATGTTGTTTTCAGGTTGCAAAATGAGTAAGCTGTGCAGGCAGGTGTCCATAGAGTCGCCGGGACCGACGCTGAAGGAATGCGTCTTCAGTTTCGACGTGCCGGTGCCTGAGGTGCCCATGTATGGTGCCAGGATCAGGGTGAGTGAACTTCGGCCTTTTTATGGCAGGACAATGTATAAATATTGGACAGCAATCATATACATTGCGCTGCAAAGGAACTAACTTAAGCACTTGTATCAGAAACAACGGTATTATCACGACACCCAGACACGAGACAATGTAGATATAATCTACATTGACCCGACCGGAATTCGTACCCGGGACCTCAGAGAGGCGACGCCTTGAAACCCAGCGTGCTTACCCAGTATAGTGTAATAGACATTGTAATTTGCGCTTCAGTACTTTGATAAATGGTCCAAAGATAAATATTTCAGAATTCACTTCTTTCTACGTAATTTCTGTTAAATGAAATCCCAACACGGAGCTCCCTCCAAAAATCTATTTCGTAATACTCGAAGTGCGTTGTATCTTGTTCACAGCTTGACCATAAGAATGCCAACCATTGAAACTATGTCCTCAGATATTATACAAAGATCGAATAAAATCAGGAAATTTATGAGATCACTTTTTACTCATCATCATCATTATCAGCCTAAGGACGTTCGCTGCTGAACTAGGCCTCCCTCACGGTTCTCCACAGCGACCGTTGCAAGCTGTCCGCATCTGACCAGATCCTTCGATCTTTACAAGGTCGTCTGTCCATCTACTCTGTGAACAGCCGGTGGAATTTTTTACTCGTGACATAAAATATTTTTCATCTATCAGGTTGTATACGCCGGCGCGTGTTACCGCGCAAACAGAACCAGATCAGCGTCGGTCTGCAGCACATCTTCCGTCTCATCCATCGGCAGCCTGTCGGGCGAGATGGAAAGCTTCGGCATCCACACGTCGACTCCTGCGCACATCGGACTGAGGGACGGCGCGTTGTTCCCAGGTACTTTGATTGATGATACTTTCCATGAGTAAGTTAATTGTTGGGTATTTTATCAAATTTCAAACAGGCATACATTTGTAATCCTATTTTATATAAATAACAATTCATGCAATGATTCTAATGGAGCACTGCAATGTCGTTATAGATATAAATAATAACATTGTTGCTCAAGTTTAATATGCCTAACGCTATCGCCAGTCACCATTTTGCAGTCACAATAGTATAGATAGATGAGAATACTGACTAATATGAGCACTATACAGAACATTACATAGTGATATGATAGTAAGATTCTAGAACATTACGTTACTATATAAAAATAGAAGATACGTACCATATTCTTATGGAGTGTGTCCGGAACGAAGCCGAAAGGCATGAATTTGTTAACCAATATTGTATCAGAGTTTTGGACGTAATGCCATATAGCTTCACCGGTCACTCCAATTATGCCAGGGCTATGTACAATGTATTAAATAAGGGTAAAAACTGCAGAAATCATAGTTTATAAGACTAATTTTGTTGCAAGTGGGTGACTTTTTCAAACAGGAAAATATTCCTCTATAAAAATAAAGATATAAAAAAAAGTTACTATAAAAGTGTCATAAGCTAAATCATCTACACATGTATAATAGAGAGTCTTTACTGAATGGTAAATAAAGTTATTATAATTGCTAACATCCAAATCTCCCTCCAGGTTACGAGGTGGCGGGCGTGGTGGACGCAATAGGCAAGGCTGCGGAATGCCCGCCCGGGATGAAGGAAGGCACTCGCATCGTCCTGTACCCATACGAGGGCGTTCCCCACGGGTACGCGGACTACATAGTCGTGCCAGACTTCAAATGCCTCGTCCCTGTACCCGACACGTTACCATTAAGCGTGGCAGCCATGTTGCCTACCGGAGCGCTTCTAGCCATGAACACGGTGTACACAGCTGGGGAATGCCTCAAGAGAGTTCTAGAAGGACCGAACCATAAGGACAAGGCGACTATTCTGATCGTCGGCACTGGGGGCCTAGCGCTCTGGGCGCTCAGGATTGCCAGCAACTACTTCAAGCAGGGGTCGTATCATGACAAGATCAGCATCACCGTGGCCACTCTCAAGGATGAAGGCTTCATTCTAGCGAAGGAGAGAGATGAGTAAGTAAAGCTGTGATGGTTATGTACTAACTCAGTCGTCATATAAAGTGTCAAATCATCAATACCAACTTGCTATGAGGTCATGATCAAAGATTTTTGGCTGTTTCTTTTCTTTATTATGTCAAAACTGCGCTGGTGACTTTAGCCCAAGCTGTTTGTGTTGATTAGTATTCAAAAGTATATTTTTTTGTATTGCGTGGCAACTGATGTAATCCTACTTGTATTTTCAATGCTACGCATATACAAACGAATAGTTTCATTTATACTCGTAATATTTACATTTAATCCTAGATAAACAAAACCAATATAATCGCACGGTTTGCTATCTTACTTAATGCAAATAAGTATAATGGACGTCATATACTTAAAATAGAATTCAAGTGTGTACATATCAATGATGTGTGTATACAGGGTGCAAGATTCTAGAATGAGCAATTGCTTTTACTTGAGTAATACTAAAAACTTTTGCTTGTGTAAAATTCTATATTGTGTTTTAAAACTAGGTTTTTCTACAGGAGACTATGTATATGACGAATAATAGACGTTTAAGTAGAAAACAATTCGCTGCTTGAAGTCACGGTATAAGAAAATATTAGTTACATATTTTACGGAATTTTGACATTGCTTGTACGTTACGAAACTCTAAAAAGATTGAATCTAAACGTATTCTCTCCATCCTGTATGTTTTGCAATATGTTTCCCTGTGGATTTCTCTGCAGTTGCATTCTGTCTTTGGATTAAAACTTGTTTCGTTATACACTTGACCTTGTAGTGGGTTGAATGTTCTTATGATTATTTGTCAGTCAATGCCCTTGTTTTAATATCGACTAGTTGTTCACCGCGAATTCGTTTTCGATTTTCTATAAACGCTTGTTTTCAGTTTCTAATTTTCTTATTTTTTCTTTCCGTAAATTATCTTATAAATGTGTAGAATGAAAAAGGTCAAATCGTTTTCAATTTACAGCCTGACGAAATTAAATAGTAAAGCAATGATTTATAAACCACATTACCGAATTCGCAATCCCTAACATCTAACTTGTTTTAAGTAGATAGACTACTGATGTGTGTATCGCTTTCCTAAATTCGCTGTTTTCTACTTTTTGCAAATTATCACGAATCACTAGGCATCATTATCGCTACTTAGTTAGGTTAGGTTAGGCTATCGTTATTTGTGTCTGATAAGGTTTGCACATTGCATCATTGATTATTTTTTGTGATTGCTGATATTTGACTTGTTTAGTTTCTCATGACGCTTTGGGTTATGGTAGCATTAGAAGTAAGTGTGATTTGCATGCGATATTTCGGAGGGGCGAGGGTATTTGAAAGCGCTCTATACACACCCTGTGTTGGATTGGGCCTCCGATACTTTATCCGCGTTTTCAATCTAAGAGAAACGAGAAACTTCCGGTGCTCATTCAAACACGTTTAATTTTCATTATCTGTAGCACACAAATAACATACACACAAATGATATAAACTAATAATTAAACAGATGTTCTGAAAATAACAAACAAAAATCTTTAATGCTTCAACACCCGAGCGGTCGCATGAGACCGCATAACAATAGAATTGCTATTGCGTCTCGTTCACATACGCTTGAGGGATTTGATTTCAAATTCTGCTTATTATTCGTGAATTCTCTGAGTTATTGAGCTGTATCTAAGCATTCAAGTTCTTAACATATCATTATTTTTCGTTTTATTTGTTTGCAAAAATCTGAGCTATCAAATACCTCAAATCATAACCGTTATTTACTCTAATAAATGCACCCATAGGGTTCAACAAACACTGGTAGAATTTCACTGCTCTAATACGAAGGTAACTTTTGATACATTTAATACGGGAAAGTTATTTATACTATACACAGTTTTGGGCTATGCCTATGAAGGACAAATCATGGGAAATTAATGCATAAGCATCAAATATAATAAAATAAAAACTTAGCATTAAATTGTGTATACGTGTGTTGTTAGACCCTTTCTTAATTAATAACGTGAATATCAATAATACTTTAGAGGTTTATTTGATAGCTTTAGATTTTTAATAAGTACTCAAGGGTCTGGCCCTCGAGTAATATTTAAAAAAAAATATGTTAAGGACTAAGTTTCTTAGAGTAAGCTCAATAACTCAGAAAATGCACGACAATTTTTAAGAAGAAAAAAGAAATAAAATTTTCCAACAAATGAAAGATTTTTGTTTGTTATTTTTCTGTAGGTATTTCTGGTTGATTATGGTATCAAACGATAGGAAATTTTCAAGCTTTCAGCTCAGCTTTCAAGTGCGGTGTAAGGTGCGTGTGTGTGTAGGCTCCACACAATGACAATTAAATGAGTAAGAATGAGCAGCAAAAGATTTGAAAAGAGAATTTTAAAAGTTCTTTCCACTCAGTGGGATGAGGAAGGACGCTACCCTCCTTTGCCTTGTATTTTACCAATTAAGTTTGCCGTAGAATACGATGGTGAAGTATTGGAGCTCCGACTCAAAACTTACTGTATGTAAAATAGTAGCACTCAAAATATAGGAAAATATGATTCGGCAGGATATTTATTCGTATTTTTATATAAACATATTTCTAATATGATTCATATTTTACAATGCATGTAACGAAGTAGTTTATACTCGTGTTAACGCCGTTTTTCATGACCCTGTATAAATTGCTAGTAATCATACATTTCGTGCACAGAATCAGCGTGGTCCAATGGAACGAGGATCTATACGAGAAACAGCTGATCGAGCGCACGACGGACGCGTGCGGCGGGCAGGTGGACGTCGTCATGAACTTTGGGACGACCTCCCGCTCGCTGCACCGCTCGCTGCAGTGCCTTGCGCCGGTGAGTGCCTCACTGTTTAAGTTAAGGACACGCCTAGCGTAGGTTAGAAGCAAATTAGTTTGTAATCAAACGAGAAACAGCTAATCGAGCGCACGACGGACGCGTGCGGGGCAAGTTTTCTTTTGACGTTGTCATGAACTTTAAGACTACTACCCGCTCGCTATAGTGCCTTGCGCCGGTAAGTGCCTTACTGTTTAAGTTAAGGACACACCTAGCGTAGGTTAGAAGTAAATCAGTTTGCAATGAAACGAGAAATAACTGATCAACGGTATGACGGATGCGTACGGCGGGTAGGTTGACGTTGTCATGAACTTTGCGACTATCTGCCGCTCGCTGCACCGCTCGCTACAGTGCCTTGCGCCGGTGAGTGCCTCACTGTTTAAGTTAAGGACACACCTAGGGTAGGTTAGAAGCAAACAGTTTGCTATGAAACGAGAAATAGCTGATCGAGCATATGACAGACAAGTGCGGCGGGCAGGTTGACGTTGTCATGAACTTCGCCACTACTTCACTCTCGCTGCAGTTTAGTGTGGAACACACCAAACGTATGTCTGAAGCCAGCTGGTTGAATTCGGGGGCCATGAAGGTGATCGAAGGAGAGTAGGCATCGGAAACAGCTAATCGAGCGCACGACGGACGCGTGCCGGGCCGGTGGACGTAGCCATAAACTTTAACTCCTCGCTTCTGACTAATACAGTTTGTTTGTTCTGTTGGTTTTAGTTGGTTATTTTTTATTTATTTGGTTGCTTGTTTATCAATTTGGGCGACAAATAAAATGGTTAGATTGGTAAAAGACGTTTAGAATGTAAAATGGTATATTCATTGGTAAAATGGTAATGGTTATATTATTCCGACTGATCATGAACTATCTTTATAATATATTTCAACCAGAACGCAATAATTTGTTCGTGCCTACTTCGTATTGGTACTTTGATCCCCTATCGCTAGCGGAACTCTTTAAAACTAAAAAAAACTAAATAAACTCTTTAAAGCTAAAATCCTGCCTATGTTTATACCGTATAGTTATGAATGTTATATTCCATCTCAATTCCTAGGCAAAAAGCCGACTAGCTTTTGATCAACTTATATGCAATGAGACTGGGTAACACTTGCCCTCGTTTCATCAATACCGGCTGTATAACATATGCTTATCCTGTACCATCCATCAGGGTGGCGTGGTGCTGGTGACGGAGGACGTGGGCGAGAAGCTCCTACCCAAGTTCGCGAAGAAGGCCGAGGAGCTTAACGTGAACATCGTGATCGTTCCCAACGGCTCCATCGAACAGCTGAAGGAACTCGTCGGATTGGTGGCTAGCGGACAGGTAAGAGGCTATACTTTTTTATTGGTTTGCACGACCCAAGTTGATTTCAAATGCAATTTATACTATGCTTACATTACAAAAAAATATTTTGACACGCTTAGCCTTTTTTTTTTAATTTGCTGACGTTCGTAAGTGTTATTTATTGTACTCAATTGAAATAAATAGTATCAGATAACTCAGACACTGCTAGATCAAATTTGTCTATACTGATAATATTAAGAGGAAAGATTTGTGTGCTTGCATTTAATTTATACTCCATGCAAAACCACAACATTTCTGATTTTATTATTGTGAACGACGTAATAGATACATTACAATGTATCCAGACTATAACAAGCCATAAATATATCTTTTTTTGGGAATCTGTTCAGCCGTCACTTCCAGCCATAGGTAATCACTTTCACATGCAAACATATTTTCACTGGCATGTCGCCAGCACCCAAAACGACGCGAAACAAAAACCCTGACAATAGTCACCAAAAACTCGAAATATACCAGCTTAAAATAACGTTCACAGTATTTAGGGCAATTGGGTAGTTGACAACATTCACCAATAACTCAAAGAATAACTAACTAAACTAATTATATAACAATATATTCCTTACTAATCTGAGCAAACATAATTCATTTTCAGACACATTCATTGATTATAATATATTTTTAAAATCAAAAGTATAGGTATGGCGTTTTATGGTAAACAATGAGTCACTTAAACACAGTAAAATGTGATGTTACTGTTTCATACAGTAAACATAAGTTTTCCATGTTTACCCGCACGCCTTAAATAACGCTGGAAACAGTCAATAAAATCTGGCAATAACTGGCTAATAGCGTACCTACCTTAAATTCTAACTGGATAGGGACAAATTGTTATCACGTTGTTATACCGATGGTCAAGCGGTGCTGTATCTATTTGAATCACTTAACACAATTCAGAGTATGACGCGCGCAGAAATGTTTTATTCCTTTCAATCAGATACACGTTCAGAAAAACAGGACAGCTCTGTTTATTCGCTGGAATTGCCTATGCTCTCTGAATTAAACACTGTCATTGAGTTGTTATTGTATCGTCGTTTCATAAATGTACCTATTTACATGACACTTACTTTGGGAACGAAACTTCATGTGATGTTGTCTTCTATTATCTTGAACTAGCGGACCCCCGCGACGGTGTCCGCGCGTTTAGAGTTTGCCCCCTATCTCGTAGCAGCGTGATTTTTTATAGCCTTCCTAAAAATATCTATCGATAAATAAGCTATCGAACGACAAAACATTTTTTTTATCGGTCCAGTAATTCCTGAGATTAGCGCGTCAAACAAATAAACAAACCATTCATCTTTATAATAATTTAGTACAATCATTGTGTCTATTGTAAAACTAAGAAGCAGTAGGTACATGCAAAAAAGCTGTCATATAAATTAACTTGATAATGTTCTACCCGGTTATCGTGAGAATGGACCTATCGAACCTGTCACTTACCTCCTGCATCCCCGCGCATCCACCCGCGTTTGTCGATTTCGTGTCAATACAGTTCAGTTTTGCACACTTGGAGACAGTTACAGGTCCATTCCCTTAAGAACCAAGTAGTAATGATTCAACATCGACAAATAATCACCTACGATTTTAAATATGGAACGTCATTTCGTATAAAGTAATGGTCAGATACTCGTAATGTTACTAGTTACTTATTAGAACATTGTGAATCATGCCGTTAGTAAAATAAATAATAAAGATCAAGTTTATTCATTCAAATGCTATATTTCTTTCTTTAATCCGATTCTTTCTCAAATACACCTAATTGTTGATGAAAGTGGTCAACTACTCTTTCTTGTGATTACAATTATTTATCTATTCATTACCTATTTTATCCGTCAGATCGAGCCACCGCCACACTCGGTTTTCCCCGCAGAGGAAGCTCAAGAGGTCGTGAGGAAACTCTGCAACTCTGAGATCAAAGGGCGGGCAATTCTCAGGTTCCACAACGTCGACTAAGGAACCACTCAGGTTTGACCTCCATTTTGCTGTAACCGACCATTTTGCCGTTCACAAAATGGCCGCCGCGGCGCTAGCGCTTCGCGGTTTCTAATTGGCTGGAGTCGTAAAGTGCAATGAAATTATTACTAAAATACTAATTAAGCTCACTTAAACATGTGAAATGTTAAACACAGCCATGTAATTGAATATATGCATGGTGTCAATAAGAAATTAACAAAACTTAGGTTTATTTGACTACAAGTAGATGCAAATAAAGAAATAAGTTTCCTTACTTTGTATTAATATTAAATCTCCTCGGTTTCATATAGTAGGTATGATTGCAGTAGCGTGATTAAATCTCGATTAATAAGATTGTTTAAACCAGAATAGGTGATTCCTGATAAGATACGTCGATCAAAAGTCGTATTCAATCTAAATATTAACTGTGATTTCAAATTGGACGCCGACATGAATTGTTTATTTTGTTTGCATCTTTTAAGCTATTAAATATTACATAAGATGATAAAAAAGTAAATATTTTTATTGTATTAATGAGTAGATTACGTTATTTCGAAAAGATGTGGTCAATAAAAAAATGTTATTTTGACTTAAAAATTAGATCTGACAATAATTGTATGAAAGTAATATACATCCTTTATTATAAAACTGAAGATCGGTATCCCAATTTTGTCATCTACAATTATAGCACTAAGCAGTAGTTTACAAACTGTAAAGGGTTTAACTACGAGATAATAACTTGATGTATTTTTTGGTTAACTTTACTTTTAAATGAGGTGTAAAATTGTTACAAGATGGTTATATAAAATACATAACAAACCGGAAAATGTGTAATTAAGGTGTAGATGAGTATTTGTTGAAAATATTATGTGTCTATATTAGTGTCATTAATTATAGGGGCTGCATGTAATTTCAAAAACGTGTAAGTTTTTGATATCAAATGCAAGCCTATGTATTCGTAAGGAAATAGAATATTAAGTATGTTTGGTCGCTGATTGCGTGGAATTTGGTTTAATACATTATATCATTTTTAATAAAGTGGTAGCGGTAACAATAAATATCTAAATATCTTTTGCGTATGAAAAGTTTGACACGGGTTTTTAAGAATTGTATATAATATCGCACTTCTGAGTGATGGTAGGAAGAAGGAAAGGTCCGCCTTTATATCATACCCTTACTACAGGTACAAATGGAGGGTTATTCCCTCCAATAAGCCTATATACTTAAACTTATCCATAAACTTCCAAAATCAGCCAAGTTATGTTCTTTGTGTAGAAGCTTTGCATAATGAATTCATTTATGCACTTTGACTTGGTCTCGCGCGTAATATGTTGAACGTTATGCGCGTCTAAATATAGGACGGACGCAAGTTGCATGACCTACTCAATGACAAATGCATAACTCACACAACATTGTAAGAAGGGGCTATAGGCCGTCAACTTTGTGTACGCGATACATTATTGCATTAACTTGTAAACCTAGCTTGTGTCTGATAGATAGAGAAAGGACAAAAGTTTACGTTAACCACTGCACGCCGATGTTTGATCGTGGCGGCCGGCCTAATTTAACCTCTGGAGTACAATCATATCTTTCCTTCTGTGACCATACCTCGATTCTCGTGTCAATCGACTTTTTTCTCGTGCGGTAATTAGATTTTAAATTAAACCGTATTACCGAAAAACAAACCTATGTCCATTGGTAAAAAATACGACCGTAAGGTGGAAGTCGAAATGCATAGAATAGAAATCGTGACTCTGATGAAGCATCTACTGTATTTTTCGGAAACAAAATTTGATTGGTAAACTTTATTCGAACAGCACAAGAAATGAAAACCATGACCACGGTAAACTCTGCCATTGGTATCAACAAGTCTGTGTCGGCAGATGTTTTCTATAGTACGAAATTTTATTTCGGCATGTCGAGAGTAGAAGTGTTCAGTCTTTTCTACCACTTCTTCGTACAGGTATATCTGACACTTTATACAGGTATATCTTACTTTATTTTTACTAAGAAAAAGGTTGTTTACTTTGTAGGTAACATTCTGATGTAGTGGTTTTGCTGAACAATTATTTTGCACAAAATACGCTCAAATATATCGACAGTAGTTTTTAGGTATTTTCCTTGATAAAATTAATCGAAGATATTGCCCTAAAAGTGTTATGCCTGAACTGGACACACTGTGTAACAATATTTTTGTAATTCTTGTGTAACGTTAATAATAAGATGACTTATTTTTAGTAATTATCATGCAATTGCGATGTAATGCAATGTGTACTGTTTTTGTAAACAAGTAAGATTTTTTGTTTAAATCTGACTTAAAGCAGAAAGAGGAAAGTATCCTTTTGTATTCGTTTTCCGTAGCTAAACTTCGAATAAATTACGTAATCAGCAAGGCTATTAAAGCTATTCTAAATCGATCGCTCTTGGTTTGCAATCGTTACTGACCGAACTTTAAAAGCTCCTAAGTAGGCCCTTTATTGGCAGCGCTGCGCTGACGAGCTTATTTAGGTACGTAGGATTGCTGTCGAGATCACGTTTTGAATTGGGTGTTACATTTTCTTGCCATGTAGTTTGTTGGGGTTAATATTTATATCTTTACCCGAAATTAACATTTGTAGATTTTGTAGTTTCGGCAAACCTAGTGATGTTTTGAGTTGGCTTTTTATTTGGTACTCAGTATTTCGGTATGTATTAAAAGAGATACAAATTGATTAACGAACACTTAAATATTCGTTAGAGTCGAAAGACTTTTTAGATCGAACAAGCGGAACCAGCGAACTTTATTACGCCCTTTTGGTTCTAAGCTTCGTCCTCACTATTTCTTCCCGGCCCCTTCTAATGGGATAAAAAGGATCCTTTGTCCTTCTCCTATGCGTAATAATAGATACCAAAATATTACAATACCAAATAATACAACTCGGCCCATTACTATCTCGTACAGGTTTGTCGGTACCGGTTACCGGTTACCCGCCGCTTTATAACTTCACCCTTACATAAACTGTAAACTATTAGGATTGGTTAACTTGAATTTGTTGCTGAAACAAAATAAGTAGTTGTTGTTTGACCAGAGAAGGTTTAGATAAGACATGATACTAACTGCAGTGGGTACCTTAATTGTGGAAAGTAATATCAACGTTTTGAATTATACATAATTTTAAGTACACATCAAAAAAGGTTTGTTTCACTAGCAAAAACTGTTTTATTTAACGTAACTTTATAAAAAAAAATGTATTTGTTGTATGTTTTCTTTAAATATAAAAACACTTTTATGATAAGATATCATTGACCTAAAAAAATATTTTGATTATTCAAAGTGATCGCAAACTTTTTTTTGTAATACTTACCAATAATCTGTGTCTAATAATAATGTCGCGCAATATACTTATATTATCAGTGTTAATCGTCTAAAAAGCCATAATATTAATGTCTAGTCAAATGTTTAAATCGTTTTGGTTATGATTAATAAATTAATTCACTACATTGGGATAAGTTTTCTCAGTTATGAGAAGACAAATAATTATTAATCAAAGATGTTTAGAATTATGTCATTGTTATATGTACTTTATTGAATAAATGAGAAGGCGGTTGTTAAGTGATTGTTTATTTTATTTTTAAAAAACTGAAATTAATATAAACCCCTTTATCTATACATGCGCTTATATGAAATGAGATTTCGAAGTTCAGGAATAGTTAGTAATTTAATAATGTATCAGAAGTTTATCAATGCATAGCGATCAACTTATATTTTAAAGTTACACTTGGAGTCAATAGTCATCTGCCAAAGTATATACAATCAACATTATTACCTACTAGAGGAATTTGCGTTACCTCATCAGACTTTATTTAAAATGCCATAAACAAATGGATGAATGTTACTCAAGACAACTTACGAAATATTTTGAATACATTTCAAAACTCATTGGTGTATCTGTTACAGCAGAGTAATAAATCCGGATATTATTATTTTTTACAATACTCTGAATATGCGATGTATCTTCATTACATTATTTAGTTATAAAAAAATAAAAAATGATAATAACACAACTTAAGCCTACCTGCTTATATGCTAGTCAAACTGCACCAAAAATAAGGTCGACACTATAAATCTATCCCGCGTTGTGGTGTACAACGCTGAATTTATCAAATAAATACAACGACTTCAAATTCATCATCTTTGCTTTATCGGCTACATTTTTAGTTATCTTTTTCTTAGGCTTAGGGGGGTGTTCCATCGAGCCCCATACATCCACCACAGACCGAATCTCCTGATTGGGGTCGGCATGTAGCACAATGAGCACTGATGATGAGCCGACTCCTCCTGCCTTTATTACTGCGCTAGCTCCGCACGATCTTATTGCTACATTGTCAACGTGAACGTACTCTATCTTGTATCCTGGGAAGTGGTTATCATACACGTAAACTTGTCCCTCGGATAAAGTTACCGGTTTGTTTTCGACCACGGCCGAATCCATGTGTTTGAGGTCGTAACGCCACTTGCCCACTTCTAGTGGCAACTTGGTTTTCTCACAGAACATTCTGGCGTGGGCTACGGTGCCCATTAAAACGAGGATTACGTACTCCATATTCCATGGACTAGAATCAAGTGACCACAGGTGCTGGCTAACAATAAAGCGATAAGCGCTTTTTTGTTTGTGCACATTTCATTTGGTAAGTTAGGGTTCCTCTAGCTAATCAATTTACTTACTAGCACCTCAATTTAATTAAGGCAAATTAGACATTGTATCGCCCTAGCGTATACAGTACAGCATCATTATCTTACCCTGTTCCCAGTTTCACTGGGATCTGCACAGTATGTTTTTCTCTTTCACACTGTTCTATCACTCCTCACTGCATCCTCCACTCCTTGCACACTCATATCTCGTTTCAAACAGTCAATCCATCTCTTTCCAGGTCGGCCTCTTCTTCCTTCCTTTCAGCCATTAAGGATTCTACTCGCCACTCTTAGTGGCATGATTTTCATCCCTCTGTACCAATTCAGATGATTTTGCCCGATATTAAATTCAATAGGGATTAGTTCAGAGTTACGAGAACTCTGACATTCTCTCTGATAATAACGTGCGCAACGGAGCTTAAGCTGACTTTCATAACAGGTTAAACTTCCTCAACGTGGGCTTTAATTATCATGCCCCCATGCAGCGGGGGAAAATCAGCTTTAAAGCTCAATTTCGCTCGGTATGATCACAGATCAAAGAGAATGTTAAAGTCATCGCAACTCTGAACTAATCCTTATTGAATTAAATTTTACTGTTACAAGTATTTTTACTAACTCTACAAAAACTGATCTTTCAACTGCCTTAGTAATGGAACTTCCGACTGCCTTAGTAATGGTAGGTACTTCCGAAGATTGTTTTTTATTGTATTCGTGGGATATGCTATGATAAGGAATAAATTTAGGTAACAATACAAAATTTTGTTCATACCTGTGTACGTACAACAGCACGTCACGGTTTACACTCCGGTATCTTATGCTGTTGTAATAAGGGCTAGTTTGCAAAAAGTCGGTAACCTGATATGCTGGCCGCTGTACAATACAAGTAGTTTTAATGTGAAATGGAGTGGATTTTGAATTTTTCGACAATATTTCCTCGGGTAAGTTGACCGCTTACTTTTAGTACCCACGGAACCCTTGTAGAATAGTATAGGTATACAAGACACATTTCCTTATGTAATACCTTAACATTGGCACCTTACCTAAGGCGTTTCGTCTGCTATAAACAGGTGTGGTGTTAATGGTATTACGATGCTCATAGGTTTACTTGCTACTACCATTGGCTATTGTTTTAATCACAAATGATTACACAACAAGCCCTACCGACTTTCGTAAGATTTGGAATTACCATTTGACGACCTCCGTCGTTTAGTGGCTAAACATGTTAGGTTTTAAGTTCGATTCCCGGCCCCCGTATATAGAAATAATAATTTTCTACAGGATCGCCCAAACAGTGACGTCCAAAAATTTTTTTGAAAGCCTCACATCCATTGCTATGCAAATATACCTTGGGTATGTTAGCCGATTATATTTCCAATACTACTACTAAACTCAATTTAGGTTCATATTGCATTTAAAAAACCGATATATCGGTACAATATGAACCTAAACCATTTAACATATTGCATTTAAAAAACCGATATATCGGTTTTTTAAATGCAATATGAACCTAAATTGAGTTTACTTAAATAAAATTATGAGCTAGGTGAAACTAAGATTAAGAAAGTTTAAAAAATAAATCCGGCCAAGTGCAAGTCGAACTCGCGCACTGAGGGTTCCGTGCCAACTTTAACTGAATTTGGGAATCGACTTACTTCCTTAGTAAAATCTACAATATTTTGTTGACAGCAAATGTAACTTTGTTTTTTATAGTGTTTGTATGAAGTACAAAGTTATGTTTGCGGTTGTTGAAAATGTGCTATATCTCAAAAACTTCTCTTTTGATTCCGTCCGAACCAATTTTCGTTGAAAGTATTTGTTAAGATCTACATTATATATATTTTTCAAAATTTACACTCGCTTAGTTTAGAAGTTAGATGGGTGGGGGGACGCCCATTTTACCACTTTGGAAGCGTCTAGCTATGAAACGTTAGACTTGAAAAGAATATGGTTTTAGGAACCTCGGTGTCATTTTAAAAGACCTATCTATAGACACCCCACACGTATAGGTTTGTGTAAAATTTTTTTTTTGTTTTAGTTTCATGTATGGGAGCCCCCCACATTAAGGGGTTAAATGTCATATTTTTTTATTTTTTGTATGAGAATCGTAAAGCGGTTAACAGGATACATCTTCCTACCGAATTTCAACAGTGTGATGCTTATAGTTACAGAATTAAATGGCTGTGACATACGGACGGACAGACAGACAGACAGACAGACTTGACGAAACTATAAAGGTTCCGTTTTTTGCCGTTCGGCTACGGAACCCTAAAAATGAAAAATAGACCTCGAAAACTAAAGAAAATTGGCTTTCATAAATATGGTATATTTGGATAGCCCTGGGTGTAAAGCATCAAAAAAATGTTGTGGACGTCACTGTTTAGGCCACTCTATAAATTTCCTCGGGTCGTGTTATGACACAGAAAATATAATAGGGTGGATTTCCCAAACGTTGTCCGCATAAAATCTGTGTGTCCCATGTCTTATGACTTATTTCTTAGCGAAGTATTGCTTCAAAACATATTTTCCTAACATTCAACGATGGAATGAATAAATATACTAACGATTTAATAAGAAAAAAATGATAGATTAATATTAAATATTAGAAAAAAATAGATAAAATAAATATAAACCATCGAAATTTCGAATGTCCACCGCCAACCGTCACAGATATGATGAATATTTTTTTGAATGCAGTTACTCTTACCGTAGGTTTCATTTGTTTTATATAAAGATCATATAATCCAGCAGTAAATTTGATATTTATATAACACGACATTTTATCAAAACAATAAATAAATTAATGATTTTTGTGGTCATTAGAATTGTGTTGGGTGGAACTTCCACAAGACGTCACGGTGTATTTTTTTCCAGTTCAGATGTGAAATACTACCATACGTGACTTTATTATGATAAATCGCAACACTTTCATCGTATGCGCGACCGCCATATTTTATTTTTGACAGCCAGTCTCGCCAAAATCCGTGTTTGAAGTGGTGGTGGTGTAGCGTGGTCAAAATTATAGTTCCATTACGAATGGTCGTTTTTGAAGGTAAGATTACTCTTTATTGTTGTTTTTTTACGCTATCTGTTTTTGTGTATTTTCTTTAGATGATGAATTGTGGTTATATATGTACATTTGCCCTAATTTATTCAAAATTTGCACTACATTGACGATGTATTGGAATACGTCACGTCCATTACGTGACGTGACATACAAGGGATTGAAAAACGTGACGTAATGGAATACTTAAGCCATGTTCACAAGGAATAGAACTGGGGTTTCTTCATTTAACTAGATGTTGCGTATTTGATGGTGTACGACCTTTTTTTTACACCTTTTGTAATAATGTATGATTATTCACAACGTTTTTATTATTTTAGATTGTCAAAAGGGTGTTGATGATGCTGCTGCTGATGGTGAAGGTCTAAACGGTATTAAGAAAAAAATAAACTGGACAAAAAAATATGAAGAACATAAAAAAAGTTAATTAGACTTAAAAAATCCTAAAAAATATTGATTATTTTAATAAAGATTAAAAGCAGGAAAAAAGAAAAAAGTGGAGAGAAAAAAAAGAAACAAAAAGAAAAGAAAGAAACATGTGACGGACCTTAATCATCCTAAATTACTTAGAATAAGCGTACTAAGAATAAATTATGCTACGACATATTCAAATAATACTTGATTTTAAAAGGTTACAAAGCATATCTTGTTACAATTGCTTTTTGTTGTGATTTTGGATCTCCTCATAGGAATACTGATTTTATTAGGATTTTATTATTGTAGTATGATATTAAAAAGTTGTTACATTTTATTCAGTATTACTTAGCTTTAAATTGCCTTTTTTTTTCAATACAATGTGACCATTGCCCTATAGTTCCTTTTCGTCACGACACTTTCCATTACCGTGACGTGTCTTATGTTCTTGTCATATTTAATTTAATAATTGAATAAGTAATATTATCATATTTGCACCTGCAAGAATAAGAAAAAAGACTCTATTGAATATATTTCATATTTTATAATAAAGAATTACTCCACGTCGTGTCGTAGCAGCGTAACCGACATTGTTGTGAGGTGCTTTGTAACCAAAAGTGACGTAATGTTAAATTTATTATTATGTACCAGTTATGTTAGAAAATTAAACAGAATGTGATATTTGTTTGGATATTAATTGTTATACTTTATAAATAATAAATACTAATTTAGCAAACAATTGATTAGTTTGTCTTTAGTGGCAACTTAATTTAGTGACGTAATGGAACTCATACTCGACTGAGTCCTTTTTTGACTTCATTTTATGCGAAAACTTATGAATATTTCAGAGTAATAATATTGATTTTGTAATACTTTATTCAAAAATTATTAAATTAAGACACAAATGCAGGAAAAATAATGTTTTCGATATTGTGGAATTCCATTACGTAACGGACAACGTTTGAGAAATCCGCCCAATAATACTACGTGCAGAATGATGACTGTGCTAAGAAAGATAAGTAAAAAGTCACTTTCGCTGCAACGCAAAAAAGTGCAATACATTTCGCACAACCTTTATTCAAGATTGTTTCATATGCAGATTATGTGTGTCTCTTTCTAACGCGTAACGCTATCCCTGTTTCGTCGTCTTGAATGTGTCAGGGTTGCGAGCGGCACGTGGCACGAACATACGCATAGGTACAACGCGCTACCCAAATAAAATAATAGAATCTTCCTAGACTATTTCTTGACTGTGTTCTATCGGTAAAGTAATTGATAGTGTCAGCTTACATTAATTATTAAAATAAGTGTTTACTCTAAGTATTTCGTACAAAATTACTGAACTTGGAGATTTGGAAGTACAAACCAAAAACACATAGTAGGTATGTAGATCACACTTAACCATACAAAATTGTAACATTCGCCAGCATTTAAGGTTACACACTTTTGTTGCAAACTAGCCCAAATGTCAACTGCATAAGATACCAAAGTGTTACCCTAAACTTGCTGTTGTCCGTACTTAACTATAAAAATAGACTTTTATTAATGTGAGCCTTATCTATCGTACCTATATAAAAGCTTTTTAACCGACTTCAAACTTAGAAGGCTATCAAATTCGAGACGAATTTTATTGGAATACCTAAATATTAAGGGTGATATTATATCAGAAGCAAAATATAGCTCTTAGAGTATTACATATTGGACTACGTAAAATCCTCCTAGCACACTAAGTACTAATAAATATTATGCTAAATTTAAAGTAAGTTTATTGGCCTGTTTCTGTTTATTTTAAATTAGATTGACGTAAGTAACTGGGTAGGTATCTTAAACTCAAACCTATATCTTTGGACAAGAAATGTTAAATACTTTCGAAATTTCTTTTAATAAATAATGCCATAATAATGGGACACACATCTTAAATTATTATAAATTATTTCGTTGTAACGTAGTCAGTCACAGGCAATATAAATAAACACAGTCACAGCGGCTCGTTAGCGGCAGCCCTGCGGTCATATATGCTCGGCGTACAGAATCGCTCGAACGTACCTAAACTTCGGAGTGACACCCCTCTGGTTATGATACCACCGTTGTTTCTGATTTCCATAACACAAGTGCATTGCTCACTTTGGTTGATTTATATTAGTAACTGACTTCAAAATGCATGTACTCCATTTTAGGCGAACAATTTATTTCTTCGGTGCCATCGCATTGACTATCAAAAGCATCATCTATCATTCCAAAGTATGGAAAGGTAAAATTTTGGTATCGGATTCATTCACTGGGCACAGTAGGTACAGATGTTATATACGATGCGTAGAACTAAGCTAATTTACCTAGCCATCACCCAACCCCTGGTTCATTTGAAGGTAAGTACCATGGTACATGAAGCCGCGCGTCAGAAAAAAACATTAAGCTTCCATTTTCAAAATGTCTCGAAATGTGGTAGGTATCATTTATTTTTAATTTTCATACAAACGGACGAAGCACAGATTAGGTGCAAGTATGGGACCAGCTATGCCTACGCGCCACGATCTCGGTATGCACTCGGTACGCAGACATTCGCGACCACAGATGAATAACTGCCGCAGTGACGAACCGGAGTGTTGTTTACAGTCCATTTTTTAAACAATGATTGCTGATATATTTATAAATATGACACATTCTTCCGTCCCGCGCAAACTACTACGAAACAAAATATTCTTTTACAATCTAAATAAAAAAATATTTTTGACACATTATATAACAAAACAATGCCTTAATAAATAAAATAAATAATCCAAACCACTATCATCACCATCCACATTTATTTATCTTATTACAATGCGTATTTTTTTACTTTAAATAAAGAAGCATTTCGTTTGTCTCAGTGGAGGCGAAAATATTTTTCGGTAACATATTAATAACCGATTTCTTTTTCAAACATAAACATGTTTTTTTAACTACTTAGATCTACTTATCAAAAAACAACACGCATTTCTATTGAAAATTTGCTATTCAATTCATAAAATATTTAATTAATTTATATAAAAAATATGTATGATATTTACACAAGCACAAAACTAAATAGAAACAAATAAGGCAAATGTATTTAAAATGCTGGAGGCTGGCAGCCCTGTCGCAATGTAAACATGCGGGTAGTAAGCCGCGCGGTAAGTAAACTTAGTTACCGCGCGGCTGTAGGCAATTATTTAAAAGATACAGCCGAGTTACAATACTGTAAAGATATCAAAAGGACCCGTGAAAAGATTAGATTTTAATTATCATTTATTCATAAGACAACAAGATCCAATTTATGGTTAGTAATATTGAACACTTTAATTATGTAAGTAGCACTTCTGTGCTACTTACATATAATTTAAGTGAAATTTAAATTGAAATTAAATGAAATTAATTAATAATAAATAATTATTAATTTATTCTGACACCAGTCAGTACGTGAACCATATTACAGTGGTACAAGTACTGGCAGTCAAATCGCTCTGCAAAAGCAGTCAGGATGCTGTTGCGGCTGGCCCTCACCCTGCGCACCAGGGATGTGCACCGCTTGCGCATGGTTGCATAAAAGCAGTCCACGCGCGCGTCGGCGAAAATCCCCGATGCGCTGCAGAAGCGAGGCAGCCCCACCAGCACCCTAAACGCGTTATTATACTGGACACGAAGCGCTGCGTACTGCCTCTGCGTATAACTCACCCACAGACTACTCGTATAGAAGGACGTACAAAATGCCCTGAACAAGGTGATTTTGACGTCCCTCGAACAGCGAGCAAATCTGCGGGATATCATGTTCGCACGAACAGACAAGGCCCTACGCTCCCTCACTATATCCGCATCGTGTTTCAGATACGAGGTTACAACATGCCCAAGATATTTAAACTTGTCGACTCTAACAAGAGGAAACCCGTTGAGTTTAATGTTTGGAATGTTATCAAGATATCTTCCTCGGGCCTGAACAAAAGTGAACTCATGGTCTTTCGACCATGAGTTCACTTTTTTTCACGTTGTATAACAAGCCGTGATCGTCCGCGTATTTTTGGCATATGCCAAGCAGCTTCGATAACCCGCACGCTGAGGCGCTCAGCAGCACCATGTCATCAGCAGAGCTAATATTGTTTAGACAAACGCCTCCAATATGGCAGCCGACATGCGTGCTGCTGAGCTCCTCAATCAGCGCATTCACATACAGGTTGAAGAGCTTAGGCGAGGTCAGCCCCCCCTGCCTCACCCCGCACTCCAACCTGTACGGACTCGAATATGACCCCGCCCACCGAACGACGTTGACCTGCTCCTTTTATCAATATTGAAAAATGCGAATGAGTTCTTCCGGCATTTGCGTTTGATGAATTTTTTGCCACAGGATGTCATAACTAACCAGGTCAAACGCCTTCGATAGGACGAGGAAACAGGCAAACACAGGTGTTTTTCTATCGGTGTAGTACCTGACAGTCTGCTTCAAACACAATACCGCTGTTTCTGTAGATAGACCTGATTTAAAACCGAACTGGTTATCATGTATTTGAAGATATTTATCAAGCTGAGTGTTTGGCAAACTGTCAAGCACTTTGGCGACAATAGTGGCCAACGAGATAGGTCTGTAGTTGTTTAGGTCACCGATATCACCAGTCTTGCTTTTCAAAATCGGCATTACCGCAGTCATCATCTGCGCAGGTGCATCATTTTACTAGTTTTTTTCAATATATTTTTAACACTAGCTTCAGCACAGGATAGCACAGTGCACAGTGACCGAGGTGCAGTCTGCGGCGAAGTTCTAGTTCTTGCAGCGAGGTCTACCAGTTTGGAGGTCAACCAGTTTGGTGTCACCTATCATCCTCTTTGCCCGGTTTTCAATTGAGTCCAAAGTAGCCAGATGACACTTTGCTGAATCAATCCAAAGGTGGCAGCAATATTCCTATGTATGGCGGATCTGTGCTTTATATAGGAGCAGTCGTTGCTTGGGTGTGAAATATTGCTTAGCCCTTGAGAGGATTCCGAGTTTTTTGGCAGCAATTTTAGCTATGGACTCAATGTACTCGCCAAAGTTCAGGGTGGAGGACAGTTCAATGCCCTAGAGTTGCAGCCGATCGGTGACTGGAAGCGGCACACCTTGAAAAGTAGGGCTCCGATGGAATGGAGTACGCTTGGCAGAGAACAAACACTAGTTGTAGAAATTTTACGTTTCATACGGCATGCCCAGTATATGACCATCCTTGACTTTACCAGCGTGCGGCGCAGAAAAATGGGATTCTCACCTCAGTGCGGGGGGAATTTTCATGTCATACTCCATAAGTATGACAGAAACGAAAAGAATTTTCATTTTATTGAAAACAGACATGGCAAAATAATGTTCACGACGCACAGAGTTATCCACTTTTGTGTTGTGTGCGGCATGTTCATATATTATATTTTTATATTTTCTTTTCATATTTTTTTTTCGTTTTATTCTTCTTCTTAAAATTAAGAGGTTCGCTCTTGTCGGTGGAGTAATCGCCATTCATTTCTTTTATTTGCCTTTTCCTTGACCTCCTGGTACGATAACCAAAATTTAATTAAGATAATAAATAAGTTTTATTCATAAAGATGAAATAAGAAACCAAAAATTTGCGCACGGGCGGGACTTGAACCCCCCGTGATCACCTGAACGAAAGGTCATTTTAAGCTACAAATGTTACTTACTTAAATGAGTTACAGACATCTTAAATCGGTTTCGTTTGACAGCTTTTACTTGTCCTTCTCATCCGATAGAAATATTAATTTTATGAGTAGGTCTGAGAATCGGCTACTATCTATTTTTAATACCCCTAAGTGCTAAGGGTTGTTCACCCTTATTTTTTTTAAATTTATGGACGTTTTTTTTATAATGTGGCAAAATAAATACCTACCTTGAATTTTTAGTAAGTAAAAGCCATTTTAGTAATTTAACCATTTTTCATCCCGCTTTATCAGTTAGCAATTATAGTGTTTTTCTTAACTTTTAAAATTACTAGGCTGGGTGAGACGGGGCCGGGCGGGACGGTGCTAGGGGCGAAGCAAAGTTCGCTTGGTCCGCTAGTTAGTTACAAAAGTGACTTTAATTATTTATAAAAATTAGGTGCCCTCGAATTCAATAACTATTGTGAACAAATGACGTTCATGACCAATGATATTGCATTTAGAAGTAGATGACGCCGCGCGAACTAAAAGAGTACACAAATATGGCACCGTCTGATTGATGGATGTCAATGGATTGACATCTATCACATCAGACATCAGTTTCGGCACAGAGTCTTAATAGAGTAGCTTTCTTAATATATTCTTTAAAGTATGTAGGTACATTACAATAGACTCGTTGGCCTAATTTTAAAATTTAGTTCACACTTTAGCTCGGTAGTATATTAATCAACAAAAACAAACTACTTAACAAACTATTTAACATTTAAAATATTGAATAATATATATGAATAATAATAATCTAATAAATGCAATTTATATGCATCACATGAAAGCTTGAAACGCCATGGCGCCAATATCAGAGTCACGTTCACTGCTAGGCATTCACGATCACATGACCACATGTATATATTTTACAAATTAAATTAATTAAAATATTTACAGTCCTTATTTAAATAAATAAAGAAATATTTATTAATACACCATAGTCATCTGGCATCATGTAAACAGAATGATTTCTTCACATAACACGCTAATAGTGAGCGTACATATTTTTTTCTACAATCATGAAGATCATCCCTCACAGATATGTTTATCAAAAGTCTTTTGTTAACACGAATGCCGGTGACCTTTTGATCCGTGATGTTACTTTAAAAAAAAATGTGTAATTTATAGTTATATAACAGACATATTAACCCTTTCCGGGGCGGTATCCCAGACACAATAGAAATTTTATTGTTTTAAGGCTATAGCCGTTTACCGCGCCGAAAAGTGTTAACATACATTTCCATAGACATATTTGTTAGGGTCGTGCGGGTGGGATTCGAACCCGCGACTGCTTATCTTTGTAGTCCGGAACTTAAACCACCACACTATGACGGTCGTTAAATTATTATTAAAAAAATATAGTACCTACCAAACTACTCCATGTATGGCACTGTCATAGAATATCGACCATTATTAGTCCGTGGGTTGGCTAAGAAACAAATCTCACTAATTTTATTGAAAAAACTTCAATCATAGGCATAGGCATCATCAAATACAATTAACTTAACGAAAATATGATATTCGGACTTTTTGAAGTGAAAACTTCTTTAGCGGCGTTGAGCACTTTTGTGGGATGGGGGAAAAATGTGAAACTCGCGTCAGGACACGTGGGCTGATCGAAAAACCGTAAGACGGTTGGCGAAATTATGGATGTAAGTTGATTTTTCTGAGAGATAAACTTTTTAAAGTAATTTAATATAATATACCTAAATTGTAATGTTTGTGTAAGATAGCGCAATAAATAAATATTGTATTCTATAAAAATATATTATTATTATTATTATTATTGTATTCTATCACAAAAATGATAGTACTTTTATATTGATAATAAGAGCAATTCATTCAAAATTATTCCCTAACTATTCCAAAAAATCAAAAATGCACAACGTTGATATTCAAGTTTTCACTTCTGCCGGCACTCCCGGAGTGCAATTTTTTTATTATTTAGTTAGGTATTTTTGCAGTTTTAAAGGCGCACTGGCACTGAGGCATTGAGACACTGACGCCATCAAAAACAGACAAATTATGACCCCAATTTGAAGTGAGGTGTTGTTTAGCTGAGCCATCTTTTAGCCTCTCACCGGTGATCTAGTTCTTAATACAATATCATTGTTCATGATGCACCATAGTGTAGTTCTTCGTGAGAATTATAGAGTTCATGCCGGGCCCTTGGTTAGTTCAGTATTTTTGGTGCCGCAATCAACATAATAACGTTAGAAAATAAAAACAGCTTTGCTTTCCGTGATTTTACAAAGCTACCCTGCCAAACAGTCCACCTCCTATTGGGAAAGCAAAACACACAGAAAGCAAAGCTATTTCTACTTCCATCCGTTTTCCCCGTTAATCCTAAAATCAGTACGTATGGATGGCAACCATTAACATAATTCGTTGCGATTTTAAGAAGGTAGGTACACGTTACATGCGTTTGTGTTGAAAACGATAATAAGATATATATAGCTGAAGCAGATATAAAACCTCAAAAGCTAATAGATAGAATCCACCCTGACATTTTCAAAGTAAAGTCAGATAAATTAAGAAGAATCGTGCGATGTCAATTGCAAAAAAACTTTTTATACCATAAATTACCTGGCATCAAATTAAATTCGGATAAAAATTGAAAGTATTAAAAACAAAATGGAAACATTGAATCGTATCTCTAGTACGTTCGAAAATGTGCGAAACACAATAAAAAACAAGAGTTCATCCGAACGACTTCAGAGCCTCAAGAAGGACATACAAAGTTTGTCAACAGAGCTGGCGGTGCTCGGCCAGGAGAATCATGAACAGTACGTGCGCTCCCTTGCTATGGAGGGATACCTGGCCCTGTTGACGGCCAAGACCATGCCCATATCGCTCGTAGAAAAACGAAACATTCTACAAGCCGTTTACGATAAATTGAAACCGTATGCTTTACAAGATGAGTGCCTCTTCATTTTGCTAAGAATACAAAATCTCCTGTGCTATTACCTCATCCAGTTAGACCAAATAAACGTCGCTCGTGAAATTCTGGAAAGCATGGAAGACCTGTACGACAAGATAAGCAAATCGCAGCACGACAAATATCTTGATGCCGAAGACCTGTTCACTTCAGAACACATCAGCAATATCAAGAGAGTCAATCCCGAGAAAATCGACAAGGTAATAACGAACAACGTGCAGATGCAAGCTTTTCTATACAACAAACTGAACCTACCTCAAAAGTATACTCTATATAACCACACAGCGCTAAGAAGGCAATTGGAAATGAAAGAAGGGACGCCTCAAGACTGGGCTCTGAGAGCAGCCAGGTTGGGCAACTATTTCGTTTACCTCAACCAACTCGGCAATGCCCGCCACCACCTCTGTGCCGCCTACCACGTTTTGAGAACATGTCACGATAATTGCAAGCTCATCCCAGAAGAATTCATATTGCAGAAAGCCGATTTTGAAGTGCACTTCTTGGAGCTAAGTCACCACTGGGTTAAATACGGACTAACCCTTTTTCAACAGTCTAAAAGGAAGATTTTGAACAAATACTTCTCGCAGCCTTCTTCTGGAGCAGATTTGTGGAAGACTGTAGACTTACTCGAAGAGCACGTGGAGAATTTAGAAAATATTGAGAAGTTTGAGGAGGAGAATATGAAAGATTTGGGCGCGGAGAAGTCGGGAAAAGGCGACTGTGACCAGCCGGAGGAGAAATTATTTAATTTTCCTTCACTGAACTTGAAGGAGATAGAAAAGAAAGTGCCGCTGAATATTGTAAGCAACGTGGAAGAGGCTAGGAAGCTATTTGCGTTTACCCACAAGTGGCTCATGAGGGCGAAGCACTACTATGATTTCGAGCATCACTCGGCTCAGTTTATTACTTGCTCATTGCAGTTGGCAGAATTATATGAACACTTAGCATTTTTCGAGAGGAATATCGACAACCAGTACAGCATACAGAAGAGGAGAGCTGATGTTTTGGAGGCGCTAAACTCTTTGCTGAAGACGTGTGACAACGTGATGTCGGTTCAGATCGACGTGATCCGCGAGCTGTCTCAGGTGCAGCTCGAACTGATGGCGTTGAACCTACAGAAACTTTGGCATCAGGAGTCGCATACGAATGTCTTGAATTTGGACAATGACGCGGACTCGATCATCAACTCTCTGGACTCTGAGTCCAACAGGACTTTAACGGAGAAGACTTTGAATACCTCGTCCAAAAATATGTTTTTAAGAAAGATGGAGGCTGCGACGTCAATCAATGGGAAACTGTTTAGGCTGAGTGGTCAACTCGGAGCGGCCACTCCATCACAGCTCAGCCTAAACTTAGGCCTCTTGAAAAGCTTGTAAAATATTTTCAAATCCACGTCGAAAAAGTATCGTGATAAGTATTTTTATCGTAAATCCCCTAGTAATGACATTAATCCACTTTTTTTTGTTGAAATACAGTTTGTAATATCCTAGTAATAAATATTTTCATACTACTTTCATACTTATTAGTTTATTACATAGGTACTCATTATTGTGGGTTTATGGTGGATAACGTTATCTACATTCATAACGTCATTTGGGAGTTACCCCCTTAAGCTACCTGGAATATTTTCCGTGAGTTTCGAAAATGAGCTATCTTATAGATTTTGATTTTTCTCTTTTCGAATTTCTACTTTGCCATCTCGTATCTCAGCAGCTGGCGCCGCCAACTTGAAACAATGGCGTCCAATAGTACTTTTCAGACGATATCTATACATTATTATTTAAAAATATCTTTCAGATCATCAACAAAGGAAGTTGCTTTGTATAGACGTACCTGATGGTCCTCTGAGCTAATTAAGCTCAGTACTCAAGAGGTGCATACTCTCTGGTAAGGAGGAGGAGGAGGGAATAGAGCGCATCTTCTTCCCAGGGCTCATAAGCCTACTAGCCCGCATACGTGATGTATGGTATCGTTTTCGTAAAAAAAAACGGCCAAATGCAAGTCGGATGCGCGCACGCGCGTGTGAGTCCGACTCGCGCTTGACCGTTTTTTCCAATTTGGCGGCGCGAGCAGCCGAGATACGACGTGGCAAAGTTGATTTGAAAAGAACATAAGGATATGTTCTCATTCTCATTTTCAAAACTCCCGGAAAACATTCCAGACAAAACAATTTCAAAGGACATGTTTACATTTGTATAGGGAAAAT
Organism: Pyrausta purpuralis; assembly: GCA_963924145.1. Classification (NCBI taxonomy): domain Eukaryota; kingdom Metazoa; phylum Arthropoda; class Insecta; order Lepidoptera; family Crambidae; genus Pyrausta; species Pyrausta purpuralis. Next base: position 12,213,465 of record OZ001647.1, on the reverse strand, counting down.
GCCAACACCTTGTACATGTCACTAAAAAATAGCTTATGTAGGGCTTAATCGTTTTAAGAATAATTTTCATCCGTAAGATATTCTTAGGTAATATGTACTTATATAAAGATTTAAAAAGATTGAAAGCGGAAAGCAAAATGACATTTGACAATGACTGATTTACTTTTTTTGCAAGTTTTGACGCAATTTTGGCGTTAGAATAGACAAATGGAGTTTCAGGATTTTAAAAGTTTATAACTTTATTATTTAAATTACCTGAATATTGTTAATTTAATAAAGATTCCATATAGTCTGTCTAATTACCTGTATTTTTTGCTATTTTCACAGATACTGTACATGGTCTTGGCATTTTTATAAACCTCTCCTTTGCAAATTTCTTGTGTTACAAGGTATAATAAAATTCTAGCTACGGCTGAAATGTAATATTTTTTAAATTGTTTATATTATAAATCATTCGTGAAGGTACTTTTTAGGTTTGGTCACCGTAATATTGAAAGAACCGCGTGATTAAAATCTGACGTTTTAAAATCCGTAAGATTGTAATCTGACGATTAATTTTGAACTGTACCGTATATCATATCATGACTTATCAGTAGGCAAAGTGGTGTTTCAGGATAGGTGAAGAATAAACGCAGTAAGCGAAGCGAATCCCTGTTTATCCTTCGTCTTAAATCGTAAATGCTAAACCATTTCGAGCTTTTAATCAAAGAGTGGGTACAGACTGCTGTAACCTTACATGCAATGTAACGTGAAAGCAGCATTTTCATAAGTAGTATAGGAGTGGACGCAGCGCGCGCAAGATCCGAGCATGTACCTACGTACTCGCATCGTTCCGGCCTGCGGCGAACATAGCTCAGTCTGCCGCACGGGTTACTCAGCAGTGGTCTGCCGAGACGGCATAAGCACGTACCTACGTACTGGATCGTGACGGCTACAGCCGGGTCCAGACAAATGTAACGCGTAATGTAATCCACGGTGTAATGAAACACGAATTCTACGTGTGGACGTACTACGAGCATTTCGTGTAACGATCGTAGTGGCGTCCACACGTAGAATTCGTGTTACATTACACGCTGAATTACATTACGCGTTACACTCGTCTGGACCCGGCTTAATTGATAAGTACCGACAACGACCGACCGAATGTGATAAAAAAACGTCGAAGACCTCGACGATGGAGTCGTACAGTACAGTTGTATAGCTGGTGCAGGCTCTGCCGCTGTGTTATCTTCCATGTTTCGCGCGCGTTCCGCATTACAGAGACAACCCATCCTCTGGCTCTCCGTGCCACACTGCGCGCCCCTTTGTGTTTGGCGAAAAATCCGACAAATGGCAGATCGCGGTTCGCACGAATGAATTTCTCTGTTGCACGTATCGTGCGCGCAAGCCGTCCACACTAAGGTCTTTCAAATTCTGTTACATTACATGATACATTGCGACAAAGTAGACAGCATTCTTTCATTGCGTGTTACATTGTATGTTAAGTTACAGCAATAGTACCCGCCTTAATATAAAGAAGATCAACAAAAATAGACAGCACAGGCAATCCAAATGAGCCATTCTAAAGGGTCGATGATTGGAATAAGTCATAATATTAATATTCCTATGGGATTACCATACAAGACTAAATATATTTTCAAATTTCCTTCATTTCATAGATTATCATTTCATATATGTGCTTCTTATTACGTGTTTTACTTTTTTTATTAAATATTATTCATTTTCTTGTTGAGCAGGTATAGTAATCAAGCAAATATCAGAGTTAGAGGAAATAAGTTAATCTCATTTTTCTTGAATATTACTACATATTTATTAAACATTGAGTTACAAAATATACATAATAATTGTATTCGTTTGTATGACTGTAAATATAAAAAATATTTTTGGTGTTCTGACATAGTCACCAAAATACTTGCATCTAACTAAAGTGCCTTACAACATTCGTCATAGACTGTACGTTACCTTAAAATAAATTTAACATTAATGAACAGAATAGGTATTTACATAAAGTACTATAATTACAACAAAAACAAACCAAACAATTCAATTTATATAATAACAAACATTTACAGAAACATTGTAAATTAAAAGTTAGGTAAACAAGGAATTCAATTAAAGGAATGTCGTTTAGGATAATCGAAGAATTCAAAATTTTAATCGAATTAGGAAAATCAACATGGCAAAAGTAAAATTAGGAACGATTAATGGAATGTTAGGTGAAAAAAATACAACGCATCTTTAAAATATCACTTAAAACTATAGTAATAACAAAGACTTATTTTGGATTTATATATAAACACAAAATAACTCTTTGTATTTTTTAATAAATGCAAAAATATATTACTTTTATGACTGTAAGACTATTTTCTGCATTGACTTGCTGTTCCGCCACGGGCTATAAGGATATCGAGAAACATAGATAACAGTAAAATGGTCAGTTGCGATTGGCTCGTAATATCTACTGTTGTGATTGGTTATACTCAATGAAGCAAAACCAATCACAGCAGCCAATTCAACTGTGAAAAACGAACTCCATGTTTGTGGTTATATTATTATAGGTGCTATCTGATATCATTGATGAACCGAAAACATGGTTGCTCCGACTTTTTGAGAATGCCAAGCTCATAACATAATTAAATTACAGTGCGACATGGATCTTTAATCCGATGTCAGATGTTATCTACTATAACAAGTTTTAAAGACAAACAACAAGAAAGAGAATAATAACTGTATAAACGAAAAAGTGGACGTATTGACTGAATTCATAGGTTAATGCGATCGATGATTTTAATACTTGATTTCATCAGAGTTCACCTACATTCAATACTTTGAACTGTATTTATTTTACATATATAGTGAAAATATATAAGTAAAGTAAGTTATATACGTAAAAAATATTAAATGAAATATATGGTCTTATCTATACTAATATTATAAAGCTGAAGAGTTTGTTTGTTTGTTTGTTGGTTTGTTTGTTTGTTTGTTTGTTTGTTTGTTTGTTTGAACGCGCTAATCTCAGAAACTACTGGCCCGATTTGAAAAATTATTTTTACGTTGGATAGTCCATTTATCGAGGAAGGCTTTAAGCTATATAACATAAAGATACGACTCACAAGACCACAGCAGCAATGCAAAATGTTGCGAAAACGGGAGAAAGATATTCCTTTTGAGAGCTTCCGCTGCGTACGCTGCGGAAACCGCTAAAGTTACACAAAAATCATGTATGACAAGATTGTTCAGCATTAAAAGTTCTATAATAAAGTCCGCGACAGCATAAGTCTATCTTTTATAGTTGACTTACTACAACCTTTTTTATGTTAATAAATTTGTAAAAAAATAATGCATCATTTTTAGAGGTGTATTATACACACAGGTATTTATTCTTATCAAAATAAATACATTCATCATCACGAGCATTTCATTAAGAACAAAGTTGCTCTTTATATCATTTGATTCCAATAAATATCTTAGGAGCTATCACAGTTTTAACATAACTCCGCACCAAAATAATGTTCGCAGCTTAAGTACAACGTGCGCTTGCGCTAATTATATCGGGTGTAACAAAAGGCTTAACGAAGCCGAAGACCACGTATTCTACCCATTTGTACGATCATTTTTTTCCTTGACACCATACCTGGGAAATGCCTGGTTACTGAGATATTGAAGGTCAAAGTGAAATTTTTTTTTTCGAGATTTCTGCATGAAAACCTTCTGTTTGTTATTACTAATCTTTTTCCCGAAGAAACATGTTGTCAATTTTTTGAACTTTATTAATTAAATCGATTTAAAGATAGCAATCCGCAATGAACCGCGCACATCACACAACAATAATGTCTTAGTGTGCGTACCCTCGCTGCGTAGCAACGCACTCGTCGAGCGAGGTCGACGAACGCTTACAGCTGATTGCGCGCGCCCGATCAGCTGGTAGCTGTCTGGCGCGGTAGCGGTTTATTGAAAAGTTGGCTTGCTGACTTTATTTATTACAACTTAATTTATTGGTTCTTGCCTTAAATCAACTAAATAAACCACCACCAGTTATTGTCAGAGTAAGTTAGTATGTAGGTTGGTAGCTCTTACTTTGTTTGCGTTGCCCGCCCAGGATTCGAACTCCAAACCTTAGGTTCAAAAGCCTACACTTTAATCAACCATTTGAAGGCATGCAACGCAGTTTCTTACGACATGACTACAAAATTTCACAAATTGCAAATTGCTAACTTTCTCCGATAATTTAGGTGGATTAAAACGTAGGTATCGAAACAATCTTAAAGACTTTAGCTGTATCTCATGTCTTAAGACTAATTTGTTTTAAAAAGGTGATAAGTTACGTAAAATCAAGCCCTGTTGATAAAGGCGCCTAGAAAAAGGGAACAGCAACATCAGAACCCATAAAACAACCAAATTGATTAGTTTGGATTTTAATTATCTTAAGTCAAGCTCTTTAAATCCAACAACAATAATTTTTAATTCCTTTTTGAATAATTACTTTCAGCGACAAAATAATTGCAATTTAGAATTTGATCGATTAATTAAATAAGCAATTTATTAATTTATCCGCACAAATAAGCAAACGATTAAAATTAAAGTCTTTTTCGCTTTACCAAAAGTAGATACTTACAAAATTTATAAGTTATTGAAAATGGGATTCTTAAAGTATGCCTACCTACAACGTACGCCTAGATAAAAAGAATAGCAACATCCCTGAATTGCTAAACCGACCAAATGGTTCAGGTTTCTACTTTCGTAAATTAAGCTTTTAATAACTAAAAACATAATGCAGGCTTATTTAATTTTATTACCTTTTTAATAACTACAGCTAGTAATAAAATACTGCATACTTAAAGATACCAAAATCGCAAGTTGCAAATGTAGTTTTCGAATTATTTGCTCGACTAAATGTTACTTACATTTATCAAAAAAAAACAGGCTCTAAGGCAGTAATGATACCGCCGTTTGACTGAATTCCTTCTGTTTTCAGTTCTTAATAAGACTTACAAATGATAACACGAACTGAAATTTTGGTATCCTTAAAGGCTTTAACAATCCATGTCCTTTTAATAAAAACCCTTAGCAAAACTGCAAAGCAAATTCACAACGCTGACTTTACAACCGATCGAGCTTGGAAGGGCCAAATACATGGGCCGCTTGCCAGCAAAGACGTTGATACCATGACACACCTTCTACTCATTGTTCTCTTACTCGTTGTATTCTTCCCTTCACATTTCGCTTCACCACCAAGCGATACGGAGGTCTTAATTTTACCTTCAATCACCATAAAATGATCTCACACTTTTTTATCTTACAATAACAAAACCTTCACTGATTTTACACAATTCAATTTGTACAAAAGGTAGACTTATTATTACGATGTGGAATTTTCTACCAGTCATACTTGACAGTTAACCAGAAATTGTTGATTGCCTACTTCATTTCAATTTGAAATCTTCGCGCGGATCGCGTTCATCGCATGCATTCGGCTTTTCCCGCCCCTGCCGGCCAATAGCAAACGACACGTTCGGCGCGGTCGCGGCCGGCTTTGACGGCGAAATCAAAGGCAAATACCTACTGAACGAACATTTAGTTCGGTTTCTCACGTCATCGAATGCGTTTGTAAATTGCAAGTATTCTGTTTTCGCGCACGGTTTGCTTTTTACGGTTATTGTTAAGTGTTCTTTGTGATAGTGAAAGTTATTAAAGATGCCTTGGTATCAGTACAGTGCTCGTGAGTTGGTGAACATGGTCTTTTATTATGGGATGGCTCATGGCAATGCGTCCGAAGCATTGTGTCTTTACGGAGCGGAATACCCCAAAGCACATCAGCCTTAACGTGTGGGCTGGCATAGTACGAAACCAAATCCTGGGGCCAGTTTTTTTACCAGCGCGTATGGATGGGGACTCTGGACGACATGTCACTAGCCCAGCTCCGAGACTCTTGGTTCCAGCATGATGGTGCACCGCCTCACATCGTGAGACCTGTGCGTGTGCGCTTGACGGAGTTGTTCGGAGACCACTGGATCGGCAGGTATGGGCCTCATGCGTGGCCAGCCAGATCGCCCGATTTTGCCCCGCTGGACTTTTTTTTGTGGGGCTACGTAAAGGACAGAGTGTTTGACCGGTCATGCACATCTAGTGATGAAATGCGTCAAAAAATAATTGACGTATTTGACGAACTTAAACGACGATCGGGGCGCGAAGGCATACTGGAAAGAGTGCATGAGAACACGCGCTACCGAGCGCGTATTTGTTTGGCGATGGTCGCCAGAACAAGCCGCAGCTGGTTCGGCTTGAGAGGCCTGACCTGGACGATTCGTATGGAGAGTAGGTAAGTACTTTTGTTTTACAGTTTGTTTTGCCGAGTGTAATTTTCGTAACGACGCGCGCGTAGGTACAGCGAACCGCGGCGCGTTGGTCTCCCGCCTCGCCCTGCTTGTCCCCACGCACACGTTCAAATACACGCACACAAACCCAATCTGTAGCGCTTCGTGCGCGCAGTGCGCTATACATTGCCGGCAATAAATGCATGATTTATTTTAATGACTAAAAATTAAAGTCGTTTCCCAGCGATAATTTTTGTTACATTCGATTCAGTACAATGTACCTAATGCGAGGTTTAAGGCTTCGTTAAGCCTTTTGTTACACCCTGTATTATAAAGCTGAGGAGTTTGTTGGTTTGAACGCGCTTATCTCAGGAACTGCTGAACCGATTTGAAAAAATATTTCTGTGTTAGATAGCTTATTTATTGAGGAAGGCTTTAGGATATAAAACATCACGCTGCGACGGGAGGGGAGGGAGCAAACTCAAAACGCGCGGACGAAGTCGCGGGGGACCGCTAGTTTATTGTATATAAACTTTCCGAAAATTACGAAAAAAAAGTCTAAGAGACTAACGAGTCCCGCTCGGGAGTAAAACTATTGGCTCGTGAGTCTTAATGATCTGTTCGTTACGTTCTTGATTCAAGATGGTGCCCGTGCCGTAAGACACTACTTTTTCCCTTAGTAATGAAAATTATTTACTTTTATGTTATAAAAACACAAAAGTTGAACAACATATGAATTTTAATGGTTGTTATTGTTTATACAATTATTTCGAGCTTAGTATCGGTGGAACATACATGATACAAACATACATGCATAAAGTGTTCTTTAATTTTGCCATGGTTGTGTAAAAAAATATATTAGCTAAGCATCTTCCTGAATTAACTCCCTGAATGAAAAATGAAGCAATCGTATTCATTTGACAGTTCGAAACGTACGGTATGATCTGTCAAACGTTTTGTTCTTTGCCGTTTGACAGATCATAGCGTACGTTTTGAAATGTCAAATGAATACGATTGCTTTACACAATCGCACCTCTGATTGAATGCTAGCGTCCCCTGTCAATGTCAATTGTCATTTACGGCCAGAAGATCCTTGTCGCACTGTAGCTAGCCCGTCAAGTCAACACAAATTATCTCAACACGTCTGTTTTTCTTTGCTAGTCTAATATTGCAAGCAATTTTTTCATAACTTTTAAAATTATATCGATGGAATAAAACAAATTTAATAAATCGAATAGCTTTTGAATTTTGTGGTTATGTTATTTCAACGTAAATCATTTCGTTAAAAAGAAATGTCAAAATATTTTACTAAATTCGACTAGCAAAGAAAAACGAACTTTACTGCAGTGACTACATAGTTTCTTTTATCTCAAAGGTCAAATTATTAACTATGATGTTACGAAATAGAACAAAGGTAAATTCTATATTTACTTAATGTAAATTGCGCGTTGCTACCACCAATCATTTGATTTCCATCGTTTGACGGAATCGGAATATTGATTTTTTATGGCACTCGTGTATTATTATAATACAGTGTGTAAAAAAACATAAACTTGCAAAAAATATGCAACATAAAAAAAATAACTTACAACTGTAACGTAATTATGTTTTAAATATTGCAAAGTCTACCGGCGTTGTTTACAAATGCAGTATCAAGCTAAACATTCTATTTGCGTCAGTTTTTTTCGATTTTTTCTTATATACCATATGTTAAATAGAAACGTTCAAGTATTTATCGATAGCTAGGCAATCGTGAAAATATAATATTTTATAGTAAATTATTATATTCTTTGTCTAATAGCGAGTGTGGCAGGACTTGGCGATGTCCGATGTAAACAACCCTTAAAAAGTAAGAAAAGCCACGCACGATTTGGCACACAGACCCATTACATTAAGTAGACAACGCAAGTCGCTGCGTCTGTATCATAAAAGTGACAAACAAAAACTCGGTCCGTGTACCGTCAGTATTCAAAATCGAAGATTAAATTGATGGATGCAGTGATTTCAAAGCGTTAGCAAGATAAAACTCCGTTAAAGTCCCGAAACAAAATAAAACGCCGTTAAACTCGCGAAACGCTGTGCACTTCGTTTAAGTTGGTTTTCGACACGCTAAGTAAAGTCCGTTTTATTTTATCGAATATTATAAACATCTTTTAAAATAACATCAGTTAATAAAAAAAAAATGGGTTTAAAAGGATTTCAGTGTTTAGTTAGCAACGAATTGCCTAAGTTTTAAGTAAGTTTTGTGTTTATCATTACATAAAAATATAATTTATAATAAACCAAAATGATATTTTAAAATAATTTTAAATGAATCATGTCGTTTAAAAGCAATGTCACATAAAGGAATGTTTACAATATTCGACTAGCTAAGAAAAATAAACTTTACACACACTTACAGCTAACTACTTACGTCCTCTACTTAAGTAGTACTCTGTGCTTTGGCATATCCATAGCCGGAACCGTTAAATCGTGATCTCCGCAGTCCGTTCACACCAGCCTACCTCCCGTCCCGCCTTTGCATGACCTGGAACAGCACCACGTTGGTGTCCACGTCGCTCTCCTCGCTCGGCTGCCACTTCTGCTCCTCGAGCAACGGCTCGTCCAACTCGCCGTCTTTGGGCGACCTCGTCCGTTTGATGCTCTCGAAATCGTCCGTTTCGAGCGCCCGGACCGAGCCGGCTACCGATCTGATGACTAGAACCTGGAATATGAGTGGGTTAACATTTATAAAATGATTAGCGGACCCTGCGAACTTTGTTTCGCCCCCATCCGTCTTGCCCGGCCTCGTCCCGCCCAGCCACGTAATTAAAGAAAAATGTTAAGGGTTGACAACCCTTATCACTAAGGGGTATGAAAAAAAGATGTTGGCCGATTCTCAGACCTACTCAATATGCTCACAAAATTTCATGAGAATCGGTCAAGCCGTTTCGAAGGAGTACGGGAACGAACATTGTTACACGAGAATTTTATACATAAGACTAGCGGACCCAGCGAACTTTGTTTCGCCCCCAGCCCCGTCCCGCCCCAGCCCCGTCCCGCCCCAGCCCCGTCCCGCCGAGACCCGTAATCTTAAAAGTTAAGCATTCCCAGCGAATTTTGTTTCACCCTTAAATTACTAAAATGGCTATGTAAAAATATGGGTTAATCGTAGAAGGGTGAAAATTAAGGGTTGTATGTATTTTTGTATGTTGTATCATAAAAAATAGAAATTTAAAAAAATGACCAAAATATAAAAAATAAAAATTTTGGGGTGGACTAACACTAGGGGGATGAAAAATAGATGTTGGCCGATTCTCAGACCTACCGAATACGCATATAAAATTTCATCAAAATCGGTCAAGCCGTTTCAGAGGAGTTTGGCAACTAAAACTGTGACACGAGAATTTTATATATTAGACTAGCGGACCCAGCGAACTTTGTTTCGCCCACATTCTCATCTCGCCCCGACCCCGTCCCGCCCAGTCCCGTAATTTAAAATTTTAAGCGGTCTCAGAGTAACTTAGAGGTATGAAAAATAGATGTTGGCCGATTCTCTGACCTACTTCATATGCTCACAAAATTTCATGAGAATCGGGCAAGCCATTTCGGAGGAGTACGGGAACGAACATTGTGACACGAGAAATTTATATATAAGATGACACATTTCTTTTAATTATATTTCTGTACAAATGAAGACAAAAGGCACCCAACACTGACAGTAACTAAGTAAACACATTTTCTTTTGTTTGACTTGTGTTGAGAACAGATAAAACATACTATTATGCGAAAGTACATGATGTACGTGAAGGTTGAGAAGGTACGTGAGCCCTTTGGCACTCATCCGAATCCAAATAGTTTAACCAAACCAGATCAAAAGCGAGAGCGCTCTAATAAATATGTTTGTGTGTGTTCGTTTAAAGAAAAGACGTAAACAACGCTTGGCACGGCTGAAAGTGCGTAATTTTGAAATACGTTAGAATAATTGATTCTCAAAGCTTAACTTTGACGATGCTGTTATTTAAAAAAAGCATGTATGTACATAACTCAAAGCTCTTACAGTCGCCGTCAGATATATCGAAGCAGACAAAGTGACCAAATACTTCTGAACAGTTTAAAATGTCAATAAGTTCCATACACTACAAGTTACCATTAATATCAGAACATTCATTACTTCATAAATATCTGAGCAGATGTTAGTCAATAACTTCTAAACACACAACTTACCAATAATATCTGAACACTCATAACGTCAAATGTGTCTACGCAGTCGGTCTTAAATATCTGAACAATCGAGGAAAATTGCAGAAGGAAGTGCTTCCATCTCAACTATAAATACTATTTCAAAATAGGAACTCTTTTCATAGTTTATATTATAGTAAGATGACGCTGGCAGTTTGCAACGCTTAGTAGTTTTCAGTATTGTCATCACTGTCATGAAAGTGTCATGCAGTAAATAAATTCAGGCAAGTGAGTGTTCAGATATTATTGGTTAGTTGTGTGTATAGAAGTTATTGGCTAACATCTGCTCAGATATTTATGAAGTAATGAATGTTCTGATATTAATGGTAACTTGTAGTGTATGGAACTTATTGACATTTTAAACTGTTCAGAAGTATTTGGTCACTTTGTCTGCTCCGATATATCTGACGGCGACTGTACAAGCATACAACTCCTTGACATGATTGCTTACGCTTTTGTTCCCGTCTCATAATTATGATGTTGGCCACTAAAGATCTTAGTTTGCATTATAAGATAAAAAAAACCGGACCTTGTGCGAATCGGACTCGCACACTAAGGGTTTCCTGACAACTTTGACTGAATTTGGAATCAACTTACTTCCACTTAGCCAAAATACCACAATATTTTGATGACAGGAAATATAACTTTGTTTTTCTTAGTATTTGTATAACCAAGTTGTTTGCTTTTTTTGAAAATGTGCTCTATCTTAAAAACTACTAGTTCGATCTCATTCAAGTTCAATTTTCGTTGAAAGTCTTTGTCAAGATCTACATCATGTATTTTTTCAAACTTTACACTTGCTTCGTTAGATGGGGGGGGGGGGGATGCCCATTTTACTTCATTGGAAGCGTCCATCCTCAAACGTCAGACTTCGAGAAAATGGTTTTAGGAACCTCGATGTCATTTTTAAAGACCTATCCATATACACTCTTCACGCATAGGTTTGACAAAATTAATCATTTTTTATTTTTCGTATGAGAATCGTAAAGCGGTTAACAGGATACATCTACCTACTAAGTTTCAACTGTGTCATACTAATAGTTTCAGAATAAAGTGGCTGTGACATACGGACGGACAGACAGACAGACAGAGTTGACGAATCTATAAGGGTTCCGTTGTTTGCCATTCGGCTACGGAACCGTAAAAAGAAGCATAGATTAGCATAGATTTAAAAGATACTTATAATAAATAATAAAAAATCTTTATTGCACAAGTAAGGACACAAAAAACAATAACATTACAGGTAAATCATTTGTACAATATTGGCGGTCTTATCGCTGGAAGCGATCTCTTCCAGATAACCATTGGCTAGAGGAAACAACCTTTATCAGTGAGGTAGAAACGGTTTGCAAAAATATAGCTTGAATTTTAATATTATACATAATAGAAGTAAGTATAAACAAAAACCGGCCAAGTGCGAGTCGGACTCGTGCACTGAGGGTTTCGTGCCAACTTTAACTGAATTAGATAATCCACTTACTTCCACTTAGTAAAATAGCACAATATTTTGTCGACAGCAAATATAACTTTGTGATTCACAGTGTTTGTATGAAGAACAAAGTGGATTGGATTTTTTCTATATTTTAAAGTACCCATACAATGATTTATAAATATGTTACATTTATTTTAGAGTTATGTATTTTTATTTTAGTAACCTCCGAGTAACTTCTTCATTGTAAATAGTGGAAATCTGTTATTAGCTGTGCTGTATAAATAACTGAAAATTATTGTAAAACCTACATTGTATCGCCGTTGATTTCCTGAATAAAAAAAAAAGTTGGCGGTTGTTGAAAATTTTAATATCTCAAAAACTTCTTGTTCGATCCCGTCCATACCAATTTTCGTTGAAAGTATTTGGTAAGATCTACATCATATTTTTTTAAAAAAAATGTACTCGCTTAGTTTAGAAGTTAGATGGGCGGGACGCCCATTTTACCACTTTAGAAGCGTCTAGCTATGAAACGTTAGACTTTAAAAGAAAATGGTTTTAGGAACCTCTATGTCATTTTAAGAGACCTATCCATAGACACCACCCCACACGCATAGGTTTGATTAAAAAAAAAATTGGTTTTAGTTTCATGTATGGGAGCCCCCCTTAAATGTTTTTATTATTTTATTTTTTTGTATGACAATCGTGATCCAGCAAGCACATAACTTGTGTATTAACCAAAACAGATACAGAATTATGTTTTGAAGTCATATTAATTCTTTTAATCGTCACTATCCAAATATGAATACTCTATGAAGGCATTTATTTCATCAAATAATGCTTACTGCTATATTATTGTTAGCAAAAAATTGTTACAATGTCAAAAATCTTAAATAAACGTAGAATAATTCTAGATTACGACTTTTAAAACAGCTTTCAAACTTATACTAAGACTATTATCTTACATTGGTAATTTGAAAAACTTTACGCTTTAAATTAGCATTAATAAATTTTTTTATAGTGCTTTTGAACGTATTTAGATTTTTTTAAAGAACAAAAGCTTTCTAATAGTCCATGGTTGTGTTAACTCAATGCTAGTCCTATATTAACATTGACTTTATAACAAATAATGCCTTTGCTCCGTTTTCTTTGTGATCTCTTCATCTCTACAGTATATAGCTATATTTTGATCGAAATAAAAGTATTGTTAGAACTATGAATAATATTATTATCGTAATTTGAATTTACAAAATAGTTATTTAAAATGGCGAATATATTACCTAGTTTAATAGCAATGGATAAAAAGCCTTGGAAAAAAACTAAAAAAACAGGCGGATTCAAAAGAAAACTGAATAAGGAGTACCTAAACTGATTTTATAAATAATTGGAATAAACAAAAAAAATAGCAAAATAATCGTTAGTTTAAGCATTATAACATATTTCTGAAGTGCTGTTATATGGGTGAACTTAAAAAGTAAGTGTCTTGTATAGTGCAATACGAGCTCTAATTTTTGTAACGGGCCATATTAAAATTTACAGCACTATTATGCTATCGTCAAATGCCTAAAGCTTTAATTTTATTTGTCGCCATTTGCTTTCCTTTTCCTTTCTTACAAAAAGAATACAAGTCACTATTAGATCTGACTAGACAGGGAATGAAATCATTTGTATTTTGTACGGATACCTTTATAAGCTACTTTATTTGTTAAACCTATTGCTAAAGGCTAATTTTTATATTTGTTGAAACTAGGTAATGTTTTCTAAAAGTTGTATACTATAATAAAGTATTTTAGCGAGGGCGCGTGTATTCTTTACTAATAACATGTGTATTTTACCTAACAAACTGATGTGCGCAGCTAATTTCACTCAAAACAGTCAGAAATAAAGGCGGTATACTTATTAACCATTAAATATATATTGATTGTAACATTTAATTATTTCAGGTTCACAACGTTGCACGATATCAACAGCAGAATAAATATATTTTTAAAATCAATAAGATTTTCTTTTTTACAAAGGAAGTAAAACAGTAAGCATTGTAATGAAATTTTAATAACATATTGCAATTTTAAAAGCTATATATTAACTGTATTAAAGTCGCAAAAAATGCCATTTGTTTATTCCTATGCTCATAACTGACTTTATTAATGAAGGAATATGATAATTTTAATGCTATCAAATAGCGTTTATATGACTCAACGCTGTCTAAAGGGGGGGCCAAAATTTTACTTAAAAGAGTCGTACAAAATAAATACAGCCGATATACGATTTGGTTATAATGCTTTGTACATGAACTCGTGCTATCATAAGTTTGTTAAAATGGTGTTGTGTGTTTGCTGGGGAAGAGGTTAACAAGATACATCTTCCTACCAAGTTTCAATAGTGTGATGCTAATAGTTACAGAATAAAGTGCTGTGACAAACAGACGGACGGACGGACAGACAGACAGACTTGAAGAAACTACAAGGGTTCCGTTTTTTGCCATTCGGCTACGGATCCCTAAAATATCAAAATCAAAGATGAGAGACATACCTTATGCACAATGTGGCAGATGATGCCGAGCAGGCACAGCGCGAGCCCCGCCACGTTGATCGCGCTGAGCTGGTCGCCGCTCACTTCCACCGCCAGGATCAGGATGAACATCTCCTGGAATCACGATGGAATACAAATCAAATATTTACTTCTCTTAAAAAGCCATCATCATAATAATCAAACGCAACATCTACTTTTATGTCATCATCATTTGAGCTAGCAACGAGTATCGCCGTGCCTCTGCCAATATAGTTATCGTTTATGAAGTGACCGGTTATAAGTAGTTACTAGTCTGCTGCTCTTTAGGAATTTTCTGAAATCATCCGCAACCGATCCGGATTCTATTTGATTTCTAAACTCGAAAAAAAACCATTGCTAGTGGGCGTCGTACGGTACGTTACTTGGCAATGGTTTTCTATGTTTATCAGAGGCCGTAGTGCGAGTCGGAGCGAGACTTACTCGATCAAACGCATCGAGCGCATAAACTTGAATTTATATGAGATTGTTTTAGTTTACACGTTAGCCACTAGACGGCGCTTCTTCAATCCCATACAAATTCACGTTAACGCACTCGACGCGTTTGATTTGCGTGTCGCTTTGACTCGTACTACGGCCACAGGATTGTTTGACCGTGCGGGTGTTTTTGGTAAAGTAGTTGTAGTAAGTTTGTGAGGTAAGCAAATTATAATAATTTATGGTACGTTGTATAAACAAAACATCAGCCATATTAAACCAAGAGGAGAGTAAAACTTGGTACGGTTTGAATAATATTTTTGGTAAATTTAATAAAAATGGCTGAGTTGTAATAGTGAGCTATATTTTCGATGATACCCCACACGACATATCGTGTAAAACTTCAGCAACTTATTACTGAAGCTTTTTTCCGTAAATCCCATACTAAATATTTGTTGAACCGCGCCTGTCTCCTACCGAAGATTTTGTAGGTACTTCGGGTCAACATTTTTATTTGACCTCTTGTATACGTGTGCTTAATGGCTAACCTGTACATCGATTTGCTGATGTATGATTTGTGATTATCTTTAAAATTGGACTCTTACGCCGCGCCGTCCATTATATCGGCTATGGCTTTAAAGCGACAGATAAAACTTTATTCGAATTAAAAAAGTAAATGGGGATAGAAAAGTGTGCGTGATTTTGGGTGGTTCGATTTTTGAATGGATACTGATTGGAATATTGGGTGAATTGGTCTCACAAATTATTCGATGTGTAGTAATGCTCGAGTGCGACAAGAATCTTCTGGCTGGCAGATGACATTGCCATTGCTAGCATTCAATCAGGATAGCCAATGTAAAAATCTCCCTTGATTTGAGGAGTTATGGAAGCTGTTTAACGAATATATTTTTTACGCAAGCATGGAAAAGTCAAAGAGAAGTAATATCGCTATCGGGTATTGTGGTACCACCGTTGTGTCTGATTTCCATAACACAAGTGCATTGGCTACTTACTTTGGGATCAGAGCAATGTATGTGATTGGTGTCTAATATATTTATTTATATAAAAATATAAAAATAATTTTAAAGCAGTATAAGCATTTATGTCTGTATAATTTATTTTCTACTGATTTTATCCGCAAAACAATTGTATAAACAGTAAAACAGTAAAAGTAATAGGCAGTATGTATGTTTATCACCGTATTTTAGTTATCTCTATTCTCTTCTCTATCTCGCCTCTATAACTTTACTTGCACCGCCCGCCTGTACATATATTTTTCTCAGTTCTGACCTATGGTTGACTGGTAGAGAATGCTTTTGTGATTAAGTCCGCCATATGTATAATTTTATGTCTTGTGCATAAGTTTTAAGTTAATAAATAAATAATAAATAAATCCCATAAAAAGCTTTAACTTTTATTTAAATAAAAATAGCTCTACGGTATTAAAATATAAAATTTTCTCTTTTCAGACCATACCTTGAAAATGCCAGCGATGGACAGCGTCAGACTAGAAGTGTAAGTGACCACAACGAACTCGCTGATCTCCATGGCGAAGGCGATGGTGGCGCCGCCGGTGACCTTGAGCAACGTCGGCACCAGCTCTTCTGGTGTTTCTACGAACTGCTTGTGCAGGTGCTTGAAGCATTCGAAGCCTGGAACATGATAGCAGCTATTGCAACTTTGCCGTGGGAGTATGAAAGCAACATTGCTTAATTTGCCGGCAACTTTGGCAATTTAACGGAACATTAGAATTTTGGACATATTTTGATTCACATTTTAATATTTATGATTAACTAGCGGTCCCCGCGACTGCGTCCGCATGTTTTGATATTGCTTCCACCCCTCCCGCCGCAGCGAGATGTTTTTAAGCCCTCCCCAATAAATAAGCTAACCTAGCTATATTTTTTTGTTAATCGGTCCAGGAGTTCCTTAGATAAGCACGTTCAAACAAACAAATCTTCAGCTTAATAATACAAGTAAAGGTAGTGTGAATATTGCAATGACAAGATAATAAAAATTGTAATGATCCCTAAAATTTTAAATAAATATCCTTTAGACATTCCAAATGTTTGTATTGTGCGGGGATTAAACCCGCGACTACGCAGCGGGTTTAATCCCCGCACAATACAAACATTTGGAAGCGATTTCTCGATCACTACACCAGACGGTTCGTCAAATTGCCGGCCCTAAAATTGCCGGCTATTTAAGTAATATTGCATCAATATTCCCACCTATGGCGCGGCAATATTGCCGGCACCAGCACATCATTATTTATGACGGACTGTGGATACGAACCATACCTACTCGCACTATTTACTCGGTGATTATAAACTGATAGATAGATATAACCAGATGATTTGATTCCATTATGAACAGTTCTACATGTCTTTGGCCTATGTTGCGTTCGCCGCATTTATCATACACGCAAACGTGTGGAAAAGTCAAATTAGCTCGATAAATTATAATGATAAGCTATAGATTGACCATGTAGTTAATCTTTAAAATTAATAAAACCAAAATCTTAAAACCTAGCACACATTTTCTGGTATTTATTTGGACCTACTTTCTGAATGACATTGTGCTGGATTGTTATAAACACATCTGGCGATAATCGTGTTAAATGAAATGTTTATAGACCGTCCTAGATTTTTGCGCAAACACTTGTAAATTTTTGACAGCATAAGCTACCAACATATGTTAATTGGTACGATTCCAGTGCACTACCAAGGTTTGCATGCCAAACGAACAAACCCTAATCCATCGTTTCCTGGGTTACTATAAGTACTGTATAATACTAAACACTAACCTTCAAACATAATCATAAACGGCAGCAGCGAGACGAACATCCACGGCTGCACGTGGAACACCATGTCCACGGGGTTGTGCAGCCCCAGCTTGGACTTCTGCATGAGGAGCTGCGCCAGGGTCCACCGCATCCCCGCCATGAATGACGCCAGCAGCAAGAAGTTGAAGCCGAGGAGATTGAACTGCGTGGCTTTGTAAGTGAACATGATGAGACCCGCCGCGATTAGGAACACGATGCCGACGAGGGACCATGACTAGGGAAAAAGAAAAGACGGAGTTAAAATTTGCTGACGCAAGCCAGATCAACGCATATGACTTAAGCACATAGTTCTGGCCCTGGTGACAATATTTAGCAAATTAGGCCCACAGGCTAAAGACAATATTTAGCTAATTAGGCCCACAGGCTAAAAAGTTTGGAGATCATTGTCCTAGGACATGTATATGTCTGGATGGTTTTGAAGTATTTCATCTTATACATGATTTCTCTTGGTCACGGCATCAAGTTGCGTTGCATTTTCATGTTTCATATGTTTGATTTGCTTTGTCGTGGGTGTATGTATTACGCTAATGTGTCGGTGGCCTGATCTTTATATAAGTAAAATGTTAACTATATTTTTTTTACTTTGGCCTTCGCTATTTACTTATTATTCTGAGAATGTTTCTCTTGCTAAATTTATTTCTTTTTTATTTGTTTATAACGGTAGTTAATAACTGTTATATGAGCAAGTTTAGTTTATTTTTATTTTTAATGATATCAGTGCGTTAGTTTCTATACGTTTGATTGTATCTTTATCTTTCAATACCTTTCGTTGTAATTAATTTAAATGAGCAAGTTGTAAAATGACAATCCTATATTGGCTGTAGGTAATGTATGTAAATATTGTTTATATTTTTATTCTTAAGAAATGTGTATTGATGTAAAATAATTAAATCCTCAGTCATGAAGCAAGTAGGCAGTACTCAACTTCATTCCTGAAGATTATTACACGTTAAAAATATCCTTTTATACCTTGTTAACCTCTAAGTTTTCAACGACGCATTAAATCAAATAAAGGTTTAAAATCTACTGAGTTCTACCCTTTTGTTTCGTGTGGGAGGATGGAACATTTTAACATAATGGTGGTGGGTGTAAGAAAACGGTGGATGGGATATGGGATGCAGACGCTATGACGCACGCAGTCTGACATTTTCACAATGTGCTTTTGTTACATTGATGTTTTGCGTAGGAGAGTTCCTAATGGCACTAATGTACCCACGTCACCACAGGACAAAAGGTAAGATTACAAAAAAACATTGACTAAAACGCTTAGAATAACGCATTTTGTCTTCTACTTATGGGACACTAATTATTTCACTGCATATGCGAGGCGAAGTAAGTAAATAAATATAAATAAACTAGTGGTCCCCCGCGACTTCGTCCGCGCGTTTTCAGATTTTTTCCCGCCTTTTAAACCTTCCCTAGACCTCCACGAATATTTCAAGACTAAGATAAGATAAATCCGTTCAGCCGTTCTTGATTTTTATGAGACTAACGAACAGCAATTCATTTATATATATACTATAGACTAGCGGACCCAGCAAACTTTGCTTCGCCCCTAGCACCGTCCCGTCCCGGCCCCGTCTCGCGCAGCTTCGTAATTTTAAAAGTTAAGTAAAACATTATACTTGACTAATTATCGAGCGGGATGAAAAATGATCAAATTACTAAAATGGCTATAAAAAAATAGGGGTTGGTGATAAATAGTAAAAATTTAGGGTTGTATGTATTTTTTAATGCCACATTATAAAAAAATAAAAACAAAATTTCGTCCAAAAATTAAAAAATATATTTAGGGTGAACAACCCTTATCATTTAGGGGTATGAAAAATAGACAGTAGCCGATTCACAGACCTATTGAATTCGCATATAAAATTTGGTAAGAATCGATAAAGCCGTTTCGGAGGAGTACGGGAACGAACATTGTGACACGAGAATTTGATATATAAGATTAATATCTCGCTTTGAATTCTCATTTTCGAGAAATCCGTGGACAAACATTACAAACTTCACTTACAAAATTTTGCAAACGTGCTTAGAAACCTTGAAAGATCTACTCTACATACTAAAATACACACATCAACATGGTCTAGGGATAATGCTATTATACCTAAATAACTAAAATTCTATTAATTTTGTGTTAAGACAACTACACATTCAAACAAACTAATCTGAAAATATTTTTTCTAGATAAATTTAAATTTAAATAAAACTTAGAAGAAGAAGCGGAAAAACTCAGAAAAAAAATCAATCAACTTTATTTTAGAAACATCCTATACAAAAAAAACTGCTTTTTATAAAAAATAATTAAAAAACTCAGTCATACAGACTTATTTTTTCCGGGACATGTTTCTGTTGACAGAAAAATGATTTACAAGAAACAAATGCTAGTAATGTAAGAACTGTTACTCTGCCAGTAAGTATGACATGAGTACGTGACGTTCGTGTCTAGCTTCGGAGTCGCCTAGTGGTGTCGTAACTTTATGGAGATAACTAACCCCCTTTTTTTTTAGATAGATCAAAATTACATTTGGTGGGATGCCACTTGTTCAAAAATAGTGATGTTTTAAATAATCAAAACATTCAATTTTTATTCATCGTTGCGCGTTACTTTTAATTTAAATAAATCTATACTAATATTATAAAGCTGAAGAGCTTGTTTGTTTGAACACGCAAATCGCAGGAACTACTGGACCGATTTGAAAAAATATTTTGTGTTAAATAGCTAATTTATTGAGAGTTTAAGACTAGGCTATAAACATCACGCTTTAGGAAAAGGGAGTAGCAAACACAAAACGCGCGGACGAAGTCGCGGAAGACCGCTAGTTGAATAATAAAATACATATAGTTTGAATTTATGTTGTGCGGAAGATTATTGATGTAATCAAACAGAGTTATTACAAAAAATCTACAAAATAAAATCAGTTTCAAAATCCATGTTTCCAGAAATACCACCATAATTTCTTCTATGTATTTATAGGAGGTAGTAAAAAGTCAAAATAGGTTTAAGTCGTCTTAGAATATTGCTATTTTAAGAAAAGGACATTTACTCACTAGAAAACTTAATTTATGTATTTCTTTTGTTCATAGCTTTTTCATTTATAATGTCACATGTATTATTAATCTAAATAAGAAGAATCAAATTATTAAAAAATCGTACCACAAATTTAATTAATCGCTCACAATTGAATTGTTACAACACTATTGTACTACGCTTGCAACATTAAAGAATAAAAAGTACTGTTGAAGCTGTCATTCTGGTCTATCTTATTAAAAAACAGAGTATAGTATTCTTGAATTCCGGGACATTAAGGTGCAATAACTGGACACGGGACCACACGCAAAATTTCGGGATAATCCCGAAAATCCCGGCCATCTGGCAACCCTCGTGTCTAATTCCGGTTGTGGAATACTGTCTCAAGTCCTGCTAAGATGCAAGAAAAGCTGGTTTTAATTCGTTTCATGCGTTGAGATCCTCGGTGACATAAACGATATGACATCACGTTATGTATGGTGAAAATAATAACCTCTTTTTTTTAAAGTAGGTAAATATTTCATTCGAATAGCTTTCATTTATCGAAAATACCATCGACCACGTAAATAAATTGAGGGAGGCTTTTTCTATAAAATGTTTTCACTTCGGATCTTAAACACGCTATCTGCTCGGCTCGTTCAATTACATGTCATGTAATGTTGACTTAAAGTGACGATGAGTCACATGGGCCGAAATATTGTACAAAAATCCATTATGCCGTGTAAGCTCTAATGAGATTTGAATTTGGACATACGCACTCGCATGCAGGCGAGGCTGGCTGGCCCTTTCGTTCTCAATGAGCTAGTAATAGTAATGTATCGAACAGGCCACCAACCAAGCGCAGGAAAGATAAAAAATATTGGGTAATTATCATTATTTTGTTGAAATGATTTCATATTACAGCGTAGAGCGCCCCAACGCATACATCTAACTTTTTATTTGTTGACATCGTGTTATTGCCTCTCAGAATGCGTGAAAAGTACAGTATTCACATCGGGCATAAAGGTGTACATCACCTTCCTCGCTTCATACAGGATTTCCTATTATTAGTAAAACCATTAATGCCTTCGCTTTGCTCGGGCCTCAAACCTTCAACTCTCAAGTTTCACTCGTGATTCAAGGTAGCGCGCCGCAAGACACCACTTTACGCCCTGAGTGAATAATCTACTTTTATTACCTAAGTAGGAGTTTTTACCTAATTGCATTGCTTAAGGTTGTTGTCTGATGTTTTTGCTACTTTTACTGATTTAATTTGTATGGTTCTGTATGGTTATAATTATTATACAAACAACAAAGCTACTTGTATACGTAATAATGACAAACGCAAAACTAACTGTGAATCTCTTGACGCCTTCGCGTTGCATTTAGCTCAAAATCCAGGTCAGCGGTTTGCATGATCTAATTCCGATTACCATACAAATATGAGCTTTACCAGCTCAGCTTTAAACTTGTTATTGCAAATCATCAGTGTATTATTCATAGAATTTTAGGTTTAGGGCACAGATGCTGTATCTAATTAGACGACGCGATTACATATTATGCACTTAGCGTAAAGTAAAGTAAAACTGTTTCTTACATTGGCTTAATTAAAGTATCAATCACTATTATTACAGTTTTCCAGCAGAGTGCGTCATCTACTCTATATGCATGTTTTCTGATTTAGGGCAACTGAGATAAATTATTCAGAAGCGCTAGGTAACATGATAAATTGATTTGCATTCAAATATGGCGGCTACGAATCGCTGCATCCAATGTGAAAAATCGATACTACAGACAGTCATGTTGTACATTTACATTACAGTCAGGAGTAAGTTTTAGCATTCGTCATGACTTACAAAGGAATTAACTCAACATAATAATGTACTCGTACTTTTCATTTTTTTTATTATAAAAACTGGAATACGCAAGTCATTGTTACTAAAAGAGATTACGTACTCCCGTACTTAAATTTGATAAACTGACAAGTAACGTTTGTAAATAAATAATTAATACAAATTATCTTCCTAAAACGTCATTGAATCAGATCCGCGCACTGAAAAGGTTTCGAGACATCTTTCCGTGTCCACGACTTCCACAACTTTACCGTGTTTCCTCGTAGCATTTTTTTATCGTGGTTTTTGTATGAAGGGTTAAGTTACATTTGCAGTTGTATATGTGCTTTATCTCAAATACCTTCCATTCGATCTCGTTCAAACCGAGATGAAAGTATTTGTTGATCTTAAACAACAACGTGTATTTTTTCAAAATTATTACTCTCTTAGTTTAAAAGTTAGAGAGGGGTATGCCCATTTTATCACAATGGAAGCGTCTATCTCTCAAATGGTCCCTTTCGTGAGTGGTGTCTGGAGATAGGTAGACATTTTAAAATAACCAAGAGGTTATTTTAAAAGATCTATACCTATCTACAAGTCAAGTAAAAAAGGTTTCATTTCCATGTTTGTATGGGAGCCCCCCCCCCTAAGGCAAATATATATACATCTTTTCTGTAATAATGACGTTGAAGAGATGTATCCAGCAATAACTATTATTTGGATTACTTTTCCTCATTTGCCAATGTCGCTATCTGGCTAGCAGAGCAGTGAGGCTTGAAGGTCCCAGTCTCTTTTATATGAATAGAAAAAACTTATTGCATTCTAACATGAACTAGCTGCTTCTTCTAACTTGTTGATAATCGTGTAACAAGAACACAGTCAAATTATTCGTAGGTATGTATGCATGGTAAGTATGTACGACTCAATCCAGGTATCTAACAAAATTGTCGTCAGAAATGTCTCAGTATTGCGGTCGACCAAAAGTAACAGTTTTAGAACCGTACTAAAGTAGTAACCGACTAATTTGATAATAATGTCATAATGACGAACATTCAAATTGGAGATATTATTTTTAATTGGTCGGTGAACTTTGTCTTGGTTTGAACTTGGTACTACCCATAGAAAAAATGAATAAGGTTTCTGTGGTACTACCATATTTGTGATAAGAGGGATTAAGTGACACAAGCATTTTTACATAAATAATTGTATTCTGTCAAGGGAAAATTCGTGCTGTAGCAGAACAACATTCAAAGCGATCCGTAAGCGGAGCGAATCGTTTAAAAAATATTGGTATCGGCAGATAGCAGCGTGTCATTATTTGAGGTAGACAGACTCCATGGTCAAATGTATCGTTGTAGAAATACGTAGATTCACTATTCTATCGATTAGGGTCGGTCGCCATGGCACCAGACGATCGAGTTACATTCACGGGAATCTGAGTGTCAGCCTGCCTAATAAAGTCACCTTCATAATTGGGTACCTAGTTGACATTAAGTACTACCTGATTCCAAGCCTAACTAGTCAAATAAAAAGCCATTATTGACACAAATGTTGTTTAATAATTTCATTTTTAATATGGCTTTCAATAAAACTGAGTCAGTTGAACGTAGTCTACGCTGACGTCACATGTTTAGATTGCTATTCTTTATGTAGAAGAATGCTTTTCTCCATAAAGAATAGCAAATAAATCTTCTATATTGTAATGAGATTTACAAAGTAAGATTATATTTGTATGTCGACATCTGGAAGTGTCAAGATAAAAACAGACAAAACATGATTTTTCCATAGTCAGATAGGAATAGTCGTCGAATAAAATACAATACGCCTAATTTGAAAACGACACCTATTGTTACCGATCATTTATATAAATGACATTTTAAATCGGTCGTTTTACGGCCGTTCCCTATATCCATTCTAACTGTGGTTTTGCCCTACTAGAGTTAGAAATGGTTATCTACCTTTAGATTTTTTGTTTCTATAAACCTACTGGCAGTAGGGTAAACTATCTCTGGATGCATCTTATCGATGGGAGGACGGATAGCTTACTAGGGATAGGCATTTGTATGAAATTGACATTTATTGCGTTCCTATAATGTTTTTCATCTGACTGTCAGTCAGTTTGACTATCTCTAGTAACCCCAGAATTCAATCCTAGGATTTTGGAGGATAACGCTCTTGTACACCCTGGCAAATTACTAGTTTTAAATGTTTCATTGATTTATTTATGTAAAAGTCCTGCTGCTCACAAGGTTAAGATAGAAACTTTCTCCCTAGTGGCGAAGATGTTCCTTTACCCTAAGAAACTGACCCTAGCCATAACCCCGCCTAACAAAAGATACTTAGATATAATAAGGATGATGTGGTAGGAGAGCTGCGTTCAGGTCATCCAGGGCAGCAGCGTTAAGATGGTAGGTAGGTGGTGGGACCCGCTACCAGTCTGACAGACTGCCCAAACTGATCATAGAGACGGATAAAGGTGTCTGCTGCAGTGAAGGGAAATGAGAACAACAAGGACGGATAATATCTGATTTATTGGTAGTAAATTAGTTTATTTAAAATATTAACAGATACATTAATAGGTGGGCCGCCAGTGTGAGTTCCGACGGTGCTGGATTCTGCTATGTAGGTTACTGACGTGTTCGTAGTTGTAGAATGTAAGGTGCTACCTCGTACAATTTATGAAAAACATATAAGTTTCGGGTGGCGAACAATATTGAATCCAAGTTCAAGCAGTCAACTTTTTCTCTGGGAACAGCTGAGTGACTGGGAAGGTACCCGATGCTTTGCATAGCATTCGATGAGCCTGAAATAATTCCACCAGCATCATCATCTATTCCTTTGTCAAGGGAAGGTGGACTTTTTGCTGTGGCTGAAAGAAGTAAATAAAACAAATCAGTATAACATGAAAACAACTGGTATTTAAGCAAAGGATATTGACCAAAACTCTATAGAAACTCTGCACACTTTGCGGCAGCATGCGTCTTTACAAAATGTTTGGATAAAATATATACCTAAATATTTGAAAGAATACACACAAAAAATATTTTGATAAATAATCAGGTTTACAAGGAATTCAACGGCAGATTAGGCATTTTGAGGTTATGTTTTGTGATTGCAGAGTAAATGCACCTCACCTACATTCATTTTGATACATTCAGAAGGTAATTGTTATATTTTACTAAAGTAATTCAATACTTAATAACTTAGTTACCCTTCAAATACCAGTACAAGTATAATTCAAACAAGATTTTTAAAATATAAACTACAAAGACGCAATCTGGACCCGGCTTTGGTCAATATCCTTTAAAAACCGTAAACGACTTGTTTGTGAAAGTACAATTGATACTCACTCACTGAACTTATTTTATGGAAATAAAGTCCTCCTTGAATACATTGTTTATCAGCTGGACACATTGTTTTTTCTAAGCAATCGGACTGATAGCATTCTGAAACGTTTGCGAAAATAAACTGGAACTATAACTTTCTATTTCTTTTCAATCGGTCGTTTTGAATTTTAAAATTTATAAATACTTTTTACGTTAAAAAGTATTAATTTTCAATCAATTGACGTAGTATGATGTCAATCAATCAGCTGTCTGTCAGAGCTCAAAAACGTTCCATTTTACGTAAAGTCTGCTGCATGCTTCACATAATATTTTTACCCAAAATAGAACATATATATAATTAGGTACATAGCAATAATAATAAATATTATTTTAAACGTATTATATAAATATTATCCTTGGTGTATCATAATGACCACAAATATCGTGAAAACGTTGACGCGACGTAATTGAGAGGGTTTTGTACAACTGCGTAATTCGAAACGTAAGGGAGGGCTTGGATAATGTGGCCTATCTTCTGCTAACTGGAGATAAGCAACACCTATCTGTAATATAGAAACTGTTTATTATGGTCGATAGCTGGTGACAACAGTTCGAGGATAGCTATCTATCTTTGATCTTAGTTTGCATATAGGGAACGGCCGTTAACTAATTCAACCTGACAAGTCTTACCTGACGTTAAAAAAATCGGCTCTAAAATATAAGTGACATAATTATTTCGTTGTCAATAATATTGACGATTCTGATGTCCCGATCAAAATCGGATATGATTAAATTTTTGGTTTTCTTCACGTCCTTCTCCCAGTCTTCTTATACATGCTTCATTTACGGCCGTTCCCTATATGCAAACTAAGATCAAAGATAGATAGCTATCCTCGAACTGTTGTCACCAGCTATCGACCATAATAAACAGTTTCTATATTACAGATAGGTGTTGCTTATCTCCAGTTAGCAGAAGATAGGCCACATTATCCAAGCCCTCCCTTACGTTTCGAATTACGCAGTTGTACAAAACCCTCTCAATTACGTCGCGTCAACGTTTTCACGATATTTGTGGTCATTATGATACACCAAGGATAATATTTATATAATACGTTTAAAATAATATTTATTTTTATTGCTATGTACCTAATTATATATATGTTCTATTTTGGGTAAAAATATTATGTGAAGCATGCATAGACTTTACGTAAAATGGAACGTTTTTGAGCTCTGACAGACAGCTGATTGATTGACATCATACCTACGTCAATTGATTGAAAATTAATACTTTTTAACGTAAAAAGTATTTATAAAATTTAAAATTCAAAACGACCGATTGAAAAGAAATAGAAAGTTATAGTTCCAGTTTATTTTCGCAAACGTTTCAGAATGCTATCAGTCTGATTGCTTAGAAAAAACAATGTGTCCAGCTGGTAAACAATGTATTCAAGGAGGACTTTATTTCCATAAAATAAGTGCAGTGAGTGAGTATCAATTATACTTTCACAAACAAGTCGTTTACGGTTTTTAAAGGATATTGACCAAAGCCGGGTCCAGATTGCGTCTTTGTAGTTTATATTTTAAAAATCTTGTTTGAATTATACTTGTACTGGTATTTTAAGGGTAACTAAGTTATTAAGTATTGAATTTCTTTAGTAAAATATAACAATTACCTTCTGAATGTATCAAAATGAATGTAGGTGAGGTGCATTAACTCTGCAATCACAAAACATAACCTCAAAATGCCTAATCTGCCATTGAATTCCTTGTAAACCTGATTATTTATCAAAAATATTTTTTGTGTGTATTCTTTCATATATTTAGATATATATTTTATCCAAACATTTTGTAAAGACGCATGCTGCCGCAAAGTGTGCAGAGTTTCTATAGAGTTTTGGTCAATATCATTTGCTTAAATACCAGTTGTTTTCATGTTATACTGATTTGTTTTATTTACTTCTTTCAGCCACAGCAAAAAGACCACCTTCCCTTGACAAAGGAATAGATGATGATGCTGGTGGAATTACTTCAGGCTCATCGAATGCTATGCAAAGCATCGGGTACCTTCCCAGTCACTCAGTCACTCACTCATTGACTGCTTGAACTTGGATTCAGTATTGTTCGCCACCCGAAACTTATATGTTTTTCATAAATTGTACGAGGTAGCACCTTACATTCTACAACTACGAACATGTCAGTGACCTACATAGCAGAATCCAGCACCGTCGGAACTCACACTGGCGGCCCACTTATTAATGTATCTGTTAATATTTTAAATAAACTAATTTACTACCAATAAATCAGATATTATCCGTCCTTGTTGTTCTCATTTCCCTTCACTGCAGCAGACACCTTTATCCGTCCCTATGATCAGTTTGGGCAGTCTGTCAGACTGGTAGCGGGTCCCACCACCTACCTACCATCTTAACGCTGCTGCCCTGGATGACCTGAACACAGCTCTCCTACCACATCATCCTTATTATATCTAAGTATCTTTTGTTAGGCGGGGTTATGGCTAGGGTCAGTTTCTTAGGGTAAAGGAACATCTTCGCCACTAGGGAGAAAGTTTCTATCTTAACCTTGTGAGCAGCAGGACTTTTACATAAATAAATCAATGAAACATTTAAAACTAGTAATTTGCCAGGGTGTACAAGAGCGTTATCCTCCAAAATCCTAGGATTGAATTCTGGGGTTACTAGAGATAGTCAAACTGACTGACAGTCAGATGAAAAACATTATAGGAACGCAATAAATGTCAATTTCATACAAATGCCTATCCCTAGTAAGCTATCCGTCCTCCCATCGATAAGATGCATCCAGAGATAGTTTACCCTACTGCCAGTAGGTTTATAGAAACAAAAAATCTAAAGGTAGATAACCTTTTCTAACTCTAGTAGGGCAAAACCACAGTTAGAATGGATATAGGGAACGGCCGTTAAAGTAGAGATGAGTAAGTAATGCTTGTGATATTACTCGGGTGATATTACGCGACGGTGTACTGATACATTACGCATCACTCGGCCGCAACAAACATCACACCATCACTCGAAACATTACTCGATACTATGCAATGCAATATGCATCAGTATCCGCAATTAAATCGTGTTTTTAGGTAGCTAAGGTACATTTTAGCTTATCATTATTCCGTCTGTTGTGTATCTTTGTTTTCTAAGTCCGACCGAACCAAACCGAACACAGTAATTTATTTAACAAATTACGGCCTTATTCTTCAAGTGATTAAACCTTTATTCTTTTGAAAGAGATAATAAAAGCGACATTTCGGAAATTCCTGGAACCTTTTTTATTTCAATGAGATTAACAAAAATAGGAACTAAATGTTGATATTTTGTAGTCAGTCAGTATAAAGTTCAATAACATAACGTAATACTTAATATTACTCCCGTTATGACATGTCCTTAAAAGTATTTCATTACGTTATTTTACTGTAATAACCGCATCACAGTAATATTTCAACCATCGAAATATTACTAATGTAACGCATTATTACCATTACCCGAAAAATCACTACGTACTAAACAGTACACCGAGGGATGTTTCGAGTAATGGTTAACAAACAGTACCGAGTGATGTTTCGGGTAATGGTAATATTACAGAGTGATATCACTTTTTATGAAAGGTGATGTAATATTACATTACGCGGCAGTGCACTGTTTTGCGCATGTCTAGTTAAAAGCGTCTTGATTTTGTTTATGCCAAAGGGCGGCGCTGTGTTGTGACCATTGTACTATACTGTTATTTGAGATGACATCATTAGAAATTAAAAATATATGCGTCCGAAGGATATAACCTTGCTGTAACGTATTACAGTATGAGTAATAAAATGTTTTCTAGCATTTAAAATGATAATAATATTAGGAAACATTTTTTTAGGTTATAGTTATCATAATGTATATCTTTTGTTTGTAATTAGTTAGAGAGATATTGTATTTCTGAATTTGGATTTGAAAAGATGACGACGTAACAAAACAAGGTTATAGCGACCTGTAGTCCATTGAATGAGTCCCTCCAAGGGGGGTCTAGAGTGCGTGAGTTAGTAACGTAAGATGTTTCTTCGGAAACATGTCAAGAGTCCCTAGGTAATAAACATACTAAAACCCCGGGACACTAGGAGGAGCCCTGGAGTGGGGGGAGGGGGGGAAAAGGTCATTTTTTTCATTTTTCGCTTAAATCTCAAAAACGGCACATGTTAGAGAAAAACTTTCAAGGAAAAGTTGAAAGGCCATAAAATTATCTACAAGTTGTACCTAAATCATTTTTTTCTATTCGCAGCCGTTTTCGAGCTACATCCCATGAAAGGTGAAAAATTCGAACTCCTAAACTCTTCTATAGGCTTCCATGGAGGAATGTGTTTTTTATATATATATATATATTATAGACCTAATTAAGAGCAATCTATCAGTACCGGTCACAAGTTGCACTTTTGAGCTTTTTGGAAGAAAAAAAATAAAAAGTTCAAGTATCTTAACTACCCTAATAAAATTCAATTCCCCGTAAACGCCTCCGTGGTGGAATCTGGTATTTTTATCAATGATAGACCTAATTATGAGCAATCTATCTGTACTGGTCACAAGTTGCACTTTTGAGTTTTTTGGAAGAAAAAAATAAAAAGATCAAGTTCAGTAACTCAAACTACCCTAATATAATATTTTGACAATCGATTCCTCCTAAAGGCTTCCATGGAGGAATGTGTTTATTTTACCAATTAAAGACCTAATTAAGAGCAATCTATCAGTACCGGTCACAAGTTGCACATTTGAGTTTTTTGGAAGAAAGAAATATTTTTTGATCGATTGATGTGATAAACATGGGTATGTAAATTTTTTGAGCCAAAATCATTTTTTACTGCGTGTAACTCAGAAACGGTAGGATATAGGAAAAAAATATTAAGGTACAACTTGTAGATAATTTTATGGCCTTTCAACTTTTCCTTGAAAGTTTTTCTCTAACATGTACCGTTTTTGAGATTTAAGCGAAAAATGAAAAAATGGACCCTTTCCCCCCCTCCCCCCACTCCGGGGCTCCTCCTAGTGTCCCGGGGTTTTAGTATGTTTATTACCTAGGGACTCTTGACATGTTTCCGAAGAAACATCTTACGTTACTAACTCACGCACTCTAGAACTTTTTATTCAATGGACTACTGTGGTTGGCTGTCTTACGTAACTTTAGGATTCGGCTCGCTCGACTGTAACTGTGAACTGAAAAGCTTTTATTTTCGACGCTATCTTTATATTTCTACGCCAGTTGTGAACATAAAATTATTATCCCTTTTCGATAGGGGATAGTACTTTAATGGTTGTGAATTAATTTTGTAAACAATATCTCTGTGGTACTTGACATCGCCACATCGTAAAGTAGTTAAAATTCCAAATAAAATGCGGTTGCTCACGGTTTTACAGGATTTGACTTTTTTAGGCGATAAGTCAACAAAAAATGTACTCGCAAATGACTCGCAATCATGAATTCATTGGGAATATAAAATTATCGCGCTTGCTTCGCTCGCAGTTCTACATTTTTGTATAGTTGTTGACGTTTTCAGACGACGACATGAATCCTTTTTTTTATGTGATCATGAATTAGTTTAGCAAATAAAAAAACGATTTTTGCCATTTGGTTACTTTTTGCCAAAATGGCCCGTGATCTCAAAGAGTCTGTGCGTGTGTGTTTCAGACGAACCGTAACACACCTGGCACCTAACAGGGGCGCGTCCTGATACTTATTATCCTAGGACGATCGAAACCCTTGATTAGTCACTGAAACTGAGCTTTAAACAGAGGTGTCATGTATGTTTTTTATGTACCTACCTAATTAGGTAGGTGTGTACATCAAAAAACAATTTTACAACGTTTTGATACCTTTTAAGTATATTTCAAACTATTAGAACAAAAATACGATCCAATTTATCAATCACGAGCAACGAAAACGGAATACAACTTGAAAAAAATTCGCTATACTAATTTGACAGAAAATTCCAACCTTGAGCCGGCCATAAGGAAAACAACAAGGAAATTAACAGTTTTCTAATGCACAGTCAACACCTAAAACAAGTAGTTAAAAGCATTTCAATTTAAAAGCAAAGTTAGGGCCACACTAATAACCGTAGTTTTTATCAGTTATCTATATATAATTGGTACTGGTATTAGAATTAGAATATCATCCGGCCTTACGCCATGAGTCATAGTCTAGCTAGTGGTTGTAAAACGCATTCGTACTCATCCATGTTTGTTTTGTTCAGTCACATTTGAGTACTGATCCGAGAACTTTTGATTCTTGAAACCGAATACGAATCGATATTGGATAAATGCTAGCGTTCTAAGACTCTAACCGAATACTTATTAAATAATCAAACCCCTGGTTAAAAAAAAGAATGCCTCAAAGTATAGCATAACAAACATGTAAAATAATAGCTTTCGACATATCAATACTTGAGTATAGTTATTGTTGCAAATAAATCCGAGTTATTCTTTTACTAAGTTTCTTGAACTGTGATCCCGACCAACATAATTTTATAAGCCTGACTGTACTCACCGTACTGGCTAATTAAATGGTAATTTAAATCAAATGCCTACAAATGATGCGAGGGAAGCCCACGATTCCGGCCTATTTTTTGGTCAAAAATTTATTGAATCAATATTTGTTAGGGATTCCGGTATCGAGCTATTATCATTTCGCAGTCTTATACTTAATTCCAGCAAAAATTTACACCGGCTCACGTAATATCTTGTAGGCACGTTTCATTCCAATTGGATTGGATTGGGTGGTCACATTTACTAGCAATTAAATTCAAATTCAAAAACTAGACTACTGTAGTTTACAACATTGATTTACAGATGGGCTTAATATTGTCTTTTTACAATCTTGGAATCTCACTCACTTAGGGCAATAAAAGAGAGAGAGATAGATGGCTACTAGACTAAAACATTTTGTTTAAACGATTTCTGCCGTGAGGTGTAATAAATTATACATTAGTAATAAAAAATACATACCTTCTTCTCCAATCCCAGCATGATCGCAAATCCCAATATAAAGATGATAGTTGTAGACTTGGTCATGGTGTACAGTGAGATGGTGACCAGTTCAAGTCCCCAGTTGGAGAAACCCACATCTATTCCGCTAGCGAGCCCTGTGGGCCCAACGGAACGGAGACACGTCATGAACGGCAGAACCAACTGCGGGGTCTTGGTGATGAGGCAACGGATCACCCGCACCACCACCGAGAGGAACCACTTGACGATTAAGTGGTACATTACCACGGTGAGGGGGAAATTGAATCCCTGAAACAAACATTATTAATTAACACGAGTCGGGGAAGGCAGACTTTGCAAGTATTGATCAGACAATATTAACAGATAATGTGGTTGAAAAAACTTATTCAGTAGTCATAATAAATTGATAGCGCTCTGACACTGGCGGCACTTGATAACGGTTAAAAGCCACGGATTCACAGACTACATGTGTCGGCAACACATCAAGCTAAGTCGGGCGATTTCGCATATCTTATATGGGATTTTTATCCCAACGCACATAGATTTTGGAAAATAGGTAACTGATTTCCTGAACCAAGATCTATAAATGTCTATACCACCACCAGTTGCTAATAACAGTTCAAATGGTCTGAAGAGTTGATAATAAGACATTCAAAGATAAAAAGGGTATACCAGTATTCAACCCCAATAAGGATTTACTGAAGCAACTTCCTAAGCTGCCATAGTGTTCCTTACTACGTTGTTTACCTTTAGAGTCCAATATTTTCTTAAGCTCTAAGTGTTACAACATTGATGATACACACAAACCGGGAAAATTGGCCCATGGGGGTTTCTATTGGCTAATTAGTTTGTTGCCGATCTTGTCCAAAGCATTCGAGAAATTACTGTTACATGGAGTTCTTAATGTCTTAGAAAATAACAACTGTTCCAACTAACCAGTTCTGGTTCCGGCACCAACACTTATCTGAATAGTGCAGAAAATGAGAAAAACCTTAAAGAAAAAGACTATTGCTCTGCAGCCCTTTAGACCAGCAGACCTTTGGTAAGGTGTGGCACCGTAGAGCTGTCTGTGAGTTTCATAGTAGCCAGATACACAACTTTTTCTTACTGATTAACTCATATTTATCAGAGAGACTATTTTAAGTTAAGGCGACAGATCCTACCTCTCCATTCTATGAAATAAAGGCGGGCGTGTCTCAGGGATCGGTGCTGACACTAGTACTGTACTGTATTTACACAACGAATTTGCCGGTACCCCAAAATCACAGCAGCCACCTTAACCGATGATACAGTTGTGTTTGCTAGCGACAAAGACCCAGACATTGCGTCGTAAAAATTGCAAAATGGGCTGAGAGAAGAGTCAAAATGGGTCCAGAAGTGGAAAATTAAAACCAGAGCATTAAAATCAAGGCAAATAACTTTTGTACTTTGATGAGGAAACTATCCTTCTGTTTAACTTTAAAACACAATTCTACCCCATCAAGACTGTGTATGATACCTCGGACTTCATTTTGTTCGTAGACTTGTAATCATAAAATTCAATAACATTACTTAGCTATTTGGGAGTGATAGCAGGCTTTTACTGGACTACAAATTTTTGATATATAAATCCGTATTGAAACCCGTATGGCTATATGGAGTACAGGTAGGGCATGCAACTAGAGTCGTAAGTCCAATGTTTCCTGCCAAAGTATGCAGTAGCATTCCGGTTAGTGTTCTCGGGGCCTATAGACTTTCAGGCCTAAAATTAAGCCTATTAGTTCTTTTTTGTGGCCATGATAGACTACTAGGCTTTTAAAAGGCTACTCATTTTAAAAATCTATAGGTTTAAAAAAACCTATAAGCCTATATATAGCCTTTTAGGCTTTATTTCCTACTAAAGTCTTTATCGAGTAGTAGGCTTATTTAAAGGCTATAGGCATTATTCAGATTATGGCTTTTTATGAATTACAGACGTATTTTTGTATTGTATTTTCTTTCAAAATAAATGAAAACGATATTATGTGAAATTGGAAAGAATAAGTACCTACTTGTTATACATTATTTTGAGGGTAGTTTGAAAATCATTCATGATTCATGAGTTCACAGTGCGACATTCATACGTTGGTTGAGAAAAAGCAAATACGAGGGTCAAACTGAAAGTTCTTAGAACTGGCCACTTATAAACAATATAATAAAAAAAATATTCTAAAATTTGAAAATAGAACTCTTTGCCAATATTACTGAGTATATATTTCATTCATTTGTCATTTGTTTTACGATTTGGCGGCAAATTGAATGAAGTTTACCGCCAAAATTGAAAAAACATGAATTTAACACGAGAAAATTGTCGTGCAATGATTTTTTATGACTTTCGATGTCATTTAAGTCAACAAGAAAGTTATGATAGACTACGATTGGCCTTTCACGATGAAGCCCCATCTCGTGCGACTGTTTACAACTGGTTTAATGAGTTTAAACGTGGTCGCACTAATCTCACTGATGATGTACGTGAGGGACGGCCTTCTACGGCGACGACTGAAAATAACATCTGTGTTGTGCGGCGTATGATAGAGACTGACAAAAGAGTGACCTATCAGCAGATTCGGACAAGCTTAGGCATCGGTATGAGTCAAGTGCACAAAATCCTCCACGAACATTTAGCGGTCAGGAAGCTTTGCGCCCGGTGGATACCTCATAATTTGACTAAGGCTCAAAAACTCCATCGTGTGGATTGGTGCCGTAAAATGATTGAAAGATTTAACGGAGGTAACTCAAATGCTGTGTTCGACATACTAACAGGTGACGAAAGCTGGATTTACTGTTATGATCCTGAAACCAAAAGACAATCTGCTCAGTGGGTGTTTCCTTTCGAGGAGTTGCCAACTAAAGTGAAGAGAGATCGAAGTGCGGGAAAAAAAATGGTGGCCTCGTTCTTTGGAAGGATACGTCATTTCGCAACAATTGTGTTAGAGGATCAAAAAACAGTTTCTGCAGAATGGTACACTATTTCCAAAAATTAAAGAAAAACTTAAAGGAAAGCGGTTTATGAATGCTGAAGAAGCGGTGGCTGCGTATCGCGATGCCATTGAAGAGACCCCTAAGGACGAGTGGGCAAAGTGCTTTTCCCAGTGGTTCCATCGCATGCAGCGGTGTATTGACGTCAATGGACAATATTTTGAAAAGATATAATAAAACTAATAACTGGCTAATGTAATCAGTTTTTGATTTTCTAAGAACTTTCAGTTTGACCCTCGTACGCGCTCGCCCGATCATCCGCCCTACACAAAGGCTAAGAGCTTAAAGTCATCGGGTGGACAAAAAAAGGCTATGAAAAAGGCCTAGCCTACAGGCCTAAATGACTTTTTAGGCTTTTATTCCGCTGTAACCCCATATTTATAGGCTAGCCTTAAAAAAGCTACACACACAGAACACTAATTCCGGTAGACAACGGTAGACATCCGAATCGTTCCATTAGGTGCGGTAGCTTTCGTTGATTTCATTTCATTGTATCACAAATTATTCTTGTGAGAGATAAATGTTCTTCAATCTGAATTTAAAATAAGTCATGGTTATTTACACTAAAATAGTGAAGACAATTTTTTTCGTTAAATAAGTTTCATTATCATAAAATAAAATAAATATTCTGTTGATACCAATAGTCTCAGAAAAAAGATATAGGCACAGAAAGTCAAAGTGGTTATTCTTTAAACTTTAAATGACACATTTGGTACTTTATCTTGCAAATTCCTTAATAATTGCATCCACACTAGTCTCATGGAGCATCAGTACCGTATCAGAGTTAAAAAGAAATGTCACCAAGTATCGAAACCGATTAGCTCGGCACTCGCACAAACTGGCTGCCAACTTAGTTACCACCGACTATCGGAAAAAGCTAATACATGTATATGTATAAAAATGAATTGCTAATTTGCTAATCGTTAGTCTCGCTAAAACTCGAGGACGATGAAGTCTAGGGAAGGTTTTAAACGGTGATAAAAAATAGGATAATAACATTGAAACGCGGACGACGCTGCCGAGAACGACAAAACTCGCTCGACGGCTCGTTAGTCACGACGCTCATCATGCGATATCTTACTCCCAAGTAAAAACACTGCTCGCAGATGCATATAGATATGAATATTTTAAAAAAGTCTGGAGAAATCGCCCGACACATGAGCTTCCTACATACATGTGTCGTGTAATGTCTATAGACATGTCGAACGAAGTAGCGCCACTTCGTTTGACGTCGCTAGCAACACGTGTAGGTCGACATAGTTCGCCACTGCAGCATTGTTGAAAAGGAGTTGTTTGAAAAGATGCCAAGACAATGTAAAGTTTTCTAAAAATACCTTAAAATATTATATAATTGAACGGACTTAATAAAATCTTAACTCCTTTAGAAAATCTATTGATACATTGGTAACTATATTCTTAGGCAATAGTGAGTTAAAGAAACACAATGTTTGTATCAGTAAAGGTATGATTCCTTAGCCGACTTCACGTAGCAGCCGACGACGTTTCGTCGCGACACTACTGGTTTCTAGTATTGCTATGAACATGAAGCCAGGGACGCGTTGTCTAGCGGCAGACGACTCTGTCGCCCGACCGCAGATCAGTAATGCCTCTGCAATAAAACAAGCTAAACATGTCATCATCATCCTCTACCTATAAAAAAAATCAAAAGTGAATCGCGATCACTTTAGAAATATTTTTTGTAGACTGTATTCAATTAAGGAAATATCACGGAAGCGACATGATACCACGACGTGTTACTGCGACACACCGCAGCGTCACGTCGTCTGGTGACTGGTGATACTACGTGTAGACGGCTACGTAGCAGCACAAGACGACGTGACATGACATGACGGCTATCATGATGGAATCATACCTTTACTTTGTATTCTGTCTCTGTCACAGCCTCTGGTCAAAATCAGCCATTTAATTGCACACGCCTAGGCATCAAATGAAATGGCTGATCTAGCCAAGTCATTGAATGCAATGTTTAGTCAGATGGCCGATTGTTGTGGTCATTTTGTCAAATTAGATATTGATTAGCTATGAGTTTATTAGGTAGATACAATACATTTATACATAAAAACACAAAAGAAGAACCTAACACAAATATTTCTCACAATAACAGTAAACAAAACTTAATGTTATTGATTATATTTAGAAAGCTTAGACAAAAAATCACAAGGATTATTTAATCTGGGGGCACGGCAGTGGCCCCACCAAGTCGAGCAAAAAGCGTCATGGCTGTACCATCCTTTTCTCGAAGCAATTTAGACCATTTTCGACCCCCTGTAACTTTGTTGTGGATAAAACTAGAAGACTCAAATTTTCAGTAACCATGCAGGCATTGTGAAGACACGGTATATTTCAAATTTCATTAAATTTGAACCAGTATTTTAAGAATTATAACAGGTCAAATTTCTTAATTTTGTCACTCACTGACTCACTGATCATCAAAATTCTAAGGCACTTCTAGCAGACCTAGAAGCTTCAAATTTGGAATATAAGTAGTGTTTGGTGTATGAATCAAGGAAAAAATAAAAAATCTAGAAAAGACCGCACAGGAAATTAAGCCCATAAAGCCAAGTCTTCAGTTAAATTTATCAATATTGGCTTTATTTGTAACGATGTTTTACGGCAGTTAGATATTCAATTGTTATGGACCACGATCGTGGTCTTATAGACTGGATTTATTAAGACAGAGACTTGCTTAAGTAGAGACTGAATAAATTAATAACCGACTTGGTATTACATGGATCTCACAACTTTTTACCGCAGAACAACTGAGTTGCGAGACTTGTTTTTTTTGACAAGTATTGTTTTTGATGGGATTCTATATTTCTAAGCTATTTTAAAAAATTAGTCAGCATATTTTACTTTTTATAACACAAAAGTATGAAAAACATGGGTATCATTTGCAATTCATGGCATTGATGCCATACTTGTTTTGGTGGCATTGCGGTGGAAAAATACTGAACATGATTTGAATTATTAGTCAGTCAGTCATTATCAAAAGGCTAACTTTCATTATGCCAAGTTGAGATTTTATACACAATTTAATTATCTGCCTAACCAATTAACACCTCAACACTCGCATGAGACTACATAACAATTGAATTGCCAAGGTGTCTTGTTTTGTTTGAGGGATTAATTGGATGTTGTCGGTTCATTACCTGCCAATGCATTCAATTGACTTGCTGATTTAACCAGATGGCTGCAACATCTATACCTCCTGCATTGCATGTTTGCCCAAGCTGTCAGCAATGACAACAGCTGTTTAAACCATTTTGATTGTACAATGGAGGCAATAAGTAGTTAATTCCAGAAAGGTGCCTAGTTTCAAACTTATATTTTACATTGCACTTCATGAATCTGGGTAGGATAGTATATTTCGAATGAGCTCAGCCAATTTAAAATAATCTTATGACAACTATTATATTAGAAAATGACTATAATAGACAACCAATTGATATTTTTCAGATTAATAATGTAGGTGTGTATAAAATTCTGACATGTGTTTGAATCTTTGATTTAATCATCATTCAAGGTTGAGCTTTATAGTTTTACATATAACATACTATAAGAGTGATCCCAATACACTGAAAGTAAATACAATAAAATAAAAGAACATAAATAATAATACTTTTACAGTATGAGATAAACATTATCTCCTATGATATCTAAAGAGCTATTACAATAGCTATATATATTTATTATTCATACTTTTTATATACCTGCCAGCTGAATTTTGCCACAGTAACAATTTCATTGTTGGAAAATGAGGAATTATTAATTATTAAACCATGTAATAGAATAAGCAGTGAACAAATAATGGTCACACTCGCAAATGCACCTCATGGAAAATTCTATAACATGTCACATTATCACAAATAAAATTCTTAAACATGCTTCAAATAAGCACTATAAAAATTTACCATTGTTTTAACACAAAGCATATTTTTAGCAATCGCAATACAAAGCAGTACTTGATCGAATAGTAATCTTCTGGCTGTAAAACAACAACACATTGATAACGACCAGCTTACCTTTAAAAGCCATCTCTGATAGAAAGTCAAGCCGATAGACAGTGAAAAGTATATGAGGATGAGCCCCAGCGAGAGGAGGCTCTTTTGGACACAAATATCGGACCATTTTCCTTTTGGTTTTGTAGTAAATACGTCTTCTTCAGTGTCACTTTTTAGCGACAGCTGTTGGTATTTAGCACTCGGCATGGCGAGGACTGGCCGATGAAACCGGTAACGGGCACACCCCGCCGCATATCAGGAATAAAGCTAGTGCTTAAAACTTTTAAATAAGTGCCTAAATAATTGACTAAAATAAAATGCTGTACTTGTAGTAACTTGGCAATCCAATAATTCGTGGCCAACTGTCAGATTGATACTGCTGCCGTCTCTCCTGTGATCCTGTCACTGTCAATCAGTCATTGTACAGTAGTAGTTGAATTTATCCCATTCATATGGGAAAGGCAATGGAACAGAGCCATACAGCCTGATCTTCATTATCATTTTCATTTTTTAAACACTTAAAACTAAAACTTACACTAAACTAACCTAACTTAACCTAACTCATTGAAATGCGAGGTGGTCCGTATTCCAATGCTCAACAAGGAAGCTAAGCGCAGGAACAACGATCCGGGTAAGACGGTGCGATTAGAGCTCGCTTTACCATAATTCTCACTTTAACTCCATTGTTTTCTTCGAAAGCACTAATTATCATGAAAATTCCAACACACAAACACAATAATTGACCCGAAAAAAACATTTTCTAAAATGAAGAAATATGGTCCATCCTTCCCTTTTCGTTTCCCGCGCAAAAAAAACCTCAGTCATAGTACAAAATTATCACTTTTACATACGTTCCAACGTTTCACTTGGGCTCACATTAATTAATCATCCTCAAGTCACGACTCTCACTCACAACACAGGTTATGGTGGATAGAACCACGGTACTGTTTAGAACTACATTATTGAAATTTGAGAGAGTGTGCGACGACCAGCGTCGCAAAATATTGGCGGACGTTGATAAGACAAATGAACAGCTGACTTTTATTACAAAAAGTAATTAAACCAAAGTAATTTCAATTTTTTTATATGCATTTTTTTCAATGTTCAATTTAAAAAAATTAGGTACCGGTATATGCTCTTTTTCATTTCTTTTCAGTATTGGTAGTTCATTTTCATTACAAAATTCTTTATTTATCAATAAGACTTATTACATTGCATACCTTAATTGTACGGTCATACATTTACACATCTTATAAACTACTTTATGAGACTAGGCACTGGCACCTTTAAAATTTTAATTATATAATTATTTTGAGACAGTAAAACGGTAATACGTTTTGTATTATATAAAAGTCCAAAATTATTGTAGTAATTAATGCTTACTGCTTCATAATAGTATTGTTAGTAATTTCCATTGCAAGGCCACGAACAAAGAGGGGAAGGGGGAGGGGGGCTAACCGCCACTACCACTAACTCCCCTCGATAATGCCTAGTTTGCGAAATATGAATTTTTAAAAAAATCTAAAATATTACCTATAAGTTCATTAAATTCACCCATATATATATCCCACTTGGGAAGAAAGGGGAGGTCTATCCCTTCCCCTCCCCGGTGTACCACCTGAAGTATTATCTACCCTCCTACCCCAGGGGATAGCACCCACCTCATGCATGGTTCACGGAGGTGACCCGTTCCCCCGTCCTCCACCAAACAAGATATTAACCAAACACTAGTAAATGGCGCTGTGTAGTCGCAGTTCTAACCTAGCCTAACCTATTTTTTTATTATGGAGGGAATGCAAGCAATTTGGACTTCCTCCGCGCCTCCAGATTTGAAATCACACTCTTGTGTTGGGCACACTAGTAACATACCCAAAGGAAAGGACAATAGCAAGTCGAGGTTAACAAAAGACTCATTCATTTGATAGCGTTTTGTTAACACAAAAGATGATTGATTCACAGCAGCCGAGCAGTTGGCGGCTATTGAGAAGAAACTTATTCAAAAGAGATTAGAATTTGAGATCGCTACGATAATGGATACATCAGATAAAGATGACCGTGAGAGCCTACCCGCCGGTGAAGCCCTAGCGAGGATAGATGACTGGTTTGAAGAAGCACAGTCCCGTAAATACGCGACTTCCCACAACCGAGATGTCTTGCAGCGTTACTACCCTCCATGAAGTGAGGAATGAAGGAAATATACATATTATATTTACGGGACGCAAGGAAAAAGATGCGCGTAATATAGAGTTAGGTAGGAACCGAAATTTGTATTCGTCGAGTATAGTATTATTAAATGAAGATGTCAACAACATTCAGCAAGATGTGCAGCTAAAAGTCGAGTCAAACAATGAGTGTATAGCGAGACCCCAAGAAAATACGGACGGATTGGAACGACTTGCTTACACATTGGAGAGGATGATGTTGAAGCGACCGGCCCACGTTAAGCTATTGAGTTACCGATCTCAATGGAAACACGAACTACTGGTTGCCGTTTAAAGCTG
This sequence comes from Pyrausta purpuralis, assembly GCA_963924145.1. Classification (NCBI taxonomy): domain Eukaryota; kingdom Metazoa; phylum Arthropoda; class Insecta; order Lepidoptera; family Crambidae; genus Pyrausta; species Pyrausta purpuralis. Next base: position 12,170,979 of record OZ001647.1, on the reverse strand, counting down.
CAATGGAAGATCCAACGCGATCATGCAACTTCAGTAAGCCGAGAACCAGGCTAGTTTGAGGAATTGTCTAAGATGAGAAGCCAAGGAGGCAGTAGCGGGGTTGTTGTACCGTGCCACCGATCCGGATAAGATCACGGCGAACGCTAGAACAATGTTATAGAAGATCAGAGGTGATCATTGATCGGGCATTGGATGACCTCAAGAACCTGCCGCGTTTTGGAACGACAGCCGGTGAACTGAATTCGTTCCAGATTATGGTACAGAATATTGCGTACACACACACTGGACTCCATTGATAAAATGTTTATCTGCATATGATGTCATTTTAAGGCGTAACCTGTGAAATATCTACTTCCATGTTCTTTTCAGTCTTTTTCATTTAACTTTAGAGATAAAGCGCAAAAAAACTGAAACAATATTTAACGTCTTTAGAATCGCAATGTCTTTAAATACTTATAGGTACTTACACAGGCCTCCGACAGGTTGGACATGTAACAGATTTCACCATGCATCTCGGTCTTGCTATGGCCGAGGTTGAACAGGTCTTAACTACAACCTCTTTCCAGCGGTACCTAGGACGTCCAACCGGGCGTCTCCAATTTGTTTGTCCCAGATACGCTCTCTTCACGGCACGATCCTCTTCCATTTCTCTCTAAGTGTTCAAGCCAACGTAGTCTAGTGCTTTGGCCTACCCAATAATAGATTGAAGATCTAGTGTCCGAAGCTAAGACACTAGGTCTTCAATCTCCATCTTCTTCCTGACTCTCAACCTCCCATCTCCCAGTTCTTCAGAATCTTTCGCAGAATTAACTTTTCCGCCACCAACAACTTATTCTTTTCTTTCGAGGTTTTATGTTTCTAAATGATTCTCGAATTTTCATATCTTTATAATAATGACTTGCTGTCAATTCTGTTCAAGGCCACGAATATGTTAATCTTTCTACGATACGTAAAATTCGAAATAAAATTACTAAAGAAATGGTTAAAGAAGTCCGCCAACGGTGTAATATTATTGGTCACTTCCCTGCCACTACTGCTGTCATCGATTCGATAAAAAAATATAGTACCAAACTACTCAATGTATGGCACTGTCTTAGAGAATCGACCATATTGGTCCGTGGGTTGGCTAAGAAACAAAACTCACAAATTTTATTGAAAATACTTCAATCATGAATGATAGGCATCATTAAATACAATTTACTTAACGAAAATATGATATTCGGACTGTTTTTTTATTTAGTTAGTTAGTTGTTTCTGCAGTTATAAAGGCGCAATGAGGTATTAAGACGCTGACGCCATCAAAAACCGACTAAGTCAAAGTTAAGAATTTGACGTGAGGTGATGTTTGCTTGACAACGATATTGTATTAAGTACTAGATCACCGGTGAGAGGCTAAAAGATGGCTCAGCTAAATAACACCTCACTTCAAATTGAGGTCATAATTGAGACCAATGCTCTGTTCAGGAAAGTGCGGGCTCTTGTATCCTCTGCACTGGCTCGCATTTTGCCTTGAACAAGTCTTGTCCTGAACACGCTCGCCAAAAAGTAATAAAAATGGCTATGTCACAAGACAACGTATCATACGAGCAGGCTTCTGCTATTTATCCACCAGTACTTACATCCTACGCTGATATGACAAGAACCCCGGCCTCCTTTTCTGGCTCCTTGACAGCACACCAATCACATTCTTCTCCCCCTCCGTCAGTCTCATATAAAAAACAGTTACTCGACCTTCTCGCCCCCGGGCGCCCTTGAGTAAAGGCTATGACAGACAGGCGCATCAGGCAATTACTCGCGATTGTGCCTCCTCCCTCCCAAATGGGCGTGCCCTGAATGTTCTCACTTCCCCTCCTGGCTCACCTGAAGACAATGAAAATCATCTCGAGTTAATCCTCTCTTTAATTCTTCGCGTAGTTACCGGTCATGGAGACCGCATACCGTCCAACGTTGCCGAAAAGCTTTCCCAGTTCTCTCAATTCTCATTACGAAATATTTATAATGAATCCCAGTCCCACGGTAGTTCAGTGGAACTGCCAAATTATTAGACGCAAAAAACATGTTTTGATTTATTTTATCATCAAATACGCTCCATCTGTCTTTGCCGTCTCGGAGACATGGTTGGTACCCGAATCACGTTTCCGTGTTTCGGGCTACGCGTGCCTCCGGGATGACAAAGATGATGGCTATGCAGGCAGTGCTTTACTCGTAAAGCGCTTCCGTCCGCGTCCCCCCGCACAGTCGAGCCATTAGTGTAGTGGCTGTGCGAGCGTTTGATATTTTATTTATCTCTGTATATATCCCATACGCAGACTCCACATCCCTTAATGAACTCTGCTCTATCATTTCATCCCTCCCCCCTCCAGTTCTTGTTTTGGGCGACCTTCACGTTCACCATATATTCTGGGGATGCCTTTCTACGGATCCTCCAGGGACAGTCATTGCAGATCTTTTGGATGACCTCAATCTCTGCATTCTGAACGATGGCAGTCCCACTAAAAGAGTCCTCTCTTCTCAAAATCCAGCTTCGGCTGTAGACCTATCTATCTGCTCTCCTAATCTAGCCCATCTCATAACCTAGTGTGTTCTAAATAGTTCATTCGGCAGCGACCACTTCCCCATCCTTTTAACTCTTCCTAGCAATGTTTCTGAAAATCCTCGCTTACCTCCTCTCTTAAAGTTTAATTTAAATAAGGCCGATTCGCCCATATACAGGTCTTCAGTTAATAATAAAATTGATTCCCTTCCAGCAATTAGTCCCAATAACGCTCTCTCCTCTTACTCTTAGTTTGTAACTGCTTTACATAGCTGCGAATCTGATCACATTCCGGAAAAAAGCTGCAATCATAAGTTATCCTCTCCCTGGTGGGACTCTGGCTGTACAACATCTGTTCAGAAACGTAGGGAGGCTGAAAAAATATTCAATCGATCAATGACCATGGAGAATTATATAAATTACAAAACGGTATACGGGTATCGGCTAAAACTAGAAAGACTTTGGCTAAGAAAAAAAAACTTGGTTGGACTAAATTTTGCGAGTCAATGTCCCCCAGAACCTCCTTCCTCACTAGTGTGGAAGCAAATTAAAAGATTCCGTCAATACCTAGACTGCCCTAATATCACTTCTAATAACCCTTCTTCTTGGCCTAACTATTTCGCTGACAAACTTGCCCCTCCTTTTGTCCCTTCATTAGACTGCTTTCCTTCTTATTATTCTTGCTCTCCTCTCTCTAACAACTTGGATAACCCTTTCTCTTTTGAAGAACTTCAACTAGCCCTCAATGGGTTGATCGATTCCTCCCCTGGGATTGATGGCACTCCTTATTCCTTTCTTTGTAGATCTCCTGACAAGGCTAAGTCTTATTTCCTCAATCTGATTAATTGCTTCTTTGACCAGGGCTCTATCCCAGACGATTGGAAGCAACAGTTGGTTATCCCAATACTCAAACCCGGAAAAGATCCTCTCGACCACAATTCCTATCCTCCAATCGCTCTATCTTCTGTTTTTATAAAAGTAATGGAGCTGGACAGCTTAAGTATTCTTACTTCCGATATCAGGCTTGCTTTTAAAAATAAGGAATACCTAGTTGGTGTCTTCCTCGATATTTCCTCGGCGTACGACAACGTCCTTCTTCCGGTGCTCAGGGAAAAACTGCTCCATCTGAGTATCTCAGAGAAGCTGGTACGTCTCATCTGTAACTCACTGATGTCTAGGTCCATTATAGTTAGACATCAAGAAACTATTCTCCCTCCGAGATCTATCTGGAAGGGCCTGCCTCAAGGTTCCGTAATTAGCCCCTTACTCTACAATATACAGGGTTAATTTAAATAAGCTGATCACCCCTTGCAGGCAGCTTCTCCACAACAATCCCAACAACATTTGTTCTACGACTTTTGAAAATTAATAGTTTTTAAAATTTACGTTTTCCCATACAAAAATTATTTGTTGACTCTAAACTTGGGTTACTCTATTTACGCACCTTGCGTAGACAAAATAATCACCACGTGCAGCGGGGCGCGGGGTGGCGGGCGGGGTAACGTAGCGGAGGCGATGCCCATTTGAACTTGACCTCAGTCGTACGTCACGGTCGATATCAAACGCGTGCGCCGCCTCTGCGCGCGTCTCCTCACTTGCCGCGTAACCGAAGTTCAATTAATTAGTGAGTGCCTACGGAAAACAGTACTGCGATGCCGTACCGTTACACAAATGTTGAGTACACTGAGGTGGTCCGAGTGCTGCCTAGGTGTGGTGACAATGTTCGCGAAGCCTGCAGCGAGTCTGAACGGTGGGTATCGCGACATGCTTGGGTTTTAACAAACTTACTTCTTTATAGAAGCTGAATACGTAAATTCAACGTGAAAATGTAAGCCCCCAGATAGTCAGAATAACTTAGGTACAAACGTAGTAAATTAACCGGCTTAGAAAAAGCGCGGGAAATAGGAGGTAGTTAGTACCGAAACGTTGAATGAATACAGGCGGGGCGAGGCAGGGGCGCCTCGGCGTACATCATACAGAGTAGTGAATAACAGAGGAAACAAAATTATTTTTCTTTTTCTTTTTTTGTGTTATTTATCAAGATTTGTAAAAAGTCGTAGAACAAATGTTGTTGGAATTGATGTTGAGAGGCTGCCTGCAAGATGTGATCAGTTAATTTAAATTAACCCTGTATACACTCATGACCTTGACTCTACAGTAAACCCTTTTTGTGATATACTTCAGCACGCGGATGATATTGCTCTCTATTTCTCTTCCAAATCTTTATCCGAAGCAACAACCCGGCTAAATTCTGCTCTTACATATCTCGGCGACTAGTTTTCTAATCACGGTCTCTCAATGTCTGTCCCTAAATGTTGTTACGTTATATTTACTTACAAACGCGTAATCCCTGAGATCCAACTGCTTCATAACGGTGAACCTATCCCTTTTTCAAACAAAGTAAAATTTTTAGGCCTAATTTTGGATTCTCGACTGACTGGCACTGCGCATTTTAATTATATTAGCCAAAAAGCAGAGAGAGGAGTAAATGTACTCCGCGCCCTTTAAGGAGTACGATGGGGAGCTCATCCTTATTTGCAGAAACTACTATATAATGCGATTGTCCTAGCCACTACGACTACTCCTCCTTTTTACTAGATCCAGGCAATAAAGCAGCTCTGGAAAAGCTATCCAAAATTCAATCAAAATGCTCGCGAATCATTCTGGGAGCGATGAAATCTTCCCCTATCAATGCTCTCCAGATTGAAAGCGTTAATCCGCCTCTTTTCCTCCGTAAACAGTATCTTTCTGACCGCTTTTACTTAAAAGTTGCGCAAAATTCCTCCCACCCTCTTTTGGCTAAACTTGAGCTTCTCTCATCTTTAACCGATCCCTCTGAATCTCCGTGAAATATTCCTTGTATTCTATTAAGTTTCCAGAAGTTTAACCGTCTTCCTACTCCAATTGAGAAATTTTCCTTGAATCCTCTTTTTTTAAACAGCTACGAGTCTCTTATCTTTAGTCCCCCTGTAAAATTACATTTTGGTATTCCTAAAGACTCTATTTGCGCCCCCAAGGGTCCGTTCTATCATGTCCGATCGTTGGCAAGGTTGGACTCCAATTTTCACTGACGCATCCAAGTTCTCCGATGCTGGTTGTGTCGGAGCCGCGGTATGGCTCCCAACGTTTAAAATAGCCTTAAACTTAAAATGCTCCTCAATTTTTACAGGCAAATTAAAGTCTCCTCAATTTTTACAGGCAAATCAATTGCCATATAAGAGGCTGTCATGTATGTAAAATCACATTCCCTAAATAACTCCATTATCTTCACTGATTCATTGAGCTGTCTTCAAGCAATTTTGGCCAATACATTTAAAACTAAAACTTAGTTTCCCATCATTCTCAAAATCAGAGAAGCTCTCCTCGAGTGTAAAATAATTGGTATAAATGTTGTTCTGACCTAGATCCCCAGCCATAAGGGAATACCTGGAAATGAAACCGCTGACTCTTTTGCGAAGGTTGCCATCTCTTCTGGCTTTCTAGAACACTATAAATTATTTTCCCATGACGCCTTGTCCCTGCCTCGATTTCACTTGTATGAATCATGGAACACTCATTGGAACTCCACCAAGAGATCTGTTGGAAAATACTTCTCCGATATCCAGCAGACTATTCCCCCAAGACCATGGTTCTTCAAATATACCAGCCTCTCAAAAAAATTGGTTTCTACTATCTGCAGTCTCCGTATTGGCCATTCTTGCACTCCTGTACACTTGGCAAAGCTTCGGATTAAGGACAATTCCCTCTGTGAGTGTGGCCTCGACGAAGACACAACTAACCACATCTTTTTCAACTGTCCTAACATCGGCGCTTCCTTTTTCGATTTCCTTCCTAAAAGCTTTCCCCGCCCAACTAATATTAAATGTGTTATTTGTAACCTCTCTCCCCCGCTTCTTAAATCTCTTTCAAAATTCATACTAACCCAAAACATTAACTTATTACCAAATGTAGAGCAAACCTGTGACAAACAAGTATGATTTTTTTTCTTCATTTTTGTTTGTCACCATTTTCCTTTTGACCCCCCTCTTCCTCATTTGACTCCATCATCCCCGTTATACTAATCGCTTTATAAAATATACTAGTTTTAAATTGTGTTGTGTTCATGTATTTGTGTTGGCCTCTTTGTTTTAGGTGGTACAATTGCTTAAAGCCAGAAAAACAATCATTTTGCCTATATATCCCTTTTCGTGTAAATGTTGCACACGTGTCATTGGCGGAACGGTATACCGAACGGCTGGTAAACTTAAGTTCGTCGCCACAAAAGAAAAAGAAGTAATTAGTGGAACGCACCAATATAGTGTCAGTGTTAATGTCAATAGCTGCTTGACGGCCAGATCTCCGGTTTCACTCTATTACAAAGATTAGAGAGAATGCTCTATTATCTCCTGTTCTTCAGTTTTTGTACGCGATCCCCTGTTTTTTTGTTATACCTACAGGACGTACAGTGAATTCGTCACCTGTAATTTTCTTTTTGACGATTTTTCGTAAAATTCCTTGTAGCTTATTTTTTAGACGAGTTCTGATAGCTCTTATTTTTTAGATAAGTTATAAATAAATAAATTAATTAATATCCTTTGGACAATACCACACATCGCCATCTAGTCCCAAAGTAAGCTACTCAAAGCTTGTGTTATGGGTGCCAGACAACGGATATAATACTTAAATACTTTTTGTTTATAAATACATCTAAACTAATATTATAAAGCTGAAGAGTTTGTTTGTTTGTTTGATTGTTTGAACGCGCTAATCTCAAATTCTACTGGCCCGATTTGAAAAAATATTTCTGTGTTGGATAGTTTATTTATCGAGAAAGGCTTTAAGATATAAAACATGACGCTGCGACGGGAGGGGAGGGAGCAAACTCAGAACGCGCGGACGAAGTCGCGGGGGACCGCTAGTACATGATATACATAGAAAACACCCAGACAAATTCAAACAGAGAGGTTCATGCACACAAATGTTTGTATTGTGCGGGGATCGAATCCGCAACCCGCTGCGTAGTAGGCGATTTCTCGACCACTACACCAGAGGGGTCGTCAAGTTCTTCTTGGCCTTTGCTATGAAATCGGTTACCTAGTGACTTTGTTTTTTGAGATGGGTTTAGGTGGGCTTTAAGACGAGTTCTTTTTTTCTGCAGCTCTTCCTAACATCTCCTGTTTTTTTTTTCCAAAAGTCTCCTGTTTTTAAAAATCGACCTGGCAGCACTTTAAGTGTCCAATGCGTGCGACTCACACAGGTAGTGTTGTTGCAAGATGATCATCATCAACCACTGGATTCGTTTGACTAAATAAAATAATAAACGAATCTTTCTAGCACGGCAAAATTAAATTACTATAAATTAAACATATTATCTTGGTTTCAAAAAACACAATTTTTTCCTTATGTGTTCGAATAACAGATAAAGAAAATGCAGAAGGTGGTCTTTCCCATAATCAGACATAATTATGACATCCGTGACTTAGATGCAAAATAATAATCGTGCGTGTTTGTCACACAAAAATTTTTGCCCTGGCTTGTCTAAGATATTTACTATATATTTTTTTGGCTTATTTAATGTTTGTTCTGAGCCCGCGTGGTGAAGTGTGGCTCAAACTACCTCTTGTTGATGTAAGGCCTTTACCCAGCTGTGGGACGTGGGACGTTAAAGGCTAAGTTTACTTTTTTATACGGGTTTATTGCTTAACGTCAAAGAATTCTCTTTTTCCCTGATATCCCTTCGTATTCCGCTTCCTACTTCGATTAACACTCTATTATACAATGTGTCCGGGATAGGTCGCTGGTCAATATGGAAAATCGCTTTTCCATATTAAAACCATCGAGGTCGGTAAGATTTTACTATGGAAAAGCGATTTTTATTTTCAAGTTTTCGGTATTGTTTCATTAATAAAAGTGTTTGTAAATTCTCTTTTCAATACGTACCCCCAATATCGCTATACCTATCCCGGACACTGTATATGTGTAACTCTGATATTTATAAAATTCTCTCTGTTTTTATAAGTAAAAATAATATCAAGTTGTAAATATTTATGTAATTTGAAATTCATATGTACTTTCCTGATCCTTTCCTTTAGTAGTCCGTTATTTTTCCGTCAAAAATCCGTTTCCCTATCTTTTAATCATCGTCTCGTTCTCTTCTTTCGCTGTGGCTGTGGCACAAACCGTGCAAGGCCAAAAAATACAAAAAAAAAGAATTCTCTTGTTATTCCGATTTCCTTTGTTAAACCTATCATGATTTAAAAATATCCTTGCGAATCATTTTTGCAGAAATATTACATTGATTTATCTAGTAATCGATATATATACAGAATTTGACTTGATTACGTTTTCAACGATTTAATCGTAATCGAGAGAGTATATCGCTATTCGAATCCGAATCAACATCACTACTCCTCAATAAAATCAATAACATTTTACATCGCGATCACTACATAACATATTATTATTGCGTAGAAGATATAAAAATTAGTTCATAGGTGCGTATCATACCCAAAAACAAGAAGCTCTGCAAAGGCATCTGTATTACACTTGATCTTTCGTCAAAATTATGAAGTGAGTACCAAATTCTTTGTTGTGATACACTACTACGACTCAAATCCTCAAAATGACGGACTCCAGCTCATTCACGTCTTTGATGGCGCTTGTGGACAGCCACTTGTCGAGGACAAGCATGGAGCTGAATCAACTTGATGATGATACTCGCTTACCGAGATTCCAACTCCCCAGTTTGAAGAGAGGCCCAAATGAGACATTGTCTGAGACACGGCTGTCGTTAGCTCCTGGGCAGCGGCTACCTTTGCCGACCTTGAGCTTGACAGAGAGCCCCATCCAGGAGGTTCTCGCTAAGCAGGTCAGTAACATGCTCAAAGCTAAAGAAAAAAAGAAACAGCAAGAAGAAGAAGTTGCCAGACTAGCCAAAGAACGTGAAAAATTGGCCGAAGAAATGAGGAACTTGAAAATGGACGATGACAATGATGAGAGTGTCATAGATTTAGTAAGAGCAGTCCAAGAATCTATGTATTTCCAGAAACCAGAACCACCGATGAAGAAGGAAGAAACACTCAGCAGCAGCAGCTCATTAGAAGCACTGTTTGAACCAAAGTTTATTGACTGTGATACTGAGCCAGACAAGGTCAAAACACCAGAACCTTTGTTACCATGCAAAACAGATATGTCATATATTTTAAAAGAGAAAGTTAGAACTGGAAAGTGCTCACCTTTTGGCAAAGTACTCACATCAAGGCTTCGACCAGTTGCTGCTCCATACTTGAGAGATAAAATACATTCAAAAGTGGTTCGTTTTGACTTCTCAACTAAATCACCCTGTGATTTGATCAAAGAGAAACTACGACAACCGCGCCCATATCCCACCCGTAATTTTGACCTGTTCAGTATATTCCCTGACTTGGAAACTGAATTTTCTGAGTAAAATCATGACACAAAAGGACTAGGGACTGTAGGAGTACATATATATTGATGTGGACAAATAATGTTTTCATGGTACATATTTAATACTCAATGTATTTCTTTATTATCTGTCCATGAAATTTTTTATTGATTTTAGTTTTTTAACTCTTTCACGGACAGTGACCGCCTATAGGCGAGATAACAATAAAAATTCTATTGTGTCTGGAGTACTGTCCGTGAGAGTGTTAAAGTATGATCAATATGGCCTACTTGTTGTAGACAAGAATTAAGGATGAACAAAGCACAATATTATTTCAATTGTGCATTAGAAATAAACAAAAATATTACTGTAGTTATAGATATTAACAAAATATATGAAATGTATACTTAGTTTTTGTCACTTATTCATGGCTGATAGGTCTTATTAAGCATTTATGTTTGTATCTGTATATTGTAGTAACAATACATTACTTACACTTCTGATCTCATATAAGTTATTGCTGTGTCTTTGATCAATAAGTTCGTTTTTAACTACTGTGCAGAATTTGATTGATCAGCTATGGTGACACAAACATTAGATGTATCAATGTAATTATGGATATAAATTTATTGATGTACTCGATGATAAGACATTAAAATAAATGATACTCAATTGGAATCTGGCTATAACTTGAAATCATTCTTCAATGACATATCCCATGTTTTGTTTTTTATTATTATTTATATTTCTCTACTCATTGCTGTAATGTTTGCCAAAACTTTGGGTTATGTATTCACACAATGATGGTGAAGATTTTTTTATTTTTTTGTTTGTTCATAATGCGAATGCATGCATATTTTAATTGTTATTTATTTCTACAGTGCTAAAAAGCATTGCGACTGTGATTTTTTAGAGTTAGAATACATATTATTAAGATTCAATTAGTACCTAAGCACAAAAGCATCGTCGTAACCGTAGGTACGGGGTACCTCAAAACTTTCGCGGCTATATATGTGAAGGAGCACCTACCTACTTGAACTAATTGATTTATAGCCTAAACGTGCGTTGATTTAGCTTTGCGACTTGATTTTTTAGATACTCGCCTTAAAAAAGAACGGACTTAGTTCTTTTGTACGATTTATTTTCAGCCTTACTAACTTTATTTTTTTATATATTGATAAAGCTTTGCGAGATGTAATAAGTTTTTGTTTGATTTAATGGCAAACTGCAATTCGTGAATTTTGTTTGCATACGTGCCTTTATTGTTAGCTTTGAGACTCTTTTACATTATGATAATTGGCCAAATTTTTTAATGTTTGCTTAATCTGGGTAAAAACGCCGATGCATTACAACAGCAGCCAGCAAACATATCTATACGATAACTTTGCTGGGTCACCGATTGAGTTGGTCAATATTCTCCGAACCGAACCCAACAGCAGACGGCGCAGGTGGTCCCAAAAATTACAATTTTTTTTCGCCTTCCTCGAGGTTATACAGGGTGACATTTTTATCAGTACCTACCGATATTTTGTGTAAAGACTCCACTGATGAATATGAACAACTTTTACTATGGGGGCTATAGTGAAATCGAGAAAAAAAAAATCAGCTGTTCCATACAAAAGTTCAATTGGCGCGCGGTCATAATGTATGGAACAGCAGATTTTTTTTTCCCGATTTCACCATTGCCCCCATAGTAAAAGTTGTTCATATTCATCAGTGGAGTCTTTACACAAAATATCGGTACTGATAAAAAAGTCACCCTGTATAAGTCGGGATCTGATGATGGGATCTTAGTGCAAACGAGGTAAAACCACGACTTAAAAAGGCACGTGTAGTGTTTTCGTAATAGAATCTTAATGAAGACTTGTTGTTGCTTCAGATAGTTAGTCGACATTGTGTGGAGCTGATGGTAGAACTTCTAACTTCTCTTCTACGTTTAGGAGTTCAGTAATTTTATGATGCTTATTGAATAACAGAGCATTTGTAGCTTATTAAATAACAGAGTATTGTGACAGTAACAGTGTACAGGGTGTCCCAGAACTCAACGTCAAACCGAAACGGGGTGACAGGATTGATCGTAAGCATCATGACAAAAATATAAAAAAAAAACTATCCCATGCAATTTGAAAATTATGGGCATTTTAAGAAAAACCTAGAAATTTAGTCAAACTGTAACATTTTTTCGGTTATTATGGTTATTTTTTTTTATTTTTGTTCATTTATACTTTGGAACCATAACCCTAAATAGCATTTCAGAATGACAGTCAAAAATAATGACACAGTTGCCCCAAGTTTCCTAGAAATAAGACTGATTTGTTAAACTATGAATTTAAAATTTTCACAATTTGTCGACTTTGGAAGGCCCTCCTTTAAAAAAAAGTTATAGAGTGCCTTGGCAAGTGCCATTAAAAGTTGGCGCATTTAATCAGGAATCTAAAATGGTACAATACTTGTTAGTTTCATACTAAAAAAAACGAGTAAAAAATAAAAACCTCATGTTACCTGATTTTTCCTAACCAATTTTACTCTGATAAAATAATTTTTGATTCGCACAAACTCATGACAGGGTCTTAATTTTACGGCAAAATGATGACAGAGATGGATACTGGACATGTTGGCCATGAGTGAGCGAGACAGATAGTGACGCCACGCAGTGAGACGGAGATGCGTCGTTTAAACGAGTGCGAATGAAACAGATACAGACGCCATTTCAAGCAAATTTTATTAATTTTACTTACTTGTGTTAACTTTTGTAAAAGTGGCATCATTATCTGTCTCGCCATTATTTTTGACTGTCATTCTGAAATGCTATTTAGGGTTATGGTTCCAAAGATTAAATGAACAAAAAAAAATAACCATAATAACCGAAAAATTGTTACAGTTTGACTAAATTTCTAGGTTTTTCTTAAAATGCCCATAATTTTCAAACTGATGGGATAGATTTTTTTTCTGATTTTTGTCATGATGCTTACGATCAATCCTGTCACCCCGTTTCGGTTTGACGTTGAGTTCTGGGACAGCCTGTATATATACTAAGTATATGTATTTTAATTAGAAAAAATCAAAATGCTCTAAAAAGTCTTAAATAAACTATTCACTTTTTAAAAGAAAGGACTCCATATTAGGTGAACAATTTCTTCGCTCACTAGAGCGCGATGACACGAAAAGCCCCATTACTTTAGGCGGGCAGGGCACCAAACAAGGTATCCAAAACTGGCACGTTTAGCACGAGTGTTACTATGTGCACCTGCAAGCACCACGCATAGCGAGTGATTACTTTCGGAGCCTGGTAACATCTTCAAAGAAAAACGGGAATTAACGCGATCGGGATAAAAACATAAATACCTTATGTTTTGGCCTGTCGCGACGTTTCGATCAGGTTTCACCGATCGTGGTCCGCCTGTGACCTAACTAGTTCGCCTAAAATTGATAGTATTTCGCCTGTGACCACGAACAGTGAAACCCGATCGAAACGTCGCGTCTGGCCAAAACATAAGGTATTTATGTTTTTATCCCGATCGCGTTAATTCCCGTATGCAAGTGTATGTCAGACTAGGTACCTTGTAAAGTTCGCAGCATCACACTGGAGTGACTGGATGTAGACCGCTTGAGATCGGTAGCTGTGGGAAACCGTGGGAAGGCTCATTTTAAGTAGTCGACGTCCTTTGGCTGTTAATGATGATGAGTGATGCAGTATTGGTCATGATGATCATGCGTGGATCGTTCGTAACGTATGTACTGTTATTTTCAACACACTTGCTCATAATGACGTTTTTATTCCACCGATTTTTGGCTCATAATCCTAGATATTAAACACGCGTGCTTTTTCATTATATTATTGCACTAGTGCCTTTAGTTTATTAACCCGACCAATTTACATTTGTACCCTAGTACCAAGTAGTAAGTAAGAAGAAGAAGCGATCTAATTTAGTCGCAAACTTTAGCAACAAACAGTATTTATGCGAAAAATAACAGTATCTACATATTTATTTCAAGAAATGGTAAATCCAGCTTTATTACTAAAAAATAACACAAATTAATTTAACGTTTTCTGTAATTTGTGTTCCAAACACGAATTTTTACATTTTAAATCTTGGCTGTTGGCCGATCTAGTTCGCGCCTTAGCCTTGCGCGCGCATCGGTATCGCGGCAAGAAAAAAAAACAACGCGCCATTTTTTCCAAATTAATTGTCGGCTGTGACGAAGTTTGGATTTATTATTGTGAAGTTTAATATTAAAGAAAATGTCTTCTTAAAGTGAAGAAAACCTATTATTAACTCCGCCGGACATACGCTTCGAGGCGAATAACGCGTGCGATAGGTAGTCTCTTACACACACAATATCGCCTTGTATATAATGGTCAACTTAGCACACTTGTATCATGTACTATTAGCCCAGATAATATAATACTACTAGTACTATTAGGCATTGAATTAAGCCCTGTCACTCAGTAGGTATTATTCTTATCTGCTAATGCTTATGACTTAATGGTTTCTATCCATTAACCCATTTAGCGCCGCCGTACTCGTTTGAGTACGGAATGATTTCGTGACCTAAAATTTACGTTATAAATATTTATTAACTTTTTGCGAGTAATTTTATTTCTCTTATAATCACCTAATCGAAATATAAATATGTTTTGAGGGTAGATCTAAAATTGTGACAAAATTAGCATTGCATATTGAGGAGACATCACGCCACTGTAGGTAATTGCACTTTATTATGATTTACATTAGCTAAAAGTTATTTTTAGATAATTTAACTACAATATTCTATTGAATAATGACTATTCTTTGAAATGATATACAAATAATAAGGAAACTACAAGCATTAGTGAATATATGTGGTAGAAAACATTGCTGTACTCGATCGGGTACAGCGGCAACATGCATTTAAGAAATTTTCTTATTCCTGTTTCACTTTACTAACAATAACTTCGAAACGTTATACAACTATAAAAAACTACGAGGGGTTAAAAGAAGCTGTTCAAGCTATTCTTGAAGATAGACGATGCTGTCTATGATGTCGCTATTAAACTTCCACTTCGAAGCGTGGTGACGAATGAAGAAGGTCCTGATGAAGATTTAGTTACTACTGCTCTACCTCGAAACCAGTACCAGTACCAGTGACGATGAACCATTGTCCTATAAACGACTTCGTCATGATCAACAGGAAGGAATTCCATCATGGCGTGAGTGTGAGCCAAACTATTCTACAACACCTGAAGGAGCTAAGGTAGATCTGAAAAAGGAGCTGTCAAAGAACAACTCAAAGATTTGAATCCTGTCCAGATAGTTTTCCGAGAAAATATTTGATGAAGAAGTTCTTGATCTCATTGTTTCACACACAAATTTATATACGAAACAAAATAACATTCATTAATTTAAGTTACATGCCAACGAACTTAAAAAGTTTATAGATATTGTGATATTGTCTGGCTATCACAAATTCCTAGAGAGAGTTTATATTGCTCTTTGGACGAAGATGTTCCTAGGTGTTCCTTTTGTTTCGAAAGCTATGCCAAGACAAAGGTTTCACAATATAAAAAAATACATTTAGCGAACAATCACCAAGCAACATTTTCAAACGTCAAAATGTTAAAGTAAGGCCTCAAGCTAATATTCTTATGACTAAATTCAAGCAGTACACGCTAAGCGTGGTAAAGAGATAGTGTATAGCGCGAAAAAGTCGATGTAGACATTCCTCGTTTGTTCCAAAATTATAATAGAGGAATGGGAGGTGCAGATGAATTTGACCAATCTATATTTCTCTACAGAATTGCAATCTACGGTAAGAAATGTTGGTGGGTTCTCTTCATGTACATGATAGACATGGCTATAGCTAATGCCTGGCGTTTACATGTTCTTAGCCATGATGATCATATGGACCAGTTGTTATTTAGACGTAATCTTGCAAGGTACTATTTGCACCAAGCGACTCAAAATGAAAGCCGTGCTTCATCATAAACAGTGCCAGATTTGGCGAACAGTGGCTTAGGACATTATCTTCAAAAACTTGAAAAACAGTTGTGTTGTGCGATTTGTCATGCGAGAGTACGATGACAATGTAAAACACGTTTGATTACACTCTGCAAAGAAAGAGACTGCTTTGAAAATTTTTACCGCTGTACTCAATCGAGTACACCCCCCTAAAATTTGTTAAATTAAAAAAACATATTTTACTAATAAGAAATTATACGACTTGCATTTTTTTAAATGCTGGTAGTTTTTTTGGCGCTATATGGGTTAACTTAATGTACCTATATAATTATATAAAATTCTCGTGTCACAGTTTTCGTTGCCATACTCCTCCGAAACGGCTTGACCGATTTTGATGAAATTTTTTGTGCTTATCCGGTATCTATGAGAATCGGCCAACATCTATTTTTCATCCCCCTAACTAAATGTTAGAGGTAGTCCACCTCTTATTATTTTTATTTATTTTTTAGTCAAAATTTTTCATTTCTATTTTTTTATGATACAAAAATACATACAATCCTCAATTTTCACCCTTCTACGATCAACCCTTATTTTTTAATAGCCATTTTAGTAATTAAGGGCGAAACAAAATGCGCTGGGAATGCTTAACTTTTAAAATTACGGGACTCGGCCACAGATTAGAGAATAGTTACGGCGGGTCGGGCCTGGGGCGGGACGGAACTGGGGGCGAAACAAAGTTCGCTGGGTCCGCTAGTGTATAATTAATATAATTATATATTTATTGTAAAATGAAACAATGTTATGTCAGTTTATATATTTATTTTATTTACTAAAACAACGCTAGTACTGTACAATTATCAAGCAAACCTAACTTAATAAAACTAGTTTAAATATTAATTGGCTCCAAAATTGTATTGCTTTACTGATTACTACTTAATTCATATAAAACTAAAACCAAGTTTTTTTTCTGCAATGTTGATAATATTTTCGTAATATTTGCTTTCTGCGTGATTTCAGTATATTGTAGTTACTACAATAGTAGGTTTAAGGTTTGGTTAAACCAAGATGAAAAGAATGAAAGACGTTCATGTGCCATAAATATTTTGTACAAATTTTATATCCCCTGTCACGTCGCTCAGAGACTACAGTGGAGTAGGGATGATCGATAAAAAAAACATTGTTGTAAGCAAAAGTATCGATGTTCGATACACATCGCTTGAAAAACATCTATGTTTTTGAGAAATGTGAAGAAAATTATTCGTACGGCGTCTTCCTGTGTCGTTTATCAGTGTTATCTGGTGGAAAATAATTAAACTTGATAGTCATGAGTTTACACTAGACAGCGTCTTATAGAACAACACATCGAGTTTTTTAGGCAAACATCGATGTTTATGAATATTGATCATTCCTACAGTGGAGTTCCGGCCTAATTTAATAAAATTATGAGCAATATTCACGTAAGAGCTGTATTTGTACATAATTTTCTATTGTTATTGTCTTGTTACGACTGATTTATAATTAACGTTCACTTTTACTTACAACTAATACATCATTCTTTTTAGTCCAATATTTTGTTTCAGTCTTAATTTTGAGAAGCCAAAACATGAATTTATCAAAAAGAGAAAAACTTTGATATATTCGTATATATCAAAAAAAAGAGATTGAAATAAAGTGTTTAAGGTTAGTCGCCATATAAAAATAAATACAGTGTATTAGCGAATGAAATGAGGGGAGGCCTCTTGGAAATAAACAATGCAAATATTTTTGTTTTTCTGAGATGGATAAAACAAACAGTTATATGATTACTCAAAGCTTATGCCATTTATGGCCTTCCTCCATCACAGTGTTGTCTACATGATTATGATTTTACAAAGCAAAAACCTTGGCGTTACGAAAAAATCTGCTCAGTTTATTGGTGTGAAAGTTATGTTGAAGAGGGAATAATAAATAAAATACCCTATGATGAAATCAGCTACAAAAAGCATAGATGGATATGAGTGGAGGAACATTAAAGAAACCATTTTAGTGTAAAGTTCAGGAGGCATAGTTGATATCGTACCTGACATTCTGGTCTATCTAATTTAAAACGGTGGCAGTGGCAATTCTTCTATTGCAATCGTATTTTAAAAAACATTAATCAGAACCGTAAATAATATTTCTATTCAACAATTAAATAGCAGAATCCGCAGTAGTTGACATTACGGGATGCTCTTTACGTTATGGCCACATCAGATATCATTCAAGGGTTTTCTGTGCGGTAATAGGAAAGGGAAAAACGGACCTTATTTGCTCATTTTTTTTTAAATTATGTGAATTAAGCTCTGATCGCGCCGTCTTATTCGGATCGTTGTTCTTGTGCTGAACTTCCTTGTAGAGCATTGAAATGCGAACCACCTCGCATTTCATTTAATTAGGTTAAGATAGGCTAGTTAAGTTTTACTGTTAGTTTTAGTTATGATGTGTTAAAAATTTGAAATTCACTAAAGAATTGTCTTTATGGCGTAGAGCCGAAGATGTTAAACTCGTATTAAAAAAAAAAGATATCCATCTATTACTTCCGATCGTCGCATGCAGAACATGGGCAGTGGCAGTGCTAAGGCTGGTAGTGGCGGCCCAGGTACTGCTGCGGCTCGTGGTGTTTCCTCGTGGCCTGGTACACGTCGCGCTCCTTGTCGGGGTACTTCGTAGGCAAGTTGGGGGAGTGCAGATTCACTTTTGCGGCATACCTGTTGAGATAGTTTAAGTACTGTGACTAGCTGCACCCGATAGCTGAGCTATGTAGTACACTTCTGTGCGACCTTGCAGCTGGGCGCAATCGTGATTGAACGACAGTCAACAATATACGTACCGAAAATCTCTATACAGGGTGAAATTTTAATCAGTACCGAAATTTTGTGTAAAGACTCCACTGGTGAATATGGACAACTTTTACTATAGAGGCAATAGTGAAACCGAGAACAAAAATCAGCTGTTCCATACATTTTGACCGCGCGCCAATTGAACTTTTGTATGGAACAGCTGTTTTTTTTCTCTCGATTTCACTATTGCCCCCAAAATTAAAAAAAAATTCGGTACCGGTTAAAATTTCACCCTGTATATATACAAGAAATTCGTGTTAGTTACTATAACTCAAGAACGGCTGAACCGATTTGTGTGTGACCGATTGGCGGGGATGTAACTAAGAACCAGGAGAAAAACACAGGACCTCTTATCCTGTTAGACGGGACCGGGGCTGGGGTGGGACGGGGACGAGTCGAAACGGTGGAGAGTTAGTTTAGAACCAGAAAGATATAGGATTCTTTTTATACCGTTCGACAGGGCCGGGGCTGGGGCGAGCCGTAGCTGGGGCAAAACAATGTGCGCTGAATCCGCTAGTGCTTTTTAAATTTGATAAATCTTACTTTTCTACGAACGTTACAAGTGTACGGATGTTTCGCTTTATCTGTGACTCAAGTAAAGGTCGACTTCCGTTGCTTACGGTGATTTGATGGTCGCACGACGATATATTTTCATACTACGACTATTGAGTCGTATAATGAAAAAATATGGCTTTGTGCATAGCTCCAATTTCTTGCAAAATATAAATGTGTTGGTCGTTAATGATGCCAATTTAAGATTCGACACCACTACACGAAATACTTTAAAAAAATATATATCTTCAGATGACGAGGACCGTATAAGGCTGACTTCGTAGTAACAAACCTTATGCCAGCGATGTCGATCTCGTAGTGTCCGCTGAGTACGTAGTCGTTAGTGACGCGCTGCGCCACGCCCTCCTCGTCGATGTTCTGAACGAAGCCGAGGCACACCTGCCACGATACAAGCGATTCAGTTATCAAAGTCAAAGAACATTTATTCAACTTAGGAAACAAAATGCCACTTAAGAACGTCAATAATTAATATTAATCAATTATGGCCCATATGGGGCCAGAATATGTCTCCTTATCTTTTGGGCCCTACTAGCGCTTACTAGTAGGCTTGTGTAGTACATGTACTATGTACTATTAGGAACTAGTTCATGCTTGTGAACGAGTACGAACTATCGTTCGTCGTTCAAATCGGTCTTTAGTTCATTTCATTTTTGCAAATCTCCTATGTCTATAGTTCAGTTTAGCTCGCACGAGCCGAGTAAGAACGTATAATTCCAAGTGTCAGAGTGAGTTGGAAGATTACAATCGCGCGTGCGTGAACGTGATGGAAGATGTACTAGATTGAGCGAGAACGAGACCGACGCGTGTGCGTGAGTGTAACGGAAAATGAACTAATAAAGCGAGAACGAAACAGACGCGTGTGCCAGAGCGTGATAGAAGATGTACTAAATTGAACGACTTGGACGTACGACCATGTTCGCTGTGCACGACGGGCGACTGATGTCAGAGTAATCGGTGAACTATTGAACTAATAGTACTAAAAGACCGAACTAGTTCCTTTGATCGATTGTACTAGTTCGGAGCGCTCTGATCAGTGTCCGAGTAAGAACAAGACTAGCTTCGAGACAAGACACAGACAATCTGGCAAGTGCTGAGAAGAAACGCCGGAACAAACACAAGTCTATAAGTAATATATTGGACACCAATCACATACATTGCTCTGATCCCAAAGTAAGTAGCTAATGCACTTATGTTATGGAAATCAGACACAACGGTGGTACCACAACATCCAGACCATCCAGACCCGAGACAACATAGAAAATTTTGATTTCTACATTGACCCGACTGGGAATCGAACCCGTCCTTGAAACCAGCGTGCTTAGCCACTACACCACAGAGGTCGTCAACAGTCAGTTACTATCTCCGAACACTATCTCTATGGCATGACGGTTACCGTAGCCCAGAAAACCGTGTTTCGTAGAGTGACTGTTAAGTCTTTATTGTATTTTTGCCCGAGACGGAACGGAGAAGGCGTTTGTGGTGGTTGTTTGTTTTTGTGTGCAAAAGATTGTTCTCATTCATATACAGAACTGTAGATTTCAGCCAGAAGGAGGCTGCAGTTACCAAAATTAGTACCATCCACAGGTACAACTCATGATCATGATGGATTAGAATGATTTTAACACTCGGTGTCATATAAGATGATATAAGTAATCAAAATATGCGCACTGGCGGGACTCGAACTAGCAACTTTCTGCTTACTCTACCAATTGAGCTACCGTGCCGACGGTCCGATCGCGCGAAATTTCTGCTCTCTTATGAATACCTACGTCATTACTGTTCTGCGCTACCCCAACTGTTTTACAACAGCAGTCGTCATGGTCATGATTTGTTAGAAGCAGCTGCTTATACCGTCTCCTATAGCTGACTGACCTGCTTCTTGAAGGTGAACCCGTAGCTGGTGGTGGTGGGCTGACCGCAGTAGAGATCGGCTCGCCGCCCCTCGACCGCAGGTCCAACTCATGGTCGTGGTCGGTTAGAAGCAGCTGCTTATACCGTCTTATTGACTGACCTGCTTCTTGAAGGTGAACCCGTAGCTGGTGGTGGTCTGCCCGCAGAAGAGATCGGCTCGCCGCCCCTCGACCACAGGTCCCTCTCATGGTCGTGGTCGCTCAGAAGCAGCTGCTAATACCGTCTTCTATAGCTGACTGACCTGCTTCTTGAAGGTGAACCCGTAGCTGGTGGTGGTGGTCTGCCCGCAGTAGTTGCCGTCGCGGTAGATCGGCTCGCCGCCCCTCGACCACAGGTCCCTCTCATGGTCGTGGTCGCTCAGAAGCAGCTGCTTATACTGTCCCCTACAGCTGACTGACCTGCTTCTTGAAGGTGAACCCGTAGCTGGTGGTGGTGGTCTGCCCGCAGTAGTTGCCATCGCGGTAGATCGGCTCGCCGCCCCTCGACCACAGGTCCCTCTCATGGTCGTGGTCGCTCAGAAGCAACTGCTTATACTATCCCCTACAGCTGACTGACCTGCTTCTTGAAGGTGAACCCGTAGCTGGTGGTGGTGGTCTGCCCGCAGTAGTTGCCATCGCGGTAGATAGGCTCGCTGCCCCACGACCACAGGTCCCTCTCATGGTCGTGGTCGGTTAGAAGCAGCTGCTTATACCGTCTCCTATAGCTGACTGACCTGCTTCTTGAAGGTGAACCCGTACCTGGTGGTGGTGGTCTGCCCGCAGAAGAGATTGGCTCGCCGCCCCTCGACCACAGGTCCCTCTCATGGTCGTGGTCGCTCAGAAGCAGCTGCTTATACTGTCCCCTACAGCTGACTGACCTGCTTCTTGAAGGTGAACCCGTAGCTGGTGGTGGTGGTCTGCCCGCAGTAGTTGCCATCGCGGTAGATCGGCTCGCCGCCCCTCGACCACAGGTCCCTCTCATGGTCGTGGTCGCTCAGAAGCAACTGCTTATACTGTCCCCTATAGCTGACTGACCTGCTTCTTGAAGGTGAACCCGTACCTGGTGGTGGTGGTCTGCCCGCAGAAGAGATTGGCTCGCCGCCCCTCGACCACAGGTCCCTCTCATGGTCGTGGTCGCTCAGAAGCAGCTGCTTATACTGTCCCCTACAGCTGACTGACCTGCTTCTTGAAGGTGAACCCGTACCTGGTGGTGGTGGTCTGCCCGCAGAAGAGATTGGCTCGCCGCCCCTCGACCACAGGTCCCTCTCATGGTCGTGGTCGCTCAGAAGCAACTGCTTATACTGTCCCCTATAGCTGACTGACCTGCTTCTTGAAGGTGAACCCGTACCTGGTGGTGGTGGTCTGCCCGCAGAAGAGATTGGCTCGCCGCCCCTCGACCACAGGTCCCTCTCATGGTCGTGGTCGCTCAGAAGCAGCTGCTTATACTGTCCCCTACAGCTGACTGACCTGCTTCTTGAAGGTGAACCCGTACCTGGTGGTGGTGGTCTGCCCGCAGAAGAGATTGGCTCGCCGCCCCACGACCACAGGTCCAACTCATGGTCGTGGTCGGTTAGAAGCAGCTGCTTATACCGTCTTCTACAGATGACTGACCTGCTTCTTGAAGGTAAACCCGTAGCTGGTGGTGGTGGTCTGCCCGCAGTAGTTGCCGTCGCGGTAGATCGGCTCGCCGCCCCACGACCACAGGTCCAACTCATGGTCGTGGTCGGTCAGAAGCAGCTGCACGTACTGTCTTGTAACGCCTTCGGAGCGCTGCTTTAGAAGCGCGTCTCGACCAATGAAGGGGATGTCTTTCTGTTGATAATGGCATTGTACTTTAGTATTATTGTATGTTTTGGTTTGTGGAAATAAATAAACGATTAATATTATTATTATAAAGGAATAGTAGATTGTTATACAAGGGGAGAAAGTGACCCATTTCACTCGAGATGTTTTTGCGTTCGAACGGAGTGACAGTGCTGATAATTCGAGAGTGAAATGGGTTCTTTCATCGGAGTTAAACATTCTATTTTTCATTTCGACTGTGAGGAAAAGTAAACAAATTTAGCTGTGTGATTGTGATGCGATGATGAGATATTATGTTGTTTGGCATGACACTCACGTTGAACTTGACGCGCCACGTGCGCCCACACTCGAGCGGCGTGGTCATCGTGTCGAGGTCCTGGCCCCAGAACGCGAAGAACTTCTCGACGCGAAGCGCGCGCGACGCGTAGTAGCCCACGTGGCTGATGCCGAACTTCTCACCCTCCGTCATCAGACGGTTGTATACGTGCAGCGCGAACTGATGGTCGAAGACGAGTGTGTAACTAATGTGTGTCTTTTTAAACAAAAGATTACGCGACACTTATCGCGATTACGTGAGTTACTAAGCTGTGGAGGAGAAGTTAAGTTTTTATTACAAGTTAAGATTTGTGTTAACCCTTTGAACGCCAGACATAAAAACATGGAATATGCCACCCACGCCGGGCCCTATTTTCGATAGTGCAATAGACCAAAGGACCAGTGTTGTTCAACTCTTATCGATAAACTGTATCAAAAATAATTAAAATGCAGTGTAAAACGTAATAAAATACAGTAAATAACACAACAGACTTAAATACTTTTATTTCAAAACAAAAAACATTACTACAAACGCATTTTTATTTAAAAAACCTTACAAAAACAAGTATTGAACATATCAGTCAAGCAGTTGATTCCCTGCCCTAGCGACGGAATAATACGTCAATGGCGTGTGTGGAGGGGTATTTTTATAATAATTTAGTGTGGAGTACTTACTTCACACTAAATTAAAGTAAGTAATATATATCGATAAAACGAAAAAGAGAAGAAATGTTCAAAATCCTCTGTGGCCGAGTTAGTAAATTAGATGGCAATGTATAAATCATAAGGACAAGTTATAAAAATTGATAATATTTATTTGAGGCTTTTTTTTGAATTGGAATATTTAGTTGACATAAAAAGACGAATTAGTTTATTAGAGGCTATATCTATTATTAGAGGCTATACAATTTATTTTTAGAGTCGTTGCTGTGATAGTTGATGCTTGATGGTCAAAGTGATGGCACCGACTCCAAAAAGAAATTGTTTGCCTAAAACGGATTTCTTTTCTTTCAATGGTGAAGAGTTTATTTAAGACTTTTTTGTGCATTTTGGTTTTGAAGTCGGTTTTTACTTTTTTTAAATGTTTATTTTATTTCTTCATTTTTAGTGATTACATAAGAGGGGGGGGGGGGGGGAGTTGCACCTTATGATTCTATTTTTTAAGAAGCTTAAAATTACTTATTATAAGTTCCGTCATTATAATTACTGAACTCCTAAGCGTTAAGGAGTTCTACCATCAGCTCAGCCCTACAAGATGTTGACTATCAGACGTAACAACACGTCAACTTTAAGATTCTAGTAAAGAAACACTATACGTGCCTTTGAAATTTGAGGTTTTCCCTCGATTACACCAAGATCCCATCATCAAATCCCAAAATGGAAAAAATGGGACCAACTAGAAGGTACACCCTCTAAGTAGGTGAAAAAATTTTTCGATTCGGTCGACAAACGACTGAGATATGAGGTAACATAGATACAAAAAAAAAAACATACAGTCGAATTGATAACCTTCTCCTTTTTTGAAGTCTGTTAAAAAGAAACGCATGGACATCACTATTCGACGGATTAATCCGTCTCTGGCGTCGTGGTGGGTAGTAAATTATGTCATTTTTTAGTCATGTAAAAAACCTTTTTGTATTGACTGAAAACTTATTAAATTTCAGCTGTTGTACTCAATACATTTAATAAATAGGAAATAAACTAAATGTCTATATGTTTATTTGAAGAAAATTGTGTATGATTCAATGTATAATTATCCGTTTAATTTGAGGACTGAAATATACGTCAAAGGCGTCAAAATAACGTCTTGCGTTTGCGGATATATCCGTCAACGGCGTTCAAAGGGTTAATAAGCAAGATATTTAAGATTTCCTACGCTATCACTTTGCTGGTACCTCGCTATGCCATTACTGGCACTGACAAAATGACAAGAGTCGTTAAAAACACTTAAAAATAGGTTTTTATGTTAAAATCAACTTGCAGGTACGTCTTATTTCAATTTTTAAACTAGGAGAGAAAATAATGCACTATTGACAGAAAAGATCTAGGAATAGCCAAGGTTCGTTTTATAACTAGTGCAGAGATATTGGTCTAACTTGGTTATTCTCGAACAATGTCAACACAAAAGCGACGGTATACAATACAGAAACATAACTAGGTCACCAGATTTCCGAGCTTAAAAATTAGCTGAGACCACTTTAGGCCAGATGCCTCGAATAACCTAAGATTGAAATAAACTCAGCCTTTAACATTTTTTGAAATCACATAGAAATCCGGCCAGTTTTAGTAATCATGTATCAACTAGCTGAGTGTTTTATTTCATGGATAATTCGTTACATAAACCAGTGTCTATAAATGAAAATGTATTTAATATTAAATTATTCTTGCAGCATTAGTGTTTTGTTTCTATTTGTGAACACAGACGTCAACTTAATAAGAAAAAAACAGTAATGAAACCAAATTCAGAACTAACTAGAACAACTCACCTCATTAGGAATATACAGCACATACCCCAGCTCCCCCGTATGAGTCAAATTCATGGCCCGTATTCCGTTTGCGAGTCCAACATCTAATTCCTTGAAGGTGAAGAATGGGAAGTTAGACGGAGCCAAGTCTACATCGGTCAGCTCGGAAAGAAGGGTTCTCGTGAATGGTCCCATGACACATATGGCCGTATACATGGAGGTGACGTCGGAGAGAGTGACGGATCCGTCTCGCGGTAGATGGCGCTGCAGCCAGACCTTGCATCGGGTTTGTTGGATGGTTGGCGCTATCATCATGTAGCTGGAAGGAAGTGGACGTTTTGAAATAGGGTGTCTTATTTTAAGGACGATGGATCAATTTTAACAATACCTTTTTGAGTTTTTGGCTACGAAATTGTATAACAAAGGCAAAGAACGTGGCACCGGTTCTATGTGAGCAGATTTCACGAATTTGAAAGTAAACTTTGATGGCACAGTAGTAGTACCGTCATAAAAAACATGAAATATAAGCATCCGTTCCACCATTTCTGTGCTATTCTCGAAAGTTTGCTTTTGAGAAATAGCTTCACACAATTGGAGGTTCTTAACTGTAGTTTTCATCTGTTTTTGTCCTTACATTTCGGTTAACCAGAGAAGTAGGTAACTCGAAAATCACGCTTATCTTATTTTGTTAGTACTCACTGGTTCTCTGATATCCTGGCGAGGCTGCAGTCGTTTTCGTAGCCGCCTCGTTCATTTTGCATGCCGGTGTGGATGATGCTGCCAGGCGCGACGTCCACGTCGTTTGAGCATAAGTACTGGAGCAAATCTACCACTTCGCGACCTTTGGACTGGGAAATAAGCGAACATTACGATTAGGTATTATTTTGGTTATTAGTAAATGATAGTTCCTATTTTGAAAATGCAAATCAGTTCGGCTTTCACTTGCATCTTGCGTGGAACCATTGGAATGACGTGTTAGTTTTTTTTTAAGTTTCATACCGGCCAACTTATAGGACGTCATCTAAACGTATGTGACAAATCGTGAATCCTAATTAAGCAGATTTATCATACAAGTGTATGTGTGTATCTTCAATTATATAGCCTAATCTAATATATTAAAAAAAGAACATCATCAAAATGATTTAAAGACACAATATGCCTATCTATCTGCAAATCTGTCTTGGTAAAGGCCATGTCCACGGTTTATTCTGCAGGCCCAGTACTCGTGCTTCACTGTCCCGAACTACTGCGGCTACTACTTCGTAAACTCTATCGTGAAGGGTCGCGAGTAGGAACGTTTCTTACCTGCAAGTCAATCTTGGTGAAGGACGAGTAGTCGGCCAGCCCCACCGCCTCCCTGCAGGCCCAGTACTCGCGCTGCACCGTCTCGAACCAGTGCGGCTTCCCGAACGTCTTCGTGGACGCGATCTTGAACGGCCGCGGCGATTGGGCTTCGTTGGTTTTATCTGACAATCATAACGGCTACTTTACTATCTTATTGCTTTGTAAAACAAATGTCACAATATCATTATTCTTTGACTACCTCGTTCGTTAAGAATCAGTTTGCTGGCGTCTGCCAAAGATGTCCCAGGTTCGAATCCGGCGTAGGGCCTAATTTCTGAGATTTTCTGAGTTGAAATTACTAAGACACAGGTCGGTGTTAGAAAGATGGTAGTGATGACCCCTGTGCCTAGGTAAGCAGGTAAACCGTCGGTTTTGCGCCTGGTAGATCGAGCCCAGGTTATGGTTACGGCATGTTATCCGATTTCTCAGACATGTAAGATTGCTGTCTCTTTAAAAAAAAGAGACACAGTATGCGCTTGTTTATTAGGGACATGCCAGTTTAAGTCGCCAATACCAATATTGATGGTAGAGTCTATCACGTATTGAAACTACACTATGATCGAGTTCCTACTCGAAGGTCGAACAAGACCAAGGTCGAAGAACAAGGTCGTCTGTCCATCTTAGGACGTCCTCGTCCTAAGATGGACTACGACCTTGTTAACATAGCAGTACCAAACTGGATGCAGACTGCTTGTAATCGGTCGCTGTAGAAAACCGTGGGGAGATCTATGTTCAGCAGTGAACATCCATTTGCTGATCTTGATGACGATAATGATGATCAACGCACCAACAGTTTCAAACCATGTAGGCCTCTCGTAGCCCATGACTTGTCCGAAGACGGCGCCGTTGTCCCGGAGCGTGGGGTAGATCGGCGACAGACGTAGATTGCGACCAGTTTCGAACTCATGGAACGGGTATGGAAGACCGTAGTGGACACCTGTGAGAAATATGAGACTGTGAGAATACAAAGCAGAAGTGCTTTGTACCAAATTAACTATATAGTTGATGTAAATAAATCAACTGTGTATTTGTAATTTGATGGATGTAAAATCCTTTTTTCTTTGCTAGTTGAATATTGTAAACAATGTTTAAAAATACTTTAATAATGATAACACTGCAGAAAAGGATTAATTATTCGATTAAAAAAGAAACCAATAATTAACGACATATTAACCTATGTAGGATGTGAGTTTTGTGCTTATCTTATTTTGAAAGAAATTATATCAATAACGAGAAGCAATAATGGTCAAGCAAGATTGTTTACACTATTAAACAAGCAAAGAGAAACGAACTTCACACAAATCCTACTACCTAATATATTATTATAGATGCTATATTGATGTTTGTTTGTTACTCTTTTTCGCAAAAAAACTATTGGGTAGAATTTCGATGAACTTTAAAATGATATCCAACCCTACCCTGGACACCCATCACATACATTGCTCTGATCCCAAAGTAAGTAGCCAATGCACTTGTGTTATGGAAATCAGACACAACGGTGGTACCACAACACCCAGACCCGGGACAATATAGAAAAGATCGTTTTCCACATTGACCCGACCGGGAATCGAACCCGGAACCTCACGAGATGGCGTCGCTTGAAACCAGCGTGCTAGCCACTCGACCACGGAGGTCGTCAATATATATTTACACTTATAAGAAATATTTGCACTTATAAGAAAGAGTCCACCTTTGCAGCTCTATTTAAAATTATTGTTAAAGAAATAAAATATTTTCATTTTCATTTCATTTTTTCATAAAGTTCATACATCTATATATTATTTGAGGTTCGACATTTACGCGGGTGACGCCGCGGGGAAAAGCTTGATGAATATGAGCGCGATTAAAATTATTATCAATTCGATATGGCTACCTAACAGATAGTACGTAAAGCGTTGATGATATACCAAAGATACACCTAAGTTAATTTGCCCATTTCTTCAGTACTTAATGTAGTGCTATTGGAATAGAAATATGACCACAAACGATATTACGAGCAATAATGGATACCAGTCAAAGATACAATTAACCTTTCAACTAACATTCTATTGCGAATTGACTAGCAGTATTAAGCAGTTATTTAAAAATATAATGCGTTTATTTAACTTATGGCTGATTCGACCAAACACAGGCTTACACGCGTGTTTATACGAAGGATAATTTATTTTCTCGACTCTATACTCGAGTAACTCTAGTTTTTCGACGTACCTACAATTGTACTTGAAATAACTAAACTTGCAAAACAGAACAAATGATCGAACTGTATTATTATCCGGCAAATCGATGCTCTACCAAAACTGTAGGTATGGTGTATAAGTTGAAAACATTTTAATATTATAGCGTGAAAAATTATGAAGCTGTCAAAAGTTTTGAATTTGACAACATTTTCTGACATAATATACGTGGATAGCTTTTATTCCACGCAACACGGCAGCTATAAGAAACTACTCCCGTATAAACACGATATTCTAAAGCGGTAGATGGAAAATGGAATTACTTTCGAATAACTAGCGATCCATTCAAAGGTTAACATATATTTTTGTTTGGTCGAATCCAGCCTTAGTATCTACCTAACACAATAACGACCGATAATTATTACTTGCACCTTTACCCTTCTGCTTACATTTTACCTATCACGCAATACCGCAATAGAATACAACATTAAAAACTGATAATAATAATTAATAGTTCTATTTACAACGACTATTTATAGTCAAGTCTAAGCAACAGAATAACACTATTAAAAGTAGGGAGGTAAACAAGTATAACACTATCTGCTTTCTAATAAAGATATAATATCTGCTTTCTAATAACGAGAGAATATTCAATTTCGTTTCATTTTAGGAATATAAAAGGGCTTTGAGACGAGTACAAAGGTTTTCTACGCAGTCTGGACGGTATAAAAGATGGATTAATATCTAGTACGAGGTAAGGTTTCTGTTAAGAAATATCCATGAATAGAAAACTAAAGTATTGTTGTCGAAGGCTTTTAAGACTTTAAGACGAATACAATAGCCGGATTATTATATAAAGTATTTTTAAAGGATGTTACGAAGTAACGCGCAATAAGATGGTTGATACATGTCTGTATACGTTTTACATTATATACTAAAATATGATGCGCTGCGTGTTAAACGTACATACAAACAGCTGACAGTAAAAATCTGATCCAACAATAAACTTTACTATTGTCAATTTCATTTATGATTGATGAGTTTTTTTGGCATGACACATTCATCTGTTTCACGCATACTATGTACGTTCCAAGAACGAAAATATTATTTTACAAAATAAAAAGAAAAACAATTTTGATATTATTGCAAAATATAACTAAGCAGTGCCTTATTAAAAATAAACACTTATTTCGATCCACCACTAATGCTTTATAATTTTCTTTTCTTATACATATAATAACACCAAAAATTATGCATGGAACGAAACTCGAACTCGAACTCGTCACAACGTCTCATCAATCTTCTTAGGCAAAATCTTATGTTCGTTCCCGTACTCCTCCGAAACGGCTTGACCGATTCTCATGAAATTTTGTGAGGATGTTGAGTAGGTTTGAGAATCGGCCAACATCTATTTTTCATACTCTGAGACCGCTTAAAATTTTAAATTACGAGACTGGGCGGGACGGGGCCGGGGCGAGATGAGAATGGGGGCGAAATAAAGTTCGCTGGGTCCGCTAGTAAACTATAATAAAATGACCAGTTTGAACGCGCTATTCTCAGGAACTACGGTCAGATTTGAATAATCGTTTTTGTGATATTTAGCATTATTAAATCTATTTAAGTTATTTATTGGGGTCTTTTTAGTTATTATACACACATAACATCACGCTTTCTGAACTGGAATAAAGTAAAATTAAAACGTATGTATTAGCGGAGGATAGCTGTTTAAATAATAAGAGAATCAAGCTGGAAATCTATAGCTGAAACTGACCTGGCACCTCCTTAACACGGTCCCGCAAGAACCGCTTATTGTTATGCAGACCCAGGAATCGGTTGATGTCCAGCTCGTACATGTCATACTTGGTGTACCCTTCGAGGATCTCGTCCACCGTCGCTTCCGCTACGCCGCCAGCGGCGGATATGCCGACAGTCTTCATACCAGCTGCTACGTGATAGTTGAACATCTGAGAGAGATATGGTGTAATCTATACTAATATTATAATACTAAAGAGTTTGTATGTTTGAACGCGCTTATCTCAGAAACTGCTAGAGCGAATCGAAAAATAATAATAAATATTTTATCGTTAGAAAACCCGTTAATCGAGGAAGGCATTAAAATACGACTCATAAGTCCAGCGCGGCAACGAAAAATGTTGCGAAAACGGGGGAAAATAGTCCTTCCTTTTGAGAACTTTCGCTCCGTAAGCTGCGTAAACCGTTTAGCTACACAAAAATCATACAATAATGCATGACGAGATTATTCTGCGAAAACAGTTCTACAATAAAGTCCACGATAGCATTAAAATGTATGTTAATATATTTGTTAAAAAATAATGCACTATTTTCGAAGGTTTTATACACACGGGTATTATTCTTATCAAAATAATTACATCATCATCACGAGCATTTCATTTTACATCATTAGATATCTATAATTTTATAAAGCTGAAGAGTTTGTTTGTTTGAACCCGCTAAAACATCACGCTGAGGGAGCAAACTCAAAACGCTCGAACGAAGTCGCGGGGGACCGTTAGTTAGTCTGAATTCAAATCCGGATTTAATAATATATTTTCTCGCGTAAGTAATTTTCTACCTCACGGCTGTGGAAAGCGTGAGTTTTCTGTTAAGCTTAGTACAAAGAAATGGTGGGGGAGACTGTGTTGGATTACGCAATGCCTCCCTAGACAAAACCTAAAGGAGAATTAACGTTTCGACAACGTCGCAATAATTTCTCGATTTTGAGATGGTTCATAGCTTGTTACTTCTCGGACATACCCATCAACAGCTGTATTTTATCAACTTAACCTGTTTCATTATTTTTATGAAGTAAGATAGCAGTGCAATAACTGGCTACTTACTTTAAAAAATAACTAATATTGTATTTGGAAGTTTTGGAGCTCAATACTAAACGCCAAAGTACCTTTACACTAGCGGATCCAACTAATTTCGTCTTCTATCTTCTAAACGTGATGAAGTACATCCTCGCGCAACGTCCGATGACACGAATTTAGCAAATTTCACAAGCCAAACCCGCGAAATCGGACGTTGCGAAAAGACTTTAATCTTCATTCTTGAGTCTTCTTCTTTTCTTGACAGACAGACGGTACCAGAGGGACTGGAGATCCAGAACACGTCGCATTGAAAAATAGACAAGTCACCTTTCAAACTTAAACAACCTTAAGAGTCAATTGCACAAAACGGGCTACTACATATAGGTCGAGATTAAATAATTGTACAGTTGAGTTTAGTTTCTTTGCAGTTGTCAGCAAAGTGGGCCTAAAATTGGTGACCATTTACAATAACAGTTGTTTTACACTTAACAGACATTTTGATAGGATATTTTGTTAAAATCACAATACACTTATACTTAGTTCAAATATGTTTGATTTTAAAAAAAAAACTTAGCGGATGGTAACGGTCAGAAAAAAACTTTTAAAGTTAACGACTATTACTGAATGGCTTGTGCGAACGGCAATAATGAAGACATTTACGTTATGTTCTAAATAGCAACGATGTTTCTGCACTGAGACTGCTTTTAACAATAAGGATCATGTTCCGAGTCTGGTTCAAATGCATCGATTATTTCATTGAAGAATGAAACCAGCGTTTCCGATGATCCATGCTTGTTCATATTCTGGTCTCATAGCAAACTGACATGTGTACAAAAATTTACCTAATAACTTGGTAGACAGGGTACAATTTCAGATACCCAATATGAAATCTATTCACAACGTCTTTTTGTTTTATGAAAAATTCAACCAAGGATCCTACAAAGCATAAGTAATATTTTCCGAAATAATTTATTCTATCGGAAGTATAATTCACGAGTAACATTGTTTTTAAAATCAGTTCGTAATTATTTGCTCTCAGTGTTTTTTATGACATTCCAGCAAATACGAGGGTCAAACTGAAAGTTCTTAGAAAATCAAAAACTGATTACATTAGCCAGTTATTAGTTTTATTATATCTTTTCAAAATATTGTCCATTGACGTCAATACACCGGCTGCATGCGATGGAACCACTGGGAAAAGCACTTTGCCCACTCGTCTTTAGGGGTCTCTTCAATGGCATCGCGATACGCAGCCACCGCTTCTTCAGCATTCATAAACCGCTTTCCTTTAAGTTTTTCTTTAATTTTTGGAAATAAATAAAAATCACAAGGCGCGAGGTCGGGGCTATACGGCGGGTGACCCAGTAATTCAACGTTTGATGTCGCCAAATAGTCGATCGTTCGCTTGGCGGTGTGCGACGAGGCGTTGTCGTGGTGAAGGAGGATCCTACTGCGAGGTCGTTTCTCTCGAACTTTTTCCAAGACAAGTGGCAAACAATTGGTAGTGTACCATTCTGCAGAAACTGTTTTTTGATCCCCTAACACAATTGTTGCGAAATGACCTATCCTTCCAAAGAACGAGGCCACCATTTTTTTTCCCGCACTTCGATCTCTCTTCACTTTAGTTGGCAACTCCTCGAAAGGAAACACCCACTGAGCAGATTGTCTTTTGGTTTCAGGATCATAACAGTAAATCCAGCTTTCGTCACCTGTTAGTATGTCGAACACAGCATTTGAGTCACCTCCGTTAAATCTTTCAATCATTTTACGGCACCAATCCACACGATGGAGTTTTTGAGCCTTAGTCAAATTATGAGGTATCCACCGGGCGCAAAGCTTCCTGACCGCTAAATGTTCGTGGAGGATTTTGTGCACTTGACTCATACCGATGCCTAAGCTTGTCCGAATCTGCTGATAGGTCACTCTTTTGTCAGTCTCTATCATACGCCGCACAACACAGATGTTATTTTCAGTCGTCGCCGTAGAAGGCCGTCCCTCACGTACACCATCAGTGAGATTAGTGCGACCACGTTAAAACTCATTAAACCAGTTGTAAACAGTCGAACGAGATGGGGCTTCATCGTGAAAGGCCAATCGTAGTCTATCATAACTTTCTTGTTGACTTAAATGACATCGAAAGTCATAAAAAATCATTGCACGAAAATTTTCTCGTGTTAAATTCATGTTGACGTGACACAGACAATTTTCAATTTGCCGCCAAATCGTAAAACAAATGACAAATGAATGAAATATATACTCAGTAATATTGGCAAAGAGTTCTATTTTCAAATTTTAGAATATTTTTTTTATTATATTGTTTATAAGTGGCCAGTTCTAAGAACTTTCAGTTTGACCCTCGTAAGGGCACACACGAACATACTTTGTTTTTATTTTGTTACTGTTTCCTTAATGAGCAGTTTTTACCCATCATAAAGTCTTACTTAGGCGTCAGGGTAATTTTTAGGAACTACTTTTTAAAGGATCTTGATCAAAACTCTGTAGAATCCCGGCCCACTTTGCGTCTGCATGCGTCTTTACTAAATGTTCGGATAAAATATATAAATACTTGAAAGAATAGAGACAAAAATATTTTTGAAAAATAATTAGGGTTTTACGAGGAATGCAATGGTAGATTAGACATTTTGAGGTTATGTTTTGTGATTTCAGAGTTATTGCACCTCACCTACATTCATTTTGATACATTCAGAAGGTATTTGTAATATTTTACTAAATTCAATACTTACTTACTTAGTTATCCGTAAAATATTAGTGCAATTTTAATTCAAACAAGATTTTTGAAATATAAACTGCAAAGACGCAATCTGGGCCCGGGTTTGGTCAATATCCTTTATTAAGGGCTGATTTGTCAATGGTCAGATAAAACTTTTCAGACTGATAAATTATAAAGCGGCAAATATTTCAAAAATGTCAGTTACGTATGATTGCTGACAATTAGGTGACGTTTTCTAATTAGGTAGCCATATTGTATTTTGACCGACGAATATTTCTTATGACTATTGAAAAAAAGCCCTTAGGCACATAAAGGGAACATTTTAAAATGCCTTAAGATTAATTTACATTCTTTTTAATGCTTATTGTAGTCTTTTTTTTGTGGTCAACGGAGACGCATTATTGTAATTTACTTTGTATTATTTACGTTGGCGATAGGCCATCTGTTATGGCACCTAATAAAGTTTTAAAGGTTTTTTTCAGTTACGCTGGCTCTCTTGATGGTAAAAAAACTAATGACAAGAAAACTGCTTATTGTGAATTTGTCACTTCGTGACGATGCCGTACACGTATCTTGCGAGACATCAAGCTAATATCCTATTTATTTATGGATTGTGTGCGTAAATGTGAGCATTGAAAATGGAGGCGCAAACTTTTCTTAAATCATGTTTTTATCTTTGACTATTATGAAATATCATTAATAATGTAAAATAATAAAGAAGCTTTTACGATTGATTTATTACTTCCAATAGAATACAGCCATCTAAGTGATTACTACTAAAATGCATTTTTCTACTATTACTAGCGGCCGCCCGCGACTTCTTTCGCGCGTGTTGTTCTTACTCTGTTCCCAAAGGTAGAAGCATAATTTTTATCGCCTATAGCCATTGAACTACTCTTATAGCCTTCCCCGATAAATAAGCTATCTAACACAAACATGTTTTTTTATGACTGAACCAGTAGTAGTTTCTGATTAGTGCGTTCAAACAAACAAAAATAACTTTAGCTGTATAAATTGAGCTGTATAATATTTTGCTACAAAGTTATATTCTTATCGCATACTATATATTCTTATTCTTATACATGATTTGATTTCAAATGATTTCTACTTTGACACGACCCGGGACTTGAGACCAGGATCTTAGAGCGGCGAGACTTTGAAACCAGCCTGCTTAGCCACCAAACTACGGTAGCCGTTGAGATAAAAGTAGAATGAATAATAACATTTTGATATACATATTTTATGAGCCTGCCTTCAAGTGAAATTACACGGGGCTATTAGATAGATAGATAGATAACTCTTTATTGCACATTACATAAATTGATTTACAAATTCGTTTTAAGGAAATGTACAATTTAGGCGGTCTTATCGCTATACGCGATCTCTTCATTACGTTTTTTTTACAACGTCAAACTTTGTAAAATCTACTAGATATACCTATAGTTACTATTTTTTCTTTTTAGTGCTGGAATCACTTACCAGGATATTGCGTTTACTTAATCTGGACCATGCCACAATTCTTCATCATATAATGCCGTGCGAGAAGCAGTTTTCTCTCAATTTTATTCATAAAGACAAATTTTTAAACATCATTATCAATAAAAATCATATTTCAAAACATTGTACAATTCAAACACCACGTGTCAGTACCAAAAATTAAATAAAAAGCAAAATCACTAAGAAGTACCGATATCAACTTTGGAGAAAGAATTACCAAACTAACTTTCCACTTTTTTTAATATCGTTAAAATATTAATTTTACTAAAATACGAAACAGGACTTCCGTAATTCTGTAAAAGCATGGTAATGCAAAATTTGAAGTTGATTGGATCCCTACGAAATACAAAGAACACACCCTCTGCGATCAGCGGTTTAGGCTATGCGTTGATTCGTCAGTCAATCGTTCAGGACCAAGCAATTTATAAGTATAGAAGATTGGGACACGCCGAGAATAATTGGTAATTGATTTTTTTATTGAAATATAAAAAAATGACGTCCCTAATTTTTGTATTCTGGTTTTTATCCTAGGTTTTTATATAGGCTGAAATCGGATGAGGCTTAAAACAGAACATAAATAAGCATAAAAAAAGAAAATAATGAAATATGCACTTAGCAATAAGTGTAGCACTATTATTGACGTAATCGATATCCATCAGTCGAGTCGGCTACTTGGATGACTCTGAGTTTCTTCAGGCTTAAACTCAGCAATAGTATCTTCATTCAAGCATCATCAGGCTGTGTGAGCAGGGGCACCGTCGCTGCTGATTATATATACTACACTCACCTCGGGCGCCTCGCCGACAATCCACTTGCAGTCCGGTGAGAACGCCTCCAACCCATTACAGAGCCGGTGCAGCACGGCCTGGCTCAGCGCCGGCACACGCTTCAGCAGCTGCTGCAGGAGTACGTGGAACTGGTCCCAGTCTTCGGGCCGGCAGCGCTGGCTTGATGAGGTTACTGTCATGACAAATAGAAAAAATCTTTAGTGAGGCTTAGACATATTACGCAGCCGCCACCGACGCTTTGTATGAGCCCAAATGAGCTCGCGCCCCGGTCTATCTACTTCCATCAATACGTGGAAAATTTCTGCTTGTATTGTAATTCTTATGAAATATCTCTAGATCTTAAACATTATTATGTCACACAAAGTCACAAAGAGTTTCTTTGCAATTATAATGAAGTGTTTTTCACACAATAACGATATTTGCATCAAAATATCCACAATTCATTTGAATCCATATTTAGAACGTCTCAAAATGCAGTTAACTAAAGGTCAATGAGAGCCACGCAACAAAGAAGAAAACAGGAAAATTACTAACTTAAGGCATAGAAAAGTGGTGATTCTTTTTTATCTTTTAGCCGTATGCACATAGATATTATTTTGGAAATATGATCAATGTTATACACAGTAGATCATAGAGGTGATAATGAAGAGATACCTACGTCAACTCATCTGGTATCAAATTCAAATACTTTATTTGCCCTCAATCAAAACTGCTTTTAATTTATAGAAAAGTTGTAGATGTAAGGTACGTCGTCAATGACTAAGATCGTTACAAGCACGACAGATTCTGTGCATGGCACTGTGAGATGTCGCGTTGCAGAGGGGCTGTTCGAAGGTTTGGGGAATCCTTAGAGAGCGTTTTGGTATTTTGATGTTGATTTTTGATAAGGCCGAAGTGAAAACTGACTAACTCAGGATCCTGTGAAGGTGAAATATACCGTCGCTTACGGCGTTTACGGAGGCTGTTAAGCTAAAAATTTTACAGTCGATCTGCGGAAGACTGTAACTTACCTGAGTCCGTGTCTGTATGTCAGAAATCTAAGAAAACGCTTCTGTACCGCCTCTATCCTATCGATGTGCGTACCATACTGAGGTGACCAAATGATGGATACATACTCACGACGGCTTTGCAGTAGAATGCGAAACTAGATGATTGCGCTCTTATGCGATTTAAATTCTTTGACCCGCGACATTGTTAAGTTTTACGGTAGTTTTAAATAAAACTTTAAGGTATGTATCCATTACTTACTTTCTTCTTCATACACCGGCTTGGCTACTGGTTCGAAACCACCCGCTAATATGCACCCGTCTCTTTCTCGTAGATAAATGTAACCATCTGGATCCCGGACCACTACGACAAGAGGAAAACATTGCTGAAATACATTTAGGAGATTATGCACTAGTACTTAAATATTATTAAATTCCAACTTAATCACAAACATATCTCGAATTGATAGTCACATTTTATTTATATTACATCAATCCATAGCTCTTACGGATTAGCGGATAGATAATGTTTATAAATACGAGTATTACCCTACAACCAACAAACGGATTGAAATTTTAGATTGTAATAGTTGATCATCATTATCAGCCAAAGGACGTCTACTTCTGAACATTAAGCATCAACCAAGGTTTTCCACAGCGACCGATCGCAAGCTGTCTTCATCCAGTGTGATCCTGCGATCTTTACAAGGTCGTCTGAACATCGTGAACGTATTTGGTCAAAGGGTTTCCCACCCTAGAACTTCCCTGCCCCAACGGCCATCGGTTCTTCGCGCTAAAGGCCCTACCGGATTCTCAGGGCTATGACCGTTACCTTAGTTCTTCTACGTATCTTTTATATATAAATAACTCACCAGGAGTCATGGGATCCAGATTCTCAATAGGTTTCGTGTGCAGATAGTAATGTTCACATGGCAAGAGTGGCACCTTCACTTGTGGCTTACTGAGTTGGCCGACCTACAAAAACCAATAGACCATCAGCCAGTATGAAAGATTATTTGTTTCCTGACAACTAATTGTTTTGTACTGGAAATAAATAAATACCAGTAGAAATAATTCAAGAGTAAACTAAACATCAAATTTATTTATTTCTAATTTCTATGCTACAGGATCGTTAAAGCGCTTAAGAACTTACCGCTAGGTATCTGGGCTAGTTTATTAATAAGTAAAAAACTTATTGTATTCGACACCAGTGGTTGAAGAACAAATATTTTGTACAGTCTCCAGCACGTCAGGTTACCCACTTTTGTTGCAAACTAGCCCTCATTTTTATTTATTTATTTTGAAGACTTTATTGCACAAATTTAGAGTACAAAGGTGGAGTTAATGCTAAAAGAATTATCTGTCAGTCAAACCTTTAGGTCATGTAGAAAGATCATTATCAGCCAAAGGACGTCCACTGCTCAACATAGGCCTCACCCACGGCTTTCCACAGCGACCGATCACTAGCGGTCTGCATCCAGTTTGATCCATTGCGATCTTTATAAGGTCATCTGTCCATCTTGCCGCTGGACGTCCTACGCTGCGTCATTGGTCGAAGGGTCTCCAATCTAGAACTTTCCTGCCCAAAGGCCATCAGTTTTTCGCGCTATGTGCCCTGCCCATTTCCACTTGAGCTTACTGATTCTCAAGGCTATGTCCGTTACCTTAGTTCTTCTACGTACGAGTTACCTCATTTCTGATTCGATCCCTAATCGATGTAGAAAGATGGCTACGGGTAACGGATTATTACAACAGCATAAGACACCGCAGTGTTTACCTTAACGTGCTGTCGACGTGCCAGCGTCCGTACATTATCTGTTATATTAATGTTCTCTTACTTTAACTCAAGTCATCGGCAAAGCTCACCAGATGATATCTGAAATTAAATAAACTGTCCCAGGAAACGACTAACCTGCCTAGCCCAGAATCCGGCGCAGTTGACGAAGTATTCGCACTCAATGGCTCCCGCGGTCGTCTCCACGCCGCAAACACGGTCGTTATTCGACAGCACCTTAGTTATCGAACAGTTCTCCATTACGCCCACACCTGCAGGAACGGAAGGAGACGACAAACTTGCGGTCAAGTTTCAACAAACAATTTTACATACCAATAAATGTACATTTAAACGCATGTTGGAAACTTCGGAATGCTTCATCAAGTCACATTGGAAGCAAACGTGAGTTGTTATCACAATAAGTTTCGAAGAATGTATTAAAGCTAAATTATGACAGAAATGTTCAGCAAGACTTTGTTTTACTCAAGTCACGTAACATACGTGTTTAAACAAAATTGTGTTTCACAATAAACTTTGTGATAACATTTTATTAAAGGACTTCTCCAAAAATGCATTTGCCATACGAATTTAACTAAGTAGGTCCGGTCCACAGGTGTCATTGCATTACATAATATTGTGGAAATCTTCAAAATTTATCAAAAATAACATACAACTTGAATATATTATTGTATAAAGCCCATATAACAGACTACACTCCAGATAAAAAGACTCCAGAAGTAATACTATTTTATGCACTAAAAAGTCATTAACACATTTTAGGCGGACAATTTCTTTTTGGATTCGGTGGCTGTGATAGATGATGCTTGGCTTGAGATGTTCAAAGTGATGGCACTGACTCCAAAAAGAAATTGTTCGCCTAAAATGTGTAAATGACTTTTATATGCATTTTGGTTTCGAGGTCGGTTTTTACTTCATTTTTGGTGATCACCGAGGGGGAGGGGGAGGGGGGATGCACCTTATATGTCTGCAGACATATAAGGTGCATGCAGAAGCTACAAATTACCTATCATAAGTTCTGTCATTAAACTCACTGGACTCCTAAGCGTTAAAAAGTTCCACCATCAGCTCAGTTCCACATAATGTTAACTATCAGACGTAACAATACGTCAACATTAGGATTTTAGTAAAAACACTTTACGTGCCTTATAATTTGAGGGTTTCCCTCGATTGCACCAAGATCCCATCATCAGATCCCGACTTGGCAACAATAGGACCAACTAAAAGGTATAACTTCTAGGTTAGCGTTTTTTGTTAAATCGATCTACAAATTAAATGTAATGTGAGCTAACACGCACAGCCACAAAAAAACCGTACAGTCGAATTGATAATGAAAATAAGTATAAATGGAACTGTTTTTAACTGTTAATCAATGAAAAAATCAGTAGCCAGTTAAACCACCATGAGTCCAATGACGTTAATAACAGTCTTGCAACGGATTTTCATGCTACGTATTATGTTATCCAAGTCTATTTGCGGTATATTTATCCAAGATCCGGCTAAGATCCGGCTTTGCCTCGTCTATTTTCTATTATTTTCAAGATAACTCTTTCCTAGTCTACAATCTTTAACACTTATTCATTTGTTTTTTTTCTCTGTCCAACTGATTCTTTACCTCAAATGCTTGCAACCTTCCTCGGTCTCTTTAGGTCAGTGCCCACGTCTCGCTTGCGTAAGGAATTACCCTACTTTAAAAAATGAAGCATCAAACTAACTTAACAAGCGAGAATAGAACCTGTACCTATAACCTTAACCATAAATAAAAGAGGTATTCTACTCTTTAGTAAAATAGTACGAAAACACTCACCATTCTCAACGGCCTCTCTCAACAGGGCCATGCATAGTAAATGAGGATCCCCCACCCCATCTCCCGGTATCCAAAGGCCTCCCAAAACATCGTCTACACTTAGCATGGGCCAGAGCTCCTGGCACCGCTTGGGCGTCACCAGCTCGCACGGTATGCCCCATGAACTGTCTGAGAAAAATCATTCATGGGTTATTTTGACAATAAGATTACAACACTGATGTTAATGGAGTAAGATATATCTAAGATTAGCGATTTCTGCATACCTCCTACGTAGTTGGTTGAAGTCCGTTTCGGGCTACGACTAGAAGCTCAGTAGTAGGACTAAGGGGCAATTGACTTCAAATGCAATTGACGAAGAATTCAAGTATTACTTATTTATAATTATCATGAATATCAAATATTTTTTTTCTTCATCTTTACTATACTACTTTATCTTTAGTTAACAAATACATCGTTTTCATGATTTTATTAATGACTACACTTACTGTTTGAGTAAATGATGATTGTAGTATTATGAGATGTCGTGTGCGCGTAGGCATTAACTAACCTCGCCTGAAAACTTCATGAACGTGACATATTTTTTAAATTTATATTTTATTTCAAGCACACACTTGACCGCCCTAGCGGATAGGATATTTATCAGCAGATAAAGATTGTTAGTTAATAACACTAAAATATTTACCCCTAGGCCATTGCTGCTTACTCTCTGGAATGTAACACAGCAAAGCAAGTCACAAACAGTTTTAAAAACTCAAATAAAATAGATGTTACATACACAGACTGGCTCTTCATCCTTCTGTAAACAGTCATCCGGTCCCTGGTCCGGGCCAGTAGTAGCGAACCACATTGTTTCCACCCTGTAGGCCGGCCACGGGACTCCAGATCTTTGAGCAAGCGTATGGAAGACTGAGCTAGACGCACTTGAGCAAGGGAGGGCTTGAACATGCCAACTAAACCTGAGGAGTGCCATCTGCTTCCTCCACCAGCCCTAAAAATAAGAGTTCTGATACATTCTCCATTGAATATAAAAATACTGTTTTAACATTAAATGTTGGTACTTATATAATGCTGTATACTTTATCTATAAAAAATACTTTTCATAACAAGTAGGTATAATCCATACTAATATTTTATGATGTTTGTTTGTTTGAATGTGGTAATCTCGAGACCTACTGGACCTAAAAATATTTTTGTGTTGGATGGCTTTAGCTCCATTCAAGGAAGGCTTTAGGTTATAAAACATCATGCTGAAATGAAGGGAGGGGGGGGTGGATGGTAGCAAACTAAAAAGGAGACGCTAGTCAATTATAAAAGCTCAAAATCATCATGTCAAATTATTGACAGATTTCAATTCAATACATGTAATGGCTCAGCAAAGAAAAGCACAAACATTAAACCACTTTCTTTTATTACTATGAACAAAAAAAAATATATAGAAAGCAACAATTAAAATAAACATTCGCTT
The DNA here is from genome assembly GCA_963924145.1 of Pyrausta purpuralis. Taxonomy (NCBI): domain Eukaryota; kingdom Metazoa; phylum Arthropoda; class Insecta; order Lepidoptera; family Crambidae; genus Pyrausta; species Pyrausta purpuralis. The sequence goes on along the minus strand of OZ001647.1, from coordinate 12,127,805 downwards.
AGAGACTAGCTCAGCATACAAAACACACTAAAGCAATGGGAAATAATAGTCAAGTATTGTCACAGTATGAAAATAAATAAAGTAAAATAAGATGAAAGTTGAAAGAAAAACAATCTTATATCTGTCTTTTTATACAGAGTGTTCTTTTGGTAAGCGACAAGCGACTCAGGGGTGGCTGTTCAAATGATACTGATGACAAAAAATATATATATATTATTATGTTTTTGAATGGAAAAATCCACAAAAAAAAAATTTTATGCGGTACAGCGATCGTGTCAAAACTACTAACACCAGGTAGACTCTTAGTAGCTTACTAGCAACAGCGTAGTATTTCATAGATAAGCGCTAGCTACACAATATGGTGTGAGATTTCCCATTTGTTTTGTAATTTTTTTTAATGTTGTGATGAAGTTTTCTTGTATGAAATTTGCTCAGAATTTAAAGAAAACTTTTTTATAGAATAAGCATAACTCATATTATCATCCCTAAGTTGGATGACAACACTCTGTATAGGCTTTGCTTGTTATGTTTTCACTATAAACAAGAAATGCCCGCACACGTAACAAAGTAAAATATTTAGGAAACTCATTGCATAATTTTTAGGGTGCGGTACCCTAAAATCCCTAATACTAAATCTTTGCTGTCTATATGTCCATCTGTTTGTCTCTCACCAAGCTGAATCTAAAGAACAGCAATAGCTAGGCAGTTTAATTTTCACAAGTGTTGTATTTCTATTGTCACTATCACAACATGTACAAAAAACAAAATAAAATAAATATTCAAGGGGGCACCCATACAACAAATGTGACTTTTTTGCTCTATATCAATTATTTACCTAGTCCATGTTAGGGAAACCTTGTGCTCAAAGTCTGAATCACACTTGGCCAGTTTTTTTCATAAAAAAATATGAAAACTAAATAATTTAAATATTCAATGAGCACACTACTTACCTTAACACACAAAACTAGTTTGAATTTGAAATTACAATATTTTTGTGCACACAGTTATATAGTAATACAAGCTAAACTATTATCCACTTATAAACTCTTATCCAGACAAGTGTGGATGCAAGCAAATCCACAAACGAAGTGAGGATGTAATGGGGCATGCATGCAATATGCTCTGTGCTAGCCTTTCGTAACAACGCACGCTAAGCTTTTGGACCTATTGATTATCCACATATAATAGAAGTAGATGTATTGAACAACACTTAATGCAATAGACCAGACAGACGCCGGCAACACAGCTACTCTAGGCACAGACAGAGGCAGTGTATATGCGCCAACAAAACTGCGTAGGACATAACCGGTCGATACAATACGTCACTTACAGTTCCTTTTCGATGAGAAGAGTCTTGTCACCCCACCCACGTTTAGCGAGGTGGTAGGCTACCGCGGCTCCCATTACTCCCCCGCCGCATATCACAACCTTCGCCTTCGAGGGCAGAGCAGACATACATCCTTCTAAACGTTCTTCGTTGTCCAAGGCGTCGAGTCGATTAGAATAATGTCGCGCACCCACTCCGATGCAATTATGTACTCTGTATACCAGAGCACCTCCACGAAGACGCTTTATCAACATCGCCAAAGTCTATTGCGCACATGTAACACAACAAAACTAATAGCTTATACAATATACTGAGGTAAAACTATAAAAATCTAAAAATATCGCAACTACAGACTAGTGCGGGACATTTTTGTTTTGGCAGATAATTGACATTTGACAGCTGCAAACGAGCTGCCTGCCTCAAAAATGGAAATACCTTGTTGCCATAACAAATAACTCACACGAAAATCAATAAATACTACTTTCGGTAGGTACCTACGATGGTTTCATTTAGGTAGTAAAAACAAACTAAACTCTTTGTTGCCATGGCCACGACGTCTAGATTTTTCTTTGGTTCCCTACCATTTATGACTATTTCAAAAAGACACTTGTCTCTTGCTTGCTGTCATACTTACATAGATTTTTGTAGTGGCTCATTTTATAAGCTCCTTTTTCAGATAAATCCAGCAGCTCGCTTTTTCTCATAATGTCTCTAGTAGAAATAGTTCACCATGACGAAGATATTTATAAGATTCTTGATAAACCACCTCCAGAACCCCCTAAAACGCCAAGGTTAGTAAACTTCTTCCTTCCTTACCTGCTGAAGATCCCTTTTTTTACCTATGTTCTATACAGTCATAATCTATAAATACGAAGTAAGGTACGAAAGTGACCGGCCTAACAAAGAAAACATGTAGGTAGATATATTGACAAAACCTTTTTTATTTTTCTATATACTCCCCCTCTATTTCAATGCACATTGCAAATCTCGTGATAAGCATTTCTATCCCCTTAAACAAATATTCTGATAATTTTTTCCTCAAAATGGGCGAAAACCGCTTTAGCCACTACATCATCCGAAGAAAAATGTCTTCCCCTTAATTCTGCCTTCAGTCTTGAGACAAATAATAGTCGCTTCGGGCCAGGTCAGTGCTGTAAGGTGGGTGGCAAATTTCCTCGAAGCCACATTTTGCTTCAGCAGCTTTGGCAATTGCAGCAGTGTGAACGACAGCATTATCGTGGAGAAGCCGCACACCTCTACTGTTTTTTCCACGTCACTTCTGCTTGATCGCCTCTCGTAACTACTTAATAAGTTTACCGTGGTATTCCTTTCTTTTATGTCAATCATCAGTATTCAGTGACAATCCCAGAATACCGTTGCCATTATCTTTTTGGTTGCGTTAGCTTGGCCTTTCTAGGCGGGTTTTCACCACGACGACGCGACGCCACTCCATCGATTCCCTTTTGAACAGGGGATCATAGTACAAAACCATGGTTTCGCCTCGCGTAATAATCGACTCCAAATAACTTTTTCCGTAACGCCTATACCTACGCGTTTATACTTCTTGAGAACACGCATTTTCGATCTGTTTGCTGCAAGTTCGTAAGAAGTTTGGGTACCCACCTAGCACTAACTTTATTCATGTGAAGATGTTCATGAAGAATCCTAAGTACTGAAGTTTTCGAAAGCCGAGTTCTTGCCGCTATTTCTTAAGTGTTAAGTCTTCGATCACACAGAATTTCCTCTTTCATTAACTTGACACAGTCAATGGACTCCCGTCCTTAACAAAACTGCTTACTCCATTCTTTAACGGTGGAAAACGACGGAGAAGAATGCCCGTACACGGCATCTAACCTTTTTTTTATATCAGTCGGACTAATTCCTTCTTTGGTCAGGAATTTGATCACGGAACGATATTCCAATTTGAACATATCGAAAATCTACCAACTTCCTATCGTTAAAACGCTGTAAAATCAAAACCACAAGCGACAGAAACACCAAAATCATATAGGTACGAAAAAACGGAATATATGACAGCCGCGATGACATACTTTTATATTATTTAAAGCCGCCCAATTTTTCCAGCCAGAAACTTTTAGACTAACACCTCGTAGGTATAATAAATGGTAAATAAATCTTTAATATTTTAGCACTTCCAAAGTCCTATTTCCTTATTACGCCTAACTTTTAGGTATGAATCCCAGTTGGAGAAGGAACTGAAAGCTCGGAAGATTCCGCAGCTCCGGCGAACGTTTGGGTACGCTGAAACCCCTCTAAAAACACCTGACAAGTTCTTGAAAAAGGGTGAAGGTATAGGTCATCCCGTAAAGAAAACGGACCACAAATGCTTCGTATCGGGGAACCTGCCTCCAGTCCCGAAGCGACCACCTCCAGGGAAGAATCCTGAAAAACCGAAAGTCAATTTCCGCGTTTTGAATATAAAGAAGGCCATTAAAACTAAACCAAAACCCCCACAACCCAGGTGAGTGCGAGATGAGCAGTTTCCTAGCCTACTAAGGAAATATTTCTTTATTTAGTTTTCCTCTTCCTTGCAAACCCATGAAGCGTCACTAAATAATCTACTATCATAACTATTAAGACATTCTATGCACTTTCTGATTATGAGGCAAGAAAGACTGTTCTGAATTGTTTCTCGCACGATGACATCAGTTATAAATCAGGTATTGTAAATAGGTACTGGTGGACAGGTAGGGAGGATAGGAAAGTGTAGTAGACTGCAAACACGTGATCTGTGAAGGGACGAGCTGATTCATAATGTAGCCTATTCTATGTTTTCTTTGTAGACTTGTGGACACGAGAGATGGTCACATAAAAAGAATCAAAGGTTCAGGCGAGGTTCCCGAGTACTGCCTTCGTCCTGACTTCGGTCAAATGCCTGCGTATTTAGTGAAACGGAACAGGAGGATTCAGAAATCACTTGAAAAAATTAAATACGAGGATGACAATAAAGAAAGTCTTTGCAAACTCATCTCGGAGCAGGAACGGCAGAAATTGTTGGAGGTGGGTAGTAGCAAATCTGTGATATTAAGATTTAGACGCACAAGTGCTGCGTCAGAACTTAAGGTCTCGAATCCTAGAACCATAAGTTTGAATCATCATCATTATCAGCCAAAGGACATTTACTGCTGAAAAAAGGCCTCCTGCACGGCTTCCCACAGCTACCGATCACAATCAGTCTGCATCTAGTTTGATCATGCGATCTTTAGTGTGAATACTTAAGACTATTTTACCTACCACTATCATGTGTGTGACTTAGTACCGACCGTCTTTAAAATCGTAAGATGCTGGCATCTTTATGGTTGTTTTCAGTCACAAGGTAGAACAACTTACGCTACGTAAGCAAGGTTTGGTCGTAATCACCGCATAACTATTTTTTCTTTCTTTTCAGGACTTGAAATACAACTGGCAGATAATGCAGAAGGCATTCCTCCAACTGCCGATGCTGACCGACACAATCCCTAAGATACTCAAAAAGACCAAGATGGAGCAAGAGCTACGACAGTTAGAAAAAGATATTCAGTTGGTGGAGTGCAACCCTTATATTTATATTTATGAGTAAATAAATCTTGGTGATGCAATATTCTCTTTTATTTGGTATGTTTTACTATTTTATTATCTGACTAGCGGCCTCCAGCGACTGCGTCCGCGCGTTTTGAGTTTCATGTAATTTACATGTTAGCAAGTCGGCGTCGATATTATAACCAACCACACTAGTTATACACATCAATGTAAGAGGTATTGGGTGTACTTAATAAAGGGTTAATGTTATTAAATACAACCAACTGGACAGAACCAACAATATATTTCGACAAAGAAAATTACAATGTTCACAAAAATATGGAATGTTGAATTCCTACTTATCTAAACTTACACTAATTGACTAGACTTGGCTGCTTTGAGCCAATTAAGCAGATATGTGTTGCCATGAGGGTTTAATACATTAAACTACGAAAAAAATATACAAGAATGAGATAGATAGATAAATGTCTTATATGTGTCTTTCGTAGGACGAAAATGTAAGTAGGTACTTTTGCGGTCATTTAGTAGTCTGAAATAGTGCCCTTGACTTGAAACCAAACTTGATTCGAACAGTAGATCAAACATCGAAAATGTATCTTAAATTTTTTGATATATTTATGCTCTAGTTTTGTTCTGTTTACAGTTTTAAGCATTTTTAGTTTTTGAAAGATATAATTTTACTAATTTTCTCTTAAGAAAAACAAAAGAGTCTCCATACATATAACAATACCTGAGCAACGAATACACCTGTATTTGACATTTAAAAATTCTAGGATGTTTCATGCATGCTCTCTAAAACTAGACTGAATGAACTTATCACATTATCTCTTCATTACCGCTCATTTGGACGTATAACCATTTCTGAATTCTTAATTTTATCTAAACAGCAAATGCCGACCATTTTCATTATTCACACTTTTAATTTACTTCTAATTAATCCTATTCGTACGAATGATAATTTTTCTTCAGTTTTAACTATCGTAATATTTATTCGTACAGAGTACATCGACCTTTACTTAACTTCAAACAATCTAAATTATTGATAAAAAGAAATTAAAAAACAGTTGTACCATAGCTTTTCAACGACAGCATCAAACAAAAATGTAAAACACTGATAAATATAGTATTGTACAGTCTACGGCAATTACATACTGCTCAATAGCGGTAACACTTTTTCTAAGATGTCACTTGCTGCTTCAATACGGTTAATTTTATCCATGGATATAAGAAAGCACAGAAAAGTGATTAAATAGATCAGAGGAGATTCAAATCCAAAGTTCAAAATATGAAATGAAATGCATGCTTTTAAGAAATATTGTAGATTGCCGGAGACGAATTTTTAATAATTTAAGCTATGCCCGATAAAACATAAAAACAGTAACTAATAATTTCATATATTGCACACGAAGAAAAGTAGGTAATACACAATACTGGAAGTCGATAATGCGATTTACTATATATATGTTACGGCTAATAGCCGAAGTGCGGCTACACCTAGTTTTAGCCGGCTACAACTAGGTGCAGCCCGCCACATGCGGTTAATCTTAGGTGTATCCTACTTACATTCGGTTACAACTAGGTTTAGCCTTCATTATAGCGGCTAGAACTAGGTACAGCCGCACACAGGTGGTTAAACTTAGGTGCATCCTATTTATTATAGGCTAGAACTAGGTTTTCAGTTCAGCTAAGGATTTTGGTTTTATTTTGAGATTCGTATCTTGCGTTTCCTAATTGATTCGATTACATGGAATAATAAATAAAAGACAGGGATGTTTAAGTGACATTTATTATTTATTATTTGACAGGCAAATATCTTTTTACAATAAAAGGCGTTATTATAGGTAATAAAAACAGAAAAAAATAATCGTAAATATTCTCTAAATAAACTAACCGAACTAGACATAACAAAATAAAGTTTTACTTTTTAACTATGAAAAAATCAATTAAGTCTTTGTTCTCTTCTCTCATATTTTTACGTTAAAACGAATAGGATAAGTTTTTTACTCAGTTTTAATTATACAAAAATCATCAAACTCTCATATATGATAGTATGTTGCAAGAATGTCTATCACTTATTTGAACAAGATAAACTTAAATGAAATTTAGAGTTACACAAAATACTATAATAATTATATTATAATTTTATAAAAGTATTGGAAAATATTTTACATATTTTGTTATCTCACTGGCAAATATCTTTTAACCAAAAAAGACCTTATTATAAGTAATTAAAACACAAATTATAAATCTTCTCTTCAAAAACTAACAGAACTAGACATCTTTGGCGCAAAGATAAAAAAAATAAACATATAGCATTACCATTTATGGTAATTAAAATAGTAAAGCTTTAGCTTTACTATAAAGATTTAATTCTTAACTATGAAAAAATCAACTAAGTCTTTGTTCTCTTCTCTCATATTTTAAAAACAAATAGAATAACTTTTTAATTTAGTTTTAATTATACAATAATCAACAAACTCTAATATATCATCACTCTCTACCGAGTTGATGATACAAAATCGAATCAATCAGAAAACGCAAGAAACGAATCTCAAAATAAAACCAAAATCCTTAGCTGAACTGAAAACCTAGTTCTAGCCGATAATAAATAGGATGCACCTAAGTTTAACCACCAGTGTGCGGCTGTACCTAGTTCTAGCCGCTATAAAGAAGGCTAAACCTAGTTGTAACCGAATGTAAGTAGGATACACCTAAGATTAACCGCATGTGGCGGGCTGCACCTAGTTGTAGCCGGCTAAAACTAGGTGTAGCCGCACTTCGGCTATTAGCCGTAACATATACACTTACATTACACTTATAAAAATAATTTGATACCTCGACTTCCACCCTTATAATTCGATGGCTCAACACAGAATGGTTCTCATTATTGAAACTTGATGCCTTACGGCCGTTCCTTATATTTTATACTTTTCATTTTGCTTTGGATTGGTTAAATATTACTCGACTGCCGTAAAATAATCCAAAATTAAAATTTAAAACCACCCGACCCGACACCCGACATGTTACTTTGATGATATTTAGATATCATCAAAGTAACACGGTACCAAATTTCGTAACGATATATGGAAGGTATAGTCAGATCTCCTTCTGAATGGTCTTCAAATGGCAGATAGGGTCATGGATAGCTTTCCTTATTAAAGTAACTGATAACAAGGAACTACCTGAGAAGATCACTTAGGATGAAATTAGGACTGGCCTGAATAATTAAGAAATATACTGGTAACTGGAAAAATAATTTGATGCCCATTGGGAAATTGGGACTTTCCGCAACGACAGCTTTAAAAAAACTATTGGCGGACTTAAAATGACAAATGACTGGGCTTTCATATAGAAAAGTAATTAAGCCAAAGTTATATCTATGAAATATTGTATATATCTTTTTTGGTCACTGCGAGCGCTGAGATCGATTCAGGTTCCCCCACCACCTGCCTCGCACACAGAGATTACTCTGATTTTATTGGACCAAAATGACATTTGGTGGGTGGTCACTTTCTAGTAATTTAAAAGTAATAATAATCGGATCGTCTCTTCCGATCGAGTTTTCAATCGTTGTTTTAAATCTATAATAAAATTATGGAAAAGTTGAGGTTTGAATTAATGTTGCGCTTAATTATATAGCAGGAATATAACAGTTATTACAAATAATCTATAAAAGTTAAAAACGTTCAAATATCACGTTTATTACAATCGTTAAATCAATTATCATCGTTATTCCTAATATTAATTTATTTATACAGGGTAACAGGTTTAGGGTGAACGCACATTTATCCGAGCCGAACGCGCCGAACGAATCAAAGTCGAGCAGGCCTCGCACACTTATCCGATTCGGCCGAATCAACCGAATCGACCGCGTCGAAGAAATCATGAGATAGCACTATGAGTGACATCTAATGTGGGAGTGAGTATGAAGATTTTATCCGGCGATTCGTCCGAATCGACTGCATTAGCCGCGCCGAATCTAAAGACATCATCCGAATTCGTCTGGGATTTCTAGTGTTCTTCCAGATTCGCACGATTCGACGTAGATAAGTGTTCGAGGTTTCATTAGATTTCATATCAAGAATTCTAAAATTAGTTTCGTTTGCCCCGTCGGCTCGGATAAGTGTGCATTTAACTTTAGTCGACCTATTCCTGACTGATTTGACCTTGTACCCTTCATATTTCAAACTAACGGTTTTATTTTTTACCAATTTTGTACTACCTGGAAGGACTTCATCAATTTTTTTATCATATAATTTTAATAAACCTAACATGTTATTTATACCTTAACAGAATCTATATATCCATAAATATTTTAACGCACAACTGCAGCATCAATGACGTAGCCTTTTTTAAATTATCTGTCAAAGAAAAAAACTTGTTTTATGAATGTATTTTTTACATTCGAACGTCTAGTACATCTCAGCTGGTACGGAGAATTGTAGTTTTAGTATTTTAACATAATAATTTAACTAAAATAAACAAACAAAAAACATAATATAATGTTTAAAACTTTCATGGTCCCTAACATTAGAATAGTTACATACGGGATTGCTACCATGTACCTTATTATTTATGAGTATGAAAAAACATAATAATGAACAAAACAAAATAAATAGTTTTTTTTATAAAAGAATATCAAAGGCCGATAACTTGAAAAGGGTTTAATTTGGGATATGGGGTTCCTTAGTCAAATCAGTCGCAAATAACGTAGACTATCACGTCTTAAAGGATTTAGGTCGACTTAACCAGTAACCCTGCAGAAAGTAGTAAAATGACAAAATAGGTAAAATCATACAAGAATATTGCTATTGCAGGGAAATGTACCTATTTTTCTCCTCACACAAAAACTGTTTTGTATTACGTTCATTTATGGCTTCATGCAAAGTTTACATGTATAATTTATCCTAATGAGTAAAATCATATTAGGTATTGAAAAATATCACACCTGCAATTAATCGCGTACAATTGAATTGGTACTACGCTTGCAACATTAAAAAAAAATTAAAAGTTCTATTGAAGCTGTCATTCTGGTCTATGTAATTAAAACTCAGATATTAGGAAGATTATAGGAAGAACTGCAAAAAATCAATAATGCTTCACTTTTGTTTCAATAAAATAGATTAATATGAAAAAGTAAGTTTTTAACAAAACTGTATGTATCGTCATCCAATGATATTCTAGGGAAGACATAAATGATTTAAAAACGTAATCAAATAAACTTTTATCTGTAGTGTTAAGAAAACTATTAATAAGATCAGTACTCAGAACTGAATTAGGTAATATCCTTATGAAATATAATTAACGGATAACGATAAAATGTTAATATAATCCTACAGCAACAGCCTAAGGTTAACTGTCGCTTTAAATATAAATACAAAGGTCAGCCCGAGTCATTTTGTTGATAAAGGCTATATTAGAGCAAGTTTATATAAACAATCTTTTTTTTAATTCTGCGTAAAATACAGTGTATCCCTGGTTGTAGTGCAATCTGCAAGAGGTGACGACAACAATGGTAAATCTAAGAACATTGTAGTGAGGGTGATCATACGTATTGCCGCAGATTTGTAAAATTATACGAAATCAAAAATGGGTATGATTTGCTGAAATTTAGAGATGGATGAAAATACCATAAAAATATTATAGGAATATTAGTTTATCGAAACAACACGTTAAAAAATAATTGTTCTTACTAAAAGCCAAACTGTCAAGCCAAATAGCTACTTATATCAACTTTTTATTTTTTCATTATATTATCATACATTTCGCTATTATTATTTTTAATTTCATCGAAAGTAATCGCAATTTTTGCACAAAGCGTCCTAGTATAATATTCTCGACAATTGAATTTCAGTCACGCCCCGGTCCCGTTATTTTACAGAACCCAACGAAATAAAAATCATAAAAACCAGTCTACCCGCGCAATTTTCGTATTTTTTTCATTCATTAGAATCTTCTCCTGATAGTAAAAAAATACAACAAAAAATGAATCAACGAATTTAGTCCAGCCGAACACGCGTGATGTCGTGACCAAGTGAAATGTACATTAATTTAAAATATGGATGAATTTTTATGTATAAAAGATACAAGCTTAATATTTAAATTTCACTCTTTGTTGTACTTTAATTCGGGTTGCTCTATAATCAGGGACACACTGTTTAGAAGCATGTTAAGGTAAAAGAAGCGCATGATCTAATGAAACTATTAACTGTAACCGTGCGCGATAACAAACAAACACACAAACTATTGGAGGACGTTGCAATGACAAATAGCTGGCTTTCATTACGAAAAGTAAGTACATCAAAGTTTTTTCAATGAAATATTGTATTATCCATTTATTCTATTCAATTATGTTAAGCTTTAGTGACTTATTTATCTTATTAATGCAATATAACGCATTGATACATAAATTTTGTACTAAAATTGCTGGAGAAATGGTGACAGGCTCCTCCAACGTTTTTGGTCACTGCGACACTGTCATCGATTCTACAACCACCTACTTCGCACACAGCGAATATTAACTATTTATAAACATTGATGGGTTTAATTGGTTAGAAAAATATACGTAATTAATCTAGTTCTTTAAAGCCTAAGATTGCACTCACCAGCTAAACTAAAGTTCCAGACAACAAGTTCCAAGCATTATACCTAAACAATCATTATATCGACTAGTCATTAAAACTTGGAAATGTTGTTCAAACATGATAACTCAATTTCGGTTCTTCAACATGGCAAGAAATACTTGCAGCCATGGTATATAAAAAAAAATATTTTAATGCCTTCTTCCCCTAAAAATAAATAGGTTCCTGCCATAGAAATCGTCATGACGTATACCATAGGTAGGTACTTAAAATGATTTTGACAAATATTTTTTTATCTAATATAATTTATATAAATTGCACTTGTAAAACTGTGTCTGACAAGGAATCGAACCCAGTGTCATACTGCTATCCGGGCACATGCCTATACCACTTGGTACCGACACGTTGGCAAGCCTGTAGCATTTTGCGAGTGCTTGCTTTAACTCGTAGGCTTGTCACTTCATCAATGTTAATAGCTTTTTATAAGCGCAATTTATATTATTGTTTGTGTAGTGACAAAACACTATAAAATCAAAAAAATAATTATATATAATGTTTGAACGGCAGCAAGTCATCGCATATATTAAATCAGTGCTATATTACGTCAAAGGAATGTACTAGAAAACTTGGCATACAATATATGCTGAGTCATGATACGTTGATTATGATGATAGTGTTAAGTCATCACGAGTCACGAGTCTAGTTTTGTTTGTATTTATAGTAGATTTCTTCTTAAAACTTACATATTAAAAATAAAGACAATATTGGAGATCCCTAAGAGATCTTCTGTTTTACGTGGTTCAGTAAACATCAACCCATTTATTTACGTCTAGTTACTACGTACTAAAATAATTTCCTATTTATATCTAAAGCAGTATTCTAGGTGATATATTGTAGAAAATAATTATATTCTAGAATGGGTGTGAAACCAACTTACACTAGGCAAATATTTAACACTATACTTATTTTTGTCTTATCTTATGATTTCAGGGACGTGTTCACAGGGCTGCCAACTTTTAATAATATTAACTAACGCAACTATAATATTGTTTCAGATTAAATTGTTTTCAAGTTCTAGTAAATATTTGTCACATAAAAGGAAGATATTGTTACTATTAGTTGAAGGCAACCCTCAGCGAAGCTAAAAATTAAGCGACGTAAACCTAGACCGTATGATATTTTTAATAACGCACTTTGTTACTACTTTTGAAGTAACAAACATGAGCATTTTAATTCTGTGTTGTTTTACAACGTTTCCTTAATATTATCAAAATAAATTCCTAGTTTCTAATGAAAATAATACCATACCTAGTGGAATACTTTATCATATGGAGACAAGTGACTAAATTATACTGCAGCATATATTTAAATTCAGATAACTATTATTATTTCATAAAAAATAGGAATTCAATAGTTATCTGCTAGCTAGTAAAATAAATGATCATAAAACTGATGACGTTAAAGTAAAAGTAGTCAATAATAAACTTAACAAAAATCTCAATAAAACAATTTGGTTTTAAGTAAAATCTTATGAGATCGCTGAAAACTGTTACCTAAGCCTTACACTATAATAGTTCAATACATTTAAAAAATATTCTTTTCGTCTATATGCTAGTACGTAAAAGGTACGTTTGTTGCCATTATAATAAATGTATAACATAAGTAGGACTCCTCTCTACCTGTTTGTACACCTCTGTTACATGATAGTTCACCCAATTCTGAAAGAAAACACATAATAGCTACACATAATTGTAAAACATCAACCAGATAAAAAAAGATTGAAATGTGGATTGTAAAAATATCTAGTCATAGTCGTTGACATCATGAAGTCTTAGTTGAAAATTGGAATAAAACAAACACTACGATACACTTTGCATATACTAGCAATTACCATGCAGATTCTCTGACGTTGTTTTCTTATGTCGTTAGGAAGCTGTATAGAAAAGACCGTACATTTAAGTTCTTCGCTGTAACTAACTCAGTGGGTAAGGCCGGGGGATCAAACATTTTTTTTTTTTAAATTAGATAGCCAGAAATTTGGCCGCGAATCCAGCTGATGTGAAGTGACAAAAAAATGTAGATCGAAATCGTTGGATGCGTGTCCTTATTGAAGAATTGTCATATTTTCACCGCACTTAGTGTATCTGATATTCATTATGACATAAAGGCATTCCGTGCATTGCGACGACGGCACATAGGTATTTCAGTTTAAAATGTATGCCAAACGTGCAAGACTAAAAGTGCGGCTGTAATTATCACAAGACTTAGTACGTATAAGTGCCGCAAATTGCTAATACGCCGGAACTTTGTTACATTAATAACCTTAAATCTCTTTCGTAAGTAAAAATAAACATCCTAAATATCTTTTTTTAATTATTTATTATAGGCATTAGGAAATTGGGTGCTTATATCAACATAGCCAGTCTCTCAAAAAAAGCGAAATTTCAAAAAAACTTACATCTTAGCCGATTTCTTGCTCAGTTTTTGATAGATGGACCCCTTCGCAAGGCCACTGGGCCCCTTGGCGAGGCCTGAAGGCCCCCGCGCGAGGGACGAGGGCTTCTCTCTGGGCTCTGGGCCCTCAACTTTCACAGTCTGCCCCGCGCGGTATTCAGGGTGTGGCCCGTTCCATGGCATGTAATCCATTCTGATTAACAAAAAAATGGGTTAGATTGTTTTTTCACCATAGATGTGAATAAAGTCAATGTTTGGCTTTGCTTGTCGAATAGGTATTGTGAACAATTTTGAGATCCTTTTTTAACGAAATAAGAAGAGTAAGAGTTACACCAATATTAGTATGCTACAAATGTTTGCCTTAAATAGTTCTACAGAATAGTGCACGACAGCCTATACGACTGCTCACTAAAACCTTTTCATGGTATAAAAAATAATATACAGTAATGCATTATTTTCCAAGGTACTATAATGAACATAATTTTGCGATTATTTAGGAACAACATTTTTTTAAAACTACTATTTATGATTGATTGTCAATACGATGACCAAATGTCATTTTGGTATATCTTATTAAAAATCTGAGTATAAATAGGTAACCTATTAATTAATAAACACACATCAACATGGTCTGATATTTCAATTAAACCTAAATAACTTAAATTATATTAACTTTAGGTTAAAACACCTACACATTAAAATAAACCTTGTTTAATAGCCTATGTAATCTGATAATAAACTTTTAGATTAAATTTAATTTAAAAAAAAACTTAGAAGAAGAGGAAAAACGCAGACAAAATTTCAATTTTAACCTAATTTTTGAAACATCACAAAACAAAAACAAACTACCTTGTTTATAAAAAAATTTGAAACTTAATAATCCTGGCATCCAACTAAGACTCTCCTGACACATCTTCAGCGATTCTGCATTCCCAAAACAAGGTAAAGTAGTACAAGTATTCCACAACAGGACATTTGTTAATGTCCTATTAACAAATGTCCTGTTGTGGAATACTGCCCCAAGTCCTGCTATATATCTATATATATATAATATCTTCAGAGAAATTCCAAAGAGCTCTTATCTGAAGCATATCCCAGGCATGCTCAATAGGATTCAGGGGATTGTGCAGGCCAGTCTAAAGCTTCGATATCACGCTGTTGTAACCAACTTGTAACGATACGCGCCGTATGTGGACGGACATTGTCGTGCATTAGCTGGAAATATTGTCCCCTTTGCTATATGTGGGGCAAGATTACAGGCTCTAGCACCTCATCTCGGTATTTCAGAGCGGTCATATGCCTGCATATATTTTGTATCTAAACGAGGTCCGTTCTACCGCCGAAACGAATTCCTGCCCAAACACTAATCGTGCCACCTACATATGCATGAATTTGTGGTGGGTGCTGAAGTTAATTCCAACGTCCAGGTTCTCTTCAAACGCATACTTTCGCGAATCAGGATAACCTGGATTCATCAGTGCAAATCACAAGTGCCCATTGAGAATGGTTCCAATTTTCGTGTGACCATTGTAATCTTCTTCCTCGATTGCCTCTTCTAAGCGCTGGTACCCGAAGTGGCCTACGAGCACGTGGGTTGACTTCATGCAGTCGTCTTCTCAAAGATTGACCGCTTACCAGCAAATCATTCTCTCTCAGTAGCCTTTGGGGCCTTCCATTAATCACGTGAGGTCGTTTTATGACTTTTTAAATCTTCTCCCCAAAAATCTGCAGACTATGTAAATAACTTCTTTGCTTCTGTGGGGAAACAACTAGCTCAGGAAATGATTACAAACACACAATTGCTGCCTACTGATGAATCTTATTTAATAAATAGCAGCCCAAGTTCATCCTTTGTTCTTTTTCATACTGACCATGTGGAAGTCTATGAATTACTTATGTCTATGAAATCAGATAGCGCTCCTGGGTATGATAATATACCAACCCACTTTCTTAAAAACGCTTATAATGAGGTTGTTCCAGTCTTGGTTCATCTAGCTAATTGATATTTTGATCAGGGAGTTTTTCCATCTGTTTTGAAGCAAGCTGTTGTCACATCGGTATACAAAAGTGGAGACAAGTGGAATCCCTCAAACTTTAGGTCGATATCAGTTTTATCAGTAATCGCTAAAATATTGTAAAAATTAATAAACTCGCGGTCAATTAGGTTTTTTACTAAATTTAAATTACTTTCTTCATCACAATTTGGTTTTTGACAAGGCCTATCTGCAGAGAGACTTAGACTTGAAAAAAGCCTTCGACACAGTTTCTGTATTTATACTAGTACACAATCTTCATGATATGGGAGTTTTTATTTTATTTTATTCGAAATGGGTTTGCTTTTGACTCTAGAGTCAAGAGCAAACCGGTGTAGGCTAGCCTACAACTAATTGGGCTTAGACAGAGTCGACGATGGAGCGAGCTCACCCAGAAGAAGCCTGTTCACTCTGTTTTTAAAAGTTTTCGGGTTATATTCTCTTGGAAACACCGATGCAGGCAAAGAGTTCCACTCTTTGGCTGTGCGCTTTATAAAAGATGTTGCGAAGCGCTAAGTTTGCAACAGTGGAATATCTACACGCTATGGGTGGTAGCCCGCAGTGCGTCTAGACGTGCGGTTGTAAAAAGGGGATGGAGGAATGAGCTCATGGAGTTCCTGTGCACACTCCCCAAAAAAGAGCCTGTAAAAGACCGACAGACAGGCAACTTTACGTCGATGAGCCAGGGTATGGAGTTTGGCGCATATATATTTATCGCCAATGAGCCTTCTAGCTCTGCTTTCTACCGTTTCAAGTGCAGCTAGTTGGTACTTAGCTGATCCATCCCAGAGATGGCAGCAATACTCCATGCAGGAACGGACTTGTGCTTTGTAGAGTTTCGAAAGCTGTCTAGGCGTGAAGCATCGCGTAACTCTGTTGAGGATGCCCAGTTTTTTAGCCGCAGTCTGAGCTTTTCGTTCGATGCTAGCTCCAAAGTTGAGACTAGCAGTCAGCTCCATGCCCAGAAGCTCTAGGTGTTTGCCAAAACCCGTGTAAGAATCGGTGACGTTACTAGTTCCGTGTCTACTGTTACCTATGGAGTGCCCCGGGGTAGTGTTTTTTGCCCTACCTTGTTTCTGGCTTTCGTAAATAAATTCTTTAACATGCAAATTGAAGGTGGTTATATTTATTCGTATGCGGATGACACAGCCGTGGTTTTCTCTGACAACGATTGGGAACAGCTTAGAAACTATACTGAGGCAGGTCTATCGAAAATTGCAACCTGGAAAACACATATCTTCTCACGTTGAACATAACCAAGAGTAACTACTTTTGTTTTACTAAATACGACAACACCCAGCCTCAGAACTTCTCAGTTAAACTACATACCTTTAACAACTCATCTAAATGAATTATAATTATTAAGTATTGTAAAATAATTATTGATTTATATATTTTTTTCTTGCTTCACTTCTAATTTGATATTTTTTAGTGCAACGAAGTTTGTTACTGCATGCTGATATTATGGAAGAGCGGTGTTTCCTAACACAAGCAAACTTTTTGCTTGTGTTAGAACTTACTAAGTAATTAAAGATTTTGTATCTCTTCTCGTTACAAGCTTGTGACATAAGTTAATCGACCCTCGGACCCTCCTCTCGGTAGTCACATCTAGAATCGGGTTATACAGATAAAAATAATATCCTGAGTCACGACCAAGTTGTGTACTAGTAGTACAAGAGCGTAATTTTTTGTCTATGGTAACATCTCTCTTCCTTTCTTGTCTCTAGACATACT
Source organism: Pyrausta purpuralis (assembly GCA_963924145.1). NCBI lineage: Eukaryota > Metazoa > Arthropoda > Insecta > Lepidoptera > Crambidae > Pyrausta > Pyrausta purpuralis. The sequence goes on along the minus strand of OZ001647.1, from coordinate 12,110,136 downwards.
CTTATTAATCTGTGCTTCCTTGCCTGTTTGTTTACGTTGCGTTTCAGCTTAAGTTTTGTAAAATGAATAGCACAATGCCATTTAGTGTCATATTTTCGAGTGTAACTACAAACGAACCACTGCTAAAGCTAAAGACGAACGACTCATGTTGTAAATTGCGGAATCGGGGGGCAGTTTGGATTTGTACTTATTGTTATTAGTTTTTCTAGCTCTGAAGTGGTTGCCCTTAAGCCCGCGGCGCTATTGGTATACTCCGCGAGAACATTTGTGTTTGTCTTTAGGATGGAAAACTATATATTCAATGAGTGTATGGAATGTTCGGATTGTCGTATCCGTAGTCATGATTTCAGAGATGTTGTACTATATAAAGAATACGTGATGCGATTACGTAATGGCATCATATATTCTTAATATATAATTTCAGACCACGTGCTATGAGAGTTTGGTTTCAAAACGAGGGCAAGACTCTATTGAATAGACGCATGATTGTGTTGACTGGTCATCGCAGGGACATGTGTCCACTGCGGAGATGTGAACACGATGTAGGTATTCCCGATGGTTGGTGAGGTATTGTGTAATTGCGAAATCTGGTTTTATGATTGCCAAGTAGTCGATGAGCCTAATTTCTTTAATTTGAAGTTTGAATTGGTTTATTGGAACGGAAAAATAGTCCGGTGTATTGTGTAGGTTTGAAGCAGCCTTCGCCTTAGCATCAGCATCTTCATTACCATCAAATTCAAAGTCCGGGCTATATTGTAATTAGTTATGAATACTGTCAAACATCACTATTATTGGTAATGGAAAACTCACTATTGCAATTTTATTTTGGTCAATCATAATTTGCCGGCAAAAAAGAACTGTATAAAACAAACAGGCATTTTCTTAGGTCTAGTGCTAGGTGGCTGGAATTCACACGTCATATGTCAATACTAATCGCGATGTGCATTTATATTAAGCGCCCTAAAATATTGCGACATTTTGCAGAATTGAAAGTTTTTTTTTTTTCACATGCCCAACAACTACATCTCGTTTGTATCGGTACTTTTAACAAAAACATTGTAGAATATTTGCAACTGTATCGTTTACCTATGTTCTTATCGCCCTAAAAGGTAACAAAGTGTGAGGGAATAAATACTCACAAGAGCAGTGAGTCTTTGGGCCCCTGTCTGATAGACGGGTTGGGTCCCGAGGGTGAGGTGGTGTAGTGAGATCTGTACTTTGACTCGGACGCAGTGCTCGACTTGAGGATGGGCCTGAAACACCATTTAAGCGTACTTAGGACATTGCTAACAGACAAACTGCGATAACATAAGCGATGCACAGAACGGAATAGAAAGTGCAAATTAGTTACGAGCGGAAGAGAGCTATGCTTGTGTGTGCGCGTTGTATCTACGCGACTTGGTATGTTCGTCAATTATCACGTAACAACTAATGTGACATTCACTGTCTCTTACTGTAAGTTCTTAGCAGCAGCGCTGCTTTTGAAGTACCCTGCTTGTATATTATACTGCATGAATGCCAGATAAGCTCAGGGATCCTTAGAAAAACAATGTTCATTTGAGTTCTGAATTTAATAAATAATAACAAGATTTTAGATATTTGAGATCGTTGAATTATAATTGCACAATCTATTCAATCCTGCGCATATAACATACACGTACGTATTATATAAACTCACGAAATGAAGCGTTTTAACATAAAATTAATTCACAAACACTACACACAATTTGATATTTACAATAGGAGAATTTTATGTAATATATAATTTTTATACTTACACAATCTACAAAGATATAAAAAAATGTGCACATATACCTTTTTATTTTTGTAAATCACTATCGAAATTGTATTTTGAACGTGAAAGTGATTATAAAATGAAAAACATGCAATGTGTGTCTATTAATATTATTGCTTGGGGTGAAAATTCTACACCTACACATGAAAATATTTTTAGGATATGTCTATAAAGGTTTTTGATTTTAAAGAATAACTGATATCGCGAAAGCTAAAATAAAAATAACTATGATCATGATAGTGACGCCTAATCACAATCTATATTAATTTATCTATTCACTAAACTGACCTACTAGGTAGTAATTGTTAACTTTGATCAATTTAATTCAAATCTATTCTATGGCATTTTCTCTAATTAACACATACACAACGAGTAATTTCAAAGTTTGTGAAATTCGTATTAATAAGTGATTCAAAGGTCAAGAACAGCATTTGTAAAACATTATTTCAAGCCGGTTATCTACATCAATTTCACAAACCATGAATCAAATAAAACATTCACAGTACACAACACAATTCACTGCAACAATAACAAAAATACATTCACAAATCACATGACACGACGTAGTACCTACATCCTACACTTACAGAACTGTCCCATGCAATTTAAGTTCAAGTATGATGTATTTTGAACGCGCTCTATGTCGCTTAAATATGTTTGCGTTCACATTTTTTTCTAGTAAATGAACTGCAATCTTATGTCTTTTGATATCCATTGATAAGTCGATAGTTAAAAACATAAAACGACATGCATTTCACACACTTCCACCAACAGTAAGACACGATAACTCTGTCACTCGAAAACGTTAAGAAAAAATGTACTGGCCCTTGATGCTTAACATAACATTCATCTTAGTATCAATTATCATCGTATTAAAAACTTTATTGTTTAACGTTTAGTATATCATAAAATTATCAAACAAACAAGAATACGAATCAAGATGAACTTATAACCTGATTTAATTAGTCGTCAGTTGTACCACTTTATGTCAAGGTTATTTTAATTAGTCTTTGAATATCCCAATAATTTGCTTTCTAGTGTCATATTTTTAACAACATTATTAGTACTTGAAAGTTTATCAAATTCGTTTAGACACGTGTTACTACGCACATTGCCGCTAAACATAGTTTTATTTATGTCAAGTAAGACGAACGTATAAGTGGTACACCGATTTTTGGATCTGATGTCTCACGCGTTCACACATGTGCGATATCTTTACTGACGCGGGGTAGGATAAATCGCGCAAGGGCCAGCACTTGAGGCACACGTACTTCAGTCGCTCGGCCCAAGTCTTCAGGCGGCGCGCGGGGGCCGCGGGCGGCGGCGGGCTGGGCGGCGCCTCCACGCGCACGCTACACGCACACCACATAGAGGGGTTGATGCATGCATACCAACATGATTACAATGATACAAGACAAGGGGTAGGATTGATTCCTGATTGTCTATTGCGGATTGCCACGACTGTCATTAATTTAGCAACTGCGTTTTTATTAGGACACTGATCATGCCATTAAGTGTATGCGCGCATGACGGAGCTTACCATCAGACCTCTTGCCACTAAGCATGCCTCTTTTAGAATAGGTTATCGCATACTTTATAGACAATGCGGAATCATTCGCTTAACCCTTTTATAGTCCTGTAATTTTCATATGGGTGGCCATACTGCATCATGACATACACTTGGCTTAAAAAGTCAAATTGTACAGGTTTCACGTTTGAACAAAACTTGGGATTACTATTAGCATTAGTATGACATCCCATATGATTAATTTTGTGGGCCCACATTTACATATGGGATAGATACTTATTATAAGATGTCATCAATCCCTCCTTAGAAACAATTATGAGCATGTCAGTGATGAGCTTGCACCAATATCTGCTAGTTGTTAAAGGGGTTTATATTACAAAAAAAATTGAATATGCTGTGCGAATGGTGTCATTATTTAATCTTTGTAAAAATGAAAGACACATTTCTTGTTCTGAAATATGTGGATGACACGATATAATACAAGGTTTTTCCCCACTACTCCGTAGCATACGCGTCTATGAAACCCTTCCAGGACTCAGAACCCCCGTTCTTCTAAGATGCGGGAGGGTTAAAGCGCACGAACTTGCAGTTTGCTAAATTAAATGCTACTCTAATTTTAATTTTGTAATGCGGGAGTTTCATAAACCGCATTATTAGTGTTTCTGACATGAATGCCTACTGTTACTCAGACTTAACGCTTGACATTTTACTTAGGCATAACAAAATCAATCGATGTGGAATTTTACGTAAATGAGCGAAGGATAAACAAGGAATTGAATTATGATAACGCACTGTTATAAAATTATAACTAATTAGGATTGCATAAACTAATGACAACGCCTTAGAATGGGAAGGATTCGACATCAACGTCAGTGGCGAATACATCACACACCTCCAGTTTGCCGATGATATAGTCGTTGTGGCAAAGACGCTGGACGACCTTTTGGCACTATGCTCGTAGACCTTGAACGGGTAGGTAATGATGATGATGATTTCATTTTATCAACTGCATAAAATAAATTTAAAAAATATTATTATTTTGGCAAATAGCCATTTTGCTTACAATTTTAAATACTGAATGCATCTGCACCCGGTTTATTTAATTACGTGCCCACTATCATAAACAAAGTTACCCTCGGTTACCGTCGATAATACAAGTTTCCGCCATTATTTCCTACCTACAATAAGAATACGTTCTAAGACTGGAGAGCATGGCGCAGAAATCCCTCCCGCATGCCAGATCGTACCCTTATACTTTTACACTTTCTACGGATCTGAGTAACGAAAGCGTAAGTTGTTAACTTTACACTGGAATTAGAACCCAAACCCCGATCGTTCGCAGTTCTAAATAGCTGAATGTTTTAATTTCTACAAGATAACGCTATCAATACATCCCGGAGCTCAGAAGTACTGGGCTTCTGAGTTCTCGAAGGATTTCCATATACGCGTAGCATACCAGGACCGTGCGAACGTGTCAGGCAAAAAAATATTATTTGTATTGAAAACTATGACACCTTATACACTAAACCGTTCCGTCACCGACCGTCACCGTCGCGTGCCATGCACGGAGCGTTTCAGCACCGGCAAATAATTGCTTGCTCTCGCATTCACTCCATATAAGAGTCAGAAAGAACGCTGTCAATCCATTCAGTCGGCAAGGAAGAACGTATTTTGTTGCTTTTAGTGCCTGACATGTCCTAGCACGATAATGGTTTGGTACAGTGCAGTGGAAAAAAACTTTAATGTCACGAATCTGGAAAGGTCATTTCGTCAATGTACCGTACAAAAATAGAATAGCAAGATATTTGTGCAACTGTTCTTGTGATAAGCTTAAAAAGCGTTCGGAAGTTGGTAAATAATTGAATTGTGTATTTAGTAGGTTTTAAGTCCATGTGTGGGCTAGTAAATAATAGACCCACCAAGTTATTAGAAGAAGATTGGCGCCAAGATTAAAAAGTGTGTATTTTACAAATATTAACACTTCTGGTTTTTTTTAAACACTCGCAAATATATTTTATTTCACAGCCAAAGTTTGAATTCTTTACCTCTTATAACTTAGTGCTAAAGATAATAGAATTGTGGGCCATGTTACTGTTCTTCTTGCCAGCAATCACCGATCAAAATAATAAGTACATATAAATGGACTTTGACTGCCATAATAATACTTATCGTATCAAATTAAAATAGCCTGTTTGGTCGTACGCCTATTTGAAATCGCATGCGTGTTTTTTTGTAATTATCAATATTGGTAGCACTACTATACCGGCAGCAATGACTTTAAAGTGCGCATACGTTATGTATTTCCTATTTGTGTTACTCTTCAAATAAGTTGGTGGCACTATAACTTGACAGGTGTGTCGAAATATTTAACCTATTGATAGAATTTCAGGACCGCATGATATAAATCGTAAGATAATAAACATGCCTTCTGAAATCATGACCAAAAATGATTTTTGTTATAGGAAGTATTTAGGTAAATTGAAGTGTTCAAAATTGTTTGAACACGGACATTGGACCGTGTTCTGTCGGCCGTACATTGACATTGATGAAGGTGGCAACACTCATCAGCCATAAAAAAATAAGATGAAGAATAAGAATGTATAAATGAGATAAATAAAAAGCTAAGCTTTTTTCAATACATTTACAATATTTTCAATACAAAAAATTGTATCAACAATACAACTATACTTAGTTTTAGACAGAATACCATTAAACCACACAGTAGTATTATTTTACATATAGATCTTTTAGCTATATTATATTTTTAATAATCCATTTGCTTTGGCATGAAATTCTATCAAAGGTTTGTTATAAAACTTAAAAATCAGTGACAAGTTTAGTTATGTATATTATATTTTCTTTAGGACATCTGAATTAGGGATTCCACCTTGGCAGTCCAGATAGAATAATATCATAGAAAAAGTACTGGTTTTGTAGACGTGAACGCATACAGTAAAAGACTATTGAAAAAGTATCTTAAAGATACCTAATATTTTAATATAAAAAGTCGGACCTGCAACCAATTGAATAGGTTCTAAGATTTATAAAATTGATTTCGCATCTACAAACTTCCAGTTTATTTATAGGTCATAGTCAGAGTTAAGTTTGAGAGTTTAGTCGTGCAACTGCGAAAGGTGTAGGAGTATGTATGGTTAGTTAAAATTTATGAATTAAGACATGCCTGTGTTTATTTTACAGTAGAAATATTTATGTATGTACTCTACTTCGGTCTTAGCTCTTGTCTCTTTATTCCATTTATTATTTTTAACGGTACATCCGTTCCTTTTGCTGTCAGTTTTTTTAAGGTGACCAAGATAGAGAGGAACTGATGTTTCAACAGAGCAAAAATACGAGTTGTATGATTAGTGGACACTATGAGAAATGATTATGATACAATTTAGCCTTTTAATTACACGCTTTTGCACGACTTCTAATGACTCGGTAACTCACTTTTAACAAAATAAAGTAAATATGAACAAATGCACTATAGTTAGTACTTTTCATTTATTTCAATATCTTTCCAATCATAGAAAATACTAGACGACCAATGTTAATAAATATTATAATTATTTTGGTTCTGAAAATAGTATTTTATAGAGATTTTGGTGCTACCGTTTGCAAATACACGTTTTTTTAGACTACTTACATCATTAGACGGTTGGTAATTGACGTGAAATAAAGTAGCACTGACCAAAAATCAAAATCATCTGTTTACTCTACCACGTATTCTCCGAAGACCAAGTAAGTGCAGACATGCCAACTCACCCATTTTTCGGTTCGGCAACACTCGGCCGCTTGACCTCTTTGACTTCTAACTGCTTGATGACCTTCGGCGCCTCCTCCTCTTGCAGAACTGCGCTAAGGATCTGTTCTGCTCGTTCTTCGTTGAAGTCCACGCTCTCTAGAGCTATGGATATGACCCGTTCCGCCACTGAGTTGTATTTCTTTTGGAGCTTCTGTTTCACTGGAATGTATGACATAAAGAATTTAAGAGGTATCTGACATAGTAAGTTTAGATCATTTTACACTTTAATAAGTCGTCGTCGTGAGTTGACGTTTACTCGTTATTATTATTTTTATCACTTTCGCTGTATTCTGTGATAGTATTAGTAGGCATATCCTGGTAAGTAAATCAATAACACATCTTATATATAAAATTCTCGTGTCTCAATGTTCGTTCCCGTACTCCTCCGAAACGGCTTTACCGATTCTTACCAAATTTTATACGAGTATTCAGTAGGTCTTAGAATCGGCTACTATCTTTTTTTCATAGCCCTAAGTGATAAGGGTTGTTCACCCTTTTTTTTTAATTTTTGACGAAAATTAAGGTCACATACGAAAAATTAAGCAAGGTAAGCTTAATGAAAAACACCAAAAAGGAAATGACCGCGTCCCCATACATTTTGTGCCCCAAAATTGTAATTTTAAGCGTTAGACCAAAACTTGAATTAACTGAATCCGGTTTTTTAACTTGTTGTGAAAATAATACAATTAACGTATCCGTAGATAGCAGGATTTTACACGTTCAACGAAATTAACTCAATCTCTTCTTCCACACTGTCTGGGGCCTCGATTTATATTTACAAGATTTTTTCAGACAGTTAATTAATTACGTAAATATTAATCGAATTATATTTTATCTTTTCTTAAATACCACAATGAACTTTTATCTAAAACAACATAATATTTAATTAACAATAATATTTTAAAGATATGCAACACTAAACAACATAATTTTGAGATCATTCCTTTCAAACACACACAAACAAACGGTAAACATGTTACTTAGTTTCGAATGATCAATTGAATCGATCAATTAAACAAAATCGGTACCGTAATTGACGTAACCGTATAACATATTTTTTAATTTAGTGTCCCATCACTAAATTAAAAAATATGTTGTTGTTTTCTAAATAAATGGTGATTGTTTTCGCATGATTTACGTTTTTAAGTGTAATTATGTGTGTTTGAATCATAAAATTAATATTCCTATCGGAATAGAAGGACAAGTAAAAGCTGTCAAACGAAACCGATTTAAGATGTCAGTAACTAACATAAGTAAGTAACATTTGTAGCTTTAAATGAGATAACCTTTCGATCAGGTTTTATAACAATGTTCCTAAGTTAAATATTTTGTGTCGACTGTTTATCATGCAGTAAATGATAAACAGTCGACACAAAATATAAAACATGCAGCTCTAGTGTAAAACTAAATATTATTTCATTATACAAAATATTCGTCGATATACATTTCCTGTGTTATTCTGTCTTTATTTTTTACGTAAATTAACGTTTGTAGAATACAATAATCAAACTGCGTACTTTAAATTTGAAGCGCATTGGTAAATATAAGTCGTATATTAAGAGGCTTCGATTTGGACTAATCTACCTGTTAAATGATTATTTGTTGGGGTTATGCCGCTGTAATGCATAACAATCAATCACCGATCAATTCACCATGTTTCAGACGCATTATTTCTTCAAAATATACACAATTTCACTTTTAAATATAAAAAATCAAATGCACGTAATTTTCAGCGAGCTTCTGCGGGGCGGTCAACTGTTTGACATCTGCCAAAAATGGTTCTGCTACCCATCTCTTTTTATCACACAGTTTGCTGCTAGTGACATCTCGCTTTTGTCGTTCTATTCCAAAGGGATAATAATTTTATGGTTTGAATGCAATAATCGTATTTACATTGTTACACCGTAATTGGTGAAGGTGTTTGTGCGTTCTGGAAAGAAATTCACCAGTGTATGTGCCGAGAATCTTCAGATATTAGGGTCAATAGGTTAGTCAATGGTTTGTTCGCCAAGCAAAAAAAACAACAACATGAAATTAATCAAAGTCAAAGAGAACAGGATTCATCTGGGCGAGCTTGTTTCATCTTCGACACCGTCTTAACCGCACTCGGCTTGATCTAGCAAGAGAAAACCCATTTTAAATGAAAAAAGAACTAAAACAACGTACGCTGATTCTTCTCCTCCAGCGTCTTCATGATGGTAACAACTTTCTTCGGCGGCTGCGGCGTGTCTTTCTCCTTCTCTTTCTTCTTGATGATGGTCTCTTTCTTGGTGAAGCCCATCGTGATCAGCTCCTCGCTGGCTTTCTGCACGTTGTTGTCCTTGTTCGCTAGCACGTCAAGGATGAGGGTTTCTTCAGCTTTTGGGAATATGCTTTTCAGGTACCTGTAATGTGAACGTTTTAATCGATACCAGATTGAAAATCATAATATTTGTAAATACCATTTTATTGATGAGTGCCTCCTTCTCGTTTTTGACTTGGTTTTATTCATAAACCGGAGGAGAACAAAAGATATGACATAGGGTAAAAGTATGTAAAGAGGCAATTAAACTAGGTGCTCCATGAAGAAATCATAACTGATTGTGACAAATCCATTCGGATTTGTATAAGATGTATAGGACATTTGTACATAATAAGAATATTTCATTATAAATAGGTACCAATTTAAGTTAATATTATGACGAACTCCATCTAAATATTCCTGATTGGCTAATACAAATATTATTCCCTACGTTTCTATCCAATGGTTTTACGTAGATAGATAGCTCGAAGTTTAGCCACGATTTCACCTAGTGTTAAGAGGCGATGAAGATTTTAAATAAATAAATTACATAAATTATTTATTATTAACAAAAGGTATTTATGGTAACAAAAAGAACTTAAACTTAGAGACTTATTATAGTATTTGTCTGAACTAAGTTGGACCACGTCTACCTGGGACAAGTGATCCAATTGGGTAGGTCCAACTTTGAGAAAGAGGTCAATCGACGAATCCAACTCGGCGGGGCAGCGTTTGGGAAACTGCGCAAGAGCGTCTTCTCGTCTCAATTACCTCAGTGTCTGAAGACGAAAGTCTTCAACCAGTATGTGTTACCAGTGATGACATACGGATCCGAAACAGTGGCGGATTTACCAATAGGCCAAGTAGGCCGGTGCCTAGGGCGGCAGATTTAGAGGGGCGGCAAATTTAGCTTATATTTTTTACAGAAAAAATATATATAATTAGACGTATACACAATCCATATATAAATAAACGATTTATAAACGCACTGTTATATATACTTATGTGATCATGATTTTTAAAATATTCCAATAGCGTTTCAATATAAATAAAATCAAAAACTCGTAACACAGGATCTTTTGAGCCCAGCACGAGCACCATCTCTCCACAACTTCGTGTATATTATTTTATTAAAAAGCCTTGGTCTTTCTATTTACCTTTAAGCAGTTCTTAGCTAGTTATCTTCTGTTATGTGATTGTTGTGGAGAGAAAATTAATAAAAATAAATAAATAAGTACTCTTTCATTAATATTAATTTCAATTTAAATTTAGTAACTTTTACCCCGATTATAAAAATGATATTTAACGTGTAATATGTTTCAATATTTAAATACATATTTCTTTTCTACTAGGTTCGTAGGTATGTATTTTCGTACTAGTTTTTGGGTTGCAACGCGGGAGGCGAACGAATGACATGACCGCACGCTAAGAGTGTTTGGCACTCTGGGTGAACGAATTGACAGCACCAGCCAAGCACAAGAAGTTATTACAATGACTGCAAGTGAATCTTTTAGGATTAATACGTTTCTCGTCCTCGTAGATCGGCTCGTTTCCGAGTTAGAGAAACGGCAAAAGGCCTACCACGAGTTTAACGAGAAGTTTTCATTTCTAACCAAAATGAGTGAATTGTTACCATCGACCCTAACGGAAAAAGCCATTTCGTTGGAAAAAATGTATCCTAATGATTTAGAATCTGATTTAGTTCAGGAATGCTTACACTTTCAATGCCACCTTTCTTCTGAAAGAATTTCGATAAAACCAGATTCTGAATCATTGAAAAGTCTATCTTTGTTTCTGCGAAAACAGAATTTGGAGCATATTTATCCAAACTTGGATTTAGCACTTCACATGGCTCTGTGCGACCGGTGACAAATTGTACGAGTGAGAGAAGCTTTTCTTGCTTAAAACGGGTTAAAAATTATCTACGATTTACTTTAAGTCAGAAAAGCTTAATGCTTTATCTCTTTTGTGCATAGAGTCAGAACTTATGTAAAAGATTTCATACGACGATATAATTAATAATAAGATTTTGCAAATTTAAAATCTCGCAAGCAAATAATGTAAAACTTATTTGATCTCATTGTCTGTCACCTTTGACAGAAATTGTTTTTATTGTTTTTAAACTGTCAAGTGCAATAAAAAATATTTAACAAAAACAATGTTTACTGACCACACATTATTTTGTCTGTGTTCATATAGTGTAGGTATTTTAAGTCATGCCTTTCCCCACCTTATGATTAGTACATGCTGCTGTTTTTAGGTCAACATTAAACACTACAGTACATAGCGGGTTGCAAAAATAATCTAGGAACTGACAGAAATATTATTAAGTTCACAATAATACTAATAACGTGATTAAACTAACGTATTGAATTTCAAAAGTCAGTAGGGGCGGCAAAAATTGAATGGCCTACTAGCGGCAAATTTGTAAATCCGCCACTGATCCGAAACATGGTCTCTAACTATGGGCCTCATAAAGAAGTTCAAAACTACACAACGAGCGATGGAGCGGGCTATGCTCGGTGTTTCTCTACTAGATCGAATCAGAAACGAGGAGATACGTAGAAGAACCAAGGTAACGGACATAGCCTTGAGAATCAGTAAGCTTAAGCGGCAGTGGGCCGGGCACATAGCGCGAAGAACTGATGGCCGTTGGGGCAGGAAAGTTCTAGATTGGAGACCCTTCGACCAAAGACGCAGCGTAGGACGTCCACCAACAAGATGGACAGACGACCTTAAAAAGATCGCGGGATCAAACTGGATGCAGACCGCTAGTGATCGGTCGCTGTGGAAAGCCGTGGGGGAGGCCTATGTTCAGCAGTGGACGTCCTTTGGCTGATAATGATGATGATGATGATAAAGTTGGACCAGTGTTTCAGACTATAAAAGAACAACGTTAGGAAACAAATTATAATAAACTTGGCGATGAAGATGGATCATGTCTGACTGATTAGTAGTATCAACAGTAAATACATACTTAAGCTTCATCTTTGGCGACTGGTGCCTTGGCAGTCCGTCTGACTTGTTGGTACCGCAGTAGCTGGAGGCGCCCGACGCTGGTCGCAGGAGCGAGGGTGACCCTAAGAATAATCAAAAGGTTTTATTCAATATCGTCTTCTAGGACAAAAATTTGCTGTAGTCACAGTCAGTAGGATGGATCTCTTTAGTGACACAGATACTCCTATCGTAGCGCGGAGTACACTTTTGTTGCCCAGTTGGCTTGCATCACGCTGGGTGTATGGTGATATCATCAACATGTAGCTACTACAAGTCCTTACCCTGTGGAGTCCCAGTTAGCGGTGTGAAATGACTCGATCCCTGCATAGACCCTGAGACACCTTTGGCCAGCTGCAGCGCCGAGTAGACCCCCATAGCGCCCCGCGTGAGCCTCGCAGCGGAGGGCGACATCGTCAGAGGTCCTGGAGTCGTGATCGGGTGCTTTTCCACTTGTAATGCGCTGATGACTACTGCTTCGCGGTTGTAGTACCTATTGAGACATGGGTTCGTTATTAGTAGCATGCTGTAGGTACATGTTATTTGTCTATGTACCCATCTGAATTAGTATTGCCGCACACGTGCCACACACCAAAGCTACAAACGCCACCACAAAAAGACTTGGTTGGCACATCACTATTTATTCGGTACTGGTCGGTAACAGTTTAGTTACCAGCCTCGTATGTCTTCTTTACCCTTACTTAATATATGGTCGAAGTACTTATTCCTATTTCAGGAAACTGGTAAATTATTAAATAATCATTTACAACAAATAATTTCTACTGGTCATCTACATCTGTATGGATGGATAGCTGAGCTGACGCATTAGCAGCAAAGGCTGATCGTTAAGGCAATTGGTCAAGTGCGCTTGTAATCACTTACTTATTTAATCTTTATAGCAGTCAAAATGTGTACGTGTGGAAGCCATGTGGCATTCATCCAGTCATGCTTTTAATCTAAGCTTACTTGTTAGTAACGTAATATCTAGCTACTGTATAACACACTCACTTTTTCAGCAGTATCTTGATGTGCGTCTCGCTGACGGTAGGGAACATGGCGCTGATCTTAGCGACAAGTGCGTCGGTGTCAGAGTTGAGTGTGAGTGAGTCGTGGAACTTCTCATTAAGGTGCGAGACACGGCCCGGCACGGGGCTTCCACGTGGTGTGAGGCAGAGCGCCCGGCCCAAGATGGGGCTGTCGTTAGGCGTGCCGTATGCTCTTCCATCCTGGGTCGTGATGATAGGGTTAATTATGTCGAACTTATAATCAACAGTTATTAATTAAAGACATTTTGGACTTTAAGTCAAAACAAATACAAAAAAACTATAGAAAGCAGAATACTCACGAGGTGTGGCTTAAGCCCTTTTGGGTGGAACATCTTCGGGCTGTGCTGGCTCTGGAAGGCATGCTGGAGACGAACTGGGGAGGGGTAAGGGTGCACGTGGTACGGGGAGCCGAGGACCGACTGTGGTTAATCCAATGCGCACAGACATGGGTGGACAAACGGTACTGTGAACAATCGTGCCAGTGCTTCACACAGTTTTGACTGGAGCTAGGCCATTACGTCAATTTATAAGTACAATGCATCACATTTGATGATTTTTGGGTTAATATTATTTTACAAAAAAGTCTGACCAATAAAATCATCAAAGCAATGTTTATACTAAAATCACTAACAAAGATTTTAGTATAAACATTGCTTTGATGACTTTAGATCTTAATAAATAAATTTAAATCCATAATCATCCTATCTACGGATGAATTGTATTTAAAGCAACGAAACTCATTTTGACGAGCTACAGTCAAACAACATATAAAAGCTGTAAACACACAAGAGACATAAGCAGTATGTACTTCGGTCTCCAACTGCAGCCCGCCGTTACGGTACACAGGCCAAGGGTACTGACTCTTCATCATTAGTACAAAGTTTGTCAAACCTGAAAAATACTTTCTATACAATGATAAATATCATAATGTTTGGTTTCCACATACATGAATGTAATAATTACATTGTTTCTTGATTTTGTCATCAGGAAATCCAGCTTATTGGATGTCATTATTTGTTCTAAGTATTTGGTGACAACAATTAGCCTTATAATCTATGCTAGGCATGGAAATATACTTGCTACTTTTTATTCTTTTTCATTTCATGAAATGATATTTTTTTTCATATGAAATCACATGCGAAATTTCATTGTCAATTTTTTCGCAGCATGAATTGCAACGCGAGTACGCGACTAATGAATTTCATATGAATTTCTTTGTATGCAAATAATGCGATTTTCATACCGACCACCTACAAACTCATTACAAAATGATCTCAACTTTATGACTATGACATTAAAAGTCAATTTTCGACTGCTGGTGTCGTTAGTCACATACGACCATAGATATAGCATACTCATTCCTACTCACTCACTTTCGCGTTTTACATTTCATTTGCCAATGAAATGATATTCGTATGATATTATGATTTCGCAGAGTGCGATTTATAATTTGTAGCAGTCTATATGAAAAAAAGTAGCAGGTGTGAATAATTAATTTAATTTCAAATGAAATTTAATCTGCTATTCATGAAATGTTCTATGCCTTATGCATATACAGTGGTGGTCATATAATTGAGAACGCTGATACAAAGGGAATATTTTTTTAAACTAAGACAGAAAAGTAAGAGCATGCATTTTTTTTTAAATTTTCTCACTGACAAGAATTTCGCTTTGTTCATTGATACATATACAGGGTTACGTAGCCGAATCGCAAAAAACGGAACCCTTATAGTTTCGTCAAGTCTGTCTGTCTGTCTGTCCGTCCGTATGTCACAGCCATTTTATTCTGTAACTATAAGCATCACACTGTTGAAATTTGGTAGGAGTATGTATACTGTTAACCGCTTTAGGATCCTCATACAAAAAATAAAAAATTATGACATTTAAGGGATAAGAGACATACATGAAACTAAAACAAAAAAAATAGTCAAACCTATGCGTGTGTGGTGTCTATAGATAGGTCTTTTAAAATGACACCGAGGTTCCTAAAACCATTTTTTTTAAGTCTAACATTTCATAGCTAGACGCTTCCAAAGTGGTAAAATGGGCGTGTAAATTTTGAAAAAAATATACAATGTAGATCATATCAAATTCTTTCAACAAAAATTGGTTCGGACGAAATCGAACGACTGGTTTTTGAGATATAGCAAATTTTCAACAACCGCAAACATAACTTTGTACTTCATACAAACACTATGAAAAACAAAGTTATATTTGCAGTCAACGAAATATTGTGGTATTTTACTAAGTGGAAGTAAGTGGATTAACAAATTCAGTCAAAGGTTGGCACGGAACCCTCAGTGCGCGAGTCCGACTCGCACTTGGCCGGTTTTTTTGACATATTTCACTATGGAACACCCTACCCCTAACCTAAGTGTTTTCAAGAAAATCGACATTGAATTATTTAATAAAAATTGCCGATTTTTTGCTATTAATTACAATATTTTAAAGTTAGTGCATCTTATTATTATTGATTTTATACATGCGGATTAAGATGCTCTATGAATTTAATAACCAAAATCTTACGGAGGTTAACTAAATACGTTGTACAATAGTAATAATAATAAGATGCACTAACTTTAAAATATCGTAATAGAAAAAAATCGCTCATTTTATTTTAAAATTTCAATGTTGTTTTTTTTAAAAACGTGTTACACGATGATTCCCGATCCTAGTCTGCCCCACATATTTACTTAGTTTTGTAATAGTAGACTTATGCACTAAACCACATACTCACTGTGTGTGACTTATGTAACCCCACTATTCACTTAATTACATATTCTCTTCCTCATATTATGTTCAATACATCATAATTTATACACCTATCTAGGTGTCAAACCTATTTAAAGTTTGTTATGGAAATGCCGGAAGAGTCCACCATGTTAAATGTAACTTGGCTATGATATAAGAATATTTTGGATTAATCTTTAGATTATCTTATAATTGTAATAATATTTTATTAATTGTAAATTGATTATTTAAAGATTATTGGGACACTTATTAGATTTTTATGTTTACCCAATAACAAATGTTCATTTTGCCGCCAAAAGGAAGTTGACTCTGATTGGTTGGTGGAGGTTAGATTTATTTTAAATATTGTAACTATTAAAATAATAATCTTAAAGGCTTACAAAATTCATTACGATGAATAACTAAATAATTAAAGAATTTATATATTTAATTAGCAGATTGTTTATTCCTACAAATAAATATTATAGTAAATGTTCATATATGGAAACGGATGTCGTCCCCACTGTTTTCCTACCGTGGTTCAGGGTTTTGATTTGTATAAAAGCGAGCTTCATGCCAGAATATAGCCTCTGTTTTTACTTACTCTCACTTTGTGCCCTATCTTTGTGCTATTTTGTTGGAATAAAGCTATTGGACTTTGGAGAAGAACTTGAAGATTTGTACTACGTGTTTATTATTCAAGCACCCCACACGCGGTCACAAATAGGCTTGTGTAGTACATGTACGATGTACTATTAGGAATTAGTTCATGCATGTGACCGAGTACGAACTATTCACTTCTGGTCGTTCAAATCGGTCTTTAGTACATTTCATTAAGCAAATCTTGTTCGTCTATAGTTCAGTTTAGCTCGCAAGAGCCGACTAAGAACGAATAATTCCAAGTGTCAGAGTGAGTTGGACGATTACAAACGCGCGTGCGTGAACGTGATGGAAGATGTACTAGATTGCGCGATAACGAGACAAACGCGTGTGCGTGAGTGTGACGGAAAATGAACTAGTAAAGCGAGAACGAGACGGACGCGTGTGCCAGAGCGTGATAGAAGATGTACTAAATTGAACGACATTGACGTAAGACCATATTCGCTGTGTACGAAGGACGACTAATGTCAGAGTAAGTGGTGAACCATTGAACTAATAGTACTAAAAGACCGAAATATTTTCTTTGAGCAATTGTACTAGTTCGGAGCGCTCCATTCAGTGTCCGATTAAGAACAAGACTAGTCACAAACGTTTAGTTTTGGGGTGGGGTGTTCCATAGTGAAATATGTCAAAAAGATGGGTACTACACGCCTTTAACGGATCTAGGTCGACTTAACCTGTAACCCTGTATATAATTAGCCAAAAAATAAATAGACAAACTTTTCATACTATTTATAAACAATATTCCTATTTAATGGCTGGTAACTTAATTAAGAACGCTAAATAGTTTACCTTATGCTTTTATTCCAATTTAAATAGAAAACATCAGTCGACTAGTAGTTAAAGGGTACGGTTTGTATACTGTTGGCGTTATTTAGTGTTTTAAAAGATTAAAAGTTATTGCTTCTAATCAAAGCAGTAGAAAAAAAATAATATAAAAACGTCGTGTAATGAAAAAAGAAAATAGTAAAAATTTCACCGTTAGAATTGTTCTTAGAAAAAGAGAATGAGCATCTGCAATGTTAAAAAAAACTATGGTTTTCCATGCTGTACCCCCCTTTAGCTACATATCAAACTTCTTCAAATGTTCAATGTGTATCTGTAGACAGAGTAAAAGAATTCCTGGAGATGGCTGTAACATTGTTTGTATGGCAAGACAAAATCTTATTAAAGGACCCAATGAGCTAAGAAAAAATATTTTTGTGAAAACAACCCTTCAGACGTTATTTGAAGACGGGTAGAAGACAACGGGAGGATAGTAGGAAAGGTACCCAAACTGTGCCACAGATAAACCCGGCTTGCATTTGCGAAAAAGTATAACAACTGGACTGTGAGACAGTAGAAAAAAATCTTTTTTGGCGAGACGAAAATAAACAGAGTATGTTCTGATGGAAAGTTGCTATTCTGGTCAAAGTGTTCGACTACTTAGTTGATAGAAGGTAACATGGATCACTTTCAATACAAAAAAATACTGGAATAAACAATGTTGCTTATGCTGAAGGTGCTATACCGGTTTTTTGGACATTCCAGTATGACACTGATCCAAAGCAGATTTCATGCATCTTTAAGGAATTCCTTACAGCACAATCGGTTTCTGACATAGACTTGGCATCTATCAAACTAGATCTAGAACTCTAATTTTTAATTAGATAGACCAGAATGAACGCTTAAATAAAACTTTTGATTTTTAATGTTGCAAGCGTAGTGCCAAAAGTGTGGTAACAATTCAATTGTACGCGATTAATTGAACTTGTGATATTATTTATACTTCAGCGAAACACAAATTCGAACTACAACTAGGTATTTAATAATTGATTTAAGACAACAATTGAATAAAATTGAATTTGCCGATTATTT
This sequence comes from Pyrausta purpuralis, assembly GCA_963924145.1. Lineage (NCBI taxonomy): Eukaryota > Metazoa > Arthropoda > Insecta > Lepidoptera > Crambidae > Pyrausta > Pyrausta purpuralis. The sequence goes on along the minus strand of OZ001647.1, from coordinate 12,091,440 downwards.
AGGAACAACACAATTTTAAATTACGAGAAAGTGGCCACCCACCAACTGTCATTATGCTCTATCTAATTAAAAATCAGAGTATAAGCCCAATAGTAGGAAATCTGTGGTTCAAAGTCAAGGAAAATGTTTTAGGTCACTTGTGCAATTTAAAAAAAATAAAGTCAAAGCCTTGCCGGTTCGAAGCATTAATTAACTGCTGTGGATATGGACTTTTTAAAAATTAAGTCAACGCATTGCCGGTAGTGATGTACAAGCCTCGAGGCGTCCAACTTATTTTTGAAGCCTCCAGGCGGAATGGCAAGACTCAGTGAGCTCGGGAGGCTCGAAGTCCCGAGCCCAGCTGAGCCGCGAACTCTTTCGAGTCATGCCTCGACCCTTCAAAAGAACTCAAGATATCAAAAGAGCTAGAGCCTTCAAAAGAGCCGTAAAACGAGTTTTAAAATGAACGCAAGCCTTAAATAAAAGTTTATGTTGATGTTGATGACTTTAATGTCTCCGTAACACCGTAAAGTTGCTGTTTTCACGATAAAAGTATGTGAAGTATTATTTTACATGCTCTGTTATAATAACTAATGTTATCCATTGAATCTTAAATACTATTTCTTGAGAAGATTGTATTGAAGCTGTAAAATGTGGAATAATGATGATTAGTAAAATTTGTGGCTAACTAAGGGTTGATTATTCAATAGTCAGATAAGATATATAGGTATTTGTCTTGGATGAATTAACCACTGGATATGAAACGTAAGAGCGAATGTATGAAAACATCATTAGCCAATTTCTGCGGGGCGGGGGGAGCTTGTCGTGTCAATTTTTGACATTTAGTGCATGAAAGTGTCGATATTTTTTTAATCGATACGTGTGGAACGAATGAATGAACGAATCTTTTGTAAAATGACATATAATTTTCATCACCAAAACAATAAATTACATTATGGACATGTTTAATGCACAAACCATCGAATGAACAACTGTAACATAGAACGTTTATATGAACGGTCTGTAAAGAACCACTAACTAGAACTTCCTAAGACATTGTGAAACCGCCCGTAAGTACAGTCGACAGCACATCAGGTTACCCACTTTTGTTGCAAACTATCCCTTATTACAACTGCATAAGATCCCGCGGTGTTTACCTTGACGTGCTGTTGTCCGTACATACAGCCCAGCACCATTTAAATCCTCCTATGGGATAATTAAGCAGTAGATTTTTGCGTTGGCATTAAATCACACTGGTGTTGGATAATGGATACTACATATTTATTCGGTGATGTTTTGTGTGGATCTATTTTGTCTTCCTACGACCCACTTTATATTCCTTAATGGATCCACAGGAAATCTGAAATTATATTTTAAGGATGTATTGTCATAAAATATGAAGTTTAAAATTTAAAAGCAAACTGTTGTATTTTTAAGATTATCTTAGTCTACTCGCTAGAGGAACGTTTTTAAGATTTATAATTTTATTTTAAAATTATTTATGTGAATAATTTAATAATAGTACGTTTATCGATATGATTTATCGACAATTGTCAAGCACAATTAAAACTAAACTGACAAGGGAACGAATGATAAACGTACGACAATCCTACCGTATTAAATATACGTTATCTTGTTGATTTTGTAGTAACTGACCACTACTTTTTCAATGGCAATGTAACTTTTCTCTTGGAAAACACATTTCACTATTTTCAAGAAAAATTAACAACTTTATTGGGATAAAAAGTTACTCACGGATGAAAAGAAATATATTTGTGTTGTCGCTATAATTTTTACACAAAAATATGGCACATTTACCCATTTTTTCCGACAATGTTTCTCACTGAGCTCTATCACCATACTGACAAGACGTCACCTGTAAGTGAGGCCAAAAAGCCCGCTTCGTGGCTAAGGGGGCACAAACGAAATGGCCCGTCATTGCGCGTCCAGTGGTTTATTCGTCCAAGGTATTTGTCGAACAAAAAACAATATGGCTAATTTAAAAACGTCACCTTAATGTCAGCAATCATGTAATCTTGTAATGTAACTGTCATTTTTTTAAATCTTTGCTTTATAATTTACCAATCTGATAAGTTTTATCTGATAATTGAAAAATCGGCCCTTAGTATTATACGAGGCAATATATAATTCAGAATGACAAGTTATACTAATTGTCGTACTTGACGCTTTCTTTATAATATTTAGTTGACGTTGTAAAAACGATGACGAGTTTGTTTATTTGAAGCCATCTCATTATCCCGTTGCCCGTTGATTAGTTATTAAATAAATAAGAAGTTTGATGACGTGGCCAAGAAAAAAATGTTTTTTTTTCTATACCTTATAATATTATAAAGCTGAAGATTTGTTTGTTTGAATGCGATAACCTCAGAAGCTACTAGACCGATTTGCAAAAAATATTTTGTTTTAGAAGTTGTTGAAGGCTCGAGGACTTTAGAAAGCTCGAGTTATTATCCAAAGAGATTGCTATCAATCTCACAGAGCGCCGCGAGATTTGAGTCTCCAAAAACAGAAATCAACAAGATTTATTGATTTACTAGCGACCCGCCCCGGCTTCGCAAGTGTGCAATGATGATAATGCTGCTAACGCTGTCCCAACCAACGTTCAGTTGTTTTGATATGAGACATTACAAATAATTAGGGTTGCGTATTAAACAAGGATCCCTTATAGCTTCGGCATGACCGTCTGTCTGTCAGCAGTCCAGCGAAGAGACCTAATGTGCTAGAAAAGTGTAATTTTTGTATAGATATCTTTTAAAATGACATAATTTATCAATAATGTGGCCTGTTTCCGTAAAATTCAAAATTAAAACGCTAGTTTTTGTAAGATTCCAATGTATGTCTCTCCTAATTACACCGTCACCCGACTAAACGGGAGTAAGTGGCTACATGAAAAAAATCACACCACACACATATACAATGAATTTTACAATACACTTGCTCAAAACGACGTTTTTATTGTACCGATTATTGGCACATAATCCTGGATATTAAACACGCGTGCTTTTTCGGTATATTATTGCACTAGTGCCTTTAGTTTATTAACCCGACCAATTTAGGTTTGTACCCTAGTACCGACTCGTAAGTAAGAAGAAGAAGCGATGTAATTTATGCGAAAAATAACAGTATTCTACATAGGTATTTATTTCAAAAAATGGCAAATCCAGATTTTTCATTTATGTTTTTCGGTAATTTGTGTTCTAAACACGAATTATTAGATTTTTAATCTTGGCTGTTGGCCGATCTAGTTCGCGCCTAGCCTAGCGCGTGCATCGGTATCGCGGCAAGAAAAAAAAACAATGCGCCATTTATCGTAAACAGGTAATTGTCGGCTGTGACGAAGTTTGGATTAATTGTGAAGTTTAATATTAAAGAAAATGTCTACTTCAAGTAAAGAAAATGAAGAAAACCTATTGTTAACTCTGCCGGACATACGTAACGAGGCGAAAAACGCATGCGATAGTCTTTTGCCATCAAAGTCGAGTGAAATGTATTTTTACTAAATGTTTTATTAATTTAAAACTTACTAAATGCAGAGTCTTGTTTTTTCCTCGCAAATGTATTGAAAAACGTCGTATGATACGCGTGAGCCTGTGACCATGTGCGCACACAATATCGCCTTGTATTGTATATAATGGTCAACTTAGCACACTTGTATCATAATGTACTATTACATAATCGCTATTTCTTTTCCTCCAAAACGCGTTAAGATCAAAGCTTGAAACTGTATTTAAATATTGTTACTGATTGTCTATTTTAGGTGTATAAAAATAAAAATCAATGATGTGCGTCATCGTCTTAAACAGAAAAAAAAACAGCTAAGTGCGAGTTGGAATGGCCCACTGAGGGTAACGTGCCAGCTTTAACTGAATTAGGGATCCACTTACTTTCACCAAGCTAAAATACCACAATATTTAGTTGACAGCAAATATAACTTTGTTTTTCATAGTGTTTGTATGAAGTACAAAGTTATGTTTGCGGTTGTTGAAAATGTGCTATATCTCAAAAAACAGTCGTTCGATTTCGTCCGAACCAATTTTTGTTGAAAAAATTTGATAAGATCTACATTGTATATTTTTTTCAAAATTTACACTTGCTTAGTTTAGAAATTAGATGGGGGGACGCCGATTTTATCACTTTGGAAGCGTCTAGCTGTGAAACTTTAAAAAAAATGGGTTAAGAACCTTAATGTCATTGTAAAAGACCTATCCATAGACACCCCACACGCATAGGACAGACTTGACGAAACTACACTCGGCGTCAAAATAATCGCACCTTTTAAAAATCTTATTTAAAAACCTTTGTAAGTTTTCTTTCCTAAACCTTATGTAGAGGATAGTGTTAGGTATCATTAGAAAGGTAACAAAAAGGAGTATCAAAAAACAATTAAGTGTAATCTTTTTTTAAAAAACATTGAAATTTGAAAAATAATAAAAATTCTTAATTAAGGCCTAATTAACAATCGATAATTTACAAAAAAAAATACAAAAAGTGTCTTAAAATTAACTTAAAATCTAGTGTTTACCCCCTTTGCCCTGATGACGGCTTCCATACGGTCCCTCATAGACCTCACCAACTTCAGGAGCTCTTCTTGAGGGATAAGACCCCATTCTTCAATCATCGCGGTTTAGAGTTCCTATAGAGTCGAAGGAGCCGGATCCCGAGATCGAACCTTACGTTAAAGATAGTCCCAGAGGTGCTCTATCGGATTTAAATCAGGACTTCTCGCTGGCCACTGCATCACAGAAATTTGGGACCTCCGCAGGAAGTCGCTCACGATGGCTGCAGTGTGAGCGCGAGCATTGTCCTGAATTAATGAGAACCCCTCGCCAAAAGATTCGGCAAAAGAACCCACATGCACATCCAGGATCTCTGTGATATAGCGGCGAGCAGTCTGCGTCTCCCGGACCAGAGGTGCTCGCGGACAAGGGTCGCTGACTGCTCGCCGCTATATCACAGAGATCCTGGATGTGCATGTGGGTTCTTTAGCAGTCAGCGACCCTTGTCCGCGAGCACCTCTGGTCCGGGAGACGCAGACAAGGTCGGTTTTGCCGGCAGCCGACATACCGCCCCAGAACATGCAGGATCCGCCTCCATATTCCACCGTCTCCTGGATGCAGGCTTGGGCGAAACGTTCACCCTGCCTCCGTTATAATCTTCTTCATCGGTCGGTGCAGAAAAGACGCACTCGTGTCTCGTCTGAGAAGAGAACAGCTCCCCACTGTTCAATGGTCCAATCGACGTGGTCGCGAGCAAACTGCAAGCGGGCTTGCCGGTGCGCTGCAGTCAATTTTGGACCTGTAGCAGCTCTGCGGGCTGCTATGTTCTTCTTCTTCAGTCTTCTTCTAACCGTGGAGACACTCACGGTGCATCTGTGAACTGCCTGGAGCTCCTGTTGCAACTGAACAGCGTTTGAGAAGCGATTTCTCAAATAGTACGACACAACGAACCGGTCGTCTCTTTCCGAAGTGCAGCGATGTTTACCGGAGCCATATCGCCAGATATAGCCACCGGTCTCTAAAAAGCGCTGGTAGACTCTTCGAACCGAAAAACGGCTCAGATTCAGTTGCCGGGCGACATCACACTGCCGCACCCCTGCTTGCAGTAGTGCAACCACTTGAACGGCCTTATCAGCTGTAGTATCCGTTTTCCAGATGTTCTTTCTTCAGTAAAATCAGTGTGTGTGTCCTCGAATCCTCATTATAAGGCAATCTTTATCATGGTTTACATGTGATGTTTATGGTAATAAAAATAACGACCTCTATGTAAAAGTAACAACAACAAACTTTGTTCTACAGTAAGTTAAGGCCAAATGGAGCATCTGTTTTTAGTCTGTTGCCATAAGCTACCATGTCAAAACGTCCCTTACGTTAAAAGACGAAATAAATAAATAACTTAAATATGTGTTTTAGCGCCCGTATTTTAACCTTACTTAATAGTAATGATTGTGTTTGGTTGTATGTAGTAAATAAAAGTGATTCAAAGATTCGTTGACGCCGTAAAAGTATTCATTTTCGTTTTCTCACAATTTTCATAGACACCCAAAGATCAACCAAAAACAGACATGCCAAAACTCTTATAGGTAGAATATGAATTATCAATGTGTACCCTTTAGAATTATAGGGCCAAGTTATATCTATGAAGAATGAGTTTTATTTCAAATGACTTTATCATTAAATTACAGTTTTCTTAGCAAGTCCAAAGTTGTAAACAGTATTTTAATAATAATATCAGTGAATAAATTAACTTACTATCTAATAGAAAATATATCAGTGTTAAATTATTATTGCCTATGTAAAATTTTTGTTGTGAGTTTCTTATTTTAAATGAATAATTTTGTTAAAAAGGTATGTCAAGCAAGATTGTTTACAATATTCGACTAGAAAATAAAAACGGACTTGAAGTAAATATCTGTTTGTACAGGAGTAGTATTGTAAGATAATTGGTACAAATTATGTTTTTATAATATTGGTAGGCATATTATTACCTTTTTTTGTGGAAAAATCACATAAACATTATCATTTAAAATAATAGACATATGTAATAATACTAGTACATATATCGAATCGTAGGCAGAAAACTAAACACCAGCTTGGTGTCATATCTGTTCGATTACTCTTTGCTACCAATGACAGCTCAGTGTTGTTGGTGTAATGGCTATTGTCATGTTTGGAAGAAATGGGGAAAAATTACCGATGTGATATCTTTTTGGGATTTGTTTATTTTTAAGAGATTTGTTTTTTCTATTGCTTGAAAACGTTTTCAAATATCACGATGTTGAAATGTATGTGCTATAGTAGCTTAAGATTGATTGTCCACGAAAAAAACACGCCAATAGTCTGCATCAAACAGGAGAAATAAAAAATATTAAAAAACAACACTTCATACTTCTGTCATTTCAAAAATGTGACACAAAATTTGTTCTGAACAGCGTGTCTAGTAGAATACGTATAAGTCTATGAATAAAAATGCTTCCGTACATAGATGGTACGAAAACCTGCGTGCGCGATTCCGACTCGCAATTGGCCGTTTTTGTCTTTACATGCTATATAAGGGATCTACTTACTTTTACTTAGCCACAATATGTTGTTGACAGCAAAAAAAACTTTGTTTTTCATAGTGTTTGTATGAAAGACAAAGTTATATTTGCGGTTATTGAAAATGTTTTCGTTAAAAGTATTTGTAAAAATCTACATTGTGTATTTTTAAAAATTGTAAAGCGGTTGGCTGGTTACAATTACCTACAAAGTTTCATTTATGTAATGCTTATAGTTTCAGAATAAAGTGGTTGTGATATTCCAACACTAAAGACTTCATCATGACTTCCAAGAGACGGTTATTCAATGATGTCTCCGTGATCAACAGGGTGAAAACCGGTAGCGATCACCGAATGGTTCGAGGCACATTGAATATAAATGTCAAATTGGAAAGGTCCCGCCTGATGAAGTCCACGCTCCGACCGACTTGTGCTCATATCCAAAATCCCGAGATCTTTCAACTCGAGTTGTCAAACCGCTTCGATTGCCTAAAGAATTGCGTATCAGTGGACCAGTGGACGAAATAAACAACGGGTTTGTGGAAACTGTCCAAACGGTGGGGTCTAAGTTTTTTAGGCCTGGCCGTAAAGATAGACCTCAAAAACTGTCGGTCCACACTCTCGACCTTATGGCAAAACGTCGATCTATGGCACTGCTGCCTCCGTTAATGCTGAAAACTCAGGCAGCTCAATAGATAAATATGGAAGTCTCTGCGACACGACATCAGTTGCTTTAACACTAATAGTTTTAAAGAAACGATAGAGCGGAACCAAGGCTCCAAAGTATTTGCAAGGGACATATCTATTGGGCAAAGCCTGTTGACGAAGCTTAAGACAGAGGACGGCAGTGTAGCGTCGACGAAAGCAGAGGTTTTGAGAGAGATCGAAAGGTTCTATGGGCAGTTGTACACCTCAGTAGCCAAACCCGTTGATAGCTCGGCTAGAGACCCACGAGCTATCCTGACCCGTCACTACACCGTAGACATCCCGGACATCAGCCTCTACGAGATTAGGATGGCCCTTAAACAGCTCAAAAACAACAAGGTACCTGGCGAGGACGGAATCACAGCAGAGCTTTTGAAGGCGGGTGGAACACCGGTACTTAAAGTCCTTCAGAGACTCTTTAATTCCGTGCTGCTAGAGGGCATCACGCCTGAGGCATGGAACAGGAGTGTGGTGGTGTTGTTCTTCAAAAAAGGAGACAAAACCTTATTGAAGAACTATAGACCCATCTCAATCCTGAGCCAAGTCTACAAGCTGTTTTCAAGGGCCATCACGAATCGTCTCGCACGTAGGTTTGATGACTTCCAGCCTCCCGAACAAGCCGGTTTCCGAAAAGGCGTACGAGGTCTAGTACGAATAGTACGAGGGTCAAACTGAAAGTTCTTAGAACTGGCCACTTATAAACAATATAATAAAAAAAAAATTCTAAAATTTGAAAATAGAACTCTTTGCCAATATTACTGAGTATATATTTCATTCATTTGTCATTTGTTTTACGATTTGGCGGCAAATTGAAAATTGTCTGTGTCACGTCAACATGAATTTAACACGAGAAAATTTTCGTGCAATGATTTTTTATGACTTTCGATGTCATTTAAGTCAACAAGAAAGTTATGATAGACTACGATTGGCCTTTCACGATGAAGCCCCATCTCGTGCGACTGTTTACAACTGGTTTAATGAGTTTAAACGTGGTCGCACTAATCTCACTGATGATGTACGTGAGGGACGGCCTTCTACGGCGACGACTGAAAATAACATCTGTGTTGTGCGGCGTATGATAGAGACTGACAAAAGAGTGACCTATCAGCAGATTCGGACAAGCTTAGGCATCGGTATGAGTCAAGTGCACAAAATCCTCCACGAACATTTAGCGGTCAGGAAGCTTTGCGCCCGGTGGATACCTCATAATTTGACTAAGGCTCAAAAACTCCATCGTGTGGATTGGTGCCGTAAAATGATTGAAAGATTTAACGGAGGTGACTCAAATGCTGTGTTCGACATACTAACAGGTGACGAAAGCTGGATTTACTGTTATGATCCTGAAACCAAAAGACAATCTGCTCAGTTTCCTTTCGACGAGTTGCCAACTAAAGTGAAGAGAGATCGAAGTGCGGGAAAAAAAATGGTGGCCTCGTTCTTTGGAAGGATAGGTCATTTCGCAACAATTGTGTTAGAGGATCAAAAAACAGTTTCTGCAGAATGGTACACTACCAATTGTTTGCCACTTGTCTTGGAAAAAGTTCGAGAGAAACGACCTCGCAGTAGGATCCTCCTTCACCACGACAACGCCTCGTCGCACACCGCCAAGCGAACGATCGACTATTTGGCGACATCAAACGTTAAATTACTGGGTCACCCGCCGTATAGCCCCGACCTCGCGCCTTGTGATTTTTATTTATTTCCAAAAATTAAAGAAAAACTTAAAGGAAAGCGGTTTATGAATGCTGAAGAAGCGGTGGCTGCGTATCGCGATGCCATTGAAGAGACCCCTAAGGACGAGGGCAAAGTGCTTTTCCCAGTGGTTCCATCGCATGCAGCGGTGTATTGACGTCAATGGACAATTTTTTGAAAAGATATAATAAAACTAATAACTGGCTAATGTAATCAGTTTTTGATTTTCTAAGAACTTTCAGTTTGACCCTCGTACCATAGACCACATCCATACGCTTAGGCAAATTATACAGAAGTCAGAGGAGTATAATATGCCTCTATGTTTAGCGTTTGTGGACTATGAGAAGGCCTTTGATTCGATCGAAACCTTGGCGGAGCTTCAGTCTCTGCAGCGGTGCCACATAGACTATAGATATATAGAGGTTTTAAAGTGCCTTTACAACAACGGCACCATGTCGGTCCGAGTACAGGAGCAGAACACGAGGGCGATTCCACTGCGGAGAGGTGTGAGACAGGGAGACGTTATATCTCCGAAACTGTTCACAGCGGCATTGGAAGACGCCTTCAAACTTCTGGAATGGGAAAGAATCGGCATCAATGTTAATGGCGAATACATCACACACCTCCGATTTGCCGATGATATAGTCGTTGTGGCATAGACGCTGGACGATCTTGGCACTATGCTCGAAGACCTTGACCGAGTCTCCCAACAAGTAAGTCTTAAAATGAACATGGAGAAGACAAAAATTATGTCAAGTTCTCTTGTTGTACCAATTCTAGTATCCAGTGGGAACTCAACTCTCGAAGTTGTCGACGAGTACGTCTATCTGGGAAAAGTGATCCAGCGTCCAGCGTTCGGGAAATTACGCAAGAGTGTCTTCTCATCTCATTTACCTCAGTGTCTTAAGACGAAAGTCTTCAACCAGTGTGGTTTCCAGTGATGACATACGGATCCGAAACATGGTCTCTAACTATGAGCCTTACAAATAAGCTCAAAGTCAAACAACGAGCGATGGAGAGGGCAATGCTGGGTGTTTCTCTACGGGATCGAATCAGAAATGAGGAGATACGTAGAAGAACTAAGGTAGCGGACATAGCCTTGAGAATCAGTAAGCTTAAGTGGCAATGGGCAGGGCACATAGCGCGAAGAACTGATGGCCGTTGGGGCAGGAAAGTTCTAGATTGGAGACCCTTCGACCAAAGACGCAGCGTGGGACGTCCACCAACAAGATGGACAGACGACCTTATAAATATTGCAAGATCAAACTGGATGCAGACCGCTAGTAATCGGTTGCTGTGGAAAACCGTGGGGGAGGCCTATGTTCAGCAGTGGACGTCCTTTGGCTGATAATGATGATGATGATGATATTCCAACAGACAGACAGACAGATTTGACGTAACTATAAGGATTCCGTTTTTTGCCATTCGGCTTCGGAACCCCAAAAACGAGTTTAATTATGACTTCACTTAGAAACCTATAATATGTCAGCGTTTCACTACTATCTTATGCATATAAACCTTCTTCTTGAATCACTCTATCTAATAAAAAAAACTGTATCAAAATCCGTGACATAGTTTTAAAGACTTAAGTGTACATATGCACATTACATTCAGACAGCGGGAAGCGACTTTGTTTTATGTAGTGATGCAAATAAAGTGCACCATGGTAACATAATCTATTGTGCTTTTTATCTACTTATTATCATTTGTCAGCATCCATTATAATGAGAGTGCAGAAAAAGACTAGTGCGCTTGAAAACTTGAGTACTGAAGATGCATCAAGATCGATCGAGTGCTCCATTGGCCTTGAGTCTTCAACAAAGCTCGAGCTCTGAATAAGACTCCCAAGTTGTCGGGCGCTATACAAACAAGGCGAGCCCTGTAATCGCAACCGAGCTCTAGACAAAAAAACTTGGATGCCTTGAGCCCTGTACATCACTACTTGCCGGTTCAATGCATTAATTAAAGGCTTTGGATATGCTATTAATCCCTCAAGCGTATGTGAACGAGACACAATGCAAATTCTATTGTTATGCGGTTGCCTGCAACCGCATAACAATAGAATTTGGTGTTGAAGCATTAACAAGTAAATAATGTATGTAATGTGTGTAAATTGTTTTTAAAATAATCTGCACTACATATTATTATTTTTAAATGTGTTTCATACAAAAAAAGGAGCAGTTTAATAAATTGATCTTCATTATTTGTCCACCTTCATAAAAGTAAAGCATTAAAGTGTTACTATGTTACTTTGGGTGATTTTATTCTTTATTCTCAAGCCACATTGCTTTAATAATGTGGCTATTTTATATCATGTAGGTGCTTCTCAGAATGTACACATTCCTGTGTATGACATCATAATCATTCTTAATTATATGACCACAAGGGTACATCATAATAATTATATTCCAATATACTGGGTATAGGCTTTGATTGCCTCAACTTTATGTCAGTGAACTGCAGTGATGCACAATGAACAAATTGGTGTCATGTTCAAAGTAGAAATCACAGACATTGTTATTAGTTCAGAATTGAGCTGGAGCAGAAAAGTGGAACCTTTAAATTGAATTAGGAGTTTAAGGTTAGGTACGTGCGATGTGTTGGAAGACTACATACCTGAGGATGTATGCATTCCAGAGCAATGTGATGAGCCGCACTTTGTATGTTCTTGTGTTTAGAACGTAATTCTTCCATTTTTATTTAATAAATAAACACCCAAACCAACAAACACTTGATATATACTAATGATATTATGACATATCTTCATGAAATAGTAGCTGTTTGGCTTTAATTACTCTGTAAAAGCACAATTAGGTAAAATCTAGTAAATGTTAAACTTCCTTTGTAAAATTATAATAAGAATACTTCGAGTTATTTTAATATTTCCCTACCTTTATTTATTTTGTTTGGCAACTTTTACGACTACAAAAAGCCACCTAAATTGTGTGTTATACTACCACAGTTTAATGATTCCAAAGATGAGTAAGGGGTTAAGGAAAAAGGTACCTCTTTCTTTTTGTACGGTAATATTGCGTAACATTATCGTTCAAAAAATCAATATCCACTACTATTACCAATGCGTTCAGAAATTCAAAATATTTTTTAGAATCCTATTGACAAGTTTCACAAAATGAAATGAATAATCATTTTAATCTGTCATCAAATTAAGTAATTTGTGTAGTTTCTGGTCCTTTAGGGACTTCGACTATTCCAAAAATTACTCTCATCAGCATTGCTCTCTCTGGATATAATTTGATAACTTATCAATGATAGATAAGCAATAATTAGTAATGAAACCGTTGTCTCTCGATTTTAAAACCTGATTTGTTTTAGAAATAACACAGAATTAAAGAATGTTTTTTACATAAAATGCATTCATTTTGGCAGTTTTTGGCCCCCCTAATGAGCAGTTCTTGGCCGTGCTGACTTTCCTTAGAGCAGAGGCAATTCAATTAACAGAGAATATGCAATCCAAAATCGTAACATTTTAATTAATTAGCCCCTAGGCCAGTGACCACAAAATATAAAAATACGTCACTAGCCAAGGGTGTCAATAACCAAAAATGTTACAAGTTACAGTTATTAGCCACCACCACACTTATGTATTTTGTATAAATTAACAAAGACAATGAAATATTATACGATCATTTCAAACTAGTATAAGGATAATATTATTCATCAACTTTCTGTTAGCATGCAGCACAGTTACTAATAAAACCATCGAAAGTCTAAAACTAAACTATGCTTATATTTTCGTTTGTGATCAACACCATTTACTGAAAATTCGAAATCTACTGTACTAAAATTTGCCGGCAAATTGACATCATTTCATTTTTGTAAAGGTATGAAAATTCGAAAACCATTACAAGATTTAGCGATTCTAAACACGTTAAACATTTTTTCAGATTTAATTCCGCTTTATTTTGAAAGTTAAATGAAAAGACTGAGAAGAACATGGAAGTTGGCATTTCATAGGTTACGCCTTCGCAATGACATTTCATGCAGAAAAAAATGGTTTTGAACTTTGAGCTTGCTGTCACCTGACACTTTGACGTTTAGTGTTGTTGTTGTTTCCGGTATTGTATTGCATATTATCGATGAATTACGATGTGGTAAATTAAAAATTATTTTTTTAAAAAAAACATTCAAACAAATTTTAGTTCAGTCAGATACGAAATAATCATAATGATTCTTTATCGAAATATGACATTTGTAGGAGAAAATATTGGAGTAATTTTCAGATATCATAATAATATTAAATAAGAAAGGTTGCTACGTTGTAACTTAATGTTACATAATAAAGTAAAATAAATACTCAATGGATATACTATTTATATCGACATCTTAGTTCTAGAGATGAAACAGACCACAACACTGTAAACGTCAGTTTTTTTTTATCGAATAAAGCAAAGACATGACCTTGTAACATCCAACTTCCTGTACTTACGCTCTTTTAGAATGGATAGTTTTTAACAAATATTATTAGAGAAAATACTAAAAAGAAATGAAAATAAAAAAATACGGGTGCCTTCATTTTTGAAGTTCTTTTAGGAAAAAAATAAAAATGTGCGTATAAACATTTTGTATTGTGTCTCAGATACTTTTTTTTAAATGCATTCTGTATCTTGTATTTAAATAGGTACCTGTTGTTTGGTATCTAAGTATTTTGTTGATACTATGTTTGCTAAAATACTTTAAGTGATTGGTGATTCTATTGTTGTGACATCTCTTAGGTAACATTAATTTTAAATAATAATGCTGTCGTAGATGAAATTAAACGCGCTATTGAATCATTTATCTTTAAGGGGAAGGTGGTGTGGAAATTATTTCTTTCTACAAAGTCTTATTTGTCTACGCCCCTTGACTCGTGTCAATTGAAGCATGTGTTTAAAGAAGACAGACACGTAAAAGTTTGGTCGGCTGGTCGATTATCATAATACTTTAAAAAAAATCTTTGGTCAAAAACTTAATATTTTAAAATTTGCCGCCAGGTGGTCATGAACTACCGGAGGCCAGAAAAGGCACGATTTACCTTAAAATAGTAGCCCTATGCCGGGTAGATGATTATTACCAAATCAATGTAACTACGACTTACTGTTACTGGATAGTGTAGATGTAGGCTTTACCTACATCTACATACTCCTACTAATCTGAGAATGCAAACTGACGGTCGCGACGCGCCATGAATATACTGAAACGAAACGTAAATAGAGCGTATTCCACCTTTTTCTGTGTAACGAAACGGTTTTGGTGTGTGTTGTTTGTGTTTGTTTGTTGCTATTTTGAGAATACTTAATGAATTTCCTAGGTATATAATTTATCAATTCCAGCTCATAAAACTTAATCTAAACTGCAACGAGCTAAAACTGTGAGATTCAGGTCATATTTTTTTTTTGTAGTATTCGAATTTCGAACCTACCGCCATAACCTCAGTGTACTACAATGTGTACTACGTGAATGAAATGTTTCGATTTAATTATGGCGGACGATGGCTGAACGTTGTTTCATGAGATTTTATGTGTTCGTGCTTTGACACAAGGCAATCAGTTCATATTGATGTGAGTCGTAGTGAAGTTTTGGATTGCGTGGGGGTTGAACGGGCCAATCAGGCGGTCGGATGAGAGCGATGGCTGAGAACAGGGGTTCGGACAACGTCGAGATGCCGGACATTGCCGAAGCCGATACACTGTCGGCGAGGACCGAGCACTCCGACCTCAAGGCCGACCGCGCCGAAGCGCCAGCGCTCTCGGCCGGCCTCAAAACACCTCGGTTGACCACCGACTCCGGAGTGGTCACTTTGGTCACCGGGACGACATTCAACGTAATCACGACGGACCAGCTGCCTCATTTCAAGCCCATGATCTGCGTGGACAATGGCTTCATATCTGGTGGACCAGTGTCCGACGAGATCAAGGCGACTCATATCGTAATTCAGAAGCCCACTTCGCCCGCGAGGTCCGTGCAGGAGGATGTCACGCCGACGACCACTCCAGCCGCCAAGACCGCCAGCGCAAGGACTTGGGCTGAAACGGCAAGCATGCCAGTGCTTCCCGTACGCTGTAAAAATATCTCTGCTGAACTCCATAAGCAGCGGTTTGGCTCAGGTGGCAGAGGCAGGTGCATCAAGTATGGAATGGTGTGGTACACCCCTAGTGAGTTTGAAGCACTCTGTGGGAGAGCATCCAGCAAAGATTGGAAAAGATCAATAAGATTTGGAGGGAGAAGTATTCAAACGTTAATAGATGAAGGCTTGCTGACACCACATGCAACAAGTTGTACTTGTGGGGCCTGCTGCGATGATCAGTCTGGTTAGTGAACAAGCTATCAGAATTTTTAAATGCTTATTCCTATGTATGAACAAAAATAATTTTTTTATTACCTTTTATTCAGCTATGGGTCCCATTCGACTCTTCACTCCGTACAAAAGAAAGCGGAAAAATAATGCTGATTCAGAGGAGAAGAAGCCAAAAGTGAAGCATGAGAGCAGTCTGGGTGACAGTGATGTCGATAACATCCACCAGACAAGCAACAACAGTCATTCCAAGGAAGCCTGGCAGACCATTGCTGAGGGACTGGACAGCAGCACCGAGTACCACTTGCTGAATACGCCAGAACCAGCTAAACTGGATAATAATACAGGTAATTATTTTGACTGACTCATGTCTGTTTATTTAATTGGTGAGGCTGCTATGACCTATTATGCGATATGACCTGGTGTCAGCCTGAAAATGCTATTTTAGAAAGAAAATGCTAGCATACACAGGTCATGAAAGTTCTTTCTTTGTGTGGGGGTACAACTTGTCCTCTTTTGGTGAGTCAACCTCAGTCCCTTTGTGAATAGATGCTGACAAGCAGCACAAATGATATTATGCTGCATAGATCTGAGATCACATAAATTGCATTGATTGGTAAATCATCAGAGTCATTGACATAACTTGAGTTAAGTTATGTCAATTAACCATTTTTTAAAGAAATGGAAATATGGTTAATGCAAATGGGGAAATGTGAATAAGGGAAATGTTGTGAAAAATATTAATATATTTTTCTAACAAAATTTAATTACTTTTTTGTTTAAACTGCAGCACAGCCTGGTGGTGCTGACACTGTATAAAATTATTTCTTTTAGCTGGATACCTTAATAAATTGAACCAAATATTTTTTTGAGCGTCCTTGCTTAAACTTTTTTTGTGTACCTTGTTTATTTTTTTGTGTAATCAGAATTGATTCTTTAAACAAGTCATATATTGCTTGCGAATTGAATACTTTGTATGGTTTCATTATGTTGACTTCCAATACCAGCGAAATATTTTTTTAACATTATATACATTTTAATGGACAACTCAAAGAGTTGTTATAGGGTAAACGCTAGACTGTCTCTCACCCACAAATGTTATGATAAAATATTTATATGTACAGGATTGTTACCTTTATACACATTGGCATAGAAATCTAACCTGGACCCTGTTGACTTGCAATGCTGAGCGACACTGCCACTGAATTATTAATTTAGTAAACTTTGTACTTGTAGTCAGGGCTTTGCTTGAAGGCAGACAGAAGAGATTAAAAGAAAAGTTGAAAATTTTCAAATAAAGTCACTACGTATCCCTTTTTGTAAAAGGCTAAATAAATAAAAATGTTTTTACAAGCATAACATTAACGGCTATGGCTTTAAACTATCAACCCTTCCTAGTTGCAACATGCGATTGTCATTAATAATAAACATATCATGTAGCTAGTATTAGGTAGTAAGGTATTAAAATATATTTGTTATTTTTAGGGTTCCGTAGCCAAATGGCAAAAAACGGACCCTTATAGTTTCGTCAAGTGTCTGTCTGTCTGTCTGTCTGTCTGTCGATCTGTGTGTCTGTCCGTCGATCTGTGTGTTTGTCTGTCTATCTGTCAGTCAGTGTCTGTCTGTGCGTCCGTATGTCACAGCCACTTTATTCTGTATGATGTCGGATGGGAAGCCATTTAAGCTTGAACCGGTAAGCAGAAATGTGGTCGTACTTACTTTTTAGTCATACCTTTACGTCTAAGGTCTATGTCAAGGTCTTTTAAAATGACATTGGGGTTACTAAAACCATTTTCTTTAAAAGTGTAACGTCTGAAAGATACACGCTTCTAAAGTGGTAAAGTGGACGTCCCTCCCCATCTAACTTATAAACTAAGCGAGACGTAGATCTTACCAAATACTTTCAATGATAATTGGTTTGAACGATATCGAACTAGTGGTTTTTAGGATATAGCACATTTTTAACAAACGCAAAACCGTAACCGAAATCAAAGTTATATTTGCTGTCAACAAAACTATGTGGTATTTTAGCTGAGTGGAAGTAAGTGGATTCCCTTATTCAGTTAAAGTTGGCACGGAACCCTCAGTGCGCAAGTTCGACTCGCACTTGGCCGGTTTTTTTTATTTATTAATCAACGTACAACCTGAATGAATGTAGTCAGTATATTTAATTTTTTTCTACTATTACTAAACAAACAAGGCGATACCACTGTTTCATGTAATACTTTGGGCTTATGAAATATAGTACCTCATTGGCACTAAATAGTAACTATTGAAAAGTAAATAGTACCTGACATATATTTTTAAAAAGATTTTTTAGATGCGCCATACAATTTTTTTTGACCCCCTTTACTACTTCTTTTCAATCATTTGTATACTTTCGTTAAACTTAGTTTCCCCCTATGTCTTATTCAGGGTGTCAACGAATCCAACAAATTTAAATCATGAAAATCGGTTCACCCGTTCTCGAGTTGTTATTAACACGACTTGCTTTTATGTGCATAGAAATTTAGCAAACCTTCGTTTTGTCCCGGCTCCTTTTTATGGTTATTAGGGTCCAATAAAAATCCAACAAAATAATAATCATGAAAATGGGTCCACCCATTCTCGAGGTATATGAGGTAACTAACACAACTTCCACGGGAACCAATGGATCACGCACGACCAACCAGTGTTTTATATCGTTACGAGTATTACTGGTTAAAACATTATAATAACATTTTTCTCATCTGGTGAAATAACCGTACAACTGCGCAATTGCAAATCTGCAAATTTTCCAGGAGCGCAGTTTCAAGTGTTTGAAAAGGTTTTGCAAGGTTATATAAAATATATAATAGATACTTTCAATTTGAGGAAAAATATTCAGAACTAAACAAGCCTTATTTTAAAACCGAATACGACCGAGACTAGCCGATATTCTTCCAAAATATCAATTTTCTGTATTTGTGCTGATTAATGTATTAACCTTATGGCAAATGGCGATTGACAAAAAAATTACAAAAATAAAATTCGTTTTGAAATAATTGTTCTCACAGATCCTCCGTTTTTTTCATATGCAACTCTAGAAATGTTTTTATTATTCTACGAAGATGGTGTGATTTTGCTGCAGCACAAACATTTATTTTTTTAAATAATTTCTAAGGTGTTTAATAAATTTTTGGTCTTGAGAGTTTTCTCGTAGACTATATTATTAATATGATTTAATCCTGTCGTGGCCCCATTATTAAATTGAAATTTGGCCTTGTATGTTTTATTAAAATTAAAAAACTTTTCATGAAATATTTCCCATAAAAAGATTCATGGAAAATATCATGAAAAGTTTTATTATTATTTTAGTTTAAATTCATGTTTGGAAGCTAATTAAAATCAGATTTAGGTGTGTTCAATTTGAGAAGCAGCCACAATATGTTCTGATATTTGTTCCTGGAAAGAGTTATATAACTCGTCATAGAATGCAATAACTCCTGCAACCTAGATATGTCAGTCTGTAATCGCTCAACAGTTCGTTTACATTGTGACCTACTTTCATGTAACTTATTTTGATGTATTTACATTTTCTTTCGAAGTTCAATATTTTGCAAAACCCTTTTTTTCTTGACAAGAGTTAGTTTTCTTTATAAATTTATTAAGTTTTATATGCTTTTTAACCCTATTTCTACCTTACAATCTAATTGGTGCAGTTTGGTTTAAAGTTTGGTGTAAACTACAATTTATGTCTGGATTGGTGACCACAGACCGACCACCGGGGGTCCCAATCAGCTCCTCATACAGATTCAAGGTTTGGGTATGAGCGTGATCTTTCTTCTCTTATTCCAAATGCAGTATTGTTGTGATGACATCCGTAGCTCACTTTCCAGGTAATTGTAGCTCAAAAATGCTGCTGCACTGGTGCAAGGTGCTGACTGTGTTGAGAAGCTGGTCTCGATGCTCGGTTACCTCCAGCAGGCGGACATGCAGTTCTGCCATTTCTTTGGTGTGTCCGATGTTGGTCTAGCGCAGTTACTTTTTAGAGATCAACGTTTCCAAGTGTTACTCAGCAAGTCAGCAACCTTCGACAGCAACAAGTTATTTATTTATTATTAATATATGTTGCCCAGTTAGTATGTATAAGTTAAGCAACTTTGCTCTTACAATGGATAAGAAACGAAAAAATAGAGAACATATATCATGCTACTCGATTGTTGTCGAAAGTTAATCTTTGTTATAATTTGTTAATTTATGTTGTTGGCGGTATGGACGCGTTACGCGTAGCGTTGGGTTTGTGACCGGTAATTTACTCAATTTCGAGTAAATTACCAAAAACATGTAATTTACTCGGTAAAATTACCGATGGCTGGGAAAATATTTAAATGATTTTAATTAACAAAACTTAATGTATAAATATACTTAAATCCTTTACCAAATTACCATGAATAACATTTCACTCATTTTTACTGTCTTAGCATGATGATACTTCTTTACATGCCAATACAAACACGAACTTTTGAGCTGGATTCACATCACACAAAAATATATTTATTAGGTTTATTTTTGTTTTGTACTTTGTAATTTATGAGTGATATTGTGTTTGTAATATAAACATATTAATGTTTATTTTAAAAAAGGAGGTTATCAATACGACCTATAAGGTATGTGCTATTGTTAGAATTTTATATTGTTCGAGTGGGGTAATCTATTAAGGCTTCCAAAGTTCCAAACACGTGTTCAAAATTTCGTAAGTGTATGTGTTTTGATGTTTTTTTCACCACGGATTTCTTGAAAACGAGAAGACATAGCGAGATGATTATTTTTTGTTCAATCAGATATATTGCTACTTAGGGTACCTACAGTATAAGTTCCATCAAAACCAGTAGTTTTCGTTTTATAGGTTATTAATTTAATAACTGAAAATCACGAAAAAGGGTACAATTTTTGAAAAAAATGCTTCCTTATCATACTGACCTAAAAGCTAAGCTTATCATTCACCTTACCATCGTCTGCGGCGCCGGTTTCTTTTCACTTTCATACGAGATATTCAAGTATTTAAACAAACTAACGAGTTGCAGAGCGCAAGCCACAACTAATTCAACCTTCGGCATCTTCATGTACAACAAATGCTATGATTAATCTCGCGCATGTGTGAATCACGAAGCGTCTCGCACGTAGGTTTGATGCCTTCCAGCCTCCCGAACAAGCCGAATTCTGAAAAGGCTACAGTACCATAGACCACATCTATTAAGGCAAATTATACAGAAGTCCGAGAAGTACGAGTATAACATGCCTCTATGTTTAGCATTTGTGGACTGTGAGAAGGCCTCTTCAGTGGTGTCACATAGACGATAGGTGTTAAAGTGTCTGTATAACAACGCCACCATGGTCGGTCCGAGTACAGGAACAAAATACCAGGGCGATTCCATTGCGGAGAGGTGTAAGACAGGGAGACGTTATATCTCCGAAACTGTTTACAGCGGCATTGGAAGACGCCATTAAACTCCTGGAATGAGAAGGATTCGGCATCTGCGTCAATAGCGAATACATAACACGCCTCCGGTTTGCCGATGATATAGTCGTTGTGGCAAAGACGCTGAATGATCTTGGCACTATGCTCGACTAAGTATCCCAACAGGTGTGTCTTTGAAAAAAACATGGAAAAGACGAAAATTACGTCAAGTTCCCGTGTTATACCTACTCCAGTATCCGTTGGAAACTCAACTCTTGAAGTTGTCGACGAGTACGTCTACCTTAGATGAAAGGTCCAATTAGATGCATCCAAACTGCATAAGAGCGTCCTCTCGTGTCAATTACCTCAGTGTCTGAAGACGAAAGTTTTCAACCAGTGTATGTCACCAGTGAAGACATACGAATCCGTTACGTGGTCTCTAACTATGGGCCTCATAAAGAAGCTTAAAATCACACAACGAGCAATGGAGTGGGCTATGCTCGGTGATCGAATCAGAAGCGAGGAGATACGTAGAAGAACTAAGGTAACGGACATATCCCTACGAATCAGTAAGCTCTAGTGGCAGTGGGCACATTGGCAGGGCACATAGCTATTAACTGATGGCCGCTGGGGCAGAAAAGTTCTAGATTGGAAACCCTTCGACCAAAAGCGCAGCGTGGGATGTCCATCGACAAGATGGACAGACGAACTTGTAAAGATCGCAGGATCAAACTGGATGCAGACCGCTCACAACCGGTCGCTATGGAAAGCCGTGGGAGTGGCATATGTTCAGCAGTGGACGTCTTTTGGCTGATAATGATGATGATGATGTGTGAACATCAAGCTCGCGTCAGCTCTCGTACACGAATATTTCCTCGAACGTTTCGTCAATAACCAGACGAGAAGCGAGCGCGAATGTTAAATGCCATTTTATAATTTACGCAACGCGCACGAATATTTGTTTTCTGTTTTATATGGTGACACAAGTAACGTAAAAAATAATCAATTTTTGAAGTGTTTTCTACTATCAACACCGCCAACAACCGTTTGGATTTAAGCTTTAATCATGCACAAATTATATAATCCTACTACTATTATAAAGGCGAAAGTTTGTAAGTATGGATGTATGGATGTATGGATGTTTGTTACTCTTTCACGTAAAAACTACTGAATGGATTTGATTGAAACTTTACCACAATATAGCTTATACATCAGAATAACATATAGGCTACAATTTTTGAGGTTTCTAATGTGAGGTCGTAAAAAAACACATTTTTTGCGATGTGAGGTCGTAAAAATACACATTTTTTGCGCTTACATTGCAAACGCTGACTGAATCCTACAAGATAGATCAAAACAATGTACTACAGTATTGTACAACTTAAAAAGGTCTCCAAAAAAGTCCGTGATGGTATATGTTTATCTCTTAGGAATAACCCACAATAACCATTTTTTATCCTTTACTTTTTATGAGAAATAATGGCTTATTTACGAAGCGATTTTAGGCAATACAGTATTAATCCTTATCCAATTAAGTATCTTAAAAACATTGTGCATTTAATAAAGATCAATATGGCTTTTTACAGCATGTAAATTAAATAAATATTTTCGAAGATATCACAGATTTAAAATGCAGAGTCATAGCAATTTCGGCGATAAATACCGTTTCGGTGATAAATACCGGCAGCGGTGCCAGGTGAACGGGGCGTAAAAGTCGCATTTTCAATGACGATCAACAAATCGCAGGGTCAAACCTTGAAGGTAGCAGGCCTACATTTGGGCACGCCATGTTTTTCTCACGGTCAGCTCTATGTGGTTTGCTCACGTGTTTCCAAAGCGAAGAATCTGCATGTTTATGCTGAAGGAAAAAGATCGTAAAATGTAGTTTATAGGAGCATACTGCAGTAGCTACCTATAGACCTATGATTAGGGCTCTGCAGTGCTTAGTTACCGTATTTCTTACTTATTACTAGACTAGACGGGACGAACCTGAAGTCCACGCGAACGAAGTCGCGGGCAAAAGCTAGTAAATAAATATAGCAACTGAATATTTTACGGTCTATTTGGTAAATTACGAGTATTTTACCATTTTTACCATAAATTACCGTATTTTTCATTACTTACCATTTTGTTTTTTTACCTGCCCAACTCTAGTTACGCGTTGTCAGGCGTCCGGATAAAGCCGGACATAGGTTTTTGATTGCGTGTCCGGTATAAACGGTGTCTGCATAACTATATAATATCTATTGTGTCTCGTTTACGTACTCTTGGGGGATAAAATAACGTTTAAAATACGACAAATAACTCTGAAAAGAAATTAGAAACAGTATTTCCCTGGTTTAAGTAGTTATCCGTTGGACTTTGACCGGCGACCGTTGGCGGTTTATCAAGCTAGGTCAAGCTAGGTCATCATAGTGCATAATAGTGATAGTAGTGCTACCAATAAAGAAAATGGTTCGGATAGGAAACATGCCCACTTTTTTAATTTTGTGACCACTGTGTGGCAGTAAATGTGAATGAGATAAAGTATATAAAAAGTTATTTTAAATCTTTTGATTTAAATAACAGTGCTTTTGCACTGAGGAGTACTGATATCAACTTCAGAGCAAATTACCACCACAATAACCCAACTCTATTAACAGGTACACTTAGATAAAATATGGAACACGGGTTTCGTCAATTCTGTTCAAGAATGTTTATGCAAAATTTAAAGTTTAAAATTGGACCTAGAAATCACGTTGTCCCATAAAACTTTACTACCCTTTTTATTACTCTTATCAGATCCCTAAGGTATACAATAAATCCACCATACAGGTTTCAAGTTTCTACGATCACAGGTTTAGGCTGTTCGTTGATCCGTCAGTCAGACAGTCAGTAATAGTTAGGGAGGCGAGGTAGCTAAATGGCGTAATTCAACGGCGCCGTCGAGACCTATCAAAATCGAAAGCTAAAATAATTTCAAAAAGAAAAGCTCGTATGGTAAAAACCATTTTAGCGGTGGGTTTGGCGTAAACGGTTTTTCAAAAATGTAAAAATAAACAATTACTTGGGAATTCTCGAGCGCGTCAGATATTCATACTACGTATGCCCCAAGTGCCTCTGATAACAACGGTATACTAATCTGCCGGTTTGCGTGGGTAGGCATATAAAGTAGTCAAAAATGGAAAAAAAAAATACTCGAGCGCGTCACATTTTCGGAAGGGGTGTTAAGTAGGCCCCAAGGAAGCTCCCTTTAAAAAAACTGACGATTTCGGCGTGACCATAAGTTACGATGAATTTTTGAAAATGCAAAAAAATAAAAGTTTTTTTTAAATACTCGAGCGCGTCAGATTTTCATAGGGGAGTTTTATCTCGGTATCCTGAAAGCATATTTTCTTAATCTGACAAAAATGTTGGTGGGTTCTCTTAATCTGACCGGAAAGGTTTTTTGGTTTCTTTTTTTTTCCTTTCGCTCAGTCTGTATTACATGTTTATGGCAAATTCCTCTTTTTTGCTTCAATTCTTCACTTCGTTTTGCTTACGGTGCGTCCAAAAAACAATTTGAGGATCAACAGGCTATTGAATAATGTACATACATGAAACTGTACATGGTAATAATACTTTTGTATACAGATACGTGTAACTTTTTCCGAGTCTACGAAAATTGTCGAGAAGCTTTAGAAAAATAATAAAAATTGAGATATAATAAAAGTAACATAATTTAGTCATCGTTATTTCATATCATTTTTTTTAACACCCTCAGTTTTCAAGATATACTCAAAAAACCGGGAGTTTGAGTTTTTATGATGCTCCAAGTCAAAAAGTTTTAACTTTGGACAAAAATGTAAAGAGACCTTTTTTGTGTTAAATAAAATTACCTTTTTTGTTTATTTAAAGTTTTTTGTTCGCGAGTTATATGCCGCAACGCGTTTTTCGGAAGACGAAATAGCTCCTCCACACTCCCGGTCATGCGGAATCCGGCAGATTTTGTATTTTTAGTACGTTTTAAGATTATATTCTTCAAAATAATAAAAAAAAAATCGCACTCGAGAATGCCGGATTAATGTTTTTTTTTACAAGTTCGCGACCCTATAACTCGGCGGCGTCAAGGACTTATCGTCAGATTAGTTAAATTTAGTCTTAAAACACTAAAATCAACCCCCAATATCTTAATCTGACGCGCTCGAGTATTTCAGACTTTCGATATTTTTTTACTTATCTGATCGTCTATCCTAGGCGCGCGTCACTACATATAGAGCTAAATACTTTACAAGGTTGTTCTATTAGGTCCAAGGTATCTCTCATATCTTAAACTGCCACGCTCGAGTATTACCGAAAATCCCCCTATTCGCCTCGTTCAGGACTAAAGACAAACAGAATAAGTTTTTTTTTTCAAATAATAACGTCATGTTTCGTTTCTTATTTAAATTTCTAGTATATCCTATACATGATTACCATGACCAAAAATTAATAAATAATTGAGAATGAAAAGTATGATTATGTAAATACTGCATTCACTTTTACTGTGGTACAGTTATTGCTCGATTTGCCGCCCCGGGCGGAGTAATTGCCTGCGTTGTCCGAGCGACGATTTAGTTTACGTCGCATTCGTGTTTAGCGTGAGGGGAACCATTTTTGCCGGATGCGGCCGTAGAAGCTCGCCTTCATATGAATTTTAGATGAAACCTTTATACATCATCATATTCAAATAGCATCCAATTCCAAAGACGTCACACAAATACATGTCGAATTGATAACCTCCTTTTCTGAAGTCGTATTAAAAGTTGAGTGAGTTAAACCTGTGGAAAATTTATAAGCTTTCATTTTGTAAGAGGTATTATTTCGCTAGAACACCTAATTTATGATCATTAAAGCAAAAAAACTAAAAATGCAACCTTCAAACCCTCCTCCCCGCTCAAGGGCTACATGCTGGGACTTTTGATATGCTAACTTCCTAGTTCAAGCAAAGTTACAAAGTCATAAATCGTGATTCCTGTAAATGCCACTTTAGTAACTAGCTCTACCTAAACTGTGTATAACTTTAAAAAAAAACGACTTCAATACCAACATCCACTAAAAAGGCTCAAATAATTTCTTCTTTCTTTAAAGTAATGGACTCAATTTTGGTTTAAAGTCGATTTTAACTTTTTTTTAAGTACTTAGCGGAACAAGCGAACTTTGTCTCGTCCTTCCTCGGCATAGTCCCGCCCAGCCCAGTAATATTAACATTTTAGCGGACCCAGCGTACATTGTTTCGCCACCGCCCCGTCGAACGAGATAAATATTATCCTATGCCCTCCTCCGGGGTCTCAGCTACCTCCCCGTCAATGTTCAGTTAAATCGGTTCAGCTGGTCTTGAGTTATAAATAGTGTAAAGACTTTATTTTACATACATAGATTTTATTTGCTATTTTTAGTGATTACAGAAGGGGGTGCACCATTCGCACCTCTGTTCTTTAATAAGCTACAAATTACCTATCATAAGTTATCTTTTTAAAATCACTGTACTCCTGAACGTTCCACCATCAGCTCAGCTCCACACAATGTCAATTTTAAGACGCAACAAGTCTTCATTAAGATACTAGTACGAAAACAAAACGTGCCCTTTAGATTCGAGGTTTTCCCTTGATTGCACCAAGACCCCATCATCACATCCCGACTTGGCAACAATGGGACTAGTTAGTTTGGCTAGGGTGTTTTAGTATTGACTCTTTTCTATTCTAACCAACCTAGGCTTTTCCAGAAAGCTATCAACCTGTTCAGATTATCAATGGCCTCTGGGAAACTAGCTGGGGATTTGAGAATATTTGCCCGCTCTACCACATTTGTGCACTCCATAAGCACATGTTGTGTTTCTTCTGCCCCCATGCACCCTCTGCATAGGGGGCTGTCTGTGACACCTAATGTGAAAAGGTGTTTGTTTAAGAGACTATGACGAGTTATGGTGTAGGGACCTTGGTTAAGCGTAGTATGTCTCTTGGTAATCGGAAGAGGTTGCGGGTAAGACTTTTCGAGGATTCCGGAACAGCCTTCTTTGTTTGCCTGCAACCATCACTGCAAAATCCATTCCTCTTGGTGTGCTGCTTCTGTTTCTTCACGTAGCCAAGTTCTTATTTCGGCCTGCGGTACGGGCAGCAAAGGTTTCCTTATTCTGTTGTCGCTGATCCCCTCTTGGCTAGTTCATTACCTGCGTCGTTACTTAGTGTGTCCTTTGATCCATTACAAAGTTACCTCATTTGTGTTTGCTATGGATAGTAGTGCTTTGTGGCTTTCTGATATGAGGACAGATGTTATGCTGTTGTTTTTTAGGGCTTGGAGCACCGATTCACTACATGAGGTAACATTCACAACAAAAACAATCAGTCGAATGGATACCATCCTCCTTTTTTG
The DNA here is from genome assembly GCA_963924145.1 of Pyrausta purpuralis. Classification (NCBI taxonomy): domain Eukaryota; kingdom Metazoa; phylum Arthropoda; class Insecta; order Lepidoptera; family Crambidae; genus Pyrausta; species Pyrausta purpuralis. The sequence goes on along the minus strand of OZ001647.1, from coordinate 12,063,930 downwards.
AAATCGATTAAAAATATAAATCAGTTTAAAACACATATTTTTAATGATATATCTATCGGATCGTGCTCTGCTTTTGGTGATATAAGCAATTTAGAGCTAAGTCTTACATTTGAAAAAAAAATTGTCTGGTATTATTGTATTATTGATATATATGATATATATATTAAATTATATATGATAGATATATATGATTAAATTCTTGACTCTCAAGTACAGTAAATACACTTAAAGCCTCATGCGACACTACTTCTTTATTTTTCGGTTTTCTGGGTGACCGTCAATAGTACAAAAAGTATCGATCTTTCGATATTTAGAGTTCGAATTAAAAATATATGAAATAATGCAGATTTTGCTTTCATAAAGGACCAATTAACAAGCTGTGTGTTCTGAAATCTAAAAATTTGTCATTATGTGAATATGTTTTCAAATATATTGTCATTATCTTTACTGGCTTTGTTAATACTTTTGCGGCTTATCTGTTGTTTATAAAAACTTACGAACATAGACTGCCTGAGTCGATTATTTGTGAAGCTGCGAACTGTGTTTATTTACGATTAGTGTACTTACTTTTTCCGCGTGTTTTGATTGTTCTTTGCTTCTGTAGGTCAAGGCGAATGCAGCGCGAAAAATGGGCTATCTAAAACTAAAATATTTTTTCAAATGTACATAGGTCCTGAGATTTTAGTGCGTTCAAACAAACAAACAAACTCTTTACACACTTTAACTTAACAAACTTCGTAACGGTACTTGCTGGTATAGATATTGATGACGTACTTGAAGCCACGCGAATTATCTTAAATGCTTTATTCAACGTAATGCCACATAAATTTGGATAATTTTACCAATATTATAAGTCTTGACCGGGTTCAATTACCTAGCTGAATATTTAATGAGAAAACATCTCCACTACTTGTTAATCTGGGCAAAGCGAATTCTTGAATATATTGCTACATTCGTTTGATGAATATCATAGCTTAATCTTACTTGTAAATCTATGAGGTTTGTGCTCCCGATCGATTCCATATAATTGCGAGTTTGATTCCTAGAAACTCCTATTTTTATTATACCTTATGCATAAGTATAAATTGATCGTAAAACCGAGCAAGAGACTAGATTTAGCTCCTCCCATTCATACTTATTTATGCACAAGTTAATAAGTTTGCATAGATAACACAATTATTTGCAAACGTCATGCTGAAAATAATTCGTATGTGACGTAGAGATACTACACATTAACTGGCTACTGATGCTGTTGCGACTGATGATGCTTGATCCGCAAACGCGACTTATTACTTATGTACGACCATATAAAATCCTTGTCCTTTAAAGTAGTTTCAATGGTACTGTACTTGCAACAATTAGGTCCTGTTATCAGTTATGCCACTAATAAGTTATAACGCTGTCAATGTTTTCCTTACGTACGTTTTTTCATTTGATGTTATCAAAACTGTTATTAAATAAGATGATTCCGCAATGCGAAATCGTTATCAGTTCGTTCGTGAATTGTAAACTGCTTGCTTAAGTGTTTATGCGTTTTTATGATGCCGTGCATGGAAGAGTTATCGGTTCTTGTCATGCCTCCTGAAAATAAAACAGATCACATTTTTAAAGGTATATTTCCAATTTGCCAGTCTAAAGGAGTAGATAAATGCTCCTTTAGACTGGCAAATTAAATTCAATTTGAGTCTGGGTTTTATAGTAATGATTGTGAGATAAAAAGCTTCTCTTGTTTATTACGATCTAATCGTACAAAATGTTATTTTTTCCTATTGTATACATTATTTTTGTTGACCACTTAACTTGACTGATTTATTCAATCATGACTAGTGAATCCTCCTCAACATTATTCGCATTTCATCCGCAGCGCTGCCGGACATAAACGGTGTCATGAAGCGGCTTGACGACATCGGCCAGTCCCTCGTCCGCCTCGCCGGCGAGCTGAAGCAATGCGTAGAGGACGTGCGCGCTGTCCATTCCCGACTCGAGTACGAGCGGGCGTCGGCGCTGCTGGCGGCAAGCGTGGACGTCCAAGTGGACGCCGAGCAGGTCCCCCTGCAGAACGTGGACGACGCCGAGGCCAAGGTCAGTGAGCCTCGCTTTATGAAGGTCAGTGTCATTTCCAAGTTTGACAAAAGAACGGTACAACACTAAAGTGGTTGAAGTTACGGGCATAGACCTCACTGAAAAGGTCAATGACCTTTGTGCAAAGGTTACCCTCTAGTCGTGTCGCCTTACCATGATAATGTATGCGCTACGTAGTCAGCAGTGCTCGCATTGCAACGCTTACTTCTAGTCAGCCCCATTCAGACCTATCACAGTGAGTGACCCATTGCCAAATACCGGTAGCCTAGATGCTGTCTACGTGTTGCAGCTATTTATGGCTTTGTTTGGTTGACTTGAAGTGACAGGTGAGAGGCACTAACAATGATATTTATATTTATATAAGCTTAACTAACTAGAGTGAACGTTAATCTGGACGCAGCGCCGCGGACCAGCGGGTCTAAAAGGCCAAATCACGCAATATTGCTGGAAAGAATTCATTTCCTGAATTCTTTGCAATTCCGTAGCAATTCCTCTAATTTTCCTAAAATAGTCACTAAGTTTAGCAGAATTGCGGCAATTCAATTCATACGCAGATTCATATTTGGCGTATATGTTGCCGCATGCAAAAAAATGAAAACCGTACTTTTACCGGTTATTAATCCTTCGTATTTATTACATTTTGCGAAGTGAATCTTGAAGAAATGACTTTAGAATAATCTTTTTTCAGTGAAAGTTATGATTTTACATAAAAAAATCAATAGTAGAAGGCTAAAAGTACATGATAAAATACTAGTCACAATTTCTTTTTGCGACTGGTAACAATTTTAAGTGTCGCCTAACCAACTTAAAAAAACAACAACATAACTTCTTAGAAGTGAATATTTGGTGGGATTTCAGTGTTTTGAAGCACTTTAATGCATTCCAAGTTATATTTTTGTGATCCAAATGAGAAGAAATATCCACTCAGTGCTAAGTCCGTCACGTACGAACAATGAATTCATTAAGTTTAGGCACTTGTTTGTCAAATCAAGTCGAGATCACAAACTCTCCGTGTTTGTTATGATTCAGTGGAAGTTAAGTAAGTACTTATGATAACAATTTACTTACAAGAACATCAAGTTCTTTACTATTAGTGTGCTACGGGATACAGGTTTTAAAAAAATGATTTTTTTTTCTTGCAGTAACTTAACCTAACCTCTATCTCAGTCCATCGCAAAATATATCCAATATGCTAAATATAAAGGATTCTTGATCACAAGTAAGTCACTAAAATGATGTTTTACTATGAGCATTTCAATATTATAAGTTATAGTAATTCAATTTTATATTTATACTGATATCAACTTCATTCTCCTTCTTTGCAGTATCTATGTCTGTCAGCCAACTACAAGAAGAACATATGATGTGGAATGAGAGGTTGGAAGTATTGAACACAAATCCTGTCTCGCACACACTAGGTGAAAAACCGGTGCGAGATATTACACTAAAGGCCTTCTAAAACCTATTATAGTAATATGCAGCATGTGTGATCCAAGAGCCTATGCCATGGGATGCCTTCCTTGCTGATGTAGCTGAACATTAGTGTGCAATAATAACTAATCATTAGGTCACGTCGGTAGCTATAAGTATATGAAATGATTATGTTTTGTTATGTAAAATAAAAATACTGAATAATATCCATATCTTTTTTTAAACTGAGCCTCGTTGTGTAGTGTCTTAAAAACCCGGCCCATTTCTCAGGTTCTCTAGCAGCTAAGGTTCTTTTTTGCTGAAATTCCAGTAAGTCTCTCATTCAATACCTGTGTAGTGACACCATAAATATAAATAAAATATAATTTTATCCATATCAAGTATTAATTAAACAACTGCACAATATTAAGGTTGTATGGTATATTGCACATACTCATTTTATTATGTATTTCATGTCCTAACTAAGGCGCTTTCATAGTCCTCAACACCGAAATTCTTAAAAAAATTGCGACAAACATACAATTTACGCAAAATAATCGAATAACCTTTGGCTGTGGCATTTTACACACAAAAAAATCATTTTTTCTGTGTACAAAAATCTTGTTGTAACATGGCATGCTACAAAAAGGTTTCATACAGTCCTAAATCTGCTATTTTTAACTAATTTTACTTAAAAACAGGAAAGCTGAATTGTAAGATGTTGCTCATGAGTTACTTTTTATGAATCTGCTAATTGACATATTTTCGTGCTCTAGCAATTCTCCTTTAGTGGACCATTTTAGGATTTCTCATAGAAAACTGTCAAATGAATCAATTGCCGAATATGAATCCTATCTGAATCATAATATGAACTGTCGAGGAAGTGGCCATTTTGCGATTTCTAATCCAATTCATGATACGAATCTCAGAAGAATTGCTCAAAGCGGCCTTTTTAGACCCGCAGATAATGCTGGCAAACATGGTCGTTGCAGAGGACGTCTTAGAGCCTTGCTTTATGAAATCCTTTCACAGCTACACGCATATTGACTTAAGAACCGCATTATATCGTAGGCGCCGAGGCTCACGTCACTAGCCTTACTATAAGGTTGTTGTCTACTAAAGTGGCGCTAGTGTGCGCGTTAAAAATTAGGCGAGCCCCTTAATGCACTCATCGAAATGGTCTAGGGATATTTCAATTAAACCTTAATAACTAAAATTCTATTAACTTTCTGATACAATAAAATAAACCTTGTTTAATAGCCCATCTAATCTGATAATAAACTTTTAGATAAAGTTAAATAATTAAAAAAACTTAGAAGAAGAGGTAAAGCTCACACACAATTTCAATCTTAACTTAATTTTTGAAACGTAAACACCTAAACAAAACAACTATTTATTTATGAAAAATGTTGAAAACTTAAAAATTAATAATCCATGGATCCACCTAAGACTCTCTTGATACATTTGCAGCGGTTCTGCATACTTAAAACACGGCTGTCAATATCCTGTTGTGAAATACTGTCCCAAGTCCTGCTAAAAGGCAAAAAAAGCTGGTACAATATCTTCAGGGAAATTCCTAAGAGCTCTTCTCTAAAGCATATCCCAGACATGCTCAATAGTACGTAAGTCAGGGGATTGTGCAGGGCTGTCTAAAGCTTTGATATCATGCTGTTGTAACCAACTTGTAACGATACGCGCCATATGTGGACGGGCATTTTCATGCATTAGCTGGAAATTATGTCCCATTTGCTGTCTGTGGGGCAAGATTACAGGCTCTAGCAACTCATCTCGGTATTTTAGAGTTTTCAAATTGCCTTGTATCGAAAAGAGGTCCGTTCTAGCGCCGAGATGAATTCCTGCCGAAACCATAATCGTGCCACCTTGATATGCATATGAACTTGTTGTGGGTGCTGAAGTCGATTCCAACGTCCACGGTTCTCTCCATACGCGTACTCTGTTTGTACTGTCTGTCTGTACCAAATCCAACCCTGGATCATTAGAGAAAAAGCACGAGTGACCATTGAGAATGTTTCCAGTTTTCGTTTGCAATAGCCCATTGTAATATTCTTCCTAGATTGCCTCTCCTTAGCGCTGATACCCGAAGTGGCCTACGAGCACGTAGGTTGACACATGCAGCCTTCAGCAAACCATACTCTCCCTCTGTAGCCTTTGAATTAATTACATCGCCTTTACATTGGGTTGACTTATGCAGAATATGCTATGAATCAGTCCTGTACATGTGACTTGACACTTAGGTCCTCGGTACCGTTCCACCACTTCCCCCGTGACACGATAATACTATATAGGTTAAAAGTGTAAAACTAGGGATAAATATGAAAAAGAGAAATGGAACATATTGGAAATTTAATAATACTGGCCTAACTGTGAGAGTGTAAGTGTATTTGATTGAATGTGAGTGTATATGTGTTTATGCATTGTTTGCATTCGTGGGTGGGAAAAACAACTAACGGATCAGATACTCCATTAAGGTAAAAACTCGAACTGTCATAGAATTGATTACGTTGATTATTAGTGATGAAATAAGAAACCAGAAATTGCGGGTGGTACTCAATCCCGCTATCGACAGACCGACCGTTGGCCAATGTTCTTACCAATCCAGGTACCATGCTGTCGGTCTGACTACGTGAAATTCCTGATCTCTTATGGATACATCATTACGCGTGACGTCAGCGCCATCTACCCAACTGTTGTTTTAAAGTGAATCATGAGAGGGTTCTTAGTTTAAAATAATATTACCTAAGTGTCACTGTTAATAATGATCTTTTTATACCTTTTAAGGGTCAGCTTGTATAAAATACCCTTGATTAGCCTATCCGTCTAAGTTTCTAAACGTTTAAAATGACAGCAGTGCGCAAATTGCAACCGGGAGGCGTCGGCGGAATGTTCGCTCTGCCGCCGCACGCCGTACTGCTCGACGTACTGCCAGAAAAAGGACTGGGTCACGCACCAGATCGAATGCCTCCGCACCGCCCCCGCCGTGCAGGCGGACGCGCAGCAGCACCAGTCCATCATGCTCATCGTGGAGAGCCAGCACCAATAGTACTCAGGTAACAATAGCCCCTGCTCTACACGTGATAACCTTTTGTAAATACGACGACCTCCGTGGTGTAGTGGCTACGCACGCTGGTTTCAAGGCGTCGCCGCTCCGAGGTTCCGGGTTCGATTCCCGGTCGGATCAATATAGGATAATATATCAATATATAAATCATAATTTTCTATATTGTCTTGGGTCTGGATGTTGTGGTACCAGCGTTGTGTCTGGTTTCCATAACACAAGTGCAATTAGCTACTTACTTTGGAATCGGAGCAATGTATGTGATTGGTGCCCAATATTTATTTATTTATAAATAGTTTAAATATACCCACTTACAAATTATTACCATAGTACTACTACATAGTATTAAAAAAGTTTTGCAAAATATTATGTGACGACGCGATTGGTGTAGCGGTTTGCGCTCCTGACGCCGGACGTCGCGGGTTCGAATCCCGCAAGGGACATGTTTGTGTGATGAACACGAACATTTGTAGCTAAGTCATGGATGATTATATGTATTAAAGTATTTATGGGAGACGCCTCCGTCATAATCGTGATCTGGTTTTCGTAACACGAGGGAGAACGTTCTTTACTTTGAAACCACGACATTTGGTGTGTTGTCTGGCGCATATTTATTTATTATTTACTTTTTAAGCTAATATCACACTCAATTGACGTTAATTTTAATGTAGTAATTATTTGAATAGTCCAAACCTAGTTTAAATATTTGTGGTGAGGCTGTATAAATTAGTTTAATAATCTTCGCTCTTGGATTTTCATATGGTCCGTACTTTTTGTTTTGCAGTTCTTCCTGCCGTGCAACTATTGGAGGAGGCGATAAAAGGCAATAAAAGCGTGGCAGAGAAGTACAAGTGAGCATTATCGAGTGTCGCCAGACTAGAATTAACGCAGGGCCCAGTCCTGTCGCTTAGTGTTACCATGAAATAGCTGTTCAATGAGTAGTTTTTATTCAAATATCAGTCTAGTTTAAGAAAATCCCATTAGCTTGTTCTTGGATTAGGCCTTTTGCTTACAAAATACTTATATTTTACACTTTTTTACCCACTTGCATAATAATAGTATTCTGTCGTCGTCTTTATGACTGCTTTGTCAGTGTTGTAACATTATTTAGTCTATTTCTTTATTATTTTATCTAAGCAAATAGGACTTGAATTTTCTTGAACTATTTCATTGAACATATATTCCATGGACATCGCAGATCAAGCTCTCGGCGCAAAGTGTGTATGAAAATGTTGTATAGTCCGTGTTTACGTTGTTAAGACATCTATGTCTATTGTGATAAAGGCTTCAATAATATATTTTTAGGAAATGATTAGTCTATCTCAAATATGAGTTTGTAGTCAAATTTGTTATCATGGAATTTATTGTAACGGCCTTGCGTGTTATTGACACGTTCATTCACATCAATCACTTCAAGATGTTAGCATACGACTACGATTTTACTTCAGTAGGTTTAACAATATTTTGTACAAATTTTAAATGCCCCTTATTATGATATCGTAATGTGAGTTTTAAAACTTGATACAAATGTTTAACTTTATTAATGGGTTAATCTTTTAGGTATCTAACTTATGCAATAATTACTTTTAGAGCAAACTTGTTGATAAAATGCATATCGGTATATGAGAAAATGACGTTTTTTTCGCACGGCGTTCTCATGCGATATCATCTGGAAATTTATTTAATTTATGCAGGAGTACTCAGTACACTCTCTGGTGCACTAACTGGCTAGAGATTTTACGAGGGTCAGTACTATCCTCGAGGTTTGGTTGATTTTATTTAAACATTGTTTTAACAAATATAATTTTCGGATGTACTTCTAAGAATCCTTCGTAATAATTTTATTGTCAACTGGGAGATAAAATGAATTTTAATGAAACCTTTATACCGATCTGAGATTCCAAAGGATATAAAAATGGCCTAAAATGATATTTGGCATGTTACCATTACAGTTATATGGATTTGTGTAAATACTTCCCGTTACCAAATATTAATTGTATGATTGTTTTTACTTGATGAAAAAACTTTTATAGAGTTAAGTCTTTCACCCTCAAAATTATTCCCGATGTTCAAGGCTCTCAAGAATTCTTGCACATAATCGGATTACATTTAAGCAATGGTTATATTCTGTATGACATAATTAGTTAAAGAAGGCATTATTAAATATACGCACTTGTTACAAAATACTTAGATACTTAAGGCTTTACGACTTTGTAAAGAACGCAATAAAAAAATATGTAAATAAATTTCAGCTGACCTCATCGATAAGCAATGTTTATATTAAGCATTAGATTAATATACACGCGTATTTACAATGTCTTAAATTAGCCAAATATTTTTATATAGATGTTCTGCTATTATGGTGTGTAGTACTTAGCATCTACTCTCCAAGTTTTTACTCATATTGTCTTTATGTGTATTTTCCCGATCAATTTGGATGTAATGTGGCGTAGGAAACTATGTTTGTCGGGGATCTGTGTTGTGTCACGTGCTCGCCACACCGAAGCCCGAAAATAATCTGATCGTGCAACAGAGTGAGCAATATCTCCGACTGGTTTCCTATTCTATGTAAATAACTTAGATATATGGTTGTTTTAATAGATATGGATCCCACCAGATTTTGGGTTTGGGACCAAAATTACATTTGGTTAACTGAAGGATGGCAAGCGTACATTTGTAGCTTACAATACGAACGCTTTCCATAATCAGGGTGGCAATGAGTGGTGGGGATGTGTAAACTTAATTTAAATCTTTCATAGCAAATAAATTGTTCAACGTTTTCATAATACATTTTGTTTTATTACTATTTAGCTCCATGATGCCTGTTCTAACACAAGACAGTTCGCAGATACACGATACAAGGTTAAACGCATCATTTAAGGGTATTAAAAAAAAAACTACCACTACATCTACTATTACGAAAAGCTTAACGAAGCTTTTCATTCGGTACTTTTAAACCAAGTGTGATACGTTGGGTACCGACCATAGCGTATTTGAATTTGCGCTATTTCAATATTTAGTACCCAGCGCAGAGATCCCGGATCTAATAAATAAGATCTACCACAATAAGATTTATTTAAATTAAGTCGATTTCACAGCTTAAGCATCATTTGGTGTAAGCCTGGTCAGTGCTTTCATTTTATCATTATTTATTTTTTAAGGAAAAACAGATCTTTTGGAGCCCTAGGCTGTATCTTGGTACCTATAACACCTAGAAAATTAAGTAAGGACTCAAAAATTTAGAAATATTGTGATATTTATTTACGTCATAGTGACCTTCTCGTCAGAGCCATTCTATTCTTCAAAACTAAAAAAGGACGATACATTTTTCGGTATTTCTTCTGCAATAACTCAGAGCGCTTACATTTTAGAGCGCTTCAAAACTAGGTCAATACTATCAAAATAGAGCCAAACTACATATAAAAAGTTCAGCTTTACCGCAATTAATGCAATCTCAACGTTTATTACGACTGGATCAAGCCTTTTTACGAATAAGTACTAAATCACCATGTTTCTAAGGTAGAAAAACGTTATAACAAACAGAAGAAGATTGTAATACAAAAAATATTGAAAATAAAAAACGCTCCTACAATCTATACTTCGGTAACGAATAGATAGTTGTCACACCCGTTGAAAGCTCGGCCAGAGACCCAAGAGCTATCCTGACCCGACACTACACCGAAGACATCACGGATATCACACCTGCCCTCTACGAGGTTAAGATGGCCCTGAAACAGCTTAAAAACAACAACAACAAGGCGAGAAAGGAATCACAGCAGAGCTTCTGAAAGCGGGTGAAATACCGGTACTTATGGTCCTTCAGAGACTTTATTTCCGTGCTGTTAGAGGGTATCACGCCATGCAACACGATTGTGGTGGTGTTGTTCTTCAAAAAAGGAGACAAAACCTTATTGAAGACCCATCTCAGTCCTGAGAAATGTCTACAAGCTGTTTTCGAGGGTTATCCATCACGAATCGTCTCGCACGTGGTTTTGATGACTCAGCCATCCGAACAAGCGGGATTCCGAAAAGGCCAAGTACCATAGACCACATCCACACGCTGAGGCAAATTATACAGAAGTCCGAGCAGTATAATATGCCTCTATGTTTAGCGTTTGTGGACAATGATAAGGCTTATAGTTCGATCGAAACTTGGGTGGTGCTCTGGTTTCTTCACTGGTGTCACATAGACTATAAGTTTATAGAGGTGTTAGTATCCGATTCCACCAACGCCACCATATCGGTCCGAGTACAGGAGTAGAACACGAGGGCGATTCAAGGATCATACTGGATGCAGCGGTCTGCATCCAGTATGATCCTGCTATCTGTCCCTGTGGTAAGCTGTGGGGGAGGCTTACGTTCAGCAGTGGACGTCCTTTGGCTGATTATTATGATGAGTTGATGAGCCAGGTATGACAGCAGAGTAAATAATGATGAATACGTAATTTGTTACATACAGATTTAGGGTGCCCCATAGAAATATTGGTTTTGGCACAAGTGTACGAAAATTATACAAGTGTAAACAATTTTCACTGATTTAACACTTCTTTGGATATGAGGACATGATAACCTGAATTTTAATTTACAACTCTTCTCTTTGTATTTCGGTATGGACCTTTGTATGGTAACGTCGTAAGACAATATCACTCATAGCTGAGACGTGCGAATACTATCGCGCACAGAAAAGGAATGAGCTCCGATCGCTACCGAGTAGGCGCGGACGGGGAGAGAAATGACGTTGTGGAGGAAGTGGTGAGACCTGCAGAGTACTTCGAACAAGGTACTATTTGTACCCCCAAATAATTAACAACGTGTAGATTGATAACTATCACTGATAAAACTAAAGGCAAAAACAGTTTCCATATGACATTCTATTCCTTAAGCTTTGATTTAAACAACAATAATGATATATAAAATATATTTCATATACATATATAATAATGAACATTCGAAGTATAATATTACAGTAATATGGCACTATTTCACTACAATATAAAAAGATACATACAAAATTTCAAATACAAAACCATAAATGCAAAACAATTCAAATACTGACTTAGTACTATCAAAGTGAATATAAAGGCATGTAGACATGATATCCATAATTTTAGTTAGATGGTTTAATTCTTGAAGATCAGTCAATGAACACAGTCTTTTCTGCAGTGTTATTTTTAAATAAACCCCTCTTCTAGCCAAGTAGTAGTCAACTAAATTATCATTATATTTGGGGCTAGCTGAGTTATACTGACACGTTATTGCACAGACTAACCAACGTAAGAGAGAGTCATTATATATTTTGATACTTAAAACCTTTTAGAAAAGCAGTACTAGTAAAATAAAATAAATGTAGTTGTATATTTTCTCAATCTCAAATTATGGTCTCGACTGGAATCATTTGCCTTTACAAAATTTTATTATTAAACTTCAAACATGATAGGGAGTAAGTTTTTATTAAAAGTCATGCATATTTTCTGAGCAGTTATAAGAACTTGCCAGGGGAAACGAGACAGTAATTGCCAAGTGAGAGTGATTACCCACCTAAAACAAAACCCTAATACAGATGAAGTGGGGTTTACTTTTGCGTCACTCTTGACTGCACAATAGTAAAATCAAAATCTACAGGCTGTAACAAAAAGGCGAAATAATATTTAAGGGTATGTATGTATATAATGTGAACATTCAGTAGTAAAAGTTTAAGTTAAAAATAAACTACTTTTTTCCAATACTAAGTAAATAAATTGTTTTTTTACCGAAAGTGTTGACAACCCTGAATCTGCGGTCATTCGTTAGTTAGCGAACCCCCGCCCGCAACCCTCGCCCGCCGCACACACATACACCTAACAGCTGATATTTAAGGATGTCAGCGATAAGTTTTTGTTAAAACTTTAGCATCAATTTACTCAGTAATTTATACTCTTACGATTTTGTTGTTTTGCATAGCAACTAAAGATTTATTAACACGTCCTTTAAATTTTATTTTGCCTTTTTGTTACCTTTATAATGAACTCTCCTCCATTTAATCCATCGGACAAACGCCAACGTGTGCGTTCCTGCCGGCCGCCGTCAGCGGTATATCCACCGCTGCCTCCTTGATGACGAGGCTCCTCACGCAGCCGGTGTACCCGTGTTTGGCCCTCACGCCTCGCAGCTTGTGTAGAGGGCGCTCGTGGCCCCCGATGTAGAGTGGGTACCGCGTGTCCGTCGAACTGGAGAGACCGATGCCGGCGTCCGAGAAGTGTCCGTCCACGCCTATGGACACCACGTGACGGGACTTGACGGCTGGAATCAAAGTGGTGTGATTTAGAGTGGAAGACTTTTGGTATTAGTATCCAAATACTGTTAGGAGGGAATTTCTTGGAAAATAAGGTCAAGCGTTTCACTCTTTTGTTCAAAAAACACAGAGTGAGCGGCGACAACTCAACGATTGATTTTGTGACTTGTTTTTTTGGATCTGTTATGGGTTCTTCGTGGCTTATACACTTCTTTATCCTTGATTTTTTTATTCTTGCTAATAATGTGTGCAGGCGATAAAACTCAAACGTAACCTAATATTAAAAACAATGAATGCAATAAGCACTTAAAATTTTAAATGTGTACAAAGGTAAGCAAAACCAATTAATATTTTTACTATGTTTATTTTTTTAAGACTTTCAAACCTGAAGGCACCCGTATCTTTTCTCGTTTATTTCTTAAAGAAATAAAAAAGAAAATATACGGGTGCCAGTACGATAAAAGAAACATTTTTTTGTAAAAAAAAAACACTAAGGGTTTTCATGCGCTAGTTTTTGAGAAAATTTAAGATGAAGGTGATTTTTTTTTCAGTTTTTTTTGTTAATTAAGGTTTAGATTAGAGCAAAATATGGAATTGAATTGAATTGAGAAAGGCGATGCCAATGACGTAGATAACTTTTAAAATCTACAGGAGGCTGTTTAAAAAAAAAAACTTTAAAAATTATAACGCGCGTTAGCATCGATGCAGTCACAAAATGTCAACGTTTACACTCTGCGCTACTTTTAGCACCGATATAGTCGTGATTCTAACGCGCGTTAGCATTGATACAGTCGCGGTGCATAAGCTAAAAATTGACAAATTATTTAAATTTAAATTGCCGTGTCGTTCGCGGCTTCACCCGCTGCTTTATCCGCCGCGTCCGCGTGTTGTGATAATTGTTAGTTCACCCACCGCGTTGACCTCAAACGCCGCGAACAAAGCGGCGACACTCGACATATTTTTATTTTTATTTTATATAATATTGGACACCAATCACATACATTGCTCTGATCCCAAAGTAAGTAGCTAATTGCACTTGTGTTATGGAAATCATACACAACGGTGGTACCACAACACCCAGACCCGAGACAATATAGAAAATTTTGATTTCTACATTGACCCGACCAGGAATCGAACCCGGGACCTCAGAGCGTTATCCTCGGATATGTTTGTGTTTCTCGGGGCACAATGCGCGAAGCCACGCATCTGAAGCAAGTGCGAGTCGGGCTCGCGCACTGAGGGCTCCGTGCCAACTTTAACTGAATTAGGGAATCCACTTAGTAAAATACCACAATATTTGGTTGACAGCAAATATAACTTTGTTTTTCATAGTGTTTGTATGATGTACAAAGTTATGTTTGCGGTTGTTGAAAATGTGCTATATCTCAAAAACTTCTTGTTCGATCCCGTCCGAACCAATTTTCGTTGAAAGTATTTGCCCATTTTCCACTTTGGAAGCGTCTAGCTATGAAACGTTAGATTTTAAAAGAAAATTGTTTTAGGAACCTCTATGTCATTTTAAAAGACTTATCCATAGACCCCACATGCATAGGTTTGACAAAAAAAAAAATTTTTTGGTTTTAGTTTCATAGGAGCCCCCCTTTAAATTTTTATATGAGAATCGCAAAGCGGTTAACAGGATACATCTTCCTACCAAATTTCAAGAGTGTGATGCTTATAGTTACAGAATAAAATGGCTGTGACATACGGACGGACAGACAGACAGACTTGACGAAACTATAAGGGTTCCGTTTTTTGCAACGGAACCTTAAAAGGCTTAAAGGCGACTTTACATGCTGCCGCAACACTGACCGTGTATCCTGTGCCAGTTGCCGTCGCAGAGCGTGGCGCGCCCCAGCTTGTAGCTCGCCTGGAACTCGCCCTTGCCGTTCTCGACGCGCGCCACCACCTCGTCCTCCAGCAGCTCCAGCACCATGTAGTCCACGCCGCCGTGCACGCTCAGCAGCAGCCCCGTGCTGTTGCGAGGCTTCACCTCCATCGAAATGGAGATCTCGTTGCCCACTTTGAATTTGCCCACTTTGAACAGCTGTGAGAACGATTCAGATTTATAGATTATAGAATTACTATTATTTTTTTCACTTACGGACGAATTACGATTTGTCCTAGCTTACACTGATATTAGAACAGGTCGTTATATTTTTCATCCCGTATAATGTGAATTAAATCACAACGTCAAAAATACGGTACAAGACAATCTAATAATGGCTTTTTCTACATATTTATTACAGATAGATTTTGACACCTGATACGATATTACAGGGCTAGAGTAGGTAATTGATATAACTGTGTGTTTACAAATCAAACGAAATGATTCTAAAAGGGTAGATTTTTTTAGAAATCTAGATTTCTTGATATCTCCTGGAATTTGATAAACAATACACATAGCATCTTACACCTGAAAAACCACCAACCACCTTGTGTAATTAATGGAAGTTTTATGTAAATTCTAATGCGCTGCGGTGGCTATTGCTGTACCGTTAACGAAACCTTTGAGCTTCTTAAAGGTTCCAATTTTAACACAGCAAATGAAAAAATGCTTATAGCTATTAAGGTACCAATGTAGCGTATCATACCATGCTCGTACTAGAAACAGTGTCATAGTTTTCATGACAAAGATTTTTTTGTCTGATACTTTCCTAGCACGGTCATGGTACGCCACGGTGACTGGGCAAAGACCTTTAAAGCAGCCTTACATTGGTAAATAAAATCTATATCAAAACTAGCGGACCCAGCGAACTTTGCTTCGCCCCTAGCACCGTCCTGCCCCGACCCCGTCTCGCTCAGCCTCGTAATTTTAAAAGTAAAGAAAAACACTATAATTGATCAGTTATCGAGAGGGATGAAAAATTATAAAATTAATAAAATGGCTAAAAAAAAATAGGGGTTGGTAATAAAAAAGTAAAATTTAGGGTTGAACGTATTTTTTAAAGCCACATTATAAAAAAATAAAAACAAAAAATGTTGTCCAAAAAAAATAAGGGTGAACAACCCTTACCATTTAGGGGTATGAAAAATAGATAGTAGCCGATTTTCAGACCGACTGAATACTTATATAAAATTTGGTAAGAATCGGTAAAGCCGTTTCGGAGGAGTACGGGAACGAACATTGTGACATGAGAATTTTATATACGAGGGTCAAACTGAAAGTTCTTAGAACTGACCACTTATAAACAATATAATAAAAAAAAAATTCTAAAATTTGAAAATAGAACTCTTTGCCAATATTACTGAGTATATATTTCATTCATTTGTCATTTGTTTTACGATTTGGCGGCAAATTGAAAATTGTCTGTGTCACGTCAACATGAATTTAACACGAGAAAATTTTCGTGCAATGATTTTTTATGACTTTCGATGTCATTTAAGTCAACAAGAAAGTTATGATAGACTACGATTGGCCTTTCACGATGAAGCCCCATCTCGTGCGACTGTTTACAACTGGTTTAATGAGTTTAAACGTGGTCGCACTAATCTCACTGATGATGTACGTGAGGGACGGCCTTCTACGGCGACGACTGAAAATAACATCTGTGTTGTGCGGCGTATGATAGAGACTGACAAAAGAGTGACCTATCAGCAGATTCGGACAAGCTTAGGCATCGGTATGAGTCAAGTGCACAAAATCCTCCACGAACATTTAGCGGTCAGGAAGCTTTGCGCCCGGTGGATACCTCATAATTTGACTAAGGCTCAAAAACTCCATCGTGTGGATTGGTGCCGTAAAATGATTGAAAGATTTAACGGAGGTGACTCAAATGCTGTGTTCGACATACTAACAGGTGACGAAAGCTGGATTTACTGTTATGATCCTGAAACCAAAAGACAATCTGCTCAGTGGGTGTTTCCTTTCGAGGAGTTGCCAACTAAAGTGAAGAGAGATCGAAGTGCGGGAAAAAAAATGGTGGCCTCGTTCTTTGGAAGGATAGGTCATTTCGCAACAATTGTGTTAGAGGATCAAAAAACAGTTTCTGCAGAATGGTACACTACCAATTGTTTGCCACTTGTCTTGGAAAAAGTTCGAGAGAAACGACCTCGCAGTAGGATCCTCCTTCACCACGACAACGCCTCGTCGCACACCGCCAAGCGAACGATCGACTATTTGGCGACATCAAACGTTGAATTACTGGGTCACCCGCCGTATAGCCCCGACCTCGCGCCTTGTGATTTTTATTTATTTCCAAAAATTAAAGAAAAACTTAAAGGAAAGCGGTTTATGAATGCTGAAGAAGCGGTGGCTGCGTATCGCGATGCCATTGAAGAGACCCCTAAGGACGAGTGGGCAAAGTGCTTTTCCCAGTGGTTCCATCGCATGCAGCGGTGTATTGACGTCAATGGACAATATTTTGAAAAGATATAATAAAACTAATAACTGGCTAATGTAATCAGTTTTTGATTTTCTAAGAACTTTCAGTTTGACCCTCGTATAAGAATATCGTTCATACCTTGATGTAGTTGCTATCGGTAGAGGAGCGCGAGGGTCCGAAGTAGACGCCGCCCTCGACGCTGTCGGAGCAGCGCAGCGAGTTGACGCGCGCGCGCACGTCCGCCACGGGCTGCCCGTTCATGGACAGGCCGCGGAGGCAGCCCTTGAACGGTTGGTAGAACTGAAACAGAACATGTTTTACTGAGTCCAATTATGGCTATTTATTTTATGTTGCCAACAGGGTGTCGACTATCGCAATAATCGGACTTTTTTTGTATGGTAATTCGATTACGAGTTTGAAAAAATCAACTAATATTAAATAACGGCCACTTAATGGCCCTACATTATGTTTATATTTTTAAATTACAAGTATATCCCTTAATAATAATTTATAAAAATAAAACTTACTTTTGTTACAATTTACTAGCAACTTAGAATAAACCCTTATAGTGTAACTGTAGTTATGGAAGAGCGAAGTCACCTGTCACTATTAAATACTGTAATCTTTTGGTGACGTAAAAAAATCTGCTGCAAGGAAGAAATCAAAATGCTTAGAAATCGTGATTCTGATAACACAAAAACAGTTACTTAGCACGAATCACAGGGTTATGTGATGAGTTAGGTCAGGCAAGGGGGTATCCCTCGGTAAAAGGTAGGATATCGAGAATTCGGTTTAGGTTTACATGAGGTGTGTGTAATATCAGATTTACACCAGAATGACAGCTTCAATGGAACTTTTTATTTTTTAATGTTGCAAGCGTATCTAGTACCAATAGTGATAATTCAATTGTACACGATTAATTGAACTTGTGATATTAATTTTTAATGATGTCTTTACTCATTAGGATAAATAATATCTAAACGTTTCATTAACATAATACATAAAACATTTTTTGTAAGGTGCAATATTCTTGTATGATTTTACCTATTTCGACTTTTTATTTATTTATTTATTTTATTTAAAAACTTTATTGCACAAATAAAAGTGTACAAAAGGTGGACTTAATGCTAATAGCATTCTCTCCCAGTCATACCTTCAGATCATGCAGAGGGATTGTTATGGGTGCAGGAGAATATTGTAAATAGATATTAAAATTGCAACAAATACTATTGTGTAAAATTATAATATTATATACATACCATAATATACATAAACTAAATATACAGTATAAAAGAGTTTAGATACATAACTACCAAATGCATACATAACTAAAAATATACATACATACATATTTTACATATTTCGCAATCATTAAAACAGAAACCTTCGCAGTTTGTTTTTGAAACACAGTTTCGTCTCTGACTTCCTGATCTCAAGAGGGAGCGTATTCCACAGCCGCGTAGCCGTCACTGTAAACGACTTGGATTGATAGGAGGAGCGATGAGCCGGTATGCCTAGCCGGAGATCTTCGGAAGAACGGAGAGCACGATCATGTGATTGACATAAAAAGGAGAACATATCCTTAAGATAAGAAGAGATAGAGAGACCTCAAACACGTGATGACCTTACGACTGACCTCAGCCACGTGAACAGTCCAGCTCAACGTAGAGTCTAACATCAGGCCCAAATTCTTCACACTGGTACAGTAAGGTACTTTTACTTCTTTCTAGAAATATATGATTAGTTATTATGATGGTATTTGTTAATTTAGTAGATTTTTGTTACAACATTGTTATATTTCATGCTATTATAAAACAGGGCAATACAAACAACACCTATTTCAAAAATTTTTAGTAGATTAAAAACAACGATTGAATAAAAATTGAACTTTACGATTATATAGGAACAACACTATTTTTAAATTACAAAAAAGTGGCCACCCACTAAATGTAATTTTGGTCTGTTTAATTAAAAATACATAGCGGACACATACGGACATAACTTTGAGAATCAGTAAGCTCAAGAGGCACTGGGCAGGGCACATAGCGCGAAGAACTGATAGCCGTTGGGGCAGGAAAGTTCTAGATTGGAGACTCTTCGACCAAGAGCGTAGGACGCCCACCGACAAGATGAGACAGACGACCTTATAAAGATCGCAGGATCAAACTGGATGCAGACCGCTAGTGATCGGTCGCTGTGCCTTTGGCTGATAACGATGATGATGATGATGAATGAAAAATCAAAGTATATATGACATGCTCACCGGCAGATGTTTAGTGTTGGTCATATTCAGCCTTAGCCCGCCGTAGAAGTATGGCGGCGTGAGCGCTGCGGGCTCGCTGCACTCGACGCTGGCCTCGCCGACGCGCTCGCCGTCCACCGTCAGCTTGGCGTGCCCGTCGCGCCGCACCAGCGTCACGGCGTGCCAGCGCGTGTCGTTGTACAGCTGAGGCCAGGTGATGTGGCCATCCTCGCCGCCGCAGTTGAACGCCAGGTTCAGCTGGCGATGGCAAACATGTTGTCTAGTTAAATACACTTACATTCGGTAATTAATATATGGTAAGGTCTATGACCCAGGCGACGATTTTTGCGTCCATCGAACTTTTCGAAAAGCAAAATACGATTGGTAAACTATTTTCGAATAAGAAGTGCACGAGAATCTACCCAAGCACTTTAAAGACGAGCAGTTCTTTAATAATATTTGAAAAGGGGAATTGACTACAAAATGTCTTATAGATTAGAAATTTGGTAGCGTGTTACTTCATTGACATTGAAATAACATGGTAAGGTAACCATGACCTTAAATATGACGAGTTGGAGGTTTTTCAAATTTGAATATTATTTTTGTTGTTATAGCGACATCAGAAGTATACGATTCTTGAAAAACTGTCTAGCTATCGCAGTGACAGATTCGACAGACCGAAATCGGGTCCCTTTACTTTAAAATTACTATAATATTTTGCGTAACCTAAATCAGGCCTCCCATACCAAACATCGGTAGTAGAGTATATAATATAGTATTGTATTGGACACCAATCACATACATTGCTCTGATCCCAAAGTAAATAGTTAATTGCGCTTGTGTTATGGAAATCATACACAACGGTGGTACCTACCACAACACCCAGACGCGACCGGGAATCGAACTCGACACCTCGGAGCGGAGACGCCTCCAAAGCCAGCGCGCTTAACCACTACGCCACGGAGGTACAAATAATAACTTACAGCAGCGTTCCTGAGGTAGAGCGCGAGGTACTGCCGCGGCGCCTTGTCGGCGAGCGCGTACAGGATGAGCCCGCCGTGCCGGTCGAACGTGCGGAACGAGACGGACAGGTCGAACCCGCCGAGCTGCCGGCCGGGCAGCTTGCCGTACTCTATGCGGCTGTCCTCGCGGGTGCCTGAACACATTACGCATTGTTTTAACCACACCGATTCACGGCACATGTAAATTTGTTCATATAAGGTCACCTCGTTTTAAGTGATAATATTCAAATGGCCGATACAGCACGATAAAAGAAACTTTTTTTGAAGAAAACACTCTTTTTTGAGAAAATTTGAGATGAAGGTGATTATTTTTTTCAGATCTTTATTTTTTATTTATTAAGGTTTTTATTAGAGAAAAATAGGGACTAGGCATTGAATTGAGAAAGACGATGCCAATGACTTAGATAACTTTTAAAATCTACAAAAGGCTGTTTAAAAAAAAATCTTTGTTCAAGATAATTTAAAAAATAAAATCTCTGTATATGATATGCTGTATATTACTTTCCAACCTTCCGAAGCTGAATAGAAGGATTACAGATCAGTTTTCAAGCAGGCGATAATCACGAAAGTAGTTGGGCAGTCATCACCGATCATCTGATGGTAGCCGCCACTAAATCAGGATTTTATTTAAAAGTTATATTGGACACCAATTTAACATTGCTCTGATCCCAAAGCAAGTAGCTATTGCACTTGTGTTATGGAAATCAGACACAACGGTGGTACCACAACACCCAGACCCGAGACAATACAGAAAATTTAAATTTCTATATTGACCCGACCGGGAATCGGACCCGGGATTTCAGAGCGGCGGCGCCTTGAAACCAGCGTGCTTAGCCACTACACCACGGAGGTCGTTCATCAATCATTCATTGACTCACCAAAGCGGTACCCCTCCTCGGGGTCCCCTACGTCGTAGAAGGGGTCGTACGCCAGCTTGCAGCCGGGCTCGGGCTGCGGCGGCGGTCGCGCCGTCGTCGTCGGTCGCCGCGTCGTCGTCGCCGGTCGCTGCGTCGTCGGCGCGACGGTCGGCGCTACTGTTGTCGGCGGGGTCACCACCTCGTGGTATAGGTCCACTGTGTGAGTACATAAATTATTTAATTATTTTTTTTACGTTATGGTATGCCTTTTACACACTGCGATTTTATCATGGCAGTCGCGCGTTTTCGAATAGCATGGCGACATTAGCAATTACGACATTTTTGGATCGATCCTGTCTCGCGTTAGTATCAATAGAGAAGCGCGACTGCAACTGTGCTAACGTGTGTTAGTAAAGTCTTTTCCTCTTTGCTTATTCAATATTGTTAACAATCTTTTCATGACTTTTAATAAAAAATCAGCAAATAAAAGTAATTTATTGATTTTATTAAAAAAGATCTAAGTGTTCAACAATGCATTGCCTATGTAGGTTATATTTTTTGTGTTTATTTTATTCTAAAACTATTATTTTAAAAAAAAAACAAGATTGTTTACAATATTCGACTAGCAAAGATAAACGAACTTTATCAATACCGTTGGTTGATAAAATAAACAAATGCAGTAGTCAATGACAAGCTTCTGCATCGTGACAGCATCGCGACTGTATTCCGTCAGTATCGATACTAAAAGTAGCGCAAATGTGTAAAGTGCGACCATTTGCGACTGCAATTAATGGCATAACATATTATTTTTAAAGGTCGACACATAAACTAACTTTGTACAAAAAAATATAAATGACTTTTTTATACTGTTCATCTGATCGAAAATGACGCAGTGTTAGTTAGCAAATGGAAATACCTATTAAAATGTACTGGTAATCAAAACTATAATCAGTGTGATAATATACAGGCTGTTGTTTTGGTCACATCCAACTCAGGGATGATAATATGAGTTATGCTAATTCTAAAAAAAATGTTTTCAAAATACTTGCTCAAAATACTGAGCAAGTTTTATTCAAGAAAACCTCTTGACAATATTCAAAAAAATTACAAAACGAATGGGAAAACTCACACCCTAGCACGTAGCTAGCAAGCTAGCACTTATCTACGAAATACTACGCCGTAGCTAGTAAGCTACGAAGAGCCTACCTGGTGTTAATAGTTTTGACTCGATCGCTGTACTGCATAAAAAAAGTGGGTTTTTTTCATTTAATAAAAAGAAATATTTTCTTTAATATTTTTTTGTACAGCTATGCCTGAGTTGGATGTCACTGACCAAAACAACACCCTGTATAGCGTTTATAGCGTTCACAATTTTGTGGTCACCTCTGTTGACGTCTGGATTGTCCTCGTCCGGCTCCGGGACGATGGGCGGCGGCGCCTGCGTCGGCACGGGCAGCAGGTTCGTCGGCGGCGACTGCGGCACCCACGGCCCGTCTGCGCGGAACACATTGTTGCCATCAACATTTGTAAACGACGTGCTATTTTAGGCGAGTGTTACACGATGATTCCCGATCCTAGTCTGCCGCACATATTTACTTAGTCCTGTAATTAGTAGACTCAGGCACTAAACCACATTCATTGTGTGTGATTTATGTAACCCCACTGTTTTCACTAAATTACACATTCTCTTCGTCATAATTATGTTCAATACATCATAATTTATATACCTATCTAGGTTTGACATTTAACGTTGTATACAACTCGGCTATGATGTAAGAATATTTTGGATTACTCTTTAGATTATCTATCTTTATATGATTATTTAAAGATTATTGGGACTCTTATTAGATTTTTATGTTTGCCGTATAACAAATGTTCATTTTGGCGCCAAAAGGAAGTTGACTCTCATTGGTTGGTGAAGGTTAGATTGATTTCAAATATTGTAACTATTAAAATAATAATCTAAAAGGCTTACTAAATTTAGTACAATAAAGAACTAAATAATTAATGAACTTATATATGTATTTAATTAGCAGATTGTTTATCCCTACAAATAAGTATGTATTATAGTTAATGTTCAGATAGATCTGGGTAACGGATGTCGTCCTCACTGTTTTCTACAGTTGTTCAGCGTTTTGATTGGTATAAAAGCGAGCTGCATGCCCAGAATAGGGCCTCTTTGTACTTTATATTTGTACTTTCTCTGACTTTGTGCCTTATCTTTGTGCTATTTTGTTGGAATAAATCTATTGGACAAATACCTTAAGATTTATACTACGTGTTTATAATTCAAGCAACCCACACTCGGTCACACGAGGCATAGTAAGCGCAGGTTATAGAATGGTGGAACGCAAGTAACTTTGATAAAAGAAAAAAACAACCATGCGAATCCGACTAGCGCACTAGGGGACTTTTTATTATATTTCCCCTCTTAAATATCTGTTGTATTTTGTTTCTAGTATTCGTTCTTATAGCGACAACAGAAATACATATTTAAAAAAAACTGTCTGTTAATGGCTATCACGGTTCTTGAGATACAGCATGAAGACAGACAGATAGACGGACGGACGGGATCCCGTAATAGAGTTCCGTTTATACCCTTTCCTGTAAATGTACTTAGACTAAAGGTAAATGTAGACTAAGACAAATCAAGGGCTGCCATTGATACAATGAGTTAATACGCTAATCACCCCCACATTTTATATATCCCCACAATTTTCAACAGTTCTTTATTTTCCCGTTAATAGATGATCGGTCACTCAAAAGAACGGTGACTGCAGTGTCTGTGATGTAGTCGTAAAAACGGCCTTATTATCTATTCTCTATTGTGTAAGATATTGGATGCAAAGATCTTACTACGAGCCATTGCAACAGCAGAAGAACATCTCAACACCGGACAATGTACTGACTCAACTTGAGTTGAACGACTCAAGCAAATTGAGTATCCTTCTATTATTGTTGGCAAAGTTGCTATGAATCATTCCAAACATATATCACTTACCAGGTGCCATCCCACCAGTTGACGTGATATCTCCGCATCTTCCAAACGTCACTCCACTTGAGCTGAACGGCTCGAGCAAATTGAGAATTCTTCCGTTAATGGTGGCGTCTGCTATGCATCCTTGGAAGGGCACTTTACTACCGACGCGGCCGCCGACCACGTAGCCGTTCTGAACGCCGCCCACGAACAGAACACCTTCCAGTATCTGGAGAGGCGCTGGCGGGGTGTCAGAGCTGTGGAGGTAGAGGTTTAGTTGGTAATTTTATTTAATTAGGCACACAATACAGAAAAAGCACATTGATAAAATACGAAACACAAAACAGGTGTTACATAATATTAAATAACGAACATACTCTATATTTCACTCAATATGATTTGTGCGAATTACTAGTACTTACAACATATAATATTCTATGAATCGAGTACATCAAACATAATAAAAGCAAATTCTAGTATAAGAATCCCAGCATACATCCATTAAAAGTCTTTTAAAATATATAAAGTAAGAATAAAAAATGTAAAGGTGCAAGCCATCAGCAGATAAATGGTCAAACAACAAGTGACACATTCGAACTATAGAGTAAGATGAATATAGTATAGGATGAAATATTTAATGTGTAAAAATCAGTAATGAAGGGTTCGTGTATGAACAAATGCTGCATTGTGTATTTATTTATTGATATCAACGCCAAAAGATCAGGTCAATCCATTGCACCATTCCAGCCGTCATGGGTTCGAATCCCACAAGGGGCAAACGTTTGTGTGATGAGCACGTACATTTGTATCTAAGTGATGGATGATATGTATTGAAGTATTTATGGAAGACGACTCCGTCATAACGTTGTCTGGTCTTCGTAACACAAGGAAGAAAATTCCTTACTTCGAAACTAAGACAAATGGTATGTTGTCTGGTGTATATTTATTTATCATTATTATTTATGGCACATTCCTTGCGTATTGGAATAATCAAGTTTACCTAGTTATGATCTATTCTAGCCAAATAGTGGAATGAAAAATCTTTTGATAAAAAAATGAGTCATTAGATACAACTGTCGATCATGGTAAAACAATGGGTGTTAATGATGGTAAAAGTAAAAAAAATACTCGTGTCCGAAAGTCATGTTTTGACATGCGATTGTGGTTGGGACTTACCTAAAGTAATCTATGTCGTCTACATAGAGCCTGAGGTGGTGCTTGTTGTGTATCACGGTGAGCACGTGCCACTGCGAGTCGTTGTACGCGCTCAGCCCCGTGTCGAGCTGCTCGCGCTGACTCATCAGCACCAGCCGCCCTGCGGAGTTACATATACTCGTAAGCTTCAAACGGTCCATCTAGTGATCGCTTATGCACATCACGAGTAAACAACATGTACGGGGAATGAACTACGCGTTATTTGGTACCGCGTTATGTTAACGAGATACCTCCGATTACAAACACAACGTAACAAAAAATAATATCAAAACTAAAACTTAAATCTTTTTACTTAACATAACAGAATGCACTTGCAATATTTATGTTATTAATTCTAATGAGAGTCACTTAATAGAAATTAAAGAAGCTACATAAGCTATTTAAATAATAGTGTCAATTTGTGTTATCAATTTAATGTATTAAATATTTTTTAGAGACGTAAGACTGTTGCGACATTGCAGACAAACCTCAGTGGTTTTCGTCAATGTCTCTTAAAATTTTACTTTAGTTTAAGTTTTAAAAATGCTTAATAAATGAAAAAAAATCATGACATACAAGCCGGTTATTATAAGAATGGACCTGACAAACATGGCACGAAGCCACTGCTTTCCCACGAAGGAGATAACCACTGGATGGAGTTACACGATCGAAAAATCCTCTCCACCGATCGTCATTATTATTCACGAATAATACGTGAAGTGATTGAGATTCGTAAGTACAAAATTTTTAATCGAAACGATGGGTATAAGTTGTCATCAGCATGGAACCCAGTGATCCATAAATGTGGGCCGCGAGTGTCACTGATAAACGCGAACCGCGATACCGTGAGTGTTGTGAGGGTGGCTGAAGAAACTTCCAGCCGCTATACTGACATTTCATCAAGTGATGTAAGGGGGGCGGAAGAAACTTCGGGCCGCCCACGCAGGCGATGCCGCGGTCCACCAGTTGGCTCGTGACCAAGGTTGTTGCAACACAGCCGAAATGTCGAGCAGTGAGTAGCATTTACTCATTATAATATTTTCGTGTTTAGACCCGCCATTCTTAAGATGACCATGTAATACAGGATGTTCCAGTATTCGACGTCAAGCAAAAAATTAAATACTATAATAGGTCTAAAAAGCTAGATTATGTATAGTTCTCGGTTGATCGTCTATCCTGCACGGACTAACAGACTCAAGAAAATTAAACTGAAAATCATCCATCACCATGGTGTCAGTACTGCTGACTGATGGACTGGACTGATGCCGGACCGTAACTGTAACCTTTTCCTAACAGGTGTGACTCACCCTTGATGAGCGAGAGCGAGACGCTGTCGGGCATGGTGGGCGTCTGCATGCGGCTGACGTAGAGGAACAGCAGCCCGTCCGGCCGCGACGTGCGGAACTTGAGCGTCAGCTGCAGGTTGTCTGTGGTGAGGTCCACGTAGCGCAGGTAGCTGTCCGCGCCTGACAGCGACACTAGGGATGCGAACTGCGAAAGAGAATTTAATTTTAATGGACACCAATCACATTACATTGCTATGAAACCAAAGTAATCTATGTTAATGCACTTGTGTTATGGAAATCAGACAAAATGATGGAACCACAACACCCAGACCCGAGACAATATAGAAAATTTTGATTTCTACATTCACCCGACCGGGAATCGAACCCGGGACCTCGGAGCGGCGACGCCTTGAAACCAGCGTCAGAATGAGGCATCTGAGAGATTCGAATCCGCTAATGTAACACTAGTGACTTAGTGCACACATTATTGTCGACACTGTCAAATAGTATGAGCAAGCGCGAACTGAATCAAGTTGATTTTGCCTAAGAAGATCGCTGAGACTTTGTCATTTAGTCAATTTTAGAGATGTAAATTGAAAGAAAATGTTTTTTTTTTAAATTTTCACTTGTAAAAAGCAACTGTGTCAGACGAGTCTTACGCTATCCGAGCGTATGCCACAGCGAAATAGCGTAAGGCGCGGGGTCCGATTCCTTGAGTGACACAGTGGGATTTTTCAAAAACAAAAATATATTATTAAGTTTGTACAATGACAAAACACTATAAAAAATATAATTATTGTTTTATATCATTTTCATATGGGTTTGCTGTTGGCTGTAGAATATACCAGACGTAGCATAGAGTATATTATTAAGACGTAGTATATACAGGTACGACGATGATATGGGCTCATCCAGAAGAAGGCTGATTATGTTTTTTGTGTTTTAAAGCATTTCCTCAGGGCATTTAGGTGTTCTTCAGTGTTCAAAAAACTACAGTTAGAGTTCGGTTCCATGCATATTTTTTACCTTCTTTATATTAATGAAAATGAAATCATTCACAGTCAAAATAAATAAAAAAATGAATAAAGCAGTATTGTTTTAATTACTTTTTGTTACATAAATCTGCAAATAGTTTCGATGCCTTGATGTTGGGAGCAATGCCAATATTGTGTTTTACGCTGTAATTGTGTATCCTCACCGCCCGAAGGCTTTGGCGGCGACATAATACGTCAACTATCTGTCAGATACTATAGAAAATGCCACTGGCATAGCTACCGGGACACGCCCCTGGGCGGTGTGGATACGCCATGATATCATTTCTTATTTTAAAACAAAGCGCTAGGTTTAGCACTAGGCGCTAGAACGCGTTTTGAGACAAAAAAGCGCTATATCTAAACACGAAAAGCGCCAAGTTGGCAGCACTGTAGCGGCGGCAATTTGTGGCCTCGTTACTAGCCGCGTAAGTGACCGTGTCATGTTTAGCGGCTCAATGTGGACCTGCTTTGCTCATTTTGCAGGTACAATCTTATAAAATTCTCGTGTCACAATGTTCTTTCCCGTACTCCTCCGAAACGGCTTTACCGATTCTTACCAAATTTCATATGCGTATTCAGTAGGTCTGAGAATCGGCTACTATCTATTTTTCATACCCTTTAGTGATAATAAAATTTTCTTTAAGTAATTAAAGAAAATTTTAAGGGTGGACAGGGTGGTGGCTGGGCGGAACGAGGATGGGGGCGAAACAAAGTTTGCTGGGTCCGCTAGTAATCATATAAAATCATTATCTGTTTACAACACAATTTTAACAATTTCGATGAGACATAAATCTCGAGTTGACATGTTGTTGACCTTTTCCGATTTAAAGTTATGTGAACTAACAACAACATTATTCAATAACACTTACTTGGCAGCCGTAGCCCATGCCGATGGCCTCTATGTTTTCCGCCAGGTCGATGTTGACGCCCTCTATGCTGATTTGCCGCAGACACCCGTCGAAGCCGACGTTCTTCACGTGAACTATGCCCTTGTTGTTGCCGCCGAAATTCATAGTATCCACTGCGGTGATTTCCATCACGGATGATTGGGATACGGAGGGGAGGATTTCATCGTCGACCTGTGGTGAGATGGTTTACGGTTAAGTTAGATTTATTAAGATATTGACTTGTCTTTACTAATATTATAAATGTGAAAGTAACTCCGTCTGTCTGCCTGGAGCGCTTTTACACCAAAACTCCTAAATCGATTTAAATGAAACATGGCAATTGTAGCAAACACATAGTTTTGAGCCTAAGAAAGGACCTAGGCTACTTTTTAATGCGATAAAAGCGTTGTAAGGGGTGGAAAAAGGGATAAAAGGTTGTATGGTAGAATCGTGATTTTTAAAATTAGAAGCTTGAAACTTATTTTTAAGGCTCTTGATTCAAGTTTTTTTAGATAATATGATTGAAATATATATAAATAAATATGAAATGTCCTATATTCATATTTAACATTAGTTTTTTTTTTTATAAGGGAGGGTGTTTTTATATTTAAAGTTTAATGTAGGTAATGATTATTATGCCTGTTTTAGCTGACATTTGAGCAACTATACCTTGAGCGAGCAGTTGGCAAGGTATCTTCCGGCGTCAAGCTTGTGCCATTTACCGTCATTGTACGTCTTCCGTGTGCCGATGATCACAATGTTTTGAGGATCGCCGAGGGATACCTGTAAATAAACGTCGAGGGTAAGTAGATGTTCTCTTTGTTTGCGAAAAAAAAGGGCAAATAACGTGTAGTTTAATTAATATTTTTGAATAAATGTAGGTGGAGGGGAGAGTGCTAGCAAATTACTGGCACTCCCGCACCGACCGCCTACCGAGTGGGTGAGTCTGTTACACAATGAACAAACTGCTTTATGTTACCTCCTAACACAACGTTAGGCCCTTCTCCCATTACGATACGCCCGCGCGACTCTTGTCTCGGAGACTAGTCGCCACGAAGTATCTCACATACATTTATATGGAGACTCACACTACGATACTAGTATTCTGCGCGTTCGCGACTAATCTCGCGATACCCGCCGTGTTGGCCGCTTGTGCGTCGCGTCTCGCGCGTTTCGACAAGATGGCGGCGGAGCAAGAAACAAATATTAAGTTTGTACAAGAAATTGAAAAAACATGCTTGTGCATGTGCACAAGGGTTATCAGAATCCTTTCTTCCGCACTGACACATTCTCTAAATTTAGTATTTCGTTGATGTATAGCTGGTTTTAATAATGTAACAAGATGCAAGTAGGTCTCTTTAGATATTCGGTAGAAAGATAAAAATTTCTTATCATGATGTTGTCGTCCTTGTGCGGCTACAAAAACTCTACAAGTTATGTTTCTTTCAATATCCGCTCACTGACTCTTGGGGACAACACTCCCCAGAAATTTTTGGTAGCAGTAGACTCTTGGGTAGTTTTGTCCTCAGATTTTTTATCGTTGTTTAAAAATAAATTTGGGCATGTTTCTTTACATGTATGGAGATTTGCTATTTTTGACATCAACGTTGTTAAATTTAGCGTTATCTGTTATATATTTTTAGTCTGTAAACGTTTTGTGAGCGATGTGATTTTTTTTTGAAGTGGAACACTCTCAATTTGACACGTCAGATTGATCAGTGCGTCAGATTTTTGAAGTGTTAATTTTAAATAAAATATATATAAATGATTTTTTTAACACTAATAGGTAGTTATATTACAACACATGAACCGATTAACCTTTTGAATAAATAAATTAAGTAGGTTATCGATCTAATTACGGAAATAAAACATATTTTAGCTCGAGATTTGACGTTTTAACAACTAGTTTCGACTCTTATTTCATTGTAAATTAACCATGTACTTAAATGAAACGATACCAACACTATTTGAAAGCTCTATTCATCTGCTATTATAAAATCAGCACTTCATTCATATCCTTTCTGAGAAGCAGTCATAAAAATAGTTTTTATGACTAGGGACTGACTAGCGGCGGGTGACGTTATGCAGATAAGAAATTAGCGCCGTTTTTTGTTTACGCCGTTGAGTCAGCAAGCGGATATATGGATGAATCTAGTATTTTCTACTCTTGCGTTGACGTCTTCTATTTCTATAAAACAGAAAAACAGTAAGAGCTTCTTCGTCACTGGAGTCGCTCGACATAACGTCCGTCTACAAAAAAAGAGTTTTCACAAATGATGAATTTAGCAATTTTTCAGTAGCATAATATGCGAGCGTCGCGTAGCGAACATGTATCCAACTAGTATTATACTCGAGTATCGTCGTACCCTACAAGTATCGTAATGGGAGAAGGGCTTTAAATAAAACCAATGAGAACCGAAATAGTAAGAAAAAGACTGTCTGACTGAAGATTCTTGACTGTGGAAAGTTGAAGCCAACGGAACCACTGATTATTTACTATAATTTTGACAGTTTTAAGACTCAATTCCGAATTTTAATTATCTGTATAGCATTGAAAAAACTGTGTGTACATTGCTCCAAAGTTAGGTGGACCCTAATAAGAATAACCACATTAAGTCCTAAAGAGCACGAAGCACCAATCTTATTTGGCTTATCTTCAGCAAATATTTAACAGAACAAGAAATTTCTAAAACATACCTGCAAGTAAACAGCTCCTTCTTGCATCTCAACCGAGAAGAAGTAGTCTCCCTCACCGACCAAATATATCAGCCCGTTGGGCGCGTATGTCCTGAAGTATAGGAGTACGTGGTTCTTCTGTGGCACGATGTATTCTCTCGCCGGCATCGTCACGTGAGATTTACCGTTGAAGCGGTACTCTTGCGGTCCAGAGCTCGATGTTATTAGCTTGTCTCTATATAACGCGGGAAAAATCAGAATGCATTATTTTATTTGCTTTAAAATTACAATTATGATATCAACGCTGTATAAGTATACTTCGTAATCGTTTATAGATCTATCGTATATTATCGTCAAGAAAAATACATTATGTAATTTGTCAGACCTTAAAATTACCAGATTTTAAACGGCATGTACGACCATTACTTGATTATATTCCATAGTAATTTTACCCATAAATATAAGGAAATTACGTCAAACTTCTAGACTTTGTTCATTTATTTTATACTGTCAAAATTTCTCAAGAGCATTTTTTAAACGGCCTGTCGTCTAGGTCTGGTCTAGTTAGGATTTTTACTGCTGGTTGTTCGCTGGTGGTCGGTTGCAGTACGTCCCAAAGTCAATAACATCACTGTTTTCTAACTAAACCATATTAATCCAGGTTATACTAATGTACACATAAGTGGTTCTTTCACTTACCTCTGCCTTGCCCCCTTCAAGTTGGCAGAGCTGATCGAATTCCACAGTCCCACCGGCGTATCTCCAATAACCAGCTCCTCGATCTGTCCCTCAAACGCCGGGAAGCTAATGCCTTGCAGCTTGGCGTCCGAAGGCACACCGCCCACGTACAGCTTGGACTTCTCCTTGTCTAGGTTGAAGATGGTGTGCTGTCCAGGCAGGACGGCCTCTTTGGCGTGCGTGACTTCTGAACCGTTGTCTAGGCTCTCACGGATTGAAAGTTTTACGTTGCGGCCAAGTCTGGAAATAAGATGGTATGTTGTTTTGATTGTTGCATTGAGTTTTCATGTCAGGCCTTCCTTTTTAGAGATCAAAGCTCATACTTTCCAGTTCTTGCAGACAAGGGATTTCTCAAATGAAGACATCATCTTTAGTCTAGAGATTAAAGTCTATTCTAATTGTGGTCCAGATCTAATATATCACACACTCCATTCGAATCCTTACATGATCCGGTATTACTACCTTAGTATTTGTATGGAATCATAAAATCAAAATTTATACTCACCAGACCTCTAGCACTCATCTTGTTTATTTTGTTTGACCCTAGAAATTATGGAACCAAATCGCACGAATACGTGTTGAATACGAAGGAATGCGAAAGTATTGCATTCACGTAAACGTCACGCAATGACGTATCCGTACAAATTTCGCAGGGTCCGACAGACAGCAAGGTAGCTCAATTGGTAGAGCGTTTGGCCCGTTTAGCCAGAAAGTGGTGGTTCAAGTCCCGCCCGTGCGCAAATTTTTGGTTTCTTATTTTATCTTTATGAGTATTGCATGCGTTACAATCTATGTAGAGTGTAGACTCACCTGTCCACCACGACCTGGTACCAGCGGTCGTCCGCGACGTACTTGTCGCTGCCGATGCGCGCGGGCTCGCGGCCCGACTCGAAGCTGTCTCCGATGTCCATCACTAGGTACGGGTAGCCGTTCTGAATGCCCACAACCATGAAGTCGTCCTGGGGGAAGAGTGGATTGTTTTTGAAAAATCATGCGATCAAATTTTACCAGGCTAGTCATCATTAAAATCAAATCACAATGTTGGCAGTTTGTACTGGTTAATTGTGATATGGAGAAAAAAAAACGAATTCCTTTATTGATTTTAATTAGGGATTATTAATATGTTTACGAGTATTTATTAAATTTGTCCAACACAAATTTGGTCCCGTGAAAGTAAACGCCTATCAGAGAGCATGAGGGAAGGTGTGACGTCGGTACACTGACGATGGCGTGATTTTTTGCTGTCACAAACAACAGCTGGCTTTATAGTATTTTGGTAGCACGTAGACTTTTGACCAATGATATCATTCGGGACGCCATGACAGTTCAAGCATTTTTGAGGCCCTCTCAAATAAGATTTTTAAATCATGTAAATGTTGATTTTGTTTTTTCAATAAGATGGTTTTTGATTTTAATTGTTTTTACTATGGTGAAGTATTATCTAGTTTTCGAAATTACGGCAACTGGCCTATTGCCATCGACTTTTATTGCAAGATGATTAAGCTTTGGGATGAAATTATTTACAGGAACCAAAAACATTTGGTTAAGCATTTATCGACGCCGATTGATTTCACTAACACTTGGATGAGTAGTCGTGTTTGTTTTATTGATGTACAAAGCTATACACGCGTCCATGGCTATAGTTTGTCATAGTAGTTCTTTACAATATGATCTGGCCTTCAGACAATTTCTTTTGATTTCTGTCATCCCACTGGATTGCGAGGGTAGTCCGTCACAGAGGCTTGCGTTGCAGACTAGATAGTCTGTTCGCTTAACAGCTGCTCGCCTGTCAATGTCCTATCTTATATGTGGACCTGCCCTACCTTGCTTAAGCACTGATAGCCAATTTTCTAAACGTCGTATAACTGAATAAGTATAAAACAACCGATTTTAAAATGACATTTACATAAATGATTGCTGACAAATAGTGTGAAGTTTTCAAACTAGGCGTTTTCTATCATATTCGACGAATATTACTTATCTAACGTTAGTAAAATAACTCTTTGACACTTTATTTTACACTTACAGAATTAGTCCTTCTCAGATTAGTGTCCTTAGGATTGCCCAGATACAGCAGGAAGCCGTCCTTCTCCTTAGTCCTGAAGTAAGCAGACACGTGGGTAGACGTGGACATCTCGTCGACGGAGTCAGGTAGACGGGGCTGGAGGGTGGAGCGACGGTCGAAGGACACTCCCACTTGGATGCGGTTGGCTACTGCGCGGGCCTGGAGAGTAAATGTGGTTTGTGTTATTTCTGATTGAATAATTTTGTAGTAAATTCAATATATATCTAGATATATCATCATGACACGTCTGGTGTAGTGATTAGCGTCCCTGACTACTATGTGGGCCGTGTGGTCGGGTTTGAATACCGCAAGGGGCAAATGTTTGTGTGATGAGTACGAACATCTGCACCTAAGTCATAGATGTTAACATGTATTTAAGTATTTATGGGAGACGCCCCCGTCATAATCCTTGTCTGGTTTCATAACACAGGGAAGAAAATTCCTTTGTACGAAACAACGTCAGTTGGTTTGTTGTCTGGCGCATATGTAACTTTTATTTGGTAGGTACCGAAGACAAAGATATAAAGTATTGAATGCCATTTAATAATGATGATTATAATGTTCTTGATTATAGTGGTTGATTTGAACTTGTACTTTCTCATGCACATTTTTATTGTAGCTGCATTGTTCGATTGCAATAATTTGAAAAAGAATCGTTATGAAACACAGTTTACCCTAAACGTTAATATCTTCAGAAGTACTGGACAGACTTTTTTACCCTATTGGGGTACGGCGAAGGACGATTTTTGATTGACATTCATTAAATCATTCTAAAATATGTGATGATAAAAGTATTTACATGAAAAACGTCGATTACCAAGGTTAATACGCTAATAAATCCATGTTTTTTTGTTATTGTTTCATGTATATTACCTGTTCAATGAGCTCTTTCAGTTTGTTGAGCTTGTCGTCGGCCTCCTCATGCCGCTTTTCCAGGTCTTCCTGCATCATCTTCACGGATCTGTATTTGGATTTCGTCATCGGGTCCGTCGCTTCCACGTCGCGTACTGGACAAACAAATATTTATGAAAAAATCAATTGTTTTGTATGCTTTCCAAAATGGCGTAGCCACTAACAAATAGCATGCAAATAAGAGAATATTTTAGTTTTTTGAAAAGTAAAAACTAGAACATAAAAGTTTAATAGAAACTACTACTTTTAACTACTCGGGGATGAAACTATTTAAGAGCAGCCTTACATAAAATTATGCGATGGCTTTTCAAAGGCTAGCTTGTGTATATATACATAAAGTAAACAGCCTTTTTAACAACATCAATCATAAATAAGAGGTATTTTTTTTAAGAAAAACGTTTATTTATTGTTGTTTACCTAGTCAATGATACGCAACCTTTCATGAGCGAGTCCGACTGGAACTTGGCCGGTTTTATTAAGTAAATTTATGTTTAGGTCATACGGACTTATTAACATTTCTATAACGACTATTTTCAAAATGGCAACTACTTCGAGGGATTTGAGTTTCGACCCCCAGAAAAAAGCCCCTTAAAGGGGGTTTAAGTCAGCCTCAAAGTTTTTCGGGTCGAGTCACAAACACATTGTATACTCACGGTAGCTCTCTATGTTGGACATCATCTTCTGCCCCTCGTCAGCCAGCTTGGGCAGCGACTTCGCCCACTGTTTACTCGCGCCGAGGTCTGAGCCAAGCTTGGACATCACGTCCAGGGTGTTCCTGATGGTCGCATTCACTCTGTCCGCTTTGTCGATTTCTTCTTGTAATGCGAAGGCTGGCGGGTTTGGGAGGGAACTGAAAGTGATAACTTATGTAAAAATATAGAATCATAATCCTAAAAATCTTTATTGTTTATCAAACCGGGCGAAGGCTTATTAACTTATTTTAATGCCATTTTATTCTAAGGGTTTCCGAATCTAAAAATCTGAGTTTTTATTATATCACCGAACTACTGTGTGTGTATGTACTGCTTTCTGTCTACTGCTCTTCTTAAGTTTACGTTTCGGTCAAGTTAAGTGAAATAATTTCATTTTTCAGTCGATTCCATCGCGTCCGATTCTATTAGTTCAATTTACTTTAATTTAATTCCTGTACTTTTCCTAGCACTAGATATAGTCTATGGTATTCAAGTCGCCATGTTTGTTTACATCTATAGACTTACGATTCTGAATGGAGTTTAGAAATATTTTGTTTCAAAAGCACAATAAAACAATCAAAGGGCTAACAAATTAAAACGTAGCTGGAGCAGTTCTTTTGCCTAGGTTAAACCTGTATCCGGTTGAAAACAGAGCTTAAACATAATAATTTTAGCATCTAAATATTTGTTCGGGACAAATTTTGGTGGAAAAGCTACTATAAAATTTTGTTCAAGGGCCTAAGTTTTAAGTAATACATGCAGTTACTAACAGTTGAATAGCGTTGTCTTCGACGAAGGCGTCGTCGAGCGCGAGGCGGGCCAGCTTCAGCGCGGCCTCGGCGCGCGTGTGGTTGGGCCCGAGCCCCGCTTCGACGGCCCGCAGCGCATCCTCCGCGCGGGACAGCAGCACTTCGGACCGGTTGTGAGTCGGGCCTACGCGCTCGTTTAGGATGTTCTTCTGTGAGGTGACAATAAGAAACTCATTAGCATCACAATAAACCTCCGTAGATTTTAGGTGTTAATATTTCCTATTTATTCTTGTAATTTTGTTAATGTTATAAATAAATTAAAAATATATATAAAGGTTTCGACTGAGTTCTAAAGTAGAGCGAGAGAGAGCATACAGTCGAATTGATAACAAACGCCTTTTAAGTCGTTTAATAAAAGTAATTGATAACTAACTAAGGAACTGAATTTCGACACTAATGTGCACAATTTTCATAAGTGGGACATGTAAAAGAAGAAGAGAGTAGAAAAAAGAAACTTAAAAATATATAAATAAAATTTATGGATATTTCTCTCGACTATGTGTACAATTTTGAATACCGAAGTTTCGAACACTTTACAGCATCCGTGACCACAAACGCTGTAATACCTAAAGTACAAAGTTAAAGGAACTTAATAATAATCCGCAAAAAAACATTTGTTTATATAATCAATGAGGAGTATTTGCATAAGTTTCAGAAACAAGTATTATGAATTATAGTAATGAAAAACAACATGAAAATAACAATATTAAAAACAAAACAATATCTAACATTTGAATATATACTCAGGAGACCGCTAGTCTTTACACATGAACTGACACTGACGCATGACATTAAAAGAAGGCATACTCATATTGTCAATGGTTTCATAGTTCGAAATGAAACCTACATGTTTTGACTTTTTTTTAATCATGAAAAGTACAAGAAGTAAAAGATTAACTCACGACTGCTGTAGCGTTGGTGTCAGCCGCCTGAGCGAGCTCGGCGGCTTTCTTGGCGTCGTTGATCTCCGTCACTATGAGCGAGAAGGCCGACGCGGCGCTATATGCGTCCTTTGTTCGCGTGTTGTTGTTCTCGCGAGCTGCGATCGCGCGCAGGTTGTCAGCCTGGGGAAGATAGTATCCGTGTTAAAAGTGATGCAAGTAAGATGGGGACTTATTTGAACAATAGTCCTCTGTTTGGGAATCGATGAGGGCGGATGATAAATCAAACGATGAAAATTAAATCCAGTTGACATAAGTGTTTCTACTAATAGCTGAGCTGCTATTAATTACAACTCTTAACGTCAAATTTATATGTGTCTGTGTTATGTTTCGTGTAATTATAACCTAGAAAAGTACTACAGGGTAGTACTTATATGAATTAATATATTATGCTTTTACATCTTTCCAAGCACGTCAAATATTGTTAACATAAAAAATGACATGTCGCTGTCTATAACTTTGCATCAACTCGACTAAAATTTTGCACTAAAATGTCTGCAATAAATTACAATCAATATACATTTCATGCCTAAATAAAAGTTGCCACTATTATATTTAAGTACAGTCGCCGTCAGATATATTGGAGCAGACAAAGTGACCAAATACTTCTGAACAGTATAAAATGTCAATAAGTTCCATACACTACAAGTTACCATTAATATCAGAACATTCATTACTTCATTAATATCTGAGCAGAAGCTAGTCAATAACTTCTATACACACAACTAACCAAAATTATCTGAACACTCAAAACGTCAAATGTATCTACGCAGTCGGTCTTTAATATCTGAGCAATCGAGGCAAATTGCCGAAGGAAGTGCTTCCAACTTAACCATAAATACTTATTCATAATAGGAACTCGTTTCATAGTTTATATTATAGTAAGATGACGCTGGCAGTTAGTAACGCTTTGTAGTTTTCAGTATTGTCATCACTGTCATGAAAGTGTCAGGCAGTAAATAAATTCAGGCAAGTGAGTGTTCAGATGTTATTGGTTAGTTGTGTGTATAAAAGTTATTGACTAACATCTGCTCAGATATTTATGAAGTAATGAATGTTCTGATATTAATGGTAACTTGTAGTGTATGGAACTTATTGAAATTTTAAACTGTTCAGAAGTAATTGGGCACTTTGTCTGCTCCGATATATCTGATGGCGACTGTACTAGGTAAAAGAACTTGCTAACTTACCCGAGTCCTAAGACTATTAGCGTGGTCCTCCGCTTGCCCAAGAGCCTGCATCAGCGCCGGCATGTCCTTCTCTAAATTATTCAGCCTCTCATCCATATTTATATTGGCGTCTCTGTTCCCCGTGAGTGCCCTAGCCGCTTCGGAAGCGACGTCTGACGCGGACAGGTTGGCGACAGCTGCCACATCTTCAGCTGCATCGATGAGGTCCTTCATCGCGGCTTCGTTGAGCTTGGTGACGGATAGCACTTTGTTGCCGAACTTCGATTGCCTGGAGCGGGGCAAGCTTTGGGTTAGTTTTAGTACGATGAGAAAAACTTTACTGTTAACAAAACTTGTCTAATATATTCAGTTCATGAAATAATTCAATTATTTCAAAGGGCACCAGGTTATTTAAAAGGGTTCCGACGAAGGATAATTTACATTTTTACTTCTTAATATTTTTAAGCTGAACAAACGTAAACATCCTGGATAAAGTCCGTATTTGATGTCAATTAGCCAATTACGTGAAAACTGTTATTTATTATTACACAAAATTTTTAATTAATATTGTTCCATACCGGTTTCTTTCGTTGAATTTGTCAGCTGCATTAGAGGTGTGTTGCGCTAGGTCAGTGAACTCTAGCAGATCCTCGAGTTTCTCCTTCAAATTATGTGTCGAGTTTACGAGACGTTCGAATTTCTGATGAGAGAAGAATAAGAAGAATTAGTTTTTCTCTCAGGTATGTAACTAAGGTAATGTATGTAGGTTATGTAATGAGAAGTGAAGAAAGTTATGTACCTTAAAGTGTTTACAAATAAGTGGTAAGAAAATGTATAATTTGTGGCTTATAAATCACTTGTAAACCCTGGTTATCCTGGCAAATATGAATGGATGGAGTGGATGGCTGGAAGTGAAGAAGCCGTCTGAAAACGAGATGGATGGACTGTGTAGAACAAGATATAAGTGTGAAAGGAGTGCATGTTGTGATATAATAGTATGGAAAAGAAAAACATGCTGCGCCGATCCCATATAAACTGGGAAAAGGGCAAGCGGATGATGAATGTGGATAGGAAACTAAGGTCTTCACAAATATTTTGAAAAATTTTTGTTCGTATTTTGGTTAAATAATAATAGTAAGGATGCGATAAGTTTTGTAAAAATGAGAAGGGATTTTCAAAACGAGTCTTACCAGTTATCAAAAAAAAATAGGTTTGGTGAGATTTCGAATATTTTTTATTTATGATTAGGCAGATGTTTGACCGCAATTGCATCTTACTATTGACATTATTGTCATAGTACCCCTAACCTGAATAGGGTAGTTTCATCTATCAAAATTAAATTACAAAAGTGTGTAATTTATATGGTATTCATCATAGGAAAGACGTATACAGCACTGTTTTGTTTAATAATTAATCGGTCCATTTATAATTTCTAAAATAAAATTGATTTTTTATTATCTGTATATCACGTGACCGAAAACGCCAGCCGCCATGTTCTATTCGAGAGAGACGTCATAAGAACATAATCAATGTAGATTTCTTTGAAGGAATTATAAAATATCTTGATTGCGAATTTGTAGCTTGTTTCAGTTTTTTGCACATTTAAAACATCGTTTTACAATGGAGGAAGGATTCGTAAAAGCAGACAGTACAAATCTGACTAAAATTGACTCGCTTTATGATAGCAAAATTCTTTGCGTGCAATAACGATTTCTTTTCTGCCGAATTCAGAAATGTTAAAACAGGCATGTAAGTATATTTTTTGAATTTTTTAAAACTACATTATCACATTTAAAAATCTTAATCATTTGATTTTGGTGTTCCTGAAAAGTTTTGTTTACAAGGTTATGTGTAAATAAAATATCTAAGAACTTTTTGTCTTTCCTTTTAGGTCTCTGATAAATAACTTTTCTGGAGTCTTTAATGTTGTGTTGTTACAATTTGGCACTATACACCAATGATACGTACTATATATACTCATATTCGGATTTTTATCGAACTTTAAAGTTAAGGAATTACCCAAGTATATTTGACGTTTACTTGTTGCTGTTCTTATGACGTCACAAAAATGGAGGCTGTCGTTTTGGCGCAAACATTTATCGTTTGAATTTAAAAAAATATTTTAGTGCATAAAGAGGTATTTTTTCTAAGAAATAAAAATAACTATTAACTATTGAATCCATACGAACATTTTAAAAAATCTTTGCAAAAAATGTGGAATAGCCTATTCAATGACTATTCTAAGAAAAGTAATACCCTCCGTACTAAAATAAAACACCTTTATTTTTAGTCAGTTAAAAGTATATAGTACCTTAGCCTGCATAGTGACGGGCTCGATGAAGACGTTCATGCGTTCAATCTGCGCGGTCGCGTTCCCGAATACGCTGTTCGATTGCAGCAGCGCCGGTTCCAGGTTCTTTTCTATAAACAAGCGTTTAGGTACTTAGTAAAGATGTGAACTAAAAAAAATGGTATTACTTTAACGGTGAACCTATTAATTTGCCAGACCTGTCATTCCATTGGCTAATTATTTAGTCATATATACCTTACAACTAAAAAGTCTACCACATGACTAAGACTGTTTGGCCTCATCACCTCTATCCTAAATTGGGGACCAATCATTAATCCCTCAAGCGTATGTGAACGAGACACAATGCAAATTCTATGGTTATGCGGATGCCTGCAACCGCTCGGGTGTTGAAGCATTAAGACACCGGTATTTGCTATCACAGCCCCATTGCTGAGCCTAACGGAGATGTCAATAACTAACCAGCGGCGTGTCAGTGCTGATCTGTCTGGCTTCTGCCAGTGCGCTGTCTGCTTTGGGCTGCTGGCCCAGTCGCAGTCTGCTTCGTGTAAACTAGTTGATAAGACCTATTTTGGCTACCACAGCCTCATTGACGAGGCTAGAAAGTTACATAAACCTGTCCCAACTGATGTGCGATGTCACTGCTGATCTAACAGGCCTTTTCTAACGCGCAGTCCACTTTAGGCCGATGGCCGAGCTCCAACCAAGTCGCGAGATCTGCCACATGTACTACGACCACTTTGGCCTTGTCGATGATATAGTGCAATAAACTCCGCTTATTTTATCACCCATGTTAGGTATCACAGCTCCATCAATGAGATTCGAAAATTATATAAATAAAGATGTCACTAACTAACCAGCAATGACGCTGCTGATCAGTTTATATAATCCACTGTCCACTTTTGGCTTCTAGCTGAGCTCTTATCCAGTTGCCAAGCCTTCCACATGTGCCACGACCACTTTAGCCTTGTTGCTGCACTTTAATCTTGATGCTGCTACTCGCTATAAGTACCAGTTATTAAGACACCCTTGTTTGCTACCATAGCTCCATTGATGAGGGTAGAAAGTTTCTAAACCTGCCCAAAACTAACCTGCGATGTCACTGCTGATCTGTCTGGCCTCTGCCAACGCGCTGTCTGCCTTCGGCTGTTGGCTAAGCTCCAATCCAGTCGCCAAGTCTGCCACATGGGCCACAACAACTTTAGCCTTGTCACTGCTATCTCGAACTGAGGATAACGTCTTGTCTGCGTCAATTGCCAGCTCTGCAGCCCTGCCGATTTGCTTGTCACTGTCCGTAGCCGCGAACTCAGCCTGGAATGGTTTGACATAATTAGTTTTTATACAGAAGATATCTGCAGTTAAAGGAGCTCCAACCGTGGCAACAGTCAGACATTAACTAGACAGTCTGGCGCTAAGAACCATTATCTTGCGTGATTGACAAACTTGCTTTAAATTATTAAGATAAAAACTAAGTAGATTTTATCACTTACTGATCGCAGCAGATTCCTGGCGCTAGTTTCAAGGGTTTGTAAAGCAGAAGTGACGTCATCCAGATGCACCACTTGTAGCTCGGCCACCTTAGGCCGCAGCAGCGTCGTCTGGTTAGCGATGTAGTTCAGACGTTGTGTCGTAAAGAATGAATCTGCTTTGTCCTAGAAAAAGAACATAACCATGAATATGAAATTATACTTGTGTATAAATGTGCAATGATGACAATCCTATATATAAATATCTCTATACATTTTTCTAGTTTTACTTTGCCATCGTGAGTTTTAAAGTTTTGATCCGTTTAGTCTATTATACTTGCCGAAATAACATAAAAAGGTGGCGATTTTTTGGTGGAAAACTGTGTGGTCTGACCGTTGAAAAGTATCTCTAATACAAATGTAATATAGTTCAAAGTACCTTGAAGTCCTGTGTCTCATTGGCGAGTAGATGCGACAGGTCTTCAACGGTAAATATGAGCGCGTCTGTGCACTCGTCGCACTCTTTACAACCCTCTTGAGGAATCAGCACCCATCTGGAAATATCTCATTGATTGTAAATGTTGTCATTTCGGTGAAAATAACGCTGTAA
Organism: Pyrausta purpuralis; assembly: GCA_963924145.1. Lineage (NCBI taxonomy): Eukaryota > Metazoa > Arthropoda > Insecta > Lepidoptera > Crambidae > Pyrausta > Pyrausta purpuralis. The sequence goes on along the minus strand of OZ001647.1, from coordinate 12,020,881 downwards.
GTTTTCGAAGCACGCGCTTCTTAATTACTGACGTTTCTAGCATGATTTGAGAATGAAGAAAATATAGGTATATCAGTGATTGAAAATAGAGCCCATAAAGTAGACACCAATAGTCATAGAGTTTCAAAGCAATGGCAAAAAATAGCAATTAATAGGAGATAGCAACGTACTGTTTCCGTATTACCTACTATACATTCAACCTCGATATTTATTACTCTAGTTTCTATAGCTTCTCAGTAATGGTCAAAAAAAGTTTTTAGTCTTAAGGCTAACGAGACAAAAATACAAAACAAATAGTTAGGTAAAATAAAATGTCACATTACCTCTCCGGGCAACGGTCGCATTTCTCTCCTATCACACCGGGCAGACACTCGCACTGGCCCGTGGCGTTGCACATGAACCCGACCGAGTACCCAGTGTTGCAGTTGCAGTCTGCAATAAGGAAGTACAAAGTAATCAATGTATGATTTTAAGCTTTGTTGCATTTTAATCTAAACGTCACAAAGGTCTCGACCTCTCGTCTCGTGTTTCGACCTGGTTACATGAGTCATTCGAGTAACCAGGTCGAAACACCGGTGATGAACTTTTTCTCCTTTCAAAGTTTTAGTATATATTTGTATGCGACAACTTTGAAATGTTATTTTTGGGACACAAAGAGGAAGAAATAATACATTAGTAAAAGATACTGTAATCTGACATTGGTTTACGTGCAAGAAATAATATTATAATACTTCTTAGTTTTTGGAAAAAGAGGTCGTTTTATTATTAAAACGACTAGCGATAAATAGGGTACTGAATGGATGACAGAAGAAGAAATGGGTAAATGTTGCATACCACATAAGTCAGGTAGAAATTCGTTAAGAGAAAATGTATAATTTAGGTGGTATTATCGCGATAAGTGATAACTTTTTCAAACACGTTCTACGAGGGTCAAACTGAAAGTTCTTAGAACTGGCCACTTATAAACAATATAATAAAAAAAATATTCTAAAATTTGAAAATAGAACTCTTTGCCAATATTACTGAGTATACATTTCATTCATTTGTCATTTGTTTTACGATTTGGCGGCAAATTGAAAATTGTCTGTGTCACGTCAACATGAATTTAACACGAGAAAATTTTCGTGCAATGATTTTTTATGACTTTCGATGTCATTTAAGTCAACAAGAAAGTTATGATAGACTACGATTGGCCTTTCACGATGAAGCCCCATCTCGTGCGACTGTTTACAACTGGTTTAATGAGTTTAAACGTGGTCGCACTAATCTCACTGATGATGTACGTGAGGGACGGCCTTCTACGGCGACGACTGAAAATAACATCTGTGTTGTGCGGCGTATGATAGAGACTGACAAAAGAGTGACCTATCAGCAGATTCGGACAAGCTTAGGCATCGGTATGAGTCAAGTGCACAAAATCCTCCACGAACATTTAGCGGTCAGGAAGCTTTGCGCCCGGTGGATACCTCATAATTTGACTAAGGCTCAAAAACTCCATCGTGTGGATTGGTGCCGTAAAATGATTGAAAGATTTAACGGAGGTGACTCAAATGCTGTGTTCGACATACTAACAGGTGACGAAAGCTGGATTTACTGTTATGATCCTGAAACCAAAAGACAATCTGCTCAGTGGGTGTTTCCTTTCGAGGAGTTGCCAACTAAAGTGAAGAGAGATCGAAGTGCGGGAAAAAAAATGGTGGCCTCGTTCTTTGGAAGGATAGGTCATTTCGCAACAATGGTGTTAGAGGATCAAAAAACAGTTTCTGTCGAATGGTACACTACCAATTGTTTGCCACTTGTCTTGGAAAAAGTTCGAGAGAAACGACCTCGCAGTAGGATCCTCCTTCACCACGACAACGCCTCGTCGCAACCCGCCAAGCGAACGATCGACTATTTGGCGACATCAAACGTTGAATTACTGGGTCACCCGCCGTATAGCCCCGACCTCGCGCCTTGTGATTTTTATTTATTTCCAAAAATTAAAGAAAAACTTAAAGGAAAGCGGTTTATGAATGCTTAAGAAGCGGTGGCTGCGTATCGCGATGCCATTGAAGAGACCCCTAAGGACGAGTGGGCAAAGTGCTTTTCCCAGTGGTTCTATCGCATGCAGCGGTGTATTGACGTCAATGGACAATATTTTGAAAAGATATAATAAAACTAATAACTGGCTAATGTAATCAGTTTTTGATTTTCTAAGAACTTTCAGTTTGACCCTCGTACGTTCCGAGGCTTAACTGTTCAGGAAATCTTATTTCTGTTCCAAAGAACATTGTCTTACAGAGTTGTAATTCTAGGTATGTAATAAATACTCACGGTCGCATCCATCCTTAGTATAGTTCCAGTAGCCAGCAGCGCACTGTTCACAGTGACGCCCCGTCACGCCCTTCGCACATCTGAAAATTGACTTAAACGTTACTCAGTGTAGTGACGAATAAAAGAGTATTTTCAGGATCTTGGAATATCTTTTCGAGGTTAAATTCTGTGACAGTCTAAGTATATTTATGTCTTATTTTTTTTTATTTTTTTTTAGGACAAAAAACAATTGTACAATCCTCTTAATAAGTAATCTTAATAAAAATGATTGATGTTATTGCACAACTAACAACTTTATCCACATATTATGTGATTGCAAAAACCATCAAATCTAGTTTTTAATATTGTGTGATTCTGCAGTGCACCCGCAGTACGGTGAATGCTAGATAGGCGCTTTTGCCGACTCGGGCCGAGCGCATCCAATACGATAGGTGTGTATTGTTGATCGCAACTCAGCATTCACCGCACGCAATGTCGAAACATAACTCAGAATGAGGTAGCTTGCGAGGGTACACTCCAGACTTCTGTTTTCGGAAAACACGGTAGCCGTGGATTTGGCGCTTGATCTCTGTTAGCTCAGGTTGGATCGCCATCTCATTGGATTATGAGAGTGCAAGAACATAGAGTGTTACGTTTTTGACCACGGCAAACACAGTGGCATGTCTCTTGCGCATATGGATTATTTCTATAGTGATTGGATTATAACTAACTCGGTGGCGCAGCGGTAGAAGGGTCGCACTTTAAAGCGACGGCTGCGCCAGAGGTCCCGTGTTCGATCCCCGGGTCAGGCCAAAAATATATACCTAAGTTTTTCTGTTCAGAAATTTTTAGGGTAGCCCCGAGTTTGGAAGTTGGCGGTGTTTCACACCCGTGCCTCGGAAAAGCACGTAAAGCCGTTGGTCCTGCGCCTGAACTCTCTCCGGTCGTGTCAGATTGCTGTCCCATCGGGCTATGAGAGTGAAAGGAATAGAGAGTGCACCTTGCGCACACACTTGTGCACTATAATATGTCCCGCGCAGTCGGTTAGTCGTTGCGACTGGCCACCGTAGTCGAAATCGGCTAGGGGGACTATTATAGTGATCGGCGCCTAGATCGCAGCGTATACTGACTTGCACTGCCCGCTAGTGGGGTCGCACTGCGAGGCGGTGGCCGCGAGCGCGCACGCGCACGGCGTGCAGCCGAGCCCGGACTCCAGCCCGTAGTGGTCGGGCGCGCAGCGGTCGCACTTCTCGCCGATCACTCCGGGCCGACACACGCACGTGCCGGTGGACGGGTCGCAGCGCTCCATGCCGTTGGGGTCGCAGATACACGCTGGAGAAAAATATCTTAATCAAGCTAGATTGACTTATAATCATTAAGATGAAATAAAAAAACAAAAATTTGCGCAAGGGCGGGACTCGAACCAGCAACCTTCTGGCTAACCGGGCCAAAACCATTAGATTGACTTATTTAGCGACACACAAAATAATAAAAAAATCGTATGGAAAACTGGAACTAACATTGTTGTAAGCTTCCTTCTGGCGTCGCGGAGAAATATGGTAGTAAATGAAACCCTTTTCAAACGATTCGATATGGACATGCATGTACACGTCCATAGTTTCATGATGCCAACGCGACTATGAGGGCCGCATGCGGCAAATCATTTGGACATTTATCCGGTGTCCACGTACCCCCACCATAGGAGAAACAAATAAGTAGCTCAACGTCAACTGACGCCCTGAGTGAGCGATAATAGTCTTAAGTCGTAGAATTTCAATTGTTAACAATTCTGACACCCCTGGCAAGTACCTTTCTTATTATTCAACGGTGGATAAGTTACCTACTTAATTTAATTTTCATTGTTTTTTTATTCTACTCGAATCTAGGTAAACAGATTATCATACAATTTAGAAATCAAGGATCATACACAGTATGATATTGCTTGAAAGACCATTCTGGATTTGTAACAGTATTATTAAAACAGCCATACACAAAGCCATATTTTTTATGCCATCTTCGCCGAAAAGTGAGTAAGTAAGTAAGTGAAAGTGAAAACACAAAAATAATGGCTATCCAGCGGCAGAGTGTGCGCGGGCGCGTGAGACGCAGTCTCGACTGTATTTTACCGTACTTATTTGATTCTACGATGCCCACAAATGCAGTGTAAGTCGCGGGCGAGCTCACGGCATGATCAAACCCGTGAACTGTTCCTACGTATTTACGTCACCCACCGGGGGAACGCGCAATTTCCACATCACCAACGCGCAAACGCCTGGCAGCTTAAAACGGCGACTAGCGACGACTACCGACTCCTGAGTGTCCCAGCGTGAACCAGATTTATCTTTATAATCACTCCAGTTCACACGAAATTGTTAATAATTGAATTGTAATGGAAAACAAAATGTATTTATACAACTATGCTTGTAAAATTGGTGGGCGTTAATGACTGCAACACAGTCTTTGACTGCTGTGGCTGTTAATCCAAAATAATGTATGTGTTATTGAAATAAGTTTATTTATGATTATTCATCACTCACCGGTACAATTCTTGCTAAAGATGGCGTCACCATAGAAGCCGGGTGCGCACAGGTTGCAGGCGGCACCAGCCGTGTTGTTCACACATTTCAAGCAGTCACCAGTAATGCTGTCACAGGAGCTCGGGTCGTCGATGTTGATGTTGCCGGAGCAGTTGCAGGGCTTGCAGTAGTCGCCTGGAAAGAAATAAAATTGGTATTTTTTTTTAACTCGACACGTTTCGATAAGACGGCCAGGGTCCCTCTTACGTAACAATTTTAGCAATACTTAAAAAAAATTGGTAAATTAGATGGTAGAAAATAAATACTTTGATGTAATGAAAGTTAGGTTGAGTTGTCAAGAGATACGGATTAGTGTGGGGCTGGGCTCCGCGTTTTTCTGTAAAATTATGAGGTTTTCGGTGTAAAAAGGGGATATTGGGTGGGACACAATACATTATATATATAAAAATGGATTGCTGTTCATTAGTCTCACTAAAACTTGAGAACAGCTGAACGGATTTATCTCATCTTAGTCTTGAAATGTTCATGGAGGTCTAGGGAAGGTTTAAAAGGCGAGAAAAAAACTAAAAACGCGCGGACGAAGTCGCGGGGGACCACTAGTATATTATATATGACTTAAAACTAGTGTGTGAATAACTGATAAAATAAGTCATACTAGAACCCCATCCCCCTCCACCCTGTGATCTCGGGCACTCCGTTTGAAAAACGGTTTACGGTTTTACCACGGCAACTGATAACAAGCGGTCTGGATACAGTTTGATCCTTTACAAGGTCTGTCCATCTTGTTGGTGGACGTGCTACGCCGCCTTTGATCGAAGGGTTCGAACGACCAATATATAACTTTTCTGCCCCAACAGCCATCAGTTCTTCGCGCTAGAGCAATGCATATTTATAATAAATACTAAGGTACTCACCAGTGATCTCTGGCACCCCGTAGTATCCGGCCGCGCAGTACTCGCAGCGAGCGCCGCCGTACCCGGGCTTGCACTCGCACGAGATCAGGGAACCGTTCTCGCTGAGGTCACAGCCGATAGCGAAACTGGACAACGAAAAGTAACGTCAAGTGTATCATCATTATTATCAAGTTAGAGTTAAATTAAAATGTGGAAGATTAAAGAAACAGAAGATAGCTGGCCATGATATAAGATGATAAAATCGAATCGACGAGGCGAAACGACCTCCGCGGTGTAGTAGCTAAGCACGTTGGTTTTCAAGGCGTCACCGTTTCGAGGTCCCGGGTTCGATTTGGTCGGGTCAATATAAAAATAAAAATAAAAACTATATTGACTCGGGTCTGGGTGTTGTGGTACCACCGTTATGTCTGATTCCCATAACACAAGTGCATTAGCTACTTACTTTGGGATCAGAGCAATGTATGTATGTATGTATTGATTGGTGTCCAACATTTATTTTATTAAAATCGTTTTAACTTTATCAGTAAGCATAACGAGCGTAGTTAAATCTTATCCCAAGTTTAATTCATTATGGATCCTGAGTCAGTAAAACAAAGTTCAAAATATAGTGACAAATTGTGTCACAAGGTTTAATCAGTGGCTTACTTATTGGCCGCAGTGGGCATCGGGCAGGCGCAAATAAGGCAATCGCGCGGAGTTCCTACCGTCGCGTCCCCATGGTAGCCTATCACGCACTGCTCGCAGTGGTCACCCATCGTGTTGTGCGTACAGTCCTGTGAAACACATGAAATAAAATATTATTCATTTCATATAAAGATAAAATTGTTACATGAAAAATAAAACAAAAAACTGTGGCACAAGGAACGCTCAGCATAATTAATGACTGCACTTAACAGTGACAAGACAGTGATATTCTGTGGGAATCGGGTAGTTTCCTGCAATCGCCAACAATTGCAAGTTATCAATGTTTAAAAGAAATATAATATTTATGGCAAACAATTTATTCTTGGTGTCGGTGCTTTTGCTTTGGCATTAATTTATCAAGGCACCGACATAAAAAAAAAAACTATTTTTGTCAAAATAGAGTCTCTTCTTTAAAAGAGTCTAGAGTATTTTAACATTTTTTAGTTCATTTCGTCTTTTTTAAGTCTGTTTTAAAAAAAAATAAGTATTTTTTTAATCACGTATGAAGGAACATGCCATATACCTTAAAAAATAGTGCTATTTGTCGTAAAGTCAGGAGGTAGTTAATACCTTATGAATCAGGTCTTGTACATAACACTGAGATTCGATGGGATACGATCGCATCAACGTCGCATATAAAAAATCTATGAAATTTTGCGGTCCAGTTTGATCCGCGTGCAAATCTAGGTTGGAGTCGGATGTATTTCCAAAATATGCAGATTATTTTTTAATAAATATTCAATTACAGTTTATATATTCAAAGTGGATTTTCCTTTATGCTACCTGGAGGGAAAGTACCCACTCCAAATATTGAAGATAGAAAATTTTGCTGAAAGTAAACATATTTATAATTTTCCTTAAAATTAAGAACTGTTTTAAACTTTCACTTACATTAGAATAGATACGTGATTGCTAAAATGTACCCTATTATAATTAAATATAATAAATAACACAACACTGACAATATCTATTTGCTTAACAGCACTATCTTTATTCACGACCTAGAAATGCCCAGCTTCGAAAAATGAAATGGTTTGTTTAAAGTACATAAGCGAAACGTGCCCTTGCGATCAATTGTGAGTCAAACAGCCTCACCATCCGTATGAACTACCTAAGCACGTAGCAAAAGTGTGTAACCAATAGTAAGCCGAACGTTGTCTATTGTCAAAATTCCTGCCACTTTATTGTAATTCTGCACGAAACTAAAGTGGAGATGAGTAATTTGACGTAGAATCGCTCTGCACAAATGTGCCAGTAGCAGAGTGCATGGAAGTCATGGAGGTAAAGTTGCAAACAGCACATCCCAATGGAATATGCAGCACTTTTACATAATTGTTTGTCAAAGAACTTATTTGTTTACTGGGTATAGCCACCAAATTTGGCAATGGGGAATATAACAAAGTTAATAATCTTTGCATTAAAAATTTAATCATATACAATATTCAATCAAAGAATGATATTTTTTTAAATGTTTCTTTGAATTGCTTAAGTTGCCGGCAACATTGCCGTGCGGCACAAATATAGCCAATACTGCCTTCAAATAGATGACATCAACCCCCGTCCCGTAGCTCCAGCGGTCGCGAATATATGAATGGGTATTTTTGATGAAAAATCCCTTATAACAACTACAACGAAGATAAAACTATGGAAGAGGTATGTAGATAACGTGTACTGCGTATTGAAGGGTAACAGACAGGATGTGGAGTCTCATCTTGCGTATTTAAAGGGCATACGCATACATTTGAGGTGGAAGAGAACAGTTATAGACGTTGAGATCCGTGTACGATACGATGGATAACTCAGTTATTCTGTGTACAGGAATTCCACTTACTCTGATCGCTATTTCAACGCAACCTTACATGACCATCCTAGACATCTTGATTCAATGGTAACTTCGCTGACGAACCGTACTTATGATTTATGCGATTGTGAAAATCTGAACCAAGTATTACAACATGTTCAGCATGTCCTATTGATTGATGGATATAAAGTAAATCTCCCACCTAGACACAAAGTAAGACACCGGAAAGATACGGTACACAGACAATCAGCATTTTTGCAATACATAAGAGGAGTGACAAACAAGGGTTCTAATGTTCTTAATAAATACCTATTAACTAAATACTGTCTTCACTCCATTAAGAAAAGTCGCACTATGTTTACAATCTCCCAAAGACAATTCTCCACAACAAAGTCCTGGCGTATACAAAATGGACTGCAGTTGTGGTAGCTCATAATTATATTGGTGATAAACATTCCGTAGCGGGCTGAATGAGTGAACACATAAAAGCGGACAAAATCAACGACAGAAAGAAATCATCTATCGCAGCACATTTATGTATTTAAATCGGGACCAGAGCACTGGATTGTTTGCAAGGTCCTTATTTTTTTTTTCAATAATATATAATCAAATAAATAAAAAACTAATACAAAATTTAAGTAATCTGTACTATAAGCAAATAAAATAAAACTAAAAATAAACTTAACCTAACCCTGAGTCACATTAGTGGTACCAAGAAGCTTGGTGACATTACTCAGTTGATTGGCCATGTTTATGCGTTGGCCAAGGTAACTGTCATGTCACCAGTTACATTTATGAAACGAGTGGACAACTCGGCGTTTTATTGCCTCAGGGCCCCAGGGACTGAACAGCTCAACCCCATAAGGCGCAAAACGGTAACAACTGTACAAAAAAGAACACTGATCAGACCTGGATTGAGTTTCATAACCATTAGATGAACTCGATGGAACACCAATACGTACCGAGATTGGTCTATCGGCGATTGTTATAACTAAGTACATACACAAATTTTAATCGCGAGGACGGGTTTTAATTGTCAAGTGTCTGGAATCTTCGGGGGCCGACAAATCTGCCAATAACACCCACCCGCAAGTTCTGTTCAGTTACACCGTGATGATATCCGTGCCAAAATGTCGAAAGCTCATAAATAATAAGGTACTTGGTAGCAATCTCGTATATTCTAAAATAAAATCTGCATTCATAGAAATAATATGGTTGACGTTTCCGAACCCACACTAGTGCAATTCATGACATCCTGTATTATTGTGGCACCAATCGATGTAGTGTATTATTAGGATTAAACATGCCAAACATTCTTTTATCTTTTATGAAGGCAAAAATACTCTCTCGCTATAATGCATAGTTCCTTTGATTTATAGATACTAAGTGTCTTTTTCAAGTTTGTTTCCTATAATTAATACCTCAATAACTTTATGAATGGGTGCCATACAAATACAAATTGATCTATATCGGAAAAACGACAACTACCTCCGTGGTATAGAGGCTAAGCACTGCTTGGATTGAAGGCATCGCCGCTCCGGGGTCCCTGGTTCGATTCCCGGTCGTGTCAATGTAGAAATCATAATTTTCTATATTGTCTCGGGTTTGGGTGTAGTTGTATCACCGTTGTGTCTGATTTCCATAACACAAGTGTATTGGCTACTTACTTTGGGATCAGAGCAATGTTTGTGATTGGTGTTCAATAAAAAAACCAAATCGCTTTAAACAAATATGACAAACATTATCTTCTATAAGTTTAATTTTTAAAGTACGGACAATAGCACGTCAAGGTAAACACTGCGGTATCTTATGCGGTTGTCATAAGGGCTAGTTTGCAACAAAAGTGGGTAGCATGATGTGCTGTCGACACATGACTTCTAGATAGCATACAATCCTATGTAGAGTATTAGAAAAAATATTTGATGGTAGTTTATAATTCAACAGTATATTATTCATATTCCCTTCGAGGAACAAGGCTAGTTTTAATATTTCAATAATCAAATGTTGATTTGAACTTTAGTACCATATCACATAACATAGTAACAACTCGATCGTTCCTTGTTAAATATTGTTGAAAACATACTTTAAATAAATTGCAAGTTCTCGACATATTTGTAAAATAAGATCCATAAATAATTTGAATTAAAATCAGTACTCGATAATAGACATGACAAGCAATAAAAATAAACGTGATTAACTGTATCTCACAGACGATTTATTAAATTGATAATGATATACATTTAAAGGTATTACAATTGAGTCACTGCAACAACAACTATATTTCATTTGATAGCACTCAACGAGATTCAGGAAAGCAAAACACCATTATCCAAAACATAATCCGAGCCGGTGATGCCCACAGCTTTGTCACTAGCCAAGAACAGCGTTAACTCAGCTATTTCTTCTGGGATAGATACTCTATTCAGAGGTGTTTTTGTGGATTCTATGATTTTGTTGTCAACAGCTAGGCCAGCATTTATCGCGATATCTGTTATAACTGGTCCCGGACTGATCACGTTCACACGGACACCGTGTTCGGCCAGCGCCATAGCCGCTGCTTTCGAAAAGTGATCGACGCCGGCTTTCGACGTGCTATAGGCGGACAGGTTATTCATAACTTTCTTTCCAGCGATGCTCGAAATGTTCACAACATTCCCTCGACTCGCAATGAGATGAGGCGCCGCGATAGAGGTCAGGTGAATCACCGGTCGCAGGTTCGTATTCGTAATCTCGTCGTAAATCGCTAGGAAATTGGGGTCTTTGATGGAATCTAACCTTACTATGCCGGCATTGTTGACAAGTATATCGATTTTGCCGAACTTCTTGATGGTTTCGTCGATGATCCGTTTCGCTTCATTATCGTTGGCGACATCGGCTTTGATGACGTGGTGTTTGGCTCCAAAGTTGTTGCACTTATCAACAGTGTTTTGTAGCTTAGTCTCGTTCCTGCCGACGAGGACCACGTTGGCTGATGCCTCCGCAAACTTTACTGCGATCGCCGCGCCGATGCCCGAGCTTGCGCCGGTCACGATTGCTACTTTCCCGTTGAAACTCATTGCACGGCTCTCGTAAGACGAATGTGATTTATTTTGCTATTCCGTCGTATATAAATGCTCATACATTACTTGATAACCGGTGCCGATCAGATAACTACATTGATTACAGGGATTGAATCGGATAGCAAGCGTTTAGTATAGGTATATTATTACTTTATTATCACTCAGGCAGGCAGTCGAGACAATAGTACACTGTATCTAATGTTTGATATGGTTAGCTTTATCTGGGGTTCAAGAGAGCGTGTAATAGATTTAATATTGCGAAGTAAAAATATGAAAAAATATATATAAAAAAAAAATAACAACATTAATTTATCAAACACAATTAATTATCACATTTAACACATTATGCATTAAAGAAATATTTATATTTGTTCTTATCACTACTGATATATGACCAGAAGAGAAACTTTGTAGTTTCTTAGTTATTCTTTCGTTTCAAAACTCTAGTTTTTGATAAGAGGGGCGCTTGTATTAATTGAATTACGAATTCACGAGTCACGATGTATGTGTAGTATTTAAGAACTTGTCATGCAATCTTTGCGTGTTTTTCGTATAATTATTTTAGTTTTGCTGCATCATTAAGATACAACTAGTGTGAGATCAGGAATAAATATAAATTTCTTGATGGTAACCTATTGGTTTTTACTTTTACTATTAACATGACGCAAGTATGCCGCATTTCGCTAAAGCAATTACTGGTTTATTGTCGTTCACTGGCTTTTCCTGTGGACTCAGTGGTAAAGGGAGTAGAAAAATTGACCAGCGTTGTCTAAACCTTTTGTTCCAGTCGTTGGATGTTCATCATCACCTTTAGATTTAAATTGACTTAATATTTTTAGTATAATTTCGTTATTAATTAGAAAATAACTATTGAAAGCGCACATAAGAACTTCCCTCTCACATTTATAAAAGACCGGACCGGTTGTGACGTTATAAATCCATAGTAACTAATGTTCAAAAGTTACATTGTAATTTCGGGACTTTTGAGTGGTAATAAAAGGCTTAACGAAGTCTCATACCTCGCATTCAGTACATCAAACCAAATGTTGCATACGGCAACAAAAATAATCGCTGGGAAACGGTATTTATTTCTTTGCAATAAGAATTACAATTCTTTTATTTGCCGCAATGTATACGCACACGGAGCAATCAGATTTAGCACACAAAGGACGCGCTTAGTTGCGTGCGTGCGTACGAGCTCTAGCTGTGTGCGTGCACTCGCGCGATACATTTGGCAGTGGTCGTGCACCGTTTATGCTCTGTTTTAGCAAAATGACTGATGACTTACATTTTTTAACATGTTTCTGAAAGAGACGGATTTCTAATACTAATAAAAAAAATCATTTTAAAAACTTCGACCGTCAATATCACACTATTGCGTCATTTCTCAGGTACAGTGTATTCGAGAAAAAATATCGTATGAATGGGGGAAAAACGCTACAAAATAAACTTGTTTGTTTAAAATTTGGTTTTGTTACACCATGTAAGTATTATATAAAATCATCGTCTGGCAGCCTAAAACCCTAGGAATGTTTGTTATTATGGACTTTAAAATCTAAGTCGTCACGGAAGCGCGCCATAATGGAAGTTAATTTAAAAAAAGGAGATTCTGACCTAACTTAATGAACTATTTATATTAAATCGAAATAAGCTTTGTATGGGGCTTGATATTTTTTATATTTACATAATGATGTCAAGGATCAGTTTCAAAAAAACATTTATTTAGTGCGGGTTGCTGCTTGGACGACGGAGCGAAGAAGGCTTTTAAGGTGTACGGCCTCATAAACATTAGATTGGTTTGAATATCAATCCACAATAACCCACGTGGCCGCTGCCCTTGCTGCATAATATACAGGCTAATAGCGGCTTCTAGAGGGAGGGTAGACTTGACGAACGGTCTATGATTAGCAAAGAGCAGCCCATATAGGCTCCGAGTATAAGATTACATTACTCTGAGATTATTTCATTGATTTTTTATAGTTTCATAATAATGAAAATCGGAAATGATGTAAGTAACAGTACTTTTCAGTTTAGTTTTAGTTAATTTTATTCTTAGATAAATCTGGTCCTGTTCTAAAGGTAATTTGTTATGAATGCTAGGCGTCATACTACACGTATTACTCTCGTGCGAAGCCGGGGTGAATCGCTAGTTTTTCATAAGTGCAGTCTTGCAATAGACGCTCACAGACGAGTGCTATTGCGTCGCTCACGTGTCACAATGCAGCTACAGGGTAAAATAAATGTGGATTGTATTTATATAACATAAATTGCTTTAAAAAGCAACTTTGGCTATGTAACAGACGAGGAATCGAACTCTGTGTCTTACGCTATCCGGGCGTATAGCTATACCACTCGGCCATTAGCAAGCCTGTTGACTTTTGCAAGCGCTTACTTTAATGCGTAGGCTGCGTAACATCATCAATGTTCCGAGATTGCTCTCTCAATATCCGAAGGAAATATTTTTACACATATTTAACAATCGGTTAGATAAAGGAAGCCAATTTATAATAGGCTATTCCACATTTTTTGCAAAAAAAATTTAAAATGTTCGTATTGATTCAGTAGTTAACAGTTATTTTTATTTCTTAGAAAAAATACCTCTTTATGCACTGAAATATTTTTTCAAATTCAAACGATAAATGTTTGCGCCAAAACGACAGCCTCCATTTTTGTGACGTCATAAGAACAGCAACAAGTAAACGTCGAATATACTTGGGTAATTCCTTAACTTTAAAGTTCGATAAAAATCCGAATATGAACTTATATAGTCCGTATCATTGGTGTATAGTGCCAAATTGTAACAACACAACATTAAAGACTCCAGAAAAGTTATTTATCAGAGAACTGAAAGGAAAGACAAAAAGTTTTTAGATATTTTATTTACACATAACCTTGTAAACAAAACTTTTCAGGAACACCAAAATCAAATGATTGAGATTTTTAAATGTGATAATGTAGTTTTAAAAAAATAACAGAATATACTTACATGCCTGTTTTAACATTTCTGAATTCGGCAGAAAAGAAATCGTTTTTGCACGCAAAGAATTTTGCTATCATAAAGCGAGTCAATTTTAGCCAGATTTGTACTGTCTGCTTTTACGAATCCTTCCTCCATTGTAAAACGATGTTTTAAATGTGCAAAAAACTGAAACAAGCTACAAATTCGCAATCAAGATATTTTATAATTCCTTCAAAGAAATCTACATTGATTCTGTTCTTATGACGTCACTCTCGAATAGAACATGGCGGCTGGCGTTTTCGGTCACGTGATATACAGATAATAAAAATTTCATTTTATTTTTGTAATTATAAATGGACCGATTAATTATTAAACAAAGCAGTGTTGTGTGTTGTCTTTCCTATGATGTGTACCATATAAATTACACACTTTTGTAATTTAATTTTGATAGATTAAACTACCCTATTACATTTTAGTTTTAAAAGTGTTTTGTTACTATACAAACTTAATAAAATAAATTGCACTTGTAAAAAGCAACTTTGTACAGTGACTACACAATAAAAAAAAACGTACTTATGGATTGTATTTGTTAAACAAATAGATCTTCGAGTATAAGAGAAGTCACTCACCAGACAGACGGTGTTGACGTCGTTGCACTGGTACGGCGCTTATTTTTACTTTTTATTATTTCTTTATATTCACGTATTTTGTATGCAGAATAATGAATGTATAATCCAAATTATTTTCGTATTAATTTTTATTTTTCATGTAGAATGTCATTTATTGATTTTAAGGGTTATGACTGATAATATGATTGTTATATTATTAATATTTTTTTGCCTTTTTTTCACCAATTAATTTATGTGTGTACACTTGATCGAAAGGGTTCCCGCAGAATACTAGTATCGTGACATGCCTCGCGCTGTTACGAATTATACTGAACGGGGACCTTTTCGACACAAGTATTATTAATTCATTTTTGTTTTTTTCTTTTTACTCTCTCTCTCTCGCTTTCGTCACTCACCAGACACACGCCGGTGTTGACGTCGCACTCCTGCGAGTGGCCGTTGCACTGGCACGGCGCGCAGAGCCCCGCGTGCGGCCCCGAGCTGAGCCGGTAGTAGCCCGCGGCGCACTGCTCGCAGGACAGCCCGCGGTACGCCTTCGGGCACTGGCAGTCTTCCACGGACAACGCCCGCCGCGTACCTTCGGCGTATTCGTCTGCGATCTCTAACGCTGCGACGGATAGCCTGAGGAGAGGAAACGCTTGAACACAATCAGAAATAAGAGGGCGACTCTGACAATGACTTTATATTTGAGCTAGCTATACTAAGGATAATAACTGCCTCGGTGGCGCAGCGGTAGAAGGGTCCAATTAAAGCGACGGCTGCGCCAGAGGTCCCGGGTTCGATCCCTGGGTCGGGCCAAAAATATATACCTGAGTTTTTCTGTTCAGAAATTCTCAAGGTAGCTCGGAGTTTGGAAGTTGGCGGTGTTTCACCCCCGTGCCTCGGAAAAGCACGTAAAGCCGTTGGTCCTGCGCCTGAACTCTCTCCGTTCGTGTCAGATTGCTGTCCCATCGGGCTATGAGTGGCCATTTTTAAATAATGTGATTCTTCTTAGTTACGTACGTACGTTAATATTTCACGTAAAAAGTTTAATACAGCTATAAACAAGCGAAATAAATCACTAAAATGTTCTAATAAGTACATAAATAAACAAAGTCCTTTCACTTACTATAGCAATATTTATGTGTGATTATTACATAATTTGACTTTTTACTACTTTCTATAACTACATTATTAGACATTATGGTGGTTTTTGTAGAAAACGTTACTTTGAAACTGATTTTATTTTTTGTAGATTTTTGGTTATTACACTGTATTATTTTCATGTTCATAAAATTCTGCACAAAACTAATTCAAACTATATCAATTTAATTTATTCAAAATTATTAAAAACAACGTTTGAATTAAATTTGAATTAGACAATTATTAAGTAACAACACTATTTTAAAATAACGAAAAAGTGGTATCCCGCCAAATGACAGTTTGGTCTTATTAAAAACCAGAGTATAGACCAAAGTATCAGATGAATTTTTCTTTGATCTGATACTTTTTATTTAGGGTGATGACGATGACGAGCGCGGTCATGAACTCGCATGTAACCGGCTCCGTGACATGTGTCAGGATGACAGTGACAGTTACCTGGCGTACGCGGAGTCCTCCCAGTACGAGGCGCGGATGTAAAGACTGGTGACGTTGACGAGCGCTGTCATGAACTGCTCGCGGGTAACAGGGCTGCCGTCCAAACGGGTGAATTCGTCTTCTGTCATCTTGACGGCGTGCTCCCAGTCTTCGAAGGATGGTGGTTGTTCGACGCTGTTGGGATTATAATTACGCGATTAGTAGTAGGCCCCAGTTTATATGGAATTCGCTATAGCCGGATCGATCATATAGAATATCATGTCAATGCACACTGGTCTTCTTCAAACATAAATGCTCACAGTTAGTGATTGATTAGGCATCTAATAAGTCTAAGCTATAAAAAGATACATAAATGATGCACTTTTTTGCTACCTTCATTTCTAATTTAATATCTTAAGTGTTGTAACTGACGCGCGCGCGCTCATGGTGTTATAGTATCTAGGATATCATTATGAAGGCGTACTATAGTGCATTCTTTTGCATAGGAGATTCAAGATTTAGGTATCCTTTTTATTTTACCAAAATTTCATAAATTTAAAAGGCAGCCGTATCGTATACGCATCCCTGCAGCATCGATACTGCATCGTTAAGTTTAATGGCCAATTTCTGCATCGCGACGCGACATCGACACTAACGCGTGACAGCATCGCGACTAAATAATCTAAAAGTAGCGCAAGTGTGTAAAGATTGACATTTTGCGACTGTATCGCTGCTAAAAGTTACAGTATGCAAAGAGTCTTTTATACCGGTAATTAATCACAACAGTCATATAATTATCTAAGAATACCTGTTATGTATCAGATAACCATTGGGCCCTCCAAGGATGACGTCAGAAGCGGCAATCGCACGGCCATCGTTGCGACTCGAGTAGTATATTACGTAAGTTAAATAGCCGCCGTATGACGTCAGTCGTTTGCCTGTAAAGGTATGATGGTTACAAAATTGGTCCAAAATTAAAGTCCTTAAAACGCTATTAGAGTAAAAACTGATTCATATTTTTTATAAGCACTACACGTACGTAGGATTCAAAACAGAGGTGTCGCTGAAGTTCATAATGAAAAATCAACAGTTTGCAAAAAATAACAATACTTCGTCACGGAAAAGCAAAAGAACTTTCAAAGTTTTGAACAATAACGACTTTTTTATTGGGTTCAGAAGTCCAGACACATCGCAACTCATGCACTCTTTTGTCAAGTTTATAAATCTTGATGGCGCACGGAATGGGTCTGTCATGCGATTGAGACAGTTTTGATCGTTTATTTAAACATGATGCATGCAAAGCACTGCTGTAAGCGTGCGTATGACGTAGATATGACAAAAAATGAACTCTTTCACAGAATGAGCTTTCTTCAACAGCTGTTTTAAGATTTATATAAAAGGAATCCAAAGAATTAAATTTATCGGAGGTCACGCGAGGGACGTTACTCAACGCGGCCGCCGCGTGGCATACGCGTGAAATTTCGAACTAACGAGTTTCCTTACTTGCGTTACGAATACCAGACAACGATTCGGAGAGCGTCTTCCAAATATGCTTAAATACATAAAACGTGAGTGAACGCGGCAAGCCGCGCGGCGGTCACGCGATTGTTTTCCCACGTGTTACTGGCGGAGGCCTATGTTCGGCAGTAGACGTATTTTGGCTGCTAATATAAATGAAGTCGCACTGAAGCCTGACGCCACTCACCGAGGTAATATTTCGGCGCGGAGAAGTAGACCACCTTGTCTCCGCCCAGCTGCGCTTCTACAGACGACTCCGGGTCTATGGTCGGAGCGGGCTCGTATGGAGCTACTGTTAGAGTTCGGTTGGCTTCGATGCTAACTAGCGTCCAGTCTGACAGGACACTTATCTGTGGAAACGAATAGGGTTATAAAAGCAAAAACGCCATATAGAACTAAAATCTCTCTAAGGGCCGATATTTCAATGGTCAGATAAAACTTATTAGACTGATAAATTATATAGCGACAGATTTAAAAAAATGAAAGACATATGATTGCTGACAATTGGGTGACGTTTTCAAATACCATATTGTATTTTGTTCGACGAATATTGCTTATCTGACTATTGAAAAATCAGCCCTAAGACCGTCATGTCGGTCGAACCAAAAAGCTAGGTAGTTTTTTTTTATAATTCAAAAACCATTAAGGGTTTATAAGGAACCAATGCGTTTGGACGTTTCTGTCTGCGTTTTCACTTTAGTAGTTTGGTAGCTGCACGAAGAGAAGTAACTAAAGTGATGACGTCATCAAAGTAGTAAGTACTTCTATCAACGTTTGACGCTAATACTTATTAATGAACTTACCGCTGTCCAAGCGAAGTAAGAGCTGGTGCATCGCGTGGTCTTTCCAAAACAGAAACACTTGGTGCAACCTTCAGGGTTGCTGGCTTGCAGGTTGAAGTATTCTTCTTTGCATTCGTTGCAGGCCTGTGGGAGAGTAAATAGTATAAATGGGTTAGAATAATGATGGTGGCTTATTACAGTTTTTTCTTTTAAACCTGCATTAAATTTATTTTTAAAATTAATGTTACAGTGATAAAGTATGATTAATACTTTAGTGGCAAGTATAGGATGTCATTTTTTTTAAAACTGAAATACACAGCTGTGGCTTAGAGATATTGCCTTGAATGTCATAACAGCCAAGTAAAGTGCCATTTGTGACACGACATTGTTGTATTAAAACCTATTTTTGTTTATAAGTTTTTATATTCATAAAGATGAAATAAAAAACCTAAAATTGCGCACGTGCGGGGCTCGAATCAGCAACTTTCTGGCTAACCGAGCCAAACGCTCTTCCAATTGAGCTACCGTGCTGTCGGTCCAATCGTGCCCAATTTCTGGTCCCTGATGGATATGTCATTACGCATGACGTCTGCGTTATCTATTCCAACTGTTTTACAACGACAGTGGGCCAAGTAGTTATTCATATTCAACTTGAAATTTGATAACGCTTGGCTATCCAATGGTTTATAATGTTATAAACACTCACAGTGTCATATTTTGTACTTCTAAAGATAAAATAGGTAACCAAAAATTTCGGACGGGCAGTACGCGAACCAGCAACTTCCTGTCTTTATTTTCACAATATTTTTTTTTTAATTAAGTGTATTTTCCCCATCTCTAGTTCCCCATCCCCGGAACTGACCTGTCCTCGCACGTGCCTCTTGCAGTAGCACTGCGCGGTGTTCTGGTCGCAGACGTCGTCCGTGGTGCCGTCGAGGTCGCACGAGCACGCGACGCAGTCCGGGAACGCGTAGTGCCCGGGAACGCAGTGATCGCATACGCGGCCGATCACGTTTTCTTTGCATCTGTGGTAGAGGTTAACATTGTTCATAAAGATGAAATAAGAAACCAAAAATTTGCGCACGGGCGGGACTTGAACCAGCAACCTTTTGGCTGACCGGGCCAAAAGCTCTTACCTCTTGAGCTACCGTGATGTCAGTCCGACCCTGCGAAATTTGTGGTTTCTTGACGTAACCACAAATTTCGCAGTTTTTGGTTTCTTATTTCATCTTTATGAATATAAAATATGACACTGTGAGTGTTAAAAACATTCTAAAGCATTAAACATTGTTGTTATGCGTATATTGATCGAAGGACAAATATGTTTCTGCATACTAAGCTGTGGCATACCATGACCGTGCTAGGAACGTGTCAGGCAAAATAAAAACCGGCTAAGTGCGAGTCGGACTCTCCCAAAGAGGGTTCCGAGCCAACTTTAACTGAATTAGGGATCCACTTTCTTCCACTAAGTCAAAATACCACAATAATTTGTTGACAGCAAACATAACTTTGTTTTTCATAGTGTTTGTATAAAGAATAACAAAGTAATGTTTGCGGTTGTTAAAAATGTGCTATATCTCAAAAACTAATAGTTCGATTCCGTCCAAACCAATTTTCGTTGTAAGTATTTGTTAAAATCTACATCATATACTTTTTTCAAAATTAACATTCGCTTAGTTTAGAAATTAGAAGGGGGAACGCCCATTTTACTACTTTGGAAGCGTCTATATTTCAAACGTTACACTTTAAGAGAAAATAGTTTTAGGAACCTCGATATCATTTTAAAAAACCTATCCATAGACACACGCATAGTTTTGACAAAAAAAAAAACGGTTTTAGTTTCATGTATGCCCCCCCTTAAATATCATTATTTTTTATTTTTTGTATAAGAATCGTAAAGCAGTTAACAAAATACATCTTCCTACCAATTTTCAACAGTGATGCTTATAGTTACAGAATGAAGTGGCTGTGACATACGGACGGACAGACAAACAGAGAGACTTGACGAAACTATAAGGGTTCCGTTTTTTGTCATTCGGCTACGAAACCCTAAAAATGATTTGGTATTGAAGAGTGAGCATAGTAGAGCGTATTTTGTTGTTTTTCATGTCTGATACGCTCCAAGCACGGTCATGGTATTATACCATTTGTTTTCATATTGTTTTCATATTACGTCGCGGCGGCAGTGATGGCGACGCTACATTGGAATTTGTATGCATTGGTACAAACGTTTACACACGGCACCATCAGGCCGGAGCACACTGGATGCAGACTGCTTAAAGTCTGTTGTTCTTAGCTTGTCGAATATAGTAAACACTGTTGACATACCTTTTCAACGAAATAATTCATTTTAAATAAGATATACACAAAAACACAACCTGCATAAGAAGTTTATCGTTCAACACCGAAATCTTATTAAATTAAATGTATAATTAATTTTATTCACTGATATTATTTAAAAACTTATGAAAACTTTGTTTACATTATTCGACTAGTAAAGAAAAACATTAAAGAGTTCGCTGTGGGAAACCTTAGAGGAGACCTTCGTTCAGCAGCGGATGTTCTTTGGTTGATAATGATAATGATGACATTG
The DNA here is from genome assembly GCA_963924145.1 of Pyrausta purpuralis. Classification (NCBI taxonomy): domain Eukaryota; kingdom Metazoa; phylum Arthropoda; class Insecta; order Lepidoptera; family Crambidae; genus Pyrausta; species Pyrausta purpuralis. The sequence goes on along the minus strand of OZ001647.1, from coordinate 11,999,556 downwards.
AACCGCATTTTTGCAGCGAACATGACTGCAGCGGCACCTCCGCGGCTTAATATTAATATGTTAACAGCCTTTCAAAGTAGTGTTTTTCACTGTGTAAATAGTAGATTTTTATACAAGGGGAGAAAGTGACGCATTTCACTCGAGGTGTTTCTGGCTAATAATTCGAGAGTGAAATGGGTGCTTTCACCCGAGTAATAAACATACTATTTTTCATTTCAAGTGCGAGGAAATATAAATAAATAATGCTGTGTGATGTTGGCTGGGATATTTTTTTGTTTGGCAAGAGATAAAATTTCAAGATTTTGCATCACATATCAGTTTGTTTATTGTCATTGAACACAAAACACACGATTAGAAGGACAGGAACGGCACGGAAGACAACAGAGTACATAAAACGCTACGATATCAAATATTTCAAATCTATCGATATTCTTAACAATGATTTGAAATATTTTATATCGTCCGCGTTTTATGTACTCTGTTGTCTTTCGTGCCGTTACTGTCCTTGTGTTACTCCCGTAACCGTGCGTTTTATGTATAAAGACTGTAAACAAACTGATATGTGATGTAAAAATTTGAGGTTTCATCTCCCGCCAAACAACATAATATCTCATAATCGCATCACAATCACAGCTAAATTTATTTATTTATCCTTTCAGTCGAAATGAAAAATAGTATGTATAACTCGGATGAAAGCACCCATTTCACTCTCGAATTATTAGCGCTCTCACTCCGTTCAAGCGCCAAGAACTTCTGATTGAAATGGGTCACTTTCTTCCCTTGTATAACAATCTACTATTCTCCCTCATCCAGTAAGTGTATATGTGTATATAACGTACGCGCAGTTCCCGTTGTCCGGGTGACACTGCAGCTGGTCGCCGACGACGCCGAGCGGGTTGCAGTTGCACTCGTCGCAGCCGCGGTGCACGTCGAAGTTGAACGTGTACGGCTTGCAGCGGTCGCAGTTCTCGCCCTCCACGTTCTTGGGGCAGATGCACATGCCTGACGAAAAAAAATAATATAATGATAGTCTAAATAATATTATTTGAGACAAACTCTTTTTTAATATGATAGGGGTATAGTATTTTACAAAACAACTGTAGCGCGGCTAAGTCGCGTCACTGATGCGCGTTTGCGAAGAGGTTAACGGCTCATTTCCAATACCAAAGGAGACTCAGCTACTGCTGTTCCTTATAGTTACTATGTAGGTATAATGGTAATGTCAAAGACCTCTTCCTCAGCAGCTATGAATAATCCATACGCTAGAGAGGAGAGTTATTGATAACTGCCTACATTATTCCAGGAAATCGTACACTGTTCGCCGGCGCATAGTAATTATTGCCAATATATTATGTTTTTCAAAAGTAATTATAAGTTTATTCAAGTTAAGTATGCAGTGATTCATCGATTCTAATCTGTCTGTGAATTCCAGTTTTTTTTTATAACCATATTATAGACAATTGACGACTGACCATAGTGGATTAGGCCAATATTGGACAGCAACGAATTTACTTATTTTCAGTTAGCATGTAGCCCTAAATACCAATAAGAGAAGTATAATCCATGATAAACTTCCCCAACAAAAGTTTAAGCTAGATAATACCACTAACCCTAATATACATACTAGTGTCTATGTTTAATTTGTGTATAGCTACGTTGTGGGTGGGTGGTACCAAATCTGAATTCATTCGTAGGCGATATTCCTCAGAAGATGTGAGCACATTTTAATCTAGATCGTAGCGACTTTCATATAAAAAGCGAATTACACGCTACAGGAACTTGATTTGACTCTTGACGACCCGTCTGGTGTAGTGGTCGAGAAATCGCCTACTACGCAGCGGGTGCGGGTTCGATCCCCGCACAATACAAACATTTGTGTGCATGAACATGTCTGTTTGTATTGGTCTGGGTGTTTTCTATGTATATCATGTATGTATTTACAAACAAAAAGTATTTAAGTATTATATCCGTTGTCTGGCACCCATAACACAAGCTTTGAGTAGCTTACTTTGGAAGGATATTTATTTATTTATTGATATTTTATTATTTATTTAAGAAGTACAGCAGATACGACTTTTACTATTTATAACGCCTTAAAAAGGTTTTATTTTGACAGCGTATTCTAATGTCAGCACACGAATGTAAATAATTGGCATAATTACATTTTAGATCCTAATTCCGCCTAAGTTAATATAAAGATCGTACAAAGACATGAGAACGTTTCAGAGGATATTGATATTTGTTTTGAGTATACAAAATAATAATAATAAATTAGGATTTGTTTTATCGCTGTCCGGGGATAAGCAAAGGATGTTTTTGTAAGGGGTACGTAGATGACACCTTCACAGTATATCCCACTGATTAAGTTTCTGCTTTTTTTAACCTTCTTAACTCTATGCATACAAAAATACAATTTGCTATGAAGAGGGCGGGGGGCATCTGTGACGAGCAACACCTGGCTGTTGAACTGAGCATGAAAGGAAGGTTCTACAGAATAACAACCTTTGAGTACCACGTCGTTACGGACTCTGTGTCATCGCCAAGCCCATGACAGTTGAACGCTCACCTGCCGTACTACCTTACATAAAAGGGGTGACTGACAAGATTGGAAATATCTGGAAGCGAGCTTCCATCATGACTTTTGAAATAAAAAGATTAACCATTTATACCATCTGTCAAGTGCAGCATTCCTCTTCAAGATACAGGGGTGTATAGACTGGAATGTGACTATATCCTTTCCTAGTAGGAAATTACTACATTGGTCAAACCAAACAAAGTATAGGTGTGCAGATAAAATAACATATTGCTGACGTTAAACATGAAATCTACAGTGTGTGAACATGCCATAGACAAACCCAACCACTTCATACGTTTTGACTAGCCAAAAGAACGTCGGTTCGTTCCGCATGTGCTACGCGTAGCTATAGAAATAAGAAAACATCAAAATTTCAGCACAGAAGAATGGTAATTGATATTAAATAGTGACGATAGTTTATTTTTTTCAAAACTCTGTAAATGACACATAACGTCTTAGTCTACCCGTGACCACGAATGCTGAAAAGTGTTCGAAACGTTGCGATACAATTTGATAAATATTCGCGAAATGTACAAACGTGCGTCATTCCATGAGTATTATTAGCGTACACTTCAGAAGCAAGTATGCTCATTATTCTTTGACACAACACTGGTGTAACACAGTAACACTATGCCTCCCTATAAAGCCTGCGAGTGTGAAAGATAGATAAGTATGCATTGTCGCAGTCGCACGTTTTACTGCCGTAGAGAAACCGAGTCTTTGAGATTACTATAATTTGGAAGAGTGCATGCGCTAGCAATATTGACCGAACGCCAGCTGATCGCGACTACGCGGCGTTCTGTCACTCGAAATACGCGCGGTTGTAGCGCTGCTTAAATATGTATGGATAGCGTTGCAACTGCGTTGCTTTATTCATTTTATTTTGTTTACTTTATTTGGTGCGAACAACAGATCTACAAGCATTTCATTACAAATACATAATTGGACATTATAATTTGTTGCAGCTCCAAGAGCGCTTACACGCAGCATGCTTACCAGGCCAACAGTGTCATTGGTGAATTAAATTCTTTTATACAATAATATAAAATCAATAAAATAAATAATTGGATTATAATAAGTGAAAAAATTAATTAATAAATAACAAAAGGACACCGAAGGAATAAAATTACAAATAAGAAAATAAATTAAATCAAGACAAGTAACAACTAACTTGGTAAGCAGCACAGAAGAGAGACCTAGATCAACTCATCCGGTAGCAATTTAGATACCGCTAATTTAAATTGAAAGCCGTGTGGGAGGCCTATATTCAGCAGTGGACGTCCTTTATCTGATAATGATGATGATGATTTAGTTTATTCATAGAAAAGTTTTGACACCTATAATGTGAAATGGTCTTTAGTGAACCCACCGTTGTTGTCGCAGATGGCTGTAGCAGGGCAGTGGCACGGCCGGCAGTGCGGGAACCCGTAGTAGCCAGTGCGGCACGCGGTACATGAGCGGCCGACCACGTTCGGCCGGCACGGGCACTGCCCGCCGAAGATGTCGCACTCCAGCTCAGTGGAGCCCATGAAGTCGCAGAAGCAAGAGAGGGCGCCACTGTTGTATTCGGCTGTGATCGAGAACATCGCGTCTCGGCAGAAACCTGGAGAAGAAAGAAAAGTTCTAGAGAGGTGACGACACCTAATGCTAGCTTTTTACCACCAGCTATCTACCTATTTATTTTTAGCATGGTAAATAGTTGTTTAGCATGAACACGAAAGCCAATAAGGCTAAACTAAATACGTAAGCTACTTTAGTCATTTTCGATGAAACTGTTAAATTTCAAATACATAAACACTTGAATCGGTTGATCAAAATAAACGTTTGTGTCATAAGAACACTGTTAAATAGATTGCATTATTTACACAAATGTCAGGTAGCAAGCAGTCTAACACGTAGGTTTACATAAAATTAACTTTAAGAAAGTAATAACATGAAAATATGCACAAAAAAGCCTTAAATAAACTCTTGACCCTTTAACGGAAAGCAATCCATTTTTGGCGAAAAATTTCTTTTTGATGTCGGTGCAATGATAATTGATATTGAGATGGTCAAAATGATGGCATGGCACCGACTCCAAAAATAAATTGTTCGCTAAAAATAGATTCCTTTTCTTTAAGGGTCACGAGTTTATTTAAGACTTTTTAGTGCATTTTTTGTTTTGAAGTCGGTTCTTACTTTGTTGACTATCAGTCTTATCAACACGTCAATATTAAGATTCTAGTACAATAACACTATACGTGCCTGTAAAATTTGAGGATTTCCCTCGATTGCACCAAGATCCCTTCATCAGATCAACTTGATCCAGACTTGGCAACAATGGCGAGAATGTATAACCTCTAGGTAGGGGAAAAACTTTTTAAATAAGTCTACAAATAACTGTGATATGAGGTAACACACACAAAAATACAGTCCAATTGATAACCGCCTCCTTTTTTGAAGTCTGTTAAAACAGCGCCCGTGGTAAATTAGAGACAAAATAGAAATCAATGATTATTTGCGTTGATCAACCGCGAAGGTCTGAGAGATTAAGCACAGGCAACCGGGCAAATCCAGTAAGTTGCCAGTCCACATTTGTACTTACCAGTGTCATTATGGCTGATGTAATAGTGGTTGCGAGTGCACTTGTCTATGAATTCGCGCGTGTAGTCGAGAACGTTCGCCTCCTTGAGCGCCGAATCGGTGTAGTCGGCCGTTGCGACCGCCAGCACGTAGTCCAGCCAGAGGCCTTTGGTGTCTGCGCCCTGGGAAGAATTTAACTCGTGACACATGACGTGATACTATAGATAGGAATGAGTTGTTAATAATAATAATACTTATATTTGCTTGTAGCAATAAAATTAAAAGTTCTTTCGCATAATGACAATGATAATGATAAAATTAAGGGTTTTCATTCTATGTTCTACGATACTGCAAACGCCAAACACGAAGTGTGACGTCACGTTTCTGAATCAAGCAAGTCAAACGTGGTCAACCGTATGTTAATATTTGCTCAGGATTGATGGATAATTAAGTTTAATCATGATTTGAAAAATAGGCAAATACCTATATTTGTTGGGACTCGTTTTTATCCAAATAAGGTTAGTTTTATTTCGTAGTATTTTGGCAAATCAAGTAAGTGGTTGTAGCCGAAGGCACTTCATTGGCGTATCGACGTCGCATGGATGGGTGTAGTGATAGTCGCCGATTCGACGTTACGACGTCACGAAAAATATTTCGCACACTGATTGCAGTCTGCGGTCCGGTCCATATAATATGAACCGCATGCGCGAAATTTTGACGAGACCGCTGGCCGCAACCAGTGTGCCAAGTCCTTCACAGTATAATGACATTATATCTTCGGCTACCGTCGAGAAAAATATTAGAGATGTGATTGTGTGCGCGGCGATCAGTGCGTTTGTGAGAATTATAAAAACCCAAGGCTACCGGCACCGCGACGAGGCAACCATGCTTCACCTTATAATACCACTGCTTCGGTTGTTTGACTGCCTCGTTGGTGTAGGGGTTACTTCGCTGGCCACTACCCAAGAGGTCTCAGGTTCGAATTCTGGGTCAGGTCAAATTCGATTCTAGGTTTTTTCTGCCTTGAAAAATCACCCTAATCTGCGTAGTTCCTCCATTGTCTCCTCTGTTGAGAGGGGCCGCCATTACCAAAAAGCGGTAGGAGAAAACATGTTACATGATATGGCGAAGCTTACAGTGTAAATAATCTATGATCTGTCTGCACTGACCTGGAACGTAATGGACACGTTCTCTGCGACGGGGAAATAGTCTCTATCAGGCAGCCGCAGTAAAGCGCGACAGCCCGAGTTGGACGGGCAATGTTCCGCTGTCATTAGCACGGGCTGACTCACGCCATCCAGCGACAGAGTTACGTCTAGGTTGCTTTCTGTGGAGTAAAACAAGATATTATATTATATTTTTACATTATTATAAATAAATAAATATGCGCCAGACAATACACCAATCGTCGTGGTTTCGAAGTAAGGATTTTTTTCCTTGTGTTACTAATACCAGACAACGATTATGACGGGGGCGTCTCCCATAAATACTTAAATACATATTAAACATCCAAGACTCAGGTACAAATGCGTGCTCACCACACAAACATTTGCCCCTTGCGGGATTCGAACCCGCTACGGCCGGCGTATAATATACAGTTGTGGTCATATAATTAAGAACGATAAGAAGTTCTAGATATTTTTATTTCAAAAAATGTCATACCCAGATGTGTACCATTTTAAAAACAACAAGTTATGTTATAAAATAGCTACATTACTAGAGCAACTTAGTTTAGGAATAAAGAATAAATAGCAAACGTTTTTGTTTAAATTTTATTTTATTTTACCAATGTAAAACATTTAAATAGTACTGATTTATTCAACTGCCCAAGTTTTATTTTGTAAAATACTTAAATTTTAAAAATCACAACAATTTGTAGAGCCGCAAATTTTAAAAGCTTTTTCATACATTTTAACTAAAATTAATTGTTAATAGCATATGCACGACTTTTAATTACTGCTTTACACCGGTGATGCATTGATTCTATAATTTGTTTACCTTTCGCAACAGAAATAGGGTTCTATTCTTCTAAAAAAAACGTCGTAAAACTCTCTTAAATACTCACACAGCGTATTTTAGACCTTATTCTTAACTTTAAACCACAGATTATCTATTGGGTTTAGATCCGGATTGTTAGCTGCCCAGTCTAAAACAGAAACTGATTCCGCGGTACAAAAATCTGTAAGGTACGTGCAGTGTGTTTTAGATCATTGTCATGCTGGAATGTCAAAATAACCGGTAGAACGTTATCAGCATAAGGCAGCATTGTTTCTTCCAGTATATTTTTGTATTGGAATTGATTCATGTTGAGCTTCTATAAACTTTACAAGTCCAACACCATGTCCAGAAAAGCATCCCCAAATTTTCTCATTTCTACGACCGTGCTTTAATTAGGTTTCGTATATTTAGGGTCGAATGCTGTAATTGGGGGACGAAATACATATCCGTCTATCAAAATATACTCTGTTAATTTTTGTCTCGTCACAAAAACGACCATTTTTTCACTGCCGCACATAGACCAGTTTTCATACTTTCTCGCATATGCAAGCCGGGCTTCCCTGTGGCAAAGTTTCAACAAGTGTAACTTTCTTGCTATCCTCTCATGCAATTTTTTCTCTTAAGTGCGTGCTGAGATTGCTGAAGAGTTGTTTTCACCAAAATATTATTTTCTTATCTCATTGGACCCTTTAAAAGGATTTTGTTTTGCCAGATGAACGATGTTTCGGTCATTTTTCTATGTTTAGGTACACGAAGAACATTCGAAGTAGTTAGATACGTAGCAAAATGCTTTACGGCATAGTTAACCGTTTTTAACATTTCAGATGGTCGGCAATCTTTTATAAGACCAATTCTTCCGGCGAAGTTTATTTATTACTTCCCTGGTAGATTTATCACAGCTTTTATTTTTCCCGATTATTTTTTATAAGTAGCAATCACTTTTAATCTTTACAAATAGTCATAATAGTGCCAAAACTAAACAAACAGTGACTAAAACCACAAATCTATTCAGTGTTCTCTTTTAAAATTTGAATAAAGTTATAAACTATTTAGCGTTCTTAATTACGTGACCAGCCAGCTAATAGGAATATTACGCGATACTTTATTTAGAAGTAGGTTAAAAAGTTTATCTTTTTATTTTTAGTTGATCTTGTGTTTTGATTGAATAAAGCTTTGTTAAATGAACAGATTTACGAAAGCGAGACAAATAAAAAAAAAACATGCAACTAGATTTACGACTTAGTTTTAAAAAATCTTACCCATATAATCAGCGTTCTTAATTATATGACCACCACTGTAAGTCTGAAACGGCAACTACGCCGCTGTCACCGTATTACCGAAGTGCAGTGACAGAAAGTAGCAATAACTATTAGGGACGATTTTTTAATGGTCAGATAAAACTTATCAGACTGTAAAATTATAAAGCGACAGATTAAAAAATGACAGTTACGTATGATTGCTGACAATTAGGTGACGTTTTCAAATTAGTCATATTGCATTTTGTTCGACGAATATTTCTTATCTGACTATTGAAAAATCTGCCCTTAGACTATAATCGAGGTGTCAACATCAATCCGCGTTGCGTCCACCTTAAAAATGTACCGCGCTAATACTTCCCTGCCAGTGGTCTGACACCTCCTAAACGACGATTTTCAGGATAGATACAGATTCATATTTTACGTGTCTGAACTCTGTATAGTATACTCACCGGGGTGATCCGGCTGGTAGTAGTGCACGAGGAACATGTACTCCCCGGGCGCGGGCACCTTGAAGTCGACCGTGACGGGGTCACTGTCCGGCGTGAGGTACACCACTGCCGTTGAATTATCTAAAATGGAAGGCCGCTCTTCGCGATCGCCGCCCGTGCCCGATTCGATTTCCACCTGAAGATTCATAAAAGGGGAATAAACCTATGACACTTCATAAATGCGTTACCACATTCTGTGGCTGGTTTTAGTAGACTGCTATCGAGACGCAACGCTTTGACCAGCACCATTTACGCTGTGGAACGTATAATTATGTAGCGTTTCGACTTCAGTCAGACGCCGCGTACTGTAGAGGTTTGGAGCTACTTGTAAAACCTCTATGTCTCGTTCGTCCGACTCTTCGTATTTTAAATGTAGGAAAACTTTCTTTGCGAGCAATTTTTGATATATGATTGACATACCTTCAATTGTCAGTCAGACCTTCGTATGTAAACAATGTTTCGTGAATAATATTAGTGAATAATATTTGAAGTGCAGTATATTTACATACTAGCGACCCGCCCCGGCTTCGCACGGGTGCAATGCTGATACTAAATCACTGCTTAATTCAAAGTGCTATAGGGAAAACCGCGGCCTCAGACGCGCTATATATAATAGGCACGCTCTTGCCACACCGGGCGGCCGGCCCGGTACCGCCGCAAACGCTACGTCCCGCAATTTTTAAATCTGTATTATCTTCGAAAATATTTACTAAAATCATACGGTGTAAAGGGCCATATAGATCTATATTAACTGAACAATGTAGTCAAGGTATTTAATTGGTTAAGGATTAATGCTGTATTGGTTAAAATCGCTTCGAAAATTAGCCATTACTTGTCGTAATAAGTAAATGACACAAAAAAGTTATTGTGGGTTATCCATAAGAGATAGACATATACCATCACGGACTTTTCTGTAGACCTTTTCAATGTCTACAATACTTAATACATTATTTTGATAAAACTCGTAGGGTTCAGCCTGCGTTTGCAATGTAAGCGGAAAAAATGTAATTATTTACGACATCACATTAGAAACCTCAAAAATAACAATACTTCTCCACTATTTGATGGATGTTATTATGCATATAAACCTTCCTCTTGAATCACTCTATCTATTAAAAGAAACCGCATCAAAATCCGTTGCATAGTTTCAAAGATTTAAGCATACAAAGGGACATAGGGACAGAGAAAGCGACTTTGTTTTATACTATGTAGTGATAAATCAAATAAAATAGAAGATTGACTATTTCAAAGTAAAGTGTTTTTAATGTGAACCGTTAAAAATTGCTTACATATTGATATAGAAAACATATCTCAGTAACTCATAAATTCACATTTATAATTAATATCTCCAAGATCACAGCGATGCTACGCTTTCTCACAGTACCGTAGAGCATATACGCAACAGCGCCTCAGACCGACGTTGCATTTAACTGCGTGACTGTAAAATGCGGGTACTATTTTGTGTAATTCGAAGCGCGCACGATTGGAGATGGCATTCTGTTTAAACGTATCACTCTATAAGCAGTCTGTTCCCTAACTTTAATTAGATAGACTAAAATGGTATATGGTGGGTGGCCACTTTTACGTATATTTAAAAAAAAAACATATATTGAACGACCTTAAAAAGAATACTAAAAAGAGTGAAATAACGCTATTAGGAAAAACAAATCCATTTAAAGTTGTGGCATGATGTGCGTACATGTTGACTGCTGCTGTCCGTTAAAGTTGATTATTTTAGCCCTTTTAGTGTACTTTTAGGGAGGTTAAATTTTTAAAAGAAAACTGTTAAATAAAAAATGTTTAAAAATCACTTTTTTCACAAATATCATTATACATAACAGTAGAGGTATTAAAAAATTAAAATTTATAAACACCACACAAGAATCTCGCTATTGTAAGGGAAATGACTTGTTTTCCTTAGAGGCTCTCGATTTCGATAACGTACCTTCTTCGAGTCCACAGCAGCCGAGAAGACGGCCGGTTCGCACTTGCCGCCGCGCCGGAGGCAGTACGGGCGAGGGGTAATGTAGTCCAGATGCCACTCGTCTTCAGGGACGGCAATCACTGATTTAATGCCGGTGAGCGCGTCTCTCTCACCCTGTTAGGGAAAATAAATAAATATTGGACACCAATCACAAACATTGCTCTGATCCCAAAGTAAGTAGCTTATGCACTTGTGTTATGGAAATCAGACACAACGGTGGTACCACACCACCCAGACCCGAGACAATACAGAAGATTGTGACCTCAGAGCGGCGACGCCTTGCAACCCAGCGTGCTTAGACACCTACAACACGGAGGTCGTCAAATTCACAAATTGGATTACACAATATAAGATATCATTATTAGAAATAATGATTAAATTACTTTTGATTTGGAAAATGCGCTGCATTCAAGATATTACTCATGTCCTTGCCTGTCCTCATGTAAAATTTAAGTGTAATTGACATTTTGTATGCAGGCAGGACATGTTGAAGTGTTAAGGCCAACAAAATAGTATCATAATTTATCAATGCTTCAAAACATTTAGGTTATAAGAATAACTTACATCCAAATAAATAGTGTTCTCCTCGCTCTGGAAGTTCACAATATAGATCTTCGCAATACTGTCCACCACCACTTGTCTGCAAGGCGACGTATACGGGCACTCGTTCAGATTAGCAATGGCCGCAGTCTCAGGCGCATCTCCCGACTGAATCCTCACTGTGACCGTCCACTTTGGAGTGAACAGGTTGGTCTCATTCGAGTAGTCTTCGGTCGGTAAGGCGCTTCGGTTGATCGGCGTGACGTATTCGAGCAGGAGCATGTACGGACCGGGCTCTTCTATGTTCAGTTTGTACTCTAGTTCGGGTTGAGCGTCGTTCAGTAGCGGAATGGTGTTCGGAGCGGAGTTCAGTTCTTTCAGTTGCTGTGGATGGATGAATGATTTATTAGTTACGAAATTGCGTTTGAGGATATTCTGTATCTGATCATTGTAAAGTATTAGGTTAGGCAACAAAGATTTTTATATAGCTTGTTTGAAAATATTAAGCTTGGATCCATAAACTGAACAAAAAATATTTATAGTCCATATACAATGAGTTAATTTTACACTTGATCAAACTTTCAGGAAGTACTCTACTCACGGTTTACATTACAAAACCATCATTAGAGCACTCCCTAAAAGCTTGATCAAGTGTAAAATTAGCACATTGTATATTACAGTCCAGTAAATTTATCGGAAAAATTTTTAGGCACCTGGAGTTAAATTCGGTAGATCTGAATTTTTGCGACGTGTTTGGTGTAGTGATTAGAGCTCCTGACTACCTTGCCTGCCGTCACGGGTTCGAATCCCGCACGAGGCCAATGATTTGTGAAGAGCACAACCATTTGTATTTTAAGTCATGGATTTGTATGTATTTAATATATATGGGAGAAACTTTCGAAACCACGACAATTGGTGTGTTGTTAGGCGCATAATTATTATTTATTATTATTTGCAAATTCGTTCATGATGATGGCTCCATGATTAGTGCAAACTTGTGACCTCGAGCTCCGACTGGAAATTTAAAGATAGAACCAACTTAATACCTATATTAATTTCAGTCCGATGTATTTACACGTAGTGACTTCGTGACTTAGTAAAAAATATTATGACGTCATCCGGCCTGTAAAAAACAAACCTGCCTGGTCAAACATCACTTACCACAGGGTCGTCCACGTATCCCGTGACAGGGGTGACCAACTCCGCGGTGGGTCGTCCTTGTACGCTCGGATACGCGAAGTGACGACACAGACGCTGGTCTCCGATCACGCAGGGCTTGTCGACTAGCTTGGTGAGCACCGTCGCCTCGTAGTACGCTTCGGGGATGAGCACGAAGTAATCCTGGAGGAGAATGTGTGATTACATGTAGATGCAAAACTGTGCTGAAACCATAAAATTATTATCCCTATGGAATAGAACGACAAAAGCGAGAAGTCACTAGCAGCCAACTGCGTGATAAAAAGAGATGGGAGATGCGAATTAGCAGAACCGTTTTTAGCAGCTGTCAGTCAGTTCGGAAGCTTATGAAGGCTCGCTGAAAATTTCTCTCATTTGAGTTTTTGAAAATTTATGTGAAATTGTGTATATTTTGAAGAAATATTTCTGTTGAAACATGGTGTTTTGATCGGTGATTGATTGTTGTTCATTACAGCGGAATAACCCAACAAATAATCATTCAACAGGTAAATAAGTCCAAATCGAAGCCTCTTAATATACGACTTATATTTACCAATGCACTTCAAATTTAAAGTACGCAAATTGATTATTGTATTCTACAAACGTTAATTTACGAATAAAGTAAAAACAGAATAATACAGGGAATGCATATGTACGAATATTTTGTATAATGAAATAATATTTAGTTTTACACTAGTGCTGCATTTTAAATATTCCGTGTCGGCTGTTTATCATGCAGTAAACTATTATGTTTAACTTAGGTACATTGTTATAAATCACCTGATCGAAAGGTTATCTCATTTAAAGCTACAAATGTTACTTACTTATGTGAGTGACTGACAACTTAAATCGGTTTCGTTTGACAGCTTTTACTTGTCCTTCTATTCCGATAGGAATATTAGTTTTATGACTGAAACCCAGAAAGAACTGAATATGGAAAGCTGGGTAATCAAGTTTTCGGATTTGGTAAGAAAGACTTTTGGTAGCGCTTGACTCAAACCTTTAGGATATTACGGTATTTATGGGTGTCGTGTTACCGTACGTTTATCTTATGTTAAGACTTATTGTCAAAGACACAGCCATCATAAACAATAGTACAAGGGGAGACAGTGACCCATTTCACTCGAGATGTTTCTAATGCCAATAATTCGAGAGTGAAATAAATGGGTGCTTTCACCCGGAATAAACATACTATTTTTAATTTCGACTGTAACGAAAAACATAAAATTTACAAAATTGGTTGTAGATGTCATGGTGGAGTATAATGTAGTTAAGCGAGAGATGAAAACTCAAGTTATTACACAAAATGACAGTTGATTTACAGTAGTAAAAACGTCTAACACGATTAGAAAGAGCGACGGCACGGATACAACTAATAATAACTAAAATAGTAAAAAATAACGTTATCAAATAAATAAAAACCTTGTAAACAATATCGATCAAATTTCCTCTATAAAATATTAAAAAAGTAGACTGAGAGTCCTGAGAGTAAAAAAAAGTCATCTTGGTATTATGGCGAGCTGACAAATATTTTGATTGCTGATTTTATGTAATAGTATTTAATTTATTTCAACGATCATAATAGAGGAGGTACACAATATGTATTTCAATGTACAGCTAATAGTTAGGGAGGCGATGTAGCTAAATGGCGTAATTCAACGGCGCCGTCGAGACCTATCAAAATCGAAAGATAAAATAATTTCGAAAAGAAAAGCTCGTATGGTAAAAACCATTTTAGCGGTGGGTTTGGCGTATACGGTTTTTCAAAAATGTAAAAAAAAACAGTTACTTGGGCATTCTCGAGCGCGTCAGATATTCATACTACGTATGCCCCAAGTGCCTCTGATAACAACGGTATACTAATCTGCCGGTTTGCGTGGTGGGGATAGGCATATAAAGTAGTCAAAAATGCAAAAAAAATAAAATTACTCGAGCGCGTCAGATTTTTGGAAGGGGTGTTAAGTAGGCCCCAAGGAAGCTCCCTTAAAAAAAACTGACGATTTTGGCGTGACCATAAGTTATGATGAATTTTTGAAAATGCAAAAATAAATAGTTATTTTGAAATACTCGAGCGCGTCAGATTTTCATAGGGGAGGTTCATCTCGGTATCCTGAAAGCATATTTTCTTAATCTGACAAAAATGTTGGTGGGTTCTCTTAATCTGACCGGAAAGGTTTTTTGGTTTCTTGTTTTTTCCTTTCTTCTTTCTTTTTAATTATTCTTCACTTCGTTTTGCTGACGGTACGTACAAAAAACAATTTGAGGATCAACAGGCTATTGAATAATATACATACATGAAACTGTACATGTTAATAATACTTTTGTATACAGATACGCGTAACGTTTTCCAAGTCGACGAAAATTGTCGAGAAGCTTTAGAAAAAAAAAATTTTTGAGATTAAAGTAACATAATTTAATCATCGTTATTTGATATCAATTTTTTAACACCCTCAGTTTTCAAGATATACTTAACAAACCGGGAGTTTGAGTTTTTATGAAGCTTCAAGTCAAAAAGTTTTAACTTTAGACAAAAATGTAAAGAGACCTTTTTTGTGTAAAATAAAATTACCTTTTTGTTTATTTAAACTTTTTTTTGTAAAATGTATCGTTCGCGACTTATATGCCGCAACCCGTTTTTCGGAAGACGAAATGGCTCCTCCACACTCCTGGTCATGCGGAAACCGGCAGATTTTGTATTTTTAGTACGTTTTAGATTATATTCTTCAAAATAAAAATAAAAAAAGTCGCGCTCGAGAATGCCGGATTAACGTTTTTTTTTTTACAAGTTCGCGACCCTATAACTCGGCGGCGTCAAGGACTTATCGTCAGATTAGTTAAATTTAGTCTTAAAACACTAAAATCAACCCCCAATATCTTAATCTGACGCGCTCGAGTATTACAGACTATCGATTTTTTTTTACTAATCTGATCGTCTATCCTAGGCGCGCGTCACTACATATAGAGCTAAATACTTCACAAGGTTGTTCTATTAGGTCCAAGGTATCTCTCATATCTTAAACTGCCACGCTCGAGTATTACCGAAAATTCCCCTATTCGCCTCCCTAACTATAAGCAAAAATGTTTAAAAAGCGTTAACTATTTTCATAATATGATGTGACTCTATTATCTTTGACCCAAGCTTTCACTGTATGCCTCGACTCCATGCCATGCCAATAAAAACTAAATTACTTTCCACCTGGTGGTCCTGCGCCTGATCTCTCTCCGGTCGTGTCAGATTGCTGTCCCATCGGGCTATGAGAGTGAAAGGAATAGAGAGTGCATCTGTGTTTGCGCACACACTTGTGAACTATAATATGTCCCGCGAAGTCGGTTAGTCGTTGTGACTGGCCACCGTAGTCGAAATCGGCTAGGGGGACTACTACTACTTTCCACCCTAGGGATGGAAAAGCTATTTTCCACCCAGCTATCTATGAAAGAATGAAAGTTAAATTTTACGAACACGTTAATTACTCACAATCATGACTTCCTTAGTGGTTTTGATGGTGACGGTCCAGTTGCCGGGGTTCATAACGAAGGGCGCGGGTGCGATCTCCTTCTCACCGGAAACGGTGATCAATTGCGGCTCATGCGTTGGCCTGAGGAGTACTGTAAACCTGCGGAAAGACGAAAAAATAACATTGCATTACGCAATATACTGCTTTTTAAATTTCATTAATGCCTACGAGTATACCAGGTGTGTACGATACATATTTAAGCTCTGCATTGTCAGCCAGACAGGCCGAGACCTAAAAGTTGGTCAGTTGTATAGGTGTCTTGTGATTTACTATGGAATAATGCATAGCATAATTAGGTGTTAGATAATGACATACATTCTGTACAAGTATCATACCACTGTAACGCTATAGTGTAAAAATCACTTACTTCTGTTGCACATCGGTGACACTCTCCGGAGTGACGACGATGGAAGCGACGACGGGGTCTCGTAGCGGATTGGCGTACTTCAGCACCATGCGGTACAGCGATGACTTTGAGATGTGCACGATGTTTATCACTTCATTCTGAAAACACGAATTGCGTGGTTGTTACCGAGTAATAGACTTTTTTATAGTATCCGAACGATTCTTATGTGGAATTAATTACATATGTCTCTGTTATATCTAACATATAAAAATAAGTCGGGTTTTCCTTCCTGACGCTATAACTCCAGACCGCACGAACCGATTTCCACGGTTTTGCATTCGTTGGAAAGGTCTCGGGCTCCGTGAGGTTTATAGAAAAGAAAATTCAAATATAAAACAAAAAAAAAATGCCATCTGGTGGCGAAACGGAGTTCGCCGGGTTTGCTAGTTGTAAAATAAATATTGGACACCAATCACATACATGCTCTGATCCCAAAGTAAGTAGCTAATGCACTTGTGTTATGGAAATTAGACACAACAGTGGTACCACAACACCCAAACCCGAGACAATATAAAATATTTTGATTTCTACACTGACCCGACCGGGAATCGAACCCGGGACCTCGGAGTGGCGACGCCTTGAAACCAGCGTGCTTAGCCACTACACAACGAAGGTTGTCATAATTATAATGTAAACTAAAATGACGAATCATCGGGCAAAGTGGTGGCTCAGGGTAGGTGAAGGATAAACGTTAGGAAGAAGGGTAAAGGTTCGGTTGACATGTAAGATCATTAAAAGCGTAAATGCTTAACCATGACGAGCTTGTTCACAATACTATGACAGTCTGACAGTCTACCGAACTTAAAACAGTTAGAATATCGCGGTTTTTACATTATCACGGCTACAAATATACAACACTAACAATACTCTTACTTTACTGGGTCCAATTAGCTAAATGTTTCATAAACTATTGTATAAAAACTTCATGTTTTTAAGTTGTCATTTTTCAATGCAGATGCAATGACTTGTACTTCAGCAGTGTATAGTTCGGTTCAGTAGTATGATGTCACCGACCTGTAGCGCCGAGAACACGACGTATCCCTTCCACGAGTAGCCAGGGAATGCCTCCTCGCTGTTCCTGTACCGGACTGGCCCGGACTGGGTGAGCCCCTCCTCGACCTCGTACTTGAACTGGTGGAGCGTGGGGAAGTAGTGCGCGCGGATGGGCCGGTCGCAGCGGCGGCCCTCGACGCGCGAGTGGCAGCGGCACTGCCCAGTCAGCTTGTCGCAGTTGTTGTCTATCGAGCCGCCGATGTCGCAGTCACATTCTGGTGGAGAGCATACATTTTTATGATAATCTTATATATAAAATTCCGTGTCACAATGTTCGTTCCCGTACTCTTCCGAAACGGCTTTACCGATTCTTACTAAATTTTATATGCGTATTCAGTAGGTCTGAGAATCGGCTACTATCTATTTTTCATACATTTAGGTGATAAGAGTCGTTCACCTTTAAATATATTTTTTTTTAATTTTTTGACCGTTTTTTTTATAATGTGGCATTAAAATTACATACAACCCTGAATTTTTTCCTTTTTTTATCACCATTCAATTACTAAAATGTCTATAAAAAAATAGGGGTATTTTTTTATAGACATTTTAGTAATTTTTCATCCTGCTCGATAACTGATCAATTATAGTGTTTTTCTTAAATTTTAAAATTAAGAGGCTGGGCGAGATGGGGCCGGGGCGGGACGGTGCTAGGGGCGAAGCAAAGTTCGCTGGGTCCGCTAGTAGTAAAAAAGTATCATGTATTTTATAAGCCGATTTTTGATCGTTATGGAGATTATTGGCAGTGGCGAATGTGATCATAAATCGTAATGCAGCGGCAGTGCCATGCGGTTAATGCGTTTTTTTTTGTATTTTGTTATTATTTCTTTATAGTCACGTAATTTTTATTTCTGAATGCAGAATAATGAATGTATAATCCAAATATTTTTAGTATTTATATGTATTTTTATTGTGGAATGTCATGTCATGTGTGTACACTTGATCCAAAGGGTTACCGCAGAATACCAGTATCGTGACATGCCTCGCATTGTCGCGAATAATACTGAGCGGGGACCTTTTCGACACAAGTATTATTATATTAATTTGGATTGTTGCTTTTTTCTTTCTTTCATTGTACTTTGTGTCGAATAAAGTCGTTTCATTTCATAATTTGTAACACTGTTAACTATGAGCTCAGCATCATCCTGGGTTGATATGATTTAAATCACTTGATTTAAATCACTGATTTTAATCGTGATTTTAATCAAGTGTTTTTTTTTAAATCATTGATTTAAATCAATAAATTTTTACTACAACCAAATCAGCCAAAAAGTGTCCAGGGACTTGTGAAAAACGCGATGCGGTTTGCTTTACGCTCTGTCATTTGTTATTTATTAGTGGAAGAGGGAATATGGCAAAAATGTCTCGAAGAAAAAAAGATGATTTGTGGGTTTATTTTAAAGAAAAAAAGTCCGCTTGCGGAAAGTTTAACAAACCGGTGTGTAAATGCTGTCATAAGAATTAATGGGTTTTTTCATTAAACAATATAAACCAAAATACGTTTTTTTCTTTAAATTAATAACTGACTATTAAATTAATAAAAAAGACAAGAAAGTACAAAAAAATCTGATTTAAATCAAATTAATCCGATTTAAATCAAATTAATCCGATTAATTTGATTTCTTTAAAAAAATCATGATTTTTATCAACCCTGATCATATTGACAATAAAAAACTACGGCTCCCATCAAGGAGTCCTGTTTCTAACGGCATTACCATCTCACTTACCGCTTATTAGTGGATCTACACAGTTCGGCTTTCACAGCCGGCGACAATATCAGTTCCTGCCAAGCCACCGAGCTGTCTGAGTGCACCATAATATAACTTGATGCATAACACGTACCAGTGCACCCGAACACGTTGTTGCTCTGCAGCCGGTAGAATCCGTCCTGGCACTGGTCGCACTGCCGCTCGCCGACGTGCATCTTGCACGTGCACTGCCCGCTGCGCGTGTCGCAAGCGCCGAGCCCGCCGAGTGTTCCCGCGAGGTGACATCCGCACTCTGTAATTAAAAATATGCATACAAATTGTGAAATATGCATTAAAATCAGAACTCGGAAACAAAACAAGACAAGTTCTTATTCTAAAATGACAGTGTTAACATCATGTTTTTCTGCTTGCGTCACTCAATTCAGTCATTGACGATTTTCATTTGTTAAGCAAGAGCTTTTTACCCTTTTAACATTAAGCATAAGTCTTTACCCAACATTGTTACATTTTTTTTTAACCACGACAACGACACATGCACAATCACATTAAAATAATCAACAATTATTGGTAGTGTTTAAAAAAAAACAACGAACGTGTCGTCTTCCACCTTCATAAACCAGCTCTAGTCAGACTCTCGGGCTCAATAAGTGTTTATAGTAACCCTCTTAGCTAACAGTGTTTATTGATGCTTAACTTTGGACTTACTGCCGGACAAAGACATGGAAAATGTTTGGATTGTCTGAGTCCTTTTGCACACTGCGACTTTTAGCAGCGTATGTAGTCACGATGCAGCATCCATGCTTTGCAAAATGTCAAAATTTACACACTTGCGCTACTTTAAGCATCAAAAATTTTATGCTAAAGCGGATGCCAATGCGTCGATGCTAGCGCGCATTTTGGCATTCGCGATACTAATGCGCGTTAGCATCGATGCAGTGGCGATGGAGAAGTTCGACATTGGCAAATTATGTACTGCATATTGGCGCCTGCATCGATGCTAAAAGTCGCAGTGTGTAAGAGGTCTATTACATATCAAATATTTATTTTATAAATATAATAAAAGATCATCCTTTTGTTTTTAATGCGACATTACATTGATTTAGTGTTTGGTGAACGACTTAATTCTTCATGATACGAGAATATTCAATCACCACTATTTTATTAAATTCGATAAGTCTTTAATGTCATAACATTAAAGACTTATAACATTAAATAATATCCGACAAGTATTTGCGACGCTTTTGACATTCAATGGTGTTACAAATGTTTTGTCGAAACGAATCATCGAATTAAAAAATCAGTTCATGGCTGTTGATGTTGTTGAGACGCGAGGCATGCGCAAAACTCATGCATAGTCCTTTAAATTCGTGTAATTAAAATTGTGGGCCAAATGCATTTAGTGCCTTCTAGCAAACTGTATGCTTGAAAGCTCTCCTTGCTTTTAAGCATAGACGTGGCTAGGTCCTCCAATTTTAAGCTTCGACTGAATAGTGCCTATGTTCAGGACGATTGTACTAGGAAAGGCTGCGGAGCAGATAGAGAAGAAGCGATTTATTTTTTGATTTTAACTGTTAAGTCTACGATGAATTCGAAATAAACCATTTCAGAGATTTGTTATTCTCTTCCAAATATGTGTTTTAAGTTGATGCCTCACATTTAGGTACTTTAACAGCAGTGACAACGAAATACTTAATATTTCGTTGCCACGCTACTACAAAATAATTAATTCACTTTTGTGCAGTAATTTTATGTAACGAGACGGGCATTGATTGCTTTAGGAATACTTGATATGCCAAATGTATTTATTTCATATTATTAAATTAAATCTAATCGCTCCGCTTATCTTCAAGCCACATCTCACTAACATGAAGCAAGTCATTAAATTCAATTGGCTCTTAACAAAAAGAGTGTCCAGTGCGCATGACGGCTGACTTCAGAGTTCAGACTAGTTGGGGCATTGCGTTCTACCGGTTGGCAGCTAGCAGTGGCACTTTGCAGATAATTTAATATGAATACATACAACACACACACACATAACTACAAAGGTCAAAATGGCAAACTAAGGGTATGATTCTTAAATGCAAAGGCGACACTATGCGATTGCGAATTGATTATTTTTCCTTGCTGCGGCGAACTCCAGAAGGTTATTTCTTTCGTTATTATTATTTTATATTTTTTTTAACATCTATTTATATATTTGCAACCTATTATATATTTATATATTTTTGTAATTTGTCATAAACAAACATGATATTAAAAAGACTTTTAATAGCATCTTAAATCATCTAAGGCCACGGACACCTTAAAACTTTTACATATGCTCCATAATATTAAAATACTTTTTCGTTATTATATTATTTCGAACAACAACCCCTTTCTCAGTTATGACAAAATGAAACATTTGTTTGGGATGATTGATAGATTAGTAATAATCACAAAATAATTATTTCAAAATAAATCCAATAAAGCTACCATGGGATGTATACGAGATATGGCTTGTTGCCAAAATAAAATGGTTTTTGTCATGTTTAAATAAGTAAGCGCTATTTCTTGCAAGAGGTTTCAGTCAATATTGTCTGGAATTACTTACCACAGCAAAGCGACACGATTTAAGAGACCAATTACATATATGCCATTTCCTGCTAAAATATATAAAAAACTGACGCTTCTTTCTCCAAAGAGGCGTGTTATAAAATTATAAGAACGCAAGTGAAAAAAAAAAAACTACTAAAAATAAACTTGGAATACACTTAATTAAATAAGAACAACCGGAGAAAAAAAAACGACACGAGCCGGGTTAGTAAAATAAATAATCAAGCTAGTGTTAGGGAGCAAAGCGAATCTAAGTCGCGAGTGAGCAAAGCGACTTAGATTCGCTTTGTGCCGCATCCGCCGTACGATTGGACCTCTATTACTCGTAGGACAGAGGGCGCATGCGTGGAAATGTAGTGTTGTAGAAACATCGATGGCTGCTATCGAGAAAAATCTGATAATAAAAGAAATAAAAAACGGTTAAAAAACATAATTTCTTTCAGTTAAATCCACAATTCAAGTATATAGTGGAGTAATAGTAATGCTTGCACTTGTGGTATGCAGTGTGTAAAAAAGAACTGTCGGACACGTTAAGGGGTTATTTGGTATCGAGGTAAGGTTCTATTTGTGTAATATTTTTTATAAAATATTTTAAAAAAATACATAAGAAAAACAAAAAAAAAACACTACATTAAAAAAACATACCTGACAACTCGCCGTGTATTATTTTTAATATACTGG
The DNA here is from genome assembly GCA_963924145.1 of Pyrausta purpuralis. NCBI lineage: Eukaryota > Metazoa > Arthropoda > Insecta > Lepidoptera > Crambidae > Pyrausta > Pyrausta purpuralis. The sequence continues at coordinate 11,977,021 of OZ001647.1, read as the reverse complement.
TGGCGCCGGCACTCGTAGGTACCGCGACAGGAGTGATAACGCATTTTGAAAACTCCCCCGTTTCAGGGTAACTAAGCACTAAACTTGTTGGCTTTGAAAATCGATAAAAGCAGTTTTAATGAATTACGAAATCTTAATACTTGTTTTGCTTATGTTATTTAAACAACTTTATGACCCTTTCGGGTGGGGTAGTTTTTTTTACACATTGTATACCCCTGTTGGGTAAAGGCTTCCTGGAAGGATAACAAGGGTCTCTTTTCGCTGTGTGCGAAGTAGGTGGTAGGGAAACTCGAATCTATGAGAGCGCTCGCAGACACCCAAAAAATTTTGGGGGACGCTGTCACTATTTTTCTAGCAATTGTAAGTCTTAAAATGACCATGGAAAAACGAAAATCATGTCGAGCTTCCTTGTTTGTTCCTACTCCAGTATCTGTTGGGAACTCAATTCTCGCAGTTGTCGACGAGTATAATTACCTGGACAAAGGTAGATCTAACTGAGATAGAAGTTAATGGACAAATCCAACTCGGCTGGGCAGCGTTCGGGAAATTGCGCAAGAGGTCTCTATTTCCTCATGGTCTGAAGACGACAGTCTTCAACCAGTATGTGTTACCAGTGGGCCGTAAAAGGAAGCTCAAAATCACACAACCAGGTTTGGACAGGGTTATGCTTGCTGATTCTCTTCGAGATCGAATCAGCAATGCGGAGACACGTAGAAGAACGAACGGGCATAGCCCTGAATCATTAAGCTCAAGTGGCAATCGGCAGGGCACATTGCGCGAAGAACTGATGGTCGTTGCAGCAGAAAAGTTATAGATTTGAGAACCTTCGACTAAAGACGCGGCATAGGACGTCTACTGACAAGATGGACAGAAGACCTTGTTAATATCGCAGAATCGAACTGAATGCACTGCATGTATGCAGACCGCTTGTGATCGATCGCTGTGGAAAACCGTGGGGGAGGCATACATTCTACAGTGGACGTCCTTAGGCTGATAATGATCATGATGATGACTGTTTGCATACATGTGTACAAAATCTATTTGAAAGTGATTAAGTCCTTATAAAAAAAATGCAAATTATTTGAGTAGATATAATGCTTAAAAATATATAATTTTGAAAGTGGTCTTCTTGGAATTTATTATGTAGGTGATCTCTGTCTGTTTAAATACGAGGGTCAAACTGAAAGTTCTTAGAACTGGCCACTTATAAACAATATAATAAAAAAAATATTCTAAAATTTGAAAATAGAACTCTTTGCCAATATTACTGAGTATATATTTCATTCATTTGTCATTTGTTTTACGATTTGGCGGCAAATTGAAAATTGTCTGTGTCACGTCAACATGAATTTAACACGAGAAAATTTTCGTGCAATGATTTTTTATGACTTTCGATGTCATTTAAGTCAACAAGAAAGTTATGATAGACTACGATTGGCCTTTCACGATGAAGCCCCATCTCGTGCGACTGTTTACAACTGGTTTAATGAGTTTAAACGTGGTCGCACTAATCTCACTGATGATGTACGTGAGGGACGGCCTTCTACGGCGACGACTGAAAATAACATCTGTGTTGTGCGGCGTATGATAGAGACTGACAAAAGAGTGACCTATCAGCAGATTCGGACAAGCTTAGGCATCGGTATGAGTCAAGTGCACAAAATCCTCCACGAACATTTAGCGGTCAGGAAGCTTTGCGCCCGGTGGATACCTCATAATTTGACTAAGGCTCAAAAACTCCATCGTGTGGATTGGTGCCGTAAAATGATTGAAAGATTTAACGGAGGTGACTCAAATGCTGTGTTCGACATACTAACAGGTGACGAAAGCTGGATTTACTGTTATGATCCTGAAACCAAAAGACAATCTGCTCAGTGGGTGTTTCCTTTCGAGGAGTTGCCAACTAAAGTGAAGAGAGATCGAAGTGCGGGAAAAAAAATGGTGGCCTCGTTCTTTGGAAGGATAGGTCATTTCGCAACAATTGTGTTAGAGGATCAAAAAACAGTTTCTGCAGAATGGTACACTACCAATTGTTTGCCACTTGTCTTGGAAAAAGTTCGAGAGAAACGACCTCGCAGTAGGATCCTCCTTCACCACGACAACGCCTCGTCGCACACCGCCAAGCGAACGATCGACTATTTGGCGACATCAAACGTTGAATTACTGGGTCACCCGCCGTATAGCCCTGACCTCGCGCCTTGTGATTTTTATTTATTTCCAAAAATTAAAGAAAAACTTAAAGGAAAGCGGTTTATGAATGCTGAAGAAGCGGTGGCTGTGTATCGCGATGCCATTGAAGAGACCCCTAAGGACGAGTGGGCAAAGTGCTTTTCCCAGTGGTTCCATCGCATGTAGCGGTGTATTGACGTCAATGGACAATATTTTGAAAAGATATAATAAAACTAATAACTGGCTAATGTAATCAGTTTTTGATTTTCTAAGAACTTTCAGTTTGACCCTCGTATTAGTCATTTTAATAATAACAAAGTAAAAACTTACGTAACATTGTTAGTAAATTAATTTAGGGAAATAATAAAATTATTTTTTAACAATAAGTTAAAATATTTTGTTTTCATTTTAAGGAGATGACAAAAAAATAAATTAAGTAATTAATCAATAGAAACTGCTTGGGGCAGACAAGCCTCCACCCACATTCCGCCTGTGGTGGCCTACCCTCCCCCTCGTCCCGGGGGGAGTATGTGTCAAGTTTTATGAGTAAACCCGAAGCTAAGCCCCAAGTATGCACTGGCGCTTAGTTCCGAGCTTACTGGCCGACTGGCAGACCATCACGATGTTGTTTGCGCGACCTAGCATTCACGCATGCGCATTGTAGCAATGTGAAGTTTTGCCAAAAAATACCTCCAATAACCGCTTTGACTAGTCAGGTTAAAATACTATTTAATCGTTTGATAAACAGATAAATCACGTCACATGATTTGAGCTTTTTCAGTGAGCGAAAGGTATTTTTGGTAAAAAATGCGGGCCTAAGGTGCGGGTGGCCTGTACCTCAGGATCGCAATTTCTGGACGACTAGCTCGCGGCGTCGTCTAGCCCTAGGTCACGCATGCGTAGTTCTTAGTACAACTTCGTCCAATAGCAACCCTAGGACTTAAGTGCTTATATTCGCGTCAGTTGGTCGGCCGTGGTACGGACATGAAAGACAGCGGTTTTACAGACTGTAGCGTAAATGTCACACAACGATTTTGAAATATATGTGGATATAATACTTTGCTAATGCATTGTCTATTCTATCAAGTCTTGCTTGGCCTCTTAAATCTACTCGTACCTCTAATTTAGCAGGACGTAGAATCTTACCTTAAATGATTAGTAAAGTTATAACACTTAGGAAGCGAAAGGCTAAAAGAAGAATCATTGTAATAGAGACAGTGATCTATGACAGTTAATAAAAACAGACAAACGCTTCCACCCAAGACGTGTCACATCGTTTCCCTCATAACCATATAGCGACTAGTCTGAAATTAGGCACCAAACTAAATATAGAGAAAGAAGCGTCGAGCTCACGGCGCAAGCGCGAAACGGCTGGGACTTGTCAGGAAAGCTCACTTATCGTAGTAACCTGTTGATTGGAACTACTTACGACGTGACACTCCAGCTATGCCATTTATGATAAATGGACTTTCAGGTTTAGGTGTGAATGCTTAAATCACACGCTGTTTGCAATGACTTTACTATGGAAAAAAAAATGGCAATAAATTGATTTGACATTTAATATTTCAAAAAAGTATGGGAAATAGTCACAACCTGGATTTTGTACAACATAAATAGGTACAAAATTTGTGTTGTGACCCCCAAAAATTATTTATTCACGTTAGTTGTGGACGTGATAAATGGCATCATAACTGACAGATGCTACGAATTTTTATCGTGGTGTGGTCTAAGTTAATAAGCAGAGCGACGAGCGAGGTGAAGGGTTGCTAGGGATAGGTAACGAATATATTTATTTTTAAAATGAGCGGCTGATATTGTTAAAAAAGAGTATTTTGACAGGAGCTGTTTTTTGTTACTTTTGCTTTTTTATTATTAGTAATACTAATAATTATTATACGTTAATTCGTAAGCATGAATGATTTAAATGACAATCATAATACAATATTTTTGTAAAGTCGTTTATCTAGCAAGACTTAATTAAACATATTCTATAATTCGAGGCTGATCAAATCAATAACTCATATAAACATTTTCGCACGTCATAACATTTTCACGCGATTGCGCAGTATTCTCTAAGTCAGCAATTCGGAAACTACATTCATAGCAGTGACAGGCTACGTTTACACACACACGCGGAGCGGTTAGCGTTTTGAAATTGTAACCTTACGCTTGGATGAAAAAAACAGATACATACTAAAATAAGGACATTTCAGGCACGCACCTACGTCCAATATAATTTGTTTATGTTACGCTCAAAGACCGGAAACGCTCATTGAGCGAAAAAATTGCTCACAACGCGTTGTGGTAATAGTAAAACATCCACATGGAGAAATTCGTGTTATGGCTGACTGACATACTATTCGACCTTAACGCGTTGTGGTAATGAAGCAAAGGCATCACGCGTATGGAAACATATTTAATTACGACACAGTGAGGTGATCTAGGTCTTTCTAGTCCCAAAACGTTTTGGTGGACGTTCTAGAAATATATTTTATACGCTGTCACTGGCACCAGGCAGACAAAGTACTTAGTGTTCTTTCTGCGACTAAGAAAAATTAATCACTGCGTAACGTATTTGTTATTTTTAAGTACAATAGAAAAAATAGTGTCATTAAAATATAATGATATTTGTTATTTATTGAGTTTAAATTATATTAGTTAGTAAAAGACGTTTTTTCAGAGCTATTTTATGGTAAATGACCGTTTTCGGTTTTAAGTGTAACATATACGACTACATCAGCTGAATTACTGTCGATTAAAAGATATTTATCTAATCAACTATCAGCTCCGCTCATCCGATATTTACGGTCACTGCCTTCCAACCGAAGTGAACATAGTAACTGAATCTCGCTGTTATGCCTCACGCATGTGACAGATCCTGAGCTTTTATTGGCAGGACTCGTGACCTTTAATGCGCAGGCGATATTTAGGCGCCTTGATAAAGCTAACAGGAGCGTCATAAGACTGGGACCTGTTTCCCTTTGTTCTGCGTCTTTAGATGAAACATACTGGAGAAAAATCACTTCACAGCGTAACTCTTGTATAAAAGCTATGTTGATGAGATGCTATTTTTTGCGAATAATTTATTGTTATTCTGATTTTGATTTCAACAATAACGACTTTACATTCTTATTTTAGCTAGAGCTTAATACAAAGATAAGTAGTGTTAGAAAAAAGAAACTTTCTTTTCTTGGCACTAACAACAGGGACACATTACTACTATATTGAATCTTTGTAGTGTAGGCATATCTAGTAGGTTTCAATATCTGTTACCAGTCGCGCATGCGTGTAGTGTTGTTTTCACTGCGCTGCCAACGTGAAACCAGCGGTTATGCAATTTAACCAACTGAAGGAATATTAATTTGCTACGTTCATATTAGTCAAAAGGCTGCGTCCAAGCCATAAGCGAAGCGAATGAGTGGCCAATAATTTGATGTTTGTGGCAGTGATTATGATTAATTGGGAGCGCTTTTGCTACTAAGCGAAGCCATTGTACTTTCGATAAAAGTTTGTTTACCACCAATAAATATTTTGAGAATGAACAACATGGTGATAAAACTAATATAAGTGTAATTTTTCAAACACACTTAACAACCCATTATAAGCATAGGATTAGTGTATTTATTAGATGTAGAAAAGTAGAAATATTTAAATTCGTTTGTAGTTGACCGATACACAACTTAATATAACGTTAATTATGTAGAGATTAAGCCCCAACATAGGTATTTGTAACCTAGCCGATTTCGAATCAGTGGCCAGTCACAACGATTAACCGACTGCGCGGGACATATTATAATGCATACATAGTGTGTGCACAAGATGCACTCTCTATTTCTTTCACTCTCAAAGCCCGATAAGACAGCAATCAGACACGACCGGAGAGAGATTAGGCGCAGGACTAACGGCTTTACGTGCTTTTCCAAATCACGGTGAAACACCGCCAACTTTCAAAATCCGGGCTACCCTAAGAAATTCTGAACAAAACTCAGGTATATATTTTTGGCCCGACCTGGGGATCGAACCCGCAACCTTTGGCGCAGCCGTCGCTTAAAGTGCGACCGTTTTACTGCTGCGCCACCGAGGCAATTTTGTATAATATTCTGTTAAATCCTACCGACTTTCTATAGACACGAATACAGTTAGTTTTTGATTTTTCTTACTTCACTTCGTTATAGCTAGTTCGTTATAACTATTAATTAGCGTTTCCCTGAAATCTTTTTGTACATTGAGAAATCACAGCTGTTGAATAGGAACCTACGAAAATGCATGTGCAAATAAGCACTATTAATTTTTCTACTTTACTAAAATACTTTCTGTTTATTTCATACTGGGAGTGCAAATCCACGAATTCTTATGACTATGGCTTCTTATGGACAATATGGCTACCAACTCTCAATAGACCTGAATACAGTTCTAGTCTTCCATTCCCATGACTACAGCGGCACTTGCGCGCTGCAGCCGGACTCGAGCTATAAATTGCGTCTCGCAGCCGGCGCGCGTCAGAAGTGTGGACCTAAGGTAGGATTCAGATCAACCACCTTAGGTTCGCATTTTTAGCCAAATAAACCTATCATGAAATAATACTTTGGAAGCTGGAAGGCCCCAAACGCATTTTTGGCCAGCTACTCCTAAGTGCTGATTTATATACTTACAATAATTTTACTTACAGTATATGATAATATCCAATTTTAACGTGACATTGCCTGTAAAACCCTATTATTATTATAATGCTTAATTCTAATTAAACATATGTTTTCTTATCCTAATAGAAATTTTGAGTGTCATCAAATTAATCTCTGATTAGCATAGCTTGTAACTGACTAAATTGATGCTGAAAACAAATTATTATATTTTTTAGGCAAGATTAAATGTACATACATATTAATTCAAAGTAGATTATGTAAAATGATGACCACGGCAAAGATTTAGCATCCTTGTTTTAGTCACATCCAGTGCCTCTTTAAATCTGTATAAGAAATTTTCTGCGCATGCGTCATGAGAAGTTTTTACAGCGCTGCCAACATGAGTCTAGACTTCCAATTGGCTGCCATGCATGCGTTATGTTATCACCAATCAAAGGACATAGATTTATCTGCTGTGTTCACATCGGTTGAAGGGGCGGGGTCTAAGTAATAGGTGAAGCGTTTATTAAAAGAATTCCAACTATATTTGTAAGAAAGGACAATATTCAGGTTCAATACATTCGTAGACCAAAAATCAAAAGTGCCGGCCAGTAAAAATAAACGATAAGATTATTAATGATGACGTGTTTTATTTTGGTATAAATATAATTGTTCTAATTCTGTTTAGTTAACTTTCATAATGCACAATTTGTATACAGTTAACTTGGCTAAGAAATGATGGGTTAGCTCGGTTATCAAATAAACAAATAACTTTGAGCCAAAATAAATCCACGTTTAAAATACTTTCAGTGGTGACTCGCTACTTCTTGTGACTTGGTCGGCACCAAACAACTGTAGTGAACACAGGTCCTCCTAGCCATCTTAGTGCGCATTGGGCGACCTAGTCCTGCCCTGTACAAGACCTGCGCGTTGCGCTGGAATCTGCCTATAAATAGCGGGTCCCGGCCAGCGAGCGCCAGAAGTGTGGACCCAAGGTGGGGTTCACAACCACCTTAGGTCCGCATTTTTGGCCCAAAAAACCTATCATGAAAATCACTTTGGGAAAAGTGAGTGGGTAAATTGAAACCCTGTATTTATGGTTTTATGATAAATCGCTCATCTTATGGCCAACGATATCAATTTTCGTACTATTCTGTTAATGTGGTTATTTCATTATATTCTATAATTCCTACGATATAATATCAAAGTGCCAATACGGCTTTTTGCTTCTTTAGAAAATGTACGAAGCTGCAACTAAAAACATGAACGTTGTGATTAATTGCATCACGATTTGTTGAATATTAACATTATTTTAAAGGTCCTCTTTTTAGGTACATCCATTGAAAACGATATAATCTTCTACAAAGTCTTATTATTTTATCGCACAAATCCAATAAGTACGCCCAAATGGCGAAAATTATATTCTTTCTGATGAAACATTAAACTAATACTTTTCCTTAACCTTAATCTTAGGAAATCGAATGCAATTATTAAATTTACATTCATCAGTGTCAGTCTTCATATTAGTATGTTTTTGTTGCAAAGCGAATCTAAGTCGCAAGCGTTCGCTGCGACTTAGAGTCGCTTTGTGCCGCTTTACCAACGAGTTTGATAGTATCCGTAGTACTAGGAATGGGAAATTGGTAGCCTTTAACTTGAAATTGGGATTGGTAGCGTAAAAGCTACACGTATGAAGACTTAGTTTAGGATGAATTTCCACCAAGTCATTCAAAAACACACAGCTATATCAAGACTATTCAAGACGATCGAACGAACTTGAGACCGGTAAAGGTTTTGTTGCTGTGTATAAGGCTGCGTTTCCACAGAAGCTAACCTAGGTAGAGCTGGAACTGACATGTGTTAAATTTATGAATGACGTTACTCTTAATACATGTCATGTTCTAACCATCATATTTTCAGCAACATAATTAGTACTTTTTACTCATCTCCAGTCAGCTACAATCATTGTAGCCTACAACGTTACCAGAAATAAAACTCCAAGGTAGCCAAAATCCAGAACAACACTGAGTATCACGCATGCGTGGAGTGCAACCAATTGTAGACATCAATTGATTGGTCTTGATTTAGGAGCTGCAATTGCGCCTGTCTGTGGGCCACGACGATTCATAAGCGGAGCGATTGTAGGACACCGCTGAAGCTTCCACGGACTAGTACGGTAATTAAAGGCAGTCAGAAATTAATAACGATTAAGAAACCTGAAAGCCCGTAAAAGTCAGCCTGCAATCATCTCACTAATCGTCATAAGCCATACGAACCTTACGGCCGGTTTCTGAAACGCTTGTCAAATAATGAATTCGTTAACAGTCAGTCATAATTGACAATCTGTTGAACAACTGTGGGTTGCTGAAAAGCAATTCATCCTAAAATTAGCGAATCGATTGTTAACAGGTGATATTTTTTTTTGGTCTGACCACACTTGCTTAAATCAGTCACCTTCATTCAATCATTCATATTTTGTTTCTGTTATACGTATACCTTGTCTCTATTTTTTGACATCAACGTGTAATCTGTGGTGTCAAGAAATTATGATTGACAGATCACAGAATTTTCACAAGTCATAAAATCTATTCCGGACCCTTGTTTGTTCTAAATCAGACGTTGGCATGTTAACAAATTGAGGCCTCAATTTGGCAATTTCAGTAGATACCTTTTTAATTATGCGGCACGCTGTCGAATTGTGTACTCAAACATGATCTGCCACAGATATTTGAAAGCCTCCAGAAGCATAAAAACTTATGGCCAGCAGCACTTGTTCCGCAGCGCTGATGGCATGGTTACGTTGGGTCATGGGTTCCAGATGTGACAGTAATCCCATTAGTTCAAAGAAAACAATTTTTGAAATTCTGTAGCGGGCCCTAAATTCCAAATCATTATAGTGATCTATTGGATGCATTCGCTCTCTAAACAAGCAAGTTGGCATCAGATCTCCCTCGTCGCTTGTTATGGATTATCATCAGCAGATAAATCAGATGACATTGTATTTTTTCAATTCAGTTCATAAAAAAGAAGTATGCAAAGTCTTTTGACACTCCGTTAAGTGATCGATTTTCGCTAATTAGCTAATTTAGTATTAACAAGAAGTTGACATGCAAAAAACGTTTTCGGAAACCCAAATCTTCTATAATTGGCGATTAATGAGAGATGTGGCATTTGCAATGACAACCTGTCAATTGGCAGGTTCAGAAACCCGAACTGCGTTTAAATAGAGATTAACACCTTGTTGCGTAATTTTTACGATAACATGCGTTTCAGAAACCGGGTGTTAGTGTCGGATGTTTTAAAGTCGCACCTAGAATTGGCTTGACTAAGCTGTGACGACCAACTATCGAGCTATATTAGAAATGTTTATGATATATGACACACGGCAGAAATGGTCACCTAAATACAACTGCCTCATGTGGCTAAACTTTGCAAATTAATCGGTAGGCAAAGCGTTATTTCCACTGCGCTGTATCAGGATTCCTATTGAAATATCATAGGTAGTACACTTCCCCGCTATCGCTTCCTTCTCTAAACAAATATAGCCACTACAAATCAGCGTTAAATTCAGCCTTGTGATCTTGGGTGGGGAGAGGCAGATATATTCGCGAGCGCGGGTCATATTCGGCAGAAATGCGGACCCAAGCTGTGGCCAACACACCTTAGGTCCGCATTTTTGGCTAAATAAATTTGAGACTCATGCCCATTGTCATGGTGACTTAGGAGGCAGGCCTCCTGTGTCATTATGATAAGGGGTCGTGATGGTTGTGATTCAGAGATGGATCGCGAACTTTGGTATGACAAAGGCTGGTAAGCAGTGGATTTTTACTGGATTAGTGATTTGTGCAAATGTATGAATTAAGACATTGTACCCGTGAGTATTTAATTTTTATTAAAACATAGCGCAAACCTTTTCAAAGTGATATTCTATTTATGTTGCATACAAAATGAAGTGTTTAGGTATTAAAATCGCTGTTAACGCTTATGCACATTTAGGTTTTTTCAATACCTGAAATATGCATAGAAGTCTATGCATCCATCAAATAATCGAAACAACACAATGTATAACATTATCCTTTAACTTATAGGACATGAAAACCTGCAAAAATTTTAGCAAACATCTTTTTGTTGTGTATTTTCTATAAAGTGACTACATCCTACACACTAAATTGATAATGAATAGACTTTGACACCGGGAAATCGAATAAAAGAACTCAATCCTACTAAGACTCAACTATCTAAAAAAAGACATACCTTCACACCCCACAGGGCTGTACTCCTGCAGGTTCCAGAACAGCGGTTTGCAGTCGTTGCAAATGCGGCCCTGCACTCGCTCCTTGCATTGGCAGAGTTCACCGGCTGGCACTGAACCGCAACCTAACCAGAAAGACATTATGTATTAGGAAATATAGTTATTTTCCTATATGTAATAATCCTAATGATACAAAAATGACAAAGTTAGTGTGGATGGATGTATGGATGTGTTACACCTTCACGCAATAAAAAAAACTCTGAATGGATTTTAGTGAACCATAGTAGAAAATATAGTTCTTGCACTGGAATAACATAACTTACATCATAATTCATAATGATATATAGGGTGTTCGGTACATAGTGTGCCAAATGAAAATTACTCATGATGGGGGTGGTTTGCTATTATTTTGTGCTTTAAATTAGTTTTTAGTCATTACATTTTTTATAGTATTGATGAAAAATATCTACATTATACAGTTGTGGTCATATAATTAAGAACGATTAGAAGTTCTAGAATTTGAAATTAAAATCATGTCATACCCAGAGATGTGTACTAGCTAAAAACCAACTAGTTATTTTATAAAATAGCTACATCAATAGAGCAACGTAGTTTAGGAATAAAGAATAGAATAGCAAACGTTTTTGTCTTAATTTTAATTTATTTTACCAAAAAAACACATTTAAATAGTACTGAAGCTGGACAAATAATTAAGAACGATTTATTCAACTGCCTAAGTTTTTTTTGTATGATGCTTACGTTTAAAAAATCACAACAATTTGTAGCGCAGCAAATTGTTAAAAGGTTTACATACATTTTAACTAAAATTAATTGTTATTAACATATCCACGACTTTTCATTACTGCTTTACACCGGTGATGCATTGATTTATTATTATTTTACATTTCGTAACAGAAATGGTTCCATTCTTCTAAAAAACGTCTTAAAGCTCTCTTAAATACCCACACAGCGTATTTGAGATCTTATTCTTAACTTTAAACTTCAGATCTCTATTAGGTTTAGACCCGGACTGTAAGCTGCCCAGTCTAAAACAGAAACTGATTCCGCGATAAGAAATTCCTTTACTGTACGTATTGTGTGTTTTAGATCATTGTCATGCTGGAATGTCAAAAAAACCGGTAGAATGTCATCAGCATAAGGCAGCATTGTTTCTTCCAGTATATTTTTGTAAAGGAATTGATCCATGTTGAGCTTCTATAAACTTTACAAGTCCAACACTATGTCCAGAAAAGCAGCCTCAAATTTTCTCAATCCACGATCGTACTTTAATTAGGACTCGTGTACTTAGGGTTGAATGCTGTATTTGGGAGACGACATAGACATCCTTTTCCATCACAACATACTCGATTAATTTTTGTCTCGTTACAAAAATATCATTTTTCCACTGTCGCAAAGACCAGCTTTCATACTTTCTCGCATATGCAAGCTGGGCTTCCTTGTGGCAAAAATTGCAACAAGGTTTGAAACTTTCTTGCTATCTCCCATGCATTTTTTTCTTCACCAAACGTCTTCAAATAGTGCGTGCTGCAATTGCTGAAGAGTTGTTTTCACCAAAATATTATTTTTTTATCTCATTGGAGCCTTTAAAAGGATTTTGTTTTGCTAGACGAACGATGTTTCAGTCATTTTGAGGAGCTGTTTTTTATGTCTAGGTACATGAAGAACATTCGTCAACTTCGTATCAGTAGTTAGGTACGTAGCAAAATGCTTAACGGCATGGTAAACCGTCGTTTTTAACATTTCAGATGGTCGGCAATCTTTTATAAGACCATTTCTTCCGCCGAAGTTTTATTATTACTTCCGTGGTAGATTTATCACAGCTTTTATTTCTCCCGATTATTATTTTTAGGGGCAATCACTTTTAATCTTTACAAATAGTCATAATTAATGCCAAAACTATACAAACAGTGACCTAAAACCACAAATCTATTCAGTGTTCTCTTTTAAAATTGGAATAAAGTTATAAACTATTTAGCGTTCTTAATTACGTGACCAGCCAGCTAATAGGAATATAACGCGATACTTTATTTAGAAGTTAGTTAAAAAGTTTATCTTTTTATTTAAAGTTGATCTTGTATTTTAATTGAATAAAGCTTTGTTAAATAAACAGATTTACGAAAGGGAGACACACAAATAAATGCATGGAATTAGATCAATGACTTAGTTTGAAAAAAATCTTACCCTTATAATCAGCGTTCTTAATTATATGACCACCACTGTATATATTTTTTAAAACTAAAATTGTTTTCTGCATATTATTTCTGTACCATATTATGCATTATTTTGCGGTTTTTTGAACACCATAATCACATACACCAGCGGTCTAGTTCTTTTTATATTTACATGCAAAGATGCGGAAAACAATTTACTCAAATATTACCTGCAACTTAATATGGCTGTAAAAAATAAACAATAATTGACTGGGCTTGTCAGGCTTCATGAAAACTTCTCTAGACAGTGCTTATTAAATTTATTGACCTAGGTCACAAACTGAGAATATATGAAATTTGCACTGAGAATATTTTTTGTATAAACTATAAGACAAAAAAAAATTGGCCCAGGTTCATATCCTGTTATTTTATTTGAAGATACACCCAGAGGAATAAGAAAGATTTAATTAGCAAGAGTAAAATTACAGTTTTTCTAATAGGCTAATACGTATAATTTTGGTGTGATTTTGTATGCAGCATTTTGTGACCTGGGCCAACAAATGAGAAAATTTACAAAATTTTCATGAAGTCTGAAAAGTTTGATTTTCGTTTATTTTTTACAGCCATATAAAGTTGCAGGTTAAATTTGAGAAAATAATGTTCCGCAACTTTGCAAGTAAATAAAAAAGGGACTAGATGGCTTGTGTATGTGATTTTGGTGTTAGTAAAACCGCAAAATAATGCACAATAAAATACAAAAATAATATGCAGAAAAGAATTATAGTTTCCATAGGTGATGATTGCAATAGGTCGCTATGGAATACTTCAATGAAGATTATGTTTGCCATTAGACATTTTACGACTAATAATCATGATGATGAGCATAGGAGTTTTTTTTTATTAGAAATAGCGGTCCCCCGCGACTTCGTCCGCGCGTTTTGAGTTTGCTCTCTCTCCCGTCGCAGCGTCATGTTTTATGTCCTAAAGCCTTTCTCGATAAATAAGCTATCCAACACAGAAATATTTTTTCAAATCGGTCTGGCAGTTCCTGAAATAAGCGCGTTAAAACAAACAAACTCTTCAGCTGTATAATATATTAGCGCAAGCGCACGTTGTACTTAAGCTGCGAACATTATTTTGGTGCGGAGTTATGTTAAAACTGTGATAGCTCCTAAGATATTTATTGAAATCAAATGATATAAAGGCCAACTTGGTTCTAAATGAAATGCTCATGATGATGAATGTATTTATTTTGATAAGAATGATTTAATGATTACAGCGCGCCTCTACCTGTGTGTATAATACACCTCTAAAAATAATGCATTATTTTTTTTACAAATTTATTAACATAAAAAAGGTTGTAGTAAGTTAACCATAAAAGATAGACATATGCTGTCGCGGACTTTATTATAGAACTCTTAATGCTGAACAATCCTGTCATACATGATTTTTGTGAAACTTAAGCGGTTTCCGCAGCGTATGCAGCGGAAGCTCTCAAAAGGAATATCTTTCTCCCGTTTTCGCAACATTTTTCATTTCTGCTGTGGTCTTATGAGTCGTATCTTTATGTTATATAGCTTAAAGCCTTCCTCGATAAATGGACTATCCAACGTAAAAATATTTTTTCAAATCGGGCCAGTAGTTTTTGAGATTAGCGCGTTCAAACAAACAAACAAACAAACAAACTCTTCAGCTTTATAATATTAGTATAGATAACTTTTTGTATAAATTGCGATGTTATTCGTACCAGCAAAGGAGGTGACGACTCCTTTGCGGTCGCAGCTGCACTCCTCACAATAGGTCGCACTCCTAGCACTTAGAAAATGGACTTGCCCTGGGCTGCGCTCAGAAGATGAAATCGCCCTGTACCGTTACCATAAGTTCACGGCGATTTTACTCGCTAACGAAGACGTAAAAAATGTCTATGTAAAATAGCGCCACTAGCGGTCACTTGTAGAACTAAATGTTATGTCACCGTTAACGAGTAAGTAAAACCGCCGTCAACTCATGGTAACGCTACAAAACTATAAGCAGAGAGTAGGGGCAAGAGAAGGTCCTAACCAGCGAAAGAAGCTACAACGCCTTTCGAGTCACAGCTGCACTCCTCAAAACAGGTCGCACTTCTAGCCGTTGACGTTGGATTTGCTCAGAGTTGCTCTTACAAAATGGACGTGCCCTGGGCTGCTCTTATAACATGAAATCGCCCTGTACCGTTGCTATGAGTTCACGGCTGTTTTACTCGCAAAAAACGTCTATGTAAAATTACAGCGCGCCTCTAGCGGTTACTTGCAGAACTAATATTTACCATACAAAATGTTGCGTCGCCGCTAACAAGTAAAACCGCCGTAAACTCATGGTAACGCTACACAGCTGCTTTAAGAGGAGAGAGGAGAAGCAAGAGAAGGTCCTAACCAGCGATGGAAGCTACAAAGTCTTTCGAGTCACAGCTGCACTTCTCAAAACAGGTCGCACTTCTAGCCGTTGACGTTGGATTTACTCAGAGCTGCTCTTACAAAATGGACTTGCCCTGTGCTGCTCTCAACGTCGTACTCGAGTACGTCTGTATAAAATTACAGCGCGCCTCTAGCGGTCACTTGCATAACTAAAATTTTCCATACTAAACGTTACGTCACCGCTAGCGAGTAAAACCGCCGTAAACTCATGGTAACGCTACACAGCTGCTTTAATTGAAGAGAGTGGGAGGGGGGAGGGGGGAAGAGAAGGTCCTTACTAGCGACGGAAGCTACAACGCCTTTCGAGTCACAGCTGTACTCCTCAAAACAGGTCGCACTTCTAGTCGTTGACGTTAGATTTGCTTAGAGCTGCTCTTACAAAATGGACGTGCCCTGGGCTGCTCTCATTCGATGAAATCGCCCTGTACCGTTTCCATGAGTTCACGGCTGTTTTACTCGCAAAAAACGTCTATGTAAAATAACAGCGCGCCTCTAGCGGTCACTTGCCGAACTAAAATTTTCCATACTAAAAGTTACGTCGCCGCTAGCGAGTAAAACCGTAAACTCATGGGCACGCTACTCAGCTACTTTAAAAGGAAAGAGGAGGGGCAAGACAAGGTCCTTACCAGCGAAGGAAGCGACGACGCCTCTCGGGTCGCAATTGCACTCCTCGCAAGCCGGGTAGTTGTAGAAGGACTCCTTGCATCGGTCGCATTTCTCGCCGTCGAAGTTGGACTTGCAGTGGCATTTGCCGTTGTCGTCGCACGTCGAGCCGATTGAGCCGGACACGTCGCAATTGCAGGCTAGGAAAAAATACCGTTTTTTATTTGATATTCAAAGAAACATGGAATGATTGTTAAGAGGGTTTTAACACTCACAGAGTCATATTTTATATTTTTGGTTTCTTATTTCATCTTTATAAAGAACAATGGCAGGAATTTACCTGAGTTTATTTTGAGGCGTCTAAAAATGTGACCTATGCAAAAACTAATCATTTATTTAATATGTTTTTTTCATGAAAATGGTTTCTCATTTAAAAGCCGGGCTTAAATTGTAAATGTAATAAAAAACTCTCATTTGAATCCTATAAGTAAATTCACTGGTGCTGCCATTTAAAGAAAAAAATACAGTATGCGTCATATTTTTATCAATTTGATTGTACTCTTAAGAAAAATATGAAATAGAAATAACTAAGGTTTTCAACACAGAAAGATGTGAATGTATTTTAAAACTATATAACTTGATTGCAAAATGATTTATTGAAAAAGGGAATAGACTATGAACACAAATTGTAAAATACAACAGCAACACTGACATCCGTCTAAAAAAACAAAAGTCAAACGTCACTTTGACAGTAGCTTGTCTCGACTACTTCGCTACCTGCGTTGTTATTTAATAAAAAAAGATGTTTATTTTGAATGGGTTTTGGATTTGGATTATCTTTATTATCGACTCTCGCTTAACTGTTTTCGGGCATTATTCTTATATTTTGACTGCCGAATTGCCTCTTAGGAACGTTCTTTAGTAGCTTTTTCAGATTTTTAATATATTAGACGCGTTCATTTCGATATAACCTAAAAATACAAAAATAAAGATAACTTTTTTTTGTGGCCTCGACAAAACGAAATTCTTATTGATTATGATAATTTAGTGCAACTGCTATCATTTAATCATTTTTTCAATCGTAGACGCTTAAAATATTTTTCAGGTAAAACATTGTATGGGGCCTTGCCATTGTTCTTTAAAACATAGAATGATGTTCAAAAAATTATTTCATTTTTATTTTATAGTGTTTGTAACTGTACAAACTTAATACATGGGTCACACTAAAAGTTTGCGAACTTAATGAGACCATATATATAAATTGCACTTGTAAAAATCAACTTTAGCTGTGACAGGCGAGGAATCGAGCCCCGTGTCTGTTAACAATAATTATTACAGTTTGTTCTTACATAGTTTTATACTCTGATTTTAATAAGATAGACCAGAATAACAGCTTCAGTGGCACTTCTTATTTTTTGTAGTAGTAGCAGTAGTAGTGTAGTACAGTGTTGTATTAATTGTAATTGTGGGCAATTAATTATATTTGTAATACGATTTTTCAATAATTTGGTTCTACTTCTTTGTAAAAAAAATAATACATAATTATTTGGAACGTTGAATACAGCTATAAACAAACTTAATAAATCAGTAAAATTTTATAATAAGTAAAGAAATCAGTAATTTCACTTGAAATAGCAATATTCTTGTACGACTTTGACTTTTTTATTTTGATTTTTTTACAGACTTCAAAATAAAGAAGGTAATCAATTCAATGTGTATACGTGATATTGATAGAATTTGATAATATTTGAATAGGTTGATCTATAAAGGCTTTTAAGCACGTGTGCAATATTTTGAAAGTTTAGGTATGTTTCATATACATACATTTTTAGAAAATATGATGGTATTTATAGGAAACATGATTTTAAAACGGAATTTATTTTGTAGCTTCTATACAATAACATTGTTTTTATGCTAATAAACATCTGCACAACACATACAAATTATATCTATTTAATAATTCTACAGGGTGTTTGGTACATCGTGTGCCAAATGAAAATGGCTTATAATAGGGGTCATTAGCTATCCTTTTCTGCCTTTATTTTTTTTTTGCCCGATATGCAGACATGCAGAGAATCAATTAAAGTTTAAAAAAATATGATTCGAATGCAAATTTTCGGTTATTTTTATAAAAACCATAAGAACCGATATAAAGAATCCTGGTGGTATTTTTGTCTTCTTCTTTTATAAGCCATTTTCATTTGGCACATAATGTACCAAACATTCTGTATAACCATTTTAAAGCAACGATTAAATAATATCAAACTTGTCGCTTATCTAAATAAGCGACAAGTTTGATATTATTTAATTGTTGTTGTCTAAACAACACTATACTTTTTTTTTCAAATTACGAAACAGTGGAATCCCAGTCCCACCAAATGTCATTTTGTTCTACCCTTATTAAAAATGGCATCCCACCAAAAGTCACGTTATACCTAATAAAAAACCAGTCTACGTCACAATCGATCACTCACGCAAGCAGTCCGGGTAGCGGTAGTGTCCGGGCGAGCACTGCGCGCACTGCTTGCCGCCGAAGTTGGCGAGGCAGTTGCACTTGCCGTCGGCTGAACAGCTGGTGGACGTGGAGCCGGTGGACGAGCAGTCGCAGGGCACGCACTGCCGCTCGCGGCCGCGGACCTCCATGTAGTAGCTGAAGCAAAGACCAGTGTTACAGTCGCCGTCAGATATATTCAGGGTTGGCTATTATAAAGATAATTATTTTCTCTGATAATTATCTGATAATTATCCAACTTTCAAATCAAATGACGTATTATAATTTCTTTTTCAATATTTATTATATATTACTTTTAGTTACAACAGTCAACTTTTAATGCAAGCAAACTTTCACCATATTGGATTAAGTTTTCTAGGCATAATGTTTTTTTCTTTATTTAATTTCGCATCGTACAAACTACAGTTAACGAAAAGGAAAACAATTAACAGTGATTCCCCTATGAATGACATTTAGCGTTCGTTTGGATACATTATTGATGTTGTGACGAAAAAACATTTGTTTGGCTACACATTATATATTATTTCGTTTTGTTTTGTACAATAACAGTTACTCGTTATTATCAACGATAATTATCAACACGTAATTATCATGATAATTATAAACGATAATTATCCAGGCCAACCCTGGATATATTGGAGCAGACAAAGTGACCAAATACTTCTGAACAGTTTAATATGTCAATAAGTTCCATACACTACAAGTATACATTAATATCAGAACATCCATAACTTTATTCATATCTGAGCAGAAGCTAGTCAATAACTTCTATACACACAACTAACCAATAATATCTGAACACTCATAACGTCAAATGCATCTATGCAGTCGGTCTTAAATATCTGAGCAATTGTGGTAAAATTCAGAAGGAAGTGCTTCCAACTTAACTATAAATACTATTTAAAAATAGGAACTCTTTTCATATTTTATAATATAGTAAGATGACGCTGGCAGTTTGTTACGCTTTGTTGTTTTTAGTATTGTCATCACTGTCATGAAAGTGTCATGCATTGAATAAATTTAGGCAAGTGAGTGGTCAGATATTATTGGTTACTTGTGTGTATAGAAGTTATTGACTTACATCTGCTCAGATATTAATGATTGAATGTTCTGATATTAATGGTAACTTGTAGTGTATGGAACTTATTGACATTTTAAAGTGTTCAGAAATATTTGGTCACTTTGTCTGCTCCAATATATCTGACGGCGACTGTACCAACTCTCTAAAATATTTACTCCTAACCCTAAGTCAAAACCCCCTAAAATCCTCCTAAACTCGCTGACCCCGCACCGCAGTACAAAAATGCATAAAATAAAATTAACCTCGAAAACTCCTGTCACAGATCAAAGATATTTAGAATATTGTATATTCAGAATTATCCCAAAATCCCCCTTCCCTTTCCTTTTACTTTTAAACGTAGCAAGTTTAAATTAAAATCGATCGAGCCAGTAGCTTTTGGTATATCGCACATTTTCAACAACCGCAAACATAACTATGTTCTTCATACAAACACTATGAAAAACAAAGTTATATTTGCTGTCAACAAAATATTGTGGTATTTTGGCTCAGTGGAAGTAACTGGGTTCCTAATTCAGTTAGAGTTGGCACGGAACCCTCAGTGCGCGAGTCCGACTCGCACATGGCCCGTTTTTTCATTGTAGTTTCATAAGTCTATTTACTTTGACGACTAAGATCTACAAAAAAAATAACTCGATGTCATAAGTTTGAAGTGGCGCTGGGTTGTCGTCACGTGTCGATTTTGCATTTTCGATTGAATGACAAGGCGTCTCAGATCTGCTAGTTGTGTACCTAAACAGGACAAGTTGTCTCATCGCATGGGAAAAAATAAGTTCAGAAGCCATTTAAAAAGAGAGTGATGTCGTCATGTCGCCGTAATGTAATCTCTAGAGCCACGTAATACATAAGGCATACTCACCCAGCGATGCACTGGTCGCAGCGAGCGCCTCCAAAGCCCGTCTTACAGATACACTGCCCGGTGACGTCGTCGCAGACGCTGGGCTGTGTTCCACTCACGTCACAGTTGCAATCTGTTGGAAATGGTAAACGATCAAACTATCACGTCAAATTAGATAGTACTGATACATTGTTATAGTATAAAAAATCTAGATAGCAAATTTTCCATCAAATGTGTCTATGACCATCGGCAAGATGGACATTTGAGAAGATCGCTGGATCTCATTGGATGCAGACCGTTTACAACCGGTCACTGTGGAATACCATGGGGATGCGTACATTAATTTAATAAGTATTGGACACCAATCACATACCAATGTATGTGATTGGTGTCCAATATTTATAAATATTTGTTCTGGTCCCAAAGTAAGTAGTTTATGCACTTGTGTTATGAAACCAAAAACAACGATGGTACCACAACACCCACCCAATCTCGAGACAGTATATAGAACCGCGTATAGAAATTTTGGTTCACTTTTCAGTTCGCCATTTAAATTTTGTTTGAAAGCAGCAGTTGAATGCCGCCGATGAAAAACTAAAAAATAGCTTCCTTACATTATTTTAAAAATAAAATATTCTATGACAAAATATTCGAAACCATCACGTTTAGCCATAAACAGGAGAGTGTGAAAGACGCTGGAATTTAAGTTTTACATGTTTATCAGATTATAGTTCGAGAACCCAACATTTTTCTCTGTTTTCCCAAAATATATATTCTATCTTTATGGAAGTGATCTATGGATGTCTTAAAGATTTCAAATGTGTCCGTTTTTTGGTTGGTTTAAATTACGTTTCAGTGATATAAAGTGATCAAAATTTTGTTTTCAGATATTTCTACATTGAACCGACCGGGAATCAAGCCTCATTTTCGTGCAGCAGATGACGTTATTTAGCTGATAATGATGATGATGTGAAATAACTCACGGTTGCATGACGGGTACTCGTAGTAGCCAGCCTCGCACTGGTTGCACGTGCGGCCCGCGTACTTGCTTTTGCAGGTGCAGTTGCCAGAGTCTTTGTCGCACACTTGAGACACTGATCCGACGGGGTTGCATTCGCAATCTGAAATGGAACACATTTTTTTAAACAAATACCACAGTAAAAGATACAACGATATTTCAGCTTTGTGCAAAGTAAACTCTGATTTGCAAGTCCGTTGGTGGAGGACCTTTTGATCATGTGTTTAACTTACTTTTACATTCGGCTGAGTAGTATCCATCAGCACAGACTTCACATGAGTTGCCGGCATAGTTGAACTTGCAGGGACACTGCAGAATAAACATAATTTTTATCAGCTAGAATTCATCAATCTTAAATCAAACTGTGACTTTTGCTTGTGCGTGAAACATTCATCGGGTGTAATTTATATAAATGTGGCTGCTCGATGCAGCGTCGAAATTTAAATTATTATCTAACACACGAGCAGTAACTGCAGTACCCTCTAAATTACTGCAGTTACAACACGAGTAACTGAAGTAGTCAATCAAAGGGTTTGGCAAAAACTCAAAAGAGGTTTGTCGATGATTTAATACTTAATAAATACACGAAATATAAACCGCGAACATAGAAAGGCTAAAATCAGTTGTAAGAAGCACTCACCTTGCTTGTCTGCAGTTATTGAGGCAGATTTCGGTAGTAGTTAGTGGCTGGGGCAGGCCGCCTAGACCCTTGGATCATTCGAACTCTTCTTTTATTTACGTGATTTATGCGACATAATCTTTGGTATTAACCAAATAACGACACGATAATTTAAAATAAACGACAATTCGCGATACCGCGTCGACAGATGATACGATTAGTTCAAGTAACAAAAAAGAAATCACGCACATAAAAGAAGAGAGGGCTGATCCGTTGAAGGAAGTGCAGATTTGCTTCGAATGATCCAAGGGTCTAGGCGCTGCCCCAGCCACTACTACCGAAATCTTTCTCAAACTGCAGACAAGCAAGGTGAGTGCTTCTTACAACTGATTTTAGCCTATTTTTGTTCGCGGCTAATATTTCGTGTACTTATTAAGTATTAAGAAAATTATTTTGATTACAGTCCACTAACCCCCCTACTCACCGACATAGGGTCAGTTTCTAAGCGTACACGTGACGACATCTGCAGTAGTATAGTCTCAGTTCAGCACTGAGCGACATAATATGATCTCACCAGTCCCCCCACAGGCGTGCAGTGCTGTCCCTCCGTCCCGTTCAGGTTGCACGTGCACGGCTTGCAGTCCGGGTAGTCGAAGTAGCCGTACGCGCACGAGTCGCAGAACGGCGGGTTGAACTCTTTGCGGCACTCGCAGCGGCCAGTCTCTTCCTCGCAGTTGCCAGTTGAGTAGTGCAAGTCGCAGTCACATGCTGAAGGAAGCCAATATTAAGCATATAATAAGATTTAGTGCAGGGGCGTAGCGTGCTTTGGTGAGGCCCTGTATAAAAACTTGTTTGGGGGCCCTTATCATGGGTAAAGATTTCTCACAAAAGAAAAAAGAAAAGTATATTTTTTTAAATATATATTTATCCAGGTTTTTTACGCTAGATCTACATTCGCGGGCCGCGGCGCGGCTCGTTACGACGTACATGAGAGGTTTCTTATCTTATTTAGTTAAGCGCCCACTTTGAAAACCTATTTTGCCAATATGGTTTGACCTTCAAAACCTCAATAGCATTACAATTCGAACAAACAAGAAAATCACAAACGTTGATGCTGATGTTAATGTGGACGGCGCTTATGATTGTTGGTATGCCACTAGTGTCCCATCGAAGTTCTTAAGTTATTTTTTGTATGCTTATTTCCTATTAATTATTGTTTACGCTCTTCGGGGGCCCCGTATTATTTTTATGGCAGATACGGCGCTAGCTACGCCCCTGATTAAGTGTTGTCTTGAATATACTTTGGGTTTAAAATGCTATGATTGACATTCTAAAAATCATCATTGCAAGTTTTTTTTTATGTAGGCATGGATTATTTGTATGGAAACTATACCTATATTTAAAAAATAAATCCGTGTTAGTTACATATTTTATAACTCAAGAACGGCTGATCCGATTCGACTGAAAATTGGTGACGATGCAGCCTAGAAGAAGAAGATACTTTTATCCCGTTAGACGCGGCCGTGACGGGACCGGGGCGAAACAAAGTTCGCTAGGTCCGCTAGTTTCCTATATTTCGCAGTTGGCATTCAGTTTCAAGAAATGGTCTATCTATTCCATTTTATTTTATTTTCTTCAAAAACCGTTTTAATCACTTAAATTTTCGTTATGTGATTATAAATAATTTCAAATTCTTCTAAGCCCATAAGTATATAGTTGTTTACTTACGTTGACAAACATCCAGCTCATCCCACCTCTTGCCACGTGGCCTGTAGAATGTTGGTCGACACTTGTTACAGTTGATGCCTTCTGTGTTGTGTTGACAGTTCTTACAGACCCCACCGCCTTCGTAGCGGCCTTGGATGTCTAGGGAGAGGTGCTTCTCGTCCACTTCTGGGTCGTACTCGCATTCTGTTGTGTGGTTGTGGCAGTTGCATGCTGAAAGAGACATGAATTTTATTTAAGTGATAATACTTTCGACGGAAAAAACTTACATGTGCATAAGCTTGTATGTGTATTTTATTTCTAGAACTAACTTTATTATTAGTATGACAAAGAATTTGAAACAATCATTTATTTTAAACAAAAAACTGACACCGACACCGTCTGACCAATTATGTGATTATTGCAAATTACTAGATAATTTTGCTGGTTAGGTACAATACACAGGTCTATATTTTGACCCTCAATTATCAGCAATATTTTTTTTTACTAATTATACAATTTTAATGTTACTTACGTTCACAAGAGAAGCGGTCCCAGTACTGCGATATTCTCCACTTCTTCTGTTCAAAGCCAGGGCAGCACTGAGCACACTGAGGGCCACAGGTGTTATGCTGGCAACGGCAGACCAGAATACTGGTGTCACTCTCTGGGTCAGCAGGGTAACAGTTATCTGCGTGCCCATTGCACATACACCGACCTCCAATACTGATGTCTTTAATACTGTAGAAATACTGTGAAAAGAAGATTAGATGATGAATAAGTAAGGATTAATTATTAGTTTTTATTCAAATTCAATTACAGTAGAAATAGTCTGAGCTCATGAATAAAAAAGGTTTTGTGTGCGAAGCAAAGTAAAATTAGCTTGTAAATGTTCCACTGCATGCCAAAGGCCTCATCTCAAGTATGAGGTGGTATGAGTCATACTCCACCATGTAGGGTCAGTGCAAATTGGGGGATTGTATTAAAAACAGGAATTAAATAAATCTATACTAGGTAATATTATTACTTTGAAATGTGAACTATATTACTGGCCTAATTTGTTTTATTTGTGTTAGATTAGGTGATAGTTTATTTTTCGAGGAAGGCTAGGACGTCAATAAAGCGTCACGCGAAGGGACTGAATTAAAATCAAAACCGCTCGTACCTACCTAAATAAGGAACTAATTTCTACACAGTGGGACAGAAGTTTTGTTTTAATTAAATTAAGAAGCTAGTGTAAGGTATTTAATTTAAATTAAACTTTAAGAAAATGCAAAATCTGAAACTTGCCGGCTTAGTTAAGATTACAACCTATTTGTTTTTACATGATTTTAAGTGGTTATCTATATGTTTCAAAGTTTAACTGAGTGAAAATTGGAGTTACTTTTCTTTTATTTGTTAATATTTGGATGAAACATTAGGTACCTACTGAATGTAGGTAATAACAACCGAAGATTAAACAGTAAACAAACAAAGAAATAACAAACTTTTTGTTTGGGTGATAGTATTGTGTTGTATTATCCAATATTCGATTCGATATCGATGAGAATTTGACTACTTAATTTGGTCGAAGAAACAGCACATTTATTTGTAGCTAAATATGTCTATTATATTCATTAAGTTTTCTAAATCGAAAGACATGACTTTATCAGAATTAAGCAAATGATCTGAACTGATCTGCTCAAAATCTCCTATAAATAGTGCAGTCACCTCAAGAAATATTATCATTTTTACGGTACCTATTTATCGTTCTCAACATTAAACATTTTATGAGTCTTGTATCGAATGTTTCAATGGACAAGAGTATGAAACTCGATTCGCTTTTACTTATACATAAGTGTTGTATGTTTAATCGATATCAATGATAATCAATTCTAGTGACATTACTCGATTATTCTGTAAAATGAGCATCACTAATCAAAATGTCAGATTTCACAATGACAAGAATGGCAATGGGACATACCCATACAGCCTGATAGATGTCACAATGACGTATTATTGTACCGGTTTCATTTTTAAAATATTTTATTTTACGGCTTGGCATATCCTTATTTAAGTTCTATAAATATTAAAAAATCACAATGATATTGTATTAAGAACTAGATCACCGGTGAGAGGCTAAAAGATAGTCAAGCAAACATCACCTCACGTCAAAGTGAGGTCTTAACTTTGAATTAGTCTGTTTTTGATGGCGTCAGTGCAATGATATTGTATTTAGAAGTACCTAGATGTCGCCTCGCGAACTAAAAGAGTACACAAATATGGCACAGTATTAATCTATGTCAATGGATTGACATCTATCACATCAGACATCAGATTCAGAACAGAGTCTTAATAGAGTAGCTTTCTTAATATATTTTTAAAGTATGTAAGTACATTACATTAGACTCGTTGGCCTTATTTAAAAATGAGTTTACACTTTAGCTCGGTAGTATCTTAATTAACAAAAAATATTCAAACTATTCAACATTTAAAATATAGAATAATTATCTAATAAATGCAATTTCAATGTATCACGTGAATGCTTTAAATGTCATGGCGCCAATATCAGAGTCACGTTCACTGCTAGGCATTCACGATCATGTGACCACATGTATTTTTTTTACAAATTAAATTTATGAAAATATTTGCAGTCCGTATTTAAATAAATAAAGA
This sequence comes from Pyrausta purpuralis, assembly GCA_963924145.1. Taxonomy (NCBI): domain Eukaryota; kingdom Metazoa; phylum Arthropoda; class Insecta; order Lepidoptera; family Crambidae; genus Pyrausta; species Pyrausta purpuralis. Next base: position 11,950,327 of record OZ001647.1, on the reverse strand, counting down.
GATATTTATTAATACACCAAAGTCATCTGGCATCATGTAAACAGGATGATTCCTTCAAATAACATGCTTATAGTTAGCGTACATATTTTTTTCTACAATCGTGAGGATCATCATCCCTCACTGGTGTGTTTATCAACAGTCTTTTGTTATACTTTTGTTAATGAGAGTGCCGGTGACCTATTGATCCATGAGCGTCTGCGCTGTTACTTTAAAGATATTGAAGGCGTACTTAATAGTTATAAAACAAAGACATATTAATTTACATGTCCATAGACGTGTTAGGGTCGTGCGGACGGGATTCGAACCGACTGCTTATCTAAGTAGGTAGTCCGGACGTAACGTAAACTACCACACTATGACGGTTGTTAAATTATTATAAAAAAAAATAGTACCAAACTACTCCATGTATGGCACTGTCTTAGAATATTACCCCGTTCTACCCCGAATACAATATCATTGAAAAATCACAATGCGAATTAAATCAGCTTTTTCAATAAAAAAAAAACTGCCGCAAAAGTGTGGGTCTTCTCAATTCTAGTAAGTAACTAAATTAACTTGGAAGGGTCACATCTAATTTCTTGGTGTAGACAATACCCACCCGCCGAGTGACAGTAGGGTCTTGCCGGGCGACAGACATGAGATGCCCCAGCAGATTCTTGGTTCGCAGCAGTCGTAGTCGCACGTTAGTCGCTCGTGTCCACTCTTGTAGCACCAGGGAGCTGAAGTACTTGTTAGCCGATGGACGATAGTTCAGTAGCGAAATGGGAATCTGAAACACGCATTAGAGCTGTACAATCTAAATCTATCTAAGAATAGATTATTATTGTCTAGAAACAGGTAGGAATTCAGAAAACAGCATAAGACAAGAGTCTATAGCAGTCGCACAGGCTCAAAATTACAGTGTTGTGAAAAACAGGGCACGCATGAAAAAACATGTACCTACTTCACTGGGTTCATTATGCTAATTGGGTGTTAGTAGCTGAAATCTCAAGTCTGTTAGCTGTTAGGTAGTCTGTTAGGTTTAACAAATTTAAAGGCCTTATAATAGGGTGCATTTGTTCATGTGGCTTTGCTAACGGCTCTATCAATCATCTATCTGGGGAGGCCAGTCTAGATTAGACACCTAGTTAATATAAAAAAATCATAAATATTTTTCTCACCTCTCCGCCTTCTAACGGCACAATCTTTGAGTATTCTGTACTGCAGATGACTGAATCATCTCTGGTTATAGGCTGAAGACTTTCCTTGCCGAAATATCTTTCACAGTCCCTGAAAACAGTCAAGAAGATTAGAAACCTGACAAAAAGTAAAAAAAAAACATATTTAATTCTTGTCGAAACTCCATATTATTTTAAATTGATACATAAGTAGTTGGCACGAAAGTAGTTCTGTTAACTAAGAGCTTGTCCAAACAGGACGAATTCGCCGCGAATCGTATCGCGCGATTTCATACGCGCGTTGTCGAGGTACTAGACATCAATACATCGCGTCCACAAGCATCGCGCGAATTTAAAATACGCGCGTAAATCGCATGCACTACGCCAGACTCTCGACTCGCGCTTGATTCGCACGTATTGCGCGCGAGTCGAGATACTAGGGACGCCTTGCTGCATCCAGTTAACGCGCGATCTCTAGAGCAAGTGCACGTATCGAGGGAAATGGAGCGCCAAAATTTTGTTTCGGAATTGTTTATAAACGAAATAGAAAAAAGACCGGCGATCGAATCAGACGATTTCACGGACATACGAAACTAGTTAAAAAATTCTTCTCATGTTGTCTTAATTTCGGATACAAAGTTTCAAACATACTGTGTGTCATTCTATCTTTAAGAATTGGATGTACTAAATACATTCTATTTTCCCTCCGTTTTTGTCTCTTCCAGCGACGGTAAGCTAACCACAACGTGACCGCTTCGTTCAACTCCATGTTTCGTACCTACCAAATATTAATATTACTTTATGTTTCGTACTGAATTCCTCCCCAAATGCTCGCGCGTTGGTACGCACCTTGTGGACGCAACCGTCGCGCGTAATACGCGCGAGAGAATCGCGGCGAATTCGTCCTTTCTGGACAAGCTCTAAAGCGGTGCTGTCCAGTGTTGCCAGATCCAATTTTTGAAATACGGGAGGTGTAGCTATAAAAATCCGGGAGATGTATGGCGACATTATGAAAACAATCGGGAGATATTTTTTTCCTTAAAATTAATTAAAACATCGTCACTCAATAAATGTTTTTATTACGTTTTTCTATATATATTTTTCCTTCACTTCAAAATAAAAATAAAATAGCTTCAAAACAAAAACTTTTCTGTAAAACGCTAGTGACAAGTCGCAACGAACAACAGACGTGAAGTTGCAGCAGGTTGGTTGATTCTTATTTTAATATGGCTCATTTAAAAATACTGTATCTATTCTTTATGCTACTCATTAAACTATTCTTCTTAATTGGGCCGAATAATCAAAGCAAAAACCGGTTCATTTTGCTTTGCAATGTTGCTAAATCAGGAAACTATAACTGTCAAAGCTTTGCTATTGAATATTCAACTTTATTTTAAATGGTTAAAGTATAGTTTATTGTACACATTTTACAAAGTAATGTATGTTACATTGCATAGCATTTCGTTTTACGCAGTTTTACTTGTAAAGAAAGTTTAAGCCGTGGTGTTCTTAAAAAATCGGGAGTTTTGAGTGGGAATCCGGGACATCGGGAGATATTTACTAAAATCGGGAGGTATCCCGGAAAATCGGGAGACCTGGCAACAGTGGTGCTGTCTTTCCTACAAATAACTTACTGCGGCGATTCAGAGAAGTATTGCCATGGCTTGAATGTCTTCCCGTAGTCGGTGGACTTCTCCAGCGCCCAGAGACCAGGCCGGGGGGAGTTGCCCATCTTTAGAAACACGTACGCCACGTGGAACTCCTGATCACAATGGACAAAGGCAGTTTGAGTAGGAAAATAAAGGATTGCACATGATAGGTCAGACCTCATTAAAAAAGAGACGTGTGGCGCTTGGAGACTGCAGCGGTAAAGCTATTGCATAGCATTTTTCAACTTATGCATTTATTTAAAAATATTGTACACCAATCACATTCATTGCTCTGATCCCAAATTTAAGTAGCCAATGCACTTGTGTTATCGAAATCAGACACAATGGTGGTGCCACAACGGCCAGAATCGAGACAATATAGAAAAGATCGTTTTCTACATTGACCCGACCGGGAATCGAACCCGGAACCTCACGAGATGGCGACGCTTGAAACCAGCGTGCTTAGCCACTCGACCACGAAATTCGCCATCTACACAAACAACAACCAATGCCATCTAAAGGCGGGTTGCTGAACTAAAGAGACGAGCGTGATATTTCAAAAAGTCATTTAAAGTTCTGCTATTCATCGATAGATGGCAAAACTAAAAAGTATCACCGCTGTGGCCGGTCGAAGTATTTAAGTTACCTACGGAATTTCTGGATTCGGTCTCCACGCTCAAGACCCGCGATAGAAACTATGCAATACCTTAAAAACATGAAAATTCTGATGCTCTGTTTTGACAAGAAAGAATTCAAACCAGTGAACACTCGAACAGGTGAAGTAAAATTGCCACCTTACTTAAAGTACATTTCATTTTTAAGCTACGCTTGGAAAATGTGCGTTAGGTAGGTATCAAAACGCTAGATGGAGCACATTCACGAAGGCGCGCGACACTCGTTTTTGAATGGGGAAACCGCGGGTTTTGAGCGTGTGACAAATATTAAATAACTTATATTTATTAATAATACTCCTTTTTATAATGTCAAATATAGGCAGAAGTTTGCACATATGACTAAATGCTAATGATTGGTACTAATGATGTTTTTCAGGCGTAGTTATTTCTACTAGAGATGCACCGGATCCTACATTTGCCGGGTACCCGGCGCAAGCATATGCCGGGTAGCCGGGTACCCGGCCAAATTACTCGGCATGAAAAGATATACATTCCTCTTTCCTGTTTGGGTGCGACTGAAGGTCAAGTGGAGCGGCCAATTTGCCACTATTTGTTTACGCGCTATGAATGATAACTTTGATTTCGTACAATATAGCCTCTGAAAGTGTATAAATTAACTATTATTAAAACAGTGAAGTTGAAACGTAAATAAAAAGTTATTTTATTTACTTAAGTGAAAACCAATTATGGCAACTTCTTCAAAAAGATACCACTTTGGACCTAGTTTACCCAAGATAAAAAAAGTGTTAAGTGCAATTTGTGTCAAGTAAACGTGTCTCGTGAAGAAATAGGAAATAAGTGGTGGGCCGATAATATGGGTCACTAGCATAGAAAAAATGAATAAGGTTAGAATGGTTTTGATCGTTCGTTTGTATGGGAACCTTTGTCGCCGGTGGGAGTTACCGCGCTGTTGCTGCAGTGATAAAAGTACCAATCAATGAATTAACGCACTAATATCACAAACCAATCACAATTACCGTTAGGAGCTCTGTGATTGGTGTAATTAGTACTTGTAACCAACTACCAATCACAGAGCTTCTAGCGGTGAAACCTCCAATCATCATTCAGATACGTTCGTTCTTTTATGTCAAAATACTAGTGATGTGGTAAAGGTCGATTATTATAAATTCAATTACCGATTTAATGTTGTTTCTCTTTGTAAATAAACATGTAGGATTTAAGTTTGAAATAATTTGTATAATTTAACAGCTCATTTGATCGCAACAAAGGGTACTACTATTGCCTTTCGGTAAAAACAATAGAAGAAAAAAAAGGGTTGCTAAACGTTACTTGAAATAGAGTAACTTATACCTTTAAACATTAAAGTAGTTTCTAAAAATAGTTCTATTAGCAGAATTGAATCATTCTTTGTATAAGGCATAAGTAATATTACTTATATACGACAAATAGATTCCAATGTAAAGAAAAATGTTTAAAGGTATAAAAGCATAAAGGCCATGGTCTACATTATTCAGGTATTTTATCTTACCATGCTATTTATTCATTTGTATTCTTAGCTGATACAATAAAGCTGAAGAGTTTGTATGTGTTTAATCGCGCTAATCTCAGGAACTACTGGACCAATTAAAAAAAGGTTTTTGTGTTGGATGTCTAATTTATCGAGAAAGACTTTAGGCTTGAACTTTACGCAGGGACGGAAGGGGAGAGAACAAACTCAAATCGAAAATAGTTAAGATTACAATTAAAAAAACACAATATACCTTTAGACGTATTCAAAAAATTCAAAATTCAAAAATGTTTATTCAATTTAGGACACAATATGCCACTTATGAACGTCAAATGCACAGTGAAAAATAAAATAAAAATAATTGTGCCCTGAAGGGGCCGAATCATATCTCCTTATCTTATGGTTGACCGTATTGAATGCTTTTGGCATTAAGTCCGCTACATGTATGTTTCGTGCATGTGCTAGTTTTCAATAAATAAATATGACCCCAGGTTAGTATGGTGGTTAAGTTAAAGAAATGTACAGCTGCATGATACAACAGTTAACCTTGCAGTGCTTTTGTTCGCATTTAAATCACATCACCAAAGGGGCTTTGCAGAGATTTGTTAAATTACAAAATTATACACAAACTCACGATAAGTGTATATCTGACTACAAATAACTCTTACAAAAATATTTGTATGCAGGGTTATTGATAATATGACCAGATCCTTTTAAGAGTTGAGGGGGAGCTCATTTGGGACAATCTTGATCCCAGAATATACTTTCAAAAAGTCAACCATTTTAAGGAAATTTTCTTTTTAAGTTTTTGTAGGAAAACGAGATTTCGAAATTATGATAAAATTAATACCGAATGCTTTTAGATGCTGTAAGAAAATATCAACCGATACTAGCTTACTAGCTTAACGTGGTTCATGAAGCAAGGGGATGCTCGTTGTTTAGGTCACTTAAATATGGTGGCTATGGTCACTCATTAAAACACGATCGCGCCGTAAGTTGTTTAACTTCGGTATCACTGCCGAAGGGAGCAGATTGTTGACAGTAAACCAATGTAGAACTTGTGAAGAGTATTGAACACATATCGATTTTAAACTGTGAATTGTCGTACCCTATTTTACAAATAAATAGACCAAACGATAAATTAGAAAAGTTGAGGATTAAGCAGTGCGTTTTTGCTGAGTTATATTTTTATTGCAGGAGTACGTTACTTTGGCAGCACGAATTAGAATATAATACTTTTTTTTTCAAATAGCTTTAGTAGTTCCTGAGATAAGCGCGTTCCAACATATGAACTCTACAACTTTATTGTATTTATTTAATCATTATTATGTTTCAAATAATTATTAAACAAAACTTATTTTTGTCTTTTAATACATCAGTAGGGAAATTACCATTTATCGATAATTTTACTGTGCAATGAGCTACATCCCTAGTGATGCGTATACAAGCGAACAAAGTAAATTAGACGCGATACATTGCGTGTTAAGATAGCAGATTTGTTAAAAATATGCGTGGACAGTCATCAATGAATATTTTTTTGAACTTAGTGCAAGAAAACCGCTATCATTTGAAATATCATAATTAAAAAGTGTTTTTTGCAAATAATGTCGAAATAACTACGTTAACCGGTGAAAAAATACACTTTCTCTCTCATTTTTTATTACCTGGCTTCACGCTCTTCAAGTAATTATAGCAAAAGACGGCATTTTTGACAAAAAATAATGCAACGCTCTTGTCACGCGACTGAAGTAGCTACGGCTCAATGCAGGCATATGCCTACAATTAAGCTCGCTGCCGCACTGACCGGGGCCATTCTAACCTTATTCATTTTTTCTATGGTCACTAGTCTATTATAAAGAGTCTCGCGATTAGATATTTAACCTCTCCCGCCAGCTCTGTATATGGTGAACGCCTCTTTTCGGAGGCTGGTAATGTCTACGAGCAAAAACGCACCAGACTTAACCCAGATCGTGTTGAACAGCTTGTATTTCTTCGCCATAATTTACCTCTTTTGAATTATGAGTTTAGATTTTCCTGCTGATTCATGTTTCTGCAATAAATATTCGTTCTTGGAAAATATTTATTTTAATTTTATCCTAGACCTAATTACCCGGCAGTGCCGGGTATTCGGCGCCATTACCCGGTACCCGGCCGGATCCTGCGCTGGTAGTGTGATGTTGCAAAAATTTGACATTTTGTTATCACAAAAAATAGCTTGCAGTATCACGAAATCTGATAAAATTAACCGTATTCATATCGCAATCTTCAAACGTACACATTTGCCACGAATCGTACCCGATACACATCCTCCCATTATCTAGGGTAAACGTTATAAAGGAAGATATTTTTATACTGGAAAGCTTATAGTCCTTACTGTCGAACTGATGGTTTTTACTGTCAATAAATATGCAACAATTCATCAAATTTAATTAAAGATATCTGACTGATTGTAAATAGAGACAAAAAAGTGCCATGAAATCATAATAAAGGTTCAGAAAATAATATTATGCAATAAACCTCATCTCAGCTCAGCACACAGCAATAAAACCGGCTAAGTGCGAGTCGGACTCGCTCACTAAGGGTTCCGTGCCAACTTTAACTCAATTAGAGATCCACTTACTTCCACTTAGCCAAAATACCATAATATTTTGCTGACAGCAAATATAACTTTGTTTTTCATAGTATTTCTATAAATAATAAAGTTATGTTTGCGGTTATTAAAAATATGCTCTATCTCAAAAACTGTTAGTTCGATCTTGTTCAAACCAACTTCTACATCATGTATGTTTTTCAAAATTTACACTCGCTTAGTTTAAAAGTTAGATGGGGGAGGACACCTATTTTACCTTGACTTTTAGAGAAAATGGTTTGAGGAACCTCATTGTCATTTTAATAGACCATAGACACGCTACACGTATAGGTTTGTCAAAATATATTTTTTTTGGTTTTAGTTTCGTGTATGGGCCCCTCCTTAAATATCATCATTTTGCATTGTTTGTATGGGAATCGTAAAGCGGTTAACATCTTTCTGCCAAATTTCAATAGTGTGATGCTAATAGTTTCAGAATAAAGTGGCTGTGACATACGGACGGACATACAGACAGACAGACAGACAGACAGACTTGACGAAACTGTAAGGGTTCTGTTATTTGCCATTCGGCTACGGAACCCTAAAAATAAGCTTTGTGATACGGCTATGACGATACACAAGCCTTATTTTAATCATTTTAGTTACTGATATTTTTCGAGATACGCGTGGAAAAACTTTTGCACTCGTACTCGTATATATACCTATACCTTTACATTAAAAAACGCAAGAAATGGCAGCCATCATTTTTCTTTTTAAATAACATGGAGTTTTTACCATAGGTTTCACCGACGGCTCCCAGCATTAGAAGGTTCGCGGTGAATATTAATTTAAGGAAAAATAAAAATAATTCCTGCAACACTGGTAATAAGTATATCAATACCTTATGTCAGTTTGACATTAAATAAACAACGTTTTGCAAATAATTTATCATTGCAACTTTTAAATTAAATTCCACAAGAATTCCTAGCCAATTATACTAAAATACAAAATCGGAAAATATAAAACACATTATCTTGACTTTCGGTACATCGTTTAATGTAGAGATCGGATAAATAAATAGATTCCATGCATGTAAGTAACAAAATTTTGCAACGTGTTTTTATGTGCATATGTAGCTAGATATTCAGGGTCTGTTTATTGGTTTCATGATTTAAATATAATATTCAACTAGTGATTATTAAATGGTCAAAATCCCCGCAAGGTAGCAGTTTGAAACCGAGTTTAATATCGGTTTCTCACTTCATAAGATCCGAGCCCCTCATGTATTGCAAAACTATTTAAAAACAAGTTTTCAGCAGATTACAGTTAAAAAGACTTAAAAGACAGAGCAAGAACTTACAAAACCCGAAAAACGAAACCAGAACGAGCGCAAAAAGATGCAGGAGACATGTGAAGTGCATTAGGAATGATTTATAATAGCTTTTTCAATTATTTTCAGGCCTTTTTCACGAATTGCTGCAGTTGAAAGTTTGAAGGAGTGACAAAGCAATAATTGCAGTACCTACAATAAAAAATGACGGTGTAATAATTTATTTAAATAACACAAAATACCTTCTAATAAACGATTCTACCCCTCTAAACGCTATTCCCTCTAATCAATGATTGTCTGGAAGAGATAAGAGACAAGACCGCCAATATTGTACTTCTTATGATTTGATTGAAATGTTTTTGTTTTTTGTGTCTTTATTTGTGCAATATTCTTTAATATTTGTTATTATTATCATTAAATGCGAATCATTCCAGAATATTTTATTTATCTTTTCTCATACGTTATGTATAGTAACAGAAAGTCGCGTTTGTTACAGTTCTTATAACTCGATACGGGGGCACAATTTTCATTATTTAGAGTTAGTTGAATTCGTCGTAACGCCTAATAGGACATACGACAGCTATCATCATAAAATGATTTTTTACTTAATGTTAGTTTAATAACCATATATTACTTATTCATCGGTGCAACCTAGAACTTTTCTGTCCCAATGACTGTCCTTCGCGATATGTACTCTGCCCGTTGCTACTTGAACTTATGAACCCTCACATCACGACTTTTAACATCGATGCACTCGCGCGTGTTAAAAATGCGCTTCAACATCGGGACTCACGCAATGAATAGATTTAATTTCGCAGCGATGCAGTTGGCGTTAGTATGGATGCAAACGCCAAAATTCAGTACATGATTTGACAATTTCCAGCTTCTTCATCGTGACTGCATCGATGCTGCATCGTGACTGCATCGCTGATAAAAGTCGCAGAGTGTAAAGGGTCTATAGTTTCACTGCGCTTAGATAAAAACCACTCAATTCAAAATTTCGCTTAGATAAAAACCACTCAATTCAAACGGACGGAAATGTCATTTTAGTTAGTATGATCACCCATCCAAATGCGACGAAACCGTAAATACCTACTTTGGTTTCATAAAAAAATAAACAAGAACTCAAGAGCTTTAGAAGCTGTTATTTATCTAGTAGTCTACCTTTTAGCTGTATTAATGAGAGCCGAATAAGGGTTGCAAATAGTGATCGAGTGTTCTAGTGATTATCAACTTTCTTTTAAAAATTGTTGCCCTCATCGTGCATTATTTATACTTTAAAAATATAATTTTAAGTAAAGGCGCAAATTATAGATTGTTTTATCAGCTACATTACTAATTAAATACTTAAATAAACATCGTTTGGACTTTATTTCGTAATATAATATTATATTATAATATTTAATATATAATTATTTCGAAAGTGCCTTAAAATTTGAGGTAACGTGAGTAAGAATGTACGTAAATTAAGTAGTAAATACTTTATCTAATTAAAAATATCGATTATGGAGTTAAATTCGGGAATTCCGACGGGATTTCATATTTTCTTATTATTCAACCCTCAACACAATTTGTTGTATACATCATTGGAATTGTTATCAGGCTTTTGAAAATGATAATTAAAAATACTGCGTTTATTTTAACCTAATTACCGCACAAATGCGACAACTAGGCCACGAGTATTAAATAAAATAATTTCTAGTTACTTATCTTTTTTCGACGATACTGAAAATGACATTAGAAAATCGTGCTTGCGAGATTGACATTTGTAAAAATTGCAAGTCCCGACGAATGGAGTTATCGTCGAAATTAGCCGTATTCAAATACAAATCCTAAGTAAAGGAAATGTATGAAAATTATTTAAAAGCATCATAGTCTATTAAAAAGCATGTCTCTAGAAGTTAGTTCCTAGAAGTATCCGCAAGAGGCTCTTTACATTCGAAAACAATAGGAACACCGTATCTAGGAATTTAACCCTTGAGTAAAGGTAAAAAATACATAGAAAAATCTTTAGATTTTTTTCTAACTTAATTCTAGCATAATTTTCGATTATTCTGCTAAGATGAGCTTTTACAGATTTTCACTACCCTCGAAAGCGTTATCGTCAACATCTGTCAAAATTAGTGTGTCGAGTCCTGCAAATTTGCGTTGTCGGCGTATCGACTGTCAAAACACCGTGTCGAGTCTCGCAATTCACGAGTTACTCGAGTTAGCATACGTCACTTCGCGTCGAAACTACCACGCCTGAAAAAGTGCCGGATCCGCCGGGTACCGGATCCAAACCGGGTACCCGGCCCATCTCTAATTTCTTCCTAGTCGTAAGTGAAGTCGGGGGCGTTTTTACAAGTTACGGTGCATGTGCTCAAAAAGTTTCATCGCCAGTACCTTTATCATGAGTTTACTTTCTAGCGACAACGTAACTTTTTGTATAGAAAAAAATAGTTCTGTAAGTGACCGCTAGAGGCGCTGTGCAATTTTCCATAGACTTTTTTACGTCATCGCTAGCGAATAAAACCGTTGTATACTCATGGTATCAGTACTGTAGTCGCTTTCGTCAATCTAAATCGCTCGTTACACTACAGGAGCATAAAAAGTAACAGTTTCATTTGTTTACACGCCTTTTTATTGGGACTATTTGTGCGTTATTGCCTCTGACCAGTGGCCTCGCCCTTTCACAGCCACATAAAGTTTTTACTAGGGAACAGAACTAATAATAATGTTCATCAATCGACGCCCACGATGTCCGTCTGCAATGTACTGATACTGATACCAGAAGCATCGAGATTAGGTCATATTTTTTTTTGCGATTTCCTGCGGTTTCGTCTGCCGAATATATCTGTTTCGAGGCGAAGAGAACTCAGGTGGTCCAATGTCTTAAAAAAGTCGTTACTGCCTAAAATTCATCAAAGTCAGTTAACATAGTAGTCGTCAGTTGAAAAGATTCATCTTTAACAGTTAATGTGAGAAGTTACGTAGGGTTTCTGTCAAATTGCTACCTGTCTTAACATTAATTTCCTAGGAATTCGCATTTAGATTGCTATCATCAATGATCAAAACTTGTAAAGTTCCATAGTAGTATGATTCGCTACGCAAATAAAGTAATTAATTAAACTAGGAAGTAAGTATAAGTAATGACTTTCAGCGATCATAATCATATACAATAGGTATAAGTTTTCATGTTCCAGTTATTAGGTAGGTAGTAGGTACAGTATGTTCAAAAGGGAATTCCCCTTGATGCGTAGTAAGCTGAAAAAGACCACAGTGTACATGTAAGCAGTTAGTATTATTGAGTTTCAATCAATAAGGATTACGCAAGATACAGCATAGTCTCATATCACATACAAACTCGCTTTGCAATATTAACTTGAAAATTGCTCCAGTTACATTCGCAAAATGAATATATATTTAACCTAAGTTTAAAAAATGCATATAATGACTAAATTATAGAGGTAACAATAAGTCAGTAGAATATACAGGGTGACTGAAAAAGCTTAGAACCTAAAGAAAATACCTAGGTAGTCTGTGCAAGTAATATTTTAAGTACCTATATATCTAGTCGTAAATGTGAAAGCAAATCGATGTGTGACAAATAGAAACGTTTACTTTTCAAACTCATACCGCTGCCCCGATTTTGAGTTTGAGGAAGGTATAGTTATGATATTTAAGAGATATTGACTTACATTAAAAAGCTGTGGACAGACAGATTGAGAGACAGAGTACAAGGGTCTTAGTGGTCAATATTTCAGAAGTTATGGATATTCAAATATTTAAATTTTTAATGCAGATCGAATTTACATTTCAATTATGCAATACAATAGCAGCACATGCCGTAGTATAGAGCTGTTATCAATGGCAATGTTTATTTTTTGTATTTAGATTAGTGCTGAATAATATTTTTTCTTTCTTTTCTTCAACTGGCAATAACGTCGGTTTCTATTTAGTGACTATTCACTACACCCTGCATTCGTGACGATTACGGATACAATTTTTCTCGTGTAGACGAGAGAATAGTACCGCTGGGTATCCACCAGTTTCTCTGAAGCGGACTGGTGTGGCGCAATCGCAGCGATCTATAATTAGTTTTATGTCCTCGAGTGAAGTAAGCAGGGATCAACGAACTCGTATCCTATTTTCAGTATTTCAGGATCAGATTGTCACATGTTTCGTAGGAAAGTTACGCTGCATCACGGTTAGAAATTCGAGTAATAAACTACCTAAATCTGCATGCAGCAGCGAACTCTACCTAACAGCCAATGGTTAACAACTAATTAAGGTAAAGATTAATTGACATCAAATAGCGTTTGAAGGTTATAGGTTATTTGGGTTTCATTTTATAGTAGTTTGTTCCATCTTACTTAGTTGAAGTTAGTCAGTATCAGACACTAGTGATTTAAACTAGTCGATGTCAAAAGTCACCGGTATATTTAAAGTTCCTACCGAAAGTAAAATCTACAAACTGTGTGCTAGTACCTTTAGCATAGTTATGAAGTTTAGTGTTTTTCTATCAATCGGTACCAAAAATACAGGTTGTCATAGAAGTTTTTGTCAATAAAATCGGATCTTTCATTAGAACAATAACTTCCTTCAGTATTAAAGTGACGTTATCTCTGGGTAGCTTGGGTAACTGAATGTACGGACAACAGCACGTCAAGGTAAACACTACGTTATCTTATGCAGTTGTAAAAAGGGCTAGTTTGCAATAAAAGTAGGTAGCCTGATGTGCTGGTGACTGCACATGTTGCCAGCACCCAACGTCGAGATCCTCTCCTGGATATTAATTAATTATCACGTACCTGCCCCAGATCGATGGTGAGGTTGATCTCGTTGTACTTCATCCCTCGTGAGAGAGGGGGGCTCTGCCACCAGGTTTCCATGCCATCCACGGCGTACTCCGGCGGGTGCTTCTTCGCTTCGTCATTCGCGTCGCAGAAATCGCACACCTGAAAGTAGCATGGAGCTAATGAGTGCTCGGTAGTGACCTGGTATAACTAGGTAGGTACATAGATAAGTTATGGAAAATAAGAGAGCAAAAAAACGAAATCTTTTGGTGGACTAGATACTGGTTTTTCTCTGTGACTAACGTTAAGCTAATAAATATAGATAAGTAATTTAAGTTTTTTGTTGTCAAGAACTAAAAATTGGTATGTTCTGACAAGCAAGACTTGATTTTAGGTAAAGTGCCATAAAACCCGTGAAACTCGCATTATTTTATAAAGCATAAGCGACATCTCACCTTTTAACTACATGTGTATCTAACAGCGTCTCATTGATTCATTCAGTCATTATCATCTTTGAAAGCTAGGCTTGCGTCGGTTCACTCAGTATTCATACGATATCTCTTTTAATACAGAACTATAGTTAAAATATGTATGTAAGTGGACTTAGCTCTGCTGTGTCTGAGACACCTCTTGTAAATCTTAAGGCGAAATTGCGATACAACTGTGACAGCTTAACGACTGACTTGATTTATAATCTTTAGCGTTTATCATCAATCGGTTCTCGGAAGCAATATGCCTATTATTACAATCCTCTCCAACGTGTTGATAGTTTGTTTACTTCCCATTCAACTGACACCAAAAGGGATCTACAAATGACGTTGTGGATGGTACAACAAAAAGCCAACACGCGAACAAGTAAGAAAAAAGCCTTCCATTCAAATCTGGAATTGTTGTGCAGGATGGCACAAAACAAAAGAAGGCCGCTCTGGCTTGAGCATGTGGCTGCCACATGTCCACAAAAAATCCCGAACGAACCCGGAGATGGACGAATTTCGCCGAATGCGCATTTTGGCTTCACGAGAACCTCGTGTATCAAATTGCTATGATATTTGCTGATGCATTATGCAAGGAATCAGGTTGCAGTGGCAGCGCCTGTGCGATAGATATGTGATGTCATTCATTAGACACAAATTTTAAAATACATTTACAGAATAAAAAAGTCTCGGTAGCTAGGGTAAAGGGTAAAATAAAACGACTACCCTATATGTATTTACTAACTTGTAAAATAAATGGCTTCCTTTTTATTTACATAATATATTTTAAATATGTGATAAATTGAATATAATAGAGAAGTTAAATAAAAGAAAAATTAAGTATAGGTTAGCCGCGAAACTGAGACGTTGCTGACGTCACTTTTGTCGTTTTCTCCTTCCAATTTATACCTATACTTCATACTACAAATTAAATGTTTTCCGATTAGGTAAAAGCAAGATCGTTTAAAACATAAGTATGATATAGAGAACTTTAAAATTGGGAGGGAAATGAAGTTATGTCACAGTTTTGCGGTACATATAATGGGTTAAATAAAAACTGGAATTTGGGTAAATAAAACATCTAAAAATAGGTATAACTACTTATGTTCATTTTTGTCGGGCAGAGTGAACGTATTGAGGTCTGTTGATAGTAGAGGTCGTAGTTCAATTCTGATAATAAGTTCGGTACTAATTCAAAAATTTAGTTCAATGACTAGAATTTACAATGCTGGCATTTTTTAGTTTGTATTTTCTTTTATCTTAATATTTGAATTTACTTTTTGCAATTAAAGCCCCTGTTGAGTTGGCGTAGAGTTCACGTATTGCTTGGGATAAAAAGCTTAAATTAGTTAAATAATTTAGTTCTAGTAAGGTATGGAGTCGAACAATAAATATAAAACATCGGTAGGTACACCGCCACGAGTTTTATTTATCTCATGTCCAGTCAGTATTTTTACCAGGGAAAGAAAGCAGAAAAAGCTGAATGAACATAGGCGAGATAATGTGTGAGATAGAGCATAAGTACGCTTATTATGGCTACAGTACAGTGTAGGTCTAGGTAAGAGAAAACTGACAGCAGCTGCTGAAATGCGGTCCATTTTGCAAAAAATGTGCAATTGACGCATTAGCAACATATTTGTTCTTGTATTATGAATAGAAGCTTTTGCTACAAAGAAAATTTTACCTTATTATCATACTCTAGTTAGGTTGATAAGTTTATAATGGAATTGATAGAAGAATAGGTAAGTAGTCAAGTTTTTTTTGGTTTATCTTTGACCTCACATGACGCAAGAATTAGAATCTTCAAACAAACATCCAGTGTAATTAGTTGGTGGTGTAATCGCCAGAGCGAGGCGTCGAACCCGCTATCATGTGAGCCAACAGGACGCTGATAACACTATCAGGCAGTTATCTGGAACTGCCGGTAGCTCGGGAGATCGCCTCTGGGATGCTTGTATGAAATTTCCGCAGAAACAAGAGAACAATGTTGAATGACTTACACGACGTATACACATTGCTTTTAAAATAAATACCTATTTTCTAACTATCCGCATTATTCGTTCGGTTCGTTCACGCATAGTTTGGTGAACTTGCAACATGCAAGTCCATCCCCTGAATTTATAAATGTAGCGGAACATGATAACAGTAAGTTTCCCCATGCATAGGACTTAGTACTGTGTAAATTATCTACCATAACAACGGGCTCAAATAGATACCACACAAAAAATGTGTCCAAACTATTTGTTGCAGAATAATCTGATTTTAACTTTTATCAACAAATGATCTTTTCACAACACTCTCCACAGGGATTTTGTAACTCTACCCCTACTTTAGGCTAGATAACAGTCGAACATTTGGTTTTAAGACGGATACAAAGAGAGCATGCATACAAAACAGTTACGGTTATAGGAAGGACCTGGTTGACCATGGTAATCATATTTGTAAGATACTTAAATATTTTGAATTATTTTATTGCTCTATTAACAAACAATCGCATCACTGTCATTTACTAGAGATACTGGGGTGCAGCAGTATAGCGTATATGGTTTACCTTTGTACCAGTAAAAATCTTGTAGGATTAGCCCATAATAACATCAAATCAAAAGATAATAATAAAAACAACATCACCTGTCCTTGTATAACTCGTTCGTTGTGATCAGCGTTCGCGCCGACTAGCTTGCAGTATAGTTCCGGTCCTTCATCGCCACAGGTTGCTGTGGCGGTAATCTTCTTACCCAGGGCGAGATTCACGTAAGGTGGGGTAAGGATCTCTGCGCCCACGCACGTCAAACACAGTAGGAGCGCGACGACGCTCGCCATGTTGCCGGAGAGGCGGCCCGTCGCGGAGTGTGCCGCGTGACGGCGCCGGCGCATGGCCATACGTTTTTTTCGCCCCAGGGCTGTGGGGCTGCGGCTTAACCGCTTGGGCTTTATGTTCACGCTTATTCAATGAGGAGGTAGTGGTATCTGTTTACAGTTAGCGATGTGAAATAAGAGTCATAATACCTACAATAATGTAGTACCATTTTATTGTGTGGTTTACTGATTGGCGAGAGCTGTGAAAATCAGAACCTACCTAGCTAAAAGCTATTTTAATATTTAACCTGAATACCCATAAAATTATTATTTCTTTGGAATAGGGGATAGTACTTCTATGTAAATACCATAATATGGTGTAACAAATACGAGCTTTTTTCTCTAAGAACAAGGAAGAAGCGTGTCATTCGTGCAATAATCAAGAAATCATCTTTAGTGTAGTGATGTATGACAGTGTCATGGAGTTCATGGAGGGCAAAAATAATTACATGATCAGTGATGGAGGTTGAATGAAATGCTTAATTTATTTTTAAAAACGTGTATAAGCTTAACAAGTGTTTAAATTTATTATTTATTCATACAATGTTTAATATTTTACATGTTTTTTATTGCTATTTAATTCTTTGGCCTTATCTTTCAGTTCTCAAACAGCGGTGGAATCGTATTCTTTTTACAGTTCAAAAAGTACGGTATTATCTGTCAAACACTTTGTTCTTTGCCGTTTGACAGACCATGCCGTACCTTTTGAACTTTCAAATGAGTACGATTGCTTTACATAATTCCACCTCCACTACATACTTACCTTCCAGTGAAGTGGTTGTATTGCCAGAAGATTACGATGAGGAGGAAATAAAGTTTCAATCGCCATCCGATGTTTAAATTTAATAATGTTAAAATCGACCGGCGCGATAAGACAACCATCCACGAAGGATGTGCAGATTGAAAGTATAGATGAGAACACATACTGGAGGCTTGTGATTGTGTACAGGTCGACAAGGCCTGCCAGCGTGGCCTACGGTGCCCTGGATACATTTGCGTATCAGAATCACCACAGAGCGCCACACTTCAACGCTGCCTGCGCAGTCAAGCTCTGCCGTTAAGCAAAGTTGAAGACCGTACTTCCCGGCCAAAAGAGGGTTCAAGCACGATTACTTGAGCCTGGACGCCTTTCAACGGAGCCCTCACCCTCAGGTGCTGGCGGACGTTTACGCTGTCGTTTTAACGATGCCGACTTCAAAAAACATTTATACTCATCATCCTCAACGTTCATCGATGAATTGAATGATTATACGGGAAAGATTACATGATAACACGGTAACGCGGCGAAGAAGGATAAAAGCACTGAAAACTAAATGCTTGGAACGTTTGGGTGGGCCTCAACCCAACGGAAGACGAAAACAATTAGGACCCTACAATTCGTGTTATCTCTGTAGAAGATGCATTGAAAAGAATGATGTAATTTGCATTTTTTTTCATAACATGTGCTTCAGGTAATTTTTCAAATATCAATAACGGTCACACTGACTTGTACCGGCAGCAAGGACGTTTTAAAAGTCACAAAATGTAGTTCCATTTTACGGTCATTCTTCAGATAAGTTGGTGGCACTACTACGTAATGTAATTAAATAACGATCACTTAAAAATGTAGATAGATAAGTAATTCAATATTTCGGTCCTTTTCAAAGTCGGTATTTCGTTTATATTTTTGCGGAAATTCAAATGTAATCTAAAATGTGTATTTTGATACCTTATTAGTTTGTTAAAACCAAGGTGCAGCAGATTCTACTTACCCTTGGATTTTACTAGTGGGGGTCGGATTGTGAACGAGCGATTTGCAAAAAAAATTTAAAATGCTCGTAGACATATACAGGATGTATCCAAAGTCCCTATGCAGTGCATACTCCCTTTTCGCGCACAATCAGCTTGTAGAGTCGCTACCACATCTGCATATTATGTAATACTACAACACTTTGTAATTCAGCTACTGCGGACCGTTTTAGAGGGTTATTGTTGTTCCTTCTTTTTGTTTTAACCATTTATGATGTAATTAAGCCATTTAAGAAATAAAATTTGAACACAACTGCTTACACCTGCGACCTTTCGACACTGTTAACTTAATAGTCAAATGTTACATGCATACACACAAGGAAGCTTGGTTCCTGAAGGTGGAGAAAGTGGCGGATAGCTGTTACCGACAAGTATACGCTGACTAGTGATTATCGTAGTCTTTTGTTGTAGTCTTCTTTTTTGTACTGAAATATTTTGGCAATAACTTAGTTGTGAACCAATTCTATGAATAACGCATAAAATTATTATCCCTTTGGAATAGGAATATTAATTTTATGGAATAACCGGACTACAAACACAGCATGCAATATAATAATAAATCCAAATAAAGAAAAAGGATCGACAAATAAAAATGGGAAATCACATTATGGCACTCCGCTCGCTCGAGACTATGATGAATATATAATACAATTTATGAGCTTTTTACAGAAGCTGTAGAAGGAGTCAAAATTTATATCGATAATGTTGCTATATTTATTAAGGGTTCCGTTTTTTGCCATGCGGCTACGGAACCCTAAAAACGATTATAGTATAAAACAATACTAAAATAAAATTCATTTTATAATCGTATTTCTTATAAATACCACCAAAATCTCTAATAATGTATTTATAAGCGCCATCAATAGTAAGATACATGGTAGCAATCCCGTATCTAACTATTCTAATGTTAGTGACTATGAAAGTTTAAAACAATATAATCATGATTTATTTTACCTTATTCAGTAGGGTATTTTATGTAATACATTTGCGTGTCTTGTTACAGATTTCCAAGAAATGCAAAATAAACTCAGTAAGCTCTCATTTCTATTGGCGAGTAAATTAAGTAAAAGTAATTCTTATTTTTATGTAAGTAATATAACTTTGTTTTAGTAAAAACTCCTTTATATTGCGTGCAATCGTAAACATCTCAAGTTGTACTTACATGTCCAAAAGAGTCTTTTATAACCCGATGGTGCCTTACTTGCGATTTGATGTTGATATTTTTGTCAATGAATTAATTGGTAAATGGAATGAATCGTCAGCAAGTCTCCAATGATCACCATCACTAAGACCGCTGCTGGTACACCGGCTTTTTTTAAAAGCTTTATTTGGAAGCCTTTTCATGGATTAAATGGTTACTCAGGCCTTCATTTCGCGGTGCCTAGCTGCTTGATATACCTCTATATTTCCTATGATTCTATCAGAGATTCGCAAGCTGCACTACACGGGAACCATCGATGTGATGAAGTCGAAACCAGCGTACGGCTCAACGGCTTTCCAGTCCTACAGCTGGCTATCCGCATGCCTGACTTCAGGTCTAGGATGTACAGGAAGAATATAATCCACGGCATTGTCACCGATTTGTTGAGAGAGTTCAAAGTTTTTGCTTATAAACGCCCGCGAATCTTAAATGGGCGTGGCAGCATCCCCATACTCAACTTGTTCATTACAATTTTTCAGGAATTATCAATATCGGACGTAGAACGTTGCCTTCTAAACTACGAGTACTCGACCCCAAGCGATCTGGTGGATGAACTAAACAAGGCCCTAGATGATGCTGCTGCTAATATCATAAAGTTTCTGGATATACTCCAGTATTCCGGTCCCTCGATCAAGACTGATAAAATCATGAAAGGTACATTACTGAATTAGACCAAAAGCATTTTGTTTTGCAGAAGGAGGAGATGGTAGTGTTAGAAATTGCATTAATTTTTATTGTATATAGAAACATTCACCCGCTAGTATGATGTTGCTAGTTGACATTAATGACTACAATATTTGCGGCTTCACTTACTTATTTGCAAGATTACTTATTTGCAGGCATATATGAGCCGGTCACTGACAAAACCAGAGCAAAATTACAGCACGACTGAACGAAAACTCTTGCCGTTCTTGCAGCTCTCGAGCACTGGCGCTGCTATCTGGAAAACGGTAAAACCTTCAAAGTTTTTACAGACCATCGGGCACTAAAAAGGTTTATGACTCTTTCAAATCCTACCGGCCGACTGGCGCGATTTGGAGTACGACTTTCTTCTTTTAATTTCCAAATAGAGCATTGTTGCGGAAAGGATAACATCATCCTAGACGCGCTATCTAGGTGACTTCCTATTGATGCCCTTATCAATACTGACACTCATACAATTTCTATTCCAACCACTCAGGATGAGTAGTACCTCAAGTTTTTTAAGGGTTTTCCCAACTATAGGGTAGAAAACGGTATCCTTTATAGATATACTAGCGGTCCCCCGCGACTTCGTCCGCGCGTTTTGAGTTTGCTCCCTCCCCTCCCGTCGCAGCGTGATGTTTTATATCCTAAAGCCTTTCTCAATAAATATTTTTTCAAATCGGTTCAGCAGTTCCTGATATTTAAGCGCGTTCAAACCAACATACTCTTCAGCTTTTTAGTATAAATAGCGAAAGCGCACGTTGTACTTAAGCTGCGAACATTATTTTGGTGCGGAGTTATGTTAAAACTGTGATAGCTCCTAAGATATTTATTGGAATCAAATGATATAAAGGGTAACTTTGTTTTAAATGAAATGCTCGTGATGATGAATGTATTTATTTTGATAAGAATAAATACCTGTGTGTATAATACACCTCTAAATATGATGCATTATTTTTTTACAAATTCATTAACATAAAAAAGGTTGTAGTAAGTCAACCATAAAAGATAGACTTATGCTGTCGCGGACTTTATTATAGAACTTTTAATGCTGAATAATCTTGTCATACATGATTTTTGTGTAACTTTAGCGGTTTCCGCAGCGTACGCAGCGGAAGCTCTCAAAAGGAATATCTTTCTCCCGTATTCGCAACATTTTTCATTGCTGCTGTCGTCTTGTGAGTCGTATCTTTATGTTATATAGCTTAAAGCCTTCCTCGATAAATGGACTATCTAACATAAAAATAATTTTTCAAATCGGGCCAGTAGTTTCTGAGATTAGCGCGTTCAAACAAACAAACAAACAAACAAACTCTTCAGCTTTATAATATTAGTATAGATGAAAAAAAAACTTACTATGGAATTTGATTGGTAAGAGGTGATACCGCAAGAACATAGACAACAAATTCTTCAGCAATGTCATTCAGAGGCTATAGCCGGTCATTTCGCCGTGTTCAAGACTTATAAACGCTTGGCACTTCGATTTTACTGACCAGGCATGTATGCAGATTCTGTAAATTTTGTTAGTATTTTTTTATCTAAACTTTATTGCACTGTAAGCTGTATTGTAAGTACAATTGGCGGACTTAATGCCTTGAGGCGTTCTCTACTAGTCAACCGCTTAGGGGGAAAAATCATTGACGAGTTTCGGGCTATTAACAGTATGCATTATCAAGTGCTTTATTTAAAACATCTAGTATTATGTAAATAATTACTTTATTTATTAACGGTTAGGAGTGATAATTAGGAATAGTATCCTATAATGGGCGCCGATACTTGCAATACGGCGTCTAACCCTATTAGTTTTTACATGTTACCTATCCATAGACACCCCACACGCATAGGTTTGACAAAAAATTTTATTTCATCTTTATGAATAAAAAATTTTTTTTGGTTTTAGTTTCATGTATGAGAGCCCCCCCTTAACTGTCATTATTTTTATTTTTTGTGTGAGAATCGGTAAGCGGTTAACAAGATACATCTTCCTACCTAATTTCAATTGTGTAATGCTTATAGTTACAGAATAAAATGGGTGTGACATACCGACGGACAGACAGACAGACAGACAGACAGACAGACAGACAGACAGACAGACAGACAGACAGACAGACAGACAGACAGACAGACTTGACGAAACTATAACGATTCCGTTTTTTGCCATTCGGCTACGAAACCCTTAAAATCATGAAGGACATTTAACCGAGAAAATTAGTAAGGCTCGGAAGATAAATAAATGGCTTTTATGGAATAAATAATGGTACTAATTGTTTAAGTGGTTTGGCTGGCCCCTGAAAAAAATCAAGTTACATGAAGTTAAATAAATATTTTTTTTATTAAAATTCATTGGTTCTGAGCTACATCGTAGAACTTAAAATTAATTACTAAGTGCATTCTCTTATTTACCTGAACTTGGATAAACCTGTATCTTAGGCTAAATAGAGCTTACACAAGTTATTTAAGGCTTAAATAATTAAACAATAATAGCTAAACTTATAAAAAGTTTAAAAGTAAATCACTGATTAAGTAGAAAACGTTTGTAGTATCTTTATTAGAAAGTTGAAAAATAATAAAATGCAAACTAATCCAGCTCTCTAGCATCGGCGTGTCCCACCGGTTGGTCAACGCCGCGTAGCGGTGCGGATAACTTATAGCCCCAGTTAACCTAATCTAAGGCTAAAATGTGAAGTCATCTTGCTGTTTCTATCAACCATTATAGTCCAGTCAGTCAAGACAATTAAGTCATTATAATTCCAAAAGTTTTCAAATTTTGATGTAAGGTCGGGAATGGTACGAGTATTAAAACAAACTATAAAATTTTGCAACCTGTTCAGCGGTCCGGAACATTATTAAAAATGCAATAAATAATAATTTGCTCAGTTCTTGAGATGAAAATTCCAAAAGTTCTGCAAAGTTGTAGTGGTGTTAAATATATTATTTTACATCACGTGTCAAATTTGCAACCAATTTAAGTGTACGGAACATTTTTTTTTATTCAAAATTCATGTTTTTCTTTATTAAACTGAAGGAAAACGTTCCAAAAGGTCTGCAAGTTTGACAGATATATCGGAAAAATATACCGAACGATTGTTTAAATTTGCTTGCTAACGTTGACCGGAACATATTTATTTATAATTCTTTTTAATTCGTGGTCAATTTTTCCAGTAAGCCACCTTACTCGAAAAATAATAATCACGGAATGATTACAAAAGTTTTGAAACTTCGAAAACAACCTCATACGCGATCCGGAACTTTATGCAATTTGCAAAAATGTTTTTTTTTTTAATTTTTTCACCTTCAAGAAAATTTCAAAAGTTCTGCGAATCGAGGGGACTGTTTAATTTTGGGATTATTGTCAGTATTTGAATTCCGGAATACGGAAATATTTTTTAATCACATTCACGCAAAATATTATTTCCGTACACATCGCTGTTTTATATATATTCAGGGCCTAAACTTTGTGCTATACGAAGCCGCCGTGACGTCGTATACCTTCGCTGCCATGGTATCAAAAATCAAATGTCACCCTCCCACACAAAAAAATTGAAATGCTCATAATTATTTCTTTTCGGATATGTATTTGTACGAAATTCAAATAAATCAGATTTTCAGTATCTTATTATGTCTATTTATTTTTTCGACGGGAATTAAAATAAAAAAGTTGATTTTTGCAAATAACACAAGGTTCCGGGTCTCGTGCGAAGTTGCATATTTGAATAGTGGTATCGATCCCAAAATATGACCATCCGCTCGATTTGCAAAACTTTTGCATTTCTTTCAAGGATAACAAAATGCAAAAAATCGATTTTTGCAAAGAACAGAAAGTTGCGGATCTCAGGCGGGGTTGCAAATTTTAATACTGACATGCACCTTAAAGAAACAATCATTGGCTCGATTTGCAAAACTTATGCAATTTTTTCGAAAGTTAAATTTCCCACATCACATAAGATTCCGGATTGCGTGAAAGGTTGCAAATTTTAATACTAACATTAATCCCAAAATTAAACAGTCCCCTCGATTTGCAGAACTTTTGATTTATTTTTTCGAAAATGAAAAATGCCACAAAGTTAAATTTCCGGCATCACACAAGATTCCGGATTGCGTGAGAGGTTGCAAATTCAAATACTGACATTAATCCCAAAATTAAACAGTCCCCTCACCAGAAAGGTTGCAAATTTGTAAAGGCATCAGCATAGATGTTTTCGAAGTTTGCAAGCAAGTCTCAAAACTTTTGTAATTATTCCGAGACCACCTTACCCGAAAAAATGACCACAAATTGAAAAGAATTAGAAAATAAACATGTTCCGGTCAACAAAAAAGGTTGCAAATTTATACAACCGTTCGGTATATTTTTCCGATATATGTGTCAAGTTTGCAGAACTTTTGGAATGTTTTCATTCAGTTTAATTTAAAAAAAAAACATTAATTTTCAATAACAAAAAATGTTCCGTACACTTAGATTGGTTGCAAATTTAAAACGTGATATGAAATAGTGTATCGACAACTTCCCCAAGTTTGCAGAACTTTTGGGTTTTTTTTACCATACAGCAAAAAATAATTTAGGTAATTGCAATTTTAACAATGTTCCGGACTGCGGACAAGGTTGCAAAATGAAATTTCCTGTCGTCCCAATGTACCATTCACTAGACCGAAGTTTGAAAACTTTTGGAATTATTATTAAATTTTCGATTTCGAATGTCATTAATGACTGGACTATTAAATAATTTTACCAACGAACCCAGCAAGCAAGCCCCTTCGCATAATAGGTTAAAGAGTCATATTCATTTTTTTTGTACCTTTTCTCCAGAGCAAATGTCCCAGGTTTATAGATTAAGTTATATGCACAGTTGGTTTATAGGAACAACTCAACGTATGAATATAAGTTGTAAAAATATGATATAGTTGCTTAAAAAAATAAATATATTGAGAAAATATATTTCAAAAATAAAAATAAAATTGGACTCAAATATTTTTCATACAAAAATCATTGTCCTACAATAGTCCAGCGTAACAAAAAATTAAGTATTTTTTCTGTATTGGACAGTTTTGAAATTTGGTCCTAAATAACATAATTTTTGCTAATTTTAGAATATTAGGATAAGCATAAATATTAATTAACGATAAAATAATAAAAATGATTATATAAAACAATCTGTCCACATTTTGTTTCATATTTGTTATTCATAATAGTTATGACAAAATTAAGTAGAATTTAAAAGATTTGTGTTTTAACACCTTTATTTGACAACAACCAATCACGGAGCTTAGCATTGACATTCGGCCATTTTGTCTGCTTTAATTCTTTTCGGAACATTTGATGAATGTTTCGTCTGTCAGCATTTTCAAGAAAAAAGTGTTCTTTTTGTTATTGCCTTGATTTTATTACGGTAAGTTCATATTTAACTGTTTCACTATATTTATAGAGTATTTGTTTTCTAGAATAATAAGTGACTCTGGTTGTAGCCTCAGCGGCTATTTTTGTGACATTTGTTACAAAAAATTGTTACGTTACAAAGATGACGTAACAAATGGGAAGTAAGGACTATTACATACTGGAAACTTACTATTTTTATAACTATATTTTAATATAAAAAATAAATAATTTAATAAACATTAATTTTAAATTATGATAGTATGACCTGATACTACAAAATAAATTCTCAATGGATTGGACCATGGATATGACTATTTGTACGGTTCCGTACCCAAATGGTAAAAATTCCCAATTAAAAAAAAATCATATTCCCTATAGGGAATAAACATGTATTTTTTTAAATATTTTTATAAAATAATTTACATTTTTTCATACTAGTAAAAAGACCAGCACGGAAAAACGATATTTAGTTAAAAATAATAATAATTGAAAACGACCTGAGAAAATCAGATTTTAAAATGCCCATTTTCTCGCGCGCTTGGTGTGTGACGTCGGGGTCTATAACTTATAACTATGCCACGGTTGCCATGGCCACGTTTTTTTGACAACGCGGCACATGCGCACACGAATTACAGATGACTGATCATGCTAAAAACCAATCATTGATCTTGCCGGAATGCAGTGTGTCACAGGAGTGTACCTAATTGGCCTCGTCAATGTTTTTTTTTCTATTGTGAAATGACCCTAATAATTCCACTTTGTTATCTTTTTGTTACGGGTTTCATTTTTGTTACACTGTTCATTTTTGTTTCATTATGGTGACGGTACAAAAAAAATGAATAACACCCTAAAATCATTGAAGAATATTGCTATCGTAAGTGAAGGGTGCTAATTTTTTATCCCATTACATTTTTTTATTAATTTGTTCGTTTGTTTACAGCTGTATTCCATATTTTCCTTGTAATATTAATCCAAATAAGTAGAATCATGATATTGAGAAATCGTATCACAAATTCAATTAATCGCCCACAGTTGAAATGGTACAACACTATTGCAATACACTTGCAACATTTAAAACAAAAAGTTCCATTGTAGCTGTCATGTTGGTCTATCTAATTAAAAATCAGAGTTTAGTATAGAGATTTGTATGCACCGACCGTCTTCAATCGTAGCTATCATGACACCCCCAACCATGACCGAATAGTTATTGCTGCACCAATGATATATCATTTTATTTATTCCTAATACAATATCATTGTGCTGCACAAACCGTTACTTAAAAAAAACACACACACACTTACCACAAATAAATAAACATAATTTAGGTGTAGCTGCTGTTTACCTCTGTGCATCTTTGTTGTAAATTCGAGTACCTACTCTCCTTGGAGTAAAGCGTATCCCACAAAAAACATTCTGTAAAAAACTAGCCAAGTCGCGATGGACCTGCTTGATTATCTCTTAAAAGTACGGAATTCTAGATAAAGTCGTGCAAAATCTAAGTTCCTTACTACGATTTATTTATAAATAGTTAATGATGAGGGACTTGGCCGTTAAAAGCTAAACAAGGGTACGAAACCAAACGCTACCCATTGACGATGAAAAATAGCCATTTGGAAAACGTTGATTCAATAGCCAGTCAATTTTAGACTTGATAAAGCCACTAACACAAAGAATGTTCATAAAGAATGGCTAATTCACAAAACATTAACTATAATAACAAAGAAATCGTAGTAAGGAACCTTAGACTTGGCACGACTATCTAGCACGAATTTAGTACTTTTTAGAGATACCTAAACAAGAAGCTCCATCGAGACTTGGCATTTTTTCATAATGTTTTTAGTGGAGTTTCACTTCATTTTGTAGGAACGTATATTTTCTAAGTTTTTCTTATTTGACACAGTTTTTTTATAATTAAAAAGCAAAGATTTTATCTCGGGAGATGAAGATAGCTCCCAGAACCACGTCGCGTATTTTAAAAGATGACTTAGGGACTTGCTGCCTATAAGAGACGCACTGGTCACTTTTTAACTGATAATTTAAAAAAAGAATAGGGTGGCAAAATCGAAAAAACTACTGAGGCGGTACGCAAAGGGAGGTCACAGAAAATTTTTGTTTACGGATGAGAAAATCTTTACAATTGAGCAACATTTTAACAAACAAAATGACCGTATTTATGCTCAATTTTATTTTATTTTTCATATGTATGTGCAAATTAATGGGACTAAGCACCCGAAATAAATGATTTTATTATTTATAAAAAGTAAGTAAAAAAAGTAAAAAGTATAGTTGGTGGGGTGTTAGCTATGAAGGAGTGACTGAGCCATATTTTTGTGAAAAGGGTAGGTATATCAAAACATCGGCACAAGTGTATCGAGATACCATTTTTGAGAAGGTATTTAAGCCCCTTAACAACACCATGTTCAATAACCAAGCATGGTCTTTCCAACAGACTCGGCGCCGGGTCATAAAGCTCGGACCACGCAGTCTTGGTTAGAAGCGAACGTTTCAAACTTCATCAGAGCTGAAGACTGGTCGTCGTCTAGTCCCGATCTTGGTCCGCTGGATTATGATTTATGTTCAGTTTTAGAGAGTACGGCTTGCTCTAAACGCCATGAAAATTGGGAGTCCCTAAAACAATCCATACGATTGGCAGTGAAGAATTTTCCCATGGAAAGAGTGCGCGCTTCTATTGTTAACTGGCCTCAACTTTTAAAGGACTGTATTGCAGCCAATGGAGACCACTTCGAATAAGCTTTTCATATTTTAAATTGTTTTATATGTATGTATAAAACTAACACACTGGTAATAAATATTATTTGCATTAAACATTTTTTTTTCTTTGTGCCAGTATTAATGGCAAGACTAGGTATTATATGACTTTTTTTCTTCTTATCATCTAAGCTTCCCAATCCAATAGGTCTCGTTGACGCTCGAGTAAATCCCGATTTAGCATCCTGGGCTCCCCTACTAAAATAAAAGCTTACTCGAAACAGGTTTAGGTACCCTGTGATCATGGCACTTGCAACAGTGTCGAAATATCGGATACTCATTAAAAAAATACATAGTAGCAATGTCGTAGGTTACAAACTATTCTTATGTTAGTGATCATCATGAATGTTTAAAAATGTACGTTATAACTAACCACAATACTTTTTGTTTCATCTACATTTAAATTAATGAATTAATACTCAATCGCTGTAAAATAACCAGTCACATTTTTGGGTATGTACTTTTTATTTTTAGGGTTCCGTAGCCGAATGGCAAAAAACGGAACCCTTATAGTTTCGTCAAGTCTGTCTGTCTGTCTGTCCGTCCGTATGTCACAGCCATTTTATTCTGTAACTATAAGCATTACACTCTTGAAATTTGGTAGGAAGATGTATTCTGTTAACCGCTTACCGATTCTTATACAAAAAATAAAAAATAATGACATTTAAGGGGGGGCTCTCATACATGAAACGAAAACCAAAAAAACATTTTTTAGTCAAACTTCTATACCAAGCAAATGTAAATTTTGAAAAATAAATGTAATGTAGATCTTAATAAATACTTTCAACGAAAATTGGTTCGGACGGGATCGAACCAGTAGTTTTAGAGATATAGCACATTTTCAACAACCGCAAACATAACTTTGTACTTCGTACAAACACAATGAAAAACAAAGTTATATTTGCAGTCGACAAAATATTGTGGTATTTTACTTAGTAGAAGTAAGTGCATTCCCTAATTCAGTTAAAGTTGGCACGGAACCCTTAGTGCGCGAGTCCGACTCGCACTTGCAGTTTTTGTTATTATGTTATGTTGAACCGGTAATAACATCTAATATATAAAATTCTCGTGTCACATTGTTCGTTCCCGTACTCCTCCGAAACGGCTTTACCGATTCTTACCAAATTTTATATGCGTATTCCTTAGGTCTGAGAATCGGCTACTATCTATTTTTCATACCCCTAAGTTATAAGGGTTGCTCACCCATTTTTTTTTTATTTTTGGGTGTTTTTTTTTAATGATGTGACATTAAAAATACATACAATCCTAAATTTTTACTTTTTTAACACCAACCCCTATTTTTTTATAGCCATTTTAGTAATTTGAGGGCGAAACAGGGCGAATCAAAATTTGCTGGGAATGCTTAACTTTTACAATTACGGGACTCGGCGGGATGGGGCTGGGTCCGGACGGGGTTGGGGGGGCGGAACAAAGTTCGCTGGGTCCGCTAGTGTAATATAAAATATATTTTTTTACAGCAAGTATAATAAATGCAGGATTTAATTGTGTATATTATAGTACAATATAAGGAAATATTTTTTATGTAATTGATACTTTTATTATCTGTCTAAAAAGACGCTTCGTAACTTTCGTGTCATGGTGAGTAACTATCGTGGCTGACGAAATTTCAAGATTAAATATCAAATTGAATAATGAACTAATGAGTTGTCATCAATTCATGATTCTAACAGATTTTGGTACAGTTTGAAGAAGTATCAGTATGAATTTTCGCAACGAAGGTGACGCGAAGAACACTTTCTGAAGAAATGCTCTTCTGATTTTCTTGTACAGTAGCAATAGTTTTTTGCATTGCTATTCGCGTTCATTATTTATTATTTTAGACAGTTTAGACAGCTTAATTTCTGAAAGATCGGCGCGGCAGTTACGCCTTAGATTTACGCCTAAGCCGGTTGTATTCAGTGATTGATAAAGCTTAGGCTTTCATACTGTTGAAGTCAACATTTATGAGGAGCACCCCCTGAAGATTGGTTACTCGTGAAAGCGTCACGTAGGCTTCTCCACAAGAGAATATGGAGGTGCCAATGTCCATAAGGGAATTTTTTGAACTTAAACTTTGGCTCTTGTGATTTCTCCTTTAATTTTGTTAACATGCGTATTAAAAGCAGAAGGGAGGCATTCGCCCAGCAATTGTACGCTATAGGCTAAATTAAATTGGAACATTTGTCCCACTGGATTTTTGTAAGGACAGTCGATTTGATGAACCAATAGTAGGAGGGGGCATTACCATATCTCTAATACAGCTGAGACCAGCTGAGGGTTCTTCATCAGATACTTCAGACCTTCGATTTTTGACATCAAATGAACGACCCAGCAATTTAAATATTTTTTGTAAAGGCGGTATGTCAAACTCTAATAGTTTGGTTGGGCTCTAGTGTTTTCTAATCACGGTTACCAGGTACTCCAGATCTGCGATCCTAGTTTTTGTAGTTCTCCCTTCCCTCTGTATCAAATTTCAGCTCTCTGATTTTATGGGAAGTACTAGTTCTATTCTGATGATCATGAGTGAGTGAGAGGGGCGTCATAAGTGCGAAACTAGTATTATAAACATCATGCGTAACTGCAATACGAATTGCTAACTTGACAGTAAAGCTGAGCCGCTTACCTATCAAAACTACATCGCAATACGCGCCTTGGAGCTCTATTTTTGAATCACTCGCTTCAAGATGGTGAGTGATTTTCGTTCGAAGATGAATTAAAAGTCATAGAAAAAAACTTTTTTTGAAATACTCGAGCGCGTCAGATTTTCATAGGGGAGGTTTATCTCGGTATCCTGAAAGCATATTTTCTTAATCTGACAAAAATGTTGGTGGGTTCTCTTAATCTGACCGGAAATGTTTTTTGGTTTCTTTTTTTTCCTTTCTTCTTTCTTTTTAATAATTCTTCACTTCGTTTTGCTGACGGTACGTCCAAAGAACAATTTGAGGATCAACAGGCTATTGAATAATATACATACATGAAACTGTACATGTTAATAATACTTTTGTATACAGATACGCGTAACCTTTTCCAAGTCCACGAAAATTGTCGAGAAGCTTTAGAAAAAAAATTTTTTTGAGATAAAAGTAACATAATATAATCATTGTTATTTCATATCATTTTTTTAACACCCTCAGTTTTCAAGATATACTCAAAAAACCGGGAGTTTGAGTTTTTATGAAGTTTCAAGTCAAAAAGTTTTAACTTTGGACAAAAATGTAAAGAGACCTTTTTTGTGTAAAATAAAATTACCTTTTTTGTTTATTTTAACTTTTTTTTGTAAAATGTATCGTTCGCGACTTATATGCCGCAACGCGTTTTTCGGAAGACGAAATGGCTCCTCCACACTCCTGGTCATGCGGAAACCGGCACAGTTTGTATTTTTAGTACGTTTTAGATTATATTCTTCAAAATAAAAATAAAAAAAATCGCGCTCGAAAATGCCGGATTAACGTTTTTTTTTACAAGTTCGCGACCCTAGTACTCGGCGGCGTCAAGGACTTATCGTCAGATTAGTTAAATTTAGTCTTAAAACACTAAAATCAACCCCCAATATCTTAATCTGACGCGCTCGAGTATTACAGACTATCGATTTTATTTTACTAATCTGATCGTCTATCCTAGGCGCGCGTCACTACATATAGAGCTAAATACTTTACAAGGTTGTTCTATTAGGTCCAAGGTATCTTTCATATCTTAAACTGCCACGCTCGAGTATTACCGAAAATTCCCCTATTCGCCTCCCTAACTAAGAGGCCTGCAAATGTGGCAAAATGGTTCCAGTAAAGGATGGTACGGCAGTGTTTTCTCCGCGCTTTACTTGGCAGGGGCACTGCATGCCGTGTCCCCCGATATCGATAGTAATAATCCAAAACTATATTTAAAACCCTTAGATCGACACATCATATTTATCGTTATGGTTACCTTACCATGTTATTTCATCTTAGTATGTGCAATATTTACCTAAGTAGGTAATGATAATAAGACGTAACTATGTGAATCACTACAATGGCGTATTTTCTACAAATAAATGAATATTTCATATTATTGAACTAGGAAGGTACCGAATTTCAAATCGATAGGAAATATGGAAGGTAGTTAGATCCCCTCATCAATTTATTTAGAAACTTATGATCTTCAAACGGCTGATCAGATTTTCATGGAACATAGTTACAATACTCGGTATAGAATTATATTTGACCCAAAAAGTAAACAAAAATCGGTTCATCCGTTTGGGCGCTACAATACCACAGACAGATACACAGACAGACACGTTCAACTTATAACACCCCACTTTTAAAAAGAGAAAGACATCGACATCCTGTAAAGTAAAGACACAAAGAGTTGGGTTTCCGGTACCACCTGTATGCACCGACTAAAGGTGAAGAAGTTTAGAGGCGGGTAACCGTTGTCATCATGTATGCACCGACTAGTGATGGGTCGCATTTATTTGGATATTGAAATATTTTGTAAATTCGTTAATAAAATGCAAATAATATCCGGAATCGGAACACTCAAATATTTTTAAAACCAGCTTAAAATTAGGACTAGAGACTCCATCTCTTTATAAAGAAATCGAATTCCATGTAACAGTCAACTATTAAGCAGTCGGCACATCACTAGTCGGTTCATTCAGGTCGGTACCGGTTACCCGGCTCTAATAGGCATATAAAAACAAGTCAAAAATACATCATTCGTGCATCATTCATCTTTGACATTTACAAGGGAATGTAAAGAAACTTAAACAGTTTTTTTACAATTTATTAATATTTTTATAATGTTGTATATTTTACACAATTTTTATTACTATATTTGTTTGTGGTATTGCTTATTCCAATTAATATACTGCTCGTTTTTATCGCGTTTGAAAAATCCATACCAGTACGTGCCTATCAGCAGAGTGGCCATTCGGCCCGAGGATTACGATGAGGAAGAAATAAATTTAAAATCAATGCCAAAATCAGTTAGCAAACCATTCACAAATAAATTTTGGTGGAGTGATGTAGAAAAGAACGAAAATATTCAGGTGCCAACTATGTTTGTGTACAGATCGCCAAGGACCACGACAGAGGCTATGGAATCAGGTGAGGGTCTGCAGGCATGGCCCACAATGCCCTGGGCATACTTGCAGAGCACCACAGAACGCCTCACTTCGGCGCCTTCTACACAGTCAAGGTCCGCAAATAGGAGGAGCTGGCGATCGTACTTCCCGACCAAAAACAGGTACAAATTGTTGAATCAAAACTATTGGAATCCAGAAAAAAACCCACGGAAAAATCTTATTTCGCCAGTGGCGAAGAATTCAACCATATCTACCTTCATAATGATGCGACCTACTAAAATCGACATTAGAAGCAAGACAACGACTCTTAGCCATGAATATGATCCTGCAATAACCGAAATAGAAGCTGTAAGCGATATAAATACGGCAATCATGCTTAGAATAATATTCCATGATGATAAAAATACAACTGCTTATACAGCGCGAAGAAGGATGAAGATAGTCAAACCTAAATCGAAATCCACTTTGTCGACTGTAAGCAGACAGGGTCACGATCAGGATCAGGCTCACGGTCGGAGCCAGGATAAAGCACAGGGTCACAATCACGTTCAAGATCAGAATCGGAGTAAAGGTCAAGATCAGGATCAAGGTCACAATCAGGATCAAGTTCAGATCCAGAGTATTCACCACTATGAAGATCAAAATCAAAATTTTCAAGATCATAATCATAATCAGGATCAAAATAAGAGTAAATATCAGTATTCGGATCACGGTCATGTTCATGGTCATGTTCAGGATCAGAATCATAGTCAAGGTCACGGTCATGGTGAGGAGGACCAGAAAGAGAGTCAAGGAATAGAACATATTCTGAATCAATATCAGAATCGAAAGCAGGAAAAGAATCAAGATCAAAACCAGAATTGGAAAATGAATCAGAATCAAAATCAGAAACAAGAGAAGGGTCATCATCAAGGTCAGAATAATAAATGTTATCAATGTGGGGTAATTAGAGGAGAAGCAACGGTGAGTTAGGAAAAAAGAACTAAGATTGATTAAGTAACTGCAGCTCATTTTATCCGAGATCAAGTAACAACTCTAGAATCTAGATAGCAGCTCGCTTCGGAGAGGCTAGCTTTGATATTCTATTTTTATTATTTCATCCAGATTCAGCAAAAACTTTATATCTTTCCAACGGATTGGTATAGATATATCTTTCGTTAAAGGCAATACGCACTGAAATTTCAAGTCTGGTTACTAATAATCAGTGTTTAACAATGATTGACCCATGCATACTCGAGATACGTAGATAGTGAGACAGTTAATCCTACGGAGGTGGGCGACTCGTTTGTGGAAATCAACTGAGTAAAATTATCAACTTCTACAGTTACGAAGTGTACTAATTACACACATCTTCTGATTTCCCCCCCTCTTAGTGTGGGCGCATGATAGCAGAAAAACAGTTCTCCCTTTTGCTGAACTCAATAGGTAGTTGTTTTAAACACATTCGATTTTCCCCGTTGATTTTAATTTACCTTGTTTTAGGCGTGCTACGCAGTGTTTGACAGCCCGGATCAAACAGACCGGTACAGAATAAGTACATTTGAAATCGCCTGTCAAAACAATTATATGCATGGATGCTATAAAAGGTTTCTAGATATTGGAAATAAGTATATTGAAAGGGGATGCAGAATCAAAGGGGGTCAGCATAACGCCGGTGAGAGTAGAATTGTGTCCGAAAGATTCGTAGCCATTGAAAAAATGCTGGAAGATATACCGTCAGGTTGTGTCCAAAGTCCCTACGCGATACTCACTCCATTTGCTCACCGAATAAGCCTATATGCACGCTACCACGTTTGCATATGTAACACAACGCTGTGTAATTCAGCTACTTCTGAACGCTTCCGAAGAAAATTGACATTCGTTATGATTCTCAGGTTTATTTTCAATTACTCGATTTTAAAATAAAATAAGCATCCCACAGACTACATATTTTTTTGATTTACAGTAACACAGATGTACAGTTTTTAAATGAGTAAGTTAGAAGTAAATTAATGTTACTTTTTTACGACAAGAATTTACAGTTTATAAATACTACAATGAGTACTGATACTTGTGTCCCTCTTCAGGTTTGCTGCATTTGGGCACATTTTTTTCGCCTAAACTTTCAACACTGCTCTGTCTCTTTAGGGATTTGAGATCTGAAGTACTTTTTTTCAGTCGTTTCAATCCTTCTGGGCTTGTTTCAGGGTTTTCAATATTTGGTAGTACATGTTTCATCTCTTTAGTTTCTTTTTTGCCCCTGTTTGTTTGTAATATTTCTTCATCGCTCTCAGTCGTGCTGATTGTTATAACAGGAATGACGGAGCCGATTGAATCAGATTGCCTTGATTGAGTACTAGATTCCGATGTTTGTTTTCTGTCCATTTTTTTGTTTCCTTTGCTCTGTTCCTCAAACAATTCAGGAATTGCTGGTGAGTAAGCAGTTTCTTTATTTTGCTTGTCTATATTAGCTTTCTTTTCAGAACGGTCATCTTCTTTCTCTATTTTAACCCTGAGTCCCTTGAAATCTCGTAGACTCTTTGGTTTTCCATTATCAGTATTGAATTCAACATTAGTCCTCTTTTTACTATCAACGTGTTTGAAAATGATATCTTTTATTCTTAATACCTCTTTTGGTAATGTTTCGTGAAAATCTGTATCCGTCTCATCGTCTACATTATTTGGTGACTGTGATATGTTACTTGCCTCGGGAACAGATTCTACATCTGATTTCTTATCTAAAGCCATACCAACAATTTTTGCAAATATTCCACCTAGAACAAACAGAACGTTTTTAACGACTCAATCAAAATTTTACGTACAGATATATTGACATTACTCACCTCTTTTTTTGGCAGTTTTAAGAGGTTCAGTGCTATCGTCGGCTTGACTTGTTTTGCGATCATCCGAATCTACTGATTTACTTATGGGTAATGTAGGTAATGCTTTCTTCCATCTAGCAAATGGAGTGTTATCCATTGCAGATGATCCTCCACGTCTTCTAGTATCAGCAAGTTGGAACATCTTCCTTCTTTCTTCTGTCCTTTCTCGGCGAAGTTGTATCTAAAATATAGGGTACGGATTTAATAGGCGTTGCGTACAAATATGTACTTAATCATTACAGCTTATACTAAATTCTTACCTTCAAATCATTATTGGCTTCTCTAAGTGAGTTTGTAAGGGATGTCAAGTAGTAAATAATTAATATTAGCAAAACTAATAATGGAATAACAATGGCAGGGGATGCTATGTACTCTAAAGCAAAATTGAGAGATTTAGGAAGAATTTTGTAGATATTATTTGTCAAAATGTAGTATATTTTTTCATATTCAGAAAAGGGTCCACAATGCCACGAAGGCCTCACCCACACGATGGTATAGCCTACGGGTAGCACACACAGAAAGAGCATCGTCAACAAAAGTGCTAAGTAGAAATTATTGCTTTTTGAAACCCTGAAAACAACTTCATGTGGTACATTACATGTCATCACAGCCCAAGATCGAAGATACATCATAATCATCAACTTCACCACATTTAAAACAACAAGCCCGGGGGAAAAAAACATGCCCATCCACACCATGCCCTGATTGTTGATTAGATGAAGTATGTTTTCGGCAATTTTAAAATCCCCGTATTCTGGAAATTTCTTCTCTAAGTCCCAACACCAACACCGATTCATGTATCTTACAAATAGAGCTCTGAAGAAATCCATAAATAATGTACCCAGCAGCACGAAAACCTTAAACAGAACAATGAACGTTTTAATTAACTAGTATATATTAAGTAATAACAGAAAGAATAACGTTTTAATTTTCTAGTATATATTAACAAAAAAGAGAAATATGTATTATTTCGTACCAAATCCATCATGGTAAGCTTGACTAATTCTTGCCCGAACATGGTTTCCCAGCACAATTTGAGCAGTTTCTTTTTAGTTGCTTTAGTCAGATTATACATTTTTCTGTTATGATCATCCATGTAGGCAACGTCAACTGCGGTGGTGCTTATGTTGACTTTATCATTTTCGAGAGTCTTGGAATACTCACATTTTGAAACGTAACACCTTTTTTCTACAATTTTACAATTAGCTATGAAAAACACTTGTGTTATGTTTCGGCCTCCGCAGTTCATAGTGCAATTGAAAAAACTGGGGCACTGAGGTTCTACTTCAGCTGTTAGCCAAACTGAATTATTATTATTGCTAGGTATTGTTTTCTCTGTGGAGTAATACATGAATTCAGTGGAACCTTCGACATCTATTTGTGCAGCTGTAATTTCCTTGCTACTAGAAAAATCCAATGTGGTTGAAAAATTATCTATGAAAGAGTTTTCATTTTCTATAATGGTCGTAATTTCATCCATGGTTGTCGAGTCAACAGTCGCAGCATTGCTCGAAGAAATAAAATCGGTTGTCATGCTTTCTGTAATATAGTCTGTTGATATATATTCATTTGTAGTGCTAGTATTACTGTCTTCAGTGTATGGTATGTCTACAGAAGTTTCAGTATTTGACGAATAATCGCCAATAGTGGTGCTTGTGTCGTTATCGATTACTGCAGTGCTAGTTATGTCAAAATCAGTTGAATTGAAGTCATCAAATAAAGTTGAACTGTATGCGCTACTTTCGGATGTAATGGTTTGGTCTGTTTCTTCGTCGTACGATGTGTAATCTGCGTCATCATAGGCCTCCGTCACTGGGTCACTTAAATCTAAATCCGAATTTATTTCACTTATGTTCCTTAATAGTTCTAGCTGTTTTCGCGCTAGTAAAATACTATTTAATGTTGTGGTTTCTATTACATCCATACTAATTATTTTCTTATCTACTAAGTTTTCAGCTTGCATTTTTTGTCTTAGTTTTTCTGATACAAGTGACTTTTTGAGGTTTTTATTGAGAATTTGGTCATCATTATTGTTTTCTTCATCATTACCATATGTAGGTTTGGTCGTTTCAATTGCTACAGGTGTTACTTCATTTGTCATTAAATTGACAGTTATGGTTGGGAGAATATTGCATGGCTCACACGATACTCGTTGCTCCGAGCACAACATCGGTAGATTTGAAGCCCAGTTCTCACTTATATTCAGCGTATTATTGGGAGTGGTGGTTGCATTCATATTTAGTCCTGGCTTGAGTGCATTTAGTTCGTCACTCATTCCCTCAATTTTACTGAATAATGCAAAGATTAATGAATACAAATTGAGTAAGTTTAACAGCATAATTCTGAAAAGAAGAAAATATATGTTAAAATTAGCTTCTATTTCATAGTTATCACTGTCTAACTGTTTGAATTACCTTTTTCGAACAAAACACAGTTTTTGTTTTTCAGGGTCACGATTTCTATGCATTTCGATTGCTAACAAAACAACTTTTTACTTTGGCAAAGAAAATTCGATCGGTGAACTTTTTTCGAACTGCATGATAATCTGTTTCCTGATTGGATATATGTATTTGAATAAATTTTCTTAATGATGATAGTATACAGTCGAAATTACCTGGCTAATTGTAGTCTCAATTGTTTCCTCGGATGATAGTGCTCCAAAAACCCGAGTAGTTCGAAGAATACTGGAAATGTTATAGATATTACGGTGACAACTACAGTCGTCTCGTTCTCGCGCCACCAGTTTCTGGGCTTGGAGCTGTCGTCAGAGCGAGATACCACGGTGACGACTGCGTATGCGGACACGGCCAGGAGTATAACCACGCAGATGTTAACAATTGCTCGTAGCGAAATAATGCGCCAGCTGAAAATGATAATTGGTTGAATATAATGCTAAATCTATTGCTTTTTAAACACGAAATGTTGTTTGATGGATACACGTGATAATTTTGCTAACTATGGGTGCTGGTATATTTTATACAAAACCAAATTTATTGTTTTGTTGGCTATACTTATTATTACTTATTCGTTAGAAGTTGTGCTCCCATTTGCAATGGTCTGTTTTTTTCTACACAAGTAGAAATATTATAAGCAATTTTAAAGTGGATTTATACAGATAGATACATGATAAAACATAAGAAAAAAACCTAAATTATGCATTGATAAATTAGGAATTACAAACGTGTGACCATCAAAAACGGTGCTCAAATAATATTAATCAGTAATATTTTTTGTAGCCGTAAAGACAGTTTTCAGCTCACTTACTACTAATGCTGCTTATAATAATGCATGAGTAACAATTCTCCATACCACAAGCTAGTAATTTTAAAAATAACTTGTTTTATTGAACTAAACAAATTGTGAACCAACAATAATGGGATCAATAGGTGTAAAAACTTACTTCCGCAAATCTTTCTTTTTCTCGGCCTCTTCAAGCAATGCCTCTTTGAACCCTAAAATAACGGAGGCGATTCTGTTGTGGGCTGTTTCTGTGTTCCCAATCATAAAGTCCCATCCTGTGAAAAGCTTCCACGAGAATATGCACTCGTCTTCTTTTTCGGAGAGCTTCGACATCCGGGAGTTTTCTGCCATTCTGTTAATGTAAAAATTTGTGCATCAGCTATTCCTCTGGTAGTAAATTTTACTAAAAGGTAACATAACAATCTACACACTACTCGTAGTATTTCCTTCTGAAACTAGACACGCGGCGGCGGCGTGTTAAACCAAGTTCAAACAAAAGAACTGGTGACTTAGCACCTTACACGAACATTTCGAGCGGCATTTGACCCATCCATAACTCAAAAACTAATTGAAGAAAAACACATCAAATAACGTAAGTATATCTTTTTATATTACAAGATAAGAACGACCCTAAATTTCATTAGCCTAGCGTAAACGGTTACCAAGATGAGAAGGTATAAAAATCGCCAAAATTCCACTGATAATGGATCACAAACCTATCTAGAAAATTGTTGAAATTTGGTTTCTAGGTAATTAAAGGTCTAGGCTAGAAGAAGGTCATTTCCCTCCCAATTAATGTACTCCGTTTCATCTGTATGTAATAAACAATATTTCTTTCACTTGTAAGGAGAACATTTAATTCATAATACTGTTGTAAAATACTGTACAGTTTTGCGGTTTACCTATAATTATGTGCCAGTGCAAGAAAAAAACGGAAAACACAAAAAGTAAAAAAATGGAAGAGGTACAATACAAAAAAATGTAGCATCTGAAACCGTTATAGTAAAAGTGGATATTTTAAACATGCACAAAATATGTACTTGTATAAAAATACCTTATAAAAGTAAAATGAAGTCAAAAAAATTAAGATGCCATCATCCACAAAACTGACTAGCACGCGCAGCGCCACAATAGGTACACACAGACGGATAAAAACAAATACATAAATCTACAAAAATCAATGATATCCAATCAAAAACATAAATGCCAAAAATGACAGCCAAGTTCAATACAAAGAATGTGTTTGATCGTGGACTTCCCGAATTAAGTACCTATTGAGATCTAACTATGGACTAATTGAATACCACATACGATGACATTAAGATTAAGATTTGACTTGGCTAGTTTTACGTAAACTACATTAAAAAGTTTTCTGACAAAAGATGAATTATTACTGAAAATTGGCAAAATGAAATCACCAAAGAAGGTTGAAAGTCATCATTTAGAATTAGCAAAGTAAAGAACACCAAACCATTTTCTAAAAATGTTATATCTAACAAAATAAAATAAAATTACTTGCACGATTTTTATTTCACCACCAACAAGTTGATTTCTATAATTAGGTTGCATTTAACAAAAACCCACGAGAGTCCCCTCATCCAGCTATTTTTAACTTACTTTCTTAATATGGCGACAAAACTGTAGATGTAGACGACCAAGCCAGTCAGGAAATAGGCGAGGGGCATGCGGTACTGAGGCCGCTCCACGTTGGTGTAGTACCCATAGAATATGGGGGAAAACTTGAGGACACCCTCGAACTCCCATAGCATGAGAAGGTTGGTTGCGTTACTGCGCTCTTCTTCCATTATGATCTTCCTCTCTCCAGCTTGTTGAAGGTCTGCGGTTAGGCACTAAAATGGGCAATTAATTGGTAAGAAATAAAGGTCACATTTATGTCGATAACGAGTTAAGGGAGTCGAATAGCCTGCGCTTTTAGGAGAAAAATATGTTAGTAGATAATAGTGGTCAGAAAAAAAAGATCTCACGAAAAAAAAATCATCACGTTTGTGTGAAGGCGACGGATGAAGATTGTCGGCTCTGTACGGATGTAACAAATGAGCTAACAATTTCTGAAAGTCAACAACAAAGCCCAAACTAATGTCTTACGGTTCAGGGAGCCAATAAGATCTGATAGATAGGGGTTTAAGTTTTTGCAGATACCTAATACTTTTGAAGTAAACTTACTTCTGGCACGATCACAAAGACCAGCAGAATGAACCCGATGACCAGGTTGACCCAAAACAGCCATCGGAGGAAGGTGAAGTAGGACGCAACGACAGAGCCGAAGTGGGACTCGATCTCCTTGATGCGGAGCTCCCAGGGGATAAGCAGGTTCGACGTATTTGCAGCCTCACGCCTTAGTTGCTGCCATTTCTTTGAAAAAAAAAACAAGAAATAAGCGTCGTTGATTTCTATCACTGATATCAGTTAAGCACATGAGGTAAGCACTATTTGTTAAAAAGTTATACTATACAAGAAAGTCATAAGTAATGCACACATAGGTGAATATTGTTATTTCACTCTGAGATAGGAGAATGGCTTTATGCTTTTAACACTTACAGTGTCATATTTTTTATTTATAAAGATTTAATAAGAAATCAAAATCTGCGCACTGGCGGGACTTGAACCAGAAATTTTCTGGCTAATCCGGCGAAACGCTCTTCCAATTGAGCTACCTTGCCGTCGGTCCGACCGTGCGAAATTTTAGTCTCTTATGAATACCTACGTCATTACGCGTTACGTCTGCGGCGTCTGCGCTATCTACCCCGACCAAACCCCACTGTTTTACAACAGCAGTAAGCCAAGTAGTTATTCATTACGGAATAAATTCAACTTGGACATTGAAAACGCTTCGCTATTCAATGGTTTAGAATGCTTTTAACACTCACAGTGTCATATTTTATATTCATACAGATGAGGTAAGGAACCAAAATTTTTTTTTCTTATTTCATCTTTATGAATAGCCTCATGTAAAAAATTATAAGCTATCGAGTGCTTGAATATGCTGAAGCAAAGTAGTCGCTTCTTCTATTATTTTTCCTGTTATTCTCTAAAAATTACTATTATATAATTGCTGGATATTAAACATCAAAAGCGATTGTAATGTTCGGTAGGTACTTACAGTGTTTAGCAAAATGTTGAACCGTGCATAGATATCCCTGGTACTCTTCGACTGGGCCAGTCGTTCTTGTAACTGACCTTCATGCCTCTTGATGTATGCTTTAGCCTATAAATAATTATTGAATATATTGATTGAAATATTTTTTTCTTCTAATATCGAATCAAAATAATTAGTCCGGTAAATAAAGGTTATTAGAAACTAACTAACTAACCTGATGAACAATTTTCAGCTTCCTTCTCATCCCCAAGGGCTGCTGTTTCACGGAACCAAGAACCTCTTTGTGGAGGTGAATGTTCTCGAAGATCTGCTCCTGCGTCACCACGGCTGGTTGGCCCTCTTCCATCGATATTGCCGTGCTGGAAAATAACCAGGTGCTTAGATCCAAATCAATCTATTGCCTTGGCTCCTGATAGTGATAACATTATCCTAAGTCAAGTCATGCACATTACGATATCACGTCACAATTGTTATACCTACCAGTGTACAGACAAAAGAAATTAATCAGCCGTATGGGATCTGGTCTATCTCTATCAGACCTCCGATTCTCGGAGCCTAGAACGTTCTCAGTCTCCACTTAGACGGCCCAAACATTTTAGAATGAATGGAAGATAAATTTAACATACAAACGACTCCTAAAATTAAATGGAACTTACCGAACTCTTCTTTGATCAGTCGGTTAGTGACCGGGCGGCTAGTCGTGGACATGGTTTATGGAATCGGGCTGCAAGCTAGTTACTAGTAAATAACTTACTCCCCAGAGCTAGTAGTGAAGACAGAAGACCTCCTCCTGGGCCTGGTCTCGTCTGCCAGGAAGGGCGAAGATGGGCGTCGAGCGCGGCCCTTACGCGAGCGCCGAACGCTGGCTCTACGCTGCCGCAGCACTGCGCTCAGGCTTGCCGAGTAGTCCTCGTCGTCGGAGCCCTCTGCGAATTGATGCCTTATTACAATCAAATACCATACAATATTGGAAAGCACAGAACCTAAAGAAGGGGAATAAATTATTCCTCAATTTCACATGGAAGTGGTTTAGAAGTTAGAGGACTCTTTGAACTATGTGTCCAACAAACGATTAACACCCCAATTTTACATGTGATTATCTCATTTCTGTTCATTTTGCTTACGTTTTTAAGTTGACCTAATGAAAGGTCTCGTCACTGACTGTGAGTTTTGTAATTACTCCTTTAAACCGATACGATACCAAATCATCGAGTATTTACACAAAATATTTATCATAATACCAAGAAAAATATACATATTTCACTCTCTTAGTTTAAAAATAAACAGGTACTCTAAAATACTGGTTTCCAAAGAAAAAACAAAAATTCCCATCTCAGAATTTATTCAGGATAGCAGGGTTAAATCAATTTAACGACCCTGGCAATTCTGTGAAAGCGGTAAAAAGAAAAAAACACGCAAATTGCTGCCTGTCCAATTTAAATGAATGCTGTGGTCATAGTGAACTTTTGGTCCCTTAGCGTAAACTCTAAATAAAAATGGACTTATTCTTTACGTAGGTTAATGCTGAGCTTTTATATCTACCAGTAGACATATTAAGATTTTGAAAATAAAATAGGAATGAAGCTTTAAGAAGGTAAACTAGCAGTAAAAAGGGTTTTTTCATCATTATTTTTGTTGACATTGATTGGGTTTATTGAGCTGTGATTAGAACATGTAAGCCCTTATAAACGGAGGTGGGTTTAGAGGTGGGAAGAGATAATGA
The DNA here is from genome assembly GCA_963924145.1 of Pyrausta purpuralis. Lineage (NCBI taxonomy): Eukaryota > Metazoa > Arthropoda > Insecta > Lepidoptera > Crambidae > Pyrausta > Pyrausta purpuralis. Next base: position 11,905,559 of record OZ001647.1, on the reverse strand, counting down.
ATTCAGGTAAACCAAATTAACATGCGAATAGTTTTTTTTGAATCCCTAAATATTACAATAAGTTCGATTTGACATTCTGTCTCTAGCAAACATTATTCAGGTAAATATAGTCTGAACACAAGAGCAGCAAGAGATTAGAGAAAATGGGATTTTAAGAAAACAGATAGAAAAAAAAAAACAGAATTATAATAACCATAATAAACTATAAAACCATAACAAATATTATATTTAGTGGTCATAAAAAAAATGAAACAATTTTAAGAAAGTTACCCATAGATTCAATTCATTGGTTCAAGACGGCAAAAAAATCGCATGGCATTTACATAAGAAGATCACAAATCACACAGTCGCGGCTCATTTTTGTATTCGCAAAGACCTAATAGCACCTCAGCTGCAAAATGGTTGTACAGTTAATCATTTATCGGTCCCAGCAAACTTCTGTCCTTTTTGGAGTCAAGATGAAATCATGAAAATTGGTTATAATAAGTAGGTAGAGTAACTAATACCCTCTAAGAAAAGGAAAAAATGTAAAACACGCTAATTTTAGCTAGCAGTGTGGCACACGGTGGAGTTGAAGCTTGTCGTCTTGTTTTCATAACAAGGAAACCTGATTGAAAAGTCTACCCGCCCCACACAGAGTAGCCATTTCTTGAAAATTTTAACAAAACTCACCTCCAGCAGACGGAGAAAACTTGACCTCGTTGCTGAGTGGCGTCTCCGAAGGCAGATGAAACAGGTTGACCCCTGAAGAGGTCATACTGCCAGGTTCTGCCCAGGTCACAGAGAGCCGGTCCACCGACGGCTGTGGCGACGCTGGTGCGTGCTCCCAGGAAGCCTGGGATAGTAGCTGGTTAGAAGAGCTGGTCTAACTAGTTAAAGAGTTTTACATATGATCCTACCTTTTAAATGAAACATCATGCTCTAATGAGATAAGCATGGCTAGAATCGAAAAGGCACACATCGTGTTACAGAAGAGGCTTCTTGATTTGGAGACAAAGGTCTTATCAAATTAAAGAAAGACGATAGTTAGAACAAGCAGAAAAGTATTTTTTTTGCATTATTTGCGCAAATGCTTATCTTTGTGTTTTGTGCGCAACATAGGCTGAATCCAATCTAACAGCCCGTTAGTCACAAAATTTAATCAATAAAATATGTGTATGGTTAACCAAAGTCAAATAATTGACAAGTTTTGTCCTATAAGTGCTTTTTACACATTAGCTTATAAAAATAATAAATGTACAGAAACCAAACCGGAGTTTCGAAAGGAATTCATTCACATGAAAACAACGATCAAGAATAGAGAAATAACGACTTGAATATAGTTACTCCCGATCCCAATACTACAACATCCCAACTGCGATTAACTTTACTTTCAGTGCACGCCAGGAGAACTTCACTCGAAGCTTTTTAATTTATGGTTTCACTCAACTTTACGCTAGCAATTTGTTAATTGCGAATAGTGAAACCGGCGATTTTAATCTAAACGAGTTTAAATGCTAATTCCATTTTCATTATTTCCACAGTTGGTGGTCAGTGATCACCATTATCACTAAACTATATTAATAGTTTAAGTGAATGTCGTGCTTTTGGGGTTTTAGTTTTTCCTAATTAATTTGGGCTGTTGATTGTTTCGCGGATTATTTCATTGTAATTACTCCACCCAAACAAGTTCTATGTCTACTCTTTGCGATGAATAACTGTAGCCATAGTTCCGTTTATAATAAAATTTAAAAAAAGAATCATCTTAATTTTCGTGTTTCTTAATTAGGTTTTTGTTCAATTTTTCACAAAAAAATGGCAGCACTAACTTAACTCATCTAATTCAAAAATGTAATCTGAAGCACAAACCGAAATCCAAGTATCGGTTTCTTCGAGCTAAGCCGGTGTGAAGACCAACAGGTCCGATATCGCACTAAGCGTCAGTGATCGGAACCGACTGGTCTAAAGCTGGGGACACACTGAACCATTAACTCCGTGATTTACGGCCCTGAAATGTGCCGTGCCTTTGTGAGCTCGTCACGAGCAGTTTGATTCGTTTGCTCATCGTTTTTTGGGAAATTAGAGCATTGACCGCAATCGCGAAGGCGTTACGATTGGAAAATAATTTGATAGTCTGGCTCTTTTTAATGAGGAAAGGAGGGAAAGGAACAGAAGTCCTGGCAATTCAATTTGAAACGTTCTTTTCGATAATGACAACTTCTTTAATTTAGATCCTCAGTATTTTCATGTGTAATATCCCCAAAAACAAATATATTTTTGGGCTCAAGCTGTCGTTAGTAATGATACTGAAGCGAAGAGGCAGACTGCCTCAAACTATATACTAGTTTAGTTTCGAGTCCAGTGTCAACACAGCCTTATTATTGGAAATTAATAAGACAAGTAGCTCGCTACATTTAGGTGCGGTAGAAAATAATATCTCACACAATTTGTACAGTCGAATACAAACGCGAACGCGTTTTGAGTTTGCTCCCTCCCCTTCTGTTGAAGCGTGATGTTATATGGCCTAAAGCCTTCCTAAGCTAAGAAAAATAAGCTATTCAACACAATTTTGAAGTGAAAACTTCTTTAGCGGCGTTGAGCACTTTTTGGGGATGGGGGAAAAATGTGAAACTCGCGTCAGGACACGTGACCTGATCGAAAAACCGTAAGACGGTTGGCGAAATTATGGATGTAAGTTGATTTTTCTGAGAGATAAACTTTTTAATGTAATTTAATATAATATAAATTGTAATGTTTGTGTACGATAGCGCAATAAATAAATATTGTATTCTATAAAAATCTATTCCAAAAAATCAAAAATGCACAACGTTGATATTCAAGTTTTCACTTCTGCCGGCAGTCCCGGAGTGCTTTCACAGTTTTTTTTTTCAAATTGGTCCACTTGGTCTTGTGATTAGCGCGTTCAAACAAAAAAAGAAACTCTTCAGCTTTGTATAGAAAAACCGGCCAAGTGCGAGTCGGACTCGCGTACTGAGGGTTCCGTGCCAACTTTAACTGAATAAGGGAATCCACTTAATTCCAATTAGTAAAATACCACAATTCATTATTAAAAATGTGTTGTTGAAAATGTGCTCTATCTCAAAAACTACTGTTTCGATCTCGTTCAATCCAATTTTCGTTGTAAATCTTAGTCAAGATCTACATCAAACATTTCAAAAGTTACACTCGCTTAGTTTAAAAGCTAGATCCCCATCTACGCCCATTTTTTTACCACTAAGGAAGCGTCTTTCTCACAAACGTTAGACTTTAAGAGAAATGGTTTTTCGAACCTTGATGTCATTTTAAAATACCTATTCATAGACACCAACACTATACACGAATAGGTTTGACAAAAAAAATTTAGCTTTTAGTTTCATGAATGGCCCTCTTAAATATATAGTTTTTAATTTTTGTATGAGGATCGTAAAGCGGTTAACAGGATACATCTACGTACTAAGTTTCAACTGTGTAATACTATTTGTTTCAGAATAAAGTGGCTGTGACATACGGACGGACAGACAGACAGACTTGACGAAATTATAAGAATTCCGTTTTTGCCACTCGGCTACGGAACCCTAAAAAGGTTGTAGTAAGTTAACCCTATAAGATACATGCTATAGAGGACTTTGTTGTAGAACTATAATGCAGAATAATCTCGTGATACATGATTTTGTGTAACTTAAACGATTTACGCAGCGTACGTAGCGGAAGTTATCAAAAGGAATATTTTCCCCCGTTTTCAGAAAATCTTTCGTTGCGGCGCTGGACTTATGAGTCGCATCTTGATGCTATAATTTAGCTTAAAGCCATTCTCGATAAATGGGCTATCTAGCGCAGAAATAATTAATCATTCGGTTCAGTAGTTTCTGAGATGAGCGCGTTCAAACTAACAAACAAACTCTTCAGCTTTATAATATTAAAAACCTATAGATTAGTCCGGAATTATGATTATTATGAAGACTTCGTTTTTTATATAATATGTCGTTAAGTCATTCAAAGTTTCAATTTCCTTGTTCATTTTAACTTTAATATAATTGACTTTCTTTGGGATCAGACAGACAATTTTTTGTATCCGCGTGTAAGTTTAGTTAGCACTTTACCATGCGAATGTACAAAACAAAAGCGATCGCCATCACGCAAGCTGTATCCCGCTGTTCCTTTTATTCGACCGTCTAATTATGGGTGTTCTGATCTTTAACTGATGGGTATAACGCCTACTTATCGTTTATTTAAATGACCACTCATTAACAATTCCGCTACTTACTCAAATCCTTATGTACACTTTTAGATTTCTGTCACAAGTTAATCAACAGTTACTGTTTTCGTAGTCAACAGCAAGCTGAGAATACAGCAAGATACCGAGTCTGTATGTGTACTGTCGCCATCACGTCTCACTGACATTCAATTTATCACTTTCCGACTGATTTCGGTGATGGTGGATACCTACATAGAGATAGCCAACAGTTTTATATATAGAAAGAAGGCTATAGGTATCGTACCGACGACGGCAAGTCAAGGCAAACATTGCGGTATCTTATGTTGAGTTAAGGGTCAGTTTTCAACAATGCATGCATAACCTGATCTGCTGGCTACTGTACAAAGAGGTATATGAACGTCCTAAGTAGCGGCAGTTTGGTATTGCTGAATAAGAAAGGCATTTGAATTTTAATTAAAAGGCTGAAGGTAGGACTTTTAGATTTGAAAATTAAACCATTTCTTTAGAAGTACAACCATACTCTGTAAAAGTCAAACTCTAGTACGTAAATGACCGTCTATCGGGGAGACTTGTAAAGAGCTAATCAATCTGATTTATTCGTTGGATTTGAGTAAATCAGCGACACGCCTGAAGGTGTCGTGACAGACGCCAGTAAGTCTTCAGCCGCCAATGATGCCATCGGTGACTCTGATTAACTATGATGAGCAGGGCTGACACGATCTTAATAAAAACTAGCAAACCCTCGCGGCATCGCTCGCGTAAATTTCGGATTTCCCGAAAAATATTTCAACGCAAAACACATATTTTGACGCTTCAACACCCGAGCGAGCAGCCAACCGCATAACAATAGAATATCTATTGTGTCTCGTTCACATACGCTTGAGGGATTGGAAGTAGGAGGCCAGAAACCATACGAGCCGCTGCCTGAAGCTGCCAGATAGTGGTAAGCGCAAGGGGGTGGTGTATTAGGCAGCGAGCATTATTTTGGTGCGGAGTGATTTTAAAACTGTGATAGCTATTAAGACATTTATTGAAATAAAAAGATGTAAAGAGCAATTTTATTCTAAATGATGAATATGTTTATTTTGATAAGAATAAATACCCATGTGCATCATAACACCTTTGAAAATAGAACATTATAACACCTTTGAAAATAGAACATTATAAAAGATTGTAGTAAGTGAACCATACGATACACATTACACTGTCGCGGCCTTTATTGTAGAATTTTCAAAGCGGAACAATCCTGCCAAACATACTTTTTATGCATCATAAACGGTTAACGCTTCGGTCTCAACGAAAACTCTCAAAAATGTTTCCCCCCTGTTTTGCAACCTTTTTCATTGTGGCTCCGCTCTTAAAGTCATATAGTGATTTTTTCAGTTCTTTTTTTTTAATATAGCCTAAAGCCTTTCTCGATAAATAAGCTATCTAACACAAAATGATTTTTTCAAATCGGTATTCCTATTAGTTCCTGAGATAAGCGCGTTCAAACAAACAAACTCTTTAGCTTTATAATATTAGTATAGATTCTATAGTCTAGTCTATCTTTGTAAGATAGTGACTTGTTAGATAATTTCAGTCTGACCACAGACTGACCGAATCATCAATGTATTAATCAATCATGACCTGCCCGAACTAGCTTCTCTTCAGTCCATTCCCAGTGACTTAAATATTCGTACTAAAGTTAATTAACTCGTACTTCTAAGCATGACTTATGGCCGATTTTTCAATGGTCAGATAAAACTTATCAGACTGATAAATTATAAAGCGGCAGATTTAAAAAAATTACAGTTACGTATGATCGCTGACAATTGGGTGACTTTTCAAATTAGCCATATTGTATTTTTCAACACACTTGCTTAAAACGACGTTTTTATTCCACCTATTTTTGGCACATAATCCTAGATATTAAACACGCGTGGTTTTTCGGTATATTATTACACTAGTGCCTTTAGTTTATTAACCCGACCAATTTAGGTTTGTACCCTAGTACCAAGGGCCCTATTTTTGAATCACTCGCTTCGAAATGGCGAGTGATTTTCGTTCGACTACGAGTTTTTTTCAATGACTTTTTATTCATCTTCGAACGAAAATCACTCGCCATCTTGAAGTGAGTGATTCAAAAATAGAGCTCCTGCTGGGGCCCTATTTTTGAATCACTCGCTTCGAAATGGCGAGTGATTTTCGTTCGACTACGAGTTTTTTTCTATGACTTTTTATTCATCTTCGAACGAAAATCACTCGCCATCTTGAAGCAGGTGATTCAAAAATAGAGCTCCAAGTCGTAAGTAAGAAGAAGAAGCGATGTAATTTAGTCGGGTTATAACTTTTATTTTAGCAACAAACATTATTTATGCGAAAAATAACAGTATTCTACATAGGTAATTATTTCAATAAATGGGAAATCCAGATTTTCCATTTAAATTTTCTGTATGTAATTTGTGTTTTTAACACGAATTAATAAATTTTTAATCTTGGCTGTTGACTGATCTAGTTCGCCCTTAGCCTTGCGTGCGCATCGGTATCGCGGCAAGAAAAAAAAAACAATGCGCCATTTTTCGTAAATAGGTAATTGTCGGATGTGACGAAGTTTGGATTAATTGTGAAGTTTAATATTAACGAAAATGTCTACTTCAAGTAAAGAAAATGAAGAAAACCTATTATTAACTCTGGCGGACATACGTAACGAGGCGAAAAACGCGTGCGATAGTCTTTTGCCATCAAAGTCGAGTGAAATGTATTTTTAATAAATGTTTTAATAATTAAAAACTAAGTAAATGAAGAGTCTTGTTTTTTCCTCGCAAGTGTGTTGAAAAACGTCGTATGATACGCGTGTGCCTGTGACCATTATATACGCGGCTTTAATGGTCACAGGCACACGCGTATCATACGCACTTATTTCTTATGGCGCACTCGCTTTCGCTCGTGCGCACACAATATCGCCTTGTACCTATATATTGGTCAACTTAGTACACTTGTATCATAATATACTATTGTTCAACGAATATTTCTTATATGACTATTGAAAAATCAGCCCTTATAGTTATAAGGCTTTGACTGCCACGAAACAAGACACCAAGACACAATAGAAAAAATATTGTTTAGGGGTCACCGGTGACCACCATGGCGCTCAATGAGTTAACATGAATCCTACTATGGAATCCCGCACCAATACGTACCGATGCAGTGATAGAATCTCTACGGATTATGATGTTGTCACACTTTGTGCACAGGTATGACAGAATATATTAAAAATTTCAATTATTTAAACCTAGTGACAACCCTGAAGTTTCATTCCATTAGAACCGCCACCCCCTCGCGATAATTAACTAAAGATTTTTCACGCGTCCTCGTTTGGCCGATTTTCACAATAACTAATCTAATTAGTAGTTCTACTATTTTTTTGGACAGTTTCTTTGAAATTTTATAGCCTTACCATTGCTATCTATACAAATTTATTGAACAATATCCATCTATGACCTTATGAATTCAAACCTACAGAGCTTTTAGGTATTTGGTAGTAATTTGAAAATATGTACTCGGAGTACAAAAATATTACTATTGTCAAAATAGTCGCTGTGTTATTATTTCTTATAATGGTTCGGGCCCTCATACAAAAGTGTGAAGATTAAGAAGATTCAAGTACGATTTCGCTCTTAGTTATCTACTCCTAACGAACGGTAATATTTACAATCACAAGCTATAGCTATCAATAAAGTCAAGCTACTACAAAAGAGTTCCAGTACTTTGAAAACATAATTTAAATGTATTTTCATCCAAATCTCTAGGTTTGTTACCACCAGAGGTGAATACAATTCGTTAATTGTCGCTTGCTTGTTTGCTATATAGGTAATGTTTGCACAAGCCTTTTTAAACACCATTAAGTTAGGTAGCCGCTTGATTCATTTTACACATAAACTGGAGTATATGAAGAAACCGATAATTGAATAGACGTGTACACATTACTTAGTTCCTCAGGAACACAAGATGATAATATTGAAAAACTAGTAGAGTTTTTCAATATTATTAAGATATCATTATCAATAAACTTATTAAAAAGCAATAGTAAAGTTGACTGACACTGACAAACGTTGACATGACATTATTAAAACATTGAAATAGACATCTGGGTATTTTTACTACCTACCTAATGATTTTGCGTTGGGATTGGTTGTGAATAGTTAATGGCGATGAAATGATGTTAGCAGATTCTTTGCTTTAACAACAATGATTGGCTCTACATTCCACGAAAAACAAAACCACATTGTGCAGGGACACAATGTTTAGATGTCATGACTCCAAATATTATGATGTCAAATGAGGTGCAGGTTTAGTTTATTTTCTATTAAAATAAATACTTGATCTCAATAAGAGCTTTTTTTACATTTTTAGTGGTAGTGCTAAAAACGGTCATACGTAATATGATATTCTGTTAAAATGTGGTTGTGACGCCTGGTAATGTAGGGTGTCGCAGAAGTTTCAATGCTATTTGATTATTTTTTTCATTTTATTTCATTCAGTAGAGAACAAAATACTAGCCACTATGCCACCAGCAGTATTGATAAGCATTGCCAAAACTTTCATCGATAGGTTCCTGACAGAAATTATCTTTGAGGGAAAAGTCTCAGGCTATTTCACAGACTAGTAACTTAAAAAAAAAATGAACAATGGTTAAATCGGCAGATCTTGCTGGCCCTCTGGCAACCCGCATTATAAATTACAAGAACTATTGATGATATGAAATATCAAAGGTTTGGGAAGAGTGTACTGTTTTCTTTAAAATTGACAAAGGAAAAGATACATTTAATTGAAATAAAAAAATTAAAGCATCCCCCGATGCAGATATAACTGTTGCGCTACCCTATATTTCATGTAAATAAGACATAATCCAAGAATCACTTTATAACTTCTAAATAATTTAAATAATTATTTTCTCAAATGTGTCCGGCAATAAATGTTTTTTTTTTTTTGCATAACAATCCGTGTCATTTTGAACGCTCATTTAATCACCTTTGGTTCTTAGGCCAATGTATGGGGCCAGAGCAATGATCATTTGTATATTAACTGTGTTTTTGTCAAATGACATTCGTGCCCAGGCCCAGAAATACGAAGTACCTACAACTTTAAGGGTTCCCTAATTTTTATTGAAAATTTTGACACAAAGATGTCGCACAAACGAAATTTTATTCAACAATCAGTAGCTCGAGAACTCGCTCTTTTTCTGCAATAGGTAGATAGCTCTACCAACGAACAAATTACCTGCGGAGTCAGCTCGCATCGCGTGTCCACCACGATTCTTGGCCGCGGTTCCAGCTTCAAGATGCCTTTCTCTTTGCTCTGAACATTCGAACATTATTGTAAAAGCATTATTGTCCAACTGGTATGTTATTTGTCAAAGTATGAACGTTTTAAATCAAAACAAAGAAATACAGTGTTAACAAAAAGAGTATCGCGTATTTGTTTGTAAAAAAAAGTACTAGTAATTTTGTATATTTTTTCTTGTTGATTATTATTAAAATTAGATATGAAAAAATATTTGAAATTTATAAAATTATAACATAATCTTATCTAAATAGTGACCATTATGGTTATGCTGCTGGCAAGATAAAATGTGGAACGAAGATTACTGATTTTACACTGACTTATAGGCTTTCGATATTGCTGCCATTTCTGCCCTTATGTTCTGTTTCAATTGAACAAAACCAATAAAATGAAGCTGTTAAAGCTTCAATTTATTTATTTGGTGTCAAAGCAAGTGGTCCTGTCTTGTTGGAACCACGTTTTTGAGTTGAAACTACAACCTCCTGCAACATTGGACCTAAAAATTTTACAATTTTAAATAAACTAAAAGTAAAGATTATGGGAAACATGTGTAAAAAAATAACGCAATCGTAACGTGAACATCACGGCAAAACAACATCCAGCTATGTGTCAGCGATTCACCAATTTTCGTTCCCGATTATAAACTTGCCAGCAGTAGTAACAACTTACTGGTAAGTGTCGACAAAAGCAGGTCTGAATCAGAAGTCTAAGGCGTCTATCGTACCAAATGTCACCTTGGAATTATGCAAAAAAGCCTGCCGTAAAAGCCTAATTAAGGACATAACAAGAACGTTAACACAGGTGTACTCGTAATACAGGTAAACAAAGAAAGGGTTACCTTAACATCCATGGCGGCGGGTCACAAACGACTGCCATCAAAGCAGAACTGTGACACTCGCCTGCTGTCGCCTGAAGCCAAAACGCACTAACTTACGTTATTAAAATAACGCGACAACCTGACAAGATAATATCTACACTCTGCGCTATTAATCTGATGAACCTTAATGGTTTGTTGAAGCAGGGCAATTTACTGCGGCCGTGAATTGTAGGACACGATGGATTTGCATATTTTTTTAATTAATTACTTATGGTAACTGGGTTTTGTTAAATGAAATGGTTATGTGCATTTGAGGTTGGTGTTTCTGGATAATTCCACCACCTAGCAGAAGTATTTACTTTTTATGTGGAATCTGTGTGAAAGCTCGCTTGGGTTTCATTGATGTAGAGGTTAGGAACGTCAGAAAAAATCAAGCCAATGCTAGTGCCCAGCTCAGCTGCTGAGTGTTGCTAATATTTTAACCGTGTAACGTCACTAGTATATATATGTTTTGGTGACGAGTGAAAGTAAAATTTTATTATGACGACCTCCGTGGTGTAGTGGCTAAGCACGCTGGGTTTCAAGGCGTCGCCGCTCCGAGGTCCCGTTTTCGATTCCTGGTCGGGTCAATATAGAAATTAAAATTTTCTATATTATCTCGGGTCTGGGTGTTGTGGTACCACCGTTGTGTCTGATTTCCCTAACACATGTGCATTAGCTACTTACTTTGGGATGAGAGCAATGTATGTAATTGGTGTCCAATCTAATAGGTATATAAAATTCTCGTGTCACAGTTTTCGTTGCAATACTCCTCCGAAACGGCTTAACCAATTTTGATTAATTTTTTTGTGCTTATCCGGTATCTATGAGAATCGGTCAACATCTATTTTTCATCCCCCTAAATGTTAGGGGTAGTCCACTCGAAATTTTATTTTTTATTTTTTAGACAATTTTTTTAATTTCTAATGATATTTTTTTATGATACAACAAACAAAAATACATACAATCCTCAATTTTCACCCTTCTACGATCAACCCTTGTTTTTTGATAGCCATTTTAGTAATTTAAGGGCGAAACAAAATTCGCTGGGAAAGCTTAACTGTCAAATTACGGGGCTCTGCGGGACGGGGCTGGGGTTCAACAAAGTTCGCTGGGTCCGCTAGTACATATATATAATATGTTGGCATTCAACTATGTTGACTTTAGTGGAAGCCATGCAGCAAATTACAAATAATGATGATAACGATGAATGTACATACAAAATGCGAACTTAACATGCAAAAAAATAATAAAGTAATTTTGAAAATATATAAGTTACTGAGTTTTTGCACCAAACATCACGTAATTAGCAAGTGGTGAGCAATAGTGCTTTTAAAAGGGGTGAGACATGGCTCGGATTACAGGCCATCAGTAGTCAATGCTTTTACTTTCAATCAGAAATAGACACTGTCAAAATCAACTAACTAAAATCAGTTCAGTACCTAACATTATCAAGTTAATTAACTAGCGTTTTCCGGCGATTCTGCAAATGATTTGTTAGATTTAGGGCCGATTTTTCAATGGTCAGATAAAACTGATCAGACTGATAAATTATTAAGCGACCGATTAAAAAAATTACAGGTTAGGTACTATGATTGCTGACAATTAGGTGACGTTTTCAAATTAGCCATATTGTATTTTGTTCGACGAATATTTATTATCTGACTATTGAAAAATCAGCCCTTAGTTTCAAAATGCTCTCAAATGAAAACCTCATTTTATCATGAGGTACGACTACGTGTGCTTACAGAGATGTAATTTAATGCGACATACACGTATTTCACGGAACCAACTGATAATATTTCTTTCTGCTAATGAATGATATTTTGCCAGTAGCTAAGTAAAAAAAAAAAACTGTGCTTGGGTCTGTTATGCACATGTTTAAGTCCTTATTTATCAAGCTTGTATTGTCCTATTGTAATTTTTTAACAATAGATATTTAGAAAGTTTTACAATGAATTAGCAGTGAACGTATTCAAAAGATAGTTCGTCAAAGTGTTTTCTGAATGTAATGGCTTAATTATTTTAGTCACTAATTATCAGAAGTGATGGGAAGATTCTGAGGGCATGAATTCCACCATTATACCTAGTAAAATCATATGAAATCTCTGTACGTGAAGCATAGGTACTTCAATTCTCAAAGAAATGTGTCTAATAGATTTGGATTTAGTAAATTTTCGTAGAGCCATCTATTCTATTGAAGGGGAACGATAATCAAGGGAAAGCTACCGTGAAAGCCTCGCCGGAACCGCTTACCACGCGATTAGCAAATGGAAGGTTTTTTCCAGAGTTTTCAGTATTCCGCTAGATGTCACTGTGCACAATTAGAGTTTGGCTTGTAACTAATACCTAATGTGTTGCAATGTTTTCTCAGCACTTTAGTAGGTCGTCGACATCTTCCAGGATAATCTTGGCAGGTCGCCAGACGAAGGACTTATTTATAACTGGCTTGCCAAACATCTATTATTTCTCCAGGAAACTACCACGCCCATGATTCTGCGACAGTTTAGAAATATACACTAAGGAGAGCAAGCTGTTTAATTGATCGAAGTAGTTGAATGTTCTTAGTTCATTATGTAGCAAGTTTATGAAGCTTCCAAAAGGCTAAGAATAAGACGTTTTATTTTTGCAATCAAACCTTGCACTATTATTATTTATGGTAGGTAAATACCTCTCCTCTACCTTTAAAGTAAGCGGTTACGCGATCTATTATTTAAAGGTTGTGTGGAGGGTAGTAACGAGAGAAGAAAGTACTTAGAATAACCTAATTAATCACCAAGTGTTATTTTTCGAGATACTCTCAATTCACGAGAGCAAGACGCGTTCATTAATAAAATCGTGAGGACATCGGCCGCCCCACAAAGAATGGAAGCACCACGTGATGTTATCTCATTTACGTCACGGGTCAGTAACCTCTCTTATCACACGGTTATCAATTCGGTTACAAAATCAGCTTCCCTCATCTTGAGGTACCAGGAGAATTTGGACCATAGACGCCGTTCTCATTTTAAAGCACCGCAGTTCGTAACAGATCGACGCTAAAATCTAATTCAAAGCTACAAGTAACGCTGTGGCTCTGGTTCAAAGGATCTTACTTCACTCGTACGAGGAGTTTATAACTTAAATTATTTTGCCTGACTGGGAGGTTAGGTCCCTTTTTTCATTCCTATTCTTTAGCAATTCAAAATTATTAGTTAATATCCACATTGGTCATGAAAACTTCAGCGTAAGAGAATTTTAAAGCTTATCAGTGAACAAAATATTACGATCCCAATTGACCGTCAGTAGTAGTTATAATTTAAATCTTCACATTAGTCGATTAAAATTATTTTACATTTTGTGAATAAAATTAGAACACACATTCAAATAGACATAGATAATAATGTATATACCTACTTGTAAAATTATTAACTATGTAGACGTATTACAACAAGATTGCACAATAATAGTCAAAGTTTCAACGAGAAATATTCAGATTCAGAGAATTGTTTCATTTTGTGTGTATTTCAGTTTTTCAGAATGTGATACTTACAAGTAGAAGTTTTGAACTGCAACATCATACCAACATCCATTTAAGGTTTCGTAGCCGAATTGCAGCAATCGGAGCTATAGTTTCGTCAAGTCTGTCTGTCTGTCTGTCCGCACGTATGTCATAGCTACATTATTCTGAAAGTATTGGCATTACACCTTTGATACTTGGTTGGTAGGTATATCCTGTTCCTGTTAACAACTTAACGATTTTAATACAAATAGAAGTCATTTTAAGGGAGCTTACGTGGAGATCTGTCACAGAAGAGAAACTGACACAGAAGTGCCTTAGAATTTTATTTCGAAAAGTCAAACATTTGAAAGATAGTAGAGTGGATAGTAGCTTCTAAATTGGAAAAATAGGGTCTAACTTTTTACAACAAACAACCAACTACAAGTGTTACAACCCTAAGTGCGGAACACTCCATACATTATATCATAAAGATGATGAGTATTGTAAAGTTCCCTCATTAATTACTATCACTAAATGTAGCTTTAGATTTCTCCTAGGAATTAGAAATAGGTATCATTACGATCGCTATTAATTTTCATAATTAGCAATTATTGTGTAACTTTATCAAAAGGTAGTTATGAAAATGACGCATTAGATTTTTATGTTTTTGGAAGTTGTATATTTCCCGAAAAATACTTTTTATGTACAATATCAAATAAGATCAAAAGTATGTATAAAAACTGAACAGCATACTGCCCTTAAGATTTTACCCTTTTGTCAAAATAATACTGAAAGAAATCCTTCGAAATTCTGCGGTTGATAGTGAATTGAGATTTCCCTAAATAGTTTATGGAATACAGTAGGTAGGTACAGATGGATCACGAGGAGTGTCAAAGCGGTCACCGGAGCCCTAGAGCGAGACACCCAGCCTGTGTGAGAGGGATAGGTGTCACAGTGACCTAATGCAGTATACGCTGACCAAGCTAAGGATTCGAGTGTCGCTTACAGACAGACTATGCATTATCTCTTGGAAAGAGTTGTTTGTATAATCAGTATGATTGAGCAATGGATATCTATGTGTCAACTACTGGTACTATGATAGTTCAGGATCATTATTATTTTGCTATTCATGGGGTAGGTACATCTTATTGATAAAGGATACAATATGACACACATGAGCTGGCGACTCTACATTCTACTTTTTGCTGGTAATGGTTATTATCCGTGCTAGATCCATAGTTAGAATATCAAGAAAGGCTGAAAGATATTTTTTTCACATACTATAAAGGCGTTTCACTGAATAGCTCTTTTATGTTTCCTTAACCTCTTCGTGATTTTATTTTGTTAACACTTTCTGTTCTTAGGCAATAGTTAATACAGTTGTCACACAAAGTACATATAAAGAAGCAGTACATGTCATGCATGGACAGTAAAAGCGTTAAATAAAATATTTTCAAAGTTCCGTTTCATTTTAACTTCACCAAAGCTTTATCCTCGTTCAAGGGGCGTACTGTCTTACGGATTACGTCCTTCCGAGCCACTAGGCATTCTTTGTGGTGCCGATTTTTTCCCCGAACGGCCGCACATGGAGCCAGAGACAAAAGGCAAAACTCTGCCTTTCAGGCTGGCCACAAAAAACGTGCTATGGGCATGGGGCCACGTTAGCCTGCTCTGACTCACAAAGAGTAAAAATGCAGAAGGTGCAGTCCGTGCAGTAGTTTTATGCCATTTGTTCTGTTGTTTTTGTAAATAACAAAATTAAAAGTATAAATGGTTTAAGCGATAATTTTAACATTATAGATGTATAATTATTTCTTGCTATTTTTAGCCAAAGAAATACATCAATTTTTATAGAAGCAGCCAGAAACCACTTATTTTTTGACCAAACGTATTTGTTTATATCGTTAATATTATTAAGTTTATATAATTAATGTAATATTAATAGTCATTTCATGATAAATACAGCGTGTTATCATGAGATTTGAAAAGGAAATAATTGTGTCCGTTTAACACCACATGTCTCTATGTAGCTCTAATATTTTACTGTCGAACCTTTTTTCTAGAGTAATTTATGTCTTCCATAAGAATATTTAAAAATCACAAAATCCACTAATTAACGTCTTAAACTAGAAAACGGTGACGATTCTGTTCCCTTAATCTTTGGCCGCGTGTTGTGAAACAGCCAGCGCCAGTGCACGGCCGACCGGCAGGCGTCGAAGTCGCCTCGGCCAAAATGGCGGCCACTATACGCTTGTGTTTTGTTTCCCTCCTCACGACAGCGCTCGCACAGGACTACTACACCTCACGGGTCGGCTCAAAACTCGCCTCATGTTACAATAACGGACAACCCCAAGTGAGTCTTAGTGTCTGTCTACAGCAATACCTAGCTAGGGCTGTCAAGAGTCGGTAAGTACCATGTTTACCGATTCTCGACAGCTTTGCGTTCGGCGCGGCGTAAAGTTTTGAGAAGCTTTGACAACAAGTTCTTTGATTCCGTGTATTTTGATCATTCTAACATTATTGATTGAAAGGATTCAAAAGCTTATAAGTTCTGGAAACCTCTAACATTGACATATAGTATTTAAGGCAGTTTATCTTACATCGCGTGGCTCTCGTGATGACCTCAATAGGTGCACGGTTGAGTCTTAAGTTATTCAAGTATTCCTGTTGATTGTGATAAAATGCCACTGTTCCTTTATCACGTTTAAAGTAGGTATGTATGCCATAGATGTCATTAATTAGCTCATTGAACTCAAAGCAAGCGTGTTTGTTTAGTAATAATTATACTCAATCACTGACTACTAACAGTTTTGGCAGATCGTAAGGTTATCGCATCCATGTTGTAACTGGGCCCAGCGACTGTTTTCTCTAGTCAAGGGTATTATCAGAAGCTAACGGAACAAACTTATCGGCCATCCGCTGTGTGATACCAACATAATGGTTGAATGAAATGTTATAATTACGTTTACATACTTATATTAACGTTCATACTTATTGGTTACTTATACTAACAATCCGTGTCTATCTTGGCTTTTGTTTGAGATGGATCTTTTTATTTAATTACTTGTACATATCTCATACTACTAGCAACCACTAGTCTTGAATGATTTAACTCACCAAAAAATATTACCTTGGTACCCTGATGTAGATTTACCCTCCTGACTCTATAATTTGTATTCTTGAAAATATAACTAAATCTGCCATTTACTTTTATACCTAAAATGTCATGGACTTGACCATTCTGTTTTTTTATATATCATCTTTTTGTTATCATTATACCAAAAAGTTTTGTAAGTTTTACCAATGGTGCTTTTTGGTTTATTTTAAAACACTGATACTATTCTGCCTTGAGTTCAGAAAACCATTTCAAAGTTATTAAAATAATGTAACCCATACCAAAAACATTAAGAAAGAACGAACTAAAATGATACGGATTAAAATAATGTAAGTTTGTCCAAATTGCATTTTGTCGGACTAAAACAAAGATTGTTATACAGGGTGTCCAAAAAATGAAGGATAATCCTGTAACAGGGGACAGGTCACATTAAGGCCTATTATACGGCAAAAAAAAATTCAGGTAAAAGTCTCACCATTTTCAAGCTATGAATATTTTTAATTTTATTTTGGAAATTTTGTACTCGTTTATTATAATTCATGCCATTTTTACAAATGATGACTTTTTTGAGTCCTGTTTTTTTTGTAACCCTCACAAATGCTTGAGTCATCTAAAGCAATGTCCCTTTTAGTTTGGAAATGGTACGAAAACTAAAAAAAAAAACATGTTTTGCAAATACTTTAAAAAAAATTATTCAATAGCTGACTTTCATAGCCTGTGGTGTAAAAAAAATGTACCAAGCAGATTGTGCCAATTGGTTTAAAAAGTTGCTTGTTTAGTGACAATTTTAAAATGTTATAATTCTTTCACGTTCCTTTATTAATTATTTTTTTATTAAAATTTAAAGTTCTTAAAAAGTATTTCTGCATTTTAAACAATTCTTTGAAAATTGGTTTTGTAATAGTGTAAATGCAAATAAAAATACAGAATAACTATAAAATAATTTTTAATTTAACCAATACAATTTAGAAAATCACTTAAAATCACAGTAAATGTTCAAAGTGGCCGCCATTTGCCCTTATGCATGCCCTAAATCTTTTAATGCAAGACCGATTTATACGGCGAGCATAACCCTCGCGTGAAATGTGTTCCGCCGCTTCTCGAATTTTTGTTCTCAGCTGTGTAATAGATGTCATTTCTTTAGAGTACACCAAATCTTTTAAGCAGCCCCAATAAAAAAAATCCAAAGGATTCAAGTCCGGCGATCTTGCTGGCCATGCAATAGGGCCGAGGCGCCCGATCCACCTTCTTGGGTACCTTTCGTTGAGATAATCTCGAACCACTCGAGCGTAATGGGCTGGGCAGCCATCATTTTGCAACCACATGCGATGCCTTGTTGCAAGCGGCACGTCTAACATGAGACTTTCCAATTGGTTTTGTAAAAAGTCTAAATAAATTTCTCCTGTTAAGCTTGGTGGCAGCTCGTACGGGCCAATCACTTGTCCATTTATTATTCCGGTCCACAAGTTAATTTTAAATTGTGTCTGAGAGTGGTCTTCTCTTATGGCATGGGGATTTTCCATCTGCCAGCTATGTACATTGTGCATATTTAAATATCCGTCTTTTCGGCACGAAGACTCGTCGCTCCACAAAATCTTACTCAAAAATGTAGGGTCTTCATTAATTTTAGTAAGCATTGTCCTACAGAACTGAACTCTTCGCGGGTGGTCGGCAGGTAATAAAGTTTGCACCCGCTGCACGTGATATGGGTGCAATTCGTATCTTTTTAACACTTTATGTACGGTGCTTTTTGGAATTCCTGTAGCGCGTTGTATTTTCCTTACGGAAGTAGAGGGGTCTGCTTCCACTTCACCTAACACTTCATCATCGATATCCATTCTTGGTCTTCCTTGGCTGCCTCCTCTTCCTGGAGTCCGTCCTTCCGAGTACGTGCGATGGACGTTTATAAACACTCGGTAGCCTGGAGAATGTCGATTAGGATACCTACAACAAAAAGAAATAACACTAATGTTTGTGCAACGTGCGTTGTATCGTCGGAAAAGGAAATTTACCGTTTAAAGATGTTTTTTGCATAAAAACCCGTAACAAGACGTAGTTTGAAAAAGAAAAAGTTTTTAATTAACGTCCAAATAAGATTTGTAAGACTGCTCTGATTAATATGACTTGATAGAGAAGGCTAAGTAAAAACTATCTTACCTCTCACGATAGAGTTGAGCAGCTGCGGTAGCGATGCAACGGCATTCTCCATAAATTAAATGCATATCAGCATACTCGCTAGCCGTGTACACGTGTCTAGGCATAGTGGCCCAAAATAACCTCGAAGGTTAGATGTCCGTTGAAAAGCCAAGTCGTCGAGATCACCAGTATCAAAGTCCAAATCACAAAGCACAACAAGTCCAATTTCAAAGCACAAAACGTAAAAGAAACTAATCAAAACCCAAAAAAATCACGTGCGCGTCACAACTGAGCAGAGTCAAGCAGGACACTAAAACATTTTTTTGTTTATTTGAGATTCGGATCCCTTCCATTTCCAGTGCGATAGCGCCGCGCTCTACCAATCAGGTAGCTATTTTAAGGTCAACCTCGGGCCAGGTAGAAACCCTTTTTGCGATTTCATTGTTCATAATTATGAACAATGAAATCGCAAATAAGGTTCCTACCTGGCCCGTACATGACTCACACAACGACAAAAGACTTGCATAGTTACTTCGTTTCGATGTAACTTTTTTTAAGAGTCCGAAATAACGACGTTTGTTCATTAGAATTACAATAAAAAATTAATTTAAAAGTAATTGCTAAACAATAATACCTTTCTCAAATTGTCAGTAAACTAGCAACTTTTTAAAGTAATTGGCACGATCCGCTTGGTACATTTTTTTTACACCACAGGCTATGAAAGTCAGCTATTGAATATTTTTTTTAAAATTATTTGCAAAACATGTATTTTTTTTTAGTTTTCGTACCATTTCCAAACTAAAAGGGACATTGCTTTAGATGACTCAAGCATTTGTGAGGGTTACAAAAAAAACAGGACTCAAAAAAGTCATCATTTGTAAAAATGGCATAAATTATATTAAACGAGTACAAAAATTCCGAAATAAAATTAAAAATATTCATAGCTTGAAAATGGTGAGACTTTTACCTGAATTTTTTTTTGCCGTATAATAGGCCTTAATGTGACCTGTCCCCTGTTACAGGATTATCCTTCATTTTTTGGACACCCTGTATAATATATACATATAATTTATAAAACACGGGTTTTTTAGGGTACCGTAGTTCCGTAATCATGGCAATGAACCCTTTATACCCTAACCCTAATGGCACTTTATTCTGAAATTATTAGTATTACCCCAGATAATATTATACGACCCGTTGAAACTTAGAAGGTACCGAGATGAATCCTGTTAACCGCTTTACGATTCTCATACAAAAAATAAAAATAAAAAATTAAGGGAGGGCTCCCATACATGAAACTAAAACCTATTTTTTTGGTCAAACCTATGCGTGTAGGGTGGGATAGGACTTTTAAAATGACGTGGAGGTTCCTAAAACAATTTTCTCTAAAAGTCTAACGTTTGAGAGATAGACGCTTCCAAAGTGGTAAAATGGGCGCCCTCTTCCCATCTAACTTTTATACTAAGCGAGTGTAAATTTTGAAAAAAAAATACATGATAGCAGATCTCGACAAAGATTTGAGTAGATCTCGACAAAGATTTTCAACGAAAATTGGTTTAAACGAGATCGAACTAGGAGTTTTTGAGATAGAGCACTTTTTCTGTAAGAATAACTTTGTTATTAATACAAATACTATAAAAAACTAAGATATATTTGCTGTCACCAAAACAATGTATTTTGGCTAAGTGGATATCTAATTCAGTTAAAGTTGGTACTACGGAGTCGGAAAGTCGGACTCGCACACTAAGGGTTTAGTGTGCGAGTCCGACTCGGAATTGGCCGATTTTTAAAACTTCCCAGATCATCCTTAATCAAAAGACTTGGTTGACAGAATTGTTCTGTTAATCAAGGCTTGTGATTAATATCGAACTAGATCGAACTATTTACTGAGAAAGATAACTACAGTTAATTATGCGACACATTAGTTACACTTAACTACAACTTTATTCGCAAACATAACATCACTCCTTGATTGTTTACTATAAACTTTGAGTGTATCGGACTGGACGTAGATACGTATTCATATTTTAACCTACCTAAGTCTTCAGAGCTAGAAAATTGTGTAAATGTTAACGCTCAATGGAAATGTCAACTTTTGTCGGTCTTCCTACTAGTGTATTGAGCTGTGTTTTTCTTTGGCAACGTCAACGCGACCTAAAATATAGGTCATCAATAATGACCAACGTTTCTTTATTTTGACCTTTCTAAGAGTTATACTATTTTATATTGTTGAGTCGTCCAACGTATTTATCCACATATTTCGTAATGAAATCAAATCAATAGTCAGAAAAAAAATAGTCCAAATGATAGACTATTTACGTGATATTGAGATATAGATCTATTTTACTGTATCTTGTCTTGTTCAAATTCGTCACAACAAAACGATATATGGGTTCGCTTCTACTTGTGGTTACGGTGGCAAGTACGAATAAAATTGAATATGTATATTATAAAACATAACTTTCGAATAGATTTACATACGTAAACATTCTCTACAATATCGATGAATCTACAAAAATTTCAATACAAAACCTGCATGATGATAGCAAGGATAGATACACTATTTGGTGCAATACAACGCATGCACTATAAAACTTTTATGGGTACTATTTACTGTCAGAGCTAAGAATATTAAAATATACACAATACTGTATCACTTTTTGGTGATTTTTACAACTGTGAAGGTAATTGAAATTAAATTCTGACAGATGAAATCGAAACTATGAAGTTTTCGAAGGTATGAATACTAACCACTATAGTTTACCGTAATTGTAAACAAATAACTGTGGTTGGTCTTGCATTATAATAAGCTGATCAAAATCAATCGGCAACATCTGTCAATGGTAGTAAGAGTCAGACTGACGTAATAATCAAAGCATGACTAAAGCGTTGACGCGGCGATGTGAACGTCCGACGACTCGTATAAATAGACCACCTATTTTGGCGGCAAAACTACCATCTGTGATGCCAAGCCGGTTTCCGTGTAGTAAAGCATAAAGTGTAGACAGTAGGGACCATGCAAATCGAAACTTGTTTTAATTCTGGTGCTACTAAAATCAGGTCACGTCAAAAATATTTTTAGATCAGTTCGATTCAGTCTTGATTTCAAATATAATGACTGATTGTATGTTTTGTGCTTCGAAAAAAAACGCTATAATGTATAGAGATAGTATTGACGCCACAATACATTCCACAAACCGTAATACATTCATCACGACTTTACCTACCATTATTAATTAGTAGTACCTATAGTGAAAGTGATGCCGACGAGGCATCATACATCTTTGATCATACAAATACGTACATAGGAACAAATCTAGGAATGTGTTGATGCTAACTGGTACTTACTTCAGCTTGTTAAAGCATATTAAGTACCGGATAAATCCAAGTAATCTATGGGCATACTGACCGTTCTTTTATATTGTGATGTCTCGTGTTATATAGTGTAGTTAAAGTTTATACGATGCAGTATAAACGTAACGCGCTCTGATGTCAGGGGATACACACTATTTTTATAATTGAGTAACATATATAATTAGAATTGACAACATTTCAGAATTTTTGTATACACATTTTTATTTTTTTCCTGAAAGAACTTCTCAAATGAAGGCACCCATATTTTATCATTTTCATTTCTTGTCAGTATTTTCCCTAATAATAATTGTTTAAAAATTCTCCATTCTAAAAGAGCGTAAGTGCATGAGGTTGGATGTCACGAGGTTATGTCTTTGCTATATTTCATTTTAAAAAAAACTGACGTTAATAGTGTTGTGGTCTGTATCAATTGTAGAACTAAAATGTCGATATCGATATCAATGGTATATCCATTAAGTATTTCATTAAACTTAATTATGTAACATTATCTGATTTAAGCTATGCAAAAAGCAACTAAACAAAACTAACGTAGCATCCTTTCTTATATAATATTATAATGATGTCTGAAAATTACTCAATTATTTTTTCATACCTACAAATATCAATCATATTTCGAATGAGGAATTATGATGATTATTTGTTATCTAAACTAAAACAAATAGATTGAATGCAACAAGCATTTTTTTAAATAATCTTTGATTATCGATAATGTCCAATACAACACCGGAAACAACAACAACACTAAATGTCAAAGTGACAGATGAGAGCAAGGTAATATGTTAAAAAGCATTTTTTTTCTGCATGAAATGTCATTGCAAAGGCGTAACCTCTGAAATGCCAATTTCCATGTTCTTTTCAGTCTTTTTCATTTAACTTTAAAAATAAAGCGCAAAAAAATCAGAAAAAATGTTTATAAATCGTGTTTAGAAACACTAAGTCTTGAAATGGTTTTCGAATTTTCATACCTTTTAGAAAATGAAATGTTGTCAATTATAACTTACCATACCATAAACAATGTAGATACGTGTTTAAATAACAAAAGTTTGACTGACCGAATCAAGGATAACTATTTGTTTAACCCAGTTATTTTTGGTTTTTATGAAAGTAAACACATCTTGAGTCGGTGTGTATTTAAAAAAACAGTTAATGACATCAATCAGTTTCTGCCTATCATAAAATGTCATATCTGTAGTTTAATTTCACTCATATTTAATCTTTTACAATATAAAAATAATAATAATAATATAGCTTAGTGCGTCTTTTGAGGTTAAAAAAAGATTCGTTCTGCGCTTTTTATAAATAAAGCAAACACTTACCCTAATTAATTAATGGTTTGGTAAACGTGCCCCGGCGAGCATCGAACCCGTTATCGCTGGTGAACTAACAGGACGTGATAACCACTTATCAATGAGTTTATCTGGAAGAGTGCCGGCTCCAATGAGATCTGTTTCTATGAAAAATGTGAAGAGAATGGCCTCTTCTCATTAATATAGTAATCACTTTCTTTGGGATTAAATTTAAAGGCTAATTGTTTGATTTCGAAATTTCTTTGAAAATATTAAAGTTGTCTTTCTTTCTTTTCACTATTTTCATAGAAATATAGTTTATTTATTTAAAACACTTCATGCACAAACAAGAGGTACATATGACGGACTTAATGCTAAAAGCATTCTCTACCAGTCAACCATAGATCTATACAGAGAAAATGTTGGCTGCGCGGAGGAAGTGATAGAGGGACAAAAGAGAGTTTGACGATTAAAACTACATTAAGTATTTAAAACAAAAAAAAACATACATACTACTTATTACATAAATACCGCATACATTAATACATAATTAAAGAATAATAAACACACACATAGTACATGCACATAATAATAATACTAATGGTAAACATGATAGAACAAAAAGAGGTCAGTGAGACAAGTCCTATATCTCTCCCTTGTGAAGTGCCCGGAGGGCCTTCTTGAAAGAGAATTCGGAGTTTGTAAAATTTAGAGTTAC
Organism: Pyrausta purpuralis; assembly: GCA_963924145.1. Lineage (NCBI taxonomy): Eukaryota > Metazoa > Arthropoda > Insecta > Lepidoptera > Crambidae > Pyrausta > Pyrausta purpuralis. Next base: position 11,881,072 of record OZ001647.1, on the reverse strand, counting down.
CACACTCAGGTAAAAATATAGACTTAAGTGAGCAGATGCGATGTAAATAAGTTGTTAAGAAAGCAGTTATATGTAGAGACTCATTATAATGCTTAAATAAAATAATAATTAATATATATTATTGAGTCTAATAGGTCCTGGTTATTTTTTGGCTATGCTTGGACATGCTCTTATATATAAAAATATATTTAATACGTCTAGTTTGTCTTTAGGGTACTATTGAGGTCATCGGCGCCTGACCACCATAAGGGCAAATGTCGCTGGTGCCTCTCGTCCTCTTTTGTTTGAAGCGAAACCTAACGGAAGTGGCGTCTAACTTTCGTTTAAAAGTTAAGTGGCTAAGAACTTCGAGCGTAGATGTAGTATGAGTAACTTCAATTATTTATTAGGATTGGTGCCCAAAAAAACAGTGTCTAGAAACTACCTTTAACCTAGTATTTTTTTGTGCAGCGATGCATTCCTGAGTTCGAGAACGCCGCGTTCATGGTGCAGATGGAGGCGACGAACACCTGCGGTGACAACGGCGTCAAGATGTACTGCATCCAGACCTCCGCTGGCACCTCCACCAGGTAAAGAAAAGACAACAGCTTATACCGCCTGTCAGGGCTCGCGTGGTAGTGCACCATCTTACGTCTTGATCTGTAAGAAGTAAAATCGTAAGGATTACAAAGCTGTCAAAGTCTACTTGAAAACAAACATGTCTGACGGTTAAGTTATTTAGTAGACGCTTTAGAAGTAAGATGGTGCAGCAACTCCGTCTCCTATATTCATGAAGACCAATAATAGTTACCTAACCTATATATAGAGATGAGTTAAGGCTGATTCACGATACACCGTGCCGGCCAGGGTACGCTCATATATTATTATATATATTTTGTACGAATCGTTTTCATGCCTGACCGTGCTCCGTCCGGTGAAATATCGGTGGGATTTTTTCCCGACTCCGCAACGTTGTAGCGTAAATTATCCTTTAGCATGACGATTCTTTCTTTGTTTCACTTATAATTTGATCAATAAGTAGGTACGAAATGCCAAAATTTCTTACAGCTCGCGTAGTCTTTTGTTAAAAGTGGCAAGCGATTTTCATTAAAAAGTGTATAAAGTCACAAAACCCGAAAACTTTGAATTTTAAAAACAACTATCATTTTTTTATGGTGACGACAGCTCCGCTAATTAATCATACATATTATTCCTTCATACTTACTTAGTTCAAAAATGCATGTTCTAGCATAACAAGCTATAAGGCGAGGATTCCCGGGTTAAAGCTGAAAATACTTATCTTTTATCCAGGTCATGTGACTACTGCCAGCCAGGACTGTTCTCCAGCTACTACTTGACTGACTTGCACCACGAGACCGACAACCAGACCTGGTGGCAGTCGGAGACGATGAAGGAGGGCATCCAGTACCCTAATCAGGTCAACTTGACCTTGCATTTAGGTAAGCAATTTAAACTTTTGTTCATATAATTATTATATAAAAACAGTTTCTTTATTTCAAACGCTGTACATAAAGTATGTAACCTAATTCAGGTGCGGAAACGTAAGATTATAGCTACATAATCATAATCATAATCATAATCCTCTGCATAACCAGTAGCAGGAACAACTAAGAAACTATCAAATGAGATCACAAATGACATACAAAGTACTCTGTGCACATTACTTACAGTGAATGTCACCCAAGAATGCACTTACCCCGTTTTTTTCCTTAAGATTGGATATTTCAAACATATCAAGTTCCTCCCGCTTCCCCGCTCACCCACACGCGTTTTTCCATTTCGTGTCAATACAGTTTATTTTTGCACACTTTTTCTTGCGCTCGGTGATGGTGACAGGTCCTTTCTTACGATAACCAGATCATATATGATAGTAAACTCCTAAACAAAAAATAAAAAAATACCTTAAGTTTTACGGCTGAAATTGGAGGTTTTGTTTGTTTCTTATTACAATATACTCTAGAATATCGTATGAAGTGCATATAAAAATAGCACAGGTGAAGTAATAGGACCCTGCCTTATACAACACACGAATTTAATTTTACTGGATTTTGCGAGTCTCCCGTATGAAATGCTACCTGTGGTTTGGTCAATATAATTTATTTCTGTAACAGGCAAAGCATACGACATCACGTACGTGAGGATCGTGTTCTACTCGCCACGACCTCAGAGTTTCGCCATCTACAAGAAAACCAGCGAGGAGAAGGACTGGGAACCTTACCAATACTTCAGGTAAGTTTCAGGTTATCTATATTAGAATAATTTTAGCTCACCAGCAGCCAGCATTTATAACGTAAACTTAAAAAAATAGTCAAACTCTTCTGAGTTCCTTCCTTTCTTCATGAGACAATGAATGATCTACGATATTATAAGCTATCAAAACGAGCATCTATAATATAATGTTTTAGAATATATATTTTAAACAAAGATTATTATTACCTATTAGGTTTCGATTACTTTCTACACATAAAAACATTTGTCCAGTGCCTCATGCCGCGACACGTATGGCGTGCAAGAGCAAAGGGCGGCAGAGACAGGGGCGGAGACCCGCGCCCTTTGCACCAGCGAGTACTCCGATATATCGCCCCTGTCTGGCGGCAACGTGCTGTTCTCGACTCTCGAGGGGCGCCCGTCGGCCTACACTTTTGACAGCAGCCCAGAACTGCAGGTAAGTTGGTAGCCACTAGAAAAGATGTAAATGTTTAAAAAATAAAATACATTTTTATTAAATGTTTCATGTAACGAAGGCCCATGGGATACATTGGTGTATGAATATGCACATTGTAATAATGTCCGCGACAGTTTTGTAGCTGTCAGGAACGGCCACAAACGGTCAGGTTACCTTTTAGTGCTTTTGCATACGTACCTAAAATTATTGTCATACTGTCAAAGTACATAGAAGCATGTGAATCAATAATTTAGCAACTTGACTTTGTGACATGAAACTATACAAACTGAAAACATCTATAGAGTTTTAAGACTATTGACTTGTAACGAGCGAACACACGCTCTTCACCTTAACCCACCTTAAACCCTTCTCCATTCTCCCCAGGAATGGGTAACAGCAACCGATCTCCGAATCTCCCTCGATCGTCTCAACACGTTCGGAGACGAGATCTTCGGTGACGTTCAAGTACTCCAGTCATACTGGTACGCCATCGCCGATGTGGCTGTAGGCGCCCGCTGCAAGTGTAATGGACACGCCTCTGTCTGTGACACTCAGGATCTGCCTGACGGAACTAAGACCAGAGCTTGCAGGTGGGTTAATGTTAAGTGTTACAGTAGTTATTCATGTAAATCTGAAAACGTACGATCAGTTCTCAAAATCTTTAGGTACCTTTTAAGTTTTAGAATATGTTTGCTGATATCAGCAATGCTTAATATGCTAAAACTATGAGATGTTTATATCAAAGAGCCAAATCAAATCAAAATTAGAATTGAGTATGAGATTGGTGATACCTAATTTGAATATTGTTAAAGATGTAATTAGGGGAAAGATCGTCAAAGTACTTTTTCTCTTGTGACACTTGGTTTATCTTCTAGATGCGAACACAACACGGCCGGTCGTGACTGCGAGCGATGCCTGGACTTCTACAACGACGCACCGTGGGGCCGCGCCTCGCCCACCAACGTGCACGAGTGCAAAGGTCAGTACAGCTGGTTCTCTTATCATATGAAGCTTATGCGAAAGTTTTTGCCTTTGTCCCAAAAATAGTGTCAAACCAAAGTCTAGAGGTGGAGCATCACTATGTTCTGCGATTTATGATAGTTATTGAGAATATTTTTTTATTCTTATTGTGTTATGGCACTTTTTGGTCACTGTGGCGCGTAGAGTTAGCTATATGCGTGTTTTTTTTCTTAATAGATGATAACTAGGACTAGCTGATTCAGAAGTATTTACATCCATACCTCTTAGTTAATCTTTAAGGAATATTATAGAATACTAGCGGTCCCCCGCGACTTCGTCCGCGCGTTTTGAGTTTGCTCCCTCCTCTCCCGTCGCAGCGTCATGTTTTATATCCTAAAGCCTTTCTCGATAAATAAGCTATCCAACTCAGAAATATTTTTTCAAATCGGTCCAGCAGTTCCTGAGATAAGCGCGTTCAAACAAACAAACTCTTCAGCTTTATAATATATTAACGCAAGCGCACGTTGTACTTAAGCTGCGAACATTATTTTGGTGCGGAGTTATGTTAAAACTGTGATGGCTCCTAAGATATTTATTGAAATCAAATGATATAAAGAGCAACTTGGTTCGAAATGAAATGCTCGTGATGATGAATGTATTTATTTTGATAAGAATAAATACCTGTGTGTATAGTACACCTCTAAAAAATTGCATTATTTTTTTTTCAAATTTACTAACATAAAAAAGGTTGTAGTAAGTCTACCATAAAAAATAGACATATGCTGTCGCAAACTTTATTATAGAACTCTTAATGCTGAACAATCCTGTCATACATGATTTTTGTGTAACTTAAGCGGTTTCCGCAGCGTATGCAGCGAAAGCTCTGAAAAGGAATATCTTTCTCCCGTTTTCGCAACATTTATCATTTCTGCTGTGGTCTTATGAGTCGTATCTTTATGTTATATAGCCTAAAGCCTTCCTCAATAAATGGACTGTCCAACGTAAAAAAAATATTCAAATCGGGCAAGTAGTTTTTGAGATTAGCGCGTTCAAACAAACAAACAAACAAACAAACTCTTCAGCTTTATAATATTAGTATAGATATGTAAAAACACAAAATCATAACACCACAATTATCAAAAATGATGAAAATGCAGGTAGGTTTAGGCATGACACGATTTTTTGGGACAATCTGTATATAAGAGGGACCAAAATTATTTGCAAAATGAATAGTAAAGTAATTGTCCTAAAGACCTCATTCTGAAAGCTTCAACTGGATTGCACCAGCGGTGACAATCACGGCATCATTTGCACAAGCGGGTTGAAGTTTCTTCTTCCGCAGTCTCATACCTATTTTTGAAATATTAAATTGTCATTTAGAAGTGTGCATATATTCATCATGCGAAATACTTTGATCTATGCACGCCTATGAAGCCCTGTCTTTATGGCACGTATTAGCAAATTTGTATTGCGATTTCGTCAGCAAATTAGCGTGTGACTGTATTATACACGAGCGAGTAAAGTATAAATGCATTACTTTTTTTAAAGTTGCATCGCAACGCCACTTAGGTGACCCAATTAACTAATTGGACTCAACTGAGTGGGAATTGAACTGACTGGAACTTGAACTACTATGGTTAGTATGGTTACTATGGTTTCATTGTTCAACTCTTATCAATACTTCATACCATGCGAAATTGAAAGTGACTTCGATGGTTTTCGTGGAGCATTATCTAGGCCCCTCTGAACTTTTTTTTCTGTGAGCTCGTGTTTTGACAAATAAAATAGGTGAATCTACGAAAAAATTGCAGCTGAGAGGTTTTCTGAAATACGAGACTATTTGCACTCTACACTTTGTGCATTTTTGTAATGACAAATTAGATAGACATGAACTTGCAAATGTTGATTATTAGATTCGATATGAAGAGTAATACTTATTTTTGAGTTAGTTTTTGATGACAATTGATTGATGCTATAACTATACCGAACCCTATTTTATCATGTTGTCTTGTTGTGCAGTTCTAATGTAAGCTCTACATCATTTTGCCAACGCAGTGCGATTATGGATAGAGAAATAATATGCAAAGCGAAATACGAGATGTAACGATAGTTTTGCTTGGCGACTTAAGTTATTTATGTTATCTCAACTAATAGGAATCGGATACCTCTTCACGTTAGACCTCTAATTGAACTGAAATCACTTTAGCTTTAAACCTGAAGGCCTAATAATAAGACCGAAGATATTACTCATGAATATTCAGGTTACCAGGTCTCAAGAAAATACTAAAATCACTTTATCAAAGCTTAATTGTGTCTTTACATCATTTCTCTGAGATCTCATGAACAATAATGACTTTTGTATGACCGTCGAAGATAGGTACCCTTTAATGTGAGAGCATTGTCTGAAGCCCGAACATTCCTTTCTTCAGCATCATAAACAAGCAATGGATTCTTAGTAATGAGCTTTCAAAAGAATTATGTTCATATCATTATTGTGCATTAGTATAAAATACAGTCCGTATAGTATTTTATCAGATTTTAGTTTGTTAGATTAATTGCCGAATGCGATGTTTTCATATTTTATTTTTGTATACAAGTGTAACTTAAATATTTGAAGAGCTGGATATATTACGAATTTAGGACGTGATTTATCATCTGTCTTTATTTATTTATCATTTTTTATTTATTTATCAATTTTGAAGATATGCAAAACATAAAACGATTTGTAGGTACTTTCATCATCTCACCAAAATTCAAAATCACCAACACTTCCTCTAAAAATGTTCAGTCCACGTTTCTATCTGCAGCATGCAACTGCAATGGATTCTCGAACAAATGCTACTTCGACAAGGAGTTGTACGAACGAACCGGTCATGGAGGACACTGCATCGACTGCGCCGAGAACAGAGACGGGCCCAACTGTGAGAGATGTAAAGAGAACTTCTATCAGGGGTACGGAGACATCTGCCTGCCGTGCAACTGCAACCCGACTGGTGAGTAGAATTATACATAATACTTTAAATCATTAAACATATTTTGCTTATCCAAGTTTGGTTCTAAAGAGGCTTATGGCAATAGCTGTTAAACTGGTTCCGTCCAATTTTTTTAAAACAAATTGAGCCCACCTGGAGACTGGAATTAGTCCACTTCAAATCTGAACAACTATAAAAATAGACAGTATGGATATGGGACCAAATCAAATATAAATAAGTTTGACGCAAACATTTAAAGATCATCCAAAACTATAAAGTACAAACAATTTAGGGTCCCGAAGCCTGCAGTGCAACGCTGAAGGACGTTGCCAGTGCAAGCCTGGCGCAACTGGCGACAAATGTGATGCGTGCGCACCGAACCACTACGAGTTTACCACCATGGGCTGCAAACCTTGTGGCTGCGAGGAGGCCGGCTCGTATGCCAATTCGCCTCAGTGCGACCCTGACACAGGCGTATGTCTGTGCAAGCAAAACGTCGAGGGCAAGCGCTGTAGAGAGTGAGTATTAGAATAATCTGCGGCAGGTCCACTTGCACAGATCAGAAACGTCTAACATTAATACAGAACGTCATAACAGTAGCTCAATCGTATTTTAATTTAACCGAGCCTGAGTTGGTTCAGGCACTTCTTGCAAGGGGAGACCGAAAACAATGAGCCTTCTTTATTATTATTAAGGGATTATTTTTTTATAAATGGCTAGGTTTATTCACTATACTAACTTATTTACAAAGGTTGAATTATATGAGTACCTGATTAGTTTTAAATTTGTAATGTAATACTGCTTTAGTTGATGGTATTGTATTGTACTTTGACAATATATTTCTTCTCCAGATGCAAGCCCGGCTTCTTCAATCTTGACCTCAACAATGAATTTGGATGTACGCCCTGCTTTTGCTTTGGCCACTCGTCCCAATGTAGTTCGGCTCCGAAGTATCAAGCTCACGAGCTCAGCGCTCACTTCATCAGAGATTCCGAGAGATGGGGCGCCGAGGATGACCAGAGAAGACCCGCGCCTCTTATGTTTAATGCCAATACGCAAAATATTGGTAGGTGAAACGCTATTGCATATAACAATATGTTTCCAATGCTTTTGATGCTCTTTAAATTAAACTGGCAGACCATTTACTTAAATGCTATTTTTTGATACAGCGGTACAATCCAAAGGCCCGGAAGTCCTTTACTTCCTGGCGTCTCATCAATTCCTTGGAGATCAACGACCTTCTTACAACCACGACCTCAAGTTTACCCTTCGTCTTGGTGAAGCGAGGGGCTATCCATCTGCCCAAGATATCATTCTAGAAGGAGCCAGAGCTTCAATCTCTATGAACATCTACGCACAAAACAACCCTGAACCTTCTGACCAGGTTTGTGATATTTTGTAGATACGGCTGTGCGATGCAAACGCTCTAATATTTTTAGCATATGCGACTTATTTTACTTGTTGGATAAAATGTACCAACATGTTTTTTTTGGATGCATTCTATAACTAAGCTTTTTTTGTTGCAGGCTCAAGAATATAGCTTCAGATTGCACGAAGACCCTCGCTACGGATGGACTCCCACCCTATCTAACTTTGAATTCATGTCGATCCTTCAAAACCTGACGGCTATCAAGATACGTGGTACTTACAACAAGGGTGGTATTGGTTACCTGATGAACTTCAAATTAGATACCGCCAAAGTTGGCAGAGAGAGAGGATTCGCTCCAGCAAACTGGGTGGAGAAATGTTCCTGCCCGAAGGCGTACGTTGGAGATTACTGTGAGGAGTGTGCCCCAGGGTTCAAACATGAGCCCGCTAACGGCGGGCCGTACTCGGCCTGCATTCCTTGCGATTGTAATGGCCATGCGCACATCTGTGATACTGCTACTGGTTAGTATTGAAAATATTTTAGTTTAAGATCATTTTTTTTTGAGTTTCTTTGAGAGTTAGAGAAGTTTCTTTAAAAATCTCAATTACTGCTTATAAAATGTTTCACCATGATGAAATCGAGATCATTTACTATCTAGCTAAAATGTTATGTATAACTCTTTTCACAGGTTTCTGTATCTGCAAACATAACACAACGGGCAGCAACTGCGAGCTGTGCGCCAAGGGTTTCTATGGAAACGCCATTGCGGGCACCTCAGATGACTGCAAACCGTGTCCGTGTCCTAAGGAAAGTGGATGTATCCAGTTGATGGACTCCAGTATCGTGTGTACAGACTGCCCTGAGGGATATGCTGGTAATATATTCTTAACACCACTGCATGCACCTCCTATTTAAATTTACTGTTTGACTGAATTTTAGAAAACCTATTTAAAGGGAGTCGTAGTCGAAAATAATTAGGCCCACATAATAGCGTAAAATCTTTATAAAAAACTTGACTATGTTTTTCATATCAAAAGAAGACCACTAAACGTTGTGTATAGTTTTTATGTCATCAAAAATGCCAAAAAAGGTTATATTGAATCATATTTTCGTCTCCTAGGACCAAGATGTGAAGTCTGTGCTGACGGTCACTTCGGTGACCCAACTGGCCAGTTTGGAGAACCTCAGCAGTGCCAGGAGTGCCAGTGCAACGGGAACGTGGATCAGAACGCAGTGGGCAACTGCGATAGAACCACTGGGGAGTGCCTCAAATGTATCTACAACACTGCAGGAGAACATTGCGACAAGTGTCTAAGTGGTAAGTTAGATTTCTAGATCGCTTTTATTTCGAAACTTATGGGAAGGTCCAAGGAAAGTTAAAGATATCGAAGGCCTGAAGTGAGCTTGTACGACTACAGCAAAATAGCAGCACTTTAGCAGTAGAAGACAGATTGCACTTAATATCTGAAAGATTAACCCGTATCTGATTGATTGAGCGATCTATCGATCACATCATGCTGGTGCTACTGGGTGATTGCATCTGCATTGATGAGTTCGAAACCATTTAATCAGCAATAAAATATGCATCATACAACCACTAAATTCGTAAATTGACGAACGTGGCTAAATAATATAGAATTGATAACATACAAGAAAAAAATAAAACTAAGACACTAAAAATAAACTTAATATCTACCTATTCAAAAACGATACCATTTCCTTGTGGCAAGGAGGCTATGATGCTGACTGCGTTGCCGCGTTGGATATCTAAGCTAATCCTTTGAGCTAGGAACCAGCTAGCTTATTAATGGCTGTTACAAATTTTTGTTTTGACGTAATTTTTCTAAACCGAAATTTAGCAGAAGGCCCACGGCCCAAATGTTTCAACGACAAACGGCACTAACACATAAACACTTGCGAGAGAGATTTACTTGCATCGCGACGCTTGGCGGCCTACACATAGGCTAAGCCTCCTCAGCTGAATTTAAAATACTGTATCTAAATTACAAATACCTTTCTACAGGGTTTTACGGAGACGCTCTGGACCAGAAAAAGAAGGGTGACTGCAAGCCCTGCGAGTGCCATGAGGCAGGAACTCTTGAGAGCCCTGAAGGGCCTCCACTTTGCGACGGCCTCACTGGCTACTGTTCCTGTCGCCCGCATGTCATCGGCAAGAATTGTGACAAATGCGAGGTAAGAGAGAATCCTATATACTTCACGTAAATCAATTTACGAAGTAATTGACATCCTCAACTCGTTACGGCAACGATGATTAACCACGAGATTTACAGTCGCTAATATTCATCCTAAAATCCTACTTCGCTACAGTTATACTTTCATTAGTAACCTTATTTTCCTGATAGTCCAGAATTTTTAGGAATGTCAAAAAGAAATAATTGCTACCTCCTGCCTAACTATCTGCTAAATACTATCATTGGATAGCTTGTAGAATCTTATAATAACAGAAAGAATGACAAGCTATTGCCAAACTCAAAGAATTTCTTTAATACTTTTCTATAGGAGGGTTACTACAACATCGACTCTGGAGAAGGTTGCAAGCCATGTGACTGCAACCTGGAGGGCGCATACAACGCCACCTGCAACCCGTATACTGGCCAGTGCTTCTGCAAGCCTGGCATTGATGGGTAAGTGCTATTATACACGACCGACACTTGGCGATATCTAATGGTTTACAATGTTTTTAACACTCAGTGTCATATTTTATATTCATAAAGATGAAATAAGAAACCAAAAATTTGACGCAATTACGTATCCATAAGAGACCACAAATTTCGCAGGGTTGGACTGACAGCACGGTAGCTCAATTGGTAAGAGCGTTTGGCCCGGTAAGCCAAGAGGTTGCTGGTTCAAGTTCCGCCCGTGTGCAAATTTTTGGTTTCTTATTTCATCTTTATGAATTGACGATATCTGTTGTCGTGTTGGCAACAAGTCCGTGGTTGCCGTGTTTCTGGTATCCTCGGCAAGCCGTTGCCCTCGTTACCATACATCATATTTGGTGTTACTGTGTCTTTGGTAAGCTACCGTTTGTAGAGATCGAAATTTCACTAGAGTCAAACCGACCTGACGACCCGTTTTTGATGGGTCTGACCCTTTTCAAAATAAGTCTAAGAGCTCTTTTTTTGAATCACGCGCGTAAATATAACGAGTGATTTACGTTCGAAAATCTGTCAAAGGTTAATGAAAATCACAAAATCGGGTTGTATTCTTTTTAACAAAATAAAATCAATGCTTGTGTTCATTTTATTTAATTTTTATTCGTAAATCCAACATTAATCAACAGAAATCACACGCTATGATGAGGCGAGTGACTTAAAATGCCCCACCAGTGTCCCCGAAAAAACTCTGGGACGCAAATAACGCAATTTTTCGATCCTCTTACGAAGTATCCTGAACATTACTCATAGTTAACTTTGTACGTGTATTGTGCAGCAAACACTGTGAGCACTGCCGCGCGTACCACTACGGCTTCTCCGGATCTGGCTGTCTGGACTGCGACTGTGACGAGTGGGGTTCCACCAACTACCAGTGCGACGTGGCCGGGCAGTGCTCCTGCCAGGAGAATGTCGAGGGCCGCCGCTGCGACAGGTACTTAATCAAATACGTGAACATGACCAACAGCTTGGGAAAACCCTTCAGGAAAAGGCTAAACATTTTTAGGAGACAGAGTAACTGTCTTGGACCCTGAAATGAAGTCAGAGAGGGTAGGCGTTTGCACATTCAAAAAAAGAGAACAGAGTGAATCATGGTTTATTTTAGGCCGCATCGTTTCTTATCAGTCAGCTAAAATCGAAGCCAAATGTCTGGCTATCTACATAGAAAATAGTGCTAGTGATAAAAAGTATTCTAGCCGAATCAGTTCCCATCTAACCAGCCTTTTGCTCCAGGTGTATGGAGAACAAGAAGCGTCGCGCCGACGGACAAGGCTGCGAGGACTGCCCTCCGTGCTACAACCTCGTGCAAGATGCCGTCGACGACCACCGCAGACAGTTGAGGCAGCTGGACGAGGTACTTCTTCATACTTTTAATCTGATTTATATTACAGCTTGCATCTGATAAGCGTAGAAAGATTATTATGACTCTGGTTCAATGAGCTGTTTGTCAGAATCCATCCTTCTGGTGGTCAAACGTAATGTTATTGTCTACTTTTATTAAACAATATCGACATATTCCGGTTCCAACGGATACCCATATCTTGAAACCCTCGCTCAGCAGCTCTGGTAAGCTTAATAAAATTGAAACGATTGATTAATAAGTTGGAAGGACTTGCGGCCCTTCTAAGCCGTATGTTTCAAGTTAGTCATTAAAACACATAGGTACCTAATTAGAAAGTGTCTTTGTGCAACATGGCAAAAGCTACATAAACCGTGAGGACGAACAAATTAACGAACTTATTGCAATTCCACCAGATACTCGCAAAAATATCGAAGACACCAACTGTAGTTGAGAACGAGGACTTTGACAAAGAACTGCAGAGAGTGAGAGGAGAGATCGACAGGCTGATCCAAGATGCGCAGACGCAGCTGGGCACCCCTGGCGCCAGCCTCACTGACAACCTCTCGGAACTGGCGGATAGACTTGAAGATGTCAGGTAAGACTCGCATATGGTTCGGTCAGTCAGTCCAGTTAAAGACTTCAGTTTTAAATTCATCATCAATGTGTAATTAATTTAGATGATTAAGTCGTTTCGAATCCCGATAAAATGTCAGTTACAGACTGAAATATTCGTCCCGTTTTCTTAATAAATTAGGTATATACATACGAGTAGTTCTTCCACATAGTCTGATACTTTCAAGAGAAGTTAATACATAACTACTGTGATTTATCCGATTTGTACTTACGCCAGTACGAGTGGGATAGAGGCTGATCCACGATTGCGTAAAACATAATCTATATCGACAAGTAGGTAGATCAAATATCGGTATAAATTAAATTAAATTATTTGTCTGTCAAGTAAATGCGCTGGACAAACAGACAATATTACACTCGAGAGCAATGAATCCGGGTCACTTAAAGAATCCTAAAAATCTCGGAAACTAAAATGCTAGGTTAATGCAATAAATCGTATTTAATAGACAATGTAATACTCCTTAAATGAAGGTATTAAAACTTCTTAGTTATTGTAAAGTTATATCATAAAAAAATCAAATTTGAAAAAGGGGCACTTTCGAAGATGGAACTACGAAATTACAGCATTTGGTTTTGCTTTTGTTTGTAATCTGTCATTTATGTGGGTACATAGACCATGTTGATAGTGCTCTATATTCATTATTCAAGCTGAAATTATGTCGCTTACGCCTGAAGAATGCACCAGAATACTTACAATGCTGGAAACCGGCCGGAGTCAGCGCGATACAGCCAGGACTGTCGGTGTGTCGCTGTCAACAGTACAAAGAGTTCTCCGACGTTACGAAGAAACTGGTTCTAATCTACGCAGACCAGGAACGGGCAGAACCAGGTGTACCACAATACGAGAAGACCGATACTTGGTGAACACCACGCTTCGAAATCGCTTTCTCACAGGAACTGAACTCACAAATCAGTTTCGACGCCTCGGAGGAAGTAACCCAAGTGCATGGACAGTAAGACGTCGGCTTGCTGAATCTAACTTAAAACCCCTTAGACCTGCAAACGGCCCTAAACTGGAGCGTGGGCATCGTATTTCAAGACTAAGATATGCCCAGAGCCACGTAAATTGGAGTATTGAAGATTGGTCAAAAGTTATGTTCTCCGACGAATCGAAATTTATGCTCTACAAGCACGATGGAAGACACAGAGTGTATCGAAGACCAGGGGAAAGATTCAAGCAAGCATGCATCGAAGAAAAAGTAGCCTACGGTGGTGGGTCTGTACTTGTGTGGGCTGGAATTTCTTCTGAAAGTCGCACAGAGCTAGTGATCATAGAAAACGGCTCTTTAACTACCGTAAGATATGTGGAAGAAATCCTCAATGATCACGTTGGTCCATTTATGGTCAATTTAGGTGAGGATGCTATATTTATGCATGACAATGCCCGACCTCATACAGGTAGGATTGTGAATGACTACCTTCAAGAGATGAACATTACTCGTATGGAGTGCCCGGCCCGGCCCAGCGCGCAGCCCGGATATCAACCCGATCTAGCATGCTTGGGACGAGCTAGGCATATGCGTAAAACAACGAAACCCTCCCCCAATCACGCTTCGTGAGCTCAAAATTGCTCTCACAGAGGAATGGGAGAATATTCCCCAAAATCGTATAAGGAACTTGGTGTACAGCATGCCAAACCGCGTAAACGCAGTAATGGAAGCACGAGGAGGCAATACGAAGTATTAAAATTCAAGAAAATCGTAATAAAGTTCAAAAATTTCATGTTTCCTATTTTTGTTTTAAGGAGAAATCAGCAGTTTTTTCTTTATGTAATTTTGTGTTAGTAAAATGTATGGTGACTCATATTTTTTTTTACTTTCATTTAAGGAGTATTACATTGTCTATTAAATACAATTTATTGCATTAACCTATCATTTTTAGTTTCCGAGATTTTTAACATTCTTTAAGTGACCCGGATTCATTGCTCTCGAGTGTATTGAATTTAACTTCAGACTATTCCAAGAATTTTACTTACATTAAGGTCCTCTTTCAAAGAAATTAAACATAAGTATTAATTTGAGTAGTGCGCTATGGATCTGCCTAGCGGCCTACGCGCTCCGCAGATCCTAGCCCACTGAAGCTTGCCTGCGATCTTGTGAAACAAAGCGCATCTCTCGCATAATGCACACTAAGCATAATGCGATCGAATTTAGTCCAAAACAGATCAATAAATAAAAGATTAGAAGCGTCGCGGATGAGCACAGTCACGCGCAATAAAAGTATCACACGTGAGCTACATGGATGTGGTCTGTAAAATTGCATACACTCTTAAATCGGACGATCTATGTGTGAAGTACTTATGAGTGAAATTTTGGAAAAGCCAATAAAACTCATCTTAATCTTTACGAAGAAAGTAAGAAGGAATTACGTGAATAGAAGTGATACAATAGGATAGTTTGAACTATAAAAAACTGATTGTCATGATTCTATTATTATAGCACTAATGATATTAATAACCTAATAGAATGATTTGGGATGACGATGCGTTTGGTGTAGTAATTCGCGGGTTAAAATCCCGAATTTGATGTTTATGATAAGACTATGAATATTTATTCCTTTATCATGGATGTTAATATGTGTTTAAGTATTTATGGGAGACTCTCCGTCTTGAATATTGTACATATATTCGTAGCACAAAGAAGAAACTTCTAGTTCATTTGTTTTCGTCTTGTTAGTCATGATTCTATAATATAGAGTATCATTAAATATATATTTCAGGAGCCAACCAACTCACGGCCAAGACGCTGTTCCCCTTTATTTACTTTTTTAGGGTTCCGTAGCCGAATGGCAAAAAACGGAACCCTTATAGTTTCATCAAGTCTGTCTGTCTGTCTGTCCGTCCGTATATCACAGCCATTTTATTCTATAACTATAAGCATTACACTGTTGAAATTTGGCAGAAAGATGTATCCTGTTAACCGCTTACCGATTCTCATACAAAAATAAAAAAAAATGTCATTTAAGAGGGGGGCTCCCATACATGAAACTAAAACCAAAAAAAATTTTTAGTCAAACCTATGCGTGTGGGGTCTATGGAAAGGTCTTTTAAAATGATATTGAGGTTTCTAAAACCATTTTCTTTTAAAGTCTATCGTTTCATAGCTATCTGCTTCCAAAGTGGTAAAATGGGCGTCCCCCCATCTAATTTCTATACCACGCAAGTGTAAATTTTGAAAAAAATATATAATATAGACTTTAACAAATACTTTCAACGAAAATTAGTTTGGACGAGATTGAATGAGTAGTTTTTGAGATATAGCATGATTTCAACAACCGCGAACATAACTTTGTATATACTTCATACAAACACAATGAAAAACAAAGTTATATTTGCAGTCAACAAAATATTATGGTATTTTACTAAGTAGAAGTAAGTGGATTCCCTAAATCAGTTAAAGTTGGCACGAACCCTCAGTGCGCGAGTCCGACTCGCACTTGGCCGGGTTTTTCAATTAGAAGCAAATCCTTGGCTTAGCCTAGTGTGCATTGGTTAGTTAATGTCAATGCCCTCTGGCATGTTGAGCTGGCGACAACCCAGCCGAACATGCGCGAGGGCACTAATTCAAGTTTCGCGAGGTATTCCTTAAATACTCATAATTACGTAAACTGCATACGAAAAACCCCTACTCTGTAAGCCCGCCAGTAATTCGACACTTGATTGCGTTTTGCGTTATAATTTATAATCGTGGCGTGAGTGACAAAGAAGGCTGGGCCGAATTTAAGGATAGATGCTTTCAAGGTAGAACCCATTTTTAATGGTTTCATATTACCTACCTACTTCTAGTAATCATTATTGCATTTTTAGCAATAACTAATCCGTCGTTTTAATTAATAGAAGAGAATCTTTTTAGCTTTGCGAACGTTGGTGTACGTTAGCTTGAGATCATGCACAGACAAATTAATTTGTTTCTCCTAAATAGAATATTTAGGTAATTTTTTTGAAAGCGGTTTAATGTTTTTACTATTTTTTTATCCATGATTATTAGTTATCTTATTACCCATATCTCAAACACTACGCAATCGATTTTGATGAAACTTACACTGTACCCTTATTCAAAATATACCAGTAAGCCTAACATGCACGCCCCAATACCGTTTACCGCGTCGATAAAATAATTTTATTTCCTAAACAACATGTTTTGACACATGTTTTTCACTTGTATATCAATCCCTTTTGCTTTTTAAAACAAATAAATACAACAAAATAACTAAAAACCTTTTTTAAAATGATAAAAAAGACGTTTGAAATTTATCGATAAATGACAAATAGGCGCGCATCTTATGCCCGCTGATTAAACTAAGAACAAATCATCACGCTATGACTACATACACGCTATACACATATACAAAAATACATACACTTACGAAATTTAGCACACGTGTTTGGAAGCTTTAATAGATCAACGTACTCAAATATTATCAAATTCCAACAATATAAAATCACATACACATTCAATTGATTATCTCCGTTTTACCGACTTCAAAAAAAGGAGGTGATTCGGCCTGTATTTTTATTCTAATGTTGATCTATTAAGGTTTCGTAATACCTAAGTGTGCAAAATTTCGTAAGTGTATGTATGTTTGTATATTAAACATACAAAATTAGTATATTTGTCTCAGGATTTCTCGAAAACGAGAAGTCATAGCGAGATGATTATTTTTCAATCAATTCTAATGTTAACGACCATGTAAGTTTAAATCAATAGATTATTTTTTATTTGAATCAGCTAGCTAACTTAGGGTACTGTAAGTTATATCAAAACCGGCTAGTAGTATTTGAGTTATGAGTAATAATAACTGAAAACATGAAATAAAAAATAATTTAGAAAGTTCAGTTTTTGAAGCCGGTATATTTTATTTATTTATTTTAAGTCGCTAAATAGTGGTAGCAATGGAAAAACAACCTCACACTTATTACATGCTATTCACCTTTTTCCGAATTTAGCAACATACCTTGTGCTTGTATTATTTATTTTTTCTTATTATTAGTAAACTTTAGCCCATTTAGCGGCTGTTTCGCTCCATGGACTGAAGTTTACTGAGGTATTATTTTGAATCCCAGCAACATAATTCAGCCGTGCACATTATAAAATGCTGAATAATGGGTGCATGCGACACGAAAATGATATTTCATGAGTTGATATCTTTGCTTACTCGCTGCATTGTCGGATTGAATAACTTATGCACTCTGCTACTAATCATACCTATGCACATTACACATATTACTGTATTCATAAATTTTACGTAAGAAATACGAATATCCTCATGATTCCCACCACCATGTGCTAATACAGGTGTAGGTTTATTCATAATCAATTCGTAGTACTATGGTGGATCACTGATTGAGGATATACCTACAACTTATTTTGTATTGTTTTATGTATATAAAATAAATAAAACCGGCCAAGTGCGAGTCGGACTCGCACACTGGGGGTTCCATGTCAGCTTCAATTGAATTAGGGAATCCACTTACTTCTACTTAGGGCCGATTGTTCAATGGCCAGATAAAACTTATCAGACTATATAAATTATAAAGCGACAGATTTCAAAAATGACAGGTACCTATGATTGCTGACAAATAGGTGACATTTTCAAATTAGCCATATTGTATTTTATTCGACGAATATTTCTTATCTGACTATTGAAAAATCAGCCCTTAGTAAAATACCATAATATTTTGTTGTCAGCAAATATAACTTTGTTTTCAATAGTGTTTGTATGAAGTACAAAGTTATGTTTGCGGTTGTTGAAAATGCGCTATATCTCAAAAACTTCTCGTTCGATCCCGTCCAAACAAATTTTCATTGAAAGTGTTTGTTAAAATCTACATCATAGATTTTTTTCATAATTTACACTTGCTTGGTTTAGAAGTTAGATGGGGGGCACACGGCTAAGAACACTTGAGATAAAACTATCTCATCATTATCATCAAGTTTAAGAGATAGGCTCTTGTCAGAGCTTTTTCCATTATTTAGGCTCTGCCATTCTCTTGACCTCTTTTTATGACGCAACTTTTTACTTTTGCTTTATTTGATGTCCAAAGCTTACTTTTGGTCTTCCTTAATCTATGACATAAAAAATATCCTACACAAACAGACTAACGAAAATCGGTTTATCCGTTTGGGAGCAACGTAATACATACAGACGCGTTAAACTTGTAACACCCTCTCTTTTTTGCGTCGGGGGATAAAATAACTTGTAGGCATTGTATTTTGTTTATTGTCTATGCTGAAAAAAAAGTATTATAGATAGAATCGCTTGGGACACAATTTTTGACATTGTAGCTTTGTTTGGACTAGCTAGTAGGTTAACAAAAAGTCTCAGTCCGTTCCTTTGAGCCGTTTGAAGGTTGATTTATATGTATATTTTGACAGAAAGTGTAAGTTTTAATCAAATCAGATCACTAGTTTTTAAGATATGGACAAAAAGAAATACTATGGTCTATAAAACATATGTACAAAGTACAAACTTTAAAACCGCCTTCAACAATCTCGATAAAAAGGCTGTAATAAGACTTTTGTCGTCTGTTTAGGAAAAACCAATTTATTTGGAGTATTTAAAGCCTTTTTATGGAGTTTTTTGAAAGCAGTTTAAAAGTTTGAACATTATATTTTTTATTCCATAGTATTTTATTTTTGCACATATCTCAAAAACTACTAAACTGTTTTTGATGAAACTTAATAAATAAATTTTGGACACCAATCACATACATCGCTCTGATCCTAAAGTAAGTAGCCGATGCACGTGTATTATGTAAATCAGACGCAACGATGGTACCACAATACCTAGACCCGAGACGAGACAATATAGAAAATTATTAATTCTACATTGACCCGACCGGGAATCGAACCCGGGACCTCGGAGTGGCGACGCCTTGAAACCCAGCGTGCTTAGCCACTACGCCACGGAGGTCGTCGAAAAAGGTCAAAGGTTATACTATTACCTGAATATATGCTTCAATGAAACCTGAACTGATTTAGGCGCGCTATCCAGAAAACGTTTTTTTTTTCATTAGCTTGTTACATAGTCCGTTCTTTTTTGCTCGTCGAATATTGCAAACAATCTTGATATACTCGTACCTATTAACTGAAATAATTCATTATAAAATAAGACAAAGATAAAAATCACTGACTACATTGGTAAATCATCGTTCAGCACTGAGATCTTTTTAAATCGAGTAGTAAATGAATTTTATTCACTGATATTATTTTAAAAGTTATGAAAAGATTGTTTACATTATTCGACTAGTAAAGAAAAACGGGCATTATTATATATTACCATTGCGTTATGTTCGACGAATTAATATTATAATGTTTGTTATAATTATTATAATGTTAATGCTTTTTTTACCAGTTGGGCGAAAGAGTAACGATTGAGGCTTAATAGAACAAAAAAAAAACAAATTAATAATATACTGCGTATACTTAAAAATTTACCTACTAAACATTTCAGGTACATTTCTAACAGAGAAGACTATATTTTTACTGAATGAAGGAGGTAATCATCAATTTAATGTGTATGAATGTGATGTCGTTAGAATTTGATAATTTTTGTAAGTTCCAATTGATTGGTGAACTTTTTTCGTAATACGAATTGACCCCAGGCCGCCGATTCGCCTGGTAGTCTTCGGCCTAGTGACACGCGGCAAAGCCCCGCAGCCGTCCCGTCTCCCATGCCTGGGCAGGGCAAGGCATTGAAAATTTTACAATTGACAAAAAAAAACTATACATGTGCCCATCATACTATATACGATATTAGAAAAATTCAGTAGCCGACGACTCGTGCCGTTAATGGCTAGTGGCTGATATGTCGACAAGATCCAGCGGCAAGTTGATGGTAGGCACCGCCACTAATCAAAAGTCGTAAAAGTCATTTATTTTTGCAAATAGCCCCACTGGAGAGGCCCTTTTTAACGTCCCAATTGAGTCACCAGATCTCCTCCATTCAATTTGCATAAAAACACAACACCGAACTCGTTTACCTAATGTCTTTGCGTTAAATGTGTATAAAAACTATATATCCTTTTATGATCCTATAACTAGAATGTGTCGGACTTACATTAAGCTGAATCGCAGTGGCTGGGATGTAGATGTGTTCAAGAGTAGGTTCTCCACATTTAAAAGAGAAAATTCACAAATCTTGGGGGCCGAGGAATCCTCTGCCTCGCACAGTAGTAGTCTCAAGTAGAGAAATACATGTTCTGTGTCTGTACCTTTTATACCACTTTACCTCAAATGTATCTGTTTGTTAAAAAAAACATGTTGTGTACACTAATATACTGTTTTATCAATGTTAGCTACCTATGCATGTCTGACTGTAATCTGTAAGTGTACCTTTATTCAATAAATAAATAAATAATATATACACTACCACGGCTTCGGGACAATTGTGGGCTAGCGTTGAGAATTCATGGCTGTTTTCTTTTTGAGTGGAGAGGAAGCTGTGTAGCGTCAGTCTAGCTGAACAGCTCCCACTCGACTGAAGGCGTTTTATTAAAGGCTTTGAAATATTGCCACAATAGCTAATTATTTATTCTGTCACACTACACCCGTGTAACTAATGCTGTACAGCTGTTTTCACTTTTACCTACGCTAACTAGGATCGCACTTATCAATAATAATGGATGTTTTTATAATATATTATAGATAGATATGGTAAAATCTTAACTTGTAGGCATTGCTTTAAAATTAACGGAGCAAGCAGAATCAAAATTTGTTTCAATTCACTCAGCCAGCATTAAAAAATGAACGACATCAAAATTAGTAGCATTTCTATAAAAACTATTCTGAATCCACTATGTCAATGGTTACGGCGAAGTCCACCTACGCATTCGCATACGGTAGCGATGCGAAACCATTGCGAATTTAAAACATCTGCTGATACGCGTCAGTGTTCGCTGCAAAATCTATCTACATATATCTATTGCGAAACGCTTGCGTCCATCTGCTTTGGTGGCATGAGAATTTCGCATTTTCTTGGTTACTTATGTATCCAAGAATATTTTAGTTCAACGACCCACAGACAAAGAAAAATTGCTTTGGTCCCACCACAAAATCACACATTCATTCAATACCTACGCATCATTCACAGCGCATGCCCTAAGTGCACTACTTACATATATGCATATATGAATGCAGTTAGGACCGCTTCACATGGCCGATTTTGATACGCATTCAAAGGGGTTTGGCTTATAATACCTCTTCATGCTCACGACTGCTTGACGGATGAAAATGATTTACATGAGGTTGCAATGATGACTTAGACATCAGCATAAGTATTATTAATGGTGAAATGAATTATATTATGCTGATTTATAGATCCCTATTTCATTCGACGTGTTGAAGCGTCAATTAATTAAATAGGGACAACATCTTTATTAGTAGATATGTACAAGGTGTTTCAAAACTCCCCTTAAGAATGAGGAGCGCTTATAGGAATCAGTAACTATTCAACTTGCTCCTAGAAATATGTCAAAAAACATATTTTTTATTTTCCATACTAAATTAGTCACGTTACCCGTCTGATTGCTATGGATGGAAAGTCGAATTTTTATGCCTTTATTCGACCTATGTTTGTACGAAAAAGTTATTAAGATACTAATTCTGAGTAGCTCATCTCATACTAACAGTAACAAGTATTTTTGAAAAAAGTTGTAGGGTAGTAAAACTACATAAATGTTTCGTGTGTGCGAAGCCTTAAGTTAGTTACAATTTCAGAACCGAATTGACACAAGCGACTGGATCAGATTTCAGTCATCAATGTGCTCGACCCATTGAAAGCTTGTTTGATTGCGTCGATTTATAGTTATCCACCGCGAATCCTGTTTAAGAATCTTATATTCGTTTGTTGTAAAAAATCACTTGTTATTTAATATACATTTAGCCAAGCCTTTATGATTGGTGTTGCAGAGTTTTTGTGAGATATTCTGTAAAGATGCCTAAAGTGCTACGTCGGATATGCATCGGTCGACATAACTACCGGGGCCTACCTGCGTACGTCAGAATTTAAAATAAAGCACTTAGTTTCCGTATAACTTATATAGACTTTTGGATCTTTTTGAGTTTATATTATAATCAAGGACACAAAGTCATGAAATTATATGTAATACCTAATACCACATATTATATCCACGCCGCTTCAAACTAAAAACACTTCATCTGCCGATTCAGTTTAGAAAAGTGTCGAGGTCATACTGAAAATTTGAAAGAACTAGTTAATAAAAATTCTAATAATCGTGTTATTTTTTCAGGAATATGCTGTTCAAAATCGTAGAGGAGACCTACGAAGGCTTGGAGGCGATCGAGAGGAGTAGAGGCAACGTCTCCAAGGCAGAAGATACAATTGAA
The DNA here is from genome assembly GCA_963924145.1 of Pyrausta purpuralis. Taxonomy (NCBI): domain Eukaryota; kingdom Metazoa; phylum Arthropoda; class Insecta; order Lepidoptera; family Crambidae; genus Pyrausta; species Pyrausta purpuralis. The sequence goes on along the minus strand of OZ001647.1, from coordinate 11,858,113 downwards.
GCAGCACAGAAAGAGATAAATGTAAGAAATAAAGTTTTTCAAAGACTCAACGACAAAAATGATGATAATAGAATTGATAATAAGCTAGATTAGTCTAGTGTAGTATGTTTGTGGATATAATTACTCTTCATAATATTAACTAAACTCCTAATTTATTATTATATTCCTTTTTTATCATTTTAAGAATCCCAAAAATATTCTCAGAACTAATGCATCGATTCGTTTTTTTTTATTTGTATCCAGGCATAATGACGTAAAGTCATTTGTTAAGGTACCTGCCTTAAGTAAGAAGTAGAAGCGGTATCAAGTAGCATGGCATATCTGCTCATGGTCGCTTGAGAAAGCATCCATCCGGAGAAAGGTCAACTGCAGCTGCTGCCACTATTTTTACTAACGGGTTTATCCACAATTTCTACATTCAACCGTAATCCTTTTCCAGAGCGCCCTAGAATACCTCGAAGGGGAGGGTGCGGCTGCCTTGGCCAAGGCCCGGGACCGCTCCGACCAGTTCGGAAAGCAGTCTGGCGAGATGTCCAAGCTGGCCAAGGAGTCTCGACTCCAGGCTGAGAAACTGGAGAACGAGGCCAGAAACATCAAGGACATCGCGGAGAAGGCCTTCAACAGCTCGTTATCGGCTAATAAGATTGCTAAAGACGGGATTACTAAGCAAGCCAACATCAGGTTAAGCATTATGTTCTTTAGGAATCCTTTAACAATTTGACTTTAATGAATTTGATTGGCTATAATTATCTACCTAACAGGTGCACTAAGTTGTATGTCTTGATATCTCAAAGAGTTACCTAAGTTACCTTACACGTAGGTAACTTACTTAGTAAATATATGATAATGCCATTAGTACCAATACGGCTTTCATAAACTATTCTTTTTACTCATGCAAAAATTGAAAATTGTTTAGTCAGCCATATAAGGGCTCCTACGTGATTGTCAATTAATTTTTTTATCAGAATCTGGTCTCAAAATAACAAACTTTGATTGCAGCAACGAGATCCAGATCCTAAGTAACGAGCTAAATGCAGCGAAGGGCAAGCTCAGCAGCATGGCTGAGTTAGCCGAGCAAGCGCTTGATAGGGCCAAACACGTCTACGACGAAGCCTTGGGCTTATACGCTGAGGTCAATACCACCCTGCTGCCGGACATCAAGATCGGCAACCTGAAGCAAGATGCTGCTGAAGTCAACAAGACTGTAAGTATCTCCTGTGATGACAAGGCCAGAAGATCGGCTGAGCATACTCTGGACCAGGCTTAAGACACCTACGTCTAAGTCCTGACTCCTGGGTTTATACACTGAGATCAACACCACCCTGCTGCCGACATCAAGATCCTGAACATCTAGAGGTCAATAGACGTAGGTAACGTCACCTTTGTGATAATATGTTAGGTATTACCCTCTTAGATCGTCGTGTCGATCGGTCGTCCTTGGAAGTACGTAAAGGTCCTAAACTAAATATCGATAGCCCTTTTACCAATAAGCTAGTTACTGGTAGATAGGAGGATTTCTTTCGCATTGTACAGCAAACTATTCTGAGTAGATTATGATATAAAATTAGTGATTAAAAAACATAAATGCAAAAATAAACGGATTATAATTTATTTCTGATTAAAAGTACCTAGCTAGCTCTTTAATAATCTTAACGTCAACTAATAGAAAACATAACTTTTTTCTCCTTCACTAACATCGCGGCTTTCCCTCAGATCGACAGCAAATCAGCAGAACTGGATCGTCTGATCGCCGAAAACGAAGAGACATTGCACACTCTAGACGCGGCCGTTACGCGAGGCAGGGAACTCCTGGACCAAGGTCATGATAGGCAGGATGAGCTCAACGACCTCCTGGCCAAGCTGGATGAGCTACAAGCTCAAGCTAAGCACGATGTTGAGCTCACTAACGCCACTCTGAAAGAGGCCAATGAGATCTACAAGACATTGAAAGGTATGACCAATGCCACTTGCTTATTTTGAAATGATTGTTTTTCCTTAAGGGTATGTTAAGATTGTTTGCAATATTCGACTAGTAAAGAAAAATGGAATTTGCTTTGTGTTTTTTTTAAAAAAGTTTACAGAATAATGAGTTTTTATGAGCAATAAAAACTTCTTTGTTACTTGGGGCATCAAGTTCTATTTCGAAAGTTCTTACTTCGAAACTAAGATAATGGTGTGTTGTTTGTGTAGCGCATATTACATTTATTTATTTTATTTGGTTGACTACCACTAAGCGCTTGTTGAGCAACTAAGCGCTTGTAAAGCAAGGTAATCCAAAACAAGAAACTTCTTTTTTATAATACAGTAAGAATCACATTTATCACAGTTGCACTTTCACACTATCTGCTTCTAAACGTGAACTTCTGCCTTCACAGAATTCAGTGATCAAGTGACCGAGTCACGTCATCAAGCCAACCAGGCTGCGCAAGAGGTGCCGAACATCCAGGAGAAGGTGGCAGCCGCCGAGAATAGCATCAACAGCATCACCGAAGAGCTTACGGTGGCCAGCGACCGAGCCAAGGAGGCCAGGGATCTGGCGCAGCAGGCGCAGAAGGAGTACGCTGAAAAGGCTTCTGAGGTAACTGGCAGACTGATTTTGAGAAAAATGAAAGATATGCCTGAGGTGGAATTGTGTATAGCAATCGATAAAGAATACGATTGCTTTACACAATTCCACCTCAGTTTGAGACTTTACAATCGTTATTAATGCTGCTTAAAGGAGGTAGTTGTTTACTTGTGAATACGTTCTTAAGATCATGTTTAACACAAAAAACAACTAAGATGGATGGAATAAAATCTTTCTGTGCAAGCTCGTACCACTAAGCAAATAAAATCATTCATTCATTCACTACATCACGTCTGAGCTCATATACACAAAAAACCCGCGTCGTGTCGCCATTCCAGCGGCGCCGCCCACTCGGGCCCGAGTGCTTCCGGCGATGCTATTTTTGACGTCATCTTATACTTAGCACTCGGACTCAAGTGTTTGGCCACCAATGAACTGTGTGCCGACGACTCGGGCCCATGTGTGCATGTTTTGCAATAAAAGCACAAAAAAATGCTGTTATTAAAACCAACCGTACGTACCAACTAAACATATTTTGTAGGGAGTCAGAGTGTTAAATTATTTTTTATGGCGTGATTTAGGTAAAGGGGAGTCATGGGGGAAAAGGGCAGACCCCTTCACCAAAGTCACGTTGCTATTTACCACACGTGTCATAATCACGTTGATACAATAACAAGCATTTTTATTAAAACAATATGTATTGTCCTACAGGCGGCACACGAGATACGAAAGAAGGCGTCTACATCCAGAGCCGATGCTTCCAAGCTTAGAGACGAGACCGACAAGCTCTCTAGTGAGTTTATGTGTATAAATATCACAGATTTAATAACCCAGACTACCTCACTGTTCTTTAAAAGACAAACCTTAGTTATAACAAAGGACATGTAGTTTTATCAAGAAGCTGGCTTTCTATCAGTTTTACATGTGCTTTAAAGTTACTTATAAAATATTTTACTTTCTACGTTATTGATAAATAATTCAACCCAACAATTTTAAAATTGAACTTTTGATAAAATCTTTGAACAATTTTTTACATTCAAAGAATCAAGTTTTGTTCATGTTTGACATAATATAGTACCTTATGAATCTAAGACGTTTTTTCCGGAATAGCTGTGTTAATAGTAGGTAGTTACTTTATATCAACACACACTAATTTGCATGTATTTCTGCAGCTCGTGTCCAAGGAACAGCAAAACAGATCGAAGACCTTGAGAATGAAGCCGCTGAGAACAAGCAGCTAACTGGAGACGCTAAAATGAAGGTAAAGACTATGTCAGTCGAAACATAGACTCCAAAATATTTTTTTCTTCCTCAACATGCGTATATTGTGCTTATGAGTCAGTTTTTACTCAATACTTACTGCTTTTCTCCTTAAAGGTGGGTCAAGCCAACACCGACGCGAGAGAGGCCGAGAAGCAAGTGTCGCAAGGTCTGGAAGACTTGAAGGTCATCATGGAGGAGCTACAAAATCTGCCGACCCTAGACGACCAGGCGCTGGACAGGCTGCGTGAGTACCTGCTTTGATTTTTTGAGAAACGTCTTCGTGGTCAAAGTTGCGTTTTAGCACAGTCTCGATATTCCTAGTTATAGTGCCTAAAGGAAAGTTTTAATGCGGTCTTGATATTTATTAGCCGAAAACTGCTTATTAATACAGGTTCTAAAAAAAATTAACTGCATCCCTTCTAGATGGTGATGATGTAGCTCAAATATAACAAATACCTTAATGGTTAGATATTGCAATTGCAAAAATCTTTCTATGGCTTTTCCTGACTTTTTTTGTTTAAGTTACCTTCTTAAGTGCTACAAGATTTCTGCATAATCAAACGTTAGGTTTTTTATTACAGAGTCTCTTTTTCTTTGCAGAGGAAAGCTTAGATGCAGCTGAGAAGGCGCTACGGGCAGCTGATCTAGATGGCAAGATAAAGTCACTCACTGAAGCAAAGAACAATCACCAGAGGTGAATATTTTTTAATTAATAAGCTAAGTTTACGTGATGATTTCCACCAATCACGGTTTTTAAACAACGATGTATAATAAACTTACTGACCAACAAATTCTCTTCTCTCTCAGATGGATGAAGCAGTACCAAGAAGAGCACGAACACCTTCAGGGAGAGGTGGAGAATGTGAAAGAGATTATGGAGCAACTCCCAGTAGGTTGCTTTAAGCGCATCGTGCTTGAGCCAACTGAAGCGCCCAGCCGCCCAGCATACAGCAATTAGAAATTAGGTAACTTAAGAAATTTTCTATAATAAACTAGCGGTTGCAGCAAACTTCATTTCGCCCCCAGCACCATTTTATAATTAATATCTTGATCGGGGCCAAGACAAATCTAACAGAGTAAAAAATATATAATGGTCCACCCAGTCACAACCAATAAATGGTGTTATTAGCACAACTTTTGTTTATATAAATTAATAGGTGTTAATAAATAGAAGAGACTTGCGGTCCCGAGGAAATGCGTTGCACCTCTGAACCTTTAAATGTGCCCTATTCGGGGTAACATCCAACAAAGCAATATCATGAAAATTAGTTCTTCCGCCCTTAAGTTATAAACGGTATAACTAGTATGACAATCTTTTATTAAAGATGTTAAAGAAGAGAAAAGAAAATTGCACTTAAATCAACTATTACAAAAAAGTAAAATCCAACTTCAATAAGAAAATGCACTACAGTTATTTAATAAAGTCTTTATGAACTCTCGGCTATTTAAAATAAAGGACTCCATTTGAGGCAAACATTATTTTTTTGGAGACGGGGGCTGATGAACGATGATTGCAGTATCCAATGCGAGCACCGTCTACAAAAAGATCTTTTTAAGTGGTTACTATCAGACGTAAAAACATGACAACATTAAGATACTAGCACAAAAACAATAATATGAATATACAAGCCTTTAAAATTTGAGGGTTTCACTCCATTACACCACGATCCAACCATCAGAAAAAATGTGACTTGTTTTTTTATAAATCGGTCGACTAATGGCTGAGATATGAGTTAGCATACATACAAAAAATATAATATAGGCGAATTGATAACCTCCTCCTTTTTTAAAGCGATCAAATTAACTTGAGGTTATACCACGAAAAACTAAACCACTCGGCCACCAATATTAGGTAAATTGTTCATGGTGTGTGTGACGAGGTTCGCTTGTGATACAGTTATAGCAGCACTTTGGTTACCATTGGCTAGCAGCCTACAGCACGGTCAAGACTTGATGGGTGACCATTGTATCTTCAATTCTTGACATCCTACTTCTAAGTTGACTGCTACGGAAGAACATCAGGCATTATTAGTTTGTTTATTTAATTCTGAGCCTAAGATAGTGGACTAGCAAAAGGAGAGACCAAAGAATGTACCTCCTTATACCCCGTTTGTATAATTAACCGATTTTGATCAAACTTTCACTGTACTCTTAGTTGGAATGTACCTGATTGAATTAAAAAATAATATTCTCGCTTTGACTTTACGCTTTTGAGAAATCCGGATAAAAACATACACTACGAAATTACGAAATTTCGCACACGTATTTGAAAGCATTTATCGATCAACATTATTAAATTAATATTCTCAAATCAACCCACTATCAAACCAATCAAATATCATATATTTTTTTAAATACTACCACCATTTTAATTGACCTTTAACTTGCAGGTACCAGAAACTGTGGCTGATAATTACTGGGAGCGTCGTAAAATTGTTGAATTCGAGCAGCACTGACACCAGAATCAATTCCTTGCCGATGTTCTACACCGAGTATTTAGATGCAAAAACAAGCGACGCTCCAATACCCTGTGCCTTAAACTGTTCCCTAAATAATTTAAGCTAATGGTAAATGGCGTAAATGTTTGTAATTGAAGACATTATAATATTTAACGTAAGTAGATACATTTTATTTTCTACATGTTAAGCCTTTTTCACGAGCTGTATGGTGAGATAAAACGATGTAACGTGTTAACTTCTGGAATTCCGGTTTATACGCCCTGAGGTAATTAAAACTACTGTGAGTTATAAGCGTTTGAATTGGATTCTGTACAAATGCACTCGCATACAGAAATTAACCTGATATTGCCACTTAACCACTTAAGCAATATCCTTATTATTGCCTTGCGTTTTGACCGTACAGCGATATTTTTTAATCATCTTCTTGTACCGAAAATTATTTATTTCTCAATGGTCGTGTCGGGTTTTGAATGAATTTATAATGAAATGCGAAAGTTCAACAGTTGCCTACTTCAAACCTATCCTTAACTAATAAAAAGTTATTTAGGAAAAAGTGTGCCATGGTAAGATTGAAGTAACAGACTTATGGACCACTCAACCCTTTATCGTCTTTACACTTAACGTCTATGTTCCACAATGTTTATCATTTTCTTTAACAAAATAGCTTTTTAATACACAATTTATGATTATAGTGATAGTAATAGGCAGCAAATGTTTGTTTATAATATGTATTTCAAAAAGTGCCATAGTTTGTAAAATAAAATTAGTTGTACTTATGGTACAGACTGCATTTCCACTTTGCATTTTTGTACTTAGAATAGTATAATAGACATAAATATTGTAAGTTTTGTGTTTGAATAAAAATATTTCAAAATTGGGTACCCAAAAAAGACAAGAATAGTCCTTGCTTTTCGACTCCATTTGGCGTTAGGTATTCGATAACATCGATGTCTTTGACAGTTGAAAAAAAAATGTAGTCACGATAATACCATAATTTGGTTCCGTTTATAAAAACTTACATGTAATACGCGTAAATTAAAAAATATAATGTGACTTTTAACTTTAATCCCCATAATTAACATTGTACCCATAAATTATTTTCATAGAGTGCCATAATAATTTTGGTGCAATTGTAAATATTTTACGATTAAATGTAAATATACAATTAAGTACAATAATGCTTTCGTAAGTTTGAACACATTAATAAAAACAATCGGTTCAAATATTCCTTTTATATTTTCGCCAAAGAAATAAAAATATTGTCTGTATTTAGTTTTTATTTGCATTTTGTGTTCTTCTTGATGATTTTGTGAGTTATGTTATGCTTACTATTACTAATATAAACTAGTTTATTTATTTGTATGAGGTGTATTTTTATTTGAATAATCCCCACTTGCTTATTTTAGCAAAAAGCCCATTCTCTACAAAAGCATTCATGGTCTGACGACCAATGATGCTATTACCAATACAATTATTGAGAAGTAAGTACCGGAAGTTGTGTACAGATGGCTCTACTATCCTCATTTCTCTGAGGGTGGAAAAAGTTTATGGACGCTAGCGCTAAGTAGGGTGCAGTGGCAGACATTTGAACTAAGTTTTGTGTAGCCACGCCACGGTAGATTTTGGCTAGCATACCGTTTGCCTCGCGCTTTGTGCTTACAAATCTTTCACACTACTCCCTATCCGTATTTGACACGGTTTGGTCATCATAGCCTAGTAAGAACAATAGACACTTTTGATCAAACGAATCAAAGTTCTTATGTTTTTTTATACGTAAAATTAATAAATCCTCAGTAGTAGGCTGTATTTGTTTTTGCACCATCCAAATAAAAGTTCTACTATGTGTTCTATATTTCATTGATGAAATTCACAAACCGAACAGCTAATCTAATCCGCAAAGAACTACGAAATTCATATAATACCTAGACCTACCCGAAATTATTATTTTATGATTCATTAGTGTGGAATTAGTGTTTATGTTTAGGTTTATTTAATATTACCCACTCATTAATTGCAAATGTTCCGCCACTCAAGCGGTTGACTGGTAGGGAATGCCCTAAGGTATTCAGTCCGCCAATTGTAAAACTCACAGTGCAATACAGTTTAAATAACTATATTAATTACTGTACAAACTTGCCTTTCGATACTGTATGTATATGTTAATTATATCTGTACATTGTACAGAGTGTTCTGTACATTACATCTAGTCATCTACTGCGACTGTATCGAGATATCTAACAATTTAACAATCATATAAACAAATCATATAAACAATGCATTGATTTCAGTTCAAATTGTGATCTAATTTATTTTCATCTGCAATGACTTGTTTTTTATATTGGTTCACATTGAATAGTTATAATTCCAAAAATACGATTTATATTTAGCTTAAATATTTTAATGAATTTTTCCAGATGTAATAATCTTTATTTCAATGCATATAAATTACAGGTTAAATAAGTAAAATGTACATTGTAAAAAAATCACAAATACAAACTCGTTTGTGGGCTCATAAGTAGCGCCTTTTCAAACTTATAAAGGTTAAAATAAATGTGACCTACATTTTTTAAGGTCGGTATGTTACAAAAAAAAGGTATGCGGCTAAGGGCTGAGATAAAACTTATCGGATTGATGAATCACAAAGTGTCAGATTTATTTAAAAAATACAGCTACGTATGAATTCTGACAATTAGGTGGCGTTTTATTGCATTTTGCTCGACGGATATTTCTTATTTGACTATTGAAAAATCAGCCCTAAAACTATTTTTTTTTATTATTTAAAAAATATTTATTATATTATCAATAAAAACAGTAACTACGAATACAAGCTTTAGTTGAGCTATACATTTCAACCAAACCAGTGTAACTGGAGGCAATGATTTAAAAAATATTTTCTTTTAAAATCATTGACTGGAGGGTAAACAAATAAAAAGTGTAGGCAACATTACCAATCACTAGCAGCGAGCGCGAACGAGGTACTCGTAGGCAAGTTTAAGATTTACTTTTTTTTTTATAAAAAAAGTCAAAAATTCAAAATTAATTAATTTTGTACATGCTAGCACTTAAACATGTCCCAACATTGACCCTACCACAACCTCGGGACAATTGTGGGCTAGTGCTTGGAAGAAGCTGCGCAACAAACTTAGTCACTATTGTCAAGGCCTCTTTTAAAAATATTATAATTTAAATGTTCTTACAAGCTAGACCATACATTGTTATCATTCATATAATCATTTATTCTATAATATCCTTTAGTCATTAAACATTGTTTAATATTCGATTTGAATTTATAAAAAGGTAATTCAATTATATTTTGAGGCAATTTATTAAAGTAAGTAATTTCAATAAACAATAAACATTTCATTTCATTTTTCAATAAACGAGTGATTAACATTCTGAAGTTTGAAGTTTGGAACGGCAAGTTTATTCTTGTTTCTGGTATTGAAACCATGTAAATCACTTTTTTTAGGAAATAAGTGTAAGTTTTTACGAACATATTTTTTTTTAAAAAATACTTACATTAACACGTCTTCAACTTGCAATGCAGCACCGAAATAAGAGGCACGCACGGGAATATAATAGTACCTACGTACCTGCGCTTGGTGTATATAGGTACAATATACAGAGGCAGGTAAATAGGTATTTGTATAACGTGTGCGATCCCCTGAAACTGAAACTGGATCGTGCTGCCTTCGGAGAGCAGCTAGGGTGACCAAACTTTAAAAAATAAAAAAAAAATAGCCAAACTTTCGACGCAGTCTCACTTGATGGTAAGTGACGATAGACCACTTACACATTGCGACTTTTAGTTTCGTTGCAGTCGCGCATTTTGGAAACGCGCAGAACCGCGACTCCCGCAATGAACATATTTTTGCATCGTCGCTGTCACGCGGTAGTATCGATGCAAAAACGCGTCGGCATCGTTGCTATCGTGCGTTTGTATCGATGCAGTCGCCAATATATAGATACACTTGTCAATGTCCAGCTTCTGTATCGCGACTGCATTGATATTTACGCGCGACGGCATCGCGACTGTATCGATGCTATAAGTAGCGCAAGGTTGATAATTTGTGACTGCTTCGATGCTGCATCGCAACTGCATTGCTGCTAAAAGTCGAAGTGTGTCCTTACACACTGCGAATAAATAAATAGTTTTATATTGAACTTTCAGACCTCATTTTGAAGTTACTTTATCACCTGTCTTGCCTTGCCGATATTTCAAGTTTTTTGATTTCGGAGTTTTCTAATAACAACATTTCACGCGAACCAAGCTAAAATCTCTAACAGACGAAGTGGATTTATAATATCTGTAGGGATTAAAGAGAGTATGAGGTATTACTGAATAGTAGTAGTAGGAGGTAATTTTAACCGTTTTTTTAAAGTGACTTCAATGTGTATGTTGCAGGGGTATTATTAATACGTGATATTATAATTGTCAATCGTTTGCATTACTTACAATAAAACGGTCTAGTTTCAGAGCTATTATAATTTCACTAGACCGATACAGTGAAATTGTAAGGCAGTGATATTTTGACAATAACACTGTTTCATAAACAGACGGCTAGATGGCGCTAAGCGTCACGCAATAACGTTTCCATTAGAGACCACAAATTTTGCAGGGTCAGACTGATAGCACGGTAGCTCAATTGGTAAGAGCGTTTGGCCCGGTCAGCCAAAAGGTTGCTGGTTCAAGTCCCGCCCGTGTGCAAGATTTTGGTTTCTTATTTCATCTTTATGAATAACACTGGTTAAAGAAAGTTTTTATATCATCAGATCGATCGCTGATTGGTTCCTTTTCGTCACCAACTGAGCTACAAGTATTATCCATAGAGTGAGGAAATAAGAAACAGCTTTGGGGAAATCTATTTTTAAATTTATTTATTTATCATTTTTGGTACTGCCTGTACTTTAAAACATAAGAACCAAAATGTGCTTAATAATGTTATGGAGCTTACTTATCATTAAATATAATAATTATAAGCTTAATAGTAGATAATACTAGTAGTAACAAGTAGGCCAGCAGCCACAATTTATCGTTTTGAATAAAGCTTTCTAAATGTTTTAGTCATTATTAATAGTTTCAAGGTGTCATAGTTGTGTAAGTAAATTAAATAACATAACAAAAAAATAACAGCAAATTGAACATGAAAAATCAAGAAACATAAAGAGATTGACTAGAATAATTAAGTGAATACTTCTAAAAAACCAAAAGTATGTAAACCCATGTTAAAATACGGCAAGTTCAATGTTCACAACTATTGTTTTGCAAATGGCGACTGATTAATTCAAATGACCAATCAAAAGACGCGGGGCTCCCAACACAAACTCAACTAAATAAACCTATATTCATTATAATACCAATTTTGCGGCCCAAAGAAATTAAAATAGCACTGAAAAGAGCCCGTGAAATTATACAATAACCGGTGTAACTATTTCACTAGAAAAAATATAATGTCACGTCTTTGACAAAATCCCTGCGACGTGTACAAGTCTCTATCTATCTACTAAGAATTTATATTTGGAGGCACGTAAATAGTTCGTAGTTCCAATATAGTAAACAAATTTGTCTTAGGATACTGTAGAGATTTTCTAATGAAATACGATTAGGTACCTTGGGTCCTATATTTCATTTACTTATGGTTACCCTACGGGGCCCGCATGCAAACGTGTAACCCCTCAGCTCCCGAATTTATGGCCGGCATTCCGCAGAATTCTTTGTTTTTCCGAAAGTAACGCCTTCGAGACGAATGCGACGGGCTTGATAAATATACGAAACATCCCACTCGACTGATTATAACACTTTGGTATGGAAAATATGTAATATGGAAATAAAGTGCATTGAGTACAATTATATTTTTGTTTTTATAGTGTTTTGTCACTATACAAACTTAATAATTATAATGCTTTTGAAAAAGACTTCTAAAAAAGCTTCCTCGTCTGACACAGCTGTTCTTCTCAAGTGCATTTTATATTATTATACATTAAATATATTTACTTACACACCAAAAACAGTATCGTCAGCCCCTACAACTTAGAGTATATTTTACTAATTTCAGAGGTTCATTTCCCCGCTTAGTACGCTCTTTTTGGATAAATCGTGACGTGATTGACGGTAAAAAAGTCTAAAAATATCTAAAAAGACTGTCTGATAGTTAAGTTGAGGTGCAAAGTGGAGTCCCAGTCTTCATTTTCAAATCAGTTGCGTCAGGTTGCGTTTCTATTTCTACTAATATTCATGTAATTTTGGTGATTTCGTATTTGTTTGTGTTGGAATTTTATTTATTATTGGTACGTATTTGAATACGTTGAAAATTTTAATTTTGTTGACGATTGGAAAGGTTAAAATAATATTATACGATATTATTTTTTACCTTTACGTACCCAATACGTACAGATAAATAAATAAAAATCCAATACAAACAAATACAGAATCACAAATAAATTTTATGATTGCACCTGCCTAACGAGTTCATTATTCACAAATGTTGATTCAGGCATGTATATTTTCTTTCTGCTCCATAGGGCTTAAAACAGGTTTTTGGCTGAGTCCCGACAGAAGTACCTACTATCGAAGTTTTACCATAGAAGTTTCATAAATCATAGTGTCAAATATGTAACATTAACTTCAGATTTCACTTTGAAAATTCAAAAAGTAATTTTAAATAGGCGTATTACCAAACACAAGCTTTTATTATTTGATATATAAAATATTATTCTAGCTGTCCATTTTTATGCACTTCATATTTTAGTAGGTAATAGCAAGCAAGTAGAACAACTAAATGACCCACATTTCAATTAACTCTCGCCTCACTATACGAGTATAGGTTAAGATTAATAGAGAATGCGATTCGATGTAAATTCCACCTTTGTTTGTGCTATGAAGTTACGTCAAGTACATGTTTTTATTATTACATCTTGTAGTTACGACGAAAAAAAAGGGCCGGAAGTGTTTATTTTTGTAAAAAGCGGCAACACTTTGCGATCATGGCACCATGCTGTTATTCTTCATTTTATACAACTTAACATAGGGGTCAAACATGACAGTTTGAAAGTGTCAATATAGACTACGAATTGGCTGGTTCAAACTGTGTTTTCATCATTGAATGAACAGTTCGGGTAGTTCATGATGGAACTGTACAAAAAAAGACTACTTTACTCGACCTAATTTTTACTCGACCTTTGATAGATATAATTATCCTTTTACACAATAAAGAAATCTAGATTCTTTTTCTAGAATTAGCCACTAAATAGGTACGATGTACCAAAATGGACAAAATATTTGGCCTAATTCGAATACTTTTCACGTAATACAAAATTGAAATTGTCATTACCCAAACTTCGCACCTCTTATTTGCGAACCGAAACATTTGTTTCACCCAAAACTCCAGTTCCGCCCTTCATCAAGGTGCGAAAGAAAAATCATGTGAGCCAAACTGTGAGATTGGCTATAAGTAGCGGAACGAGGTAGAAAAACAAATTTAGAACAAGTAAATTAGCGAATATCTCACTGTCGGGGAGCCGAGCCCTCGCGGCAAGCAAAACAAAATAAGTGGCCGAAAAATGTGACCGAACCGGCCGCTGTGCGGAGACCCCTCGGAGATGGGCCGTTGTTCCTTGTTTGGACACTACCTATGCATCTTATTAGTCATAGTGACACTCTTATGTCATTGCTCATACCAGCTTAAATAGCTTGAGCTGCTTTGTTTGAACATACCTTTAACGTTAAAGATTTTGTGAACAACGACGCGACGTTCAATATTTAACAAATGCGTTATTTAAATACACAAAAAAAAATGAATACTGCGTAAGCTGTTTTATTTTAAATGTAACTGTATTAAGAAAACAATATTTGTGTTATTATGTGTTATCTTAAAATATAAGACCCTGTAATAATATTATTATAACAATAATGTGTTATGATAGGTATCATTTACCGTAAAAAAGTGGTCAACAACTTTTTTTGGGGTGTGAAGGTCTGTTCAAGAACGTCCTGTTATGCGAGTTAATGCTTCGGTCTCTCCTGTGCATTAGCTTATCAACCGAATATAGAGGCCAGATAAAACTGGTCGCAAGCTCTGGAAAAACACAACGGTTAATCCGAAAAGTTTCTTAATTACATTTGTCCGAAACTACTCCCAAAAGGAATTAAGCGCCACGCAAACTCGCTGAAATCCGCCTCAGATTATGAGAACGAAAAACTGGAATGCATTATACATAGGCCTTGTGTTAAATAGGTTAACAATAGGTGTGAAAGTTTTACAAACATGTTATCATACGCAGGTATGTCACCTTTTATTTATAAAGTAACTTAATATAAGAAGTATGATTTTTATACAGAAATATCAGCTTCTTTGCTACAACTAAATTAAAACGTTCAAAAAAGAAAATGCAAAGTAAAAAAATCAAATAAATAATAAATGAACGCCAAAAATATCCCGGCCCCATAAAATTCTTGATTAAAAATATCAATGTGCACTATGGAAAAATTCAACCGCGCAAAAGGGGACGAAAACTCAAAAGAAAGTCATTAAGGCCTCAAGTAATGAAATAACGCGTAAAGTTGCCAGTTCTCGCACGAGCGAGTAAGGAGGCGACTAAATTGTACTTAAAAAAATTAATTAGGCAGCGACCCCTAATGAAGGTGGAGTGGGGGGTACTCCACCGTGTTTGGCCGGCCCCTACTGGTTGGTTTACGCGAGCTTCACAGCGAATATTCAAATCAAGATTAAAACATTAATTTAGAACAGAAAGAATCAATAGATTGAGCAGAACCATTTACATTAAACCCTTATTATATGCCGACGATACAGGAGTGTGAGTGTGATCATAAAAACAAGATTTTCACTTTTTCTCGAATAATATTGGTTCCGGCGTCACCGCTCACGTCAATGGCCGTTTCATCAACTAATATAATGTTAATAACTTTTTTGAGTTAGGAGCAACTTAATTAAGGGTCTTTACTTTTACCCTTTGACTATCAGAGCTTGGCTTGGTACCTATAGCCTAAATAGCACCCAAACCGATTTTATAGTATAAGAAAAAAAATACAAATGTTTAATTTCCTTGGATTTAAAGGAACCTCTAGGTATTTAAGGACTAAACTAATGATTGAAAAATGCTGCACTAACTTTTCACTCGCAGTCATCAGAGATTTTCAACCGACAGGTTCAGACAAACGAAATTTAGCACACGTGTTTGGAAGCCTCAATAGATCATCATACTTAAATATTATCCAAATCCAAAGATCTCACATAAATGCATGTCGATTCGATATCCTAGTTTTTAAATTTGATTTGAAATTTAAATATTAAGTAGCAGTTTCATGTCGCTAAAATACATTGTGTTTTCGAATTCAGCGAAAAATCTAAAAATTTATCTACAAACCCTCTCTCTCCTCCTGGCTCAAGGGAAACGGACTGGACTTTTACATGTAACTAGATCTCCGAACTAGCCCAAACAAAGTAACAAAGTCAAATCGTGTGCCTTGAAATTCTTTCTACAAGGATAACGATACCTATTTGACAAGCCTAACACAAGTCTTGGTAATAATAGCCACGGCCAATAGCACCATTCCGTGCATAGAAATCTAGATAGAAACAGTAAAACTGCCAACACATAACTCGGTTTGAGGGTTTGAGCAAAACATGCGGAAAATCACTAGCGAGCCTGCTGAAGTATTCACTGAAAAAACTGGTAATGAGAGGCCCTTATCAAACTTTCATGCGTAGGGATGCGATACCTATCGATGAAAAAATAAGTTTAATAGGCCGCATTCACTTTAAAAGCCCTCAACGGCCAATGGATTGATGAGACCTAAGACCCTTAAACACTACGACTTTTACCATCGATGCAGCCGGTGAAAGCTTCGCGACTCCAACAATAAAATGCACCGATGCTAAAAGTATCGATGCAAACACGTGACTGCGCCGATGCACAAAATACAGTCTATATTTTGTGACCGATACTAACGCGCGTTAGTATCGATGCAGTTGCCAATTAAATATACACAGATACAGTTTTCAATGGCTAGCTTCTGCATTGCAACTGCATTTATACTAACGCGCGACAGCTTCGCGACTGTATCGATACTAAAACTAGCGCAAGTGTATAGGTTGATCATTTGCGACTGCATCGAGACTGCATCACAGCTAGAAGTCACAGTGAGCACATGGTCATTTTGACATGGTTTAAGCAACGGCAGCCACTGTCGTCAAAATACGGCGTCCGCCGCAGTTTACATAAATTATGTTATTTTAAGAAGTATAAAATGTATAGAGTATTAATGTTTGGCGCTAATTAAAATAATATCATCAGCGGCTAGCCGTTAAAATATGATCGTCGTAAATTTCTTCAATAATGCAACAGGTTAAAAGGTTAAAAAAGTTAATATACATTTTT
Source organism: Pyrausta purpuralis (assembly GCA_963924145.1). Classification (NCBI taxonomy): domain Eukaryota; kingdom Metazoa; phylum Arthropoda; class Insecta; order Lepidoptera; family Crambidae; genus Pyrausta; species Pyrausta purpuralis. Next base: position 11,841,427 of record OZ001647.1, on the reverse strand, counting down.
GCCACTGTGTCTTTTAGTGACGACACCCTCATAGTTAATTACGTAACTTAAATCAATCGATCAACTGAATTGAAAGGGCCCAGTCCAGTACCAATGTTTTACATTTTAAAGAACTGCTTCTAACATTATGATTAGTATAATTTTAAACTATGACAACTACTTTACTTATTTAGTTTATCGATATTAACAATTTAAAACCTCTCATCCCTCGCATCTCCGACTGCATCGTGCACGCGCCCACAGAAAACAGCTCTAAGTCAGTTTCATCGTCTGCAATCGAAAATCAACTCTAAGTCTTACCCACGAGGTTGGTTTCAACGCAACTAAGTTTAGAGACTATTGTGTTGGAGTTGCGACGAAGTCTGATTGGCGAAATGCAGGTGAAACTGCCGCTAAGATGGCCCCCGACTGACAGCAATACTCTAGCTCGCAGTCAAGTGGGATAGAACAAAAGTACGGTGATAGTACACAGTTCGAAGTACCCATTTGCTATTTACTGGACGTTTTTAGAAGGATTATAATAATATTGTGAAATAAACTTATTTATTTTGATCCCTATCGTCGTTAACGACTGTTACGATGATATTTAACGACATACATCCATGGTTCAATATCTATAAATCGTTTTTTTTGTATTTCGACATGTCGGAGGGATACTATGTATTATTATTTATAGAGAAAGACTTTCCCAAGTCTAGTGTGTCTAGTAACTATTGTTTCTGATTACCATAACACAAATCTTTTAGGTTCTTTACTATCGAAACACTATGTAAAGAACCTTTCGTTTCGAGAAGATAATTTATTGAATGCAATTCTTCTTGCAATATAAGTTTCCATTTGCTAAATTGAATAAATGTACTCAATTACAAGAAGGCCCCAAATCAAAGTAGCCGGCTAAGTGGGATGCCAGGTACGGAACCAGCGCTGTAAATAAATCAGGGTGGGGTGTCCAGTTCGCCTGGGGAACCCTAAATCCACTGTGGGTGTCACTAAATCATTATTATTGTTAAATCTATGTCTGGCCATGGTTGGGCCGGCAACTATTGTGAGATTTGTTGAGCTGCGTGATATAGCAGTCTACCCGCTAGATAAATAATAATATTGTAGAGCCACGAATCAAACGAAGAGCTGGTTAAATGTTGGAGGAATAATGAAAATTCAAATATATTTTGTATCTTAGACACTATTCTCGTGCAATCGAATAATTGGTGTATCGATGTTTGATTCTTTTTTCTAGCTAAGAGCTAATAGACACCTATAGTGTCGTTTCACCGGTACCCAGCCTTGCGTCGGTTTACGGTCGCTTAAGAGACAACCGTCAAAAAACTTAGAAATAAACATTCTTATATTATTTTTATGAACCTAAGTATTGAATATGAATGAAGGATATGCCTATTATTTTTAACAACATAAATCAATAATCTGAGAATTGTCTTAACAGGTACACTATCCTTGACAATATCACCTTTACTTTACCGATTACGATACTAGCACGCAAGGTGCTCAAACTGCCCAAAAAAACGTCTAGCACGAGCCGCTTTGGAAGTGATTATTTTGCGTTGCATTTATTTTTGAGTAACGAATTAGGCCTCGAACCTAGATAACTGACTTCAACAAAGAAAATTTATTTAGAGTCACTTATTTACTTAAAAGTAAGGTTCTGAGTCCTATGACTATTTTCTTCTATTTATTACGTTACGAAATGTCTCTGTTGGTTGTCGGCCACCGAAATATCAAGAAATCAGTGAATTATTCGCATTTCTAATCGGTTAGCACCCATCTTAAAATTTTTTGAAAGCTAATGGCCGAAAAATAAATATACAAAAGAGGTGTTGGTATTATGGCCATTATTTAGTAAGTTTTTAACGGGGTCGAGTCTTTGACAAATATTTCGGAAAGGACATTGATGAAAATGGCCTAAGAACCAATAAAGATTCGAAGACTACCAAAACTTATGCCTTAATTTTTGCATTACTAAACATTCTTCATTATGCGATGGACTCTTCTAAATTTTTAAAATAAAAAAAGTACTTTACGATTTCTTTGTACAACATTTACCAACTTTAAAACGAATTATTTTGTATGGGCTTCGGTGATTTAGCCAACGTCAAAAACATTATTACTTTTCGTTAACTGGAGCGTATGAAAAAACCGTCAATATAATAGACATTCATACATTATTTTGTTCCTCAGGAATACCAAATAATGTACAATAGTAGAGTTTCAATATTTTTATAATAGTTTGGTTTAATATAAGTAGTGATTTAAGTTATTAATTATATATTTATAATTTAATTTTAAAACACGTTTAACAGATAATTTCTGTTAAGTGCTCTAAGTGCCTTCATTACCAGTAATCTAGCCACAAAGCTACCACCAGGAATGATAAGCATTGAAAGAACTTCTATCGAGAGTTTCCTGACAGAAATTATTTTTGAGGCCTTAAAAAGTCTCAGGCTATTTCATAGACTAGTACAACATGAAAACTCAATAAATAAATCTACAATGGTTAAATTGGCTGATCTTGCTGGCCCTCTTGCAGGCATTATAAATGACAAAAACTTTAGATGATATAAAATATTCCGTTTTTTGGAAGGAGTGTAGGTACCTACTGTTTTCTAAAAAAAATATAAAGAAAAATATACATTTAATTAAAACAATACCTACAAAAATTTTTATACCACCTCCCGAGTTTGAGATAGCCTTTTCGCCACCCTGTATTTTGTGTCAATAAGACATAACCTGATAATCACTGTTATTTGTTCTAAATATTTAATTTCTCAGAAGTGTTCGTCAATAAATGATTATTGAACCAATTAACTTCAGCGGTATAGCAAATTCTAAGTTGGTATTTTACGTAGTTTGCAATCAATTTAAAATTTGGTTGGCAATCAAATTTGGTATATGACGAATAAAAAATCTAAGTAATTCCAAAAAAGAAGATGGTAATTTGCGTCGTTGGTAATATTGTGTAGGTATGAAATTCAATGACATTGGAAAGTTCAAAAAACGGCAGCTGGTATTTTAAGTTTATGGTATTACTATACTGCTGTACGTAAAACACCTTTTACATAAAATCCAAGACATTTTGAACTCAGATAGGTCCTTTAATTACCGTTGGTTCTTAGGCCCACAATGCAAGGGCCAGATCGATGTCCTTTGCAGTAGATAGTAGGAGCTCCAAGGTAAATGTTGGGCTTTTTTGAGTAAAACTACCCTGGTCAGGCCGTAATCCAGATAGTTCTAGCTGTAAAATAAAATCTAATGGCCACAAACCGAAATTTGGCCTATTTTCGAATAAATCATTATTTGGATAATTGAATTGAGTTCATTCTTAATATAAATTTTAATACTTTTAAGATTCGGTTTGATCACTTCCGATCGTTATCAAATTAATTAATGATACAGATTTTGTTAGTTAAAGTTGAGAACTCGCACTAACCAACCAAATACTGGCAAAGCAGCCCTACGACGAAAAAGCCTTGTCCAAAATGTAATTTCACTTTTTTCACAGTCGTTTATCATTCCAAGTGTTAATTCGTGCTCCGCAGGGTTGACGTTGACCCTTGGGCGGCTGGCTCATGATCATGAATATTAAGCGCTATTTGCAGGCCGGTAACGAATAGTCACCGATCGTCATAATAATAAATTAGCTTTCTTATTTACCAGTTACTGTTTGTTTGTGAAGTGTGATGCAAGTGAAAATGCCTCGTGGGTATATACCTATTGTTTAATGATAATGTTGGCGTTGTCTGAGCTAAGAGAAAAAACAACAGGAATAAGATAAGAATTTTCAATTTGCAGAATTAGTTTCAAAGTCTTTTGCACATGCAACATATAAAATAACTTAATATCTACCTATTCAAAAACGAAACCATTTCCTTGCGGCAAGGAGGCTATGATGCTGGCTGCGTTGCCGCGTTGGATAGCTATGCTGATTCTTTGAGCTACGAACCAGTCAGCTCTATTATTGGCTGTTAAATAATTTTAATTTAGGCGCAATTTTTCTGAACAGCAATTTAGCAGAGGGTCCCCACGGCCCAAACGTTTCAACGCCAAACGGCGCAAACACATAATCACTTGCAAGTGAAACGTACTACTTGCGACGCTTGGCGTTTTCAGCCAACTCCGCTGCTGCTCTAGCTTTAAGGGTTGATTCTCTGTTGCATCCCAAACTAAGGCCCGACCCCGTTCCCAGGGAATAAGCGTGAGGCTATCGGGTCTCTTGCCATCATCACGGACCAAACCACGTGGTTCCAAGGTGGAAGGAACATTAATGGTCGCAAGCAGGGCTTGGAAACCGGTATTTTTTCTGAACCGGTTTAACGAAAATACAGGTGGAACTTTTTGAAAAAGGTTATGTTCCTTTGAACCGGTTTTTAAACCGGTTCGGAAAAATATGGGTATTTTTCATTGACCGGTTTAACTTTTCGTTCAGCCAGGACAACCACCTCAACTTCGTTAAGATCTGCGTGCGGTGAGCGCATTGACGTTTGTTTTTATTCAATAAAACTTATTTTGTTTATTTTTCCTATCAGATACGTACTGTGGTAATTGTTCGACATATTTTTGGAAAATTTAATTATGTTATATAAACAATAAAATAGCAAAAGGAATAATTCTGTAGAATCTGATAATTATTCTAACCTCTTTCGAAGAATATTCGGTCAAAAAACAAGACGCGTTGCGAACGTCGCAAGCGGCCAGGAATTAACCGGTTTATTAAGGTTTACAGTATCACTCTTATTTGGTTCCGCTCCAGAACGGAATTTTACGATAAAACCGGTTTAACCGTTATAATACCGGTAAATCTTGAACCGGTTTCAAGCCCTGGTCGCAAGAGCTCTTCCGATAGCGTCATTAAGGGTAGCGTGACGGTCAGTGATGTAACAAATCTAAGATACAAGTATCTGAAATCCAGATACAAGATACAAAATACGTATCTAGTATCTGTATCTCAAATACTTTTTTGAAATTCATTTTGTATCTTGTATTTAAATACCTGTTGTTTGGTATCTTAGTATTTTGTAGTTACTTAAGGTATTTTTATTTTTTATGACTTTATTTAAGGTATCTTGTACATCACTGGTGACGGTCGAGACGCCCAGCGCTTTGCTGGGAACAAAGGCAGTGGAGACCAAATTTATCAACCTCCTTGCCACATGGACACGTAAAAATTTCACATACAGGGGTACCAAGGCGGAGGCCCGCACACACCCGGAAAGACTCACTATCGAAAAGAGTGCCCACATTTTTCGACGGTAAAGCATGAAGCCAATGACCAGAACCTTTGCAGGAACCTGCCAAGAGCCTTGCACGATCACTGTCACTGACGGAATTTTGAAGTTAATAATTGAAGGTCTCTCTCGCAAGAGGGACATCCCAAAGTTTTTGCTGGTGACGTTCCTTTGGGATGTCTTCTCTAGGACAGAGGCCTTGCCAAAACTCCTCCGCCTCTCTCACCTCAGAAAGTTGGCGAGGATTTTCAAAGATTTTTCCGGCTAAAACGGAAGTCCTATGCAAAGAAGAGAGAAAAGCGGGGAGGGCTATACTAGAAATTTGGCGAATTCGGATCCAACCAAAACGAATACGAAGCGATGCCTGAGCCCAAGAATTATTATCGAAATGTAAATTTAAAATTGTTCCCAAACTTTTTTTAAGGGTGGTGTTATAATTTTTTTTCCAGATGTTACTAGCCCGTAGGAAATATGTAAATTTAGGCACAAAAAGACACGATTTAAGTATAGTAAATGCAATTTGTGAATTTAGGTGTTCAAATCTGGGGGCTGAAAGGGTGAAATCATTCAATTTTTTATCAAGAAAAGTTTCGGTACTGGGATCAAATAGCCGCGTTTCGAAGAAAATATTGAATACCTTCTTCCATGTAAAGACTTATTGTGACTTATTTTAAATTGATGCAAATGAGTGTAGATTATACAATTACTGTCATTATATTATAATTCAAAGAAGTATACATAACATAATGAATAAATAATAAAATACAATAAACCTTAAAACTAAAAATTTCACTTAGGGAGGAACCCGTCTGCCCGATGAAGGCTTCTTCAGTGTTTTAAAATAGGACGTAATTCTTCACTAGCTCCTTCAAAAGTAGTTTTCTTAGTAATATTAAATCTTTTTTCCAGAATAAGGCAACAAAGGCATAATAAAGCGTCCAAAAGTCAGCAACAAAGTCCGCAAACATTCTTGACGCGCTGCAGTTTAGCGGCAAATGCATAAGAATGCGAATTGCGAACGTTCCAACCATTTTTGGGCTACTCCAAAAGCTAACACGGTTAGCACATAAAAAATCAATTACCAAACAAACGCAACAAAGCGCAGTCCAAATACAGCAAATCAAATCACAACATCTCAACAATAACAATCGGAATCGATCGTTCGGCAAACGTTCATCCAATTAGAACTTACCCAAACAGTTAGATTAACCAAATATTGTTTACAATACGGGCCAATCTCCATACATCGGATATTAGGAGGGGCCCGCGACGCCCGGGGCTCCAGCAAACACGGACTTGCTACCAATGGGATGTTGATTTGAATTAATCTGCAATATAACTTAGTATGAATATGAAGACACCCTGTATGGAGGAGGAATTTTCAATTGGTCGTGCATGTAGACCGCTTTAGAAGAACTCCTAACGTTTCATCGTGTTATTGTTGACCAATTCAATCATTTGACAATAGTAATCTTGAAATTTCAATACGACGTATCTTTTTGCATGGAAAATTTTAGTTCTGTCCTTGACCGCTAGAGGCGCTGTGCAATTTTCCATAGACTTTTTTACGTCGTCGCTAGCGAGTGAAACCGTTGTCGCTACCGATTAAACATCTGCTAACGGTACAGGATGAAATTCGATTTAGGAATAAAAAAGTCAGCTGCTAGTCGTAAAGATCACATGATCAGTGGTCCGAGCATAAACTTACAGTAAGCTATTTGTTAGCATACGATCTTAATGTAATTATAATTTGAAAAATGGTGGATTAAGGATAACAAAGAAGTGGTTATCGATAAGTAGAAAACCCATTACAGGGTGCTTTTGCTGCTACGTCACATCACATCAACAGCATCCTGAATATATGGTAGACTAAACTGCATTTATTTTAATTTTAATGTATTTTTTTTCTACGCAATTCTCGTGCCGTTAAAAGAGGAGTGGCGAGCGTGCGTATTGCGATGGTCTGCTTTATTGTTAAATTATCATTGAATTGCGATTTCTCATTATACTTATAATATTGCGCTTCGATGCTCACCCACATTTACATACCCTTGAGGGATTATTAAATATATTAAATTAAATATTGGACACCAATCACATACATTGCTCTGATTCCAAAGTAAGTAGCTAATTGTGTTATGAAATAGTAGAAAATAATGAATAGCAATAGAAATAGCACTTGTGTTATGAAAATCAGACACAACGGCGGTGGCACCACAACAACCAAGACAATAAAGAAAATTATGATCACCAAAAGTGGCCATATTTAGCAGTTTTTCTAACTCTAACTACAGTAAACTACTTAAGAAACAATTTAAACGTACTAAATAAACTATTGAACCTGTACTACAATCGTGTTAACCAGATTTTTGATTGGTCTTTTATTTAAAGTGTTTACTTTTCTACTAAAGTGGCGCTAGTGTGCGCGTTGAAAATCAGGGTAGCGCCCTAAGCAGATCGCATTACGCCCTGGAGCTCTATTTTTGAATCACTCGCTTGAATAAGGCGAGTGAATTGCGTTCGAAAACCAATTAAAAATCAATGGAAATCACGCAAAATATAGACATAGGCAATCACAAAAATCAGTTATGTTTTTCCAAATCACTTTTGCGTGAAATTATACTAGTTTTCATTGGGAAATCGAAAATTAATCAATGAATTTCACACGCCATCATGACGCGAGTGATTCAAAAATAGGGGCCCTGGCCGCTTTAAGCGGATATTTTTATTTCATCTTACCTGTTATGTATTTTTTGTCTTATATATCAATTGTATTTACTATCATGCTTTATCATTTCTACTAATAACAATGATTTTTTGTTACTTATAAAAAAAAACATTATTCCATTTATAAATTCATTACTTCGGTTTAGGCTTAAATGTAGATAAAGACATGGCTTTACATGCAGGCGTAGTCTGAGACAATTTTTACGACATTTCGCGTAGACAATGCTGAGACAAAATTTGTGATTTCATGTATTTGTTTAATGATTGATAAGAACTTATAAATGAAGTTAAAACACAAATATTTTTAAAAGATTTATGTAAAATCTAGCTTCGTAAGTTAAAAGGACATTTCATGCAGCAGAAAATAAGAAAATTGAAATAGTTTACCCGAAATATTAAATTTTTGCTTTAGACTTCAGCCACTGAAAATTCATATTGATATTACCACATCGCTCGCAATCGCAGAAATGCAACTGGCTTTGCTGGGAAAATTTATAATTATTTGAATAAAACAAGATTTTTCGTAGTTAATTTTGAATACGCGTAAACGGCAGGTTACGTGATTCTTGACGTCACTATACATATAATGTATTTCGTTCCATGCATGAATTATGGTTTCTCGGTATAGGGAAAAAAGGTTAACTCATTTTCACCATACAAAATAAATTATAAATATATTATAAGGTTAATGTGTATGCTGATATTTTAGAATATTTATTATTTAAGCCATTTCACATTATAATTCATACTCATTTTGTTGAAATACTATCTTCTTCCTTGTTCAGGTATGAGTGACATAGTAATTGTAACCTGACACCGTCCTGTCATCACAATACATCTACATATTAAGGTGAATGCACACTTATCCGAGCCAAAGGCGTCGAACGAATCGAAAAGGCTTCGCAAACATCCGCATTGACATATCGACCGTGTCGAAGAAATCGTTTCTTCAATAATCCTATTTTTGAGTAACACAACAGAAAAATATTGTACTATTATCAGTGATCGGATAAACGGATGCATACTTACCTAAAGTTCATTATTAGCTAAGATATTATGGAGGCGGCTTCTAAAAAAATAAATCCCGGAATCCCAGAAAATGTGGAACTAGTCAGTAACATTATAAGAAAATGACGTCTTTAGCATGCATGTGGTATATATTTTAAGGACTCCAGAAAAACGTATTATTGATGTACCTATTTGAAGTACATTTTAAGCTCGCTATTAATTTATGAGAATGTTGAGTATAAGGAAAGCAGAAGTGCACCCGATTTTTATCTATGATTAAAATATTTGTCGATTCAGAAATCCCAGGATTTTCTCGATAAAAAAGCGCATTGAATATTAGCAAACACCTAATTATAGGTATTTAAACCAACATCCGATTTGATTTTCTAAAAATAAACTGAACTTGTTGATTGATTTGATTGACCGCGATTTTTTGTTCAAAAGCGCATTCCCTAATAGCCAACATCTCAACTTTACGCAAAAATACGTTCACTAGTTATTATCTATACTTATATTATAATTCAGAATAACTTGTTTGTTAGTTTGAACGCGCTTATCCCAGAAACTACTGGGCCGATTTGAAATTATTTGTCTGTTGGGCGGATGTTGCTTAACATTTATCTTATTTTTATGAAAGTAAATATAAATGTATCATCACGAGTATTTTAAATTGATCAAAACTGACCTTTATATCATTAACTCCGCACCAAAGTAATGCTCGCAGCTTTAGTACAACATTAACCGCTTGCACTAACCGCTATGGTTACTACCACTGAAAATATAATAGTTATGTGTTAAAATATTGTACGGGGATTCTCAAAAGTATGCGGCGACTCCGCAGGGGAACACTAGTTTAGTGAATAAACGCATTCATAACCTTGTCAAGAAAACTACCACTGATTATGACAAATGGAAGATTCGAGTTTGTCTTATGAGATAGCGCTATGAGTGACAGCTAAAGGTGGGAGTGTGTATGAATATTTTATATTGAATACCCGGCGAGTCAATCGAGTCGTCCGAGTCGACCGCATTAACCACACCGAATCTGATGACGTCATCCGAATTTATCTGGGATTTTATCTTTGATTTGGACTATTCGACGTGGGCAAGTGTGCGAGGTTTCAAAAGATTTCATATAAAGAATTCGTTTTGTTCGACGCATTTGGTTCGGATAAGTGTGCGTTCACCTTTAAAGTATATTCCATCCTACTTGACACAAGGTGTCAAGATAAGTGGCGCCTCGGTCTTTTCAGATTTGTTTACACCGTACCATACGTCATATGACAGCTGCACTGAGGGGTATTTTGCTGATCTAGCCTGTCCAAATTATTTCTTTAGGTTTTTTGTGCGCCTGGTTAACTACATCATTATCCGCTGTAATATGTAAGGTTTCATTTGTTTTTCTCTTACTTCATTCGCTCAGCTCATGAAATGGTTTTGATGGATGACCCGAAACTTTTAGGCTGCGTTTTCGGTATTTTGAATGTATTTTTCAGCCATTCGTCATTATTATGTAGAAACTTTGCTTCCATTTTTCAGATCAGATTTTTCCACCATTGATTAAATTTCGGCTTAATATGAGAAAACTTGTGCTTCAACGCCTCAATTCATCTTCAGAATAGTTTTAGCTAGACAAATTCCAATTTTCCATGTAATTAAATTTTTCTTCAAATTACAAAAAATGTGCTTCTTCATTTTATCGTAAAAGTAATCTACGAATTTACTACTCTAACACCTGAGTGACCAGGTGACCCTGAAACCAAAAAATAATTAAGTTATCATGGTGTAAGTATCAACTCCCATTTATTTTTATTTTACTGTGTTGTTTTGTCACTTCTGGCAACAAAAGTGGCCGAGTATGGCCGGCTAATTAGGCCATAATAATTATAAATAAACTCTACTCTGTAATAAACAATTAACCCGAAAATACAACAAAAACCATTTCAAACTTCAAATTGTGTTGTAAATTTTTCAATTTATTAAGTATATTTCAAACGTCAACTAAGAGTACCCTATCAAAAAAAAACACAGCAGCACATTTAAATAAAAAACTTTCTTACCTCCTTAATCTATATCCATAACAATATTTTGAAAAAGTCAGTTAATCACAAAAATATTTTACTATTTGTCAGACACCATCACATTCAGAAAACGCGTAAGATATGTGCAGATGATGCGACGACTATATTCCGACTTAAACAAGCACGCGGGTGCATCTGATCAGAGTCAGGGATGGGTTGTCTATTATTCTCAAGTCATTCGAGAACAACAAGATCCATTTTTTTTCCTTGCGACAACTTTAAAAAAAATGATTTTTGACCGGCTAGGTCAGCAAATTCATCACTATGTGAGCCCAAAGTTTCAGCCGAGGTCCAAAGTTTGTGATGTGTTGGTTTTAAAAGTTTTAGAAAATAAAAGGTTTGCAAAAATAAAACATTTTACAATATTTTTATTGAAAAAAAAAAGATATATGGCATAATTCTTAACCTGTAAGGTTTGATTTCCAACACATCAGTTGTTACAAAGTCAAGTAGCCTAACGAGACGCTAATGCTTTGCAGTGTGAAGCAGAAAAAAACTGATATTTTATTAGGGGCATGCCTGTTTTTGCTTCGGGCACCTTTGGCAAACAAAATGATTGCTTGCTAAAAGTAATAAAACAATATGATTGCCATTTGTACTCATATCAAGTAGCACGGTCGAAATGAGTTTGAAAGTAAAATCGCGGAAACACTGCCTTATATAAAGTGTCAAAACCTTCAGGATTGCGATTCCCAGTGCTATATTACATGCTTATAAGAGCTTACATTGGAGTTTTCAAACAACTATAAACATTACTACGAAAACGGGACAGCAATCGAGTTACATAAAACCCTATCGTTATTGTGATATAATTTTAATGCAGTCTTTGCCTTATACTGTATGTACATTTAACGCTATGTGGTACTAATATAAGTTCTATTTATACTTACAACTGACTTACTTGGCAATTTATATTTCTATCAACATAGATGAAACGTTATCCGAGAGAATTCAATATTTCGACGTGAAATGGAGTGAGCCCGTCTGCACACAAAATGTACTTGTAGTTGTGACCTGCTACGAGGCTACGACGCAGGCTACGGGCTACGGAGTTACGAAACTCGTAGCGCTGTTTCGTGAACTCGGTATTTTAGTGAAATGTTGGTTGTCAAATCCTTATCCATTTTCAACAATTATATGAAGACTAGCGGTTCTGTGCGACTGCCTCTGCGTGCTTTAAGTTTGTTCTCTCTCCTACCATCGCAAAAGATTTTTCAAATCAGTTCCTGAGATTAGCGCGTTCAAACTAACAAAAAAACTCTCCAGCTTTATATTAAAAGTATAGATAAGAGGATAATCTTTTATCACTATTTTCCCCCTGTCGAACTTCATATTAATTCTCTGATCTCGACTCAACGACCTTGGTGCCCTAGTATTTTTTCTCTTCCTTGTAATACAGTAAAAAATGAAATGGATCCGTATTTTACCAAAAAAAATAATTCAAGATACATGATTCGAGTAGTTAACGGAACCACTTACCTAACTAAAAGTTATCATTTTCAATTATTGACGAATAATTATCACTTACAAAACCTGCCATATTTTCGTAACTCCGAGTACCCGTCTAATTTTACCTAGCGTAGTAAAGATGGCGGCATTCTGACAGGTGTATTACTGTTTAGGTGAGCTGAGCGGTTAAGCGCTTTGAGCGAAGCGAGCGGTCGGAGCGATGTGAGCGATTCTCAGGCGCTCTTTAATCCAGCCAGTTGACGTATTGCAGATTACTTTGCCCTCTGAAATGCGCCTATGAAACTAAGTCGAGTAAGCTCCTCAGTTTCGACGCTGATTTTGCGTGCTCTGTGATTGTGGTCTGTGGTGCAGATTTGCCTTCGATTTTGCTTAACAAATCGCATGTCAAGAAGTATGCCATGGTTACAAATATAAGTATCGTATCAATATTACTTAAACTGTGATTTTTAATTAGATAGACAGAAATGACATTTGATGCGTTGCCAGTTTTTCGTAATTAAATAATAGTGATGTTCCTAAATCAATAATTCAATAGTTGTTTTTATGTGATTAAATAATTAAATAGGTAGTTGTATGTGAATTTGTGTTGTGTAGAAATAATAAAGGTATTAGTAGTAAAAAATAAATCCAAAATAATCTATGGTAAAAATCTATTAAAAATCATTTTTCTTACGTTATTATCAATCATAAGTTATATAAAGTGGTAAATTGTCAAAACAGGTAAAATTCATTCAACAATTTTGCTATTGCAAGGGATAAGACAGTTTTTTTACTCGTTAGAGAAACAGTTTTATGTATTTCATTTGTTTTTAGCTCTTCGCAATATTTTTAATCTACTATACATCCAAATAGATAAAATCTGATTGTTGAAAACTCATATTATAAAAGTTTAAATAATCGCGCTTAATCCAGTAAAACACTATTATAGAGCATTACGCTTGCAACATTAAAAAAGTAATAGTGCGATTTAAGCTGACATATTAAAAAGTAGAGAAGGCTTAATTTTTCCAAAGTCAGAATTTAAATATTATTTATAATTTTCACCTGATTTTTATGTTAACTTTATTATAAAATCGGATACTTATTCAGTCTGATCAGTCTTATCTAACAATGGAAAAATAGGCATTTAGCTGAACTTATTGAGACAGCAAAAGTGTACAAAAAAAAAAACTTTTTACTTTAGAATAGATTCCCTGTAATGGAATCAAGTAAAACAGCTAAAAAACAAATGTTAATTCATAAGCTACTTTATAGTGTCACGTTACTATAAGTACTTGCTTCGTGTACTTGTACGTGATAATTAAAAAGCTACAGACTCATCACACATTGGTGTTACCTATTGTGACGAGTTACCAATCTGTTTGTATTTGGGTTACATAGTATGATGGTAATATTGTATTAAAGTCCGTTTTCCTTTGCTAGTCCAAAAATGTAAACAATATTTTTATTACTTTTTAAATAATACCAGTGAATAAAATTTACTGTGTATTCGACTTAAAAAGATCGCTGTATTCAACAATGAATCACCTATGTAAGTAATGAGTTTTGTGTTTATCTTATTTAAAAATTAATAATTTCGTTAAAAAGGAATGTCAAGATTGTTGACAATATTCGACTAGCAAAGAAAAACAGACTGTAATTAAATTCTCGTCCCAACCTTACGCAAAATCAGGCTAAGGCTAATGACATGTTTAAAGGTTTTTGCCTATTATACCGTAGCATACAATGACCGTGTTTCCTAACACGGTCATGGTATGCATGAAACGTGTCAGACAAAATATAATATATGTATTTATTTATTTATTAGGATAACCAGGGTTTACAAGTGATCAGTAAACTACAAATTGTAAATTTTTTAAATCATCTACAAATTATATTTTTTACGCCATTTCGTGAGGTTTCGGGTTCGATTCCCGGTCGGGTCAATGTAGAAAATGATATTTTTTATATTGTCTGGGGTCTGGATGTTGTGATACCACCGTTGTTTCCGATTTCCATAACACTAGTGCTTTAGCTACTTAGCTTAATAGTAATATTATGCCTTCTCAAAGGAATATTAAAATTAGGTAGCTTAAGTAGAAATAAAATAAAACTCATTACAATGTTATATTTATGCAATTGCTAATCTTTGAAAAAAGTTCACTTAAGCCGTAACTTTCATACCAGTGTTATGGCGGCTGCCTTATCGCTGTAACACTGGTATAAAATATGTCGATGCCGGTATCTTAGACAACTCCATTTAAAAGCGCGCCAAATGTACCTATTTCGCCTGTTATTTGAATGCACCGTTGTTGGCACATAAAGAGGATTACTATGACAAAGAAATTTAGATAGAAGTTCAGAACAATTTTTGTGACCTGAAATATTTTTTAGTAGATAAATGTTATTCGCAATATCACGTCTTGTGACCATTGGAGTATGTGTCCTGCAAAGTTCGCTATAAATGCTAGAGCCGTAGTAATCTCGAGTAGGGTAACAAACAAACTTAAAGAATTTCCTTTGTATATTCATAAAGATGAAATAAGAAACCAAGAATTTGCGCACGGGCGGAAATTGAACCAGCAATCTTTCTGGCAGACCGGGCCAAACGCTCTTACCAATTGAGCTACCGTGCTGTCAGTCCGACCCGGCTATTTGTGGTTTCTTATGAAAACGTCAATTGCGTGACGCTTAGCGCCATCTAGCCGTCTGTTTATGAAACAGATGTTTTTTTTTTCGGTCTGCCAAAAAGGTGACAGCACGGTAGCTTAATTGGTAAGAGCGTTTGGCCCGGTCTGCCAAAAACGTTGCTGGCTCAATTTCCGCCCGTGCGCAAATTTTTGGTTTCTTATTTCATCTTTATGAATATAAAATATGACACTGTGAGTGTTAAAAACATTCTAAAGCATTCCTTTGTATACTTTCAAGTCGATCGATATAAGTTTGGTGTCGCTCCGAATCTGCGATACGTATTCAAGGTGGCTACGAACGAAAGTACAATACAGGAGTTTAAGAGTTTTATGTTGTTGTCAAATGAGACAGAGCTACGCATGACGAAACCTTGAGCATTTGATGCATTGGCTCAGATGGATACATTGTGATTATCAAATATTAATTTCGAGTCGAGTATCACTCCTTGGTCACGAATAAAGGTCTTACGCAACAATATCTGTCCCCGCAATCTGTAAGAGTGTAGAAGAGTATTATCATCATCATCATCATTATCAGCCAAAGGACGTCCACTGTTGTTCAACAGTGTTCATAGGCCTCCCCCACGGTTTTCTACAGCGACCGATTACTAGCGGTCTGCATCCAGTTTGATCCTGCAATCTTTATAAGGTCGTCTGTCCATCTTGTTGGTGGACGTCCCACGCTGCCTCTTTGGTCGAAGGGTCTCCAATCTAGAACTTTCCTGCCTCAACGGCCATCAGTTCTTCGCGCTATGTGCCCTGCCCATTGCCACTTAAGCTTACTGATTCTCAAGGCTATGTCCGTTACCTTAGTTCTTCTACGTATCTCCTCATTTCTGATTCGATCCCGTAGAGAAACACCCCGCATAGCCCTCTCCATCGCTCGTTGTGTGACTTTGAGCTTCTTTATAAGGCCCATAGTTAGAGACCATGTTTCGGATCCGTATGTCATCACTGGTAACACACACTGGTTGAAGACTTTCGTCTTAAGACACTGAGGTAAATGAGATGAGAAGACACTCTTGCGTAATTTCCCGAACGCTGCCCAGCCGAGTTGGATTCGTCGATTGACCTCTTTCTCGAAGTTGGACCTACCCAATTGGAACACTTGTCCCAGGTAGACGTACTCGTCGACAACTTCGAGAGTTGAGTTCCCAATGGATACTGGAGTGGGTACAACAAGAGAACTCGACATAATTTTCGTCTTCTCCATGTTCATTTTAAGACCCACTTGTTGGGAGACTCGGTCAAGGTCTTCGAGCATAGTGCCAAGATCGTCCAGCGTCTTTGCCACAACGACTATATCATCGGCAAATCGGAGGTGTGTGATGTATTCGCCATTAACATTGATGCCAATTCCTTCCCATTCCAAAAGTTTGAAGGAAACTGTTCACAGCGGCATTGGAAGACGTTCCAATGCCGCTGTGAACAGTTTCGGAGATATGACGTCTCCCTGTCTCACACCTCTCCGCAGTAGAATCGCCCTCGTGTTCTGCTCCTGTACTCGGACCGACATGGTGGCGTTGTTGTTAAGGCACTTTAAAACCTCTATATACCTATAGTCTATGTCGCACCGCTGCAGAGACTGAAGCACCGCCCAAGTTTCGATCGAATCAAAGGCCTTCTCATAGTCCACAAACGCCAAACATAGAGGCATATTATACTCCTCTGACTTCTGTATAATTTGCCTAAGCGTATGGATGTGGTCTATGGTACTATAGCCTTTTCGGAAACCGGCTTGTTCGGGAGGCTGGAAGTCATCAAACGTACGTGCGAAACGATTCGTGATGACCCTTGAAAACAGCTTGTAGACATGGCTCAGGAGTGAGATGGGTCTATAGTTCTTCAATAAGGTTTTGTCTCCTTTTTTGAAGAACAACAACAACAACACGCCCGAGGCGTGGAACAGGAGTGTGGTGGCACACTCCTGTTCCACGCCTTGGGCGTGATGCCCTCCAGCAGCACGGAATTAAAAAGTCTCTGAAGGACTTTAAGTACCGGTGTTCCACCCGCCTTCAGAAGCTCTGCTGTGATTCCGTCCTCGCCAGGTGCCTTGTTGTTTTTGAGCTGTTTAAGCGCCATCCTAATCTCGTAGAGGCTGATGTCCGGGATGTCTTCGGTGTAGTGTCGGGTCAGGATAGCTCGTGGGTCTCTGGCCGAGCTATCAACGGGTTTGGCAACTGAGGTGTACAACTGTCCATAGAACCTTTCGATCTCTCTCAAAACCTCTGCTTTCGTCGACGCTACACTGCCAACTAGACAACTACAAGAAGAGTATTATGCTTACGGCTAAAAACAAAACATTTTGAGGGATTAAGCTTATTTGAACGACAATAGTGACACAGTCGCGTAAGGTCAGCCTGTAGAGCTTCAACATCATGTTGTGAATTAATATTATTTAATTGAAAAACCATGAATCCTTGTTCACTAGATCGTTTCGTCAATGACCAACAACATTGCGTTCCATGCACGGAACATATCTGCACACTCAAAATACGTTCATACTCCATATAACGCGGGCAGAACGCTGTCAAACCGTTCAGTAGGCAAAGAATAACGTATCGTCACGAAATATTAGAGAGTAACAGAAGTCAAATCGTGCATTACTATACTTTAGACACACAGACTCGCCAGTCACGCTAGATAGGGATGTCACTATGGTGTATACACAAAAGATGTATCAAAGTTGTTGCACTCACATCAAGTCGTTTGATGTCTTGTTGAGAATAAAAAAGAGAAAACGAAATTATAAACAAAAAAAAACTAAGCCTTAACAATAATAGATACAATTTTACATTTTGTAGTATACCTTCTAAAGGGATCAATTTTAGACCTTAACATATCAAATGACAGGAAAATTACACAATTTTTTAGGTATGAATGATGAATTGAATGAATTATCTTACATATATTTAGATGCTTCTTTTATACAGATTCAAAATAAGAAACAATTATATAAAAACCGGCCAAGTGCGAGTCGGACTCGCGCACTGAGGGTTCCGTGCCAACTTTAACTGAATTAGGGAATCCACTTACTTCTTATTCGTAAAATACCACAATATTTTTTTGACTGCAAATATAACTTTGTTTTTCATAGAGTTTGTATGAAGTACAAAGTTATGTTTGCGGTTGTTGAAAATGTGCTATATCTCAAAAACTACTAGTTCGATCCCGTCCGAATCAATTTTTGTTGAAAGTATTTGTTAAGATCTACATTACATATTTTTTTCAAAATTTACACTTTCTTGGTTTAGAATAAATAAATAAATAAATAAATAAATATCCTTTGGACATTCCCACACATCGCCATCTTTTCCCAAAGTAAGCTACTCAAAGCTTGTGTTATGGGTGCCAGACAACGGATATAATACTTAAATACTTTTTGTTTGTAAATACATACATGATATACATAGAAAACACCCAGACCAATACAAACAGACATGTTCTTGCACACAAATGTTTGTATTGTGCGGGGATCGAACCCGCAACCCGCTGCGTAGTAGGCGATTTCTCGACCACTACACCAAACGGGTCGTCGAAACCTCAATGTCATTTTATAAGACCTATCCATAGACACCCAACATGCATAGGTTTGACTAAAAAATATTTTTTGGTTTTAGTTTCATGTATGGGAGCCCCCTCTTAAATGTCACTATTTTTTATTTTTTGTATGAGAATCGGTAAGCGGTTAACAGGATACATATTCCTACCAAATTTCAATTGTGTAATTCTTACAGTTACAGAATAAAATGGCTGTGACATACGGACGGACAGACAGACAGACAGACAGACTTGACGAAACTATAAGGGTTCCGTTTTTTGGCATTCGGCTACGGAACCCTAAAAAGATCTGAAATCACCTAACAATTTTTTTCACCTTGCCAAACCCTTCATAGATGCGTTTCTCGGGCAGGCAGCACTCGCGCTCGCACTGTCCCGAAATGTTCCGAGATCTCGTGTCCGTGAGCGGAGTCTATGTGTGCGTTGCTGGAGCGAGTTTTGTATGTTGTTTGACTTCAGTACTACTATCTATATTTTGTGGTATCGCGTTGCTTTTCGTACGGTGCAGTGGGAAAGCACCTTAAATAATGATTTGATGTCAATGCCAATGTCTAGACGTCTAATGACAATATAGACTTCACTTTGAACCTGTCTATTCACGTGCTAATTTGACCGACATAGATTGGCATCTTGAGATAAAAAGGATAATGTTAAGGGTTAAAGATATTTTTAAACGCCTAAGATAGTGCCATCCAAGAAGGCGCATTATATTTCTTTATGTATTAAGCATAACCTTTTTTATCTCTGCACGAAACTCCTTCTTCCTATACGAATAGACTTTTCCTTTACCCAAAGGTTGTCTGAAAGATTCGCATTAAGCTTATAAACTGTATCTACTTTTCTTTGTGTTTTGCAATAAAGAGTTATATTATAATATGAGCAAATTTTGTACACCATGCACTATAAACGAATAGAATAAATGGTCCCCGCGCATCTTCGTGGATGGCACAAACGATTCTTTCTATCCTGAATGTACAAAGCTAAAAAGCTAGCAAAGCTTAATTTCAGTTGTCGCTTAATATTCAGTCACAAGAAACCAGTTTCACTAATAATACAATCCGCCATAAATGTCTGACTCGTAGAAATAACGCATTTGTATTTTTTTTTAGAAGAAACAAAATATTTTTTGTCGGTTTATCATGTGCGTACACTTGGCTTGTTAGTGAGTAAGCTTGACGTCATGCACCCACTCCAAAAGAATTTGTTAAAAACTACTTTACCGATTTTGATAAAACTAACGCGGTATAGTTCGAAATATACCTAATCGAAAAAATAATCATCGCGCTATGACTTCTCGTTTTCGAGTGACAAAAATACATAAACACGAAATTTTGCACACGTGTTTGGAAGCCATAATAGATCAATATTATCAAACTTAACGTTATCACATACTTACATGTTGAATTGATAACATATTTTTTGTCGGTAATAAAATATACCAGGCTACTTAGAAGGTATTGCGAAATAAAGTTTTTACGTTTTTAAGTTTTTACTGGCCGGTTTTTTTTTTTTAAAATATGACTATTTATAAATAAAATTAGGTGCGTTCCACTTTTTTCTTCACAAAAGTTCCCTCCACATTTTACGCGAGCCAATTCAAAGTATTGTGTCTGAGAGAAAAATGAATCTGCGCCGGGAACATTTTAGAACTATGATTTTTTACCATTTCAAGTGTCGCTTGAAACCGGAAGAATCGTTCGATAGACTTCAAATGACATTTATGGACGAAGCAACTCACTTTGTTCACGGTGCCGCTCTGAGGTTCTGGGTTCGATTTTCGGTCGGGTCAAAGTAGAAATCATATGAAGTCAAATCATATACCATATAACTTACCTGTTGAAATTCAATGTAACTTCCTTCAAGAGTAGTTTCCTCATCAAATTGATTTCGGAATGACCAGAAATACAGCTCATGGTTAAACCATTTGGGCTATGTTAATAATCTTTTTTATTGTATTTATTATATTTGACCGGAACACTATAGCGGCGGCGTCTTTCCACTGTAGTGTCCGTAAACTACCGAATATGACACCATACAGATACACCACACTTAGGGCTATATGTAGCGTAGCGTGACTGGTTGCGTTGCGCCGCTATGGTGTCCTGGTGAAATATAACCCTAAAGGTAGCGGGTGTAGACCTGAGTGTGATATGAATGACCAGAGTGAATAAAACAACGAATGTTTACTAATATTTCTATTTTCAATTTATTGTTTATTGGTTTTCGAAATAAGATCGTCTCCTTTTATAATTAATCATAATTAATTAAGAAGTAATAATTGCAAGAGAAATGTCTAATGTCTACTTTAACTTATTACCGACTGGCTTCCGCTTCGAAGCTAAGTAACAATACTCGAAGTATTATATTTTAGTACTCAGTACTGCTGGTATGAACTCGTATTCGAGTATTATTCTCGACTTCGAGATGGCGGGGAGCTCTTGAACTAATAGTTCGGTCTATTTATTAGTATTTATTTTTCTTTTATTTACAAAGAAAACATTGGTAAAAAATCTTTTTATCGTCTTATTTATTGTAATAGGGGGTTGCTTCTGTGTTTGTTCGTTTATTTACACTGACTATTCTCGTTTATTTATTTTTATTATTAGTTAAATAGCCGATTTTTCAATGGTCAGATAAAACTTATCAGACGAATAAATTAAAAAGCGACAGATTTAAAAAAAATACAGGTACCTATGATTGCTGACAATTAGGTGACGTTTTCAAATAAGCCATATTGTATTTTGTTCGACGAATATTTCTTATCTGACTATTGAAAAACCAGCCCTTACACAAATAATTATTTCGTTGTATATGAGACTAGTTAAGAGTTTCCTAACAGCTGATAAATATCGTTAAAGTGGTGCCGACTGCTTGTACCTATGAGGATATCTGATTTTCCATGTATTTCACGAGTTTAGTTTTTCGGTGAGGTTCATAGCACCAAATTAACGGTAATTTGTGTTCAATGCACTTTTTTGTTAAATGTCTACAATAATTCTGAAAATTCCCGTAAAAGTCAAACAATTCAAAGATTTATAATTAACTTGTATACTTCTACACTACTGCTTGAAATAACGAGATCTGCCAACTGGATTTGTTATTAGCTACTTATAAACAGAAAATAAATATAAGGCAAGGTATAAAGTAAAAAAAGACTCAATACGAAAGTACATTGGCGCAAACTCCTTTACAATAAATAAGTTACATCAGTTTTTTTACATGAAAGCATATAATCTTTATGATAGTTAGCCTTAAATTGCACCTATTAAAGCAGTGTCCTTAACCATGTGCTTTAAGTAAAATTACATCAATTCTGATTCTGCGAACGGAATACCCAAACCATATTGAAAATTAAGTCTTTTTATTATGCTGTTAATATTAATGTACTTTCATTATGCGTTATATATTAATAAAACTACTCGTTTTTCTTTAAGCGTCCGCTGAATTTCAGTAATTAAAAAGAATCCTCAATTTATTCGGCTTTAAGTTCTCATTTATAACAAAGTCAAAAACAGATTATTTACAGTAGTTTCCCATCAAGTCCGAATAATTTATAGTTCGTTCTTTACTTCAAACAACCGGTGACAGTGTATAAATAACTTGTTATATAACAATGAGAATAATTTTGACTCATCTTTTATTGTTTTTATATCAAGAGGCGTCTGAGTTAATGAAAAATTATGGAAATATGCCATCCTTCTATATAACAATATGTAAAACAAACGATAGAGACCGATATTAATTGAGCTTTTTCAGACAAGCGTTAACAAAGTTATTACTGTACCGTCAATCAATGAAAAAAATGGTCATTGTTTATTGATATTAAATAATTCAATGAAATCAAAAGTAGCGATAGTTCAAGTCTAAGTTTATCTTTTTTAACCCGTCAAGCGCGATATCTTGATATCATGTCTCAAAAGATTTCACCCTAAAATTGACTCTTAGTCACTCAGAAATTGATTCATCAGAATTATTAACCTTATATTTTCTCAGGGGGTTATTATTGAACAAAAAAATAAACATGATCATTTTTCTCGGTGTATTCCGTAAAATCTTCAGTAGCAGTTTTGTATGGACCGAAAAACAAGATTGCCAAAAAATCTAAATTCTGGGTATAATACAGTGTGTAACAAAACCTGTCCGACCCATCAAGGGGTTATTAGGTATCGAGATAAGGTTCTATTTGTGTACTTATTTTCATAAAATATATGAAAAAAATACAAAATTCACTACATTAAAGAAAGTATTCACTATATTACATGGCAACCCGAAGGGGGGTTGACGGGGCGCGCGGGACGCGCGGTGTTGTGCCGGCACTCGCAGGTAGCGCGACAGGAGTGACAACGTTTTTCGAAAATTCCCCCGTTTTAGGGTAAATACTCATCTTGTGGACTTTGAAAATCGATAAAAAAAGTTTTAATGAATTAAGTAATTTTAATACTGGTTTTGGTTATGTTATTAAAACAACTTAAATACTCTTTTGGGTCGGACAGTTTTTTTTTTAACATTTTGTATAAGGCTAACGTGGCAATTCAATTGTCTGTACAGTGATAAGTTTTTCAACAATAACACTCGCTCGTAAATGGATTCTACAAATAGCTGTACTAAAGTGGTAAAAATAATACATGATCTTAGCTCAGTATTTAAGGTTTTATAAATAGTAAAAGTGAATAGTGATTTATCACAAACTTATACAATACAAAGTTTAACTTAAGCAATGACTAGAGTAGCGGCCATATTGCAAGAGCTGGTATTGAGTATGTAAAGCAACGAATTTTAATCTGCTTTTAGTGGTATCTACTTTACCTCGAAAAAAAAACCAAAGGGATTAGTGATATTTCCACTTGGAAAGTACCTTTAAACTAAGTTAAATTGAATAATGTCCGGTGTGGGTAAAAAAGGAGTCGAATAGTCAGGTCTTCACATAGGTTTTGAAACATAAGTATTACAAAACTTTATTAAACGTGAACTGATAATTTAATTTTGAAATGCGAAACGGTCGAACAAAGTGTTTCAGACTTTTGGAGGAGTGCTATGATATTTCTAAAGTGGTTTTAAATACGTGTAGGTAGGTTTCCCAAGTGAGAAAATCACAAAGAATAATGAAATTCGATGTACGCTACGCTGCAGGTCCCAAAACCACATTACATGCCATGGTCCTCGTCTAAGGTCATTTGCAACGTGCCAGAAAGTAGCTACTGTTAGGAAATCGGTTACTATGTTCACATAAGCAAATGATTCGCTATGGTTTTATTGCTCCGATGGCTCTTAAAAACGTTCACATCACGTGATAATGTGTTTGCAAATCTTACTACCAACTGACACGGTGTACAAATACATAAAAACAAAAAATATTATTACACCATTTTATCACCTAGGTACATAAAGTTGTTTACGATTTCGTTACTACAACTCTCGCATAATATGGCCCGATAAAGCGTTCTTCGGTATTTCACATCACTTGTAAATTCACAAATCCCTAGCAGTTAATTATTATAATTAAATTACCGATGTCTAAATTGCACGTTTTGTTAACTTAACTCATTTAACACTATATTTACAAAATTTCTTTTAAAAATATTATTTATAATTCGCAAACTTTTTATTATTTTTTTGTTTGTTTCTCAAGCGATTTGCCACTTTTGTTGGATTCATGCAACATGGCGATATGCAATTATATAAAATGTGCAATAAAACAATAAAGAAATCCATATATTTCATTGATACAATATGATTAAATCTTTGGCATCGTCAACTCTTATTCTTATAAAGTAAAACGTGTGTGTGCTCTTATTAGCTATACAATTAAGACCAAATATTTTTGGTCGTGAGGCATGATTGACTGATTCTTTGGTTTGTAGACTCTTAAAAATATGAAAACAATATAAAATCAATAACAACATTAATTTTGGTATCAATTGAGTGCATGAATCCATGAGCGTTGTACTAATTCCTTCCAATTTAGTAACTATTATGTAATTTGACTATACTCTAGATGTAAATCGAAACATGATTTATTTACAAATGGATTTTAATACTATTTTGGCTAAATGTCACTAATAACTTCCTATTCTAAAATTGTGCCGTTTTGTGAAATGTTATTTTATAATAATAATTTATCAAAACGAACAAACAATGGAACGTAAAAGTTAGTTACTACCAATACTATCTACAACTTAAGCGAAAGAATTCTTAGACTTATTTTGTACAGTTCGATTGAGAACAAAACGCATAACAAATATATCAATAAATACAATAAACGTTACGACGATCGGCGCGTCGCAAGGCTTGCACGGGAGTTGGGCTCGAAGGGGTTTAATGTCGTCACGTCGAGACTATGGTGCCCAACGTGTAGCAGGCACGTTGGCAAATATTTCTGAGTTTTGTTATTTTCGGTTACTGGTCGCTTCTGAAGGCAATGTGCGTTTGTTCCTCAACAATACGAATGCGGCCTCTCATCCCGTGTGGCCTCGCTTGCCCGATCACATACCTGCGACTTGCAGCGATGAAGTTACTAACATTAAACACAGAATATTGATTATTTGCAAGGCACATTCTCTTAAAAATCCTGAATTTCAATTTTTCCCTCGTATATCGATGCTCCTAAACATCAAAACACGGCGACGGCAATTAACGGTGTGTGAACGAAGCGACTTCTATTTGTAATGATATGTATATAATCAATTATATACCCTGTGTCTCGAAAAATATATGAGAAGTCATCGTACAAGTGTACAAAGAAATGAAAATCGGTCATTTACAATATCTACACTAGTCTAGTTGCGTTTGAAGGAGCTTAAAGGGTCGAGATCGAGATGAGATCTGTATTATTGCTGACGAGAGGGCGCAGATGCGGGGGTGCGCGGGCGCGGGCGTCGCGGCTAGTAGCCGTACCCGGCGCCCGGGTACAGCAGCGCCGCGCCGCCGCCCGCCGGTCAGTGCTGCGCCGCGAACTTCATGCGCTTCTGTTTCTGTCTCTGGTTGCAGAACCACACCCGCACGACGTTCTTTTTGAGGTCAAGCTTCTCCGCGATCGCCGTGATTTTCTCGCCGGACGGCCGCGGCTGCACCGCGAAGTACGCCTCGAGGCTCCGCTTCTCCGGCGCGGCTATCGAGGTTCTCTTTCTCTTCTTCTCGCCGGCGGGCAGCACGCTCGGCGCGTCCGGGTCCCTCCGTTTGTTCTTCGCCTGCGCCTCGGCCTCTTCCAGCCACGCCTGCAGGATAGGTTTGAGCGCGATCATGTTGTTGTGGCTGAGTGTGAGGCTCTCGAAGCGGCAGATGGTGCTCTGGGAGAGGGCGCCGACGCCGGGGAGCTTGAGGTTGGCGAGCGCCTTGCCGACGTCGGCCTGGGTTACGCCGAGTTTGATGCGGCGCTGTTTGAAGCGTTCGGCGAAGGCCTCGAGTTCGCGCGGGTCGGTGTCGGTGTCGGGGTGCAGTGCGGCGGCGGGGTGGCCGAGGTGCGCAGGCGGCGCGTGCGGCAGGCCCCCCGCGTGGTGGTGGTGGTTCATGACGTGGTTCATGGCACCGTAGCCGTGCAGCTGATGGTGCGGCGGCGCGGCCTCGCCCATGGGCGCCAGCGTGGTCATCGACGACGACGTCAGCGGGTCCAGCATGTCCAAGCCCTCCATGCCGTGGTGCCCCATCTGCGAGAAAAAGGACTTTGTAATTCGTTTTATCGTACTGCCGAATGCTAGTCGATTGAAAAGATTAGTCAGGGGTCGGGCGTGAATTAACTTCTGCATTCATGTTTAATCGGCCGTTTCATTGTGTCGGGCGCACAATGCGGGGGTATAAACAATCTGTGTAGATTTCCAGCGTGTTTTATGAGTGCAAACACTTGTCGTGATGGGGCAGGCGCTGCGCCAATATGCGCTCTTTGTTCCGGAATGAGTGTGCACTTAAACTATTGATCACTGTTACTCTAATTTGGCCTGACAGACGCATGAATATTTTATAACAAGTGCATCATATCAATTCAAACCTATTTTGAAACAAAACAGGATGTAGTTGGAAATATAAATCGGTTTGATTGTTAGTGTTTTGGCAGAATACGATTTTTAGTGCATCATTAATAAGTTTTACATATTTTTGTAAAAACTACCAAATACAATTCGTAGATTTGATAAAAAGCTTAAAAACTATTCTAAGAACATAATATTATACATTGAAAATAGCATCAATAAAATAAGTACCTACACCGTGTTTAAAGATGTTTGTTCTCTGATTATTATAACTTTCCTTAAATTGTAGTGTCTTGCATATTAGCCATTATTTCATAAATAAGCCTTAACCAGAACAATTGACAGTCGGGCCGCTGTAATATATCTCACTAGCCGCCTAAACGGATCGTAAGTCTTCCTCTGACAATTTCTCTCCAAGGGTTCCGTACTCGCTATCAAACTAATCTCAACCATAGGACTTACACATAAGGTTGTTTGAATGTAGCAAGGAGTCGGTCGGTATGAGTAAAATGTTTCATGCTATTTTAGTTCTTAGCACTTGGGGTTTGGGTTCATGAGGGAAGACGCGTGTCTGTTTCAAGTCCTGGGGCCAAGGGAGCAATATTTCACAATTACTAGTCACGTCTAGCACGGAAACTTGCGTTTCTTGGACTCCACCAGTATTTCTAAAGTAAGTATGTGGAGATAAAGTGCGAATATAGTCACGCTTGCTGAGCAGTTTGAAAATTTATTGGAAGTAAAAAAATGGGTCCTAATGTTACGCTTTCCTTCAGTGTTAAGTTCCGTAATTCCAAATTGAGGAATTTTGTATGTATAAATATGCAACAAAATAAAATATTGTTATCATTTATCAGAATAGAAAACTTCATTTAATTTGAAAATCGATATGACATCACCCTTTTAAGGTTTGTATCAACTCCTGAAATTACATCTTATAATAACAACAAATGTAACAATAAATTACATATATTATAATGAACAATACCAAAACTACAACTACCTAAATCAACAAAACCTCATTACACCGAAATTAATATCAACCCTTTTCGAGTTGCTGAAACCGCAAATATTGAACTCAGGTGTAGAGCAGATCCCTGATAATACACTACAATTTGTGAGGGGGCTGTGTCATTGTGTAATAATAAGGGAACACCACCCCTCATGACATTTTATAGTGCTGTGCCCATCGTCGATACAGGATATCGATATTCGGACAGAAAGTGTAACTGTGTTTTTTTAACACAGTTTACAAGATATCGCAGGCACAGTCCAATAACAGTGATAAATAGTATTTATTTAAAATACAATTAGTGATAAAAAATATCTGCAATAAGTGATTCGATATAAATGAATAATAAACCTTCACTCGTTACACATACACATCTTTAACCAGTTATGCTTTTTGGTGAAAAATATGATTTTCTACTCAAACTAAACAAACAGACAAAGGTAAAATACGAAGATTGACAAATAGAAAAATGAAAATTATAAACAATAAATATAAAAAAATGGTCTGTTTAAAATTACCCATGTCTAGATGTGTCGTCAAACTTCTGAATTTACGAGAAAATAAAATATCGATACATTCACAATGACCAAATTTTGAATTCGCTTCACTACCCAAATGTTTACGCAATTGCAAGTGGATATTAAATAAATTATATTCCGTTAATAGTGATTTGTATCACAACTCTATGATTGGGACAAGTGGCCGAATTTATTCTCCGTGGGGCAACAAAACCGGCGGTTTTAAACCTATTACGAATTCTTGTCTAGCTTTTTTTCATCTAATATTAAACAACCATTCAGCCAGTCAAGGCCCTTGTTGACTACACTTGTTAGTTATGTAAGGTAATGTGACAGGACACACATAAAATATTTATGAGCTTGAATGATTTTTTAATGCGGGTGCTGTGCGACTTTTTTTTATTAACCGTCTATACTCATTTTAAATAATATTTTTCGTTTGGAATACCAAAATGTAATTATTAATACGATGTGGAAACGTGGCTGAAATGTTATTTAAAATATTTGTATTGAAATCAACGTTTTTCTATTCCTTCTGGGTATTGTGAAATTCACATGTTGTGAGGTACATTATTCTACTCTTTGCAGTCTAAGTTATGTTAAAAAAAGATTAAACCGCCTTGAAAAATCGTATACCGCTTAAAATTACGAATTTGCCTTCTTTTAACAAATTCCTTTGGAGTCAGTGCATGATATGCAATGTGCATACGAGGTTTGTTGAAAAAGTATTGCAATTTTTATGTTTTTTTCATAAAATAAATATTCATCATTGAAAATTTTATTTGTTCACTTTAAATTAGTCCCCCTTCAATATGGCACACTTATGTTATGTGTGTTGTTTCAATAGGTACATAAAAAGTGCTCCAAAAATATATTTTCTGTGACCCCGTTTAGCTCCTTCTTCGACGCCGACTTTATCATTTCAATTGCGGCTAACAGTCGTCTCATCAGCTTGTTCAGGTTTAACAACGAAAAAATCTCACAAGGAGACACGTCTGCATACTTTAAGTTTTTATTTTTAAGTTTACTTTATTTTTTCCAAATCCATATTCTAAAATCCATTTAATTTCATATGTAAAAAAGTTGATGATACCCCATCACTTTTCTGAATGTCTATAAAAGTTCATTTCAATATAAAATAATATATTACTGTTTCCGATGCACAGCACTGCCAAAAGGCTGCACCGGCAAGGTAGCCATGTAAGGCTGACCGCGGGAGATGTCAATAAAACAAGTGTTTCGCGTACGGTTCGTATATTAAGAAGAAGTAATATTACTGTGTCCGTCGTTTAAATACTAACTTACTTAACCTAATATGGTGTGAGGCAGCGTACACACTGCAATCATGATATCACTTTTCGTTTCTATAAATCCGTAGATTTAGGCATACGTGATTGGTTGGAAGCTTAACTAGATCACCGTACTCAAATATTATCAAATTCTAACAATATTATCCATGCAAGTCGAATTTAAACGTGCTTTACCTTGAATTCGGTAAAAAAACAAATTCAGTTTACAAACAAAAAGAAACAACAATTTTGTATTTAATCAAACTGTTTAAAACGGATTCAAAACTTCTTATTCGAAGATTATAGCAGGATGTTTATAAATCACTAATGAAAAATGAAGTAATTAGAAAAATAAACTGTAATTTGTTATTATTTGCTAAAGCAAATTGCCTCCACTTTCATGGCCCCAAACTCCCCTCTGGGCGTTTTTTGATGGCCTCTATGACATGCACGCGTTATGTTATGGTGCATTGACGCTCCGCCTGTTGTGACGGCCCCGGGCCTACAAACGATTTGATACCCTTTTTAATGTACTTATGATAATCTTGTACTTGCATTAGAGCTATAGCCGAATTTAAGGGAGCTTGTGTGTACATAAATGGATTGTCTTAATGGAGTTCAATTATTCTAAGTAACAAGACTTGATTGAAAATAAAAGTTCGCAAGTAATAATACGCACTTAAGGTAACGATATTAGTTTTAAACCAATTTTAATCAAAATAAAAACTAAATAGAGCGTTGTTTATTATTTTATTTTTACTGACTTAACCTACCTAATGTAAAAGTAAGTGCGTCTGTTAAAATATTCAGATATGAATTGTTTTTGGAACGAAATTACAGAGAAATTTAAAAAAATACGATGAATAAGTCAGAAAAACGAAATTTTTATTAATATTTTTTAAACATTTGCTATTATTATTTAATAAGAACATGCACACTCGGCCCTGAGTGGTCAGCACATAGTTCGCTGGTAGCCTAGCACTCGGGTCCGAGTGATATGTTTTATACATATCACTCGGACTTCAGTAAAATACTCGGGCCCGAGTGGGCGCCAAAAAACGAGTAAAAAGTGGTGATGTATGAGAGTTAAAAATAGAATGCAAGTATACCACTAGGTTTGGTCGAGAAGATCTCCATGCGCTCTTTAACTTGGTAGGAAGCCTTATTTTTAAGTCGTCAAAATCCGTAAACTATCTACTCGTACTTTTAACTAAATTTGTCATGTTTGTTGTGATGTCGTTAAAATTTGATAATATTTGAGTAAGATTAGCAAATGTTTGTGAGAACAGCACGAAAATTTGTACCAAATTCAGTTTTTTTTAAATGTATTTAGGTATTAATCATTTAAGATAAGTCAAGTAATAAGATAAGTACTAGTAACTTTATTCATAACCCAATAATGTTTACAGTTGTTTGTTTAGTATTACATACTTAGTAGGCTAATAAATACAATATGTTGAATCGGAAAGAGTGAGTCCCTGACATTGAAACTAGTAAAAACTGTATTTTCAAGGTCAGTGATTCCTCAGAGTAATTTATGGAAGACGCCCCCAGTCAATATCGTTGTTTGGAAACCAATACAATTGATGTGTTGTCTAGCACATTTTTATTAATTTATGGCGAGATGATATTTTTAAAGGTACATTGAGTATGTTCTAAATTAGGGACAATCTTCACAGATTTCATCAAAATCCGTCCAGTATTTTTTTAAATATGGTTAATAACTAAAAAAATTAAAAACCGCTCTCAAAATAATTTATACAGTAACGCATTTGTCTTCGATTGAGAAAAAAAACTTTTTTTTACCTTCAAAAGCAAAATCACACATTTACCTATCGATCGACATTATTCCGACACGTTTTCTTTCTTTTTCGTACGAAATAATTTAATCATGTACTGAGTACACCAAAGTAAAAATTAAACTAAGACATACAACATAAAAATTAAAATTAAATTATCATGTACTTAATTTGAGCTCAAAGTAATAAATCATACGTAAATGTTATTTTCCTCGAATAAAAAACAACAATATAATTTCAATGATAACGTGCTTATGCTTTCTTTGTCTTAGCTAAGTTTGCACCTGACCTAAACTAGGTCACAGAATATACCTTAACTATATTTTGTGACTGAACTCTACATTTTACTGTGACGTTAAAAGATGAGTACAGTAGGTTGTTTTATGACTTAGGATCTAACTGCACTTTCCAACTTAATACGCAGTTATAAGCTGATTTATCGAAAGTACTAAGTTTGTTCGGAGTTAGGTTCCTATCTTCAAAGGGAAATATTCCCTTGCTTGCCCATTACGAAAATATCGACCCTTAAAAATAAACACTGCAAGTTAAACATGAACTCGTAGGGTGACAATTCTCTAAGTAGATACGGAGACCAAAGAGTTTTTTTAGGTTATGTACGTCTTGTCAAATCATAGAAGATTTATAATTTTTTGATACATCAGCAAACCTAAATTAATTTAATTTATTGGTAAAATGAATCATACTAGAAAAAAATATTTTCAAAGCTGTAGTAGTTAAGTTCATTATTGATGAGTAAAATAAAAATCGTACATTCTTTTCTAAATAAAGATTTTCCCTTTTAATAAGAAAAAAATGAAATTGCTTACAATTTGAAGCATTGGTTTTTAGGGTTATTTCCTTGTGAAATATTTACTTATTAAGGAGAACAAAATGTCCTTTTTACAAGTATATTTTTGTTCGCCGACTCGAAGCATGGTGCCCTTAGCTGGAAGGGGCACGGTGTCCTCAAGGGAGGCGGGACATATGAGCATTTTTACTAGTTTTTACAATTGACGTCGCTTGGGACTTGACAAACGTTGTAAGCTGCGCGACAACTGTTGTTGCTTAATGTTGAGAGCCAGTGGTGCGGTGATGGGCATAATTTGGTAAATATTCTTTGGAACTGCAAAGTTAATTGCTACATGTAAGTTATGTTATGATACTACTTACGCGGATGGAAAGTGATGAAAGGGCATAAAAATAAAAGCAAAAATATCATAATTAATATCGGAAGGACCGGTTTAGATTGCAACAGCAATGGATCCAAGTTTAGAAAACTTCTTCCAAATCCCGTATTGAACTTTCAGAAATCGTACTAATACCAGAACAAAACCTAAATACAAAATACAAGAAACCTTCTACCGGTCAACGAACGAAAACATATCAAAAATGAAATAAATCGCTCGATCAATGTAAATGATTGTTAAAGTTTAAAAGTAACATAACGACCGGTTATGAAGCGATTACGAACAATTAATATTGGGGAAGTAAGTGAGTTCGGGAAAGTTGGAATTGTTTCCCTCTGATGATTAATGGTATACCCCTAGGTCTGCAACAAATTTGTTTTGCGTCTCGTGTGGAAAATTTTAAATATTAGCTTGGAAGGTTATATTGTGATTACAACTATAGTAAACTTCACTATTTTCTAATATTCCTATTTAGGAAACGCTGTTTTTCATTTTCTTCGTTATTTTAGAAAAACATTGTAAGCCCTGCAAGTCGATAACTAATGTGCTGTAACCTTGTCAACTAATATAAAATAATAACAGCAAAAACTCTTTTGCAACTCAAAAAAATATCCCTAAATAATATTTTTCTTGTTAATACTCGTAAGTACCATACATCACGAACGTACAGGTCGAAATGATTACCTCCTTTATTTTTGAAGTTAGTAAAAATATCACGAAAAGAAATAACGTCTTGGATTTTCTGTTTGGTCTGTCGATCAATCTTCATGAAAAGATGGCAGTCAGAGAGTGTGTCTTCGCAATCTCAGGTGTTAAAATATTTGTCAATTTTTGGAGTCATCCATAAAAGTTAGGGCTTCAATTCTCGTGGAGTTCGCATTCGAAAAGTGTACCGATCGCATTTTCTTTTTCAAAGAATATTCGGTTTTTGCTTTATCAGGGTCACGATTACTAGGCATGTCGATTTCATTCGTGCGGTAGTTATTTTAAGTGTGCAAGCACACGTTTTTTCGGTAAAACATTTGAAATTTATAATCGATTTACCTCACGAAAAAAAAGGTTGACGCAAGAATCTGGGCCTTACTTCTTTTCCTACCATGGAAACAATATGTGTCATCTCGGTAATGCCATCATTGTCAACAAGCTTTTTGGAAGATTGTATTTGATACATTGTATTTGATTCTTGAAGTTGTTAATATTTGTGAAAATATTTTCATAATTCTGAATGAACAATTCTGTAACTTTGCTTTGTTAATATATTGACTAACGGAACAAAATATAAATTTTGTACCAATATTAAGGCGCGTTTATAAATGTGTCAAATCGTTGGTTGAAATGTGCAAATCTATGCTAATCGTTTTGAATTATGAATTCTCTTATCCAGTCAATACATCCATTCAAGTTGAATACATTATTTATAAAATTTCCAATGTCATCAAATAATATATGTTGCAGTGAGGTATCTTGTAATATCAATTGACTCTCATCTGTGACTCGTAATATCAATCAAATTGCACCGTACACTGCTCCAATAAAATGCACATAAAAAAATAAACTATAGGGAATTACACTCGCAACATCACTCCAACATGATCCGCTACCGTCTCAATAAAAAAACTTAATCGAATCAAACTGGGGCCGAAGCTGGTCTCTATATTTACGGATTAGAGACATCGAAGGAACCCCAAACGTTCGCGTTTGGGTTCCGTGGGTTATAAAGCACACATTACGGACCCTACTGGGGTTGCTTGGAAAGGGGAAAATAGAAAGACCCTGTTTACGATACGCCACAGCAGTGACTTTTGCACAAGAAGGTAGATTGTGACAAGATTTTAGATTGATTTTTAGTAACTGACCTTGGTTGAGTCAGGGAAATCATACTCAAATAAATAGGCAAGATCCGAAAAAAGTATTACCTAAGGGCAGGTTCCCGCGGCTTTCTCGTACAAACAACAGATTTCTTAGTAACTTTTTCGCCTTGATTTAATGTTTTTTAGGATCCAACTTCTTTATTCTCATATCTTTTGCACATCTTATCTTTATTTAAAATCCACCAAAATCGGTTTACCCACTTTTTGTTCATATGAAACGTCAGCATTACTTTAATTTAATTTATTATTTAATTATTTTGGGTTTCATGTAATTTCCTTACTTTTGCTAACTTGGTTTGTTTTTGTATAATTACAATCAGTAGTTTCTTTTAAACCGTTGCCTGCTCAGATGCCACTATTTAGATTCTAAAACAAGTCATTAAACTTAATACCAATAAAAACCCACATTCAATTCCATTTATACCGCCCGCACGCTGTCAAAAAACGATTGCAATTGTGCCCCTTTCAAATAAACTCTAAAACAAGCAATTTCTAAGCAAAAACAAAGGTTTCGCTCCGCCTTCGGGGGAGGGATACTCTTTTACGTAGTGCATAACCTTACCTCACACTTTACAGCCCTCCCAAAGGACACAACCCTCGATCTAAAGATTTCGATATACCATGAACCGGTATGGAAAATTGCATATACTTTATTATTGTTATTTACAGGCGAGGATGGCACGAGTTTTACGAGGTATCCTTATTTTTATAGACATAAAACTCGATTGGTATGATTGGTAGAAGTTTGAAGGTTGTATGATTTGAAGGGTGCTGCGAGGGGCTTAGATGTATTATAATAAGTTTATCGATACGGAATACGAATGTAAAGTTAAGTAGTATGGGACTATAAAGTGTAGTTTGATCAGCGATACACGTGGTAGTACGAATTTGTTTGACGCCTTGAAGCTTTTGATTTTTTTTAACTATTTAGCTCTTCTTAGAATTGTTTACATAAATCAATAAATTTGCGTCAGACAACACAGCAATTTTCAGGGTTTAGAAGTAAGTAATTTTCTTCCTTATGGATACCAGAAATCATTCATGATGGGGGCGTCTCGCATTAATAAATTAAACTCATATAAAAACCCATAACTTAGGTACGTATATATTTTGGAAATCAGACCTCTACTGTGTCCTTGTTAGATATTTACTGTTACTACACAACACTAAGATAATCGTAAGTTTGTGAGTTTGTTTGCGTCAGTAGTCTCTGAAATACATAAAGTAGGTATTCCGTAGTAAAAAATCTCCAGCAAGCTTCTCACGTCATTTCAGGGGAAACACGTTATCGTATTTACCCAGTCTATACTATTTAATTTTGTTAATACTAATGTCATTTTTTATTGAATCATGAAAATCTGCTTTTACTGTTCTTAACGTTTCAGATCCAGACCTACCCACTTAAATGAAGGTATTCAGTTTGCTATTGTTACTTCGCAAAGCAACACCTTATACTCGAGACCTTGGCCCACCCTTGGGATGTTACTCACTATACTTTAAGATCACAACTACTCGTACTTGTAAAAAGAAACAATAATACCTGATGCGGCCGTGCGTTGTGAGGAGGGGGGCCCCCAACCCCGTGGTGGTAGACCATGTCGTGTTTGAGTTGAGGCAGCGGAGGCCCTGGTTGGGGTCCTGACTGGTGCTTGCTGATGTCCACGGCGAGGGCCTCCGCTCTGCTGAGGAGGCCATCGTTGAGGCCGCCGAACAGATCGCCCTAGAATACACATGTACAGATAAGTTGAAGTGGTGAATTTGGGTAAGATAAGCTAAGGATTTGATATAAAAGTAGTAAGCTACTATCGTGTGCAGACTGACCAATTTGCGGTCGAAAATATGCTTGCGGGTGATATTTCCAACCCGTAAATCTCTATGGAATGAGACAAATTTGGTTTCATTTGTTTTCATACAACTTAAACTACGCAAGTATATCTTTTTTTAAAGTGGTCTATTTCAGTTAGAACCATAAAATTATTATCCCTTTGGAATAGAACGACAAAAGCGAGATGTCACTAGCAGCTAACTGTGTGATAAAAAGAGATGGGTAGCAGAACCATTTTTGGCAGATGTCAAACAGTTCAGAGGCTTATGAAGGCTTGCTGAAAATTTCTCTCATTTGAGTTTTTGAAAATTTATGTGAAATTGTGTATAATTTGAAGAAATATTTCTGTTGAAACATGGTGACTTGATCGGTGATTGATTGTTGTTCATTACAGCGGAATAACCCAACAAATAATCATTCAACAGGTAAATTAGTCCAAAGCGAAGCCTCTTAATATACGACTTATATTTACCAATGCGCTTCAAATTTAAAGTACGCAGTTTGATTATTCTATTCTACAAACGTTAATTTACGTAAAAAGTAAAGACAGAATAACACAGGGAATGTATATATGAATATTTTATATAATGAAATAATATTTAGTTTTACACTAGAGCTGCATGTTCAATATTTTGTGTCGGCTGTTTATCATGCAGTAAACTAATATGTTTATCTTAGGAACATTGTTTTTAATCACCTGATCGAAAGGTTATCTCATTTAAAGCTCTTAATGTTACTTACTTATGTTAGTTACTGACATCTTAAATCGGTTTCGTTTGACAGCTTTTACTTGTCCTTCTATTCCGATAGGAATATTAATTTTATGGTTAGAACCAAAACATTTAAACCCTCATTCATACTAACTCAAACAGTCTAATAAACCTATTTTAGCTATTACACTCTTTTGTCACTTTCTGTCAAATGATGACAGCGCCAAGAAAGAACGAGACGGAACAGTGTAATAATTAAAACAGGATTATTATACTGTTTGAGTTATTATGAATATGGGGGTTACTTTTTTGTCAATAAATACTCTATAAAATTTCATCCATTCTAAGCCGATTAAGCCTTATTTTTAAACAATCGAAGACGTACTAGCGTAGTTTAGTATGTATAAAAACGTTGTTTACGGGTTGGAAAACGTTGTCGCCCGCATTGTACATGCGCCAGCAGATCAGGTTAACCCGTTTTTTTGCAAACTAGCCCTTATTACAACGCTATAAGATACCGCAGTGTTTACTTTGACGTGCTGTTGTCCATATATTTCGACCGCAAATATAGGCAATTCTACAAATCATTTTGCCTACACACGATTATTTGTGTAAGTATTGAAAAATTCTTATTTTTTTTAATTTCTTTACTTGTACTAAATTTATCTCATTCACTCTATGGATCCATTCTGAAAATTCACCGATGTTCCTACATGCGGATCTTATAAAAGAAATTACGTAGTAAAAATAACAAAATAAAATATCCTGTTACGTGTCAGAGAAGTCTCGAGTATGTATTTTATTAGTCGGCTGAGTCAGCGTTTTCTATTTTAGAAGACGAAAGGTTCTGTACACAACACGTCTAACTAAATAAAGTATCCTATGACATCTAGCAAAACTCTAAAAGTGTTATTATATCTCCTTACTCGTACTAGTTCCAACCTATGTATCAATATACCTACCTGCAGTTACAGTTTAATATAGTCCCACTTTGACGACGTTATACCGATTTTTTATTACAATAATAAGGTAGTTGACTGAATTTAAAAAAAAACTATATATTACTTTACATTTGTAAATATATTTATCAAAATCATTGATGTTTTAGAAAACATTCACGATTTACATGATTTAATTATAATATAAAATATTCAATTTGAATGGGCCTCAAACACGCTCGAACTGTCATGGCGTCCTAAATGACGTCACTTCTTGCATTCAAAGATCTTCTTGACAGCATAAACTATAAATGCTGGTCTACGACAGAAAAAAGCCTGCCATCGTGCACGGCTTGACGTCACATCCTCTGATAGGCGTTTACGGTCACGTGGCTAAATGTGTGTTTTGGACCAACCTAATTATTTCAAATATTAATCATTCTAATTTAGCTTCAGAAATAAGTGAGTGTTTTGATATCTCCATACCATAATCAATCCCCAAAAACTACCAATATTGTCATTTGTTCTTCTTCTAGTGGAAACTAGACTATTATATTGCCACACAATTAAATCGTAAGCACAGTTAATTGCGCCACGTTTACGAGAATATATGTTTTCCAGACGCAATACGTCACGCATGAAATAGTAATGGCCGCAGCCGCGGACACGGTTTTTGGCAGATCGCTCTAAATTATTGATGAGTACCTCTGACCCTCGCTCCCAACTAGTTATTCGGAGGACTCGCCTCCGCGAGCTGACTTTCAAACAGGCTGTTTTATAGCCGAAGCAACCGCTTTAAAACGCTCCTTCCTTTTCGATTTGCCGGTAGACAGTGAACGAATGTTCTGTGGAAGCATTTCTCAAAAGTGTCTGTCAGAGCTTAGGTACAGGAAAAGTTTTATTTTTCGTTACCTGCTTACAGCACATAACTCTTTGAATTTTTCTTATCTTGTTTATACCGAAACTACTACTACTAAAATGTGTAATGGACTATGTAGGTGTGTCCGATGTTGTTATTTTATTCGAAATGGGATTGTGTGAAAAGAGATATCGAATATTTATGCTAACTAATAAACAAGTGTAAAGAGGATAGTTCCATTATTTATCGGTTCTCTGACGGTGGTGAACCAAGTTTTAGTTTGCTTTACCCTGTTCAGTATTCGTTTGATCGCTGCAGTTTTTAGAACAGGTTTTTCAGGATGATTCCGAATTTGCATGGGAGGCTTTTGCGTGCAATATGCCATCACGTGCAGTACTGTTGCAAGCGTTGGATATAGTTTTGAAGAAGCAAGTGAAAACTGCTCTCCAGTTTTTTATATTCAGTTTTCAATATAATTTTTGGATTTTGACTGTAGTGATGAAGATTGAATTCTCTTTTTGCGTTTTCGTTACTTTCCTGTTTTCTTTTAATTTTTGAATACTTTTATGTTAACTATTTTTCGTCTTCACAATATTTTAATATCAAAATACATCAGTTTGTTTATCAGGTAAACAGAGTTGTAAACTCAGATAATAGTAAACTTGTTTTTAGATCGATTTCATCAATTTCAAAAAAAAATACATATTACACTTGAAAATCACCAATCTAACTCTCCTCGAAACAAATCACTCAACAAAAATAAATGTAACGTCTAAACAAAACGACACAACAATGAACACTTACATACAAAAGAACGAGAGCTTTTTGCAGTGAACCCTTCTGTCATCTGATCCCACTTGAAACAGTAGCCTGCGCGGGCGCCGGGTAAGTGTGAATTACTGTCAATCGGAATAATCCCCGAAGAGAAAGACTGCAATTGAGCGTGAGAATCGACGGGACGGGTCATTTAGCAGCAATAGGTTTGATATTGTGAGCCGCTAGCTTTAAAACTATGCCATTTGATTTAGGTATTGAAATGTAAATAATATTTTATTCTTTATCCTAAGCAAACCCTATTATCTACCATGATAAAATTTAGGGAAGTTTAGATCCTATAACGTGTATAAAATCATGGTGCAACTAAATATTTACTCCCTTATTACAAAAAAGAAAGCACCATGCTTATACCAAAACTGAAGTTAGGTTCCTAATCAGTTTGAAAAAAACCGGCCAAGTGCGAAACGGACTCGTACACTAAGGGTTCCGTGCCAACTTTAACTGAATTACAGATGCACTTACTTGCACTTACTTCCACTTAGTCAAAATACCACAATATTTTATTGACAGCAAATATACCATAGTTTTTCATAGGAATTGTATGAATAACAAAGTTATGTTTGTGGTTCTTGAAAATGTGCTCTATCTCAAAAATTACGAGTTCAATTTCGTTCAAACCATTTTCAGTTCAAAGTTTTTTCAAGACCTACATCATGTATCTTTTTCAAAATGTACACTCGCTTAGTTTAAAAGTAAGATTGGGGGACGCTAATTTAACCACATTGGAAGCGTCTATCTCTCAAACGTTAGACGTTTAGAGAATATGGGAACCTCGATATCATTTTAAAAGACATATCCATAGGCACACTTCACGCTAGGTTTGATTTCAGTTGAGTTCAGAGTTGAAAGTTTTAGGTATTACTTTCATGTATGGGAGCCCGCCCCTTAAATATAATTATTTTATATTTTGTATGTGAATCGTAAAGCGGTAACAAGATCATCTACCTACTTAAATTCAATTGTATAATACTAATAGTTTCAGAATAAAGTGGCTGTGACATACCGACAGACAGACAGACTGTCAGACAGACTTGACGAAACTATAAGGGTTCCGTTTTGGGAAATTCGGCTACGGAACCCTAAAAAAAGTGTACCTTAAATTTTCAATGCTGCTGTTATTATGACACTTTTTTTTAACAGTATAGTATAGTAAGTGATTTTTTTTTCCTGTGGGACGTAACGCTCAAAAATGTAAGCAAGAGTTAAGTTATTTTTTTAAGTATCTATTTCCAAATACTTGAATTTACGTGTCCTCTAAGGCGTATCTATAAACTTCGTCGTTTTATATCACAGCCTCAATATAATTCTTGCACCCATTACTTTCAATCTTTCTGCCTGACCTAAAGGTTTGAGTTTTTTTTATGGTTTACTTTTAGAACAAATAACTAAATGTAAACATCAACCTTCGAATTGAATAATTATGCCAAACACGTAACAAGCCAAAAGATTGGTGCGTAGTTAAAAATAGCACCCTTTAATTTGTGTGTCGCGATTCTCGACCCTCATAATTTGCAAACTGGTGTTACATGTTGCAGGGTGGCCAGATGTGTTGCATTTCACGGATTTTTAATATTTGTTTGTTTTAAAAGAGTTAGAGAATGGTAGACAATGGCAAGTTTCACTTTTAAAAGGACTATGAAAACAGTTAAGATTATATGGGACTACACTTATGGCAATTAATATAAAATAAATGAAAAGGTAGGTTTTTTTGAGTCAAGAAACAGGTACGAGTATTTGTGATTTGAAAAAAACAACAAATTAACCATGTACGGACAACAGCACATCAAGGTAAACACTGCGGTATCTTGTGCAGTTGTAATAAAGTGAGCAACCTGATGTGCTGTCGACTGTTCAAGAGCAAATAGTGTTCTAACGTCAATGCTACAAAGATACTGTTTTTTTACGGCGTACGCTTAAAATCACACAGCGAGCGATGAGACTATGCTTGTTGTTTCTCTACAAGATCAAATCAGAAATGAGGAGATACGTAGAAGAACTAAGGTAACGGATTTAGTCCTGAGAATCAGTAAACTCAAATGGCAATGGGCAGGGGACATAGCATGAAAACCTGATGGCCGTTAGGGCAGAAAAGTTTTAGATTTGAGACCTTTCGACCAAAGGCACGGCGAAGGACGTCTACCGGGATGGTATGTAAAAGATAATATAATGTGGGTAGTTAAGATGAAATAAAAGTTAGTCTAAAACTGGATCTCGAGTTTGATTTACATAAACAGACAGACGACTTTGTAAAGATCGCAGGGTCAAACTGGATGCAATCCGCTTTGTGATTGGTCGCGGTTGAAGAATATGGGAGAAGCATAAGTTCAGCAGTGGATGTCCTTTGGCTAATAATGATGAGGATGACCTCTTCCCTGAGGGTCTCGGGCGGCAGTTCAGATTAAAAGCGATCTTATAGGTCTAGTAACACAAAGTGTTTTAAATGTCAAATACTTATAATTTGTATTACCTAAATATGTTTTTTGGGAAATGCTGCATAGTTAACTTACATGTAACAAAGATTACACAATTCTTATTTTACTTGTTTGATGTTAACGATCACCTACATATTGATTAATTAACTGAAACATCACATCAAGATAATGCTCTAATCATTTGATAACCACGCACCGCCCACAATCATTTCTGCTTAACCCAAAGGCATGACTGGTAAGAAACGGCAAATGGCGTTAAGTCCACCTATTCTACAAATTTTGGTTGTGCAATAAAGTTAAATAAATAAAATCAATAATTAGGTTGATTGCCCCCAAATGCAGATTGTCACAGTCGGGCATCAAGCGCGTTCAAAAGTCGTGTCTCATTTCTGTGTGACGTGCCCCAACGAAGCTAATTTAATTATATCACCCACCGAATAGAGTGATCCGATATATTATGAACGCTTACAATTTTTTATTGTGCGTAGGTAGGGATGTTATTTTTTATTGACTTTGTATTGGGGTAACACAGGAACGATTATACTGATCAAAAATCTTACTACGCGAACTCTAATTACCTATAACACAACAATTTCTCGGATTATGCCGTGATTAATTTAATTTTTGGTTGCTTCTAAAGAACATACTGTTGGCTGGAATTAATTACTAGCCAATAATAGGCTTCGCCCCGTGTATAAGCGTTTAAAACTCGAACTTTATTACTAAGAAGGTACCTCTTATTACGCTTGTTTACATTTAAAATAAATGGTTCAATGGAGTCGTTGACATTCAGTATTATAATAAAGCACAATTATTGTTCTCATTAATAAACAGTTGCGCATAAATATTATGAGTTGGCATTAGCTTGTCTTGTGCCGTAGTAATTCTTCAGCTGGCCACTTTGATGTTAAATTGAGGGTTGCCAGCGTGCGCACTTTTCCCTAGTTTTTTTTAATTGATTTTCGATCAAAATTTTTTTGGTAGGTACATATTTTATTATCATCCAGAGCTTTTAGTGTCGCACTGCTGGGCAAAGGCCTCCCTTAATGCCTTTTGACCTATCAGCCTTGGTCGTCACGCAATTTATTGTCTTCTCGGTATAAAACTTGGACTTGTTTTGGGATCCATTAAGTACATAAATAACAAAATTATCTACCAATTGTCAACAGCAAATAAAGTTCCAAACGTTATTACTTGCTGACTGATTGCACACGAACAAATTATGTAAACTTTCACGTTCGGTAAAAACAATTTGGACGCTCCACCTGTACAGAAATTGACTTAAAAAATGTGATAACCGCTGACGGTTTTTGACACATTTTGAATAACCTTTTTCAGCAAATGATTACCTACCTTTACACACAAACGCTTTTATGTGTTCTGCAAAAATATCTTATTCGCATTATTATTATCTCTTTTCACCGCTTTAACAGCAATATTTTCCCCAAAACATGGTAAACATCACAAGAGCCTGCAACCCTTGTTGCTATCCGTCTTTCTATCTTAATTCAGGGGCTTGTTTCAGCTTCAAAATGAAACTCTGGAATTATAATTTTACCCTCCTGCCGTCGTTATAATCATAGGCGGCTAAGTGCGCGAAGCATAATCCCGAGTACAGTCGGTCGGGAAATACAAATATTATATTATTTATTTATTTTGAAATATATTAAGTTAGTTATCTAGGGAATATTTGGTATCGCAAAGATTGAAGTAGTGTCTGTTTTTAGTAAAATGTCGAAAATTATTAACCTAAATAATTGCTTAAGCATGCGCAGTTTACCAATCTCCAGTTAGGTATTTATTTATTTAAACTTTATTGCACTGTAAAATGTACAATTGGCGGACTTAATGCCTAATGGCATTCTCTACCAGTCAACCACCTGGTAATGCAGAGAGTTTAATTACTGGCGGAATATTAATAATAAGTGAGAGGAGTGGTACCTACAAAAAAAGAAGTAAAATGCACTAATATAAACATACATACTAATATTACACAAATATATAATATACAGATACATAAGCAAAAGACTAATAAACGTACATAGAAAACATATATATATTGATGACATCCAAAAAACACAAATAAAAGAAATGGTTTTTAATTCTGAAGAGAGCGAAGGTTAAGATAGTGGGTGCGGAGAGACTTTTTAAAAGTGAATTTGTTGCTATTGTTTTTTCGAACCTATAAAGGTACCTTATATAATTGTTAAATAAAATACAGCACTCGAAGCTCTTTGATTGATTCATTTAGAAGCATTATTCATTAATTCAAAGGATTTAACTATCACCTGTACGCAATTTCATATCTTCCGTGGCCTAGGGTGTGAAACACTTTCGGTGCTGGCCGTACACCCTAATCAAGCCCGATCTCCTCTAAGATATGTCTCCACTAGATCAAGGCGGTTGCAACGTCCTGATGAGTACTCAAGACACAGTACCGCTTATGAGCATTACCGGTTTTACTTTGATGCATTATTTACCGTTGTTTCGCAAAATGAACGACGGGATTAACAATATTCACTCACATTGATTAAAATGACAATATGCGTTATGGTGATTTCTTAATCCCTCAAGCGTATGTGAACGAGACACAATGCAAATTCTATTGTTATGCGGTTGCCTGCAACCGCTCGGGTGTTGAGTCATTAATTTGTATTGTTTAAATATCAAAAATCCCTAAGGTTTTTATTAGTCCCTTTAGTCGATTTCGACTACGGTAGCCAGTCACGACGACT
The DNA here is from genome assembly GCA_963924145.1 of Pyrausta purpuralis. Lineage (NCBI taxonomy): Eukaryota > Metazoa > Arthropoda > Insecta > Lepidoptera > Crambidae > Pyrausta > Pyrausta purpuralis. Next base: position 11,796,704 of record OZ001647.1, on the reverse strand, counting down.
AACCGACTGCGCGGGACATATTATAGTGCACAAGTGCGTGCGCAAACACAGGTGCACTCTCTCTTCCTTTTACTCTCATAGCCCGATGGGACAGCAATCTGACACGACAGGCAGGACCAACGGCTTTACGAGGCACGGGGGTGAAACACCGCCAACTTTCAAACTAGGGGCTACCCTGAGAATTTCTGAACAGAAAAACCCAGGTACGTATTTTTGGCCCGACCCGGGGATCGAACCCGGGATCTCTGGCGCAGTCGTCGCTTTAAAGTGCGACCCTATTACCGCTGCGCTACCGAGGCAGTTAACGTTTTTATGCGTTCAATCGTAGAAAATTATGAGAATCTGAGAGGGTATTGCGATGTTACTTTGATAGCTAAGCAGCTCTGCTTTTGGATGATTAAGCAAATTCCTATTTCGATTTCATATACTACATATTAGCGTGGGCACTACACGGTTGAGTGAAATGGAAATACTTTGATTGGCGACCCAATTAGTTGAGTGGAAATTGACCTGCCTGATACTTGAACTAGTTTAGCAATCATTGATGTTTTTTTTAGAAGAAGATGACGCCTCGAGAACTAAAGGAGTAGGTACACGAATATGGCACCGTCTGATTAATGGATGACAATGGATTGACAGCCATCAAATCAGACATCAGTTTCGAAACAGAGTCATAACAGAGTAGCTTTCTTAATATCTTTTGGTACATTACAATAGACTAGTTTACATAAATTTTAAAAACGAGTTCACACTTAAGCTCGATAGTATATTAATCAAAAAAATAATGTTAAAATGATTTTAATTATTTTTAAATAATTTAACATTTATAATATAGAATAATGATCTAATAAATGCAATTTGAATGTGTCAAGTGAATGCTTGAAATGTCATGGTGCCAATATAAGAGTCACGTTCACTGCTAGGGATTCACGATCACGTGACCACATGTATATTTTTTACAAACTAAATTAATGGAAATATTTACAGTCCTTTAAAAAAAAAAATGAATACACCATTGTCATCTGGCATCATGTAAACTGGATGATTCCTTCAAATAACATGCTAATAGTTAGCGTACCTACAATTTTTTTCTACAATGGTGAGTATCATCCCTCACGGATGTGTTTATCAACAGTCTTTTGTTATGCTTTTGTGTACGCGAGCGCCGGCGGCCTTTTGATCCGTGAGCGTCTACGCTGTTACTTTAAACAAATTAAAGGTGTACTTTATATTTATACAACATAGATTCGAATATTAACATACATGTCCATAGACATATGTATTAGGGTCGTGCGGGCGGGATTCGCACTAGCGACTGCATATTTATGTAGTCCGCAACGTAAACCACCACCAGGGCTTGAAACCGGTTCAAGATTTACCGGTATTATAACGGTTAAACCGGTTTTATCGTAAAATTCCGTTCCAGAGCGGAACCAAATAAGAGCGATACTGTGAACCTAAATAAACCGGTTTATTCGAAGCCGCTCGCGACGATCGCAACGCGACTTGTTTTTAGACTGAATTTTCTTCAAAAGATGTTATATTGCCATTATATTGTTTTACACGTATGAACGCTGACGCCTTCAAAAAAATACTAAGTCAAAGTTAAGACCTCACTTTGCGCGAGGTGGTGTTTGCTTGACTATCTTTTAGCGTCTCACCAGTGATCTAGTTCTTAATACAATATCATTGTTAGCAATGCTATGCTTACTCCCTCAGGTGGAATTCTGTAAAACAATCGTATTCATTTGACAGTTCGAAACCTACAGTATGATCTGTCGAACGGCAAGGAACAAAGGGAAAACGAACGAAAAAAAGTTACCGATAGAATTTTCTTTGTCGAAGAAAAAAAAGGCTTTTAATTTTTCAGGGTCACGATTTCGTCATTTTTATACGTGTAATATTTTTTCTTGTATTTCGAGGTAAAACAATTAAGCTCGCAATCGAATTACTACACGAAAAAAGATCGATTGCCGCGAGAATCGACCTCCAGATCCAGTTTTGGTGCAAGTTTGGTCCTCCAGATGCAAGTGATCCAGTAGTAAATTACAGATTTTCCTTTATTTTTGAGACAATGTATATACCGTAAGCGGTGAAACACTGTCAACATAATGTCAAAGTCGCAGACTAAAATTTTTATAGGTAACTTCTCTTGGTACAATCATACAGATACATTATGTAATCCCAGGCCCTCGCAAGTTTGAAATGAAATATACGTAACAATATTTCTCGACCACCTGCCCCTAATAAATTATTGAGTTACGAGAAAAATACTTTACGTGCCGTAACCTTCAATACAGCCTTATGCCCGCCATGAAATAGACTGCTGCGAGACACAGGTAGGTAACCTACAAAGGTTTGTCCGTCTGTCTGCACCATGATATATTTTATGAAAGGTTATAATATTTATTGTAATTTGTGTTTTGTCCTGCTAGGCTCATATAACAACAATCTATTACAGTGTCTTGGTTGGGATGCAATATAATTAACTCTGATTGAAAATCTAGGTATCTCTTAAATAAATACCAAATAAGTAAGACAATTGGTGCTAGTCTCACTTCATCGTCTTTACTTTTGCAAAAAATCAATAAAGATTATGATCAAGGTATGACTGATTGAGGATGCACTAGGCCATGACTCCACCGACAAAGGGCTTTGGAAAGTTTTCTATAGGGCGTGGATCGATTTCCATTTCTACGAAACGATGGCCGCGGCTGGAACCTAGAATGCATAACATTCATCGAGATTTTGTTTAAACTTTGTAAAATGACAGGTTTTCGAATGATAAGCAATAAAAGATGTAAACTTTTAACAGCCTGTTTATGGCTTAACGTGACGTGAATTATCTAAACATTTTTTTCTGATGGCTGCTACTTTCGATCAAAATTAAAATGGCGGACCGATAAGCGAGCCAAAAATTCCATGCACGTTTTTATTTTTAAAGTTGGCCGTTGATATCTTTGCGAAGGAAGTCGCGGGCACCACCAAGTATAGAGTACTCCCCAAGGCTGCCGCATGATATAAAGAACCGAACCCTGACATATCACGAACGTGGCGGCTAATTAAGCCCTTTTTACTTTTTCTTTGGGGAACATCAATACTGTAACACTGTTCTGTGACATTTCGATTAATGAGGGCATGCTTAAAAATAATTTGTTATGAAATGACTCATTTGTAAACTTTTCAAAGTTGCGTAGCAAATCATTTTTCTATTTATATTATATATTTTTTTTAAATAAGTATTCTTATAAACTTTATTCAATAACCTCTAGTTGCACTAACTATAAGAATATTCTAAAATGCTTGCTCTTCATTGCTCCCAATAATAACGAAATACTTGTATGATAAATGCTGTCAGCGCAATTTTCAGGGTTCCGTAGCCGAATGACAAAAACGGAACCCTTATAGTTTTATCAAGCCTGTCTGTCTGTCAGTCCGTCCGTAGGTCACAGCCACTTTATTAGCATTACACGGATGAAACTTGCTAGGTAGATGTATCTTGTCAATTGCTTTACAATTCTCATACACGAAATATTGAGCCCCCTCTAACTTTCAAAACTAAGCTGGTGAAAATTTTGATATAGCACATTTTCAACAACTGCAAATTTAACTTTGTCCTTCACACAAAAACTATGAAAGAATAAGTTATTTTTGATATCAACTAAGTATTGTGGTATTTTGGCTAAGTGAAAGTAAGTGGACCCCTAATTTAGTTAAGTTGGCACGGAACCCTCTGTGCGCAAATCCCACTCGCACTTAGCCGGTTATTTTTCAAGACTTCCTACGTTAAAATAACTTACTTCAAAAACGCTCACAATAAATCATAAAATGTTGCACAATAAAAATTTATAACTATGTACCAATAATGTTATAATGCAATGATAATATGAAAGTAAAATATTTCAGCCTTTTTCAGTAATACTTACTTACAATGTTGAATCGTCTCCATGGTTTTCCTAAAAAACTGACGAAACACAAAAACATAAGCAAATAAAGTCGCTTAGCCGTAAAAGGTACAAAAATATCTTTGGCCAAAGATCGCGAGCTACGTTCGCAATGCTACAGCTAGTATGCGGAATAGGTCATAAGGGGAAATGACTAATGTTTAACTCACATTGTGCCGAGGTGACCAAGAGTTGCACATCAACGATGCATCCTCCAGTATTCGACTCTGTAACAAAAACACTTGTTCGTTTAGAGTATCATATTATGACCATGCCTTAACTACACCAAATTTCACATAAGTATGAGATCAAAGGAATACATCCGTTAAATTAATTTGCCTCACTATGGGCGAAGTAGATCTAATTACCTGATAAAAACATAACGTACATTTTATGCTCATTAGTTTTTGAAAGAAAATCTAAACGAAAATTCTAGACTGTTATGTACGTTAAAAAACAAAACAAAACATCATCACACTTGTTTATATCACACGTACGAGTACGTATCTACGCTGAATCGAAATGCCAATTTTAATTACTGAATGTCACGTGTCCTGTGATAGATGTATTCAGTAAAAATGGCTTACACAACCTTTAAGAGCATTCAATTTGCTTAATTGAGTGTGCTAAGTAAATAACTATGATCGTTATAGCGAGCAGTCATTACGAATGCAGTGACCACGCCTAGCGCGACTATGAATGGTTAAACAGTTTCAACCGCTTGAACGAATATATGTTAGCCTTAATTCTTAGTTGTGCCGTAACATTTTTAGTTTACCTTTTGTTCAGTAATAATTCATTTTGTAAGTGCTACGTTTGCTGTCAAAATTATACGGTGACATTGATGTTTATTTTTATGAAAGGAGGTTGAAAGTCTACATTAGGTACGTTACGAAATGAAACGGTTTTGCTGTCTGATACTTTTGTAGTATAACACGCTTTTCATTTTATTTTTGACATATGCTTTTTCTTATAGGTGTGTAGTATAGAGGTCACCGCTGCCTAACTACCGTAAGAGCCATAATCGCTTGTACCTCTCGTCGTCTTTTGTTTGAAGTGACGCCGGTTTGCATGTTGTGTGTACAATCGATTTTAGTTTGAAGGTGATTAGGCACTAGAGACTTCGTACCTACTTACCCAGAGTATTACAAACGAACTCGTTAACTTTCTTTTCTTTTCCATTGGTTATTCAGTTTTTATTTACATGGCAGGAAAAGTTATAAACATAAAACAAACATGAGGAAATCATGGTTGTCATATTCAAAATTAATCATATCTAAGAAAACGTGTTTAAAAAGATTATCGCAGTCAAGTGCAACTAATAAATTAAGAGTGTTTTATGAAAAGAAGGTACTTTGACTAAGGGAAAGTACACGTTCAGGCTTTAATAGCCTTTCATAACCGGCCATCTTGAAAAGTGGCGCAATTTACTTTTTACTTGTCACTATGTAAATGGTTCACATAGTGAGGAATTGTCTAATGAAAATGGAACTTTATATTAAGGTGATAAGGTTTTACAATTCCATGCAGTTCGATGGCTGAATCTATGACTGTTGTATCAAGTCATGGCAATACAGCCACTATAGAACCAATTTAGCTGTTCCGAACGGTTTGAATCTATAAATAATTTACGCAAGTTTGCTTTTATAATGCCGGGAGTTTATGATAATCGCCGATTTGGTCTGCGTGAGTCAATACTGCCAGTCTGAGCAGTGTCCGGGATTTTATCATACAAAAGTACAGTCAGTACAGTCGAAATGACAACACGACATTCAGACTGCCTGGCTAAACGTTGCATTTAATGAGTTGGCCAGTTGAAGTCCAGCCATTTCATTCCAATTGGCTTGCTGATTTTACCAGTTGGCTATGACAGATGCAATTTGTCAAGTCAAGACCACAAAGCTAGCACGAGTATTTTTTGTTTATAAACGAATATTAGTAGTTGAAGCATTTCTCTAAACATTCAAGACAACTCTTAGGTGAGTACGCTTAGTTTTGGGATAGGTGTTCGGCGTCATTGTTTATTAAACTAAAAGTCATACAAGTCATTCATTTATGCAAATATAATTGAGGATACTTTTACACGTCCAAATATAAACTCTTCCACAGCTTCAGGACAATTGTGGGCTAGTGCTGAGAAGTAGCTGCGCAAGTAACTCATTATTATAACTAATTATTGTCAAGGCCTCTTTTTAACTTGTTAAAAAATATTGCTAGTTGAGGAGCTACTGTGCCGATAGTTGATTTTATAATATGCACAGATAGCTGCAGATAGTCTGGGTTTTTGTTCATATTCAACTCAAGAAATGTTTTTTATTATTACTTTAGGTCCTACATGCCTGAAGTGTAATCGAGAATTACATTTGTTGTCATTAAGTTTTAGAATAGTTAATAAACCCTGGACGAACCTGGCACTATGCTCGAAGACCTTGACCAGCTTTGACAGCGTTCGGGAAATCAGCACAACAGTGTCTGAAGACGAAAATCTTCAACCAGTGTGTGTTACCAGTTTGATGACATACGGATCCGAAACATGGTCTCTAACTATGGGCCTTATAAAGAAGCTAAAAATCACACAACAAGCGATGGAGAGGGCTATGCTGGGTGTTTTTCTTCGGGATCGAATCAGAAATGAGGAGATACGTAAAAGAACTAATGTAACGGACATAGCCTTGAGTATGCTCAAGTGGCAATGGACAGGGCACATAGCGCGAAGAACTGATGGCCGTTGGGGCAGGAAAGTTCTAGATTGGAGACCCTTCGACCAGAGACGCAGCGTAGGACGTCCACCAACAAGATGAACAGTCGACCTTATAAAGATCGCAGGATCAAACTGGATGCAGACTGTTAGTTCGGTTGCTGTGGAAAGCCGTGGGAGAGGCCTATGTTCAGCAGTGGACGTCCTTTGGCTGATTAAGATGATGATGAATGATGATTACCGAAGATTACGAGTTCTTTAGTTGTTGTAATTGCAATATGTGTCTAAAACTATTCAAAAGCAGTTGCAACTTATTGGTTTGATTTTAGTGTTTTTAGTTTGATTTGATTTTAGTGATTATTGATTTTCAAAGTAAATTTATTATCTCTTAATTTCAGGTTTCCTTATTTATGATATTTGCCAACTAATAATATTATGACAGAGGTGAGTGACAACAGCAATGGTTCCTTATACACGTACCATCAGGTATAAAATCGCAGCAACATTGTAATTTCCGTTAAATACAATTTCCACTGCTGTCTCTCAAAGTTCTTATTGAGGCTGGCTGATTATGACAACCTGTTATTGCAAAATCAATAAGTTAAATCTACCTGCGTTTATGACTGGAGGTATTAATAAGTTTGAACGACACTGCTTTTACCAACATCATCATACAAGCATGTTTCATGAGCCTTTACGCCTACGTTACGTTACGTCCGATAGTCCTACACCAACGTATTCGCATGCGACATGCGAAATTCGCGTGTGCTTTGTCTCGCTGTAACATATAATAGTAGGAGGTGGCTAGAGTCGAAAATTCGGAAATTGAATTGCTTTGTTCTAGTTAAAATGACATAAAAATTGAAGGAGGCATGCATTTCAAAAATAAGTGTGTAACACCAAGTAACACCGTTAGTACACGACAGCGATACGGCTGAAAAATACCAACAAGTATGCAACCATCACATCTTGCTATGTTAGAGCGAGACATATGAGAATTCTGCATGCCGCATGTGAATGCTTCGGAGTACTAACTGCGTAAAGTCCAAGTTATCTTTCCCAATTGATAAATAAAAAAGTACGTACCGGTATTATAGTATTATAACACTTTTGAAAACGTAGCTACTATCATTGAGTCTCCTCATATTATATTTCCGTAGGAAACTAAGGCCAAGTTGCGTGACCAATACTTGACTCAACTAATAGTTAAATGTTACCAGTGGTTGAATATGTAATGGTATGTATGGTAATGTATTTTACTATCATAGGCTAATTTAAAAAATGATAGTAACATGAATATGGACTACGGTCTGAAATAAATTTCTTTTATTAATTCATTCAATATTTATGATTTTACTAGTTTTGAAGAAAAAATATACCTTATTATTTGGTATTTTTCCTTTCAATAACGCACAATCGTAAATATTCAACCAATGGTAACATTGGTGGACATTTAACCATTTGCTGAGTCCATCACGCATATGGACCTAAGCTTCGTACTCTGTAAGTGCGAATTCGTAATAAATTCATTAAAAGGCTGCTGGGGGTTAGTTCGCGCTATCTGTTGACCGAGCTAATTAGATCTCAGACGTGGCGAGCTCGCTTATTTATTTTATTTTCACGATAAGAAAGTAATCTTAACTAAGTTGTAATGAATGTCTAAAAGTCGTTGTTTGAGCTGTTTGGAGTCAAAACTCTAGGGCCGTGGGGACCAAGTGCCAATAAATTGTATCGAGAGATTTCAAAACGCCTAGCTTTTAATTCTGGCCAGCATATAACTTTAAAAAAAAAAGATCGTTTTAAGGAATTATCTTTTTAATAAATTAGATTTCATAATAATTTGGCGATTTCATTGAGTGTGACAGAATACATTCAAGAATGAATTCTCAAATAAACCAAGCATTTTTAAAGTATATTGTTGCCAAAGTGTCTAATAAGATGTCAGTCTTTGCAAAAATATTAAGGTGATGCCTTTCTACGTCCGATAGTCGACGAGAGAGGTCGAAGCGGTAGGTTGATTTTACTTTAGATATACAGCACAATAATAATAAAATCTAATGTATATGAATAAGTTAGTATATTAAAAGAAAACACGTCAGACAAAGAACTCACAAATCACAAATTACTTGAAAAATATAAAATAACAAAATAACTATGTAATCATTATGAAGGCTTACCCATAAAAAAGGGAATAGGCATCGTCCAACGTGTTTAATCGAGCACAAAATCATCATTTTAAAGCCTGGAAGCCAAATAGCTGCACAATTCAGTTTCAACTATTTGGTTTCCAACTGATAGTTGAAATCGCTATTAACCAAATTGAACGATTAGCATCAAAACGAATTGCAGTCAAAGTCTAGTTATACCGAGTCGCCATTTAATCAGCGCCGCAGCATGAAGCGGTTGAAGTAATTAAACTAGGTTGTAGGGAATTCATGAAAAAGTTTTCTTTTTAGCTACCGACCATTCTGACAGATCTTTATACAGGTTGTTGTTTTGGTCAGCGACGAGCGACTAAGGGGTGCCTGTACAAACGATACTGATGCCAAAAAATAAATATATTTTTTTAAATGGAAAAAAAACATAAAATCAATATATTGATGCAACACAGCTATCGAGTCAAAATCGCCAACACCAGGTAGCCTCTTCGTAGCTTACTAGCTACGGCGTAATATTTCGTAGATACGTGCTAGCTACGTTCGAGGGTGCGAAGTTTCCCATTCGTTTTGAAGTTTTTAGAATGTTGTGATGAGGTTTCCTATTAAAAAACTAGCATATAATTTAAAGTTTTTTTTTTAATAAGCTTAACTCATATTATCATCCCTAAGTTGGATGTCACTGACCAAAACATCAGCCTGTATATCGTCATGGTAATGTATTTGTGCTCAAAAATAGGTACCCAATGATATCATTATAAGTATATGTAACAGATAATGTATGGATTGAAGGAACTTTACACAACTCCTCAGAAATGTATACAATTTCGAAGCAATTTAGGAAATATATGAAATATTGATTCAGACATTATTATATGCACATAACGTTTCAACATAAAAATTTAGGACATAATGTTCTGCAACTTTGCAAGGGAATTAAAAAAAATAACTAGATGGCTTGTGTGTGTGATTTTATTGTTTATAACAGTTGACTTTACCAACGTCAGGTAAGACAGATCCTACCGAATAAGTATAAAACGATTGATTTTAAAATGACATTTACATAAATGATTGCTGACAAATAAATATACGTCAGATAAGACAGACCCTACCGAATAAGTATAAAACGACCGATTTTAAAATGACATTTACATAAATGATTGCTAACAAATATACGTCAGATAAGACAGATCCTACCGAATAAGTATGAAACGACTGATTTTATAATGACATTTACATAAATGATTGCTGACAAATATACGTCAGATAACACATATCCTACCGAATAAGTATAAAACGACCGATTTTAAAATGACACTTACATAAATGACAACAAATAGGTGACGTTTTCTAATTAGGCGTTCTATATTTTACTAGCGGTCCCCCGCGACTTCGTCCGCGCGTTTTGAGTTTGCTCCCTCCCTTCCCGTCGCAGCGTCATGTTTTATATCCTAAAGCCTTTCTCAATAAATAAGCTAACTAACACAGAAATATTTTTTCAAATCGGTTCAGCAGTTCCTGAGATAAGCGCGTTCAAACCAACAAACTCTTCAGCTTTATAATATAATTAGCGCAAGCGCACGTTGTACTTAAGCTGCGAACATTATTTTGGTGCGGAGTTATGTTAAAACTGTGATAGCTCCTAAGATATTTATTGAAATCAAATGATATAAAGGGCAACTTGGTTCTAAATGAAATGCTCGTGATGATGAATGTATTTATTTTGATATAAGAATAAATACCTGTGTGTATAATACACCTCTAAAAATAATGCATTATTTTTTTACAAATTTATTAACATAAAAAAGGTTGTAGTAAGTCAACCATAAAAGATAGACATATGCTGTCGCGGACTTTATTATAGAACTCTTAATGCTGAACAATCCTGTCATACATGATTTTTGTGTAACTTAAGCAGTTGCCGCAGCGTATGCAGCGGAAGCTCTCAAAAGGAATATCTTTCTCCCGTTTTCGCAACATTTTTCATTCCTGCTGTGGTCTTATGAGTCGTATCTTTATGTTATATAGCCTAAAGCCTTCCTCAATAGATGGACTATCTAACGTCAAAATAATTTTTCAAATCGGGCCAGTAGTTTTTGAGATAAGCGCGTTCAAACAAACAAACAAACAAACAAACAAACTCTTCAGCTTTATAATATTAAGTATAGATTCGACAAATATTCCTTATCTGACTTTGCTAAAATTGACTCTAAGACCGCAAATACTTGCCAATAACATACAAAATAATATGCATAAAAATATACAGTTTTTAAACAACTATGATACGGATGCTAAATTTCGAATAATTTTCATAAAAACCAATAAAATATATACAGAAAAACCACCAGGCATAAAAACCAAGGCAGAAAATGATAGCTGATGACCCCATTTCTAATCATTTTTATTCGGCACCCGATTTCTTACTAATTCAAGGATCAGAGTTCTTCATTATGGGTCTCATTGAGACAATCAAGTAACAATCATACAGCAGACCAGTGTCAGAAGAAGTCATTACATTTAAAAAGGTCAACTTTGCCGTCAGTGACACTGCCACGAAAGCTCCACGGTTAAGCTAGGAGGTCGCGGAATGCGACCTCGGGTGCCCGAGTTCGAATCCTGGTGAATAAGTTTTTTTTTTGTTTTATCAGTGAACTATTTCCTTTTTCTATCACAAAATACCAAGGAATACTCTGTCACCCAGATATTTTAAATTAATAACGTTGAAATGTACCAACAGACGTTATGCTGCATTATCTTAACAGTTATAATCGTAATAAATGCTTATTTGCAACAAAGTAACAATAACATGGCAACATTATTGTTACATTTTTTACAAATCTAAAAATACAATCAATGTGATTAGATCAGAAAAGATTTCCAACTCTTTTAGCAGGCGCTTTGACCAACCGTTGGATATAAATCCCATAATATCGATATAAAATCTGCGAAAGCTCGGAATTGAATTGGAATCGAACTAACTGGGATTACCAGGAAGCTTCGATTAACTGCACGAGAAATACTCGTACCTTGGAGAATACCGTGATAAGGCCACAGCACTGTGTTCACTCAGCATCGCATATCGCTCTACGATATTGGAATAACACCCCTATGATAACTACATAAAATACACAGGGATTGTTGTTTAACAATCAGTCTTCCGTATCATAACGCTATGGAACGTTTCAGTTATTAAACCACTATGCTAGGTAGCTTTTGTGTCATTTAGTAAAAAAAACTCACTGTTTTTTTTCTTACGATTTCCTTTTAGCCATGAAGAAACGTATAACTTTGTGATTTTACTCAATAGATCTTACTTAGTGGAAGAAACAGGTAGTTTGTTCACTGCTTTATACATAATTATGTTCTTATAGACGAAATGTAATTCAAATGTAAACAAAAATGACTAAAACCTGTGTAATTGTTAAAATATTTGAATGCTGTTCGTTAGTGGCTAAATGGACTGAACATAAAATGTATTTATAATCCTTTGTACCCCAATTAAGGCAAATAAATGATTCTGATTCTGAAATAAGAATATAAAATATAACACCGTGAGTGTTAAAAACATTCAAACCCTTAAATTATGTTTTTGCCCCTAAATAGAAGGAAGACGATTTTAACGATGATGAATGTTAAAGGTCCGATGGTGCTATTAAATAACTTGAACTTTAATATGTACTGTCAAAAGAGCTGTTAATTTCACGAAAATGTAGGGTTTTCATAGAAAATCGTGGGGCCCAAAAACAGATTGAGATATGCACCGTAGAGACATCTTCCACTGTCGCCCCTGAATAATTAATTGTCAGCCCTTTGCCGCCCGCTAAATGGCGTGACTAAAGAGGGGGCAGGGAGGGGGACCTCCCACAAACTTTTAATATGAAAGGTACAGTTGAGCACAAAACACGGCCCGTTTTAAATACCGCCGGATTATATAGAAATGTGCTTACCTTTTCGGCTTGGAATTGGAAATACGTTATTTGGTAAGCGAGTTTAATGCTAAATCTTATAGGAATGCTACGTAACAATTAATATAAAAAATAAACTATTTTCAGTCCTTATGTATTTGTGTGTAATGGTTCGTTCCTTTATATATATATTAATTTACCAATTTTTTTTGCTGGTAGATAATGCTATTAGGTCTGCCTCGTGTTGTTTTATAAATTGCCGTTAAAGTTGTTATACTCATCAAGTGTTTATACTTTATTGTTTTTACTTTATTCATCACTGAATGGCTACAGAAAAAATCAAGAAATACTGCCATATGTTTTGATTCCATACCCGGCGCATTATAACCCTAACCTAAATCACGAAAATATTATGAATTTATACAGAACAGTGGATGTTTGTAATTAATATGTAATCTGTGTATACATAATTACATTCCTCTTAGTAAGAATATTTCACTTAGGGCTGATTTTTCAATAGTCATTTAACTAATATTCGTTGAAAACGTCACCTAATTGTCAACAATCACACGTAACCGTATTTTTTTTAAATCATAAATCTGTCTGATAAATTATAAATCTGTCGCTTTATAATTTATCAGTCTGATAAGTTTTACCTGACCATTAAAAAAATAGGCCCTTAATAGTGAAAAAAAGCTAACACGCTGTCATTGTGAGCTGTAAGATTTGCGAGCTGACGTTCAACTGCCAGGTTATTTTCGTGCATTTTTACAGAACTTTTTTGTTTATTTATTTTTAGCAAAATATTTGCAAGCTCATAGAGCTAATCCAACACACTCTATGATGGCAGTAACTTATTAATATAATATTGTACCTAATTTCTTGCTATCCGGTACCTAGTCACAAGCACGAACGACACATGAACCCACGTATTTATTGTTTTAATATGAATTTAAACAGGATAGTTTCTTTATAAATGATATTAATTTACGATGTCATCGAATAACGCATTTTAATTACTTCAAATAATAAAGCTGCCTCTGAACTCAAAGCATTATGCTAATCTATCCAACGCGGCAACGCAGCCAGCATCATAGCCGCAAGGAAAAGGTTTCGTTTTTGAATACGTAGGTTTTAATTTATTTTTTATGTTTTACGTCTTAGTTTTTACGTACTATTTTTTCTTGTTTGTTAATAATAATGTTAAAAAACTTTACCTATTTACCAAATTCGAGTCCCAATTCAGGCACTTAATACCAGCCCCACAACAGAAGCGGACTAACATTCAGCGCCTCGGCCCGCCCACCTGTGCCGGTCACAGGGCCCAGCTGTAAAAAATTATGACCCACTCAAAATCCGCCCAGCCCATACAATTACACTCACTAAACGACCGTCGAACACCAAAAAGCTCCGAACAATCTCACCTAAATCATTCTTTAAGCTGCAAATTCGACGGAGCATTAGAGAGGGACGGACAGATGCAATTTGAAAGCGGGGGAGAGAGACACGAGAGATTATGGTAATCGCGATAAAAATGAGGGTGGGGGTACTTAAGAGCAATTTAAAGATATTGTATTTAATGTTCGCTGGAGGGAGGATTTGAATTGATAATTGAGGGCCTATCGGACGAGGGCGCGTCGCGACGATGAATTAGTCCCGCTCGACTGATAAAGGTAGCAGTAGGTAAATTTAAGAAAGATGTTTAAGAAAAGTAGGAATTATTCAAAAGATAATAATCACTACAAATACAAGTATTTCAAACTTTTGAAAAGAGGTATCGACAATTATAGTTACCGAGACTGAGTTGACTAGCCCACAATTGTTCCGAAGCTGTGGTAGGGTCTATGTTAGGACGCTTATAAGCAAGACTTTTTCTCAACACCCGCTCGGCAGTGTAAAACTATTATGTCACGTTTGGTGAATGAAAAGGGACACATTCTGTTTCTAGGGATGTAACATTGTACTTATAAAAATCCATTATATCACTAGGGAATACTTGTAATTTAAATTACCAAAACGCCACGCAACGCAAACGCACCAAAGAATGTGTGTAAATAATTCATAATTAGGCTGTTTGTCACAACATTGTACTGCCTTTTTGTAAATGAAGAATAATAATTGTTATTGTGTGGTAAATAAAAATATGGAATAATATATCGGAAATTAATTTGTATATGTTCTAAATTGATTATGGTAAAAAGAATATGAATGAAAATGTTAAGGAACGTTTTACACGGTAACATCCCGTATTTTGCAGGTACTGTTTTCGGCAGGATGCCGTTTTTTAGCATAAGCATATTTTATTACTAATATTAAACTTAACACGGACATCCCGTCTTACACACAAAAAACGATACCTATTCTTATTGAACCAGTTTTGTCATTAAACTTGACCGCTTCCACTTTTAAAATGTCAGTATGCTCAAACACAGTTCAACGCCGGCCGTAAAAGATACAAATACCTATATATACAGCTCGCCGCTTTATCGGTAAATGCAACGAGATAGCCTGTTGACAGGCCTCAGTTGACGGACATAACCTGCAAAAAACTGCCGTATGACACACACAAATCTTTTCTGCGGGATTTAGTAATGCAGTAAGCCCGCAGAACTGGACTGCCATGGGAAATGGCCGTAACATCATCTTGAATAATTGACCAACCCATCCGGAAATAGAGTTGGCAAATAGATTCAGATTTATGAGTTAATTATTTGTTGCTGCAGGTATAAGTTTAATTTCAAGGCTGGTTTCTGAATTAAAAATTCTTAAAAGCTAATTGAGTAATTCTCAACTTCCAACAAAATGTTAACTCGATATGCCAAGTGAGGTCTGTTAATTTTTATTTTGTTGAGACTATTTTAACACTAGGACCATAAAGGAACCGAAACTCGATTGTTTTACTACCTAAACTAGGTACTCATTATGTCAATTCCAAATTTCCAGAGTTGTTGATTAAGAGGCTTAACGTTATTATACTAAGAGCTGTACTAGACCTCGAAAATCCCTTCTATGATAGATCTAGATCATAGATCAAAATTGGACATTTCACAGATGGCCACCAAAATCCAAATTTCAGTTCGGCTGGCCAGTGCTCATTCAAAATTAACCGGATCAAACATATCCGGCTTAGACTGGCATCCGATCGGTGACGGACGTCCGGTTTTGATAACCAGTGGTTATTCGTATAACTACGCATGTCAAAGCCTTATTATGTAACACAGGGTAATGTTTATTTGCTAATATTTTCCATCCAAAGTCATTTGTGCAAATAGTCCCGGATCACTGGGAGCACTTATACACGTCCCAATATAAACCCTACCACAGTTTCGGGACACTTGAAGAAGCTGCGCAAATAACTCAGTCACTATTATCAATGCCTCTATAGATCATGTCAGCTCGTGCTGGAGAGTGAATAGGATGAAGCCTTTACTTACAGTGACCTGCAATTACAGGAAGAGGTTTACTGAATTAGTACATACTAAAAGCTGCAGGTATCTACTAATAAGTGTCAGAACATAAACGTGCATTGAAATAGTGTCTTCGAAGTATATTCATTATTGTTTGGGTATAGGTAGTGCTGGGCTGACCAATAGTCTTTGCCGACTAGTTGGCAACATCGGCTACTTCTTTTTCTTTGTTTCTTCTTGTCTCTCCTTTATAAAACTTAGAATGTTAGTGTACGGAATTACACTGTTTTTAATACAATGCACTAAAGAATTGAATAAATTGTTCTGAATAATTCACTGTTGCATTGCCTAAAACTGAGGTCATATGGCTTTCAATGTCAAAAAGTTATGAGATCTCATGCAGAGTCAAACTTCTTACCCTATAACCTAGCATCATAAACGTACTTCAAAATCTAAACAAACTCCACATCTTACTCAAAATAATGTGATTTACCAGTTACAGTAATACGAAAACTATTAAATTACAAGAAAAGTATTTCATAGGTGGCGGGAGCAAAACGGGTGAACCACATTATTTTGAGTAAGGTGAAAAGTTAGGCCGTATAGGGTATGAAGTTTGACTCTACTTGAGATGTCATAACTTTTTGACGCTGAAAACCGTATGATCTCGGCTTGTGGGTTTTACATAAAAATGATTTAGTGGGATCTCATTCCTTTTTGTAAGTCGTTTAGAACATTTTTTTCAATACTTCAGTGTATTGAATCAAAGGACCCAGATCACGAACACGACACATACACACGAACAGAATACGGATTTGTTTCGCTGGCTTTTTCTTTTCTCTTCATACCTGATGTTACAATTCTTTAAAGCAGTGTGCGAGATCACACGTCCTTTAGATTCGGTTCTATTTGTCATTATTAACTACGATCACTAGTCGATGCGTTTGAAATTGAGTCTTGAGGCAAAAATAACTAAAAATACACGAATATGTAGCGCACCGCTTTATCGGTAAATACAAGTGAGACTGACATGACACTGACAGGACACCTGAAAAATCTTCGACTTAAGACACAACTATTTATTGTAAATTTAAATCGTTTTTAATTCAGATTAATCAAGTTACTTTAAAAAATATTGTTTAGAGTTTTAAGGTTTTTAAATTTTGTTTAACGAAGCCTCGCGTGTTTTCACGGGTAGTGTTGTAAAAGGACTGAATCTGGCCAGTCACAGTAGTCATAAACCTTTATTGAACGTCAAATACAGTCAATTTGCCGTACGTAAATGTTAATTTCCTGACTCTGACTGTAATAATTTAATCACATATTGTGACGTTGTGTGAAAAAGTTGTAATTACTTATTAGGACTTTTTACTGTATTTAATAGCAAACACCAGCATCTAACTCAGAAATTTCGTAAAGAATTTTCGTACTTGATTTCTCTTCATAATCTAATTTAATCTATTACTTTTATCCAGTCATGGTAAGTCACGTAAATATTGTACACAAAGTATTTGATCCTTGAGAAACATTTTTCAGGATTCAGGCTACAAAAAAAATATCAAAAAACTTGTGTAACACTAAACTGGACTTAAGTGCCGTGTTATTTAAGTTGAAATGAAGTGTTGAGAACGGGGTTTCACGGAACTGCTTGAAAGTCACGTGACCGACCGAATTCGACCAATTGCGTACCTACGCACAACCGAAAAAAGTAATAACATATTACTGAAATCAAAATGACTAAACATAACCTTTTATGACAGTAAATCCGTTTTTGACTGTTTCTGACCAATTTGAGCGTAAATGATAGTCGAATTCAGTCGTAATTGTAATTTTCAACACAATTTACGACGACAACTTTAAAATCGAACATAACATTTTGCCTCGTATAAATGGAAATATGGCGGACACGCTAAATCTAATTGGAGTTGAAATGTTTGAATGAATAAGTACGACCACAGGTTTATCATGGATAACGTTTTATTTTCGCGATTCAATGAGTCTATTTGATTTGGTTGACCAATTGCGAGACGAAAAAACATGAATGGAACTCTTCATTTTGACGAAGCTTCAAATATAATCTGTAGGCTTTAGGAGCTAAACTGGAACTCACTACACTGCCAGAGTCAGTATTATTTTATTACAAATCCGACATTCTGGGTAAGCTTATATCATCAATACTCTTCCACGCTTAGCTTGACCTAGATCAAACATATTCTTCAATAAACAGGCGGGTAACTACTTAATGTGTTGATGAATCAAAAAGACTTCTTAAATAACAATGAGTGTTTTTTTACCACAGATTACCAAAAACTCTGTAGCCAGGAGTAACTGTAGTTTTTAGAGATAGGGTGGGCAACTATTCTTTTACAAAAAATATTATACCTACTTTTTTCACTGATAACTGTTAAACAAAAATAAAATGTACCAAGCAGATACACATATTTTTATTTATTTACTATGAGGGTGCTTAGTACAGCTCCCAGACCTAAATATACTTTTTTTGTTTAAAAAAATAGTCATAAAAGTCGTTGGCCTGGTGGTATGCAAATAGGCCCATTAAGGACATTTTTACACGTCCCAATATAAACCCTACCACAGCTTCGGGACAATTGTGGGCTAGTGCTGAGAAGAAGCTGCGCAACAAACTCAGTCAATATTGTCAATGCCTCTTTTCAAAAGGTTTACAATATTTGTAGTATTCATGCAAGTCCATACATTATTATCTTTCAAATAATCATCTACTTTATAATACCCTTTAGTCATTAGAGTTTCTTTAATGACAGTTTTAAATTTATTGATCGTTAAGTTTACAATGTGTTCTGGTAGTTTATTGAAAAATTTAATACATTTCCCTATGAACGAATTACCAACCTTATTTGTGGAAGCCTTAATTGTGGAATAGCAAGCATATTTTTATTCCTAGTATTATAATTGTGTATATCACTAAAAAAGTTGGCAACCTTATTAAGAGAGTAAAAACTTAATAGGCTATCAAGAAAGTTAAAGTAAAACATATATTCGCTGATTTATAGATATATAAATCAGTAAAAGCCTGATTTACCTTTATCGACAAAGCTATTATTTACATTAGACCATCATTATTATATTTAAGAGCTAGGCTATTGTCGGTGGAGATTTTTCCATAAAACTCCAAATAGAGAAGATTGTGTGGTGGTTACCCTCTTGCCTTTCACACAACATTTCTAGATCTGGGGGTTTCCCGCCCCTTAACCACAAATCTCACAATATCTTCAGCCTTCTACCAGTACTGATAATGCTACTTCTTAAAACCGAGCGAGGGAATATTCGAAATTAAAAACAAATAAAAATAACTGTTCGATTCTTTTATTGAAATTATTAAACACAAATTTGGTAAGAATAAAACGGTTGAAATCACATTACTTGTCAATATTTTTTTGAAAAGGTTTTTGATTTACTAAGGTCCAATTTCTTCATCAATAGTTATACGCGAGGAAAGACGTAGTAGCAGGAGGGCCAAAAAGATGAACACTTTTAGAGATATTAATTATATTTGCAGTTTGCACAC
Source organism: Pyrausta purpuralis (assembly GCA_963924145.1). Lineage (NCBI taxonomy): Eukaryota > Metazoa > Arthropoda > Insecta > Lepidoptera > Crambidae > Pyrausta > Pyrausta purpuralis. Next base: position 11,777,047 of record OZ001647.1, on the reverse strand, counting down.
ACAACTCACTGTTTTAGATACAAATACAGACTCCATTACTGTTCCTTGTAAAATCATATAAAAAAACTAATAAGTCATAAATGACACACGTCCAAAAGAAAATAAATTAAAGCTTAAATAGTATTTTAAAAAAAATATTACAAAAGAAGTATTTAATAAGTCATTAGGGAGTTTTGTCGCCAACAATGGTAATGGTCAAATCTCGCTACCAGCTGTTGAATAATCAAGATAAACTACCTTAACCAAATGCCAGGATGGGTATTTTAATGACCATTGGTTAAGGTACCTACCTATTTTATCTTCAAAACACACAGTCGTAAACATTCAACGGCTGGTAGCGAATCTTTACCATATTATATACTCGTATCGATGCTAAATCTCATATCAGAGTTTGTATAGTCTTTTGTATTGTAAAACACAATAAGACAGTAAATTTCGTTTAACATTATATACCCAACAACTAATTAATTACCATCAAAAATAACGTTAACTAATCTGCCAAAATAATTAGTGGCACTTTTCGGTCTCGGGGAGAGTGGGATAACGCGTTGCATTAGCGGCACCGTTACCGTTATCGTTTATCGTTATGGCCCCCCTAACGAACGGTACTCCGATTTTAGCGGACGCTTATGTGGCGGACTGTACCTAACTTTGTGGGGAGAAGGTTGTGCTTGAGTGTACTTATGTGGAAGGGCGTCTTTGTTAATTACCTTAATTATACATTATTGTTTTGTTATTCCTTGGGTTTAGTCCTTATTGGTGAGTGCATGATCATTTTTGTGAAGTGTATTCGTTAGCAATTCGCTGTCTAGCAAAATTTTAACTGAGTCGGAGGATTTTTTCAGATGGTAATAACTGGTAAGATTTAAATTAAACAGGAATAAGTTTAATTTGATGAACGTTCTTCAAAAGTCGAACACAACAGTTTTTTTTATGTTATCAAGGGGATATATTATTATTTATACTGTAAAAAAATGCTTCTACTTATTTACTTTATTGGTGATGTTATAAAGGCTTCCAAATTATTTAACTGTGACAATAAAGTTCATTTTTTAAACTAATACTTCATATTTGTTTCAAGTTTGACCAAAAGCACGCTGATTGCACACCGACCTAGAAGACCTAAAAGATTATTACCTCATCTTCTATCACTGTGCCCCGAAAAAAAAAACATTAACATATTGGTTTGGGATCAACAGTATTCACAAGAACCGCTTCTGCTCGGCTGCAATGATGCATTCATCATCCTAAGTTAACCTTAGCTATAACAGACGCCTATGTTGTGTTTGAAAATCAAACTTTGGCTTAACCGATAAGTTAGATTTCATTACTTAAATTTAGATTGTATTCCTTTTGGCTAGTGCTGTCGTATAGTAAGTAGTATTATTACGAAATCTTACAACAAGGCCCCTACAATGAAATGGAAAGAAAATAATGCATGGAACTTGACCAAATGCACTGAACTCATTAACAGATGCCATATTTGGAGTTACTTTTTGTAAGGCAATATGTTTTTTACCATCAGACCGGCTCATCCAAGCGCTCGGAAGCCGAAAAAGCCTACGGAGTCCGTGCCGTCCGTTCGTGCGTTGCTGAATGCGCGCCACAAATTTTAGACAGGGGCGGGCTCCGATCGATAGAAGGCGGGCCCCGTTTCGGAGAGGCCCGCGCCCCACACCACTCTAATTGATTGACACAGACAGACAGACGGTTTCTAGCCCTTTTTATTGTATCTCCGGCGGTGATTTCGTTTTATGCAGTTTTTGCCGCTCAGCGTGCTGGTTAGGCTGACGCCGCTTTTTTACGGCTAATTTGATAGTGTGGCTTTTATTTTGTTGGTTTGAGGAATAGTGTTTGGAGTTTGGAAATCGTTTAATATATATGGCTTCCTCCTTAAGTTTGAGTATGGGATTTGTACAATCAAGCAAAACCATTACAAGTTAGTCGTGACAGGCAGATTTATTAAAACAAACTTGAAAAATAATACCTACAGTTAGGTACCTATACTTTTAAAATTATTAGTGCCTTTTTTCATATCTTATCAAACTTTATTTTGACGTGCTTTTTCATTATACATGACATGTTTAGATAAATTCATGTTAAATACGGTATTGTATTTTACTGCTTTATGTTGATAACTTTAACGATATCTCTAGATCATGAACGTGTTTGGATTAAATCAAATGTCATTCAATTACCCTCTATTAACTTTTATTACTCGAACCGTCATAATCGTTTCTGGTATTCTTAACAAAAGGAAGTAAATTCATTACTTCAAAACCACGATACTTGGTGTGTTGTCTGGCGTATATTTATTATTATTGAGTATTATATTTATGGTAACAAGCAGACAGTGCTGATTAGCCCACAGTTTCTAGCTTACGGGAAAATCTAACTGTCAAATATAAACCTAGAAGCAGGCCAGACAGACGAGGGAGTTGTCCTTTGACATTGACAGCCTAAAAGCTAGGCCTAATCCTTGCAGGATAGGCACTAGATTAATATATTCACGATAGCCTACCTTTTGCGAAATAATATCGACACGCCATTAAGTTACTTTAGCCGTCCGCACCTAACCAAATTAAAATAATACACTAATTGATAACTAATTAGACAGAAACAAATTCATTAAAAATAGGTGCATGATTTCAACCACGGACAGTACCTGTTTACGCACACACATCATTAGTTTCAAGTAATTAGATTTTATTCCTTTCAGTGAGGTTTTTGAAGTCAGTCAAAATAACTACTCGTAAATCTCCTGAATGTAACAAATGCTTAACTAAAATCCGTATCAAAAGAGAAAAAGGCGCAGACAAACATATTTTTAAACATAAAGGTCAAACTAAAAACCTCATTATTTCGAAGTGAGGTGAAAAAGTGAAGGTCAAAAAGGGACATTTGTTTGGGCATTTGGTCCTTAGTATCACTGATCAAAATATAAAATAAAGAAAGGCTTAGTAACCCATCCTCAACGTTGTAACAGCGTTCGTAGCTTTCACTAAAAATAATTTCGAACTTCTACCTGAAAGAGAGGTAGCCCGTAAGATAACCCTGTTTCGAAAATAAACTTATTTGTTAGACGACCTTATTTACCCTTCACGTTGTATTCGGTCGTTCAACTTCATATACTATTACTACTATTTTATTGTTCACATGCCGACTTTTATTAGAAAAATAACATTAAAGGACGCCTGCAACGTAGTTTATCATTGCATTGTCCATAACGTGAAATACAATATTTTTCATCTCTCTTCTTTGGAAAGTTGAACTTTCATGTGAAGATAACCGGGTGGAAAATAGCTTTTTCACAACACTTGCTCGACAATGTTAGATAATATATTATGTTTTGTAAACTCAAAGCCATTCTATCTCTAGGGACGTAAATTTGTAAAAATCCATTACACCCTAGGGATTCAATGTAATTAAAATTTCAACTAACAGCACGCGCGAGCATGCACCAAAGAGGTCATAATTCGATCGATAATCAAGCTGGCTTAGACCGCCCCACTGAACAAAAAAAGGGTGTAAATACCTACTTCATGATTTGTCTATTCATCTCCTCTGAACTACACATGCATATAACGTCATGATAACGTTTGCAATCACACAAGTTAAACTAATTAATTTCCTGACTGCCGAAAAAATCAACAGTATATTTAACTTGGACGACCCATAAAACCCACTTTAGAACTATTGGCGCTCTCACTTCGTTAGAGCGCCTCAAATATCTGGAGTGCAATGAGTCGCTTTTCCTCCTTGTTGGACAATCTTCTATTACTATACTTACTGCTGTTTTATAGAGGAGAAGTCGAATGGTCTATAATACGAGTTCTAGCTTGGTTAAGTGAATAAAGTGCAGGTATAAACAGCAATCACACTCTTACAGGATTTTCAACTGGCTTTTCAAAGTGCTCCTAGTCGTACTAACTTACGTTCGAATTAAATTGTAAATTGGTATACATATATTGGTATGGTATATGCACATACTGTGATCCTATTACGTAAAACGAAATCTGTCGATACTGTCATCGTTTTACGCAACCGTATTACCGAAAGATATTAAGTATGCAAATCTTATTTCAAAATACTTTGAAATCGCAAAATGATAATCTTATTCGATTTCGGTTTATGTAGTAGGCCTCCTGTTAACAACTTAGTACGTAAGTACTTACCTGATCACGTGTATAGAGGTAATGTAAATAAATCAATAGAATCAATAGAATTCAATTATTATGCAATAAAAGTTGAACTTTATCATAAACACAATCACTTAGCAAAATATTACTGTAGGTAAATGTACAGGGGCCAGCACATCAGGCTACCTACTTTTGTTACAAACTAGCCCTTATTACAACTGAATAAAATACCGCAGTGTTTACTTTGACGTGCGTTTGTCCGTACCTAGTGAGTTCCCTATTGTTGATGACTGTGAACGGCAATAAGAAGGGATTAGAAGGAGGTTCCATTCAGTTCGATTGAGATTATATCTCACTGCAGCTAGAAATATTTTTCTTTTCACTTCAGTTGCTCTTGGGACTGAAAATACTTTGATTTTTGTTCAGTGATCCTTTGGTTGTGACAATTTCAAAATATTGGATATTTTGTTACATATTTACATTTGGATAAAATCGTATTAAATAGAGTACCCCTCTGTTTTGATTTTTGTAGGCTAATGTTATACTGGATTCAACAAATAATAGAGCTAAGCTATTGGAATGCTAAAACCCACTAAAAATCAAGACTAGATAAGATAAGATATTAAATAATATTTATCAGTACAAATGCGCTTCAGTCACTTATTCTATTAACATTTTTGTGACTCCATCGAATCAAACCAGAACGCGTATATCACAACAAAAATATCGATTCAAAAAACCGCAAACAACGAACAGATGCATCAAAAAACAAGGGGCACTTAATGACAGCGATAATTATCAAAGTACCCGCAATACACTTGACATGTTGTGAGAGCGCCGGAAGCCGGGGTGGATCCGCGGTCACGTGACCGTCGGCCATCTTGTCTAACTACGCACTTCCTGCCGCGGTGGGCAATGCAGTGGTCGTAAACTGTTCCGCCCGAAAACAGAACGCTTTTTGTTTTTACTCGAACACGGTAGAGTCAAAAAGATAGATAATTTAAATATTGGATTTTTTTAGGAGAGATTTTATTCAAATTCAGGCAGACACATAATCGTGATTAAAAAGTGTATTTAGACAGGATCATTACGTTATTTATTAATTAATTTAACATGACGCTTGTCATTAATAAATGATTAAATTGTTATATAGTTTATTGTTCATTTAGATATGGCTCATACAACTTCATAATTTATATGAAACTATGATAGGCATAAAATTGTGACTATAGAATTGCAAAACGATGCAACTATACCCCACAGTGATACTACAATGTAATATTGCAACAGAGCAAAACTATATTACGTTCAAATCCTAGAAGGACTCTCTAATACCCGACACTCACTTTCAATTCCAACAGCTGCCGTAACCGGATGTAACCGGATTTAGAAACCAAATCTCTTGACCGGATCGATCCCCAACAGTTATTAAAAGGCTACATTGAGACGAAAAGGGGATCTGCCTAAGCTCCAAGGCAAACCTCAGCTCCAAAGAAAATATTTTCTTCCATGTCGCGAAAGTTTCACTTTACCCACAAAGATGTAAGTGCTGTCTCACAAATAACACACGCCTCTATGTGTTTGTCTTAAGATTCAATTTCGGGATCGTGTTTTTTACGAGAGGGGTCTTTTTGATCCTGCCTGTCACCGACTATCAATATCTGCTGTAAACTGACGTAGGGGGTGGCAAAGGCCGCATGTAATCGATAAATTGTGTTGGCTGGCTACTTAAGAAAGTTTCGATGTGTTTATTGGATTTATTGACACGCTGTCGCGAAGCTGAGAGACCTGGGAGTTGTAACCAAGTCCATGAATAAGTAAACGTGACTCATAGTTTGCGTCTTAGCTACGAATAAGTATTTACAATAACGTGTAAACTAATATCATTTATTAACTCGTTAAAGGTAGCTTTAACCTGTGACTCTACTGCAATAGTGATAAGTGTATGGAATCGATATACATAATTTATGCATATGTTTTTCAAAAAGCATACAGAATTTGGGGAAGACAGTCATCAAAAACATTGTTTTTATAACTACCTGACTCACTGTAGAAGCACTATGTATCTTACTAATAAGTGTTCACGTTGTAATAAAGACGTTATTCTTTGTACTGCTTATTACTATCACCCAACTATAATATGCCTTTTTTTTCAACAAAAACTACTACTACTTTTAAAATAATTTTATATTTATTATTTTTCTGATTTTTTCCAATGGATGGTTAATAAATTATTTATGAAAGGCTATAGACCGCATGTTCAGTACCCCTGACCAGTAGCGTCACCACAATCGCGTGCCAGGAACCGGAAGTATGTCCCCAAATCATTGCAAAGCGGTGCACGTGTGCCTAATTACTGTCCACTGGACATTTCAACGTATAGTCAGCCAAATATGGGCACACTCGCAATAAAATTTGACACTTATGGCGATGTAATAAGGTTTATAAATCAACATTTAAGATTTATTAATCCATTTTTATAAAAAACCTTTTTCGGTATGTTTTCTTTAAGCGAAGAGCTCAGCTTATGGTGGATCATCACTTGTTTCGATTTTTGATCGTGACATATTATCGTTGGGACAAATGTGTGTGCTTTTTGATGTGGATGATTATTTTTATTTTGAAAGGAATATTTTTAGGGTCACCTTTCATTTAGAATTGTTTTCATATACGGTTGCTTTTTCAAATGCAAATAAAAATTATCGTTTAATATAAAATACGAACTTATTACGTTTCAAACAGAGACATATTTCTAGTATCTTATAAAAAAACACTGAACACGACAAAAGCCGAGGACGCAAACGCAACGCAAGTTTGATTTCCGTGAAGTTTAAAAAGATTTGTCAAATCTATATCTTTACTATAAAATGCTGTAATCACCCTAGTTATGTCAATATAGTTGTCACGGCATAATTGATGGGCTCAGCCGTCGCGTCCATATCTATTAATCCAATATGTCTCTAACAAACAGCGCAATGAGAATGAGCTCATTAAGGACATTAGCACAAACAGGTTTCAGGCAGTGGATTTAAGTCGGCATTAACCTGGGGCTAGCATCATTTAAGAGTATTGACTAACAGATTTGTCATCGGTTATGCAGTATTCATATGACTGATAAAGTACAAGAGATATCAAACCAAACATCTGCAGTTATTCAGAATATTGACCAGTCACGGCAAACTCAGCAAACGTCATAGTAAAGAACACTTAGGTGAAGCCATCCAAGAATCCGCGAATAAAAGATAATGTGACAGTTAAATAAAATCTAGCTATTCCCGTTTTTAACTGAAATATAGGTAGACTTCAACTGAACTATAGGGTGCGGGCGGCGCGGGAAACACACTCGCCCGCGCCCCTCAAGCACCGAGCTCGCGTCTCCACCCGCGCCCTTGTGCCCCGCAGGAGAAGTTTCAATGTAGAGGTTTACTTACCCATAAACTGTGGAGTTTTGGCATAAGAATTGCCGAATTTAAGCTGCCTGGTCAAGTTAGCAGCAATAAGTTATAAATACCATTTTATTTGTATGTAAATAAAGAATTTTTCAAGTGGAATTCAACAGACAGCACATGGCGCGAAGAACTAATGGCCGTTGGGGTAGAAAAGTTCTGTATAGTATCTATGTATCTATCTATACCAAAGCAACGTAAGACGTCCACCAACAAGATGGTCAGACTTTGGCTAATCATTTTAAAGATGATGATGGCAGTTGGTTGCTAAATGAGCCTAGTAACACAACATTTTCCAATCACTCCATTCATTGCAATATGAGTAGGCTTGAATTCATAGGAGAGACTAGAATTGATGTCAACAGAAATCTTCTCCAGTTTCATTGCTGTCGTGTATAATTTTATATAGGCAAAAATCCTGTTTTCCAAAAAAATACATTTGCGGTAATAATACGTTTCATCTTTACCAGAGTACAAGTATTAAATTCAACTATGCCAATAGAATTGCATACCCCAAGTTGATGGTTAGTTGCAAGCAACTTTGTGGGCAATCTCGTCGAACTGCCCCATGAATCTTAAATTAGTTATTGTACTTTAACGAAGATAATTCAACTGGTTCCTTTGTCGAAATGCTGAATTTGGTTATTAATGGTTCTCAAATTGATAGTTGTGGTTAAATACTGAAACCGAAGAGCCTAACACAGTAAATCAGAAGAAGATGTTCATAATACAAATGAATACTGCACTAAACCTTTATATTCTATCACGTCCAGCGGCTTCGGGCAATATCAGTGACCTAATATCTAAAAATACTACGAGGTGCGTGACCAATCGTGGGAGCTGCCACCTGGCTGTAAAACAACGGTATAATAATCCAAATAACACCCGCCAATTTGCTATATCATACCGTAATCAATACTCGGAAAGAGTTTCGGATACGGCTTTAGATCAATAGTTTCAAGTAGGATACAGTCCTCATAATTCAGAAGCAGGTAAGCTGTCCAAGAATAACGGTAAGAAAGATGAAAGTAAGGTAATGTAGGACTTCAATTAAATGTCAACTAGTTCTCATATCGTTATAATAATGCAACAACGATGATTGATTAATCAATTACATTATTTATTTTCTATGGGTTCGCTTTTGTCTTTAGACAAGACCAGACGCGGCATAGACAGAGACGATAATAGTGCAAGCTCACCCAGAATAAGCCTGTTCACTCAGACTTTGATGATTTTTGTGAATAACCCTCCATTCATTGTTAAAACTGATTCAAGTAGTTTCATTTTTTAGTGTGCGCATTAAAAAGGTAAATGAGAAGTGCTTAGTTGGAACCAGCAGAATAGCGACGAGGTAAGGGTGGTAAAATCCAGTGCCTTTTTGCCTATTTTCAGCAAAATAAATCTCAAACCGATATCCCGTGCATAATAAACAAATCAGTTGCTTCCGGTAACACGTTTGCAGCCGTACTCCTTCAAAGTGCGAGTGCTTCGAATCCATTACAATAAGCACACATCATAAAACCTACGGAGTGGGTACACAAATTGACAGCTCACCGAAGGGATAACCGTAAAAACCGCTCGCGATCATAAAGTGGCACTAAACCCTGGTATTATAAAGAACTGATATTGGAGCTGTGATCGGAACTGAGCTGGTGCGCTTTTTATGGTCGCAATTTTAATAACTTGAAACAGATATCCTAACCAATCACCACTCCCGTACCTATAGCTGGTGTGTTTGTTTATTTTTGTTTGGTTATTCCTATCAAAACCAGAATTTTATGCGCATTTTGTTCATTCTTATCATTATTCGGACCTAGATAGGCATTAGTACCAAAATACCTGCGTATATATTTCAATTTCAAAGTCTAAATCAAAGTAACAGTATTGAAGAAGACGGAAGGATATTTAATGAAATTAGCGTCATGGCTAATTAGTTATATACAAATAATAAAAATAAGTTGTGTGAAAAATTTACGTTAACTCGTGTCTTGATAACTCCATATTTTTTGTACGCTCTTTATATGACCCACTTTACGACTTCGCAACAGGTTGATAAAAAATATGGTTCTTGTTAATGTTCCTTAAATGAGCTGATGGTGTTCACAAGTACTTTGCTTTAGGTGCTTGACTACAAGAGGTACTATAAGGTTTTATCTTCTGATAATATCACGATTATTGTATCACTCGGTAAAATTAAAAACAAATAAAAATTGGTTCAAGTTTAGTCTTAATCATTCAAAGATTTGGCACACTGGTTGCTTTCTGCAATCAGGTCAATACAAAAATGCCCGCATGCGCTCAATAATATACAGACCGGACTACAGACTGCAACCAGTGTGCCAAATCCTTTATAGTTAATAATCCTTAAGATACCTACCTATTCTTCTTTCAAGAAAACCCTGACCATCTTCTGAAATCCAAACGTCACATCATCTTGTAAAGCTAGCTGCGCTTTTTGATACTTTAATTTGGAGAAAACTTGCGCATTCATCCACATTATTACATCAAGCTGTACCACCTAACAATAGCTTGGAGCCTGGCTCATTCATAGCAGCACCATATACGTCCCCGGGGCACAAAGTTAATTTGAAGTTTACGAAACCGCAGAACGTGCGCTCAGTTATTAAAATCCCACCATCTTGAGCTTAATAGGTTTTGTGAGCAGCACAAAAGTTTGCGAAACTGGTGCTTGGATGTGCTTTGTTACCGCCCTAGAGTATTTATACGCTGCGCAAATCATCAAAGTTGAATTTCCTGGAATACATTAGACAGGGTTGATCGATACCAGTGGCAGCTTAGCACTTCGTGGCGTTTGCAAGACGATATTAGTGCTAAGTAGCGGATTAAGAGATATTATTATTATGTAGAGTTATAGGCATAGCGCAATCAATACTGTGCATACATGACCGCAACCACTTTGACACGAATCGTTTAGTTTGAGATAAATTATAACAAGGATATACCTTTTTATAATTCTAACAGTATTATTGAAAAGTTCAAAAAAGTCAAAAGTCAAAAATGTTGATTTATAAATTATTTAAAGACATTCAAAGAAACTTGTGCGGCAGTGATGATGTCTACATAATCGTTTTAAAAATTTCATAGGATAGTCACAGTTAAGTCATTTATTTTAGGAATTAAATTTTGTTTTTCCTTTTTTGTACAAGTTAATTTCGTTTGCAATTTTTTCGTGATTTATAGGAGGGGTAGGGTTGCACCTTTTGAATCTGCTCTTTATTAAGCTTTAAAATATTTAATTTCTAGACTCATAATCACTAAACTACTAGAAATTAAGGAGATTAACCATCAGCTCAGCTTTACAAAATAGTGACTATCAGATGTAATAACACGTCAACATTAAGATATTAGTAAAAAAAAACACGTAACAATATGCCTTAAAATTTGAGGGTTACCCTCGATTACACCAAGGTCCCATCATGAGGTCCCCACTTGGCAACAAGGGGACCAACAAGAAGGTAAACCCTTTAAGTAGGTAAAACCAAATTAGTCAACAAATGACTGAGATATGAAGTAACATACAAAAAAATCATACAGTCGAATTGATAACCTCCCTATTTTGAAGTTGGTTAAAAAATGACCATACTGCTGTTTCAAAATAAATACTTTATAAGAATCTTAAAATTATATTTGTTCAACACGACAATAGGCATTATTTGGAAAACGGACGCACTTTTGTGCGAACGGAAATGGTTCAGAGACACATTACCACCAAAGCTGAGTAGCCAGCGGTGACACAGGCTTCAGTGAGAATAAGTAATTGGGGGTGTGGTCTCTCCGCAAGAGATGCAGAGCAAAGCACGACTGACTAGACTAGATGACTATACTAGACTGACGTTGCATCAAACACTGGTTTGGGGTCGTAAACTTGGCTTTGAAATAGAACCGCATGATCTACTCAGACAGACGGACTCTCAATTGTTGGACTTTGGAGATGCGGACTAAAATTTGGAAATATGTGGTTTTGAACTCTTAATAAACTTAAGTGAATTCACTTATCTATAAATCGACAATGTAACTTTTTACTCATTTGAGAATTTTGTTGGAAATTTTCGCACCTTAACAATTGCTGTTAGTGGTGTCATGTCATATCGTTACTATATTTGGAAGAGGTTATTTGTGTTTCAATACTTTTAGAACTATCATAGAAAAGGGAGTATCTCAAGGGTCATTTTAGAATCTTTATTTTTCTTAATTGTGAAATGTATTCAAAATCCATTAGGCAATAAATACCCTCGTACAATATCTAAGGGAAGAAGATTAAAATCGACTAAGCCTTCCAAAAACTCGATCCAATACTCATATCTTATGCAGTGACCTTGATTTAAAAAGTGACAGATTTTTCTCTCTCCAGTTCGTTTGTTTATTCTATATTGACTATTTGTACAGTAAGCCGTAATAAATACGGATCTCTTAAAACTAAACAAGTTTATTTTTGTTCTGCCTCTGCAGTAGATCTTATTGGCGCTGCAGATAAATTTATTAAAAAAAGTATAAAATGCTATAATTTAACTATCTTGTCAATTTTCGTGACGTGTCGTATGATAAGGATATAGATAGTCAAATAAATAATATGAATACCATAAATATACCTGTGTATGGTCGTGCTATAACATTTTTTCCTTTAAGTTTCACTAGACGACACTAAGAATTACAAATATGTAGGTTATCGCAACGATTACAACACATTGGGATCTTGAGTAAAAGTAACTTACGTATCTGCTAAAATATCAATACTAGAGGTTATGAATGGAAATCTTAAAATTGATAGGCAATGGTCTAGTACCAAGTCTAGTACTAAGTACTATATAAGGCAAAAGCCTGTAATCAAAAAATTAAGAACAAGGCTATGAACCGTACTATGGGATAGACATCATAATAATGGAGGTATACTTTTTAATTGGGTTAACTTTAGTCTTGGTTTAAAACTACTACTCATATCGTTTTGGTGATATGGGTGAGACCTGGTACATTAACTTATTTTCCGAACCCGATTAATTTATTTATCCATTGCAAGTACACAGAAGAGTATAAAATATACAAATCAATATCTTACGTATGCACACCCGGTAGGGTACAGCAAATTCTTTTATCGAAGAAATGATAGTACTTATCCAAAGTACGGACAACAGCACGTCAAGGTAAACACTGCGGTATCTTACGTAGTTGTAATAAGGGCCAGTTTGCAACAAAAGTGGGTAGCCTGATGTGCTGGCGACTGTACTATCAAGCAGGTTACTAGTGACACGTTCTATCGAGGCACGGAGGCAATTACGATGTTTGAGGAATTGTATGTATTTTAACTCCGTTACATTATTTTTTGAAAAATCGATATGTTTTTATTTTCTCTAACAAAGAAAACTGTCATTTAAAACAGCAGTCTGACAATTTTCAAAGTTATCTACGTCATCAGCTTCGCTTCTCTCATTTCAATGATCAATCCCTTTTTTCTCTAATCTAAACCTTAATTTAAAAAAAAAAACCATATCTGCAAAAAATATTTAATTAAATCTTTAATTCGCTCAAAAACTAGCGTATAAAAACCCAAAGTGTTTTCTACAAAAATGATTCATTTATTGTGCTGAATTGGCCCTTTAAATATTATCACTTAAAACGAAGTGATCTTATATACTTCTCCGAAAAAAACTCAAATGCTGTGCAGTAGTATTTGAGTTTACCGCAAACGGACAGACAGTTTTTTTTTGCTACTAAGCGGTCATAGGATGTTCAGTTTCTCGAGTTTTAACCTGGACTTTACGGAACTTTCTGCGTCTACCTTCACTGTGTAGCAGTGAGGCAGCGACACTCAATTATGTGTTAACTACGACGGTAACTACGGTTTAAATATTAACGGGAGCAGACGGCGCGGAAACGCGATAGACCACCCAGATGTTGACAAACGTTTTCGTTCTTTGCCTTCAAGCACCTTCTTACTGACTTCAAAAAAGGAGGTATTCAATTCGACCTGTATGTGATATTGTCAGTATTGGATACAATTTAAGTATGTTGATCTATTAAGGGGCTACCCGAATTTTTAACGCGCAAATTGCCAAAAGGGGCCATATTTAGCAGTTTTTCTTACTGTAACTACAGTAAACTACTTTAGAAACAATTTAAAGGTACTAAATTAACTATAGAACCTGTACTGCAATCGTGTCTACCAGATTTTTAATTGTTTTTGTATACGTATGGAGTAATACTTATTTTAAATAGAGTGGGCGCTAGTGTGCACGTCAAAAATTCGGGTAGCCCCTTAAGGTTTCCATGATCGTGTGCAAAATTTTCTAAGTGTATGTATCTATACTAATATTATAAAGCTGAAGAGTTTGTTTGTTTGTTTGTTTGTTTGAACGCGCTAATCTCAGAAACTACTGATCCGATTTGAAAAATTATTTTTATATTAGATAGTCCATTTATCGAGGAAGGCTTTAAGCTATATAACATAAAGAAACGACTCACAAGACCACAGCAGCAATGAAAAATGTTGCGAAAACGGGAGAAAGATATTCCTTTTGAAAGCTTTCGCTGCGTACGCTGCGGAAACCGCTAAAGTTACACAAAAATCATGTATGACAAGATTGTTTAGCATTAAGAGTTCTATAATAAAGTCCGCGACAGCATATGTCTATCTTTTATGGTTGACTTACTACAACCTTTTTTATGTTAATAAATTTGTAAAATAATGCATCATTTTTTAAGGTGTATTATACACACAGTGATTTATTCTTATCAAAATAAATACATTCATCATCACGAGCATTTCATTTAGAACAAAGTTGCCCTTTATACCATTTGATTCCAATAAATATCTTAGGAGCTATCACAGTTTTAACATAACTCCGCACCAAAATAATGTTCGCAGCTTAAGTACAACGTGCGCTTGCGCTAATTATATTATAAAACTGAAGAGTTTGTTGGTTTGAATGCGCTTATCTCAGGAACTGCTGAACCGATTTGAAAAAATAATTCTGTGTTAGATAGCGTATTTATTGAGAAAGGCTTTAGGATATAAAACATTACGCTGCGACGGGAGGGGAGGGAGCAAACTCAAAACGCGCGGACGAAGTCGCGGGGGACCGCTAGTTTTTGTATATTTGTATGTTTATCTCAGGTTTTCTCGAAAACGAGAATTCGAGATGATTCTTTTAGTTCACTCTGGTATAGTGTAACTTAGGGTATGGTGTAAGTTTAATTGAAGTCGGTAGTAAAAACATTATTTTAATAAATCAACCACTTTCCAATAAACTGGTTAAAAAGTTTTAATTACTCATTAAAATTCTTTTGGAGTCAGTGCATGATGCTTACGTGCACCAACAGACTAAACACATCATGCACCGACTCAAAAATTATTTGATTGTGCTATTTTAATCTTATTAGACAGTTTTTAAGGCTGTTTAATTTTTAACTGACTTAAATATTGGTTATCGAATCGCCCTGTATGTATGTGATCTCATTAGAATTGGACGATTTTTATCAATGTCGAAGGTCTGTGCGTTGAGACTGCCCGATTACTCCATGATTTTTTTTTTGCGATGTCGTCGTCATATTTTACGTCAGGCAAACCCAAAATACCTCGACCGAGGGTAATGTTTTGTAATAAAATTAACATTAAGGTAACACACCAATAGGTGTGCTCCCGGCTTTTGACTCATAATAATTGAATCAGTATCAGTTATTTACAAATTTTCCAGAACTTGTACTTCCACATATGTCATATATATTTTTTTAATGTTAAAGAATATCAAAGTATCTAATTGCTCTTATTATTATGTGGAATATGTTGAATATAAGATTAACATTAAGGTAACACACCAATAGGTGTGTTCCCGGCTTTTGACTCATAAAAATTGAATCAGTATCTCTAGTCAAAATCTTTTTTTTGTTATTTACATTTTTTCCAGAACTTGTACTTCCACATAAGTCTTATATTTTTAAGAATATCGAAATATCTAAATGCTCTTATTATGTGGAATATGAGATCTGAAGAAGATATGTGGGAGTGAAAATATCAAAGCAAAAAACGTCAGAAATCTTACACAAGAATAAGCTACTGAGGCTCTATGTTGGATACAACCCTGAAAATTGCAATACTGTGCTGATAAGTTCATTGTTAGTCACCACTAAAGGTGGCTTCAATCAATAATTCAGCGCGGTAACGTGGCTGCATAACTTCATCAACTTTATACCGTTTGATTAAACTAGCTGCGACATATTGGCAGTGAATTCAAATACTTGTTTTTTTTTAAAATGTTTTACTTAATTGATGTTGAAATTGTTCAAATTGTTGGGGTCGGCAAGAATCAGTCAATGGTGAAACGGATTAGCTAAAAACGCAAACTACATAGAGAAAGGGATTAAATTGTTATTGCAGATATATTTTAAAAAACCGAACGTTGTGAAAAACATAACTAATATTCCCATGAATAGTTTATTCCCTTATCCAAAGGTCGCTGGAAAATATCGCTTTTACCGATAAGCCTGTCATTGTAAAAAAAAAAACTTACTTTTAGTATGTTCATTAAAGACTTATATTGTTACTAACCGACCTAAAAAGAGGGAGGTTATCAATTGGACTACATATTTTTTGTATGTTACCTCATACCTCAGTCATTTTAAGACCGATTAGAAATATTTTATAACAAAGGAAACCTTCTAGTTTGTCCCATTGTTACCAAGTCGGGATCTGATGATGGGATCTTGGTGTAATAGAGGAAACCCCGAAATTTTAAAGGCACGTATATTGTTTTTGTACTAGTATCTTTATGTTGACATGACTTTAAATAGTTTCCAGACCTACAATCGCATCAATCAGATTTTCGATTGGTCTTTTATTTAACGAGTTATGATTTTTCTACTAAAGTGGCGCTAGAAGGCGCGTTAAAAATTCGGGGAGCCCCTTAAGAAGGAGGGACACGCTTCGGGATAGGTCAGGACAGACTCGCCAGAGCCTATCGGCCACAACCAACAAGATATGCACTGAGTCTGGTCTTGCATCCATATTTTGACTGGCGTCCTTTTAAAACTTGCTGCGCTCTATCAAAGTTAAACGTTTCTAGCCTCTTCTTTTAGCTCGATGGGCTCCTTTGACTTTGGTCATTGTTTCTGTCGTACGCTTATCGAACTTTTTGCATAAAATAAATGAATTAATACAATATCTCATTGAAATTCTAACCTTCTTCTTCATCTTTTTTAAGGCTAATCAGTGTTTCCACTTTTGCCAATGTCAAGGGAGCATTGTTTGTGCACTTTTGGGAGTCCTAGCAACTAACTACAATCCTACGATCAGGTTCAGGAAAACGGTAGAGAAAGTTGGGATACTCGAAACGCAGGTAAAGGATGAATAGTTATTTTCTCAGTATGAAAGTCAATCGATTATTAACAAATATAGATACAAGAAAATAACATTGTGTTATATTTCGTAATCCGAACGCAGATAGCTATAATGACGTTGTGTCGGCTGTCAGTTTTAATTCTTCTTCTATCACGGTAGACAGCGCGAAGAGTAGCTGGCAAAGAGCTTGCCACACCCTGCTTGTTAGTTTTTTTTGGTTTCATTCATAAAATTTAGGGGACAGTACTTCTATGGTTTCGTTACTTTTCATAATGACAGCCAGACGTTTGTCATTTCAACCTTCGCAAATAATTTGTGACGCTGTCGTTGCAATACTCGTAACTTCTTAAAAAATATTTACTGTTATAAAAAAAAACATGGCATAATCATAGCCAAATATATATTCTAACCTTACAATCGTATTAAGGGGGTTTTAATATGGTTAACGTGAATGTTTTCAACTTTTGTGTAAATTGAATTATTAATGGGCTAATGGACAATTGTTTCAACGTCTGAGAAGATTTATTTTTAAAATAGTGAATAATTTTTAGGATGACCGATTAATGACATTTACAATTATTTACACACATTGCCGATAAGTAGGTGACAGACAGATAGGTGAGGTATTTTATGCGACGAATATTTCATTTAATTATTTTTTAACTTAATACAATTAATGATCCGTATTGATAAAGCAGTTAGAGCCAGATTATTGATTTTGTCAGGAAAGTCATATATTTCGGATAATATAGGTCAATTTGATTAATTGGAAGATTGATATTTTACTGCAACTAGTAATATCTGTTGACTTTTTATTAGTACCTGAACGTGCATATTATAGTATCCTTGTCAAATCGGAAAGCAGCAATGCAACATCTAAATAAGCGTATAATGTAACTAATAAGTAGTGAGACCGTACAATACAATACAATACGGCAATAGAGCCTGGAATTTACTATAAATTGGATCCAAACTATACCGTATGTAAATTAAGCATCATTACCTACGAACGCGTAGTACTTCAAAGGCTCGAAACCAAATTTCCTTTTGCCAAACACAAAACTTAGCATACATTATTTAAGAGTCGCTACTTTCTTACATAAAGATATTTTTATTATTTCCCTTCGCAAAGCACCATTTTGGCTGACTCTGCAACTTAAAGTTGAAATTCGTGCGCACCTTATCACGAATTCAAGTTGTGAGGACCGTAGGTAAGTTATCCGCCTGTAGTGGGATACTCGACCTTAGTGATCCGGGACAATAGAAGCGATAGACAAAAGGAGCGTTTTGTTGAGAAGTAACAATAGGAAGTTAGACCATGTTGTTAAGGCAGTAGAGGTTCTTTTTACTTAATGTAGCTGACGAAACGACACGTTGCCAATACACATGATAGTATGCGTAAACAGACAACGTCAACTGAGCTTGTAGGGCTACACCAGTATTACTACGAAAATAGCATCTACTATCTAGGTACAATGACCTTATTTTTACAAACTTCATTATTTAGCTGTAGTACTCGAGGATACTACATTCTAAAATAAGCTACGGGCGCACTTTTAAGCTCTACATACAGTCAGCATACAATATCGAATAACGGAGGACCTTAAAAGTACAGTTGGAACTTGGAAACTGTTTCATGATGATTAGTGCTTAAAATTGAAATCAAAATAAAGAACGATTATTTTTGCTCACGAGGAATTTCAAAGGACGAACAATGAGAGACTAAGTGAATATTATGCAATATAAAATGTTATAATTATTTACACGACAGCACTTAGCGCGGTAGCAGCGCTGTCGCTCTAATGTGAAGGCTTACTGCTGTCATTTAGGTATGATATGAATGAAATTATCAGCAGCGCGCCTGTTAAGCTACCGTCTCGCTGCTAAAGTCGCCTAAGTGAGAAAGCGCTCTTATGCTAACGTGTCACTTATATTTATTAGTGAATTGCAATGTCATTTCATTCTCATCGGTTTTCTTAAGTTCGCCTCTCAAATAGATATCTTGAGCCATTTGTTATTATTATTAATTGAATTCATATAATTAATATTCTGAAATCTATATTACCAATCTGAAAAAAATACAAACTGATACCAACTTGGCGAGGACGCACTGCATCGCTTAATTTATTAACTGAAATTATTATATTACGAACGTTTATGAAATACAAATGATTAATCATCCCTTATTTTAAGTTCCAATTACTGAAAACTATGCAAGTTTTTATATGTCAGAAAAAACTTATCTGACTTAAATAAGTATACAACAATCGATTTCAAAAGGACATTTACATGATTGCTGACAAATAAGTGACGTTTTCAAATTAAGCGTTTTATATTTTAATCGACGAATATTCCTTATCTGGCGTTGGAAAAATCCGGCCAAAATGAGTTAATATCACGATGTTCAATATGAAGTTCCTTGAGCTGGAGTCAATTAATAAATTAATTACAAAGGTGCGTTGAAAACTCCATTTGATTGACAATGACATGATTTCGACAATGTATCTTATTTATTTACCAATAAACAAATAATATTAACCAAATGTTGAATTTCCAAAGATAATATTTGCCCTTCAAAGTTTGTTTACATATATCGCAGGCCAATAGGTGCATTTTCCTTTTTTATTATTATTATCATTCCTTTTATGATGCCTCGTAGTCCGCACTAGACTACATAACTCGGATAACAATTGCCGGTGGCCACTCACCCTCGCCTGTCTACGTTTTGTTTAGAGCCGGTCTTGAGAGCCACTCTCTGTTCTTTTCTCTCGCACACTCCATTTGATATAACCATCTCACGCTCGGCGCGTTTCCCGGCATCGTGAATAAAATAAGACAGCATCGGCTGACGCTACCCGTCCCGCTCTGTCGTACCTTCAACGCAACACGCGCAAACGGGTCCGCGGTATAGTCGAATTGCAATGAAACAGTGCCTACTGGGAGATTCGCCGCTATAATGTGGCTGTATATAGTGTGCTGTAGCCTTTATAGATGTGTTGCTTTATTTGTTTAGCCCGGCGGTCGGCTCACGTGTTAATTTCCGTTTAATTTCGGATAATGACGTTGCTTATTTCATTTGGATGCTGGTAAAAAATCCGTATGAGTTACCGAGTTCGGGAGTTTTCGCTTGGGAAAGCTATTTTCGGCCGCAGATTTGTTAGCTCGCTTGGCTTTGGAAGAAGTGAGCTGTCAGATTGTTTATTTTGTTCGGTTAAAAATAGCTATGGGTATTTAAGCGGCTCTGTCTAGCCAAATATCGGGTTAAAAGAACGGGAGATTGAGTGAAAGTTAATATGTTGATGCTTATCGCAACGAGTCAGTGTTGATTTTGCATTCATGTTATTAATTTGACTTGTCAATCGTTATTCAATTAGTATGGCTCGACAAAGTTAATGCACTCAGACTAGCGGTTGCAGTCTGAAGCAAAATTATTGACGTTTCGCGTAAAGAATTTTCTGGTTTTCTGCTGCATCAAATTATATCCTTGTAAATTCAAAAATCCTTCCCATTGAACACGGAAACACCAATTATGTCGCAGCGTTTTTCGAGCGCCACCGGGTGGTTGATGGTTGTTGCTTGATGGTTTTACATGGAACTCTGTCGAGACTTCCATACCAGAGGCCCTTTTTGGCGTCAATGTTACAAAATTACAGAGTAATTTTCGTTTGAAAATCAATTAAAATACATCTAATATCACGCTTAATATAATTGAAGACAAGAGTAGACGCCGTATAGATTCAATTGATTTAAAAATAGGGCCACATCAAGGCAATTTTAGCCCGCTATTTTGGGCAGATTTCTGATATTTTTTCTCTTTTACGGTCTTGAAATGGGGTATACTATTAAAGCTTTCAATGTTGAACTGTCTTCAATATAAACTTAGTTATTATTTCTTCCTCTAACAAAATACGCTTTTGACGGAAGAAACATGGCAAACTCTACTTGGTTAAGTGCGCGGCTACCCTTCTCACCAATGTTTAGTTTACGTCAAATATCTGTCAAACTCTGCACAAAATAACACTTCTTAGGGTTCCTTATTGACGTAAGGCTATTACGGCTATAATAAAAAAAAAAAAATGGGTTAGCGGCTATTTCAACAGACTCTCAACAAATACAAATGGTAGAGAATGAGTTTGGCATTTATGTCCACCATTGACGGCCTCCGTGGTGTAGTGGCTAAGCACGCTAGTTTCAAGGCGTCGCCGCTCCGAGGTACCGGGTTCGATTCCCGGTCGGGTAAATATAGAAATCATTATTTTCTATATTGTCTTGGGTCTGGGTGTTGTAGTACCACGCTTGTGTCTGATTTCCATAACACAAGTGCAATTAGCTACTTACTTTGGAATCATAGCAATGTTTGTGATTGGTGTCCAATATATTTATTTATAATTGTACAATTATATGTTTTGTGCATTAAGTTTTAAATAAAAGAAATAAATAAATACAACTTAGTAGAATTTAAATGCATTAAAGTTGCAAGAAGTGTTCAATATAGCTGCCTTGTCCCAATTAATTTTATTAAAAGCTACATCAGTAGCAGCTTCTGAGGTATTTTAAATATGAAATGAATATTAAACACACGAAATGCATTAGTCTGCATCATCTGTTGGCCTTCCCGTCAAACCTTTAATTGACCTGATTATCAAATCTAAATACGTATTCCGAGTGCCTTTTCAAATCATCCGACCCATCCAGCCATAATACCTACATTATATTCTGAAATGAGGATATTGTTCTTGCTCATGATAAAAAATACTATTGTAGGTATAGTAAAAAAAAATTAGGTATTAAACTTTTCAAATAATAATTACTTAATTTTATAAAGTGAGATAAACAATAACTCATGATAAATATGAATTGATTTATTTTGTTATATCACTTGTGACTAAGTCGTTTTCAAATTAACAACGTATAATACTACTACCTTTCAACGATTAATTTTATCTGACATTTTTGCACCTGCACTTGAAATTTTGAAGTAAATCTAATGTAACAAATGAAATAAGTTACAAATGAAACATATGTAACAAATAAAATAACTAAAAACAAAATAAGTAACAAATGAAGGTTATACCGATTTTAAGATAGACTAGCGGTCCCCCGAAACTATGTCCGCGTGTTTTGAGTTTGCTCTCACTCTTCCCGTCGCTGCGAGATATTTTAAATATGGCCTAAACCCTTCCTCGATAAACAAGCTATCTAATGTTTCAAATTGGTCCAGCGTAGTTCCTGAGATTAGCGCGTTCAAACAAACAAACTCGTCAGCTTTATAATATTCGTATTGATAATATACATATACATAGGTACATAACATTTTAATTCAATAATAATACTGCTTTTCCATCTTACCGATATGGATACTGGATGTCTTCATATTTGGAGTAGTTACCTAATGTGATTAAATTTGTTTAAAAAAAAAGCTCTCTATAAGGCTCTGCAGTAAATCTCTCCGGCTATGTGCACACTGTAGTAAAACAAACTGACAAACCATCTTCAATTGCAGCTTGCAGTAAGTAATGGGAAATCAATCGTGTGGTCACGCTAGCCTACAGGGCAATAAGGTTTGTTGCACACTGACGAACATTAGAATTTCGGCTTAATTTTATTATACACTATCAGACTTTTACGTAATTTTAGACCTTAAGATCTCAACTTGAAACTTTTTTTTGACAAAAATGTAGTTTGTCTGACCCGCTAACCGCGGTGTTAGGTAATGTGGAACTAAACAAGACTAGACTTCACTTAACCTAACCTTATAAGGTATTTTACAAATAAATAAATAAAGGTTAAATTGAAATAATTTGCAAAAATTAAAGAGTTGATTTAAAGACTAGACTCTTTACTCTTTTTTTTCTCTTCTTTCTCTAATTATTTTTTGGAGTCGGTGCCCTGATAGATGGTGCTTGAGATGAACAATGCAATGGCATCATCTACAAAAAACCGGCCAAGTGCGAGTCGGGTAAACACTAAGGGTTCCGAGCTAACTTTAACTGACCAAGAGATCCACTTACTTCCACTTAGCCAAAATACGACACTATTTTGTTGGCAGCAAATATAAAAGCTAAAGAACAAAGTTTTTTTTGCGGTCACTGAAAATGTGCTCTATCTCAAAAAATTACTAGTTCGATCTCATTCAAACCAATTTTTGTGGAAAGTCTTTGTCATCATAATTATATTTTTTTCAAAATTTACACATTACTTAGTTTAAAAGTTAGATGGAGGACGCCCATTTTACCACCTTGGAAGCGCCTATCCCTCAAACGTTAGAATTTTAGAGAAAATGGTTTTAGAAACCTCGATTTCCTTTAAAAAGTCCTGCTCATAGACACCCTACACGCATAGACTTGCAAAAAAGAAATTTAGGTTTTAGATTCACGTATCCCGGAGGAGGTCCCCCCTTAAATGTCATTTTTTATTTTTTGTATGAGAATCGTAAAGCGGTTAAGAGGATACATCTACCTACTAATTTTTAACTGTGTAATACTTATAGTTTCAGAATAAAGTGGCTGTGGCATACGGACGGACAGGCAAACAGACAGACAGACAGTCAGACTTGACGAAACTATAAGGGTTCCGTTTTTTGCCATTCAGCTACGCAACGCTAAAAATGGTTTGCCTAACCATTTAGGCAAACAATTTCTTTTTATAGTCGATATAACAACTATACATAAACTCTTACTCCATAGTAAGAGTTTATTTATAGTTACTCCATAGTAAGAGTTTATTTATAGTCGCGTCTGTACAGTAAATCATACGGCTATTACTGTACCAAAGATTTCCTTTGATACCGTTTAGGACCCAAGGATGGATTTAAGAAGTGGAGACACCGCGATTTTTGATGTTAGTTTTTACCGACCTAAAAATAAGAGTTTATAAATAAGTAAATCGTATTTGTGTAGGTAGTTGAAATTTGATAGTACATGTGTATGTTAATCTTAATAGATTATTATAATTTAAGGTTTTAGAGACCTGCACATTTTTTTTTAAGTGTATGTATGTCGTATGTTTACGTATGTATCTGTTTGTTTTTCCCCGGATTTCTCTAAAAACAAGAAGTCATAGGAAAACGATTCTTTTTTATTGTATTCCAAAAAAAAATTTTCATTAATACGAGCTTGGTAATACCAATGCCAAATTGTTTCTGCAATAGAAATATTCATGAATAATTTATACTACCTATATGCTCAATCCAATAATATGGAAGTAACAACTTTTTCATGGGCTTTTATGTTCAATATACAGAGTTGCCATAACAGTGACATCAAAAAAATTTTTTTAAAGCCTTACATTCAGGTCTTTCCAAATATACCATATTTATGATTACCTTTTTTTTTAATTTTCGAGGCTTTTTTTCAATTTTATTAGTCTTAGTTTCAGCTAGCTCATAATTTTATCTAATTAAATTAAATTTATCAGGATCAAACTGCAATTTAAAAAAAAAACGACATAAAACCATTAAATTACCAAAACCATTATTTGTTTGAGAATTCTTAAAATTTGCGAATATAATTAATAGCTCGAAATCTACGAATATCCGGCTAACATACATAGGGTATATTTAGATAGCCCTGGATGTAATCCTTCCAAAAAAAAATATGTGAACGTCAATGTTTTGGCCAACCTGTATAAGTATTACCTTTTACCAAACTTTTATCAAATACCAAATCCCAAGTGCTAAACACTTCAGTTAGGATTCCTTTTAGTAATATGCTAACAGTAGGTATAGAATGTCTGTTTGAACTTTTGTAGTCAGTTTTTAGAGCAGACTTACGTTTGGTTGAGAGTCTCGGAAAACTTTTTTAAGATACCACATTGACACAACACAAGTATTTATAAAAAAATATATCTAGCAGACAGAAATTGAAGAAAGAAGACATTCGTCATATTACTGACTGGGCACTGTACAATTTTCTATGAAATGAAATTACAACTACTGGATAGAAAACTCATGAGAATTATTGTAATTGCTATTTGCTTCACGTCATTTTTCATGATACTTTTAAAGATTACCAACGGAGTCCAAAGTAAACACATCGAATAGAAGGTAAACATCAATTGCCTTCAAATTATGGGAAAATGGTCGGAACCACCGTCACAGAAGAAAGGACATGATATAATGACATAATTGCAAACTTATGGTTACACAATTGGCCGATAAAAAAACGCAAAAGGTACGTTTTAGTAAAACGTTTCAAGTCTACATGGTGATTTTCTTATTTTTTGTGTCGAAACTGACACTGCTCAATATGGGATATAATCTCGTGATTATATTGACAACTATGGAACGCTAATAGCCAAGAATTCGAATTTAATGTTTACGAGTAAATACGCATGGGCTTAATTAGGTTCAGAAATATTAATAAATTTCATAATAAATACGTGTCATAGGTTTGTCAGTGATGATGACCGAAAGTTGGCTGCGAATGCTACGATACTATGCATGAATAAGAGTTAAAAAGTTTCTTAGACTTCGTTTTAAATAATACTATCTATCATTAAAAGTTTATAGCTGACTACAGATCCAGAAAGATACTCAAACGATTAGAGACACTGAAAGCCGTGACATATGACTGTGAAGAACAAAAGAGGGAGTAACGGAAAATCAGTATTTGTAAGCCCTCACAAAGTGGTGAAAAAAAGCAAAGGAAATAGAGCAGGCGGATACCGTAGCTTGCTCAGCCAAACCTCAATTCACCAAATTAAACGATTTGCCAATGACATTCACATTTCAATAATTGTGTCTGTTTCTTAGTTAAATGACTAATACGTCTGGATTTATTGAATAACGATTTAAAACGTTGCATTTACTATTTCAATGCTAATCACTCGACGAAAGTGAAACTCGAATCAATTCAAGGTTTGAATTTCTCATCATCGGCTTCCTTACGTTTATGTTTTAGACCCACATGAGTTATAGTTTATTAATCCTAGTTAGTTTGTCAATTCTATTGGGCTTCCATCCAGTTATTGGGCTTGGGTCAAATCCAGTAGTTCAGATTTTTTGCATGCTTGTTTATGACCTGTTCTCATAAAAAATATAATTTGGTGACGTCTAGCTCCGACCAAAACTATGTCAAAAATCGATGGAAAAAATATATTTGTCGTTTCTGTTGTAGAGATACTCCAGTGAGTTGGTTCCACACCATTAGGGTGGGACCAATACACTGGCGTGTCTCCGTGACGCATTTATACAACTTTAAATGTTCACTACCGTTCTGTTAAAAGGGTTCTACCGTTAATGTTTCCTTTAGGATAAAGTCCTTTAACAATTGAAGTAGCTCTAATATTTTCGCGGATTCTTCGATTTTCCGCCAAAATTTCGGTTAGAGCTGGACGTTACGAACTTGCTTTAGACATTAGGCTATCCTCATGAAGGAAAAAAAACTGTTCCGCTGAATTTAACAAAAGGGCAATGTATGTGTTCAATACTTCAATAGCACATAGCCGATTGATTGGTAAATGTGCTTTCATGTGCATATTACATTGTTATCCCGTTATTTAAAAATTATCGGATATATGATTCCGATAGGTCCACAATAAGATGGTCAAATATATTTAGATTCGGAATGGACTAGATCTGAATTTGGATGAACCTTACCACTAACCTATTGGCTATATGTGCCCTATAATTAGAAAATTAATAAAAGTACCTACATATGAGTACTTCAAAATATATGTGATCACTAGCAAAACCAGATTAAATTTTTTGAAAGTTAATGTATCAAGAAAGCATATTTATTGTGTTTTTCAATATAAAGACCCATTAATAAAATAATAATAACAATGATTTGTAAAGATATCATTTACTGTTATAAAAAAAAACTTTTTAAGGGATCTGAAACTTTTATGATGATTACTTGACCTAAGCAGCAAAAAGTACGTAACCGTTGGATAAAATCTCCTTCGCCAAAAATATTTCTCGATAAAAATAATTATCGATTTGTATTTATATGTAGGTTTTAAAATTATCTACTAAAATGTCTGAAGTAAAATAAATGTCACCCATAAAAAAAAAACATTTATTATTTGTAGTTTTTGTTGGTTCATATCTTTGCAACGACCATATTGTATTTTTTTCGAAGTAACTATTCAAAAAAGTAACTATTCAAAAACTCCATACCTATATAAATGTAGAATAACTTTTAGATTTTCATTTGTTTTATTCAATACTGACGCAGACGTTTGGATATTACTAAAAGACCGTTTCGGGCGTTTATGTTTTGTTATGAAAACATTTCATTTATTTTTTGCTTTTGAATTTAAATGAACGTATGAAAAAAAACAAGTCGGAAAGAGATCATTAATAAAGTCTTGTTTTGTATATTGCAATTCTTTTTTAAAACGGATGTATTCCCGTATCTCATTTCATGACTTGATTGGTTCTGCTGACAAACACCACCAAATTGCAGCACATACCTGAAAAAATACTAAAACATGCACAAATAAAATTAAACAAATTCTTGTGTACACCACTTTAAAAATATATTTACTGACGTTCTCATAGATATTATTAGTCAATTTGTACAAACAAACTTTTAACTAAAATGACGTTTTATTGTCGCTATTTTTGTCCTATAATCTTCTTTTTAAAAAAAATTCTTCTATTAAAAAACTTTTTTTTTTTTTCAGGACCAACTTTTTCTAAGTTACGTAACTATTAAAAAAAAAAGTTTATCAAATTATGATTTTTTGTTTTGGCAATTACTGTCGTCTTAGTTTTATTCCATATAATTATTTTATGTTTACTTTAAAATCAGTAACTTTTGTATTTCATTTTGAATAAAACATTTTAATACCTACAGAGCTACGAACTACGAAATATTTCGTAGAAGCGCGCTACGGCCGGCCGCGCGCCGTCGGCTTGCTACGAAATATCGTAGTACATAGCCGCGTAGTTCGTAGGATGGATTAAAACCGTAGCGCTCCCATTTCATTCTACGGATTTTAGCACTACTGCATTTCATGTAACATTCATCGGAACTTCGTAATATTATTTCGGGTTGTAGTATGTTGAAATATTTATTATTGATGAACTATTGTTATTATTTTATCAATGCTCACATTGAAGCGAAACTTTAAAATTTTATACTTATTAAAAACGCATTCTGAATTTTAAGTTTTTTTCTTTAATATTAAAAACGTGACTTATGGCTACCGATAAATTAACTACGTATTTATTATGAATTAATGGAGTATTTAATATTTATCTCAGGAATAATTTAGCAAGTGGAGTGTTAGTATATTAACTTAAATCACACCAAGTATATTAACTGTTAAGTTTTTATATAAATAATGAAGGGGCGTCAAGTATCCGCAAATTATTTGCAATTAGAATTAGTTTATTTATTTTATTTTAACAGGAAATAAATGACAGAAAAGTGTTTAAATTTATTGATTCAGCAAGTTATTTTTAACTTGTTCAATTATTATTTGCTTAATACAACAGTAAACGATGATTTCAGATTAAGTTTAACATTTAATTATAGTTAAATGATAGGTTACTTGACTTTAATTTTTATCTATATTGACTTTGATATTAACTTGTTAAAGTAAAATGTAACACAAAAATTTGTTTAACCGTAAACAAAACACAACCTTTCATGGAGCTCCATGTACAATCGCGAATGCAATCGCCAGCTTTATACAACAAATCGCCTTGCATTAGTGAAATCACCGATGAACCTGCAATAGATTGGATTAGTACAAAACAAACCTAGAGCTGTCACAACAGGTTTGTAGAAAAATAAACAAATAAATTTGGTTGAGGTGACGTGACGTATCCTGAAAAAGTATTTAGTGTGTACGCGGCCGGTGTGTGCACAGTGTTCCATTTTCAAAAAATGTTTGTGTTGTAAGTTATAAAGGTGTGTACTCACGGACGGGTTCGGCACGCACCGGCGCGGGTCGCTGGTCCGGTACGTGGGGCTGTAGCGCGCCGGGAAGCAGCCCGGCGGCGCCATCAGCCCCCCGCCGGACTTCATCTTGTCCGGCGAGTACATCGCACACGACCCCCAAGGGTCGTCCTCCAACTTCAACACCTTGGAAGGTGAGTGGTACTGCCGGTCGAAAATCTTGGCGACGTTTATCGTACTCCGGGTTGAAAAGGCGACGAGCGCCGCGACCGCTCCGATCGCCGGGTGATGACCGACTGAGCGCGGCGCGGCGTGACGTCACTCGCCACGCCCTCTCCCCTCCACTACCCGCCCCCGACCCCCTCCCGCTCGCCCCCTTCACGCGTGTTTACGTCGTCGTCGTCGGCAGTACGAATTACTGAATTATTTAATTGGTCCATTCACTTCTGTTGGCTGTTTTCACGCTGCCAACTCGGAAAAGGTTGACGGATAGCCGGTTACGGCATCGGAACGCCTAATTATGCCCTAATCAATAAGGGTTCACAAGTTTCGGAGTACATTAGAGGCGGTGCACGATAATTATCTGTGGTTTGAATGCCCGAAACGAGCGTGTCCGTAAGATTATATGTTAAGCGCTCGTGATCCTTAAGGGTTATATTTAGGCGGTTGCTGTTAGGTACTTACTAAGTGTTAGTTCTTTTGATCATTTGGTAGGTACGCATATTAATAAGTTTTATTTTAAACTAATCACTATTTCCCACCAAAGCATAATAGTAGGTATATCTTACTCGCAAGTCGAAATAACAATAATTTGACCATCTTTACTCATGTGGTGTAGGGGCGAACGTCAGTTTCAACTAGCACTAATGAATTATATCTAACTGAAGTAAAGTAATTATTTTATTTTATCAAAGACCTACGATAACATGTTACCACTACAATAGTTCAACAAGAATTTCAATTAGAGGTGATAAAATTGTTTCAGTACTACGCGAAAAAATAATTGGACGTAATAGAGCAAAATGTATTTATAATTTTAAACAAATGCAGACACTACTCACGAGCGTGAATATTTTGAATTTTCACCGTCTTCAAAAAAAGGAGGTACATATTTATTTCAAGGTGTATGTCTGTGATATGGAATTTTATGATATTTGAATATTTTGATCTATAAAAATAATTAATTAATAAATAGTAATAAATTAATGAATAATAATTTTTATATATACTTTTATAGCAAGGCATCCAAACTCGTGTGCAAAATTTTGTAAGTGTAGGTATGTATGTTTGTATATAAGTATGTTTGTCTTTTTTAGTTCAATTAGATTGATTCCAACTTAGGGTATTTACCCATAGTGTAAATTTAATTAAAATCGGTTCAGTGGTTTACGAATTAAGGCTTATAAGAATTTGTTTCTCCTAAATAGAAGACAAATGCAATATTTTAAGATTTTTAGTCAGTTCTTCTAAGGCGATTAAATTTGTTAAATTATTTTTGTAGAAACCATAACCGACAATGTACAAAACAACCATTGAACTGTAATTGACTCTTTATGTATTCAATTAAATGTATTCTTCGCTTTGATATTAAAAACCCATTCTAAATTACGTATGAATAAAAGCAAAACACAAAGGCAACTTATCAGATTGAAAGAAAAATGTGTTACAGTCAAGCATGACGATTCAGAACCCTTGGGTTCCATTCCCATCCTTCAGCATACGATTCCTAATCCCAAACCCAACATGTGTTTTCGGAGCAATTCACAACAACAAAGAAATTGAGTTCGATTACAACCAGAGGTGTAATCGAACTAAATTTCTTTGTAGTTTTGTAAACTAACTATGAATTTCAATGATAATACGAGTATAGGTACCATTATCTCAGTATCAAATATTTTGTTTCCTCCAAACATAAACAGTTTTATTTCAGAGGTAAAAGACAAAACCATATCTTGTGTTAATCTGAAGGTATTTCCTGGTGAATACACCAACCGTCGAATTGAAAGGATTTAAAGTGTTCCGCAGATGTATTTTGAAACACCTGCAGGAAATCTGCTCCCGTCGTAGTCCCGTCCCTACGCCGTTCTATTCCTCCTTTCATGATATCCTGTAAACCAGAACAGTTGAAAATGGAAATCGCAATAGCAGAATTTACAGGGACGTGACGGTACGAATTTAGCCTCGTCCAATAGTTTTTTAAAAGAAAACTTTATTTACACACATTTTGTTTCGCTGATTTAGGTATTTTGTTTTGTACTTTAATTATATTTGTTACCGAACTGACATATCATCCGGATATTAAAAGCTAGTCAAATATATAAAAATCTTTACAGATTGAAAAGGTTCAGAAATTACTAAGATTAGTGCCTGCGACTATTTTACCTATACAAACCATTTTCTTGGTCCTAAAAGTAGTAAATAAAACCGGCCAAGTGCGAGTCGAAATCGCGCACGAAGAGTTCCATATGTACTATGTATGTAAGCACTTTTATGGCCCCAAATATGATCTGTAAGATTCCCTTTAACTAAAATCGAACCCGGGACCTCGGAGCGGCAACGCCTTGAACCCTACGTGCTTAGCCACTACACCTCGGAAGTCGTAAATATTTAACTACAGCTTTAGTTTAATTTCTTGACGCGTTTTGGAGCAAAAGAAATAAAAATTATTTCGCTATAAGTTTATGGACTACAACTCAGTCATTTAATTACTTATCTTACCAGTGACAGTTTCCTTCTAAATTTATCGTATAAGCTGGGTTTTGATTGATTTTTTTCAGGTAACCACCTACTACCATTTAGTTGAGCGAGGGTGGGAACATTGGACGCTTACTAAATTTTACATTTTAAAACTGAAGGTTAAGGTAACAGGCTTCTTAATAAAATAAAATAAATAAGCAAACTTACATTAAGACCTATTCAACGAAACCCCACACGCTGGGTTTGGAAAGAGAAAAAAAAACAGTCCCACTTGTACTCTCATACACTGTTACTTGAATGGGAGATGGGAGTTACCCCCTTTTTTATAATTTTACTTTACCACTTTTGCGGGGAGATTAGAATACATATCTTTTTGAAATGAAAGTTTTCTAGCACTTCAGGTCCCCGCGATGGGCTCCAGACGGACAGACGGACGGACGGGCAAGGCGAAACAATAAGGTTGTCCTTGTTGGACTACGGAACCCTAAAAAGATCCTCTAACCAAAAACTAAAAAACACGATTCGAAATAGATTAGTTAAGTATAAAATAATAATAATCTTTATCGTGACACTTGCTATAAACAAACCGGTTTTCATCTCATTGCCTTTCAAAGCCAATAGACCCCTCGCCGCGTTTGTGAAGGGGTCGCTAATTTTTAGATGCTTATTTACAAGTAAAATCAACTGTGTGATTTATCACTTTGATACCCTTTGAGTGTAGTTATTTGACAGAAAACGTGTTCCATGGCATTCTGATGATTGAATCTTAGTGCATGTCATTACAATAATTTTTAACTGTAACTTACCTACAAAGTTTTAAAACCATTAGGTACTATGTTGTGTTATTGTGCTTACATTTTCTTCTTTCGGCCTTTGGTAACTTCTATGAAAACTTTTGGAATCAGAGTGGTTTTTCTCACGTCAAACGAACTTCTTCCGTGTGTTAATTCGATTGATACGTAAAATAGCTACCGCACGGACGATTATGCATAGAAATCGTGACCCTGAGACATCAATTTTTTCTTCGACATGAAAATGTTTTGGTGAAGCTTTTTCGTATACGAATTGCACCAGAATGTACTCCCAAGGGCGTATTGCGACAACTTGAACCGTTCAATTTCCAGGCAGCTCAATTCTGACTCACTGTAAATTAATATTATAATAATACAACAATGGTACGAATATTGATATTTGTGTTGTTATATTATAATAATTTTAAAATATCATGCGAAATTGCAATACAAATTGCTAATTTTACTGTAAAGCTGAGCAGCTTACCTAACAAAACTGCATCGCAATACGCGCCCAGGAAACATTCAATAGGCATGAGTAGATGTACGTAAAATATTGTATAAATAAATAATAAGTTAAGTTTTTAAATAATTAAAGCATTTTTGGCGAATTTTATTAGGTTTAGGTAACTAAAATGGTTTAGTAGGTATATTCACTGTACAGTATAGGACAATCCAAAGTTTACCTATTTGTTAATTTGTAAGCTCGTATAAAATGACTCAAATATCCGACATCGCCAATCACCACTGACTATTTCCACAGCGATATCATTTTATAGGACAATACAAGATTTATTTGTAATTTTACAAGCTTGTATAAAATGACACCAATATCCGATATCGCCAATCACCACAGACTATTTTCACCGCGATATCATTAGCGCATCCCCATACGCTCTCAATGCACAGACAAGACACCATTTGTGGCCGATGAAAGAACGGGCGGGTTCATGTCAAAACAGGGTAATTACCCGGCTGGCCGACAGATGGCGCAGTTTTAATTTTTCGATTTCGGACGCGCGTGCATTATGGATGACGCTTTTATCGCTCGCTGCGGCTCCTTCGGGACGAGAGGGTGGGGGGTAAAGTTGAAGCGGTAGCGGGAAAGTTTTCAGCAATAAAATTATGCAGTGATATTATAATGACTTACTGAAAAAACAACATACAAAATATTTTAGTACTTTGATATAATTTATTATTTATAAGTTCTTAGTGAGACAAACATACATATCATCTATCATGATCCATCTTTCTAATGATGTTTGTTAATTCATCATTTTTTCCACTATGATTCACGTGGTTTGTGTTACATCATGATAACTTATAAAATACCTAAGCTCTAGTAAGTTTTCATTAAGTACTTACCCTTTATAATGCGTACATGCGCACAGTTAAACATTGTGAAATAGTAACCAGCGTGAATTACCAAAGAATTCTGTAATATCCAAAAATTAATAAAATCTAAGTCAATAGTCTTCTTCTAAGCGAACTCATTCAACTTTGCCGACTCTGTTTACCCACAGTTGTACTAACTGTACGTTCAAAATTAAGGTGCAATTTAAGGCAGATTTTATCTACACCATTACTTCATTTCCCTTTCATCTATGATTTTGAGGTACTCTGTAAATTTGTTTTTTTTTATTCACATTACAAAACATAACAACAGGCATCCTCAATTAAAAAAATGACAACCCACCAAACGCTTCCGCCCGCTAAAACCTCATAACTTGCACCAACCATGCCCCGTATACCCTTTTTAGGGTCTTTCAGATCAGGAACCACGCTCTGGCGCAGACTACGCGCAAACATACTACCATCTGCATTAGCGATTCAACAAATTAGACGGCTAATGAAACGGAGATTTACTCATTGTATTTTTCCGAGCGAAATGGCTTTTCGGATAGTGCAACCCGACCCTCCGGGAGGATTAAAAGGTTTTGTTTCTGTTAAATGCTGCGATTTTTGCATGGTTTCGGGTGATTTTGCATATTATCTTTAAGGTACTTGTATGTGGTGGTTTACAGTATACTTCGTCGCACACAGTAACTGAATCGTAAACTGAAAACTAAGTAAATTGGTATTAAAAGAATGTATCTTACAAGTGAGTATTTTTCTTGGTATGAGTAGGTAGGTTGGTGATTGGATACATTGTTGATATTATTATGTATCCAAAATCTTGAAATAATAATAAAACAGGGGAATTTGTAAAATTGAGTGTTTGTATTTCAATAATTTTGATTTGTTCTTAAACTTAGTTTTGTTTACCATTTATAACTTCTTTGTTACTTGTCACCAGGGGGCAGATTCTCGTGCAGTTGGTAAACGAAAAAAGTTCACCATTGACGACCTCCGTGGTCGAGTGGCTAGCACGCTGGTTTCATACGTCGCCGTCTCGTGAGGTTCCGGGTTCGATTCCCGGTCGGGTCAATGTAGAAAACGATCTTTTCTATATTGTCTCGGGTCTGGGTGTTGTGGTGCCACCGTTGTTTTCGGATTTCCATAACACAAGTGCTTTAGCTACTTAGCTTGGGATCGGAGCAATGTATGTGATGTTGTCAAATATTTATGTTTATTTATTATATTATTAAATGTATTTATTTATTTATTTGTTAATGAAACAATTATTTTTGATTTCTGAGGGTAAAGATAATTTACTTGTTTTTTTTTAATAAAACGGTTAAATTAGAAATCGAATTACCGATCGAATAAAGTTTGATTGCCGCGAGAATCTGCCCCCAGCATTTTTGAAACCGTACTATTGTTTTAATTATTTTTTTTACTCAAATATTGCATTCGATACTCTGTGTATTCATGTTAATCTTTTCTATTAAATTGTTATTGGGTAATATTATTTGAACCTATTATTACCTTTATAATGTTTTGTGTACCTAATAAACAAAATATATAAATCTACAATAGATAGAGCTCATGATATCGGAAAGAGAGTCTAACAGATATAGTATAATTCGTCTATCACCAAAATAACTCATCAAAACACATAAAATCGTAACCTAATTACTGCTGGCGAAAATTCCGCCAAAAAATTACGTTATATTAAAAAACTTAACTTTGTTACCTACCCCACGAACGCCTCAGAGAGTCATAAACGGAAAATAGAGAACCTCTAATCCGGGAGAAAACGAAGCATTGCAAAATGTTTTTGTTCCAGGCAAGACGAGGGGGCTTCCGCCGGATGTGGCCTCCCTCCCCCGCCCCTCCCGCCCGCAGGAAACAGCCCTTCCGAATGGAAGGGACAGCATAAAAATATTTTTTAAAGGCCCAGCCTAAAACTAAGAATTGTTTTTACAGTAAACCTAAACTAATGATCTGGCCTATTCAACTTAAAACTATTCAGATACTATGAGGGATACTTACAAGATATTTGGCCAACTGCTTATTCGTAAGATCTCAGGAACTAATTCACGTTTCTATTAAAATACTAAGCTTACCTGTTTCACAATCTATACTAATATTATAAAGCTGTAGAGTTATTGTTGGTTTGTTTAAGCTCAGGCACTACTGAATCGATTTCAAAAATATTGTTTCTTTGTGTTGGATAGTTTATTTATCAAGGAAGGCATAAACCAAACCATACGGAGCAAACTCAAAACCTGCGAGCCGCGGGCGCAGTCGCGAGGGACCGCTAGTGTCTGAATAAAATCCCATTAGCGTTTTCTATCCAATACTTGATACGAAATGACGTTCCGTATTTGAATTATTCGTTTGTTAGTGGTTATTTGTCGATGATGAAGCTGGCGCTTAAACTAATATTCTGCACTAGGTTTTCGTAAGATTAAATTTGGATTGAATGCTGTCCATAGTAAAATCCTTACTGTTTATGCGAAAATCTTGCATACGAGTAATTCTAAAAACGCCTTAAAAAACACAAACATTATGTTACTTTTCTGAAATGGGTTTGTGCTTTCACAGCATATTATTTTCACATTAATTTGACATTATAGTAAAAAAATGAGTATTTTTGCTAACCATACAATTTCGGCGGGCGGCGCGCATGAAAACTGTAAAATATTATTCGCATGCCCTCAATTAAAATCATAATTAAAGGCTGTTAAAGCGACCGCTAATCTCAATTATAACTCTTTGTTTTACTCGCAACTTTGCAAATGATGCTGTGTGTGACAAACACAATGGCTTTTTAGAGCAATTTTGAGAGTTAACGTGCTAACATTAAAAATACCTGCAGGTAAAACTGAGCGAAACAAAGATAACAATATAGAAGTGAGTAATGCAACACATAGGTATCCAAAAACACAGGGTATCCAAAAAAGGGTGTACCATCGGGTTTCTGATGGTAAGAGGATACTAGGAGGAGCTATTGTTTTGATCCCCATGTGTGTTCAGCGAAATTCAATATTTTTCGAGTAATTATGTTTTGAATGAATTTTTGCGTAAACGCGACTTTTCCAGATAAACACTACTTATCTGATAGTGTTAGGATCACAATTTTTGGTGTTCATTTAAGTAGCTAGTCTAACCTTTCTGATAACAATAACATAAAAAAAAATTACAGCTTCTGTTTTTTTTTAATTTATAAAAAATAACACTCTTTTTCAAAATAATGGATTGTGGCCAGCACATCAGGTTACCTAATTTTGTTGCTAACTAGCCCCTATTACAACTGAATAAGATACCGCAGTGTTTACCTTGACGTGCTGTATTCCGTTCTGTATGAAAAGTTTTCGTACATATCTTAAAAACTTTCTTGCTTAGTTAGCTTACAGCTGTGAAAATTTTGTACACCTACTTTACCAGCATAATAAAGAAGAAACTAAGTGAAACTAAAAATGGGAAAAATACATAAGTTTCTAGGAACGAGTAAATGACATAAACACATTTAATAATCTTTTTTTTATTTTACGTTACGACGAAACCCTCTTGTACGCTTCTTGAGACACCCTGTATTCAGGATTTGGCCTGTAATAAAAGCAAAACTTTAAATTATAGGTCCTTTTCCAAAACAAGTTATCAATTCTAAATGGCTTTAGTTTATTAAAATGGAATATAAAAGTTTTTTTTTTTATTATTTTCTAATGTATTGTATTCAATCAAATGTGTCTTATCATAGAACTTGAAATTGTCATTTACGAGTTAGCGATTTTAATATAAGTTGTTTAAATCTCTGATTCAAAGCATTTTGAAGTACACTCAGGGCCTCTATTTTTGAATCACACGCGTCAAGATGGCGCGTCAATTGATTTCCGATTTTCAATGAAGATAAGTATAATTCCACACGGGAGTGATAAAAAAATAACTGAATTCTGTAAGTATTAACTATTATTCTGTAATTATTAAGTATTATTATTTCGCGTCATTTCCATTGATTATGAATACGTTTTCGAACGAAAATTACACGACATATTCAAGCGAGTGATTTAACAATAGGACCAGCGGCCGACAGTCTGAATGAAGCTGAGTTGTAGTAACACTTTACTTCTATAAGTTCAATTATCTGTTTACCTGCAGTATCAAACATCCTGCTAACTTACGTTTGTCCGTATCTTTAATATTTTTTTTTTATTATCAGTTTTTTTCAAGGGCCACTGGTGTTTGACAGTAGAAACCGTATCGAGACTTGCACTAAAGGGCAAGATAAGTATGTAAAACTATTGATTATTTTTTTGCTTTTATTGCAGGCCGCACGCTGTATGATAGTCGCCATTCAATACAATTGTTTTTAAAACACGTAATTAGGTCAAGTTTGCGAGACCTACTTATTCCTAATCTACTCCTCAGTTGAACATGTAGGTCAAAAATATATATTGTTTACCAAAATTCACAACATAACATATTTTTCAACACACTTGCTCAAAATGACGTTTTTATTCCACCGATTTTTGGCTCATAAACCTAGATATTAAACACGCGTGCTTTTTCATTATATTATTGCACTAGTGCCTTTAGTTTATTAACCCGACCAATTTACATTTGTACCCTAGTACCAAGTAGTAAGTAAGAAGAAGAAGCGATATAATTTAGTCGGGTTATAATTTTTTTTAAGCAATAAACCGTATTTATGTGAAAAATAACAGTATCTACATATATATTTCAAGAAATGGTAAATCCAGTTTTATTACTTAAAAATAACACAAATTCATTTAACGTTTTCTGAAATTTGTGTTTCAAACACGAATTACATTTTAAATCTTGGCTGTGGGGCCGATCTAGTTCGCGCCTTAGCCTTGCGCGCGCATCGGTATCGCGGCAAGAAAAAAAAAACAACGCGCCATTTTTCCAAATTAATTGTCGGCTGTGACGAAGTTTGGATTTATTATTGTGAAGTTTAATATTAACGAAAATGTCTTCTTCAAGTGAAGAAAACCTTTTATTAACTCCGCCGGACATACGTATCGAGGCGAATAACGCGTGCGATAGGTAGTCTTTTGCCATCAAAATGGAGTGAAATGTATTTTTACTGTTTTAATAATTAAAACTTACTTGATGAAGAGTCTTGTTTATTCCTCGCAAGTGTGTTGAAAAACGTCATATGAAACACGTGTGCCTGTGACCATAATATACGCGGCTTTCTTATGGCGCACTCGCATTTTCTCGTGCGCACACAATATCGCCTTGTATATAATGGTCAACTTAGCACACTTGTATCATAATGTACTATTTGAAACACAGTTACAATTCAAAATTGTGTGTGATATTAATTGATTATTGGATTTTGAAAAACCAATAAAAAAATAGTATAAAAAATCCACAAAGGAGTGCTTAAAAAATATGTATTATAAAAGATAAAAAGATATATATTTCACGTGATTTCCATTGATTTTTAAATTGTTTACAACTAAAATCACACGCCATATTCCAACGAGTATTTCAAATATAGGGGCCCGGTAAGTTAAAATGTAATCAACATTTTAAAGCTTTATAAATATTTTCAAGTAATGTAAGCCCGATATATTACTACACCAATATTGTTAACTTTACTCTTTACAACAAACTTAACGTTTTTTCCGTTTTTAAATACGATATTTGAAAAAAGTGTGACAACTCTCATGCAGGTTGCATTCGAAAAAGTTCACTGATCGATTTATTTGTAGAGTTAAAAATTGTTTTGATTTCAAAGAAGCGCGATTTTTTGGCATTTCGACTTACTATCTTGCGGTAGTTCTTTACGTATTGATATGTTTCTTAATTTTTATGTAAAATTGTTAAACTTACAGTCGAATTACCACACTAAAAAGGTCGATTGTCGCGAGAATCTAGGCCCTAAAATTCCAATTACTGACTACACTTTACTTAATTTGACTAAATATTCATTGATATTAATAATGCGAACGAAATATTTCACAGCCCCCAACGGATTGCATCTTCAGTGACCCTTAACCAAAAACATTTTCGGTCAATTTAATCCAGCATTGGATGCGGAAGTGGTGTCCAAATGTTCCGGCGCATTGTGCGTACACGTGCCGGATCCCTATCGGAACGGATCGGACAAACAACGGATTTAAGTCGGAGAATTGACAGCGGAGTTACAAACAAACCTGCCGAATTCTACACCCTTTGGGGGAGTTGAGGAAATTATGAAAATGGTGTTGATCAATACTATCAAGGAGTATATACAATTGCAGTGGGACGTAATGTGTTCATTCTCGTAGTAGTAGTAGCGTAAAAAAATAATGAAACTTGTCAATAGAAATGTTTTACAATAAAGAAGATCACCTTAACCAATTTTTCCTTGCGCCGCAAGTACGTATTACTTGCAAGTGACTATGTATTCGTATTTGTGCCGTTTGGCGTTGAGACGTGTCTAAAACGTGTTTCTGTTAAATATTTTTTGTAAAAATAGTACCTATATTCTGCTTTGGCAAAAAATAAAACTGGCTAATCCCTAGCTCAAAAGATTAGCATAGCTATCGTAAACATTTTAGATTCTTGAATACATATTTTCATGTTCTGGTTGAATGATTGTTTTATGTATTTTTTTAGTTTAATAAAGATATTACTATCAAATAATCAATTAAACAGGTTTTTTTTACGATATACTCCATTTTTTACCCGCCACGGAACGGAGAAAGTGTATGCGTTTGGGGTGAGAGGAAATTTACGTGTTTGTGTGTTTTTGTAGATGGTTTTGGTGTAAAGCTGCCACTGACATTCACATTTGTTTTGATGTAATTTAATTCAAATATCTGTTTCTTTTTTGTATATTGGATAGTTTGTTTATGTATCTACATAGGTAGATATAGTTGTAAAGCTTAATGTAGTAAATACAATAGTAGTAGCTGCGCATCAATGAAAATTT
Source organism: Pyrausta purpuralis (assembly GCA_963924145.1). Lineage (NCBI taxonomy): Eukaryota > Metazoa > Arthropoda > Insecta > Lepidoptera > Crambidae > Pyrausta > Pyrausta purpuralis. Next base: position 11,736,501 of record OZ001647.1, on the reverse strand, counting down.
TAAACACGGAGACAAAAATCACAGGGTGGACGTGCCAATAACCATGCTTGAAACGACAAAAACTTCACGATTAACGATCAAATGTGAACTAAAGCCATAAAATTCATTTGAAGATATGCCCTTTTCCCCATCGCTTACACTTGTCCCAATTTGTCTGATTGCAGGTCACGTGGCCTGCGCGTGCGACTCTACGGTTCACCGGGGACGGCGTAACTTAATTCTTATTCAATTATCATGTTCGTAACAGAACTCCTTGGGAGATAGTTTGGAACGTTTGGTTATTTTGCAAAGTGGAACAAATGACGATGACTCTGAAGTGAAGTAACATATTAAGGTACAACAGAAACGAGAAACCATCATCTTATTATAAGCATTTATGGAAATGCTTACTAATAAGTAGGAGGTTTATTCATATGAATAGTTTGTATACAGGATTCATTTGACTTGAGTATTAGGACAAGTGGTGTATTTTACAATTTCAGTATACGCTGATTACCGTTACTTATAACGATATTTCTAATGATGTTAATGTTGTAACTGTCTGTTTATGTTTACTGTTATACAAGTATTCCTAAATCTGCACTAGATAAAGATTTTTTGAAGAAGTTTGGAGGAATTCAAGAATTATTATGTGGTTCTGTAAGTAATAACTCGTAATGTGACTTTAATAAAAACTTAACAATGCTAAAAGGACATGCTCGTTATTACCGCTAAAATATAACACACACAAAAAAAGCGTTTGATTGACTCTATCGAAACCGCCAGCCATTTACCAGGTGTTTTATGATCCACCGCCACTTGTTAGTTAATTATTTATTTGGTTACGGCAAATATTCAACTACCCACCTTTCATACTGGCAGTAAATTATCAGGGTAGCCGCCCCAACGCTGGTCAGGACACCAAATAAACGCGGATGGTCTCCTGAGACCAGGGGCCATGGCACGCGACTGGTGATGTTACCCTATTAGGATATAGATGCAGAGCCGATAGCACGTCACATCTGACAGTTTTTTAACCCTTGTCCACGTTGTGAATGGGCTTTTTAATCTATTTACGCACGGTCTGTGTCGATTTTTCGATGTATTGGGCGAATGTTGATATGTGAAGTTACCTTAAAACGAATACACAATCTTTTCTTATCCTTACCTATTCATAACATAATGCCATAACTAATTTATAAATTATAGTGCTACAGCTTTTTCAAATAAATGAATATTTCCCCATAAGAACTACCTGCTCGCCGATATCAAATCAACTCTATTAAATTGAACGAGTCAATCAGAGCGCCTATGAAAATATTGACTATTTTAGCAATCTAACATCCATTTATCTCCTTAATGGAATCAATTATCCCTGACAATCGATACCTTGAGATTTTCGATACGAATTAACAGTAAGCATTTAAGTCGTTGCCGGCTTCAGACCGCCGTCAACAATTACAGCCTGACATTAATTCAGATGTAAACTTTGCCTGATGGGGTGGAACCGAGCCACGTGTAAGCCATGAAACAAAATTTGGGGCTCTCACCCTACTTCTAACCGAACCAAAGACACTTGACCCTCCACGCCCCTCTAATGGCCCAAGAAGACAACTAGACAACTTCAAACGTTAGTACTCCGATGGCTCTACGAAAACTGGGCATACTCAAAGGTAAGAGTACTTATTCTATACTTCTTTATTGTTGTAATTTTCCGGGGCGATTCAAGTGTTTATGAGAATGCAGATAAGTGTTTTTTTTTCCGTGGAGTTTTAACGATTTCGTAAAAGGTCGAGTGTTTGATATCTCTTGAAACTGCCAAACAAACTATTAACGGATGCTTGATCTGATTGCAGCTGATTTTGAGTTTGTTTTACTTTGTTCTCAGCAAACATAGGGTCGATCATTGTTTCTTTTTCGTTATTTTAATTTAAATGACTGTGTCTCATATGGTGAGTGCGAGGGTATTTGGAATAGTCCTCATTATTTTATGTGATAAAACTTAAGTTATTAAAGATTATTGATTACGTAGGTACTGTACTTACCATATAAATATACTTAATGAAAAATAGGTTTTACTGTAATAAAAGTACTTCATTATGAGATAGTATTGAAAATCATAAAAAATCGGGGTATTTGACTACGATTTTATCAAAAGGACACACTTCAAGTTACTTAGTTGTAGCTGCGGTGTACAATACGCCCTGCTACACGTAAAATACCACCTTACTACGCACTTTATACAAAATGGCGCTCCATCTTATGGCTCCCCATTTTTATTAGCTTCAAATTAATTACTTAAATTTTGTTACATCTTTTTCTGTAGTGAATACCATCCATTTGAATCTAACCCTGTGTATCGCCCTCAATTTTTTATGCAAAGCGCGACGCAAATCGTCTTGCTTGCTCCTATGATCGCTCCTACTGATTCCGTTTAAAGCTACAAAATTAAGTAGGAATAATATAATTGACCATCGTTTTGTCATTATCCTTGATTTTCAGCGTATAATTTCTATATCCCGAGGCTCGTAAATTCCATACCCTGAAGTCCTCAAGACGGTTGTAAAGTGGCGAAACCTTTGATTTTGTAAGCTAATCAACAAATGACAAAGGGAAAAATAAATGGAAGGGTCCAATTAAGTGTTTCTAGACGAAAGAATGAAGAAGCGCGGGCGCAGGCGGCCGAGGCGCGAGTAAAGAGAATACAGAATAGGTGAGTTTAACCGAATTGTTATCCGTAGGGTTTAATTATGTCTTTGTCAAGGAAAAAGATGAAGAATAATTTATGTGTGTTCGCAGCGAGGCGAACTGGCCACAAGGGCACTCTATTGTAAGGTTTCGACTCTGCATACATTCGGGACGGTAATTGGGCACATGTTACTATAGAGACATTTCTGTTTATCAAATCAATGGGTATAAGAAAATATGTGCATTTCAAACGACTTTTGGGAGCGACCCTATTAAATGAAAACAAAGGAAGCTGCCATTGAATAACATGAGAGTAGATGAAATCTTGTTTTGACGGTATATTTTAGATCATCACAAAAAACAAACTTAAATATTCCGATGGCTAAGCTTGTGTATTTAGTAACGTTGTTTAAAAAATATGGGAACATTAATTTGCTTTAGCTTTCTACATATCGCAAACTCGGCGTACTTCGCACAAACGCTTCGAGTCCGATATAATGTTGAAGACGTTAAAACTATTATCTTTATGAAACGTATATAACTTCTTTACTCGTACCTCGTCTTTAATCGAATACCTACCTTTTCATGATTGTAAATAGACACCTTTAACCTTACTTGGTAGTAAATAACTTCTAGTTGGTACACCTGAAAAGGCCTTCATATCTTGCCGCAAATCCGTTGCTGGGTAACTCTACCACGTTGAATGCAGTTTGTTTCTGAACGCAAAGTGCGCAGATACTACTATAAATAATTTCGAATCACACCACACGGCACTGTCGTTTCCTAATGGTTATCATGTTATGCCTTTTAGATGGCAATATAATATATAATATCCTTTGGACATTTTCACACATCGCCATCTAGCCCCAAAGTAAGCTACTCAAAGCTTGTGTTATTGTGATTTTAAACCAATTTAATTATGTGTGTATTTTACCTAATTTGAAATTAAATAGAACTTAGTACCAGCTCGGCAACAAATCTCACATTGCCTTGATTGAGATTGTTGTATTATGAAGAGGCGTGGAAGATCTAGAAGTTCATAATAGTCCAATGAGCATACCTTATATTTATATCAGCTTCTAAATCGCAGCAATGGTATAAAACAATCCGGTTGGCGAAGATATATCGCCACGCCTTCGCAGCAAACTTCCTCCCTGATTTCTTCTTAATAATATATTTATAGGATTAACAACGCACAGTTAGATCCTGTTTCCGCCATAACACGGGATTCGTGTTGGGAGGGCAGTGGACTCGAGTACTAATAGTATTTTAGAATTCATTGCAGTCGGTAGTCGGGTTTTGTAAGTACTAATCAGCACATTTATCTATCAAACCAACTTATAAGGTTGCGATGACGTTCAATTTTAAAATTCACGAATAAAAAAAGATATCTTATGGATTACTCAGACATAGAAACCGAGAAACACAGGTTTCGTGATCGAAACCAAACTAATGGTTGAAAGTGGTTACCATTACCATGTTGAGAAATTACCGTTGTACGTGCTTTAAACAACAAAGATCTTAACTAAATGTTCATTGATTATGCTGTTTAAGTCTATAGATCAAGGTATATTTTTATTCAAAATATGTCAAAATTATTCTACTGCTAATATTTTGTCATAACTTTTAACCATTATTTGAGTTAACTATCGATAAAAAAACAGGTGTTTCATAATTCTTGAAGAATGTTTCTTCGAGTATTTAAGCTTAGTTCAAAAGGTGGTCTGGACATCACTATTTTATGGACCTTCGCGGAGCCTGGGTAAAATTGTTAACCTTCTGTAAAAATACCTGTAATTCTGACATTGTATTGTATACACAAGATATCTACTCCTTACTCAAAAGTTTTATTAAATACTAGCGAACCCGGCGAACTTCGGATCGTCGCCCCAGCGGCCCCGTACCCGATTCATAGTTTTTATCTTATACCATTTCACCGTCCGAACGTGCCCTAGACTTCCACAATGCAATCAAAAACGTAGTAAATTTAAGACCAAAATCGGTACAGCCATTTTCGAGTTTTAACGAGACTAACACAAATAGCAATTCGCATTCTCTTATAAAGATTAAGCAGAATCGCAGGTCTTAAAAAAATGTTAATTAGGTAAATTTTACTTATTTGTGCGAACGATATTGTTACGGTATAAGATTAGGTTGATATTTTAACGAGGGTTGAATGAAAATTTTAGATTGAACATTGTACAAATTTAAGAAACGAAATTAATGTTATTAAATGTTAAATGATTAAAACCTTACGAACCTTGGGCCTCGACGTTACTGATTAATTTCTTATTTCGTAACACTTCATTCATATTCGTATAACATCATCAAGACTGCCAATTCTAAAGTTCCTCCCAAGTTACAAATACTACCATTAAAAACGTTCAAGTCAACCATTTACAGGGGTGGAATAATAAAATTAACATGACGGAACCCGCAAAATTAACTGTGAAAATAACGTTACACCTATTTATCCTGTGTCTAATAACCAGGGGCAGTGTTCGTATTAAAATGATAAATTACTTCAATCATCATTCCTTCTCGACCAACTTTTATGGACCCTTTATCCTTTAGCCGCAGTACGTGCTAACGAGAAGAATGTACCAAGTTAGGGATCAAATTACGTTAGCCTTTTTCACCCCAACTCGGTTTAACAAATTACAACAATAATTGTTGTTGTTCAAGATCCTCTTGAGTCGTGAACAAGATGGATTGTTGTGTTGACCCTCTATTGTAAAAATGGGTCTCATCAGGTTAGGTGTAGCTCAGTGTCAGTTAGTTTAATGTAAATAATATATCTTCAAAAGTTTTGATAGCTGTTTAATGTGTGAATGGGCTCGAATAAAAGTTAGTGAGAGTCAAGCAGTGAGTTATATTACTAACAGAAGCTATGAGAAGCAATAAAAGTGTCGCAAATACGACGACAAGATTGTGACGTTTTCCATGAAATTCGAATTTTATATTATGAATGCGTACTATGAGTTGATGACTGTGTCGTTAATTAATGGAGCACGCACATTTGTTCGTGGTAATAGTTCCAGACTCTATAATGGTACTTCGATGGAGTCAAATGTCTCTGTTTCTTTTATATTACGACAGTTGGCCTTACTTTCATATTTATGACGTACCTCATGATAAATTAGGTTGCATTACATTATTTCTGTCACCATCGTATTTTGCATCCCGAGGCAACCATGAAAAATGTTTCGATTCAGTTTGATTTCAATGTCATTCACTTGCAACTAAACAAAGAAAGACTGAACTGAAAAAATCGATCAAAAAGCTATTTTGAACAACACCTTGATGCAATCAATGTCGGAACGGTCGGAGCGGGTAAACTGTAAGACAAAGAAGTTTTTACATAGAAAATGGTATTTACTTTTTCTAGACTTGTAAAATGGGCCGCGTCAACCCGCGAAGCCAGTCTGAAAGAATGCCTAATTCCTAAATTGTCTGGAAATGCCACTGTGAATTCTAATACTGCTATTTTGCTTTGATAAGGTGGCATGTAAATGTCGGCCGTTCGAATGTTGCGGTTCAAAATAGCACTGTATAATTTTGTATTAGTTTAAGAGTTTCTTAGTAGATAAATGTTATTACACAATAAATGACTTCTTAAATGATAGATAAATCTTGAATAATATTAATTTATAAGTTTTTTTTTTAATAATTGATGTGACATATAACTCTTGAATTATTTTTATTTTTATTGTAAGTATTCGAAATGTAATTGTATTTTACTATTGTCAATCTAATATTTACATGCCGACTATTAGTAAGACATGTTGATACTTCAACTAAACAAACACCTTATTTATTTATTTTGTAGATAATATGTAATTACAAACTAAGACATGCAACATAAAAAAAAAAAAAAAAAACTTAAAATCTACCTATTCAAAAACGAAACTATTTCCTTGCGGCAAGGAGGCTATGATGCTGGCTGCGTTCCCGCGTTGGATAGCTATGCTAATCCTTTGAGCTAGGAACCAGCCAGCTTTATTATTGGCTGTAACGGAATTTAATTTAGGCGCAATGTTTCGAATTTTGTATTACCAATTTATATAACATTCATCGAAAACGATTTACTTTTCTTTTTGTAGCTTATAGTTAAGCTAATAATGATTTGGTTAAGTATCGTCAACTGTATATCAAATTAGTTCGCTACATACTTATGATATGAGCCATTATTTTCAAAACAATCTTTGTATGTCAAATATTTTAAATCCAATTTACTTCGCTTTGAGGCATCTAAATATTTTCTTTTTCTTTTTGACATACTTTAAAGAGTACTCTTCGATATTATGATGATACCACCAAATTTTATGCATGTATTTACAAACGATCGGACGCAACTTGGTTTTATTTAAAGTTACACAACAATTTAATTAAAAGAAAACTGCCTATTAGGTATCTCATAACATGGTGATTTTTTCATGATCATGACTCACCTACAAAATGGCCCCCAACTCTAGTTGATTTACAGAGGATGCCTTTTATCCTTCTATTTGTGGACCATAATACTAAACAGACCACAACGGAAATTCAAAGTTGCCTTCCCAAAGGGTTCACATTATTAAAATTAAAATTAAATTAGGTTTTTCGTTTAAACCCGTTGTTCTGCTGGGTAATTATGCCGGGGGGTTGGATGATTAACTGTATACTCTAATTCGATAGCTCCTGTAATATTCAGGAGTGATCCCGCCAAAACAGTTTTTGCTACGTTTTTGATTGCAGTTTAGTCCTGATGATAATTACTTTTGGGAAGGGTTGGGGCATGCAGATACAGGGTGGCGCTGTTTGAGGGAAAATTCGTAATACCTAATATAATAATACAACCAAAGTAATGAACCCATGCGACATGCAACAAAAAGGTAAAGAATTATCTAAACCTTTAGAGAAAATTACAAAAGACATCACAACAGAACTACTGAGGGTCTTTCACCATCGACAAAGAAGCACAATCCAACGAATATTTCAAAAATGAATACATTTCTGTATAAATTATAAGCCAAATAACGATTACTAAAACTTATTAGCATATTGTGAAACAGACCGTAAGTCTTAGTATTCGTTTAAGTAACTAGACACAAAGGTGAAAGATCTAGTGACCGAAGAATAAAAATTAAAATAAACCGCCTTCGGTCCAGTAGTTTTGAGATATCAGTAGTAACTAAAAAATCATGAAATAAAATAAATATTAATAAAATAAACTGCCTTCAAAAAAAACAACTAGAAAGCTTAAAATAACACATTCATTCTATTCAGGAGAAACAAATTCTTTAGGAGTTGGTGCATGATGTGTGCAGACTGTTGGTGTACGTAAGCCTGACATCATGCACCGACTCATTTAATTAAACTTACACTGTACTCTAAGTTTGACCATATATCGACTTCTTGTTTTCGAGAAATCTTGAGACAAATATACAAATACACAAACATACAAATACACAAACATACATACACTTACAAATTTTTGGACACGTGTTAGGAGGCCTTAAAAGATCAACATACTAAAATTGTATCTAATTCTGACGATATCACATACATACAGGTCGAATTGATTAACTCTTTTTTTGAAGTCATTAAAAACATTAAACATGATGAGTGAATAAAAGTAACTTCAGAAAGAAAGGAGGAAGCGTATTATCAAGTCAAGCTTAAGCACGGATCATTCTTACTAAACACTGTCTTTTTGTTGGCTATTTTTAATTGACATCAGAAATGGAGGAGGTTATCAATTCGACTGTATGTTTTTTTGTGGCTATGTTACCTCATATCATAGTCATTTGTAAACAATTTAAAAAAATCGCGTACCTAGAGGTTTTACCTTCTAGATGATCCCATTGTAGCCAAGTCGAGATCTGATGATGAGATCTTGGTGCAATCAAGGAGAACCCTCAAATTTTAAAGGCATGTATAGAGTTTTTGTGCTATAATATTAATGTTGACGTGTTGTTACATGTGATTGTCAACATTGTGTGGAAGTTGAGCTGATGGTAGAACTCCTTAACGCTTAGGAGTTCAGTGATTATAATGACAGAACTTATAATAGGTAATTTGTAGCTTTCTAGAGAACAGAGTCATAATGTGCGAACCCCTCCTGTAATGACTAAAAACAAAGAAATAAATTTAACTTAAAAACAAAAACTAAAAACCGACGTAATAACAAAAATGCACTTAAAGCAAAATAATCTAATTTAGATTTAAATTTAAATTAATTTTCTTTTTGGAGTCGGTGCCATCTCTTTGACCATCTCAAGCTGAGGATGCTTTAGATGGTCAAAGTGATGGCACCGATTGTTTTGTTTTGAATTCGTTTTTTTTACTTTTTATATATCTATTTCAAGTTACACTTCGAGCAACCAAACATACCACATAGTGGACGTTGGTTCTTCTCACCCTTGTCCTACGTTCAGTGGTTCCATAATATTAACGGTACTGGAACGCCCTGTATCTCCCAGTTTGTTATTGTTGTTATGATTAAGGGGAGAGTTAACCCGCGCTATGACAGTTCCGCGTCGCATTAATAATATAACAGCATTATATTGTCTTCCCCACTATACGGCCAATAAGGCACAGTAGTAACTAGCTTTAGATAGGATGGCAACACTTTTAGGCTTCATACAATGTAATTAAAGGTTCTATGACAATATTGTGTAAGGCTGATATGCACACAACAGTGCTCGGTACAGTGTCGACAGACAATCAGTAACATATCCATCAGTGTCGTTAAAAAATATATTGATTATGACGCTATCCGCAATCATCAGTGACAGTGACGTTCAGTGATCTGTGACTGACGAGTGCGGACAGCGTCGTACAAAATATATGCTACAATATCATTTTTTACCGACACCGATTGATACGTTACTGATCGGCACGTGTCAGCACTGTTGTGTGCGGATTGGCCAGAAATGTTCTGTGTGGTCGCAAAGACGGATTCAAAGCTATAGTAGGCAATACTTACTCTGGCGCAATAAAAAAAAACACTTTCATGTTGCAGATTTTTATATGATCGACGACCCGTTTAGTGTAGTGGTTGGCGCTACTTACTACGAGTATTATGCCGCGGCGGTCGCGGGCTCGAATCCCCGCAAGGGACAAATGTTTATGACTACTAAAGTGTTAATTTCACAACTAACATACAACGTGTTCTTTTTGATTTCCAGAAAATTAGGGATAAAAATCAGGCTACATACATAAAAGTTGAGTTAAAAAGTTTCCTAAATTTGTATCTTCTTTTCCACAATTAGCACCTTGCACTCGGTGTGTCCTACGCGCGCCCAATCGCAGTAATCGAAGGCAACGTAGCGAATTGTGAATGAAGTTGGGTAAGCTGGCAACGTCGCAAAAAAACACTGAGAGCAAATAATTTCCAACTGCGGTCGAAGTCTGAGATTTTCTCTCTCTGATTTTCTGCTACCTAAAATATCCGTTTAACTTACTTATCTTTATCCTAAATAAATCTTTAATAATATTTAAAATTTGGTAGGCTATATTCAAACATTCCTTTTTTCCTCTTAAAAATAAACTCGTAAACAACCATTTTGACTCAGTATTTTTCGAGCGTCACCTGGTTCATCCGTACCAGCAGGGCGATTCAAAACGATGGATAAGCCATTCGGCTTGAGTTTCGGTTAGATTTTCTATTCATTATTAAATAAATGTCGCAGTTTGATCGGATGTCGATATGTCAGTTCGGTAACAAATAAAAATAAAAAAATAAAAATAGTTGCATCGGATAAATCCATTTTATTTTAATTTTATTAATATATGTAGAAGTTATCGAATCGCAACCGAATGGTTTTGGATCGGGGGCTGTTTCAAAAAAATACCTTCACTTTTCTTGAAATAACTTCTTTCACGTTTATTAATGTTTATTAAAGTTTGTTTTCTTTACTTGTCAAGTGTAATATTGTAATCAGTGTTGTTGTAACCTTTCAAATAATATCAATGAATAAAATTAATTAACTATTTGATTTAGGACCGAATATAAAGTAACATTTTTATAAATGATTACTGACCAACTACTTCTGTACTATATCCATATTTTGTGGCAATATGCTGTGTTCATTCAAGCTAAACTGAAATAGCTCTGTAAATGCATAAAAATACCTTTTGAATAAAAGTAATAGAAGTAAAGCTGTGGATAAGTATATAGTAAAGTTAAGTCAAGTGTCGCTGCGCTAGTCGGACTAAACGAAAGGACATCAAAAATGCTGCGAGTGCATTTGACAACGATGTACAAAACGAGGCTATGACGAGGAGAAGGTAGTTAGCTATTGAAATGTATTTTACAATATCTTAATACTCCTAAGTTCCTCGTTAGCGTTCACTGCCAGATACTTTATATGATAGAGGTGCTCGTAGCGCAGTGGTAGCAGCGCTTTGGTAGTGATACCGAAGTGAAGCAACCTACGGCGCGATTGTGTTTGGATGGGTGACCATTCCGACCTCATAAGTGACGTATATCACGAGCATCTCCGTGCTTCGGAAGGCACATTAAACCCTTGGTCCCGGCTAATAGCGGTTGATATTAGTTGTTAAGCCAGTCAGAGGCCTTTTATGGGCGGGTTGATAAGATAAGAAGAGATAAGATCAGGGTTAGTCACTTGCCTTGCAAACAGCCCTTTACCATTCCTCACTGAGCCCGCGTGGTGGTGTATGGCTAAAACTACCTCATAGTTGAGGTAAGGCCTTTGGCCAGTAGTGGGATGTTATAGGCTAACTTTACTTTTTTTTACTTTACTTTTACTTCATATGAAATGACTTTCTTGATTCGAATTATGCGTTGTTTAGTAAATATTTGATAATGACACAGGACCTCAATTTTTTGCTAAAATATTTTGAAGACCAGAACAGAGTAGTACCAATTTAAGTAGGTAGTGGGTCGGTGTCAACATGTGTGATTGTACCTTTCCACAACGATGTTTGCCCTTACATCCGAAGCGTTGTAAATGCAAACCCAGGTTCGTGATCCCTCGGGTTACCTCGGAGATCTTGATTCTTATCAAAACCTGTTGACTTTCCTGTCCCTTCACTTTCGGTGAGACGGCAGATCTGATATGACTGGCAGAAGATAAGGCGCACAACCTTGCTTAACATGCGTTTTTGTGGCACGAGGGTATTATCACCACAAACTTCCTGACTCCGAGCTGTTTCCGAATATTTTCAAGACCAAAAGAGCCAGAAACTAATTTCGGCCCGACCCGGGATTCGGACCAACCGGTAATCGCCAACGGATAAACCCATTTGCTGCCACCCTTTAGGCACAATGGAAATCCAATTGCTATCTCACAGCGGTGCGTGCTGTGGCATGAAACCAGTTAACCGCTTCACCAACAAGGCGAACCTTTACCTTCACAACCTATCCCAAGACACAAATACTTCAAGATGGATGTTTTGTACTGATGACCATTTAATATGTCTAACGATACGGTTGCCATTTTGTGTCACGAGCGAAACGCAAGGATTATAATTTTGGACTACTAGTGGTACTAGTTTTACTCCCTATCGTCAGCGAGGGAGGTATTTAAAAATCCTAAGTGTAACCACTTGAACACACGCAATGCTTTGTAAGTTACCATTTAATATATACGATTCAGATTCACAAGTGTTTTAATCTAAAAAGAACTGCCCACCCAGCATTAACCAACTTCAAAAAAGGAGGCTATTATTAATGACATGTTTTTTTTTGTATCAATGTTACCTCATATCTCATTAATTACTCGAACGATTCAAAAAAATTTTGGACTTCTTAGAGGTTCTACCTTCTAGTTGGTCCCATTGTTGCCAAGTCGGGATCAGATGGTGGAATCTTGGTGCAATCGAGGGAAAACCTTGAAATTAAAGGGCACGGTTGGTGATTTTGTACTAGAATCTTAATTAAGACTGGTTTTTACGTCTGATAGTCGACATTATGTTGAGCTGAGCTGATGGTGAAACTCCTAAACGCTGAGGAGTTCAGTGATATTAATTTACAGAACTTATGACAGGTAATTCGTAGCTTATTAAAGAACACAGTCAAAAGGTGCAACCCCTCCCGTAATCAGTTAAAATAGGCAAATAAAATTAAAGAAAAAGCAAAAACCGACTTCAAAACTAAAATGCACTAAAAAGTCTTTAATAAAGTTGTTTTTTACTTATTTTAAAGTAGTTTTTATTCTTAATGACTTGGTCAGCAAATCAAAATGTTGATGTTACGTAAAATTTTGCAGGATTTCCAAAATTTACAGATAAAACATTCATTTTCTTAATGAGATAATTTAAATACACTATTTTTGTTTTCAAAACAATGATAATTTACTTTATCATTTTTTACGAAAAAAGGCAATGAAATATAGTATCCCATGCCATCGCAGCCAAATTACTGAGAATTTGTACACTTTTTTCTTTTTTTTCTTGGAGGCGGGGCGTGACTATCCCGATTTTGCAACTCTCTTGGTGCAACCTCACGCACCGTGCCACGTTCACACGAGCTCGTCTCATGATGTAGATCTTGACAAAGTCAAATCTTCTAGTTTGAACGAGATCTAACTAGTAGTTTTTGAAACACATTTTCAACAACCGCAAACATAACCTTGTCATTCATACAAATACTATGAAAAACTTAGTTATATTTGCTGTCAACAAAATATTGTGGTATTATGGCTGAATGGAAGTATGTAGATCTCTCATTTAGTTAAAGTTAAGACGGAACCCTTAGTGTGCGACTCGCACTTAGACGGTTTTTGTGTGATACCGTAGATGTTGCCGTAAATCGATAAACCATCACATATTACTACGTCGCCAAATTAAAAACGTTCCGTTTTTACGTAGTATTACTGAACATTAAATGCAATGTCATATCCAAAATTACTACTGCTAAGTCCTTTAATACTTCTCATGTTTCCCCGAGCAAATCCGGACATTTAACTTAGTCTTTGATGGGATAAGAGATCTTAGAGTATCGCAAAGGGGAAACAGGAACGGTACTAACAAGATGGCTGAGTATTTGATTTGATTGCAAAATAATATTTCGAGGACAGTGTTTGATTTTAAAATAAATACTTATGTAATAGTTTTAGCAATCATTTTAATGAAAATATAAGTACCGTGAAAATTATAATTAAAAAAGCTTGGTTGAATTACTATTACCACATCTTATATACGTAGGTATATTTATTATTAAATTAGATTAAAGTTTTTTTTGCCAACTAAGGGCTTATTGCTAGTATACAATAATAAGACTTAAGAATGAGGGTTAGTGTACAGAAAGACATTTTAAATTAAAACTACTCTTACTTTTCAGAAACCATTATCTAAAGTGAAATGTTTCAGCATATATAGTAAGATGGTATTACAAATATAAGATATCACCTTTCAAGGAAATGAGAAAACAAAAGCGTGGGTGCTTCAACAATCAACAGTGTCAAATTATCAGCAGAGTAGAATACACACCACCATACAAATTACATCACAAAAAACCTCCTTTCATAAAACGCAAAAAAGAAAATTGCCGGACAATTCGCTATTAAGTGCCAGTATCACAGTTTTTTTTAAACTCCGCAGTTTACAACGTCATCGTCCCCAGTCCAATGCTTAGGCTAATAAAAAAAGTTTTAAAAAGTTGGCAATGTCTTCCTCAAAAGCGCGCAACAGATTAAACAAGATTGAATTACCGCGGGCACACAGCCCCACTAGGGCTATCTAATCGGCATCCTATGGACTCTATAAAATCACGTTAGGGCCAGTGTACACGCCTCAGGCCCTCTGAGGGCTAGCATAGAGCTAAATCTTTGTGGGGCGCTGGATGTGACTTAGTTTCGTTCAAAGCAAAGACCCGTAAGGTATTGTAGTGGTTTCGTAACGAAATTGTGTCATGGAACTCTATCTTAACGTACAACTTCTAATTTTAACATTAACCCCTATACAAATATGCACCTATTTACAAATCTACATGTTTGTTTCAGGAAAGTGTTCAAAACATAAATTTAATTAACAGGTCATTTTTAATTTATAATCAAATCGTAATGAGTTGCACTAACTTATTAAGCACTTAACAATTGAATGAACAGACTACTTTACACGAGCATAAAAATATAACTAAGAAAGTAGTTTTACCAGTGGCATGAATAAGGCGGCCACAATTAAAAAATAACGGCTCTTTAACAAAGTAAGCAATTTTTTTTACAACTATCGAATTAGAGCAGTATTTAGGAATAGAGTATAATATATAAAAAAGATAGAAGACACATACATTAAAGCAGTATTTTAGGAATAGAGTATAATATATATAACAAAGACATCAGGTTTGTCTAGGTGGCAATTAGTTTAGTAGAGACAGAGACATCTTTTCAAGTCCTATATTACGAATATGCTATTAAGTAAAACGCAAGCCTTTGTAAATAAACACCCAAGGACTGCACACGACACTTCCAGCGCCCCTAATTCTACCTAATCCACCTTCTGCTCACGTTTTCGTAGATTAAAAATGTAATTAATTTTTTATTGCCTCTTCTATTGGCTTGTGCAAATGCTGTTTGGAGGCGGCCCCAGGCGCTGGATTACACGAAGTTTGCTTTCTTGCCCCGTGAGTATAGTATGCCGAGTAAATTATACGCCTAGCGTTTTTCTTTTGTTGCGCTGTTTTTTTTTATTTTTTTTTTTTATAATGTGCACTTGTCATCTTCTTTTATGTCTCTTTATAAAAACCTGTCCACTTCAAATTTGTTTAAAATAATTTCATCGCCATGCCTCTTCCTTCATTCTTCATGCTTTTCCTTACCTGAAGGTTTTCTGGAAGAAATTGCTACAAGCTATAAGACCGCCTAAATTGTACTTATAGCGAATATATAAGATACTATACTGTGAAATTATTATGTTTATGGTGTGCAATAAAGTATTTTTATTATTATTATTAAAACTTACGTTACCTACTAGTTAGGGATGAGCTGTAGGGTATTAGCGGGTGGCGAATGGCTAAATTTAGCTGCGAAAATGTTGAATAACCAGGTCCCGACCAAACAGCGTCAGGAGTACCGGAATGCAGGATGGGCTTCTTTATTAAAAGCTTCAATGTTCAGTGACGATCCTGTGACATGGCAAGTAAACCCCGCCATCAACAACATCAACGCCACTGGAGCTCTATTTTTGAATCACTTGCTTGGATATGGCGTGTGATTTTCATTCAAAAAGAAACTTAAAACAAACGAGAAGCGAACGAAATATGGACATAAATACTCACAAAATTAGCTTTTATTTTTTTAATTATCAACCCTGCGTAGAGTTAAACTGTTTTTCACACGAAAATTGGACATTAATCAATAAATATCGTACTTTATAATAAAGTATTGTACGTTATTTTAGGCAATTGTACTCTATACTTGATGAGAATAATAAAATACACAAAAATACCTTATTTCGTATAATTTCATTTTGTCATTGGGATTTTGAATTTTGGAAAGTTAAGTGGTAAGTATTTTTCGTTAAACGAAATGTATCGATTAAAGCCGAATAAATACTGAAGAAAAGTTAATTATACTTTATTTTCATACTGTGTACTTTGTTTTTCTTACCTTAAACAACCGATGTACCTTAATTGCAAAAAATAATGGTGGCAATCCTAGCTCCTGGTGTTGTGAAGCAGCCGGTAAGAGGCAACTGGTAGGGCTGAAGATATAGTATGTAGGATATGGACGTGGAACGGAACGTAAAGAGTTAGAGTTGACTGACGAGACGAGATATTTATTTTGAATAGTTATCGGGTTTGACGTTTCAAACACTCAGTTTTAAACTTTAAATGTGGTTGTATAAATTCCGATTCTTTAGACCTGTTGACTTTTATAAGTAAAGGAAAGATGATTAACTATATCATTTACAGCAAAAACAACCGGTTGCTTTCGGCGTCTACTTGTCTACTTTTTTATTTATTTATTAACAAACAAGAAAAAAATTAACTAAGACATGCACATAAAAAAATAACTTAATATCTACCTATTCAAAACGAAACCATTTCCTTGCGGCAAGGAGGCTATGATGCTGGCTGCGTTGCCGCGTTGGATAGCTATGCTGATCCTTTGAGCTAGGAACCAGCCAGCTTTATTATTGGCTGTTAAAGAATTTAATTTTGGCGCAATTTTTCTAAACAGCAATTTAGCAGAGGGTCCCCACGGCCCAAATGTTTCAACGCCAAGATACGTAAATACGTATACTATACGTATACGTATACGTTTACTTGACTTCTTATCGGCGCGCAAAAGTTTCAAGTGGGTACTTGCGGGCCGGAATAAAATTTCAAAATAAAAACCCTACACTGGCGTGTTTCTGTTTGTGAATTGAATGGATAGGGTTAATATTATCGCGCGGTAGTCGCGCTGTAAGCACGGAAGTTGCAAATCTGAAGAGTTTGTTTGTTTGAACGCGCTAATCTCAAGAACTACTGGACCGATTTAAAAAAAAATTTTTGAAAGCTTATTTATCGAGGAAGATTTTAGAATACAACAATATAATGTATAATATAATATTTAAGTTATATCTCATTTTAAGTGAAATGTAAAATTTCTTATGGGAATAAATTTCTGTAAACCTATATGCTCTTATGAGCAGATCAACAATGAAAAATGTTTCAAGAACGGAGGGAGACATTCCTTTTGAGTGCTTACCCAGCGTTAACCGTTTAAGATACATAAAAATCGTGTATGACGGATTGCGCCGCTTTAAATTAAATTAAAGTATTACATTATTATTAATTAAATATCCTTTGGACATTCCCACACATCGCCATCTAGTCCCAAAGTAAGCTACTCAAAGCTTGTGTTATGGGTGCCAGACAACGGATATAATACTTAAATACTTTTTGTTTGTAAATACATACATGATATACATAGAAAACACCCAGACCAATACAAACAGACATATTCATGCACACAAATGTTTGTATTGTTCGGGGATCGAACCCGCACCCGCTGCGTAGTAGGCGATTTCTCGACCACTACACCAGACGGGTCGTCATAAAATTAAAGTAATACAATAAAGTCCGCGAGAGCATATGTCTATCTGACATGGTTCACTCACTACAGACATTTTTATGCTCATAAATTTGAAAATAAGAGTACTGTTTTCAAGGGTGTTTCGCACACGGGTATTTTTCTTATCAAAATAACATCATGGCCTTTAACATCATTTGATTTCAATAAACATCTTAGGAGCAATGACAGTTTTAAAAATTTTCGCACCAAAATAATGGTCAACACCACTTAAATAACATTTTCCCTTTTTTACCCCTTAGGAGATGAATTTCAATAAAATACAACAAAGTCTTCCGTCTTCCCAAATGAGAACTAGATTGGACCAAAAAATCACGTTGCCCTGTACAAACATTAAACCCCTTTTTACACCTTTAGGGGTAAAGTTTCTTCTTATTGAATCCCAACATCATACAAAAGAACACAACCTGAAAGTTTCAGGTCTCTACGATCAGCGATTACACAGTCAGTATGTCGTTCAGGGTAAGGCATTAAACAGATTGTTTGGTACATCGTGTGAGAAAATGATAGCTGACCCCCATTATAAGACATTGTCATTTGGCACACGATTAACAAACCTGTATATAGATGACTGTAAACTTAGATCGGAAACCGCTACCTTTTTGTACCCAGTTACACGTATCTTCACTCCACACTTCAACCAGTATTTAGTCAAAATGGAAACATTGTAGGCTTGTAGCAAAAAGAGAACAACGTAAGGGACCAACACTTTCTGTTTCAGAGACCAAACACCGTAGTTCTCCACCACAGAGGCCAGATCACATTAGAAACCGACCGAGTACCAGTCGGAGTGGCGCGCCAAGGGTTCCGTTTCCGTACAAACTTATATCAATAAGATATTTGACAATCGGGACCTCAGGCATTTTTCGATTACAAGTGCTTTGTACGATACCATTGACGAATTTACGGTTCTAGGGTAACGAAAGCCGGTTGGTTTTGGACTTTTGGTTACCTTGAGAACCGTACCGTACATTCTTGGTTATGTGAAATAATTGGTCTTATTATTTAGTCATAATGTTTTGCTTACCTTTAAGTAACATTTTTGCATAGCTGACAGAAAAAGGTGTGTATGCCGTATTAGTCTAGCATATAAATAGACAAGACAGTGGTCCTATAATAGGTGGGTTCAGTTTTCTCTTTGTCTATACGGAACCCTAAAAAAGTCACGGTTAAGCGTGTAACGGTGTAAGCGACGAAGCATCATCTGCTGCACGTAATGCGATCAGAAGCACAAGTGGAAATTCAATTAGGGTCTGACCCAAGCTACTAGTGCAAACCCACCCTTCACGCAAAATTCAACCCTAATAACAATTCAAACTGAGAACAAATTCGGTAACAATCGGCTCGATGTAACCGCAAGCCGTTTCATATCGTGCAGTTTTGAAATAAAGCATAGTTTGAGTTGTTCTAAAATAGGGGAGATCAATGCTTATTTGCGTCTAATAGCAAAAAACAGCAGATGCAGACATTTCACGGGTATAATAATGTACTTAGCAAGATTTTGATGCGAGCTTTGATGTCAGGGTGGCGAACACAGATATATTTCGAAATAGATAATCCACATGTATGTTTTATTTATTTATTTAAGAGTAAGAAAGACTAATTTACTAAATTAGATAAACATTACTTTTAAAAGCTGCTTGCTTACTCGTAGCTTTGAAGTAAAGCTAAGAAGTTTGCACAATTAAATTAAGTTTTAGATTATTGACACAACATATTACATGACTAATTAAAGGATATTGACCAAAACTCTATAGCAACTCGGCCCACTTTGCTCAGCATGCGTCTTTACGCATTTTAGTTAAATATAGTAGTTTACTGCATGATAAACAGTCGACACAAAATATTGAACATGCAGCACTAGTATAAAACTAAATGTTATTTCATTATACAACATATTCGTCGATATACATTCCCTGTGTTATTCTGTCTTTATTTTTTACGTAAATTAACGTTTGTAGAATAGAATAATCAAACTGCGTACTTTAAATTTGAAGCGCATTGGTAAATATAAGTCGTATATTAAGAGGCTTCGATTTGGACTAATCTACCTGTTAAATGATTATTTGTAGGGGTTATGCCGCTGTAATGCATAACAATCAATCACCGATCAAGTCACCATGTTTCAGACGCATTATTTCTCCAAAATATACACAATTTCACTTTTAAATATAAAAAATGAAATGCACGTAATTTTCAGCGAGCTTCTGCGGGGCGGTCAACTGTTTGACATCTGACAAAAATGGTTCTGCTACCCATCTCTTTTTATCACACAGTTTGCTGCTAGTGACATCTCGCTTTTGTCGTACTATTTCAAAGGGATAATAATTTTATGTCAAAAACAGTAATTGAGCTTATATTTAATGTTTTTCGCCGTGAGGGTATTAGCTAACTTAGGTGGTAAACTATTTTTGGAGTCGGTGCATGTCAAGCTTACGTACACCAACAGTGTACCTACGTATATCATGCACTAACTCCAAAAGTATTATTTTCTCTCAGTTTTTTAAGCCGATATATTAAAAGAAATTATTAGTGTCACCTACTAAAAGAAGTTCGTATTTCAAGTCGTATTTAGAGGTCTATAGACAGCACACACAACCACAGTTAGCCAGCGAAAAGATTTATTGCGCAAGTGTTATTTTTTTGGAATTTGAAATGAAGTGAATTTAACGAACGTAAATTATTAAGATACCGCTTTATGAAAACTTGACTGTCGACCTTCTGTTTAAGAGCATTTGGCATTATCATTCCCGATGTGAGACACTTATCCTTGCTAGCGTCTAACCACCGCTGCTGAGGTTTTAGACTCTAGTTGGACGAGGATTGAACACGATTTCTCCTTCGATCATGGCATCCGTTGCGTAGAATTCTCATCCTCTTGTTACACTGAAGCAAGTGGTTAGGTCACTGTGCCAACTTCTCTGGGAAAAACCTTTGGTAGGCCGACAATTTCTACTGAAGTAGAGATTGTTGTTCAAACTCTATTTTTCCTTTTTCTAAGACGTTTATTCGGAGTTCCGGGTTTTCGCTTTGATTCAGCAAATTTTTATTTTGAAGATCTTTAGTCTTCGTGTCCTGTTATTTATCGATTGTCCATAGTTGTAAATTGCTCGCTCACGTACTCAATGAGCGGTCATAACTCCCGATCTCCTGACGAATGTTTTTTTAATCTTCCGGCTGAAGTCCTCTATCTATTCGCATCAATGACCTTTGAATTTGCCGGGGAACCATCATAATCATCATCACCAACGTGTTCTGGTCAGGGATAATGAACGAAGACTACCGAGAAATGTTCATGAGATACTTCTCACGACTCCATTTGTGTCTGTTAGACAAGTTGAGCAAGACGATTCTGCATGCACAACAACATCACACCTGCTGTACTTTTATGGTAATGTTTTTCTTACATCGGATAAACTTTTTTAACACCATATTAATATGCGGGTAGCCTCACTGCGCGTGCGTCTTTACTCACTGTTAGCTGGGTGCAAACAGATGTAATTTTGCGTGTCAAAAAGTATGAACGAAGAGCACTTAAGTGCGAATTCGTCTGACCCCATTATTGCTAGAATATTTCGTCTACGTTCTACCACTATAAAATTAATTAAAGGAATCAAAGCAGCTGAATAATATTCTAAATTATCATTTAAGTCTATTTGTCTGAACGGACGGAGAGTTTAAGTGTTTTTTTTACACCATACATACAGATTCTACCATTGAACAATTTTGCTAAAATCCCTCATAAATAAATTGTTTATCCTGTTACACAAACGCAAAAGCTAGGCACGAAAAAACTTATCATACAGCCATGAAGCGCGTCATCTGCTTACATACATCTCTGTTGTACCATTGGTCGGGAGTGCTATTGGCTTAGCAAACGTGACGTTTGTAGTAACAAGTTGTGACGTAATACTGTCAATAGTAAATCTGCTTTGAGCAGTGACAGATGATTGACCGACGCTAGCCGCGGATTGGTCCGCATTAATAATAAAGGATTTACGTGTCATCTCATGAGATGAAGTCGGAGATAGTCGCCTTAATGCATTGGTCTGATTTTCACGCATTTTTTATTCATATTGCATGTTACAAAGTGATGGGTATTATTGTGTTAATGAGCATGTTTTAGGGATCTTGAAGGTGAAATTAAGCATATATTAGCAATAAAATGAAAAATCTACTAGAACTGTTGACCATAACCGGGTTAACAAAAAACAACTCTTTGTAGCAATACTAGTACAATGTTGTATTTTTTCTTCAACACATACGTCACCATCAAAATTATTTGCTGAGCCTAACGGCCTGTTTCACAATGTCCAAATAAGTTGTAGTTAGCGTTACGAAATGAAATTCAAACGTGTATTTGAATTATTCGTTGGTTAGTGCTTATTTGTCGAAGGTGAAACCAGTGCAAAGATTTATAAATCAGGGCGTAGATTCTTGCGTCAATTAAACTTTTTCGTGGAGTTAATCGATTGCGAGTTTAACCGTTCTACCTAAAAAAACACCGCACGGAATAAATCGAAATGCTTAGAAATCGTAACCCAGAAAAATCAAAATCATTTTTTTCTGCCACAACGAAAATTCGTTCGGTGAACTTTTTTCGTATATGAACTGCACGCGAATTGGCAGCATGGGCAGATTCTCGCATCAATCGAACTTTTTCGTATGGTAATTAGAGTATGAGTTTCACCGTTTTATAAATAAAGAACAAGTAATATATCTAAGTAATGTAATGTACACGTAAAAAAAAGCCGCACGAAAGAAATCGAAATGCATAGAAATCGTAACCCAGAAAAATCGAAAACTGTATTTTCTTTGAAAAGGAAAATTCGGTCGGTGAAGTTTTTTCAAATCTGAACTCTCTGAAAATTGCCACCCCAGATGCAGCTTGCATTTAACCGTTGGCTTGCCTTACAGTTTCAGATTGATAGCGCTGGTCTGTAGGCTTAGTTACAGCACAGCGCAGACACTGCTCCGCTTAAAACTGGGTCAATAGCTTCTGCCTGGAGCTCGAAAATTGATATGCGGGAAAAGCAAGTAACTGTGCACTCCGAAGCAATATTGAAGGCTTGTTTCTTTCCTGTGCAGTTTATAGCGCCCGTGCGGAACGTAAATATCTTGAAAAATCAGCCAAAAAAAATAAAGACGTAATAAAAATATCATCGGTTGATAACCATCCAGTTATCTTTGAATTTCATTTGTGGTATATGATGCTTAACATAAAATCCCTTGTTATAAAACAAAACTCGACAAAATAAGATAGAATGATCTGAACAGAGGTACATGAGAAAGCCTTTGACGGCTCCATAAGTTTCGCTTAGTTAAGGTTGCAGAGTATAGTAAAAATATCGTGATATGAGCATTTATAGCGACTACAAGAAAGGAGATAATCAATGTATGCTTCCAATCACGGGTGCTTAATTTCATTAAGGTATGTATGTTTGTATATTTATATTTGTTTGCGTGTTTGTTTACGGATTTCTCGAAAACGAAAAGCTATGGGGAGACCATCAAAGTTTAGTTAAATCAGGCATATTTTGACTTAGGGTACAGTGTGAGTTTCATCAAAATCGGTTCGTTAATTTTTGAGATATAGGTAACATTCTTGAAATGAATAAAATATGAAAAATAATTGATGATCCAAGCTTACGTACAGCAATAGTCTACGCAAATCATGCGCCGACTCCAAATAAATTTGTTTTATTAATCAGAGAGCAAATGCATTATTTTGACCTTTTTTATCAATCAGTCTTTTTACCCGACTGACATAAAGCTTAAAAGGAGGATATTTTAGACAGGTTTTCTGAACCTGACGTGTGGAATTATAAATCTTTATATAATAGCAACACGACCGTGGAACTCTCTTCCCTAGAATGTCAGGAGCGACGAGTTGATGTTATCATTCAAGAGTAAAGTCCGTCAATTTCTCAAAGAAGAGCAAATTGCAAAATATATTTTATTTATTATATTCATTATTTATATATATTTTAATCTATTGTATTTATTTTATGTGAGTTTAAGTATGTTTATAGAATAAAAAATATTTTGTTGATGTAAGTTTATTTGTTACCTACTATTAATATTAGTAAATTGTTGCTTATCTTTTATTGATTTTCTTTGTTAATTTCTTTTCGCTGCACCCATTGCCATCTCTCTGCATGACCTAAAGTTTTGACTGGCAGAGAAAACTTTATAAGGAATATAAATAATAATATTGATGTCTGTAAAATCGGACATAATCAATGAATATCGCACGCGAGTGATTCGCAACAGGGGCAACCCTGGCAAAAGTCTATACTTACCACCGGACATCGTAGAGGCCGTCGAAATCCGGAAACATTTATTAGCCTAAATAAATGGATTTGGCGATAAATGACTTAAATTTACCTTCAATATACGAATAGTGGTATACAAAAATCCACGTTTGGGCCGTGCATCTAGACTTAGACAAATGTTTTGCAGTCAGACGGTTCCCTTAGGCACGTCACGAAGCGCTCGCTTATACATTTTTCTTTTAGATGAAATAGAACGAAATATTGTGGCTTAAAATGGTCAAAGTGACAAATTTAGTTATTTTTGCCATAATTACCAAAATAGCATTAACTATAGATTTGCTGAAATCTGCAAGCTAAAAGAACATAATTAATTATAAATAAGCGAAATGCCTCGATTTGAGCTGAATACTAAAATAAATAAAAACTGTACTACGAGTATTTCACTCCATAAATCTACCGGAAAGTATGTCACGCAATTCACACAACTGTTAAATGGCAAGCGTACAATCGATAATCAACTTACAAAGGCAATAATGATTAGCAAAAATCCGCCCCCGAAGAGGGACCAAATGGAATTGAAATAACAATAAAATTAGCCGGCACCACCGAAAACACGACGCCCATGCGTTTAAGGGGTCCAAATCACCCAAAATACCATTCAAAAAACACCCCTGCAAATAATTTTAACAACAATAAACTTTATTATCAAGTGTACAGAGCCGCGACTCCAAACGTCTACCCTATTCCGACAGCAATACAGAGTTGCCACATCACTAGTTCTGAAATAATCTTGGGGTGTATAATCGATTATGCTACACTATATCCAGTTACATTCGGGATCATGCCCAGAATGAGGGATTGTTTATACATTAAGTCCAATGTTTGATCAAATTAATTTTTGTTCGGATCAACTGGTAGTTTTAACCCTTTGTGAGCGCAAGTGTTGCCATTGTATTCTGATGAAATAATTGTTTGTTGCAAGGGGGAATGTCTCGATTATTAAAATTATGAGACCCTCAAGCTGCTGACTTTAAAAATATTTACTTTACTCTCGAATTCGAAATAGTTAGTTAAAATAGTGGAAACGCCCTGTTTGGTACTCTATGCTCTACATTTATGGATTTAGCTTCTAAACCTACCTCTGTTTACGATTAAATCAAGTATGTTTTTATTTGAAATAGTAAACATGACATGGCTAACTGGGAGTCGTATGTTTATGAAACAACTTTTATTTAAGATAACCATAATTGGTTAGTAACTTATCAGATTATTAGAAATTAATATTTAATTACAATATAACCACAAATTTTTAAACTGTTTGCACCGCTTTTCCGTCCGGTATTGACCTAGCTATCAGAAATATCTTCTAGTTCAGTTAAGTTTAGGTCATTGGTTAAACTTGAGGATATTTTTAAGACTTATGATCGTCCAATCGATTGAAGGTTGAGGTCGCCCCACGTGTAGGGTTCCTACCACATATTCTTAAGGAGAGGTGGGTCGGGTATTTCTAAAACATACTCTATTTTTCATTTGGGTACTACCTAGTAAATTGTCGACCTCCGTGGTGTAGTGGCTAAGCACGCTGAGTTTCAAGGCGTAGCCGCTCTGAGGTCCCGGGTTCGATTCCCGATCGGATCAATATAGAAATAAAAAAAATCTATTTTGTCTCGGGTCTGAGTGTTGTGGTATCACCGTTGTGTCTGATTTCCATAACACAAATCCATTAGCTACTTACTTTGGGGTCAGAGCAATGTATTTGATTGGTGTGCAATATTTATATTTACATTAGGTATTAAATTGTCAACTTGTAATCTAGTAAAATTTTGAGATATAATTAAATTTACACTAAAAGGCTTTTGACGGATGAAAACATGTCTTAGTTAAGTAGGCCCGATAGAGTAAAGTCACAGTCACTTCCAATCTAGACATTTTTACCGACTTTAAAATAAAGGAGGTGTTTAATTCAATGTGTACGTGTGTGATGATAACCTAAAGATGAAATAACGTATGTACGTACGTGATATCGTTGGAATTGGATAAATTTTAAGTATGTTGATCGCGTAACACGTGGAATTTCTTAAGTGTATGTATGTATGTTTGTCCACGGATTTCTGGAAAACGAGCAGTCATTGCGAGATGACTCTTTTTTAAGTCAATCGGGTATATTTTTAGTTTAGTTAAGTGTTACTTTGCCATTCCGAATGATATTAAAGAACGACTAATTGTAAGCTTATAAAGAAAGTTTAAAAGAGAATGGCTTTAGTGATAAGAACTTTCACAGTGAGTCCAATTTATCTAAAAAACAAGACACAAGTCAATGCTACCATTAGCGATATTCAAAACCTCTCAGAAGCAATTCAAAAAAGGTGTATCGCGTATTTGTTTATGAATTACTAACTAAATAATAACGGTGACGAGAATCATCATCATCATCATCCCGGCGTTGATCCCAGTTAGTTGCCTGCGATGACATCCAGGGTCAAGTAAAATGGCCCTCATTTTAATTTTCTGTAGCCTTAAATTAAAAAATGGTAAAGAGATGCCATTCGGCGTTAATTCCACTTTTGGTTATAAAATGAAATTATATAAACACATGTTTTTAATTTTTCATTATGTAGTTACAAAAAAACCCCTAGAGTTTATTTTTGAAAAAAGGCATCCTTTTTAGATTGTGGCGCCATTCTGTCATTCAGATAAGTAGGTGACTTTAATAAATGAAACAATACCGAAAACTTGAAAAATTTAACATACTTGAAAAAATACAACACAAATATTTATTTTCAAGGTTTCGGTATTATTTCATTAATAAAACAACCGGTACGGTTGCCGGTTTTAGTAAATTTACTTTTAAATACATACGTACGTCCAATATCACTATCCCGGACACACTGTATATTTTGACACTTACTTTACAAAGTTAGTGTCAGAAAAATGACACTAACTTTACAAAGTTAGTGTCATTTTAAAACTACTAAATTGACATAAATTAGGTTAACCAGCAGTAGTGAATGCACCGACTTTATATTAATTTCAAATTCGTTATTTAAGAATATCCCAGTTTGGTTTAGGCGGATTAATTTTTAAAACAGTTTAAAAAAACATTTCATTTATACTCTTAATTTATTAAAACCTACTTTGAGAACAATTATTGCGCTAATTTAAACTTTTATTTGTTTTCATTAATGATAAAATTATCTCTTGTTCCCAATTAGTTGTCCAGTCATCAAACAGTGTGAGAAAGTAGCAATGTAGTCTTCATCGGAAAAAGTATTGGTAGCAATTGGGAATTTTTTCCTTGACCAATAAATATTTTAAACAGATGTTCATTCACTTGTGGATCTCACTTCAAATATTCGAAATACTTCTTTCTTCAACTTCAAAGAAAGATTTTAAATACTTATTGGTGTTGAGATTTGACATTGTTGTTGACATTTGCCCATTTTTGGTAGTATTAACCGCGACTGTATATTAAAGATAGAATAATATTTTGTTCCCTGTAACATCTTCTGTGTCTATATAGCTAAGAAATGACTGAGATTGAACGCCGTAGCTCACGCCATAACAAAGAGTCAGCAATCCTACAATAATCCTATTAATATTATAATTGCGACAGTTAGTGAGGACTGAAGATGTATGGAGGTTTGTTACTCTTTCACGCTAAAACCACCGATTAGATTTTAACACACACATCCATACAAATACGCTATAATTTACATACATTATGCTGAAAACTGCAAGTTACGAATAACTAACATCATGTACCGAGCGAGCATATCACATATAACTGTATATACCGAAAATCATAAATCATAGATGTTGAACTAAACACATTCAAAACAGAACAAAGCGTATTTACATATTTTGAGTGCGTATGCATACGCGGTACAGTCGTCTGCATTAAACATAGCGTCGTCGCGAGTCAGTGCGACGCGGACGTGCGCGCGTGCGTCGAATTGATACAACTAATATTCATGGTTCACTATACATCGATGGCTTTGGTACCTAAAGCTTGCGACCAGCCGATACTGAAATATTATTGGTCAATAATGATGTGAAGGATTAAAATTACTATCGCAACCAGATCAACTAAAAGTAGTAACTACTTATTAGTTTACCAGATCAGATATATCCTCTGGACAAGTAATTTGGTTGTTGCCATGAAAGTCTATAATTTATTATAATGAGGAAAGTGACTATTTAAATACCCACCATATTGATGGTGTCATAGTCACTTTGGGTACACAATAGGTACTCTAAATTTATGGTAATAAGCCGACTTGCAATTTCCCTACAAAAGATCAAAGTCTCGTAGGAGTTACGAGTATGACATGATTATTTACACCATAACTCAGCCTTAGAACCAAGGTTTGCTTCCAAAGTTAGAACCTTAATGTTTAGTCGCTAGCTTTATGATCTATACTAATATTAAAAAGCTGAAGAATTTGTTTGTTTGCTCGAACCTAAATCTCAGAAACGACCAAACCGATTTGAAAAATTATTTTTGTGTTGGATAGCTTATTTATCGAGTAAGGTTTTAAACTATAATACATTACAAATATATATTAATAACTCTTATAAAAGAAGAGCAACAATGAAAAATGTTGCAAAAACGAAAAGAAAATATTCCTTTTGCGAGCTTCCGTTGGGTACGTAGGGTAAACCGTTTAAGATACATCAAAATCATGTATGATAACATCGTTCCGCTGTAAAAGTTCTACAATAAAATCTGCGACAGCATATGTCTATCTGATATGGTTTACTCCCTGCAAACATTTTTATTTATTATTTCATAAATTTGATACAAAATTATGTACTAATTTCAAAGGTGTTTTGATGCGGACGGATATTTATTCGTATCAAAATAGACCTATTTATCATCACGAGCATTTCAATTTAAACAAAATTTCAATAAATATCTTAGATAATATCACTGTTTTAAAATAACTCCCCATCAAAATCATGCACTAGCGCTAAGCGCTAAGGTTTAAGGATATTTTACGGGAAATTTACGCGGGCGTCGCTGCGGGCGACCGCTAGTTATGACATAAAAGGTCGAATCATTTTAGGTGAAAATATATTTACAGCGTCACTGATTACATTTTAGAAACAAGACCTTATCAGCAGTTATTAGGCCATCGGATGTTTTTTATTTTATTTTTTCCTATCAAAAAATATTTTTTGAAAGAGCCATCCTATCAATTTTTAAAGATCCCTACGCCATCGGCTCCGTGTCGCTCATTTCTTATTCTAATATCCAACACTAAAAAAAATACAAAACTACCTAGTACAAACTTCAAAGCCATACCTACTTAACTGACTGATTATATACCGTAAATGAAAGACAGTAAAATGTGTTCATGTTGTCAGACGGTAAAATTCAATAAATTAAAATGAGTAAAAATACAAGGCCAGCAATGTATACCACTAGCTGTGTCAGCGATTCCTAATACAAGTGGCGTCAGAAGCGGTGGCTTCGTCGATTTATCGCCTCAATGCCGTTGCAAATAGACAAAGTCGTACCTAAAAACATTACCCTCCTTTTCTACACATACATGAACATCTGGCGAAGATGACAACAAGAAAGACAACGATGCGTTACGTCATTTTTAACGACGTAGCTTATCTTAACTACAGGAGGCAGATTCTTTACGCCTACGAAAAAAGTTCACCGATCGAATTTTCTTTGTCGAAGAAAAATTGTTCTTGGTTTTTCAGGGTCACGATTTCTATGTATTTCAATTTCGTCCAGCGGTAGTTTTTTTCACGTATGGACATATTACTTGATATGGCTATATTAAAACGGTTGAACTCACAGCCGAATTACCTGCCACACGCAAAATAGTTCGATTAACGTGAGAATCGCCGCCCAGATTCTAGATGAGTAACATTTTAGGACTAAGATTTCATCTTAGCTTGGTGAAAACTTTGTCGCTTTCGCAAAAAAATATGTTAGTTACCCACTTACCATTGATTCATCTGACATGAAATAATAATATTAATATATACTTTCTAAAATATAACAACATAAATATTTATTACTGTTAATATCATTGTAGTATCATTTTTATATTGATAATATTCGTTTACACTGAAAGGAAATTGAACAGCCTGAAACTTGGCGCCACACGTTAGTTCTACTCACCTTTTTGTAGGGTATGAAGGAGGTACCTGCATAAATCCTTCATTTTTAACCGACTTCAAAAAAGGAGGAGGTTATCAATTCGACTGTATGATTTTTTTTGTATGTTTGTTACCTCATATCACTTTGACCATCAAGCATCAACTATCACAACACCGACTCCAAAAAGAAATTGTTTGCCTAAAACGGATTCCATTCCTTTCAATGGTGAAGAGTTTATTTAAGACTTTATAGTGCATTTTGGTTTTGAAGTCGGTTTTTACTTTTGATCAATACCCTAGGCCTTGAAATGAAAATCTACGTAAATAATAAACGATTAATATAGCGCCCGTTGCGTTTTGCCTCCGAGACGATAGACACATCTGATGGCGACATTTGGAATTAGCGCTTTCGTAACAAGTTTTCCATGCACTTCTGTAGCTTAGCCCTGTGGATGTATGGTCGTAGTCCCCTATAACCACCTAAGCCAAAATTGTTTGCTCCTAGCGTCGTCTTTTGTTTGAAATGACGCCAATTATTGTGTCCTGTGTGATAAGCTGTTAGGCGCCAAAGACCCCGACAACATAGATCGGCGCTACAGTAATAAAGTTTCCTTTGCAAATTCCAATTGGTTTCTAACTCATTTTTAAGCTATAGACCACCGACTCGTTCGCATACAGTATGCGTTTTTTTATTTTTATTTAAAAACTTTATTGCCAGTCTTACCTTTACGCTTAAAATTGCAACAAATACTTTTGTGTAAAATAAAAATATTATATACATACCATAATATAAGTACATAAACTAAATATACAGTATAAAAGTGTTTAGATACATAGCATCCAAAAGCATACATAACTAAAAATATACATACATACATATTTTACATATTTCGCAATCATTGAAACAGAAACTTTCGCAGTTTGTTTTTGAAACACAGTTTCGTCTCTGATCTCAAGTGGGAGCGTATTCCACAGCCGCGAAGCCGTCACTGTAAACGACTTGGATTGATAGGAGGAGCGATGAGCCGGTATGCCTAGCCGGAGATCTTCGGAAGAACAGAGAGCACGGTCATGAGATTGACGTAAAAAGGAGAGTATATCCTTAAGATAAGAAGGTGATGAGGGGTTATTGAGAATACCTTGTCGAATGGGAAGCTTTGTCGAATTTTGTACTTTGTCGAATGGAAAGCCAATTAAGTTGCGCTCTGCAGCGGGAAATATGGTCATATTTACGGATGCATCGCTTTAACACAGCTAATTGTGATAGTTTTTAGCGCATTTAAGCGTGTGCGTTGGTGTTCTTACTAGAGCTAACTAAAACGCGTACCGCCCGAGCTCTGCTGCGCAGGTAGCATTTCACCGAAGCCTTATTGCTCCCCACGGACAGAACAAAATTCGCAGCAAAGACTACACCTCCAAAGTTTATCGCGCTCAAATTGTGTGAATTATTTATTTAATTTAAAAGCAAAGACGCCGGCGTGCGATCATACGGCCAGGATGAGGCGAAAGAATGCAAAGAATAAATAACCTCTCGCGAGAATTGTAAAGGCGATGCCGAATTGTTTTTTAGCTATTACGTTACCTATTTCGAGGGCGTATCTATTCTTTTTCTGACTATGTTAACTACGTCTGCTTCTGTAATCGGGCAATGAAGAATGTGTTAGAAAACTAGTCATTAGGGGAAAGTGGAAAAAAAAAAAACATAATTTGTTTGTAAAACTTGAAATCTACCCGGATTCACATGTAAATAAAATAAAATTTGGAATTTCCATAATAACTATTGTAAATTTTAAATACAAACTAGATAATCATTAAGGATATCGCACATAAATAACATGTACCTGGGTAGGTAATCTTAAAGATGAAATAATAAACAAAAAATTGCGCACAGGCGGGACTCGAACCAGAAACTTTCTTGTCTTCTTCTTCATGGACGCGTAGAGGTATTTAATTGAAATTCGTATCAAATACTTAGGTCTACTTTTAAGCTGTAGTAAAATCAATCTTCTATGTCAACACTATCAAAAGAAATAGTAATTTAAGCCGTTTATTGTGTTTATAGCACATATAAGGGCAAAAAATCCGAAAAACGGAACTCTCGGTGCGCGAGTCCGACTCGCACTTGTTATATTATCTTAGACTTCCAAGATGTCAGTTAATTAATTACCTACAGCCTACAGTTAACTACTTGCATCTTCATTGATATTATTATTCATATTTTATTGTTTACATTTTTATTTAAATTCTATCTTTAAAGTAAGCCTACACACAAGATTAATTAATTGTGCAAGTTGATCATTGAGTAAGTGTTAATACTGCTGAGGTGCCTTTTTAGTTTATTTTCACCTTCTGTTACCTTAGATATCGTTTAAGTAGTTAAGAATATGATACATAGAATAAAACAAATTAGATTGTAGTCGTTGATTTTATTTTTTACTAATATTTTATTGCTTTCACGCCTTTTCCCGCTTACAATTTGAAACTGAAAAAGTATCTAAACGCAATTGTACGGACAACGGAACATCAAGGTAAACGCTGCGGTATCTTGTGCAGTTGTAATAAGGACTAGTTTGCAACAAAGGTGGGTTACTACCTGACGTACTGGCGACTGTACCTCACCATGGATTTTAAGTGTTATTTCGTGTGGGCTAAAATGGAGTTCGGTGTTACCATTCGCACAAAAACCATCTCGAATTCAAATTGTTAGTGTTCGGATCCACGATGCGGAGGTAATACTTAATGAATAAGTAAAACGGAGCGCGTTTAAATTTCCAATACCGAAACAGTTTCATGTTTCAATTACGGACCATTTTCGAGTTAGGATATAGCTTTGATACGAGCGAAACAATATCGGGTTTTAGGATAACTAAAAGCCATTTCAATTCATAGTTTCATAACATCTGAAGAAGTAGGTAAGAAGACCTACGCACACAACAAAGGCGTCTCGCGATCGATAGATAATACAATGAATGGTTAAAAGTCGGTACCATTGGTTGAATATAAGTAGTACCTACTACACAATTTTGCGTATTTTGAACAAGAAGTAGATACCGTAACTAAATGGTAATTCAAATAGCCATTCTGAGTTGTTTCAGTTATACTTTATTTAAAATAGGCAGAATCGAAAATATTTAACCAGTGGTAACGGATTATATCGATTACGAAACTGACCCTAAGGTGCTTTTGTTATGTACCTCCTTGATGTAACCGTACTAAGTTTCATCGACTTCATTTACACAAATTGTACCTGGCTGGTAGCAACCTACACATTTAGTCAATATAGGAAAATGGCACCATTTCCATTTGGTTTTCAAACTAAGAAGGAAACTCTCACTCTTAGTTGGAAACCAGAATCGGGCTTGGAGGCGACGAATAAATAAAAAGTAAATTAATGGCCTCGTTACAGACATTTATGGGATAGTTTACAGAACGATTGTTTAATACAGGTCAGGGGGCCTATCCTGGAACCGTATTTTTTAATAACCCGCCTCAATATAGCACGTGATAGTCATTGAAAAAAGTTTCATTTTCGAATGAAAACAACACAATAATGATTTCAAAATAGCTAACTGGATTTTTTCAGTACTTACACATTTGACGATCCGTCTGGTGTAGTTGGTCGAGAAATCGCCTACTACGCAGCGGGTTGCGGATTCGATCCCCGCACAATACAAACATTTGTGTGCATGAACATGTCTGTTTGTATTGGTCTGGGTGTTTTCTATGTATATCACATGATATACATAGAAAACAAACAGTACAAACAAAAAGTTTTTAAGTATTATATCCGTTGTCTGGCACCCATAACACAAGCTCTGAGAAGATTACTTTGGGACTAGATGGCGATGTGTGGGAATGTCCAAATATTTATGTAAATAAATATTTATTTATTTACATAAATTTTTCACGTGTTTATCGTTGATTTTCAAACGATTGTCAAACAAAAAATTATCGTAATATTAACGCGAGTGTTGCAAAAATAGAGCTCCTGGAGCTCTATTTTTGAATCACTCGGTTGGATATGGCGTGTGATTTTCGTTCAACCCAGACTAAATTTCAACGAAATCCGAGCAAAAGATACACGTAAACACTTACAATATTGAGATTTTTTTTTTCATCACTCCTGTGTGGAATTAAACTGTTTTTCATTCGATAATCGGACATCTATAAATGATTATCACACGACATTTTAGCGCGAGTGACTCAAAAATAGAGCTCATGTACTGGTTAAGGAGAACTATTAACGAGACGAGTAAGGGTGGTGAAATAAAGAAAGAAAGAAGAAAGAAATATTTATTTGCGTTAAACATGGTATACAAAGATGTTAAGTTTTTTTACAAAGAATCTCATATTCAGCCAATAAATTATGACATGCAAATTAAATTCATTTGTAACATTCATTTAATAATAAATAAATTGTGAATTATAAATTAATATTAATGAAATCAATATAAAGATGAAATAAAAATGTCAGTGGGATGTCAATTAATTACAAATGTCAACTCAATTCTATAAAATGTCAATGACTGTGTTCAAAAAATTCCTGAACACTATAAAAACTATTAGGTAATACTGAGTCATTCATAAAATTTCTTTTTGTATTGATTACTGCTAAGTTGTTTAAATTCATTTGGAATCTTATTGAAGATTTTTACACACATGACCAAACAACTGTTTTTGTATTTACGAGATTTTGGATTGACACTTAAAACAAGTTTATGTTGATTCCTACGCTGTCTAGAATTTATGCAGTCGCTAGCTTTCCTAAATAATTTCGAATTGTTTTTTTACAAAATTGCCAATTTCCAAAATATAAAGTGATGGTAGTGGCAATAAACCAAGACTTTTGTAAAATGGTTTGCAAGACACGTCTGGCTTGATTCCACAGATCGCTCTGATGCACATTTTTTGTGCTATGAATGTTCTTTTCCAATCTGTACTGTTGCCCCACATCAACAAATCGTATCGCAATACTGATTCCACGTAGGCACGATAAGACATTATGGCCGTTTGTTTGTTTGTTACTTTTTGTACTTGATAAAGAGCATACGCAAATCTATTAATTCTATTACATGTATTATTGATATGCAGTTTCCAATTTAAATCCTCGTCAATTGTAACACCTAAGAACTTTATGTGCTGTACCTGCTGAATTTTCTCTATATTTAGTTTAAAATTATATTTGATAGCTATAGTAGTTGGCTTGGAAACATAATATTATGTACATGCAAAGCAGCTCCCTGATCATTGCAGCACTTGTCAGTGCCAATTCTCAAAATGTAAAGAGATTTTTTTTGTGAATATCTCAGATCGAAAACATTAACTCAATGATTTCCTCGCACCGCACAATTAACCTACCCCTTTCCACCCGGCCGAAAAAAGTTTCGAATTTCGTAAAGAAAACACATGGAGCCAATTTAATAAGGAAAAAAATCGGAAAAGCACAGTTTCCCGGAAAATGACATGCACGATCGCGCATTTCAGGAATAAGTTGCTATATGCATGATCTTGCATGTTCGAAAACTTGAAGGAATTATAAAACAGTTTTATCATAGAATCAACATTTATTAGCAAAAATCAACATCAATTATCAAGAACCAACATTTATTTAGTATTATAAGTCTTAATTTTTTTAATCATCCTCATCAGTTACTACAGTTTTCATCAACTTATGTCTAATTAGGAACATTTTAGGAAAATCACTATCAAAATACTTAGGTCTACTTAGTATGATAATCTTTGAAGCAGTTTTGGTTGCGTGCGATGCAAAGATATGTGTTGCATTTGATGCAACGTATCTTTGTACGGCTTTTGCAAGTCTCATTTTGACAGAATCTTGGCGATTTCAAGTCATCTGACATTGGGAGATGGTCGTAACCATCATTGCGCAATGTGGTTGCTGGTTTGATAGCCTTGCGGTGCTTTTTTGGTGCAACAACCTCTAGGATATCATCATCACCAGATTCGCGACGTCTCTTGTCAGGTGTCTTTGTCAGAACATCTCCTATTTCCAGACGGAAATCCAGCAGGTCCATGGTATTTTTTCGAGGCAGATTGTTGGCTTGACAGTCAATTTTGTACGCCCGCCAAGAATTCACCAAGGCAAGATCGCAGAAGTGTATCAGAACTTTGAGAGTCCATTTATTTGTCTTTATGAACGTGCGATAATACTCCATTTGTTGGTCAAGCACATCCACTCCGCCCATGTGCTTGTTATAGTTCTGAATCACTTTTGGGGCGGGTATATCCACGTACTTCCTGGTTTTCTTGTCCCATCTCTTTACGGCATCATTGGTGGAGTTGCTTGTGCAGTTGGATGCTATGAGCACCGACTTGCTGTCTTTCCATTTCACAATAACAGCAGACTTCCTCACCATGTGCTGGCTCTCGCCTCGGGCCATCTCAGTATCCTTTTTGAATTTTAGGTTTGCTCTTTCGGGGACCCTGTTTACCATTATGGTTCCAGTGCTGTGAATGTTACGATTGTCCAATTCGTCAACCAGAGGAATCGTAGTGAAGTACCTGTCGTGATATAGGCAGCTGCCTGGGGCAATACCCCTGGTAAGGTGCAGCAAAACCGAAGGCCCCAAGCCAAGTGATGTTTCTTCGAACATAGTTTTAGCACCTTTGTAGATTTCAAAATCCAACATGAGACCTCCGCTTGTAGTTAAAACAAAGTTTTTGAGTCCTACGGGACGGGTCTTATTTTTTACCACTTGGCGCAAGGCACATCTTCCTGTGAATGGTATCATCTGCTCGTCGAGTGAAAAATAACCAGGGACTCTTTGTTGCTTCTGACAACCTTGTCGCACTTGGTCTATCATCGGCTGCACCTTCCAAAGACTGTTCGGAGTTTCATCGGGTGGCTGAGTATCAGAATCAACGACATGAAGAGCATTACGTAATTGTATGAAACGATCTCTACTCATTGTGTCGGCTATCTTTCCCAACGAGAAACCTGATCGCCAGTACATTGGAAGTCGTGGATATGGAATTCAGCCCATGATTACATGAACCCCGATCAATTTCATTATCTCAGTCTTGTTCGTTTTCAGCTCTCTTCCAGTCTTTCGAAGGAAGTAGTTATTGGTGCATACACTGACATGCTCAAAGAACTGATCGTCAAAGTATTCCATGTAGTAATCCATGGGATCTCGAACTGGCCTAACAGGAGCGTCCTCATAATCATGTGGCTTGTCTTGGAAAGACACCGCTTTCCAAGTGTCAGGACGAGAAGACTGAGGCTCGGATCTAGGAGAAGCAGCTGGACTACTTTCTTGAGCTGAAACATCTGCTACAGCCACATTTCTAGATTGCCTTAGTTGTACAGATACCAATCTGGAAGATGACTTGCGCCTGGATGAGCTTGAGGAACTAGGTCCAGGTTGTGCAGATACAGCATTGGTGGATCTTGTCGATTTGGGTCCGGAAGACCTGGATCTAGCGACAGAATGTGGGCCTGATGGAGAAGAAGGTCCCGGTCGAGATTCTTCACGAAGACTAGCAGACGTGGGTCTTTTTTTATTTGTGGAAGTCCTAGTTACCTTTGCAGATGGCCTGACGCTAAAGACGGGGCTTGAATTGCACCTGGGTTCCATTTCAATAGATGAGTCAGGGATCCCCTCTTTGTCAGCCTCATCATCATCTTCGTCA
The DNA here is from genome assembly GCA_963924145.1 of Pyrausta purpuralis. Taxonomy (NCBI): domain Eukaryota; kingdom Metazoa; phylum Arthropoda; class Insecta; order Lepidoptera; family Crambidae; genus Pyrausta; species Pyrausta purpuralis. Next base: position 11,698,757 of record OZ001647.1, on the reverse strand, counting down.
CAGCCATCCTCCATCCTTTCGAAGAAAGAGGGATCGAATTGGGGATCGTCGCAATCCAAATCAGCAAATTCTTTAATTTCTGAGTCATTTCCTTCGCCTAAAGTCTCCAAAACATTCGAAATCTGGTCTTCGTTCAAGGTGATGCCTAAAAACAAAAATTAAAGTAGAAAAAAAACATAAAACAACTTAAATTGGAGGAAACAAACCAAATAACAGAACCACACACTTTCAATCTTACCTCCGGCCAACAACCGAAGGCACACGAATGTGCATGTTTAAATTTCGGCCCTAGCCATTGCTTACTACTGCATGCTTTTATCGTACAGCCATTTTATTTTATTAGATAGGATCTTTGTCTATGCGAAAAGCCAAAAATAATGCCTATTTACCATAAAAAAACAAATAGTAAAAAATACTTACGCGAGGCGCGATTCCCACCGAAAAACGCAGCCATCTTTGAACGAACGCTGTGGTCGACTGGCCGGTCACGAGCTCATGTACTATCTTTTTTACGTAGGTACATAACATGCACGTTCGATCGACGTCGGTTGCGTCGCGGAAAACCTGTTGGTGCGTGCTCAGCATTTTTTCAAAGTCAGATGCACGATTGATTCAGCTCGGGTGGAAAGGGCTACTTAATTTCAAGATAGGATTTTTTAAAATATTGTAAATCAAAGATCAATGAAGATGCAAGTAGTTAAACTGAAGGTAATTAATTATGCCATATTTGATTTGAGTCTTCGCAAAATAATAGCCAAAGGTTTCTTTACACAAAGGTTGTCTGGAAGAGATCGCTTATAGCGATAAGACCGCCTAACCAAATTGTACAGACGACAGCACGTCAAGGTAAACACTGCGGTTACTTATTCACTTGTAATAAGGGCTAGTTCGCAACAAAAGTGGGTAACCTAATGTGTTGGCCACTGTACATTTTCATTAAATGAATTTGTTATTATCCTTTCTGGTGTGCAATAAGGAGTTATCTTATCTTACCTTATAATATTAAAAGAACCGGCCAAGTGCGAGTCGGACTCGAGCACTTCGTTTTTTTTTCCTTTATTTTGTTCTGTAAAACAGCATTAAACCAAATTTAATGATTCTAGTTTCACGGGAATCACCTGTAGGTTTTGACTGAATGACTGGTTTAATATTCCTTGCGAGTAATTAATAAATTTACGGCTTACATTAATGTTTCTTTTGATTGTGCTACATACTTATAAGTTTGATTTTGTTACAGCTTAAAGGTATAACAGACCTAAGAATTTGATATGAATTTTAATTTAATACCTCTACGCGTTCATGCAAGGTGAAATTATTACAAATAGGTATTTTTATTTCTTAATATACCTACCTGAAATTTTACCGTTTCCTCATTTTTACCTTCATCTGTGTCAATATAAGACGTTAAAGACGTTTTGCTTTAGACAACACATTGGAAAATAACAATAAAGGTATCAACTATTATTTATACCTACACGTTATTTGTGTGTGATGTCCTTAATAAGAGTATGTATGTCAACTCGTCTGCTACTGTAATCAGACAGTGAAGATTGTGTTAGAAAATTAGTTATTAGGGGTCAAAGTGGAAAAAACACTAATGTGTTTGTTAAACTGAAAACCTTTCCGGATCCACAATTAAATAAAATAAAAACTGTAAAAAATAATCTCCTATGATGCCATGGAATTGCCGTTATAACTAATTATTGTAGATTTGGAATTAAACTTCATCATTAATATGTGGTCGACATAATAAGAGAACAAATAAGTACGCCCTCAAAATTGCATATACCTACCTATACATAAGTAATACCTTATGTAATACATAGCTAACGTAAATAGTTACGAGGGTCAAACTGAAAGTTCTTAGAACTGGCCACTTATAAACAATATAATAAAAAAAATATTCTAAAATTTGAAAATAGAACTCTTTGCCAATATTACTGAGTATATATTTCATTCATTTGTCATTTGTTTTACGATTTGGCGGCAAATTGAAAATTGTCTGTGTCACGTCAACATGAATTTAACACGAGAAAATTTTCGTGCAATGATTTTTTATGACTTTCGATGTCATTTAAGTCAACAAGAAAGTTATGATAGACTACGATTGGCCTTTCACGATGAAGCCCCATCTCGTGCGACTGTTTACAACTGGTTTAATGAGTTTAAACGTGGTCGCACTAATCTCACTGATGATGTACGTGAGGGACGGCCTTCTACGGCGACGACTGAAAATAACATCTGTGTTGTGCGGCGTATGATAGAGACTGACAAAAGAGTGACCTATCAGCAGATTCGGACAAGCTTAGGCATCGGTATGAGTCAAGTGCACAAAATCCTCCACGAACATTTAGCGGTCAGGAAGCTTTGCGCCCGGTGGATACCTCATAATTTGACTAAGGCTCAAAAACTCCATCGTGTGGATTGGTGCCGTAAAATGATTGAAAGATTTAACGGAGGTGACTCAAATGCTGTGTTCGACATACTAACAGGTGACGAAAGCTGGATTTACTGTTATGATCCTGAAACCAAAAGACAATCTGCTCAGTGGGTGTTTCCTTTCGAGGAGTTGCCAACTAAAGTGAAGAGAGATCGAAGTGCGGGAAAAAAAATGGTGGCCTCGTTCTTTGGAAGGATAGGTCATTTCGCAACAATTGTGTTAGAGGATCAAAAAACAGTTTCTGCAGAATAGTACACTACCAATTGTTTGCCACTTGTCTTGGAAAAAGTTCGAGAGAAACGACCTCGCAGTAGGATCCTCCTTCACCACGACAACGCCTCGTCGCACACCGCCAAGCGAACGATCGACTATTTGGCGACATCAAACGTTGAATTACTGGGTCACCCGCCGTATAGCCCCGACCTCGCGCCTTGTGATTTTTATTTATTTCCAAAAATTAAAGAAAAACTTAAAGGAAAGCGGTTTATGAATGCTGAAGAAGCGGTGGCTGCGTATCGCGATGCCATTGAAGAGACCCCTAAGGACGAGTGGGCAAAGTGCTTTTCCCAGTGGTTCCATCGCATGCAGCGGTGTATTGACGTCAATGGACAATATTTTGAAAAGATATAATAAAACTAATAACTGGCTAATGTAATCAGTTTTTGATTTTCTAAGAACTTTCAGTTTGACCCTCGTATATCTGACACGGGACGGCATTTACACATTCGTGCTCGCTACTCGCATCTTCATTTAAAGAAACATTCGTAGACGAGTGCTAACGCGTGCTTGCTGTTCACACATTCACGAAATTAATCATAGGAACATGAATATGCCGAAAATGCCTAAGTGGTGGTTTTCCATAATATTTTATGTGTTAAGCTTCTATGTCAGTTTTTGAGGGCGATTTATTTTTTATATAAAATTCTTAACTGACTGACTGGGTGACATATCAACGCACAGCTCCAACCGATGCAGACTCGAAATTTTGCACATAGGTACCTACCTTATACAGCGTAGGCATCCACTAAGAAAGGATTTTTCTAAATGTAGAAGTTTCACTGAGGGGGTGAAACAGGGGTTGAAAATTTGTATAAAACTTCTAATTCCGTGATTGGATTCACTTGAAAATTTGTACGTAGGTTTCTTTAATGATGAAGGTCAGCAATATTCAAAAATCAGCCCCTAAGAGGATTAAATGAGAGTTGAAAGTCTATATGAAAGTTTATCAGTTTTAAACATCTGGGATTTACTGTAGTGATGCAAACTAAAGATCGTTAACAAGCGCCTACTAATTTCCAGTAGGTACTACCTTTTAGAGTGGATATTTATATGTTTATAATATTTACTATACCATAAATAAGCAAGGGCTGTCAGTCAAGTTCAGTCAGTCGAGAACGGCAAAGAAATTATTTTTGTTGATGCAGCCGGAGAATGTCTTTCTATTGAATAAAAATATTAAATTATGTCCGTCTTGCGGCATACACGGAGTACGAAACAACGGTAAGAATGAATATTTTTGTGAATGTGATAGTTGTGTATGGGTAGGTAACTAGCTACTTGTGAAGGTAAGTACCTAATGTGTTTCTTTTATATATTATGAACGGAAATGAATGTATATTTATTTAAGTACGTATGTGTGAACCAGCCCTGCCAAGAATCAGATAATGGTCAAGCGGTTCCCGAAGGAGAAGAGATAGATAATACTAAAACAAAGAAGATTTTTTGGTTAGATAATATCAGTAAGTAAATAATTTTTGTTTTTCAGAATAATGTAGGCATTGTGGCCACAGCTACAACTAGCAGCTGGATTTGGAGAGGTGCCACAATTGCCTACGTATCCTGGCCCCCAAGCTACTGCGAGCTGTGTGGCGCAAAGACTAGGCGTGCTAAGCGGCTTCAAAGAGCGAAGGCATTGTCAAGCTACGCTAAACTTTTAAAAGTGACTTCTGGCTGTGTTTGCTTTTCGAGCTGTGCTTCCATTTCGAGCCGTGCTGGCACTTCGAGGAGTGCTTGCGTAAGCTCGCCTGACGTTTTAGATGAGCTCGACGTTGACCCAGACGAGCTCGACAATCTGCAGTCTAAACCTTTAAAAGAGCCAGAAACGACGCTTCCGTTTTCTCCTAAGAATACTGAGTAGTTGGGATAATAAGAATGTTGATGTGCAGGTTTACTCACGATGTTTTACATATAGTATGAGCATATTATAAGAGTAGACCTATTAATTTGGTATCTATGTATTCATAGTAAGTGAAGTTTGTGAATAGCTGAAAATACAATGATACCTAGATAACGTTTTTAATAATTATATACTAAATAACTTAACTACCTAATAAAATACTTTGGCCAAGTTTTTTAAACGATAGTAATGGTAAAGTTATGTTACCAGCGGTTGAACATTTATGATTGTGTGTGTTTTGAAGAAAAAATACCTTAACTAAATGTCAGAATTTCTATTTTAAGGACCAGAAACGACGCTTCCGTTTTCTCCTAAGAATACTGAGTAGTTGGGATAATAAGAATGTTGATGTGCAGGTTTACTCACGATGTTTTACATATAGTATGAGCATATTATAAGAGTAGACCTATTTATTTGGTATCTATGTATTCATGGTAAGTGAAGTTTGTGAATAGCTGAAAATACAATGATACCTAGATAACGTTTTTAATAATTATATACTAAATAACTTAACTACCTAATAAAATACTTTGGCCAAGTTTTTAAACGATAGTAATGGTAAAGTTATGTTACCAGCGGTTAAACATTTATGATTGTGTGTGTTTTGAAGAAAAAATACCTTAACTAAATGTCAGAATTTCTATTTTAAGGACCATTAGTTGAGGTATTTTTTTATTTCAAAACAGACACAATCTTAAATATTCAACAGCTGGTATCGTAACTTTATCATTACTACGGATCAAAAAACTGGCCCTTAGTAACTTAATTAATAAACTGTACAAGTGCAACTAAGCAGCAAAATGTCTTGCGTTCTACAAGGCTGCAGCGCGGATGGAAGTATATAAAAGGTGCAAGAGACGAGGGGGAACCAGTATGAGTGCAGAGCCCGAAAGCAGGCCTGGTCTGATCCAATAGGCCTTGTTGTTTTAGTGCCCTCCTCTGAATTAGTGAAAAACATTGTTTATAGAGAAATACTAGAACCTGAAATTGTGTGATTCAAATTTCAATCAATAAGTAATACCTGGGGGTGGCACCTCAAAAAATAAAAACTGTCCCTTGCGCCAACGCAACAGACAGGATTTAATGAAACTAGAATAAGAATACATCGCACATTGCAATATTACTAGGTATAATTAGGTAAAAACTTACTAGGTTGGCACTTAGGGGATAAAAAATATATCATCATCATCATCATCATTATCAGCCAAAGGAAGTCCACTGCTGAACATAGGCCTCCCCCACGGATTTCCACAGCGACCGATCACTAGCGGTCTGCATCCAGTTTGATCCTGCGATCTTTATAAGGTCGTCTGTCCATCTTGTTGGTGGACGTCCCACGCTGCGTCTCTGGTCGAAGGGTCTCCAATCTAGAACTTTCCTGCCCCAACGGCCATCAGTTCTTCGCGCTATGTGCCCTGCCCATTGCCACTTGAGCTTACTGATTCTCAAGGCTAAGTCCGTTACCTTAGTTCTTCTACGTATCTCCTCATTTCTGATTCGATCACGTAGAGAAACACCCAGCATAGCCCTTTCCATCGCTCGTTGTGTGATTTTGAGCTTCATTATAAGGCCCATAGTAAGAGACCATGTTTCGGATCCGTATGTCATCACTGGTAACACACACTGGTTGAAGACTTTCGTCTTCAGACACTGAGGTAGATGAGATGAGAAGACACTCTTGCGCAATTTCCCGAACGCTGCCCAGCCGAGTTGGATTCGTCGATTGACCTCTTTCTCGAAGTTGGACCTACCCAATTGGATCACTTGTCCCAGGTAGACGTACTCGTCAACAACTTCGAGAGTTGAGTTCCCAATGGATACTGGAGTGGGTACGACAAGGGAGTTCGACATAATTTTCGTCTTTTCCATATTCATTTTAAGACCCACTTGTTGGGAGACTCGGTCAAGGTCTTCGAGCATAGTGCCAAGATCGTCCAGTGTCTTTGCCACAACAACTATATCATCGGCAAATCGGAGGTGTGTGATGTATTCACCATTAACATTGATGCCGATTCCTTCCCATTCCAGAAGTTTGAAGGCGTCTTCCAATGCCGCTGTGAACAGTTTCGGAGATATGACATCTCCCTGTCTCACACCTCTCTGCAATGGAATCGCCTTCGTGTTCTGCTCCTGTACTCGGACCGACATGGTGGCGTTATTGTAAAGGCACCTTAACACCTCTATATTCCTATAGTCTATGTGGCACCGCTGCAGAGACTGAAGCATCGCCCAAGTTTCGATCGAATCAAAGGCCTTCTCATAGTCCACAAACGCTAAGCATAGAGGCATATTATACTCCTCGGACTTCTGTATAATTTGCCTAAGCGTATGAATGTGGTCTATGGTACTATAGCCTTTTCGGAAACCGGCTTGTTCGGGAGGCTGGAAGTCATCAAACCTACGTGCGAGACGGTTCGTGATGACCCTTGAAAACAGCTTGTAGACATGGCTCAGGAGTGCGATGGGTCTGTAGTTCTTCAATAAGGTTTTGTCTCCTTTTTTGAAGAACAACACCACCACAATCCTGTTCCATGCCTCAGGCGTGATACCCTCTAGCAGCACGGAATTAAAGAGTTTCTGAAGGACTTTAAGTACCGGTGTTCCACCCGCCTTCAGAAGCTCTGCTGTGATTCCGTCCTCGCCAGGTGCCTTGTTTTTTTTGAGCTGTTTAAGGGCCATCCTAATCTCGTAGAGGCTGATGTCCGGGATGTCTTCGGTGTAGTGACTGGTCAGGATAGCTCGTGGGTCTCTGGCCGAGCTATCAACGGGTTTGGTTACTGAGGTGTACAACTGCCCATAGAACCTTTCGATCTCCCTCAAAACCTCTGCTTTCGTCGACGCTACACTGCCGTCCTCCGTCTTAAGCTTCGTCAACAGGCTCTGCCCAATAGACATGTCCCTTGCAAACACTTTGGAGCCTTGGTTCTGCTCTATAGTTTCTTTAACACTATTAGTATTAAAGCAACGAATGTCGTGTCGCAGGGACTTCCATATTTGTCTATTGAGCTGCCTGTAGTTTTCAGCATTAACGGAGGTCTGCAGTGCCATAGATCGACGTTTTGCCATAAGGTCGAGAGTGTGGACCGACAGTTTTTGAGGTCTATTTTTACGGCCAGGCCTAAAATACTTAGACCCCACCGTTTGAACAGTTTCCACAAACCCGTTGTTAATTTCGTCCACTGTAACGCAATTTTCTAGGCAATCAAAGCGGTTTGACAACTCGAGTTGAAAGCTCTCGGGATTTTGGATATGAGCACGAGTCGGTCGGAGCGTGGACTTCATCAGGCGGGATCTTTCCAATTTGACATTTATATTCAATGTGCCTCGTACCATTCGGTGATCGCTTCCGGTTTTCACCCTGTTGATCACGGAGACATCATTGAATAACCGTCTCTTGGAGGTCATGAAGAAGTCAATCTCGTTTCTCGTGAAGCCATCGGGACTCAACCAAGTCCACTTCCTTTGAGGCGGCTTCTGGAAGAAAGAGTTCATCGCAAAGAGTCCCTCCTTCTCCAGAAAGTCGGCCAGCCTTTGTCCCCTGGCGTTCCTTTGCCCGTATCCAAAAGGTCCCACCTTCAACTCATTCTCGCCTCGCTTGCCCAGTTTCGCGTTGAAGTCCCCCATTACAACAGTATAATAGGTTTTGGAAGTATGTATGGCTCTACTTACGTCCTCATACATTTCCTCCACCTCTTCATCCGGGTGTTTCGAGGTCGGTGCATATACCTGTATGACCTTCAGCGAATACCTCTTGGATATTCTGAGTATAAGGTATATTACCCTGCTCGACACACTCTCGATGGTCTCGATATTGTTGACGAGGGACTTGTGAACGAGAAACCCGACACCACCTTGGGACTTTCGTTGGTTGCCTTCCCGGTAGTAGAGCAGGTTTCCGTACTGTAGAGTTATAGTGTCCTCTCCCTCTCTACGGACTTCTGATAGACCCATTATGTCCCAGTGTAACCTGCTCATTTCTTCCTCCAGGTCGAGCAACTTCTCATCTGTCCTCAGTGTACACGTGTTGTACGTTACCAGGGCCAGTTGTCGTCGGGGGTGGCAGCGCGATCGCCTCCGGGGATTCTAAGCACCCCCTGCCCCGCCGTTACCGTGACCGCTACCGAAGTCAGGAATAGCGGGGCTGCCGGAGACTGGGGGCCTGTTTTTTTTGTGTGCACTCATGAGGGGATTTTGCCAATACTCGCCACGCTTGGCAGGCGGGTTGGCGAGCGCAGAGGCGCAGCCCCTTGCAGCTGTGACGCTGCTGCCCGTCACAGTCTAACATTTAGCTGCGCCTTACATTGGATGGTTATACCGCCATCGGTCGGTCGCCAGAGCCTCGTCTGTATAAACAGGACGCACCACGTGAAGGTGAGGTTGGCTTGGAGCTTATGGTCTTGGTCAAGCTCCCGTACGTCCCCTTCTTATTTTCGAGAAAACCTACGACAATTATACACGTTACTTACACTAACGATATTTTAAACACGTGTGCCAGCCTTATTAGATCATCACAGTCAAATTTCATCCAATTGTAACGATATCACATATATAGGGTCTAACAAAATTAACTGCGTTCCTTCTAGGAGCCAATTCTGACCCTTAATTACAGCAACTTTTTATATGGGACCAACATCGTAATCCCAAAAAAAAAGTTCACATTCCCATATTAGAGTCCGTTCCGAAATTTTTCTTGGGATTTCCATGTTGGTCCCATACAAAAATTGTTGTATATTAGCAACAATACAATATCACCAACGAGAAGGAATGCAGTTGATTTAGTTAAACCCTGTATACAGATCGAAATGATAACCTTATTTTTTAAGTCGAGAAAAATATAAAATATGCAACAAAAAAAATGGTTTATTATTAGAAAAAAAAACACAATTCTACAAAGTACAAAATTAAAATAAATGTTATAAATATATTAAATCACCTGTGTGCTGTGAAACGACCTTTAAGTTCGTGTTCGATAGTCGTGCCCTTAGGTCGCGCGAGTACGTGAGTACACGAACCGCGTACGAGGCGGGTAGCAAGCGTTAATGCTACGCGCACTGCGTACTGGTCACACATTCATGCTCTTTACTCGGCTCGCCACTCGTTTTGCGTTAATTTGTAAATGCAACATGAAAAACATTGAATGACGTGCCATTGTCGATAGGTGTTTCCTTCCTTATTTAAGAATAGCAACTTCTGGCTTTTTCAATACATGTCGTAATTATACAGGGTGACTTTTTTATCAGTACCGAAATTTTGTGTAAAGACTCCACTGATGAATATGAACAACTTTTACTATGGGGGCAATAGTGAAATCAAGAAAAAAAAACAGCTGTTCCATACAAAAGTTCAATTGGTGTGTGGTCAAAATGTATGGAACAGCTGTTTTTTTTTCTCGATTTCACAATTCCCCTTATAGTAAAAGTTGTTCATGTTCATCAGTGGTCTTAACACAAAATTTCGGTACTTATAAAAAAGTCACCCTGTATGATTTAATATTTAATACATCATACAAATGTTAACTAAGCCTACAGTGTAAGTTTCACTAAAGTCGGGTCAAAGCTTTTGTGATATATGTGTATTATTCTAATAACTAAAAACATAAAATAAATTTAATCGCCCTCAATCACTGTCATAAAAGCTTAACGCATAATATAAAATGTGTGAACAGCGAATACGCGTTAGCACTCGCGCACGAATGTTTCGTCGAATGAAGAGGCGAGTAGCGAGTGCGAATGTGTAAGTGCCGTCCCGAGTCAGATTACTTACATATTTTTGGCGCTGGTAATAGTCTTCCAGTCAGTCAGCAGAGAAAAGAAAGAAAATGTCTGCCTTCTTCACCATTGTTATTGTTTCATAATTGTGTCGTACGAAAAAAAGTGATTTGATTTGTGTTATTTATTTTCATGGAAATATAGCATCTCTATCGCTCTTATTTATATTCTGTATTTTTACAAATCAAATAAAGATAATGAATTCTAAATTTATAGTGGTGATTTTTGTGGCTTCCTTTGCCGTATTCGCTTCGGTAAGTTAGATTGCTTTTCACGTTCAGTTTTTTTTCTGAAGCTTTGTTTATCTTACTTTCCAAACCTTTCCCTATGTTTAATGTAAGCCGCTAACTTTTAGCGATCCTCTTTAAACGGTTCAGTATTATAGGATCTAAATAATTTTTATCTTCTCGCAACAGTTGCAATGCAACTATTTGCTTCCTCCTACCTACCTACCTGTCTTGAATGAATCTGCATAGTATGATAGCACATATTTAAAATGTTAAACCTAGCTCCTACTTCCTTTAGCAATCCGCATCGCATAGTATCCTTATGTATGCGAAAAACCTTAAAAAATTCCTTCAAAACTCCTCTTTCTGGGGGTACGTACGTACTAGGTACGGGCTGGGACTTTTGATAAGTTAATCTCTTACCTAGTCCAAACAAAGTTACGAAGTCGAGAATTGTGTTTCAAGTTATTCCCTCTATAATCCATCCTTTCCTGAGCTGTAGGTAAACATTTATAAACTGGTTTAACATTTTTTCAAAAGAAGAATTACAATATAATATTTTTAATGCTTTAGCCTTCTGTCAGCTAATGACACCATTGATTGTTGGTAAAACAACATTAGGGAATAAATTGCTGTTGTTGCTGTGTAAAACTAAACATATCATACTTTGTATACAGTCACCAGCACATCAAGATTTTTTATGAAAACTATAACTTAATAAAATACTGCAGTGTAGACATAGACATGCGGGTGTCTGTACTATAAATTTCGAGTCAATAATAAATGCTTGTACTGTGTCATACTATGATAATAACTGTTACTAAAATATGCTGTGTCTAATTTTAACAGGGTCAATCATATGAAGACAAAAGATGCAAGTGTGTATGTCCAAGCCCCGCTGCTGTGTTCAACAAAACCGTTGCAGACAAGACAGCTGATCACCGTAGACATTACATCGCTAATGTGCCTCCAAATAAATGGTAATATATAAAGACCTCCTGGATACTATAGGGTTTTCAATAAAAATGACAACTGTAATAAAGAATTTTAGTCATGACTTACTCTAGCTAAATGATGATCATTCAGTTTTTAACCATTATTTAAAAAAGGCTCAATCAATGATTAAAATGAATAAAAAGTCATGTTTTTATTTGCTTATTTATTTAATAGTGTAAAAGAGATATCTGTGACTTATGTTAATTTTCAATGTTTCTTTTAGTCACTTCTGTGTGCCTTCTGGTAAAAGCTTCCTTTAAAATTTATCCTCTCTTCATGTTTAGTTAACCTAGTCTGAGTTCTTCCGGCTATTCTGACTATCTTGTCTTCCGACCTCCTGAATTGTCTACCTCTCTTTCTCTTGAAACTTACTATTGTAAGTTCCAAATTCAAGAACAAATCACATGTAAAAAAATCACAAGATTCAATATCATCAACTCATACAAATGGTATCATATTCTGAATTCCAATTTCAAGGAATATTTCATACTCATAATCTTGTCGTCGTATTTGCAACACATTTTTTGCTTGACACAGATTAACAACTCCTTGTACTCAAAACGAAGTAACAGCAAAGTCCATAGTTCATTTTATGTACCATCAATCAAAGAAAAAATTTAACAACTGTGCGATGTGTTATTAAACTTACTACTTCCACTGTTTTCAGCAACTGTGCCGGAGTTATAATCCCTCGTGATGGTCCTGAAATTCTGGGCAGAGAGCAAGAATTCTGTCCAAGGTGTGAATGCAAGTACGAGAATAGAAACACCACTATTATTAAGGTAATTTTTTAAATTTGTCACCACATCTTTAATAAATAAAAAAGTAATATCATATTAACGATTTTTGATGGTGAGTTATGTCAGGATGGCTTGTAAAAGGAATGTAAGTGCTGAATAATGGAGCATACCAAGATCGTGCTAGAAACGTGTCAGGCAAAAAAATATACCTTGTACAACTACGGCACCTTGACCATTAGACGTTTGGTCACCGACCAACCAACACCGTGTTGCTTTTCGTGACACATTCCTAGCATGGTCATGGTATTGTATGGTGCAGTGGGAAAAATTTAACTCCTCAATTCAATCATGAGTATCATCTATATAAAGTCATCTCGTTTTAAGCAGGGCTTGATTGGATTGAATGGACGACCCCCGTGGCCTAGTGGCTAGCACGCTGGTTTCAAGCGTCGCCATCTCGTGAGGTTGCGGGTTCGATTCCCGGTCGGGTCAATGTAGAAAACGATCTTTTCTATATTGTCTCGGGTCTGGGTGGTAAGGTACCACCATTGTGTCTGATATCCATAACACAAGTGCATTGGCTACTTACTTTGGGATCAGAGCAATGTATGTGATTGGTCTTTTTTTATCTGAACCGGTTTAACGAAAATGCAGGTGGAACTTTTTGAAAAGGGTTATGTTCCTTTGAACCGGTTTTTAAACCAGTTTGGAAAAATATGGGTATTTTTCATCAACCAGTTCAACTTTTCGTTAAGGTATTACAACCACCTGAACTTCGTTATGATATGCGAGCGGTGAGCGCATCTGACGTTTGTTTTCATTTAATAAAACGTATTTTGTTTATATATCCTGTCAGATACGTACAGTGGTAATTATTCGACATATTTTTGTAAATTTTTAATTATATTATAAAAACAATTGGTAAGAGCGTTTGGCCCGGTCAGCCAAAGGGTTGCTGGTTCAAGTCCCGCCCGTGCGCAAGTTTTTGGTTTCTTATTTCATCTTTATCAAGATAAAATATGACACTGTGAGTGTTAAAAACATTCTAAAGCATAAGATAGCGAAGCGTCATCTATTTCCAAGTTGAATTTATTCTGTAAAAATAAACTATAAGGGTTCCGTAGCCGAATGGCAAAAAACGGAACCCTTATAGTTTCGTCAAGTCTGTCTGTCTGTCTGTCCGTCCGTATGTCACAGCCATTTTATTCTGTAACTATATCATTACACTGTTGAAAGGACATCATTTTTTTAGGCCTAAAATACGTGAATATTTAACAGGGTCATATTTAGTTGTGGATTTTTTATAAACTTAAATACTTTAATTTAACATTATTTTTAGATTTTTGAATACGCCCGTTTTCTTTTTGAAAACATTTTATTATTCTTGAAAATGCGTCGAACAGAACGTTGATTTATACCGCTTTTGACATTTGATTTGCTGGCACTGACATATGACAGATGTCAATATTTACGAAGAAGTGGATGGAACCAAACCAGCGTTTTGTTCGTCGAATTTATAAAAAATAAAGAGTAAAAATCTTTGTTTTAGGATAAGTATCAAGCTGATTGTAAAGTGGGCATTTTCTCTTTTTGGAAAGTGCTGTGATAGTTGATGCTTGATGGTCAAAGTGATGGCACCGACTCCAAAAAGAAATTGTTTGCCTAAAACGGATTCCTTTCCTTTCAATGGTGAAGAGTTTATTTAAGACTTTTTAGTGCATTTGGGTTTTGAAGTTTTAAAAGTTTATTTTATTTCTTTATTTTTAGTGATTACATAAGAGGGGGGAGGGGAGTTGCACCTTATGATTCTATTTTTTACGAAGCTACAAATTACCTATCATAAGTTTCGTCATTATAATTACTGAACTCCTAGGCGTTAAGGAGTTACACCATCCCCACAAAATGTTGACTATCAGACGTAACAACTCGTCAACATTAAGATTCTAGTAAAGAAACACTATACGTGCCTTTAAAATTTGAGGGTTTCCGTCGAATACACCAAGATCCCATCATCAGATCCCAAAATGGAAAAAATGGGACCAACTAGAAGGTATACTCTCTAAGTAGGTGAAAAAAAATTTCGATTCGGTCGACAAACGACTGAGATATTAGGTAACATACATACAAAAAAAAAAAAAAAAAAAACATACAGTCGAATTGATAACCATCTCCTTTTTTGAAGTCGGTTAAAAAATAACTGCTTGGGCCATCTGTTTCATAAACAGACGGCTAGATGGCGCTAAATGTCATTATTTTTTATTTTTTGTGTAAGGATCGGTAAGCGGTTTACAGGATACATCTTCCTAGCAAAGGACAATATATTTTTTGTATGGGAGTTGGGCTTAAAATAAAATTCTAACTAACAGAAACAAATTATACACCAAATGAAAGAATAAATTCATACAAACGAAAAACACACATTTTTGTTATTTTTTTGATATGGGTTTTGTTTTTGTTTTCAATCTAAGTCTTTTGTTACTGGCAAGTGCAGCAGAGAGTTGAAACACTGTCCGCAGTAAGTGCGTTTTGTTTACAGTTATAGAAACATTTTATCTTGTTTATTTTTGAGAAAACAAATACAAAGATACCTCAATTACATTAAAAATCCAAAAAGAGAAAATGCCCATTTTACAATCAGCTTGATACTTATCCTAAAACCAGGGTTGGCCTAGATAATTATCGTGATAATTATCGTTGATAATTATCATGATAATTACGTGTTGATAATTATCGTTGATAATAACGAGTAACTGTTATTGTACAAAACAAAACGAAATAATATATAATGTGTATCCAAACGCATGTTTTTTCGTCACAACATCAAGAGTGTATTCAAACGAACGCCAAATGTCATTCATCTACAGGGGAATACCCCTCACTGTCACTGTAATTTGTTAACCTTTTCGTTAACTGTAGTTTCTGCGCTGCGAAATTAAATAAAGAGAAATATTATAACGCCCAGAAAACTTAATCCAATATGGTGAAAGTTTGCCTGCATTAAAAGTTCAGTTTAAACTAAAAGTAATATCTAAACATAGAAAAAAACATATATATACACTATTTGATTTGATAGTTTGATAATTATCAGATAATTATCGGATAATTATCGGATAATTATCAGAGAAAATAATTATCTTGATAATAGCCAACCCTGCCTAAAACAAAGATTTTTACTCTTTATTTTTTATAAATTCGACGAACAAAACGCTGGTTTGGTTCCATCCACTTCTTCGTAAATATTGACATCTGTCATATGTCAGTGCCAGCAAATCAAATGTCAAAAGCGGTATAAATCAACGTTCTGTTCGACGCATTTTCAAGAATAATAAAATGTTATCAAAAAGAAAACGGGCGTATTAAAAAATCTAAAAATAATGTTAAATGAAAGTACTTAAGTTTATAAAAAATCCACAACTAAATATAACCCTGTTAAATATTCACGTATTTTAGGCCCAAAAAAATAATGTCCTTTCAACAGTGTAATGATTATAGTTACAGAATAAAATGGCTGTGACATACGGACGGACAGACAAACAGCCAGACAGACTTGACGAAACTATAAGGGTTCCGTTTTTTGCCATTCGGCTACGGAACCCTAAAAAAGGTATTATCATACAAGAAATTGATTTTGATAACTTTTTATGTATTTCATTTTATACACAGCTTTAAGTAACATTTGGCATATATCATTTATCAAAATAAGTAAAACATTATTGAATCATCATATCATAACACAATTTCAATTAATTGTGTACAATTGAATTGTTACAACACTATTGGTAATAGGCTTGCATTTAAAAAAAAAACTGATTGAGCCTATGGTTATGTCTATGGTTATGTGATGCCTATGTCATTGGGGTTTGACAGAAGACCAACCACTCTCACTTTTCCATTAAATAATAATGTTTTGCCATGACAATTACAGGTGGTCGTGATAATAGTAATCTGGGTGATCATGCTGCTGGTGGTCTACATGGGTTTCCTGATCTGCCTGGATCCGCTTATCAACAAGCGAGCGAAGGCCTCCTACCAGGAGCACACTAACGAAGATGTATGTATATATTGCGACTTTGATTGATTGTTATTTTATTTATTTATTTGGTACACATACGAGGGTCAAACTGAAAGTTCTTAGAAAATCAAAAACTGATTACATTAGCCAGTTATTAGTTTTATTATATCTTTTCAAAATATTGTCCATTGACGTCAATACACCGCTGCATGCGATGGAACCACTGGGAAAAGCACTTTGCCCACTCGTCCTTAGGGGTCTCTTCAATGGCATCGCGATACGCAGCCACCGCTTCTTCAGCATTCATAAACCGCTTTCCTTTAAGTTTTTCTTTAATTTTTGGAAATAAATAAAAATCACAAGGCGCGAGGTCGGGGCTATACGGCGGGTGACCCAGTAATTCAACGTTTGATGTCGCCAAATAGTCGATCGTTCGCTTGGCGGTGTGCGTTGTCGTGGTGAAGGAGGATCCTACTGCGAGGTCGTTTCTCTCGAACTTTTTCCAAGACAAGTGGCAAACAATTGGTAGTGTAATATTCTGCAGAAACTGTTTTTTGATCCTCTAACACAATTGTTGCGAAATGACCTATCCTTCCAAAGAACGAGGCCACCATTTTTTTTCCCGCACTTCGATCTCTCTTCACTTTAGTTGGCAACTCCTCGAAAGGAAACACCCACTGAGCAGATTGTCTTTTGGTTTCAGGATCATAACAGTAAATCCAGCTTTCGTCACCTGTTAGTATGTCGAACACAGCATTTGAGTCACCTCCGTTAAATCTTTCAATCATTTTACGGCACCAATCCACACGATGGAGTTTTTGAGCCTTAGTCAAATTATGAGGTATCCACCGGGCGCAAAGCTTCCTGACCGCTAAATGTTCGTGGAGGATTTTGTGCACTTGACTCATACCGATGCCTAAGCTTGTCCGAATCTGCTGATAGGTCACTCTTTTGTCAGTCTCTATCATACGCCGCACAACACAGATGTTATTTTCAGTCGTCGCCGTAGAAGGCCGTCCCTCACGTACATCATCAGTGAGATTAGTGCGACCACGTTTAAACTCATTAAACCAGTTGTAAACAGTCGCACGAGATGGGGCTTCATCGTGAAAGGCCAATCGTAGTCTATCATAACTTTCTTGTTGACTTAAATGACATCGAAAGTCATAAAAAATCATTGCACGAAAATTTTCTCGTGTTAAATTCATGTTGACGTGACACAGACAATTTTCAATTTGCCGCCAAATCGTAAAACAAATGACAAATGAATGAAATATATACTCAGTAATATTGGCAAAGAGTTCTATTTTCAAATTTTAGATTTTTTTTTATTATATTGTTTATAAGTGACCAGTTCTAAGAACTTTCAGTTTGACCCTCGTAATACAGCCTGTGGCCTGTAATAGGAGCAATAAGAACTTTAACTGAATTAGGGTATCCACTTATATTCACTTAGTAAAATACCACAATATTTTGTTGACAGCAAATATAGCTTTGTTTCTCATAGTGTTTGTATGAAGTACAAAGTTATGTTTGCGGTTGTTTAAAATGTGCTATATCTCAAAGACTTCTCGTTGGATCCCGTCCAAACTAATTTTCGTTTAAAGTATTTGTGAAGATCTAAATCATATATTTTTCAAAATTTACACGCTTATTTAGAAGTTAGATGGGGGGGGGGGGCGCCAATTTTACCACTTTGTAATCGTCTAGCTATGAAACATTAGACTTTAAAAGAAAATGGTTTAAGGAACCTCAATATCATTTTAAAAGACCTATCCATAGACACCTCCACACGCACAGATTTGATTAAAAATTAAATGTCATTATATTTTATTTTTTATATGACAATCGTAAGACGGTTAATAGGATACATCTTCCTACCAAATTTCGACGGTGTGATGCTTATAGTTACAGAATAAAATGGCTGTGACATACGGACGGACAGACAGACAGACAGACTTGATGAAAATATAAGGGTTCCGTTTTTTGCCATTCGGCTACGGAACCCTAAAAATTATAATCAATGATTATACATAACATACGGAGTTAACTTGACCTGGTTCTAGTGATCTAAAATGCTTCAACTCAGAGATGTAGTAATCCAAAGTTATAATTCCCCATCAATGTATATCAAAATCGCTAATTCGTTGTAGTATATGACATTGTACATTTCAATGCCCTGATGTCTGTGTGATATTTGAATTTTTTGCTCACAGTACTGGCTACAACCTGTATATTACAACCTTATATCATCTAAAAATATTCGCAATAACATAAATGTTCAAGATTGTAACACTGAAACATGTATACACATATAATCAAAATAAAAGAAGACAAACATAGCAAGTGAATTAAATAAAGACAAACGAGCAACAAAAAAAACCGGGCAAGTGCAAGTCGGACTCGCACACTGAGGGTTGCCAATTTAAACTGAATTAGGGAATCCACTTACTTCCACTTAGCTAAAATACCACAATATTTTGTTGACAGCAAATATAATTTTTGTTTTTCATAGTGTTTGTCTGTGCTCTATTATTAAAACCACTAGTTCGATCTCGTTCAAACCGTTTTCGTTGAAAGTTTTTGCCAAGATCTACATCATGTATTTTTTTTTAATTTGGATTCGCTTAGTTTAAAAGTTTGTTTGGGGATACGCACATTTAACTACTTTGGAAGCGTCTATCTCTTGAATGTTAGGCTTTATTTTGTCATTTTAAAAGACCTGTCAATAGACACCCTACACGCAAAGATTTGTATTTTTTTTGTAGGTTTTAGTTTCATGTATAAGAGCCTCCCCTTAAAAATCATTTTATTTTTATTTTTCTGTATGAGATTCGTAAATAGTGATGTACAAGGCTCGGGGCGACCGGGTCCTTTTGCCTAGAGCTTGGTTTCGTTTACAGGGATCGCCTCGTTTATATGGCGCCCGACGACTGAAGTCTTTTTCAGAGCACGAGAAGGCTTTTCGAGAAGACGAGCCCTTTCCGAAAGCTCGAGCTCGTTTGAATTATTGATATCTTATGAAGGCTCAAGGCCTTTTGAGCACCACTCGATTGATGTAAAAGCATTTCAGGGTTCGAACATTTATTAGCGCACTAGTCTTTTTCCGCACTCTTGTTTTAATACATGTGATGAATGAAGTATGATGAATAAG
The DNA here is from genome assembly GCA_963924145.1 of Pyrausta purpuralis. Classification (NCBI taxonomy): domain Eukaryota; kingdom Metazoa; phylum Arthropoda; class Insecta; order Lepidoptera; family Crambidae; genus Pyrausta; species Pyrausta purpuralis. The sequence goes on along the minus strand of OZ001647.1, from coordinate 11,679,244 downwards.
TAGATGCAAAGCACAAAAGATTAAGCGTTCGCAGTGCACTTTACTGGTATAGATGATTAAATCTTTTTGCTTCAATACAAACTCCTCAAAAAATAGTATTTAAGCTTCAATGAAAAACATCACATACGAACATAGCATGAAAATACATAGGTATTTTCATGCTATGTTCGTATGTGATGTTTTTATTTAGAATTTTATTATAGAATACTTCATAATATTTTATCGTGAAAACAGACACATTTTTTATTGCCTTGTTTAGGAGATATTAAAGTCATCAACATACTCATGAGCTTTCATTGAAGGCTTGAGTTCATTTAAAGATTTGACCTTGTTTTGCGGCTATTTTGAAGGCTCAAGTTCCTTTGAGGGGTCGAGCTCTTTTGGAGGTTCGAGGTCTTTTGAAGGCTCGAGCTCATTCGATAGGTTTAAGCTCTTTTGAAGGCTCGAACTCTTTCGAAAGCCCGAGGCATGACTCAAAGAGTTCGCGGCTCGGCTAGGCTCAGGACTTCGAGCCTCCCGAGCTCACTGAGTCTTGCCATTCAGCCTCGAGGCTTCAAAAATAAACTGGACGACTCGAGCCTTGTAAATCACTAATCGTAAAGCGGTTAATAGGATACACCTACTAAGTTTCATCTTTGTAATACTAATAGTTTCAGAATAAAGTGGCTGTAACATACGGACACAGACAGTCAGACTCTATTCCATTGATTCGGCTACGGAACCCTAAAAGATGGCAACGTCTCTACGATCATCTACGTCAAATTACGTATTAAATTACGAGTAACGGTAAAAAATAAGAAAATTGTGTAAAGTTAATTACATTCTGTATGCCGAACATGGACGGCTGTTTTAAACGAAACTGCCACTTGAATATAATACTATTTTACGGATGGCTCGTGGTCGTGACCACGAACGCTGTGAAGTGTTTTGAAACATCGGTATAAAATTTAATAAATATTCGCGAAAAGTATACGTAAAATAGTGTTTCATTCCATGAGTAATCTTCGCGTAAACTCCAGAAACAAGTATGTTTCTAGCAAATGGCAAAAAACTGAACCCTTATATTTTTCGAGTCTCTCTGTATGTCTGTCCGTCCGTATGTCACAGCCACTTTATTCTGTAACTATAAGCATCACACTGTTGAAATATGTTAGGAAGATGTATTCTGTTAACCGCTTTACGATACTTATATAAAAATAAAAAAATACAATAATTTAATTAAGGGGGGCTCCCTTACATGAAACTAAAACCGTTTTTATGTCAAACCTCGCATAGGTTGTTGTGAGGTGTCTAACTTCTATACTAAACGAGTGTAAATTTAAATATAAATTTAAATCTTAACAAATACTTTCAACAAAAATTGGTTAGGACGGGATCGAACTAGTAGTTTTTGAGATATAGCAAATACAAATACAAATATATTTATTTGCCATTAAGTAGGGTACAATACATGAAAATGCGGTCTTATGTCAGAGAAACAGTGCAATGACCTACTTAGCCATATAAAACAGCATGCAAATATTCAGGCAATTATTAATACTAGTTTTACATGTTATTTATCAATATGAATTAAGTACAAGTAATAGCAACAATGTCAACAGTTCCATTATGGTCCTTTGTGCATTAAAAACTCATCAATACTATAAAATGCATTATCTATCAACCATTTACGTAATGAAGTTTTAAAAACGTTTAATTCAAGTTCTTTAATTCTCATTGGTATTTTATTGTAAATAGTTTTGCACATTGTGTATGAGTTATTCTGAAATCTCTCAGTTTTTGGCACTACATCTAATACTAATCTATTACAATTTCGAGTTGATCTTGTATACAAATCCTTTGCTTGCTTAAACTTTCGAATATTTTGTTTGACAAACACACCTACTTCAAATATATAAAGACATGGTAAGGGTAGTATATGAAGTGATTTGAAATAAGGTAGGCATGATATATCTGGCGCTATGTTGCATATTGCTCTTATACAACGTTTTTGGGTTGTAAATAGTTTTATGTCAGAGCCATTTTCCCATATTATTAATTCGTACCTTAAGACTGACTCAACATAGGCATAATAAACAGTAATTGCAGTACTAATATTTAAAACTTTAGCTAATTTTTAAAGAGCAAAAGCAAACCCATTTATCTTGTTGCGAGCCTTTTCTATTTGGTCCTTCCAACTTAGTTTTGAATCTAATATTAAACCTAGAAATGTTGCTTTGTCAGCGTTCCGTAGAATTTGTCCATGATAATTGATGTCAATGGATTTATTTTTAAAATTAATTAGATTTGTTTTAGATATATTTATTTTAAGATTATTTTGTCAAGCCACTCAATTACTGATGTCAACGTATTTATAATGTCATTTATGTGATGTTCTAATGAAAATGATTTATCTGTGCTAACTATAATAGATACATCATCAGCAAAAATAATGGTTTTTTGTTTTGATATATTTGGCAAGTCATTTATATACAATATACAAATTTCCATCAACCGCTATTAAAAACAAAGCTATATTTGCTGTCAACAAATATTGTGATATTTTAGCTAAGTGGAAGTAGGTGGATTTCCTGATTCAGTTAAAATTGGCACGGAACCCTCAGTGCGCGAGTTTGACTCGCATTTGGCCGCTTATTGTTATCCGGCTCATGATTTCCTTTTGATCAACCAATTAATTATTCTATCATTAGGACGAGAGCACACTAGGCGGGCCGTCTCAACAGATGGGCGCTCGCGGCAACGTGCTGAATCGCGTCACGCACCAGCAGGATAAGTGGAAGAGGCAAGTTAGGGAGCAGCGACGCAACATATACGACAGGCACACCATGCTGAACTAGGCCTAATGGTAAAGTTAAGACGCGTTCACGTAGAAAGCTTGTGATAAAAATATATTCAAACGCTCATCCGGCCAACGATTGTATGAGCCGTGATGTAAACATTCGATATACAGGTGTATATGTAACAAAAAGGCGAAATAAAATTTAAAGGACGTGTAAAGTAGTAAATGTGTAGTTTCTATGCAAAGCCACAGACACATGCGAGTATAAATTATTGAGTAAATTGATGCTAAAGTTTTAACAAAAACTTATCGGTGACAACCTTAAATATCAGCTGTTAGGTGTGTGTGTGGGGCGGGCGAGGGTTCGCTAACGAATGACCGCCGATTCAGGCTTGTCAACACTTTCGGTAAAAAAACAATTTATTTACTTAGCATGGGAAAAAAAGTTGTTTATTTTTAACTAAAACTTTTAATACTTAATGTTCACATTACATACATACATAACATTAAATATTCGCCTTTTTGTTACACCCTGTATATTCAGTAAAATTATTCACTACTTATTTGCGATTAATCCTAGAATTATGAAGAGAAGATGGGATCAAAGCTTTTATTCCCTAAAATTATGCATATCTGCTTATTGGCGCTTGTTGGATACAAGTTTTCTGCTTGAATGCAGCCTCAGATATTGAGGGTGAACGTGCTCGAAGCTGGCTTTTACAGTTAGGTAAATTAAATATTACTTTATATACAAACAAATAAAGTTTATGATCTATTGTTTTTTAGTTAACCAAATCGCAATTGATATGCATAAAATTAAAAATAAACAAATGTCTTCAAAGGCTTCTTTTGAGTAAACTGGCTCCATCGTGGACAGTCCAAGCCACATCAGGTCAGGTCAGTTTAGAGTCAAGATTAAACTTATTTCATCTAAAACATTGAAATGTTTTTTTATTGCAACGTTGGCATATAATTACAAGTAGTTTTACATTGCCATTCTATTACAATAATACAGGGTGTATCAAAAGGCTTAACGAAGCGTAAAATCTCCCCCCATTTGTACGATCATTTTTCTCGAAAACACTATACCTGTGAAGTGACGCGTTTCCGCGATTGACAGTCAAAATGAAAATTATTTTCAGAGTTTCTGAAATAAATATCTTGTATAAGTACTCACAAATGTATTTCATTGAGAAACATGTTCAAAATTTTCTGTACTTTCTTCGTAAACAGACCATAAACGGTGCATTAGGCAATGTATCGCGCGGTGTGGCGCAGGCGCACGCACGCACACAGCTAGAACTCGCACGCACACAACTAAGCGCAGCCCTTTGTGATCACGCACGTCGCTACGCCTGAGCGCTCTGTGCGCGTATACATACATTTCGGTCAAAATAAATTATTATTTTTCATCTCTTCTGTTCGGAAAGTTGAACTTTCATGTGAAGATAGACGGGTGGAAAATATCTTTTCCATAATCAGACATGAAGATTAAGATAATTGAGTCATATCATATTAATAAAATAAACAAACAAGTCATATTTTTAAGATTACCTAAACATTAAAAGCGTGTTTATTATGGTCACTGATTAAAAAAAAATACGATTGGTCTAATTTGTAACTCTCAAAAAACTATCGAATTATTAGCGCTCTCACTCCGTTCGAGCGCCAAAAACTTCTCGACCGTAATGGGTCACTTTCCCTCCTTGTATAACAATCTACTATTTTGATGCCAGTCGTTTCCCAGCGATTATTTTTGCTGGTTTTTCCTAGAAGCCCCCACCGGCATCGCCTCCACTGGAGCCAACTGGGAATTTGTAAAAAGATTTGTCCCAGTTGCCACCAGTTCCATAATTAGCTTTTAATCATATTCGAAACTGAAGACATTAAAGGATCATAAAACTTCCCTTTAAAGCATTTATAAACTGTTGCCTGCGAGGATCAAAATACAGTGGACTTACCATACACCATACACCATTTGAAGGGCGGCACGGGTGGCAACTGCGACATATTTTTTTACAAATTCCCTGTTGCCCCCAGTGGGCGCGATGCCAGTGGGGGCTACTGGGAATAACCGATTTTTGTTGAATACGATTTGGTTTGATGTACTGATTGCGAGGTTTAAAGCGGTACGGTAAGCCTTTTGTTACACCCTGTATACCTTATATCTGGTTAAAACCATTGTTGGTTGGCAGCAGCATAAGTCCTTGTTTATTTCTTGATTATAATTTTATAATAAAGAAAAATCTACTTGAGAGCTTTAAGGCCCTAATCAAAAGGCGACTTCTGAAAAACCTAATTTATCAGTGAGATATATAGTATTTAACCGTTGTTTAAGAATATAATTTATTTTATGCAGCTATCTGTTAAAGCTATCAGCTATTTTATAAGTATGAAGATAATAATAATATCACCTAAAATTCAAGCAATAAACGAACACGTGCGACTAAATATACAAACCTATTTACTACGAATTATGAATATACTGCTGTATTTATAACACAAATTAAGTTCGTTTGCAGTAACAGACAAGCAATATATGTTTTTTTACGTGTATGTCGTTATTTACTTAATGTACAAAGACGTGAAAACTATTAACCAGTTTTGTGACACGTGTGGAAATGGTTTAGTATCGGGCATTAAAAAATGTGAAAGGCATCCCGACCTAGCCTTTTATTATTATGGCGTTCCCAAAAAAAAAACTGAAAAAAAAACTGCAAATCTACCCCAAACTACGCATAAGCTAACATATAAATAATATCTTACATAGAAATCGATCATAATCAAGCCTGAGTCCTAGGGCGAATAGATTAAAAATATGAAACGATAATTTTCGCTTGTAAAAGCTCATTAGCTTTATCGTAATAAATAATTTATGTAAATTAATCATGATCTTCTTACTTATTTGTTTTTAAGTCATAAAACATAAATTACATGTTTATGTAGAAAATCACATTAATTATACATTTTTGTGTAAATTATCATTAGTCCATATTATTGGTAAACCTTCCATTTTTATAATTTTGAGAAATCTCTGTTCGAATTTTAATGTGTGTGCAATATAAAAAAAAGGTATTTGACAATCCTGTTGCTGACCTCCGATAACGAATGCAATAATTCCTATTTTCTTAAATAAGATATTATAATAATAGTATAGCTTACGAAAAACAGATTCTAAAGTGTGGCCAGTTTAGGTAGTTGAAATAGATGCTTAGTGATATGTATGTACGAGTATATCATTATAATGTTATTCAATAATAGTTATTTTCTGTCGTATGCCTATTTTTTGTGATAGTGTATTTTTGAACTGGGCTGAAAGGTAAATCATATACTTACAGTATATTGAAGAGAGCTATTAAAATCAAATATTGTAAGCACTATTTCCATTATCCTAGTTCAAATTCCTATTAACAAATAAATGGTTCATAGTACTATTCTACAAAAATCATATACAACAATAGTCTGTTTGTTAATCAGATAATATTGAACATTAAAAAAATAGTTGCAGGAACGAAATATATAGTTAAATTTATCTTAGAATAAAAATTGTACCTTTATAAATTTTATATAGTGTTGTAAAGTTGTCATTATACAGTAAGTATAGTAATAATATACATAATTTATATTAAATTTTACTACTTTACTTGGATTTCCAGGCACTTTTTGATGTATACTTACTATAAATATTTGACCGACAAATTTTCTATCACATGTCGCTTCGCTCGGCATAGTATTGGCCACACCACTCCATGCAATAATAATGCCTATTTTGTCGTGTCTTATAAGTTTTTACTAAACTTAGGTAACGTAATTCTAAAACTTGACACTTTACGAAGTTTTATAATGGTAGATTTTCGTTATTTTTTTCAAACGGTAGCTATCGATTTTTAAAGGTTCCAGTCGTGGCCGTCATTTCGTGAAAATTTTAAACCAACTGAGCTACGATACATAGTGTAAATTACAAATCTTTTTGCTACAGTATATTCCACCTGATGTGGGTCTCAAATAAACGTCATCACTGAACCTAAATAAGTAAGTTAGTGTAAAATAATTTTAAGAGGGAACGCTGACCGCTACTAGATGAACTAGGCATAATACCTCAAAACTTAATGCTTTACTGCAAATAGATAGGTAGGGGTAGGGCTTTAATATTCGCGCAGCATTAATTGCTACATACATACACTTACAGTGAGACATGGATCTTTTGGCCAACGGCGAAAATGAGAACGACACTGTCATCTTCAAAAATCTATACTCTGATTTTTTCATAAAATTAATATTCCTATCGGAATAGAAGGACAAGTAAAAGCTGTCAAACGAAACCGATTTAAGATGTCAGTAACTAACATAAGTAAGTAACATTTGTAGCTTTAAATGAGATAACCTTTCGATCAGGTGATTTATAACAATGTTCCTAAGTTAAATATAGTAGTTTACTGCATGATAAACAGTCGACACAAAATATTGAACATGCAGCTCTAGTGTAAAACTAATGTTATTTCATTATACAAAATATTCGTCGATATATATTCCCTGTGTTATTTTGTCTTTATTTTTTTACGTAAATTAACGTTTATAGAATAGAATAATCAAACTGCGTACTTTAAATTTGAAGCGCGTTGGTAAATATAAGTCGTATATTAAGAGGCTTCGATTTGGACTAATCTACCTGTTAAATGATTATTTGTTGGGGTTATGCCGCTGTAATGCATAATAATTAATCACCGATCAAGTCACCATGTTTCAGACGCATTATTTCTCCAAAAAATACACAATTTCACTTTTAAATATAAAAAATGAAATGCACGTAATTTTCAGCGAGCTTCTGCGGGGCGGTCAACTGTTTGACATCTGACAAAAATTGTTCTGCTACCCATCTCTTTTTATCACACAGTTTGCTGCTAGTGACATCTCGCTTTTGTCGTTCTATTGCAAAGGGATAATAATTTTATGGTTTTTTTATTAATAGACCAGAATGGCAGCTTCAATCGCTCTTTTTATTTTTTAATGTTGCAAGCGTAGTGCAATATTGTTTGTTATACGTCTTTGCATTAATGTGATTCTATTTATTTGGTTCAATAATATACGTAAAACGTTGAATACAGCTATAAACAAACATAATACATAAATGTTTTACTGATTTGTTAAAAATGTAAGTCCTTTCACTTTCAAAGGTAATATTCGTGTTTGACTTTTACCTATTTTACTTTTTACAAGTTTCTATTTTATTTATTTATTCATGTTTTACATTTATATTACTTATTGTACAATCAGCACCATTATCCCGTACTTGCAATTAGAAAAAATGCCTCTTGTTCTATAGTAATCCATTGAGCTAAATAGGCAGAAATTGTGCAGGTGCAATGAAAAGTTTTAAATAAACAAGTTTAAAAAAAAAATATTATTATGAGAATCCAATCTGAGCAACTCCAGTCACGTTGATGATACCAACAGTTACTCAAAGCAATCCCATGATTATTTTGCGATTAAATGAAATATGACTCATTCAACATTCAAGACATCTAAGTAGCATTAGTTTAATTTCATAATTTTTTTTTTATCTATTTCATGTTAATAAACTTCTGCACCACACGAATTCAAACTATATCTATTCAAATGACAAAGAAATTGCATCCCTCCAAATGTCGTTTTGGTCTATCTAATAAAAATCAAGTGTAGACAAATGTAGGGGAAATTTTACAGAAGATTTGCCCATTTTCGTTACACTTTATTTTCGTTACAATATAATGATCCTTTTGAATTACCGTAATGCTAAATAGCCTGAGAAAATTAAGCCGAAAATGAACTATCAGCGGAAATAATTCGTGTAGTTTTGAAAATTGCTACACTTATTCCTTGAGATATCAAGGTAAACATATCGAAAATCCTCAAGGGTGGGGGGTGAGCTGAGGGTGTAGGGGGGTCAAATGACCCATTTTGTTAGATTATATATTTTTTTTGTACCGTCGATACTTTAGAAGTTACAGCGTGTTCAACTTTATATAGGTATAAAAATGGGACGGTTCTACAAATAAAATGAAATTTATATGTTTTCAACATGTATTCAAAACTAGAAAATAATAATAAGACAGTCTTAATTAAATCAATCATTGTCTTCTACTACATCATCATGATCTTCACCTTCCACCAAACAGCCGTTGCATACTCGACTGCACGTGACTTTTGCAGCGCTTACATCCCCACATTTCAGGAGCCAGTGCGTTACCTAACCACTCTTGTACTTGGTGGAACACTCGGAATGAGTGAAATTTTGCTGATCCTTTTGTAGCCGGGAGAGAGGAAAGACCTGGTTTGGATTCGGTGCTGTATTTGATAAAAAATGAGTATCGATGTCTGTTAAGATCAAGCTGATGAGTGGCTGCACGATACATCGTCAAAAACATCCTTTCTCCTGACTCTGCTATTTCTTCAGATGTTGATGTTGGATTGTAGAAGATGGCGGCTATATCTCTGATTTTTGGTTTTTGCTCAAATAGCTTAACAACTGACACTTTGCCTTTCCTGCGAATTGCTGAGGTTGTGTCGCAGCCGCTGAAGCTATGTAGGAAAATAATGGAAGAGCAAAATCTCTCGTAGCACTTCGATATTACGCACACATACAAAACGTGTGGCAAGAGTGAATAGTCTAACGTTTTTTTATAATAGCAGCTAGGAGTAATAAATATCTGTAAAAAGCAGATATTTGAATCAGAATAAGTTGTTTTCGTAGTGTCGGACGTTTGAGCCGATTGATGCTATGTTCGCGATTCACGCTTTTGAGGAAATTGACCCCCCTGTAATTCCTAAAGTATCAACCGTACAAAAAAAATAGAACATAATTTAAAGGAAATTTTATTTACAATTTTTTCTTAGAAGTAACCGTAATGCTATTTGTGCAGGTTTTTGACTTAGAAAATACATTAAAAAAGGGTCCTTTGACTCCCCCCTACACCCTCAACTCACCCCCCACCCTTGAGGACTTTCGATATGTTCATCTGGATATCACAACTAATCACAAGGAATAACTGTAACGATTTTCAAAACTACACGAATTATTTCCGCTGATTTTATTAATTTTCTCATACTAAAACTCCTCAAATGAAATTGTAATTTTCTCGCTCGCATTTTGCTTTTTATTGATTATACCATTGTTTTGCATTTTTAATCGATGGAACATACAGGATATCTTGTACTGCCATGCTATTATTGGTTTAATTAGTACCCGCCTCTTTTACTTTGTCATGGTTGGGTATAAAAATATTAGTTTTACAGCTTTCTGAGCCATCTATAGGCAAGAAGATTCCGTCGCACTGTATTAACATCACATCACACGTGTTTATTTTTTTTTATAAAAGTTACAAAACAGTTACCAACAAAATAATTAACAATCATCAAGTTTACGTCAAATCATGTTATGGTGTATCCGGCCGGCGGCGTTGCCAGCAGCATACCTTCAAATCACTGTCAGATACTATGGAAAAATCGCGGCATCAGCGGCATGCCCGCCGGCCCGTGCCGCTGGATAGTGTGGATACACCTTTAGCAAACAAGGGACTTGGAAATAGATATGTATTTTTTTTCACAAAATCATGTATATTGGTAGCTATATAATATTAGCGCATAATTTGTATTTTGTATATATTTGTAAATGATGTTTTCAATGTAAATATTGTATTGTTTATTTAATGGCATTAATAAAGTTTGATCAAACATCTTAGTTTTCTTATTTTACAATAAAGTTGGTATTTTTATGTATCGTGTTAAGTAAATGTATACCTGACTAGCAAACCCGGCGAACTCCGTTTCGCCACCAGATGGTGTTTTTTTTTTGTTTGTTTTATATTTTAATTTTCTTTGCTGTAAACCTCACAGAGCCTGAGACCTTTCCAACGAATGCAAAACCGTGGAAAACGGTTCGTGTGTTCTGGAGTTATGGCGTCAGGAAGGAAAACCCGCCTTTTTCATATAGTAAAAAAGATAATATCATAAAGCTGAAGAGTTTGTTTGTTTGAACGCGTCTCAGGAACTAATGGACTTATAGCTTATTTATCGAGGAAGGCACTGCTACGAGTAGGGAGCAAACGCAAAAAGCATTTGCGTGGGGGTTAAAAAAAAATTAAAACATGCTTTTTATTTAAACTTCATTTCTTCGAAAATACCCAAAAGTGGGAACATGCATTTCTCCAAAATTCCGAAAAGCGCCATCTATCGTCAAGTAGTTTAAAAATTTCGTCAGTAGAAACGGAATAGAAGTGGAAATCTACAAAGTAGCTCGCTAATCTACTCTCCGATAGATGTCAATACCATACCAAAAAATCTTGTTATTTCTGTTATTTCAACAACTTTCCAGTCATTATTTTCCATATAATAAAGAAAAGTAAATTCATCCACCTCGCACATAAGTTTGGTATTAGGAATGCGCGACTTAACATGAAATACCCATGAACATGACGTGCGTAAACAACGTAGGTACTGTGAAGGTAAGCAAATCTGCTGTTGTCTTGTTCGCTGCCATCAAACATCGATAACTTTACGCCGAAAACTTGGAAACTGATATTTCCAACGAAATAATCTTCTGGGATGTAATGCAACATAAACACATTCATATAATGAAATATTTTAATAATCAACAAAATTAGCTTACAAATACTACTAATAACTTAATTAATTATCAAAGTTAATAAACAAAATTAATCGTGTCTAATGTGAATGTGCATATGACTTGTGAATATGCATGTAACTTGTTCACATTAACAGCAAAAATATAAAACTAATTTTAATTTACTTCATAATTAAGGTGTGGCACCAAAGTTTACCCATTTTCTTAGAATAAGTAACGAATGGGTACCAAATTATCGAGTTACCAAACAACAAAGCAAACAGTATTCGCATTCACATTCCATCGCTCAATAAAGCTGTGGTGTAAAAATACTTTGGCAAAACAAGATGTCGCAGTATCTAGGCGTAGGTGAAAATTCATCGAGGTAACGATTTTCGCAGTAACGTCATTCGGACACAAGTAGGAAACCCCTTTTTTATCTCGTATGTACTTCTTAGCAACAGCACGCATCAAGTGCTTAGAAACACTGCTGAATATTATATAGTGTTTCTGTATAAAAGGCAATCCAGATGGGAGGTGAAAGTAGACCTAAAATGAAACAGAAAAATCTTCAATTTAAGAGCAAAGCTCTTGTCATTCATTTGTTAACGTCATTCTTTTCTCCTGCCTGCTTTCATCTTGACTTCTACGCCATGACAATGAATTTCTTTCTGTCATAAAACAACAAATTTATTGTTAATTAAAAGCTAATCTCGTGAGGTTCCGGGTTCGATTCCTGGTCGGGTCAATGTAGAAAACGATATTTTCTATATTGTCTCGGGTCTGGGTGTTGTGGTACCACCATCGTTTCCGATTTCCATAACACAAGTGCTTTAGCTACTTAGCTTGCGATCGGAGCAATGTATGTGATGTTGTCAAATATTTATTTATTTAATGTACAATTTATTTATTTTCATTTTGTCTTTTTTTGTCATTTTAGACCTCTTACACAAAGCATCCAACGCCAACGCCCATATTATGCACTACCATGCACTGAGCGCTCGGTAGGGGTTGTTAGGCATCCTAACGATCAATACTGTTTCCCAGGCACCAGACGATTCTAGATTTATGTGTAGGTAGTGACCTTTCTACGCGAAGGATAAATCAAACTGCGTGTGATTATTAATTTGCAAATATTTGTTGGTGTAGAAATGAATGTAAGCTATGAGAATATTTTTAAGTAAGGTAGGTATATTGAATTAAACATTCATAGTCACAACATTAGTATAGTTATAACTAGGTATTAACATTAGTATAGTTATAACTATATTGTTATGTTTCGCAATATTTAAATTTGTATATGTTCATACCTATGTAAGTATTTAGATACTGAAACTGCTACGTACATTAATGTGAACAAAACTGTATAAAATAAATATTAAGTAAAATGTAGGTACTTCATTACCGCAATGGCTATTTCAAGACAACTATGAGCCCATTTTACCAACGTCAGATAAGACTTATTCGACAGAATAAGTATAAAACAGAGGATTTTAAAATGGCATTTATGATCTACGTGGTTTAGTGGCTAAGTATGCCAGGTTTCAAGGCGTATGTCGGGGGTCCCGGGTTCGATTCCCGGTCGTTAAATGTAGAAATTAGAACTTTCTACATTGTCTCGGATCTGGGTTTTGTGGCACCTCCATTGTTTCTGATTTCCTTAAAAAACACCCTGTATAACATTTTTTAAGCTGGTTTAAATTTGAAGCAATAGCAATCAATCTCAACTGAGATAAGTCATCGGCGGGTACACTTCAGAGCAATATTGCGCGTGTGTAGTGCTAGGGATGTCAACTTTGGCTTACACACAAAATGACTATCGTTACACAGTCGGCGCACTCACATCTACTCGTTTTATGTTTTGTTGTGAATATATAAGAATTACTACCCAATCTATTACCTTACATTATAAAGCTGACTAATTATGAAACTGGGTGCGATTGTGTAAAGCAATCGTATTCCTTTGACAATTCAAAACGTACGGTATGATCTGTCAAACGGCAAAGAACAAAGGGTTTGACAGATCAAACCTTACGTTATGAACTGTCAAATGAATACGATTGCTTTACACAATTCCAGCTCTGATTTAGAAAATTCTTTTTGATAGCTTATTATCTTGAAAAGTTTTAGGCTATAAAACATTACGATATGACTTATAAGAGCAGAGCAACAATGAAAATGTTGCGAAAACGGTAGAAAAATAATGCTTTTTAAAAGCTTTCGTTGCGTACGTCAAAGTATTGTTCCCCCTTTTTTAAGGGGGAACAATACTTTGATGTATGATTTTTGTTTGGCCTAAAATAAAGTCCGCGTTAGCATAATGATATGTATGTCTCATATGGTTTACTTACTCCAAACCTTTTTTGTGCTCATAAATTTGATTAAGGGACGATTTTTCAGTGGTCAGATAAAACTTATCAGACTGATAAATTATAAAGCGCCAGATTTAAAAAAATGACCGTTACTTTTGATTGTTGACAATTAGGTGACGTTTTCAAATTAGCCATATAGTATTTTGTTCGACGAGTATTTCTTATCAACCCTAAGAATAATGTTCTACCCTATGAATAATGTTCTACCCTAAAATCAACCCAAAGAATAATGTCTTCCCTGTACCCCAAGAGATTTTTTTTCTTATTTGACCTCATTCTAAGCAAAAGAAAATTTATTAATAAATAATTGAAGGTTTTATGTGTTGTTTTAGTTTAACTGGCAACTCTGATCATTTCTTGCTCTGCGGATGACGCTCTGTCGAGACAGGAGTCTGTAGGTAGTTATATTACCCGGTCGCTGCGGTGCTGAGATTATTATTTTACTATGTACGTTCATAAAGAATTAACCACTGCTTTACGTATTTTGGCAGATTTGCGCACGTGATTGCTTGCCTTATTATTAAATAGACAGAGCAACATTTTAATGTTTTTTTTTTTAAATGTGACTCATGGTGTTTTCAAAGTGGTTTTATTGATTATATCATAATAGAGTTCGGCGCCGTAAGTAATAAAATAGTAAGTAATGAAAAATACGGGAATTTATGGTTTAAAATGGTAAAATCGTTTTTTTACTAAATAGCGGTAAAATATCAGTTTGTAGATGTTAGGCTATGGAGAAAGTACTATCGTCTAGCCCAGAGAACGTGTGGACTGTAATTTTAATTTAAACCCTAGGCACTGACAATGGTTCCCAATGAAAACGCACTGTACTGTGCACACTATGCGGATGCTGGCTTCGGGCTTCTCATTGTCTTCTGGCCTGCCGCTCGTCTCCGTCATAGTGAATACCTTTCTTTGCTGTTCGTTATTAGTGCTCTTGATCGCCACTGTAACTGTGTTTCAATGCACGGTCAGCTTGCTGCATTAAAAACTCAGAGAGCCTTATGATTTGAGTTGTGTTTCTCGGCTGCTCCTCGGCGAAGTCACACCACCTTGATTTTATGTGTGGGCTCAGCTTTTCTAATACTTCACGCACTAGGAAAGGGTTATACAGATATGCGGGATCCACGTTGCCAAGAGTTGCCAGGATTTTTTGAACTTTAATTGCGAAGGAATTTAGTTCACTCGCAGTCTTCCCATCTTTGGTAGCTTCTTAAGTTCCTCGTATGCCATATCTATTATCATCTCTGGGCGTCCAAAGCATTGCTGTAACGTCTTCACTACTAGGTCCGGGTGCGTTGCGCTGCTAAGTAGGCGTCACCACTTAATTTGCTTCACCTCTGAGAGGCGTATTCGTAGATTGCGTAGTCGTGCAAAGTTTTCGTATGGAGTGAATTAAACAGCCTTGTTGACTCCTCCATTGCCGTTGAGAAGTGTATCCACTCCAGTGGTGATCTGGAGAACAGCGGTATATCCGTAACTTGTCGCGGTGGTGGTCATGACACCACCATCTGTGACAGCGTGTCTGCCTGCTGTTCAATCCCTCGTCCCTTTGGTGTTGACGATCTCCTCCTTTCTGCGCGGGGTTTGGGGTTGACCGGTCGCGGCGTCCAAAATCTTGCCCTTCGGGTCACGGGAGTTTCTTCATTGCTTGGTTCCGGTGGAGCCTCCAGGCGCTCCCCTCGTTCAGCATCCAAGTTCGGCGCAGACTTGTCCAGCCACTTACCTTTTCTATTGTTCAGTTCTGTTCCTGGTCACTATCGTCTTCCAACTCTGCTAGGTCTGCCGTGAGCTTCTTCTTCACAATCTCGCCCTCAAGCTTCAGCTCCTTGCGTCTGATGGCTGCGAGCCGCTCCTCCGCTTCGAACCGTTGTCGTGCTACAGCGCTTGCAGTGGATCTAGTGGAGCCGCGTCCTACTCGTTGCGGTGGTCTCGGCATGTCCCGTGTTCTCGTCAAACGGTGAGTGCATTCCCATCATAGCGGCGTCACGTTCGGTAAGTTGAGCGGCCGTATGCTGTTCCGCTTCCAAGCGTGTCCTGGTCGATGGAGACGGCGACCAGGGTGGTTCCGGCAACACAGGTAGAGGGCTTCCGTCCGTGGCTTTGCTTCACGTTTTCACAGGCAGATCAGATGAACTTACACGAATAACACAGTAATCAATTATTATTATAGATTCGTAGGAATATGACCGTTACCTTAGTTCTTCAACGTATCTCCTCGTGTCTGATTCGATCTCGTAGAGAAACACCGAGCATGGCCATCGCTCGTTATGTGATTTTGAGCTTCTTTATGAGGCCCATAGTTAGAGACCCCTATCCGTATGTTATCACTGGTAACACACACTGGTTAAAGACTTTCGTCTTCAGACTTTAAGGTAATTAAGATGAAAAGACACTCCTGCGCAGTTTCCTGAACGCTGCCCAATGGAGTTGGATAATTTGGATCCAAGGTAATAATGTCCAAGATAGACGTACTCGTCGACAACTTCGAGAGTTGAGTTTCCAACAGATACTGGAGTAGGTAAAACCCGGGAACTTGACAAAATTTGCATCTTTTCCATGTTAATTTTAAGACCCACATGTTGGGATAGACGTTCAAGGTCTTCGAGCATAGTACCAAGATCATCCAGCGTCTATGCCACAACGACTATCCTCGGCAAACCGGAGGTGTGTTATGTATTCGCCATTGACCATTCCAGGAGCTTGAAGGCGTCTTCCAAACGCTGTAAACAGTTTCGGAGTTAAAACGTCTCTCTGTATTACACCTCTTCGCAATGGAATCGCCCTCTTATTCTGTTCCTGTACTCGGACCGACATGGTGGCGTTGTTATACGAGTACACTTTCACACCTCTATACCTATAGTCTATGTGACACCGCCGATGAGACCTTCTCATATTCCACAAACGCTTTTAATAGAGTCGTATTATACTCCTCGGACTTCTGTATAATTTGCCTCAGCGCATGGGTGTGGTCTATGCTACTGTAGCCTTTTCGGGAGGCTGGAAGTCATCAAACCTACGTGCGAGACGATTCGTGAATCACACATGCGTGAGAATAATTATAGCCTCTGTTACACATGAATATGCCGACGGTTGAGTTAGTTGTGAACTATGCTCTGCAACTCGTTAGTTTATTTAAATACTTGAATATCTTGCGTAAGAAAGTGAAAAGGAACCGTTGACGCAGACAAAACTGTTGTGGATGATAAGCTTAGCTTGTAGGTCAGTATGATAATGGGGGATTTTTTCAAAAATTTTACCCTTTTTCGTGATTTTCAATTATTAAATTAATACACCATATCACGAAAACTACTAGTTTTGATGAAACTTACACTGTAAGTACCCTAAGTTGCAATATATCTGATTGAAAATAACATCTCGCTATGACTTCTCGTTTTCAAGAAATCCATGGAATAACATCAAAACACACAGACACTTACGAAATTTTGAACACGTGTTTGAAACTTTGGAAGCCTTAATAGATTACCCCACTCAAACAATATAAAATTCTAACAATATCACATACCTACAGGTCGAATTGATAACCTCCTTTTTCTAAATAAACATTTATTGGTTTATATCACAAACACAATATCACTAGCAAATTACAAAAGCACAAAACAAAAATAAACCTAATAAATATATTTTTGTGTGATGTGAATCCGAGCAAATTAGGAACATGTTTTTGGTAAGTAATTTATTCGACAATGAGTAAATTACCGGTTACAAACAACGACTCTATGTTACACAAAGTCTATGGTCACAAACTATTTTCAGGTTTTGCGTAACATTTAACGTTATACGATATATTATAGTCATCGCTAGCACGCTGGTTTCAAGCGTCGCCATCTCGTGAGGTTCCGGGTTCGATCCCGGTCGGGTCAATGTAGAAAACGATCTTTTCTATATTGTCTCGGGTCTGGGTGTTGTGGTACCACCGTTGTTTCCGATTTTCCATAACACAAGTGCTTTAGCTACTTAGCTTGGGATCGGAGCAATGTATGTGATGTTGTTAAATATTTATGTTTATGTTTAAGTATATATCCGTTTTAGACCTAATCGTATCAAATGGACAGTAAAAATTACACATTTATACATAAATAAAAGACATATTTTTGTCGTCGTACGTAATATTTTAAGTAATGAATTTAACATACAACAATTCATTTTCTTCTTTACACAGATTCTAAATAAGAAACAATGAGATAAAAAGAGCAGAAGTCACCTAACAACATATTTTTGACTTATAAAACCCATCCTAGACTAGTGTGTAGTGTCTGAAGCAGGCGCGGCGTAGCGGCCGGGAAATATAACTACAGACTCCTGCCTCGACAGAGCGTCATCCGCAGAGCAAGAAAAGATTAGAGATGCCAGTTAAACTAAAACACCTCATAAAACCTTCAATTATTTATTAATTAATTTTCTTTTGTCAGAATTAGGTCAACTGAATGAAAAAATGGAGTGTCTGAGGTTTTGCGCATTTGACATTAAACGTTGACTAGCGGTCCCCCGCGGCGTCGCCCGCGTACCTATATATCGGAATTCCAGTAAAATATTTCTATACAAAACACATATTTTCATTGTAAGTAAGGAGCAATCATAGAGGTTAGTGCAAGCTCGCATTACTTAAGCTGCGAGCATTATTTTGGTGCGGAGTTATTAGTAGTGTTAGTTACTCTTTTGTATCCAAACACCTTTCAAAATCTCAAGAAAGTTTGTACTTGTAGTAAGTAAGTCATATGAGACAGACATATTATTATGCTGGCGCGGACTTTATTTTAGATCTTTTAAGGGGGAACAATACTTTGATGCATGATTTTTGTATATCTTAAACGATTTATGCAGCGTACGCAACGGACGGAAGTCTAAAAGGAATTATTTCCTCCCGTTTTCACAACTTTTTCATTGTTATTCTGCTGTCATAAGGCATATTATGTGTAATATTGTTTAGCCTAAAGCCTTCCACGATAAATAAGCTATCACAAAAATAATTTTACAAATCAGTTTTATAGTTCCGGAGACTAACGCGTTCAAGTAAACAAATTCGTCAGTTTTATAATATTAAGTATGGATTTCGTAGTAACTATTATTTATCCTCAACGTAACATATGACTACTGGAGCTCTATTTTTGAATCACTCGCTTCAAGATGGCGAGTGATTTTCGTTCGAAGATGAATTAAAAGTCATAGAAAAAAACTCGTTGTCGAACGAAAATCACTCGCCATTTCCAAGCGAGTGATTCAAAAATAGGACCCCTGGATGTGCGACGACTATTTTTCGATAGTCATTTTGTGTGTAAGCCAAAGTTGACATCCCTAGCACGACCGGCGAGTTGTAAGCTAAGAGCCGATTTTTCCAAAATCAGATGTGAAATATTCGTCGCCTAAAATATACCTAAAACGTCAACTATTTGTCAGCAATCATTTATGTAAATGAATAATAATAGATATTGGACACCAATCACATACATTATTGCTCTGATCCCAAAGTAGTCAAGCACTTGCGTTATGGAAATCATAAACAACGGAGGTACCACATCACCCAGATCCGAGACAATGGTAGGAAATACTAATTTCTACATTGACCCGATCGGGAATCGAACCCGGGACCCGAGCGGCAAACGCCTTGAAACGTGCTTAGCTACTATACACTATGATTTTATTTTATTTAAATGTTTATACTTATTCTGTCGAATAAGGTCTTATCTGATATGGGTAAAATGCGCTCTTACCCAGTTGTCTTAAAATACAGGGGCCCTTTCATTCGACAACGTAATTCATCTTCGAACGAAAATCACTGGCCATCTTAAAGCGAGTTTCTCAATTCTCGATTCAAAATTAGAGCTCCAGCTGACACATTCATGTAGGTACGTAACAGTTTTTAAGTAGGTATCTGAATGCAAAGGTACATACAAATTTAAATGATGCGAAACTTAACAATATTACGATAATGACTAATTAAATAAACTAAAAAATAGTCTCATAAATGACATTCATTTCTACACCAACAAATATTTGCAAATTAATAATAATACGCAGTTTGATTTATCCTTCGCGTGGAAAGGTCAGACGTACATATAAATCTAGAATCGTCTGGTGCCTGGGAAACAGTATTGATCGTTAGGATGCCTAACAACCCCTACCGAGCGCTCAGTGCATGGTTGTTAATATAGGCGTTGGCTTAACTGAATAAATTAATGTTGAACTTTAATTCTAGAGCATATAGACCATTTTGATTCGTTGCAAATGAACATACGACCCTTTTGCGATGGGATGTGTATTCCCGGGAGATGATACCATGGTAGAAAGTTTTTAGAACTGTCTTTTTGTGAATTTCATGGTATTTTTCTTATCAGTGCAACGGTAATAATGAAAGTAATTAATATTGAATGTTAATTACCTACTTATGGATATTCATTTTGAAAAAATATATTTCAGAAACCAAAATTCATGAAACTCGCCTTAGTTAGTAAATATCGAGTACTTTCCTAAATTAGAACCAGAAACAAAATTTTACAAATGATGTGCCTCCTAAACAAGCGAGTCTAGGGTAAAGCAGTAGTCTAGTAGAAAATATAGCCAACATGACGAACTTAACTTTGTAAATTTCCAGAACGTTCTTTTCCTGCTCCAAATTGCTTACATTTTCAAATGTACTCATAGAAATGGTCGAATAAGTCAAAATGTATTAAGTTTTATAGCGGTGCGATGTGCGGACGTCTAGGAGAAAGTTTGGATAAAGGAACAAGCCCGTGACCGTTCCAGAATAATCTTTACTGGAAGCCTGGCAGGGCGCATGCGTTTATCGATCGGCCGACCCGGCCTGTTTGAGCCCGGCAGCTCGAGCTTCAGTCGTCGCAGCGACCCTTCTGAGGACGGTTGCGTCCAACCGGCTCTAGCAACCCTGAACTTCCATATCTATTTCCACCTTAGCCCTCATGGGCTAGATAGGGTTGCGGTCTGGTCGCTGCGACGGCCATCGGCGAAGGACAGTTGGCAAGACGCCCGCAGATGCTGCTGGCACCGGTCAGCAGTTTGCGGGCAACACATCGCTGGTCTTCCATGTAAGTATGGGCAGGGTGGGGTCGTCTTGAGTGAGTATGCTTATTGGTTGTATCTCTTTACTAACACATATTGTTAATTGCAGACCCAGCGAAATTGCGGCCCCCTCAAGCTGGTGCAGTTGGTGTAGAGCCAACGGTCAGCGCCTCTATCAACCGATCGTAAAACAAGGTACGTGTAACCACTCTAGCTGACTTTTCCCTTTTTATATATTATTAATTGTTGGCGTATAATTAATTATATTTTTCTGCTATGCGAAGGTTGACAAGGCAGCTGCCCTGATGTACTGGAAACCCGAAGCGACCACCTCAGCCTGCATCGGCGTCATCAGAACCAAACGAGGCACCACCCGGAGAAGGGGGGAGGCTGTTACGGCTGGACTTTCTTCTTCTTCTTCTTCTATTTGAGCAATAAGTTTACTATTGTAACGTTTTCTTCTATTAAAGCAATAAGTTTACTATTGTAACGTTTTCTATAAGTTTTGTAATCATATTTTTAATCTATTGTATTGTATTCTTATGGCGCGGCGAATTGGAAATTATTTCTCTAAGTCATTTGTATTGGGCTGACCAGGTTTGCGAGATGTGAAAGGACTTGTATTATTATTTTTTATTCTTGTATAATTGCTCTTGTTGTAATGTTTTTTTAAGACTGTCGCTAATCTCTTTCTTGTATCCCTTTACCCTGCTGAAAGCGTTTCAGCATCGATCGTTAGCTATAAGTATTCGTGTTGGTTTCATATTTTGCCATTTGATCTCGATTAATTTCAAGTGGCAAAAGGGAGACCAAATAAATTAGATTGTAAGAATTCAAGCATATAATACGATCGCGATCAATATTATTCGATGTGAGAGAATCGGTGTTTTGATGTTGTGATACTTTATTTAATGTGTAATTATCGTAACTATGTTCTGCCTATTCGTTCCCTTTATAATCTCGATGTATCCTAACTGTTCCCTTCATCCCCTTGCAATGTTGTCATGACATTTTGTGTGTAATTTTTTTTTTTGGTGTTTGAATATGTGTTAGAATCAAATATGCAACTATGGTGATTCACAAATAAATGTACTGTGCAAAATTGTTGTTTCATTTTATCATCCAAATAATTAAAACTCTTGTATTATTAAAAAAATATTAAAAAACAATTATCTAGCCGTCTTTTATTGGAACTTCACCTATACGCGTCTTTGGGCGAACACGTTTGAAAGTACTAGGCGCTAGTAGAGATAATTTTCACCTTGAGTAAAAACCATAGACTTATACGTATGGAAAAACTAGGAATATTAATTTTATAGATAAAACCGACCTGATACACGCACACGCGGAGCGGTGGTGGTAACGAGGTTAGACATAACCTATTTGTTCAGCTGGGCTTGGGTTAGGGGTTTGCTACATTATTTTTATCTTCATCCCGGTATGAGATATTTTTTGGGTAATACCCCAGGTAATACATAAGATTAACATATACGTGATTGATTACACTAAAGATAATGTGATGATTCAAGTCAAGACTTAAATTTATCTTTATACTTATTTTACTTTTTAAAGAGAGCCTTAATAAAAGATCTGGAGCTCTATTTTTGAATCACTCGCCATTTCGAAGGGAGTGATTCAAAAATAGGGTCCCAAAAGTCACCTAACAACATATTTTTGACTTATATAAGGCCCAGGGGGGCCACGCTTCAAGATGGCGTTTGATAATTATTGAATAATGTCCGATTTCCTAATGAAAATTAGCATAATTTCACACGGAAGAGATTTAAAAAGATGAATGAATTTTGTGAGTACCTACTAACGTCTATATCTTGCGTGTTTTCCATTGATATTTCATTCGTTTTAGAACAAAAATCACACGCCATATTCAAGCTAGTGATTAAAAAATAGGGCTCCGATAAGCCGAGTCGAAGAGTATGGCACCCTTTAAATTGTGTGGGACGTTGTATCCATCATTCACTAAAAATGATGGGTACCTACCTATCCAATCAGAAGCACAAACAAAATTATGATGTCATTTCAGTTGTAGTGAGTAAATTTTTTATTTTTTTATTTAATCATTTATTTCAGGCTACATAAGGCCCATACAATAGATACCTTAAAGACTAACATACATATAATAATATTAAAAAATAAAAATACAAACAAATGAAACACTATTTTGCCGGCGTAGTGTTGCGCATCTTGGTGTCCGGTAGCCGTCCGCGAAACCGACGATACAAAACACCCTTCGGCCAAAATTCTGCTTGCATGAAGGTCGACAGCTGTTCGGTCGGAACCCTCACCACAAACGAATTGAAATTCGTATAATGACGAGATTCCAACCGTTCGACCCTCAGTAAGTATTTGGTCTTGATACGGATGTACTCTACAATTTCCTCGACCTTTGTAGAGTAATGAAGCCGGGACACGTATAACAGCGTCACAGGTATCGCAGGCCGCAGTAGGTGATTCGGACCAGTCGGTGCGGAGCCGCACTGGTTGCGAGTGGCTTCTTTTTCTTCCTCTCAACCTTAGTGAAACCCTCTTCATCACACTTATCAGCCTGTGATGCCAGGATCTTCGGAGCAACCGTTAAACTGCTTTTTCCAGCCACAGCTGAAGCATATGCACGTGTTGGAGTAGACGTCAACACGCGTGATGTTTCCCGCGGCGCTGCGGGCGGGGCGACGGGGCGCGCAGTAGCGCCGACGATGTCAGTGACCGTGCCGGGTGACGTATCATTTTGCACCGACCCGAAACTGCTGACCGATGCATTTTGCGCCCCGCGACGTGTGTTGATGTTGCAGGCCTCAGGTGACCTACTTACCAAAGTCAAAACTATTTTTTTAAACCTTGTCAAGTACATATATGTATATATGTATATATATATATATATATATATATATATATATATATATATATATATATATATATATATATATATATATATATATATAGAGATCCCAACCCGTCTAATGTTGATCCGGGTGCATTTTGTTGATCCAATATGCCTTTCTAAAACTAATGTGGCTCCAGTCGGATCAACAATTAACTCCGTCGAGATTTTAGTAACGCAGCAAAAATGTTGATCCGATATACAAATCCACTCCGATAATTGTTGATCCGATTCAAATGGACCAATCAGAACGCAGTATCCGATTATTGGCTGATCCGATTGAAATGAACCAATCAGAAGGCAGTCTCAGATTTATTGTCGATCCGATTCAAATTAAACAATCATAAGGCAGTTGTCGTTTATACTAAGGAATTTATAAGTATCTGAACTTAGCAGAGCAAAGTCTGACAGAGCATAAATTAAAAAAGCCAAGGCCAAGTTCGAGTCGGTCTAGCGCACAGAGGGTTCCGTGCCAACTTTAACTGAATTAGGGATCTACTTACTTCCACTTGGGCAAAATTCCACAATAATGTTGACAGGAAATATTTCGTTGAAAGTTTTTGTTAAGATCTACATCATGTTTTTATTTTCATAATTTAAACTCGCCTAATTTAAAACGTATTAAATATTTTTTATTCATAAAGATTAAGTATGAAACCAATAATTGCGCTCGGGCGAGACTTGAACCAGCAACTTTCTGGCTAACTTCCAATTGAGCTACCATCCCGTCGGTCCAACCGTGCAAAATTTCTTTTCTGGTCTCTTAAGAATACCTACCTCATAACGACGTCAGAGGTCACGCGTTTAATGTTTATGAATATAAATTATAACACAGTAAGGCTATGACGTATGGGTCATAATTGATTGATATTATACTTATTACTAACGTTCATAAGTGGCATTTTGTGTCCTCATTTAAATAAATTATTTTTGACTTTGACTTTTAAAACATTATAAACCATTGGATAGCGAAGCGTTATTAATTTCCATGTTTAATTTATCCTATTATGGATAACTACGTAGCCTACTAGTAGCGAAAAAATATATTTTATTAGATGAAATCTCATAAATTCAGGTAGACCACCAGGAAATCAGAACTCGTCGGATTCTACAGTAATAAATGATAAGTATCTCGTTTAATAGCAATCAGGACCTATAACTGTTAACAGCACACCAGCAGAGCATAGGTGAAGACAGGCATGAAGCAAAAAAAAATATATTTTCTTTGAAAAAATCTCATTAATTCAGGTAGACAACCAGGAAGCTAGAACTTCCCGTATTCTAATATTTTGGGACATAATATATTAGGATAATATCCATTTAGACCTAGGAATCTCTACAGCGTACTATTAAAGCATAGGTAAAGACAGGTATGTAGCGAAAAAACGTCATACTGATTGAAAAAAAAATCATTAATTCAGGTAGAGAACAAAGGTGTGCGTTACTGGGGCGGCATGTCGACTCGAATCGAGATGAGAATATATAGAAAATTTAGAGCCCTATATCCCATAAATGTGCCCCAAAAATCAAATCAGTGCCCATTAAGGTCTAGCTTCTTGACTCTTTGGGTTCTTACAGTCAAAATTATAAGCTATCTCGGTTTATAGCGATAAAGACCTAGAATTCTCAACAGCATATAAGCCGAGCACAGATGAAGACAAGTATAAAGCACAAAAAAAAACATGATTATATTATTTGAAAAAATATCATTTCAATTCAGTTAGACCATCAGGAAGCCTATACTCCACGGATTCTAGCAGTTAAGGATGTACACTATGTCTGTTATAGTGACCTAGACCTGGAGCTCTCAAAAGCATATCAGCACAGCATAGGTGAAGACAGGTATGTAGCGAAAAACTTTATTTTCTTTGAAAAAAATATAAATTCAGGTAGACCACCAAGAATATAGAATTCCTCGGATTATAATAGATGAGAATGTTAACTGTATCAGTCATAGCAACCTAGACGTGTAGCTTAGAACAACATATCAGCAAAGCATACGTGAGAACAGGTATGTAGCGAAAAACGTTATTCTCTTTGAAAAATCTCACTCTATCAGGTAGACCACAAGGAAGTCGAAACTTTTCGGATTCTACCTTAGAAAGATATAGGCTATATCAGGCAAAGTGACCTAGAACTGGAGCTCTCACAAGCATATCAGCAGAGTAGAGGTGAAAACAGGTATGTAGCGAAAAAATGAAATTTTCTTAGAAAAAATCTCATTAATTCAGAAAGAGAACCAGAAAGCTGGAACTCCTTTTATAATGGCTTAGGATATACATTTTATAGATAGTACCTATTCAGCAAAGGAAAGGTGAAGACAGGTATGTAGCGAAAAAAATATGTTTTCTTTGAAAGAATGTTATTAATCCAGGTATACCACCAGGAACCTGGCACTTCCCGAATTCTAACAGTTTATAATGTAGACTATGTAAATCATAGCGATGTAGACTTAGAACTCTCAACAGCATATCAGCAAAGCATTGGTGAAGACAGGTATGGAGCGAAAAAATCTTATTTTCATTGAAAAAAAACTCATTCATTCAGGGAAACCACCAGGAAGCCTGAACTCCTCGGATGATAACAGTTAAGAATGTTAACTATGTCAATTGAAGCGATCTAGACCTGGAGCACTCAAAGGCATACCAGCAAAGCATAGGTGAAAACAGGTGTGTAGTGAAAAAACCTTTTTATTGAAAAAATCTCATCAATTCAGGGAGACCACTAAAAAAGTCAGACCTCCTCGGATTATAATAGATAAGAATATGAACTATGTCAATATTAGCAATCTAGACTTGGAGCTCTCAACAGCACATCACCAAATCATAGGTGAAAGAAAACAGCTATATAGCGAAAAACTTTATTTTCTTTGAAAAAAACGTCGGCTTCCTGGTGGTCTACCTAAATTAATAAGTTTTTTTCTAAGGAAACGGCGTTTCTTCGTTACATACCTGTCTTCACCTATGCTCTGCTGATATCTTGTTGAGAGTTTCAGGTCTTAGTAAATATGATCAAGATACCTTACACCTTGATTTATTGGAGACCTAAGAGTTTAGTCTGTCTAGTGGTCTACCTGAACTAACGAGTGTTTTTTAAAACAACAACGTTTTTTCGCTACATACTATCTATGCTCTGCCGACATGTTTTTGAAATTTTCAGGCATTTTTGAATATGACTGGGGTAGCTTTTATCCTGTACTATAAGAATCCAAAGAGTTCAGACTTCGTGGTGGTCTACCAGAATTAATAAGTGTTTTTTCTCCGAGATAATAATGTTTTTTTGCTTGATACCTGTTTTCAGCTATGCTCTGCTGATACGCTGTTGAGAGTGCCAGATCTTAATGGGTATGATAAAGATAACTTTTACCCTGTACTATTAGAAAGAAAGAAAGAAAGAAAATGCATTTATTTGACTCAAATAAAATTACATCAGTTATATTAATAATACAAAAACAGGCGACTTGAGTCAAAAAGGCACCCGCTCAGCATAAGTCGTGGCAGCGGGACGCATACCACGACGCTGATTTTCAGCGGGTGCCTTAGTGGGTGGTAATAATTTGAAATATCACAAAATTAACAATAAAATAAAAGTAACACAACATTTGATTATAAATAAATAATAATATTATCGATGTGTATTAAATAATATAAAATATAAAATAAAATAAAAAAGTTTGGTTTGACTTTATTGCGGCGGCCATAGACCATTAAAATCTGAGGAGTTCAGGCTTCTTGGTGGTCTATCTAAATTAATTAGTGTTTTTTTCCAAGATAATAACGTTTTTTCGCTACATAACTCTCTTCATCTATGCTCTGCTGTCGACAGTTCCAGGTCTTGTAGATGTGACAGAGATTGCTTACATCTTGTTCTTTTAGATGATAAAGAGTTCTGGTTTGCTGATAGTCTACCTGAATAAATGAGTGTTCTTTTCCATGAAAATTAAGTTTTTTGGCTCCATATTTGTATTCACCTATGATCTGCTGATATGCTGTTGAGAGTTCCGGGTCCATATAGATTTGACAGAGATAATTTACATTTTGAAAGATCTGAATCCCAGTAATTGGGGCTTGTTGATGGTCAACCTAATTCAATGAGATATTTTCCGAAAAAAAAAAACGTTGTAAGCTACAAATTTGTCTTTATCTATGTTCTGCTGATATGTTGTTGAGAGTTCGAGGTCTAAAAAGGTATGATCAAGATTATTTACACCTTTGACAATAAGAATCTCAAGAGATCAAGCTTCCTGGTGGTCTTTCTGAATTAATGAGTATTTTTCTGAGAAAAAACGTTTCTTCACTACGTACTTGTCTTCACCTATGCTCTGCTGATATGCTGGTGCGAGTTCCAGGTCTTTATATATGTGACCAGGATAGCTTACATCTTGCGTTACTTGAATATAAAGAGGTTTGGCTTAGTGATGCTCTACCTGAATTAATAAGTGTTTTTTTTCAAAGAGAATAACGTTTTATTCGCTAAATACCTGTTTTCACCTTTGTTCTGCTGATAAGCTGTTAACAGTTCCAGGTCTTAGTGGATATGACCAAGATAGCTTACATCCGGAAGTATTAGACTCCGAAAAGTAAAGGCTTCCTGGTGATTTATCTGAATAAACGAGTGTTTTTCCAAGAAAATAACGGATTTCGCTACATACTTGTTTTCACCTTTTATCTGCTGACATGCCGTGAGAGTTCCAGATCTAATTGGCTACGGCCAAAATTGCATACATCTTGACTTATATGAATCGGAAGAGTTTGGGTCTCCCGGTGGTTTGCCTGAATTATTCAGAATTAAAAAAAATACGTTCATAAGCTACATACCTGTCTCCACCTGTTGTCTGCTGATATGTTGTGACAGTTCTAGATCTTAGTGAATGTGATTAAGATATTTTATATTCTGAAGTATAAGAATTCCAAAAATCCTGGCTTCCTGGTGGTCTATCTTAATTTATGGGTGTTTTTAAAAAAAATGGTTTTACGCTACATACTTATTTTCACCTATGCTCTGCTGATATGCTGTTAAGGATTGAAAGTCTTTTTGGATGTGACTAGAATAGCTAACAGCTTGTTTTAAAATAATCTGAAGAGTTCTGTCTTACTGATGGTCTACCTGAATAATTAAGATTTTTTCTAAGAATATAACGTTTTCACACTACATACCTCTCTTTACCCATCCTCTGCTGATATGCTGTTGAGAGTTTCAGGTCTAAATGGATATGACCGGGATAATAGCTGTTGAGAGTTCCAGGTCCAAATAGATTTGACTGAGATAATTTATATCTTGAGCGATCAGAATCCTAGAAGTAATGGTTTGCTGATGGTCTACCTGAATCAATAAAATAATAAATGAGAAATAACGTTGTTAAGCTACAAACCTGTCTTTATCTACGAGTATGTTCTGCTGATATGTTGTTGAGAGTTCGAGGTCTAAGTAGATATTATCAAGATAATTCACACCCTTGACAATTAAAATACGAAGAGATCAGGCTTCCTTGGGGTCTACCTGAATTAATGACTGTTCTTTACAAGAAAAAGTTTCTTCGCTACGTACTTGTCTTCACCTATGCTCTGCTGATATGCTGTTGCGAATTTTAGGTCTTGATGGATGTGATAAGGATAGCTTTTATATTGCGTTACTTGAGTATAAAGAGTTTTGGCTTACTGATAGTCTACCTGAATCAATAAGTGTTTTCCAAGAGTATAACGTTTTTTCGCTACATACCTGTTTTCACCTATTTTTTTGCTGAAATGCTGTGAGAATTATAGATCTAAGTGGCTTCAACCAAAATTGCAAATAAGAAACCGAAATTATTACCTAGTAATATTTACATATACCTGAATTAATTAGATTTTTTAAAGAAAATAACGTATTTTCGCTACATACCTGTTTTTTCATATTTTCGGCTGGTAAGCTGTTTACAGTTCCAGGTCTTAGTGAATATGACCGAGATAGCTTACATCCTGAATGATTAGAATCTGTAGATTCCAAGCTTCCTGGTGGTCTACACTCATTTAGAGTGTTTTTCCAAGAAAATAATCATTTTTCAATAGGTACCTACTTGTTTTCACCTAAGCTCTGCTAATATTATGCTGTTGAAAGTTACAGATCTTTTTCAACGTGACCAGAATAGCTTACAGCTTGTGCTAAGAGAATTCAAAGAGTTCTGGCTTGCTGACGATCAACCTAAATTAATGGGAATTTTTCAAAAAATATAACGTTTTTACGCTAAATACCTCTCTTCACAGGTCCTAATGGATGTGACTGGGATAACTTACATCTTGTGCTGTGAGAATCCAAAAAGTTCTGGCTTGCTGATGGTCTACCTGTATTAATGTTTTTTTTAAAGAAATTTTTTTCGCTACATACTTGTCTTCATCTATGCTCTGCTGATATGCCGTTGAGAATTTGAGGTCTTTAAGGATGTGATTGGAATAGCTAACATCTTTTGCTACGAGAAACTAAAGAGTTCTGGCTTGCTGATGGTCTACCTGAATCATTGAGATTTATTCAAAGATAATAACACTCGCTTATACCTGACTCCACCTATGCTCTGCTATGCTTTGAGAGTTCTAGCTAGCTATATTATAACTTCTATTCTGATCTTTTATAATTCGAAAAGTTCAGGCTATCAGGTTGTTTACCTAAAGTAAAGAGTGTTTTCCTAGAAAATAATACATACTTTCGCTACAAAATTGCTTACACCTATGCTTTGCTGATAACAGCAAAGCATAGGTGTAAGCAATTTTGTTGTTGGGAATTTTAGATCTTTATGGATATGATCGGGATAGCTTACACCGCGAAATATTAGAATCTGAGGGGTGCAGTCTTCTAAGTGGTCTACGTGAATAAATGTATTTTTTCCCTACATACCTGTTTTCACCTATGCTCTGCTCTCAGATGCCCGCGCGTAACGCGTAGTTACTTACGCGTAAATAGCAGACGTGTCGGACTAACGCGTCGGGTATTTTTTTAACAAAATAATTCTTCTTTTAATTTTGTTCCATCCAAATTAAAAGAAACTAATAATTAACTATAACGGATTAATTAAAATGTTTTTAACAATAAGTAGTTACTTTGAAAAAACTAAAACTATAATGTAACGTATTGACGAAATAATACTTGTAGTATATTTGTACATAAATATGAATGAATTTAAAATAAAGGTAATAATAATAATAGTAGTTTAAAGGCAGTAAGGGTGCTTTAGCTAGTTTTTTCCCCTGTTGTTGTTTTACCTACAACAGTTTCTTAGTGCCACCTCTACGAGCTGCGGATGTCGGTTGTACTTACTGGAATACATTTACTCACCGAGGACGGAATTTGGCTTCACTTTTTTAATTGCAATTGTTCCTTAACATACCTAATTGTGCATTTTCTGATGTTGTGACTATTATCGCGCAAAAAAGCCGTTAAAAACTTTAACTTTGTTAAAAACGATATTTCACTCACTTATACATATTCTTTTGCATTCAATTAAGTCAAAATATACTTTTCACTGTAGATGACAACATTTTTGTACTCGTAATCCTGTGGTAGTTTACTAATGTCTCTCATAATGATTTTTTTTATTTATAAATTAACAATCACAAAAGGTAGAAAGTTGAAACAATACTGACGTGAATTGATACGTGATTGACCGTTAGAAATTGATTGTAGTGAATTGAAAAACAAGCCATTCCGGGCCCTCCGCTACTTACCGCGCGGGGCATCAAGGTAAAATGCTTCTGGATCAACGTTGGTTGGGTAAATTTTATACGCACATGAGTATAAAACGGATTCACATTTGACGCATCAGTGTAACTTTTCCACCATTAGGGATCAACAAAAATATTTAACTAATGTAATTTTACGTTAACGACACCTGACACAGTTTAATCTGGAACTCTCAACAGCATATCAGCAAAGCATGGGTGAAAACAGGTATGAAGCAAAAAACCTTTGTTTTCTTTGAAAAATGTTTGTTAATTCAGGTAGAACCTAGGACGCCAGAACGCCTCGGTTTCTAATAGTAAAGGATGTTACCTATATTAGTCATGGGAATCTGGACCTGGAAATCTCAATAGCATATCAGCAAAGCATAGCTGAAAACAGGTATATAGCGAAAAATCTTTATTTTCTTTGAAAAAATCTTAGTAATTCAGGTAGACCACCAGGAAGCTAAATCTCTTCGGATTCAAATAGATCAAAATGTGAACTATGTTAGTCATAGTAATAAGGACCTGAAACTTTCAACAGCATATCAGCAAAGCATAGGTGAAGACTTTTTTGAAACAAACGACTTAAATTTCAATAAAGCTGATTTTTTCCCGAGGCTTTTTCCTGATACATTTCGATGTAACAAACCAACAACACGGTAAAAAGCGAAAAAACATTCCTTTTACCGAAAAAAACAATTTGTTTCACCAAAAAAACAATTTGTTTCTTTCGGAATTTTCAACGCTAATCACGATACAACTTCTTATGAGAGCCTTATATTCCTTTTGAGAGCTTCCGTTGCGAACGCAACGTAAACCGTTTAAAATGCATAAATATCATGTATGACGGAATTGTTCCGCTTTAATTTTTTTACACTAAAATCCGCGACAGCGTATGTCCATCTGATATGGTTTACTTACTACAAGCTTTTTATATTTTTTTATTTGATATAAAATAATGTTCATATTTCAAAGGTTTTGATGCACACGGGCATTTATTCGTATTAAAATAAATATTATTAAAAAAAAAAACATTATCACGAGCATTTCACATTACTAAAAGTAGCGCAGTATATAAAGGTTGACATTTTTCGACTGCATCGATGCTAACGCGCGAGAGCATCGCGACTGCATCCCTGCTTAAAGTCGCAGTGTGTAAAGTGTCTAGAAGAAGCTATCACAGTTTTAAAATAACTCCCCACCAAAATAATGCTCGCAGTTTCAGTAAGAGTACAAAACGCACTTTTGCTAATCGCTATGGTTTCTAGCCTCTTACTTCCAATGAAAATATGTGTATTGCGTTAAAACATTTTACGAAAAAGCCAAAATTTAGGCAAGCGACGCTACACGCGCAGAGCGTCAATATTTTCTAAAATAATTTTTTGTATTTTGTTGTGAGCTCGTGCGTTTGTTGGTGTGTTTGTTGTATTCTATATCCTTAATCAATTAACGCTTCGTTCTTACCTTATTCTAAATAATATTTTTTAAAGGAAATACACGTATACAATATAACGTTTGTTCGCTACATACCTGTCTTCCTCTATGCTCTGCTGCTATACTAAGTAATAAGAGATCCAGGTCTAAACGCGTATGATTAAAATAATTACATTCTGAACTATTAATCCGTTAAATGGTAAAATGTCCCTGGATCAACGTTAGTTAGGTAAATTTGGTACGCAAACGAATATAAAACGGATTCACATTTGACGCATCAGTATAATTTTTTCGACCGTTACGGATCAACAAAAATCTTTAACTAATGTATTTTTTGTTCACGAGTATGTCGAAAAGAGATCGATGCATATCGCTTGTCGCCCCATACATTTCAATCACGGATCAAAGTATATCTGTTCTGCTTGCCGAGAGCCAAACATACACGCCGAAAAGGTGGATCAACATTTATTCTAACATCGTACTGGATCAACATTTCCACAGAATGGTTCATTATATATATATATATATATATATATATATATATATATATATATATATATATATATATATATATATATATATAACCGGCCAAGTGCAAGTCGAACTCGCGCACTGAAGGTTCCATGTCAACTTTAACTGAATTAGGAAATAAATACCACAATATTTCGTTGACAGCAAATATAATTATGTATTCATAGTGTTTGTCTGAAGAACAAAGTTATGTTTGCGGTTGTTGAAAATGTGCTTTATCTTAATACTACTAGTTCGATCGCGTCAAATCTATTTTTAACCGACTTCAAAAAAGGAGGAAGTTATCAATTCGACTGTGTTTTCTTTTGTATGTATGTTACCTCATATCTCAGTCGTTTGTCGACCAAATGTCCATTTTGGGATTTGATGATGGGATCTTGGTGAATCTTAAGAGTTCAGTAATTATAATTACGGAACTTATGATAGGTAATTTTTCGCTTCTTAAAAAATAGAATCATAAGGTGCAACTCCCCCCCCCCCCTCTTATGTAATCAATAAAAATGAAGAAATAAAATAAACTTTTAAAAAAAGTAAAAACCGTCTTCAAAACCAACATGCACTAAAAAGTCTTAAATAAACTCTTCACCATTGAAAGGAAAGGAATCTGTTTTAGGCAATCAATTTCTTTTTGGAATCGATGCCATCACTTTGACCATCAAGCATCAACTATGACAGCACCGACTCCAAAAAGAAATTATTTGCCTAAAACGGATTCCATTCCTTTCAATGATGAAGAGTTTATTTAAGACTTTTTAGTGAATGTTGGTTTTGAAGTCGGTTTTTACTTTTTTTTAAAGTTTTTATGGTTGAAAGTATTTGTTAAGATCTACATTATAAATCTTTTTCAAAATTTACACTCGCTTAGGGGGGCTATATTACTATATTACCACTTTGGATGCGTTCTATCTAACTTTAGACTTTAAAAGAAAATGTGTACCTACATCCGGGCGTCTGAGCCAGGCTTCTAGAGAGATCTCGCATATCTATTATGGGCTGAGAATGAATCATAGGTGACTCTAATATATCTAGGTTTCTTCTTAGGTGACGTAATAGTTTTCTTGAAAAAAAAAAACTAGGCTTAGGCAGGGAGGGTTTCAGGCGCTGTTTCATATGAAATGTGATGATTTTAGGATAAACTGATGTGACGACGTTAGTGAAAGCTCCTGACCACATTTGAACCTTCGTGACGCACGCGTTTTGGAGAAATTGAGAAAAGGCTGCTAGTTCAGACAACCGGATGCTGGCTGTTTGAGCCACCCAGTTCTACCTCTTCCAGGTACAAAGCTAAAAACTCATCTTATCTGATGTGACGCGGTCTCTTAGTACAAAAAATCGTAAGTGACGACTCTATACGCCGCCAATCGAAAGTTATAAGCATTTCCAATGATATATGACAATGGTCCATACATTGATGCATTGGATGGCCACACTTCGCACTTTTTATGGGAATATAAAGACAATTAAGTAGAAAAAGTTAGCAAAAGCCTACCATTTCAAAGCAGATGTTTTCTCCTGCTATTTTAATATGTCATTATGTAGTCAGTATCTACGCCAATGAAGGAAAATATGTTAATTATTTATGGTCTCAGATATTTTAAGAAAAAAAAATACCGTTTGATTACTATTTAGATATATTAGAGAATTTCGGTAAGGTACATACTACTTACATATTTCTCAAGTCTTCGAGGTCACGCTCGAAGCATGCCCATAGACGTATCTACCGCAGAGATACCCGTGTAGGCGAAGTCTTCATCAACGCAGCTCATATAGTCGATGTCGTGTGCCATCAACCAGTGCTCCTGCAGGGCGATAATATGTGATGTCCGGAACAAACGTCTTACATCGTCAACTGATCTCTTCTCGTTCTTACAGTTGAAACTAACAAGATCATGCACGCTATTATTTGCAGTTACCAACGGTATATTGACCACGGCGGGACCACCTTAAAATTGGTAAATTCAATACGCAAGAAAAAATGTAGTTTATGTGTATATAATTGTATACTCAATTTAAAAAAAATGTATATCTATAGATTCATTGTAAAATCAAAATCAATGTGGGCCCGCTGGATGGCATACTCGCCAGCGGGCCCACCAGGATAATTCCGCTACCTAAGGATATTAAAATTTCTTTTATGACATCATAAAATGAATATTAAATGTATAACAATTTACAATAGTCAATCTCATTTTTAGTTTAGTCTATAAATTGTTACGACCACTTTTAAATTTGCCTCCGGAATATTAGAGAAGCGCCTGTTAAAAAGCTATTGGCAAAGTCTTCTTTAGGTGTAGGTGAGTGTAGTTTTCTATCAGGAGCAGGACGTATTGGCGTAATATGCTATTTAGTTAGTTAATGACATTATTTCACTGGATGGTTTATTTTTATTATTTTTCTGTAATAATTGAATCAACGTGCTGCTCTCGGGCGGGGCCACCTTGAGATTGGTGAATTTAATATGCAAGAAAAAAATGTAGATCATGTGTATATAATAGTAGACACAATTAAAAAAAAAAATCTATAGATTCGTTGTAAAATCAAAATCAATGTGGACCCGCTGGAGAGCATAATCACCAGCGGGCCAACCAGGATAATTCCGCTACCTAAGGATTTTCATATTTCTTTTATGATACCATAAAATGTATATTAAATGTGTAACAATCTACTATAGTCAATTTCATATTTAGTTTAGTCTATAAATTGTTACGACCACTTTTAAATTTACCTCCGGTATAACTCAAGGTGGTCCCGCCCCGGAGCAGCATGTTGATTCAATTATTACAGGAAAATAATAAAAATAAACCATACAGTTAAATAATGTGGGGAGCCTTTTGGGCAGCCGTTGCGAGTGGTCGTGTCCTGCACGTGTCGCGCAAGCCGCCGGCAGACCCTAAAAAAATCTATTGTTTCAGTGCCCGACGCGCGCGCAAGGGCAGATTTACGACGAATCGTCCCTCAGTAATTTGAAGCGGTTATTCCGTGTTTCGTTCGTAAATATAGAGTGATAATAATTAATTAAAGCCATGAAGTGATTTCTTGTGAATGTGTAGTGGTGAATTAAGTGACAACTGATTGTCGGACTCAAACGCGTGAACGCTATTTTCCAACGGTGTAATTTACAGGGTACTTTCTGTTAAAAAAGAACCGGGTTTAAGTTATTAAATATTTTCATACCTCTTATTTTAAATTCCACCAGTCTTTTTTGTGTGTGTCTTAAAAGTGTCTTACCGAATCGCGTTAATTAGAATCATTGTCCATCGTGTTTAATCCGACGCGGATAACGTAGTGAATCGCGCTTATTTCAGTGTGATTGGTGTGAATGTTGTTAGTAATTAATGGGTTTAGGTACTGTAAATCGCGTCAAATTGAATTCGTGTGTAGAATCTTATAAACAAAATTATATTTTATTAAGACAGACTATGTGTACTATTAAGCGTATTATAAGGTAAAATAGTCGTCGTAGATAAACGCCTGGTGTTTTTGGCGGGACTCAAAAGCATACCAGACTAGGATATAGTAGCCCAGTAGGGCCAGTGTGGTGTTAAAGTGTGTGCGTGAGTTTCATTGTGAGCCTCATCAGGCGTGAGAGTGCAGTAAGGAACGTGTCCAGCTCCGCTCACAAACATAGAGGCCAACCACTGATGCAGATCGGAGTCCAGGAAAATCTTCCGCACGCCTAAGTCACATAGTGACACAAATTTGGTGAGATCCTTCCATATTATGTTGATAAAATACCACACCATATTGATCGACAAAGGTTTTAGAATTAACTCAAGACAGACATCGTACTATGTAACACTCATAATTTCTAACTCATAAACTCAAAACATATCCACATACAGCACAGAAACAGTCCATATACAGTTCTATTCAATTTAATTAAATATTATATTGTAAATAATCCTTAGTGCTGGTAACTAAATACAAATATAAGTATTAGGAAAGAATTAAAATAATTTACCCCAAAAATTAACTTCAAATAACAAAGAAAACCGCGAATGTTTTATGAGGGTGCTAGGAGCTCTCAAATAATTGTTGGTACAACCACAGAAAATATAATAGTACAACCTAGTATTATATTATCTGGGGTACAACCACGGGCGTAGCCAGGTTTTAGTATCGGAGGGGGTTCAAGAAAATAAAACGAATAAAAGTACATAAAATAGCCGTTTATTCATAAGAACAATATTAAATATGTAATAAACAGATCCAGAGAAAACTTCTGGAATGGAAGGAATCATCGAAGATCTTTTTCAAGCAGGGGGACATACTTTTGAGTGTAATTAATTAATATAGTTAAATTTTATCTTAACTTTTCGGGGGGGGTTTGAACCCCCAAAACCCTCCCCCTGGCTACGCCCGTGGGTACAACTATAACCTTGCCACCTTATCGCTTACACATTTAAATCCCGCAATTGTAAGGAAACATTTTAGAAATAATGGTAATCACAAAAAATACTAATCTTATACCTATGCAACGTGGAGCTCGATCAAGTTTCTACGACTTTACATAAGTTAACAGCCATTCATTTTATATGTATAGCCATTACACAATACCTTCCTTATGTTGTGAGACAAAGTTTTTATTATTTTTAGAGGAATGACAAAGGGTACATTTGGCTACATACGTACCATAAAACTAAAATATCTATTTTTTAAATAACAATACATTCTTTTAACTATTTCGTCGTATTTGGGTAAGAAATAACTCGCACAAATAAGTTTGTACAGTGTCCAGCACGTGGTTGGGATACGGTCATTAACAAAAAAGCCAAGAATATTCTTAACGACAGCAACGGGACTAGGAGCATAAAATTTGTATTGTTAAAAGCCTGAGAAACTTTCTAAGCGGCGGAATATCAGTCCAATAAAACAATTACGATTAACGCACCTAAAAGGCGACCTTAAAACATTTCAAAAAGTCTTTTAAATTACAATGAACTCGTGCACCGTTAAAGTACCTTTTTCCTTTATTTTTCCAATACATATTACTTTTTTTTATAGAAAACATAACACCATAGGCCGATTGTCTTAGAGCCCGACGCGCGCGCAAGAGCATCTTAACAACAAATTGTCCCGCAAAATATTGAAACGGTTTCTCCGTGATTAGTATTTTAAAACAGATTAAATACATCGCCACGATCAAGATAAATCGAAAACAAATAGCGTGTAAATTTGCCTTCTCAAAATATCTTATTTCCGTTTATTAATGTGTAATTAAAATACCAATATAGTGTCCTACTAGTCCTACTTAGAACAATTACACATTGTGTAATTATTCTAAGGCGTCCTATGTGGTCGTAATCATATCACCGGAAAATTTTAAATTTAATATCAAGTCGCGAAGTGAATCCTTGTATGTGTAAGTATTGTAGTGAATTAGTTCATTAGTTTTTGGACAAAAAGTTGCCAGAGAGCCTAGTGAAAGATGTGTATAATGACTTGCGTTCAACTCTGTTTACCATAGTAAATTGTTACAAATTAGGTACGAGTGTCGTACGTGACCTATACCGTGTTTTTTTCTGAGGCAAAGCGACGCCTGACTAAGAAGAAACTACTTTGCTAGAGCCCTACAGTATGTATGGGAGTAACTCGCGGTGATAAATCGTACATACATATAAAGCGGAGTCACCCAGGCTTATAGCGTATGATTGCGGCTTAAACGTCTTCGCAGAAGAAATGTGTCTAGCTCAGTTCCTAGACAGAGAGGATAATCACCGCGGCAAGCCCCGCGACGACAAGCACTATACTAGAGCGAAGCCCAGCACGCAGCCAAGCTACAATATACTGATATGAACTTGGTGCGATTTCAAACTAAATTGTGTACACACGATTTATTTTGCAACTTAAATATACAGACAGAATAATAGTCGAACAGTTCAGGTTGCGTCGCCAAAAAAAAAAAGATTGCTCCCCAAAAACTTTCATGACACGTGGCAAACTCCATTTCGGCCAATCATACAATAATAGACCTTAGCGTATTGTATTACATCCTTATGGCTATAAGAAACTTTCGAAACAGCACTGGGATACCACTAAAACAAAAGGAGCAAAAAATGCACTTTCACAGCATCGCCTTTCAAAGTCTAAGAAAAATACACACGTGCGTCCTAATACAATCTAGGCGCAGCCCCTTACAGGACCCTCACCGCGGGGTACCATAACATAAATATGTTGCAAACTCCTTACCATCTGACATCTTAATAATGAACTCGGCTTCAAAACTATAGTACCATTGACATTAAATGAACAAATTCTCGATCATAGAAATTTAGGATTATGAAAGATATCATTAAACGTTACTTAATTTAATTACCTATTCTAGTCTTGAATCATATTTGTTCATCATTTCTATAATATTATATTGTTGTAAAAGAAAACAAAGCACAAACGGCCATAAAAAATGCTTGTCATCTGTCATAAAAGCTTTCAGATGTGCATCTTTTTAGCGTCTGGTCTGATTCAACACAAGCCGCCATCAAGATTGGCATGTATTGCACTAATCTGATATTTCTTTCAGGTTAAAGATCTTCACATAGCAAGCAAAGCCTTAAAAAAACTGCAGAATCGCAAAAAAGTATTGTGTTCACATTATGTGTATGTGCGTGAGTTCGTGTGTCTATGTGTGTCGCTACTCGTGCTAGTGATTTTCTCCTTTATATATGTGCTGTGCGTGACTTGTTGTGCGGATAAGTGATGGTTAGGCAAATTTTCCGGCAACTAAACAAAAAAGAAACCGCATTCTTTTTGTAAAAATTCTAAAGCAGCATCTTATGACAGGAAAGCATAAGCCGGCCAAGCCTAATGGACTAGAAGCTACTATGGTCAACGTTGAAGCGCAGCGAGCCAAAGCGGAAGAGGGCTACAAAGATCAACGTCAGAGCGCAGCGAGCCTTAAGCCGAAGACAGCTGCACTCATCAGCGTCAGAGCGCAGCGAGCAATAAGCGACACCGCAACAATGATCAATGTGTGTGAAATGTGTGTCGCTTCTTGTGTTAGTGGTTTCTTGTATATGTGCTGTGTGAGTTGATTTATTGTGTAGATCAGTGATCATCAAGCAAAAAAGTTTCTGGCAACTGAACAAACACTGAAAATAAAACTAGCTGAATCAGGTGCTTATAAACGGAAAGCACGAGCTGGATTGACCTAATAGACAAGGATTGGGCACCAGCTACATTATTTAACAGCATCAACGTCGTAACGCAGCGAGCCATAAGCAGAAGACAATTTTAATTAAGCGCAGTGAGCCATAAGTGGCGCTATGATCAACGTAGAGGGAGCACAACGAGCTAAAAACTGACGACAGCTACCATGATGTACGCTGGAAGAGCACAGCGAGTTGAAAACTGGCGACAGCTATATTGATCTACGTTGAAAAAAGCGCAGCGAGCTATAAACTGGCGACATATACAATGGTCAACATTGAGGGAGCGCAGCGAGATAAAAATGTACGACAACTACAATGGTCTACGTTGAAGAAGCGCAGCGAGCAATAAACTGGCAACGTCTACAATGGTCTATGTCGCGGGAGCGTAACAAGCTATTAGCGGATGACACCAAATTTTATCAACACTGGAGCGTGAAGAGTTACAAGCAAAACGAGAGCTATAATAGGCGTTAGAAGAGAAAATCAAGCTATAAGCGTACGACAGTCATAAAGACCAAAGTCAAAGGAGCACCTCGAGCTAAAAGAAGAAGCTAGAAACGTTAAATATTGATAAAGCGCACCAAGTTTTAAAAGGACGTCCGCCAAAACATTGACGTAAGTGGAATGCAGCA
The DNA here is from genome assembly GCA_963924145.1 of Pyrausta purpuralis. NCBI lineage: Eukaryota > Metazoa > Arthropoda > Insecta > Lepidoptera > Crambidae > Pyrausta > Pyrausta purpuralis. Next base: position 11,638,124 of record OZ001647.1, on the reverse strand, counting down.
ACTTATAAATCGGACTCCGCCAGTGCAAAACATATGAGCAGAAGCAGTGCATTGACCATATAGTAACTGAATCAAAAGGACCAAAGAAGATCTAGAAGAAGTCCTACGCACATCCACAAAGGCCGACCGATTGCCCACCTCATCAACGCTCAGCCCTCTTATGATACCTGTCTTTCTCCCTATATTCCTAGACCACACTCGATGCATATCTTGGTGGTTGTGGCCGATAGGCTCCGGCTAGTCGGTCTCCTCTCCCATCCCGGAGCGTGTCCCTCCTTCTAAAAATCGTGCTATTTGGTGTGCCGGTTTTACCGGATCAGGCTTTGATCCTGGCTGAATAGTACTTCGTATCGTATCGTATCGTATCGTACCATACAGTTAAATAATGTCATCAACTAACTAAATAGCATATCACGCCAATACGTTCTGATAGAAAACTACACTCACTTACTCCTAAAGAAGACTTTGCCAATGGCTTTTTAAATGGCCTGGTAAAAAGCCATGGGACTTTTTACCAGGCGCTTCTCTAATATTCCGGAGGCAAATTTAAAAGTGGTCGTAACAATTTATAGACTAAACTAAATATGAAATCGACTATAGTAGATTGCTATACATTTAATATACATTTTATGGTGTCATAAAAAAAAAATTAAAATCCTTAGGTAGCGGAATTATCCTGGTGGGCCCGCTGGTGAGTATGCTCTCCAGCGGGCCCACATTGATTTTGATTTTACAACGAATCTATAGATATACATTTTTTTTAATTAAGTTTACAATTATATACACATTATCTACATTTTTTCTTGCATATTAAATTCACCAATCTCAAGGTGGTCCCGCCCCGGAGCATCACACGCTGAAATAGGACACCCTGGGGCCACAGTTTATTACCTAAGAACATAGACAACTTATGTTCTGCAACAAAGAACTTAAAAGCACGTCAAAGTCTCGCTCCTGTTTGAAGGATTTTTGTCTAGGTGGATCAATTCACCAGTTTTTCTGTGTACATAGCCTTGTACGTCCTGATCGGTGGTGTCCTTATGGATTTTAGTTATAAAAATTGGTAATTTAAAGTCAGGAGCTTTGAAGTTTCCCTCCATATCACTTGATATTCCCGATGTACCTAGGTAACAGTATTGAGACTTTTTACGCCTGGAGACTGTCTGCCAACTTTCAGAACTGTTTATTATTTGCAGGCGCTCAGAGCGGGATATCGGCGACTTCGTGACAGTTCGGTCGGCCTCAGTACCACTTGCCTGTGCACCGTTGCTCCGGGCCACCGCCGACCTTGCTCGACGCTCAGCTGATTCTCGCTCCGTCTGTTTATTTGTACTACCTTCATATCTCTGTACCCTGAGAAACCGTTATTGTTTGTACGTTCAATGTTTTCACTCGAATTATTTAAGATTGAATTTTCATCTAGATGCGAAAGACCCATTGGGCCACTGTCGCACATCCAAGCTCCACGTCTGAAATTCACGTTTTTGGACGCGTCAGCTATTATATGTAGAATCATGTCAAGTAGTTTCATGTCAAAAATTAGTTTAAAATCACTTACTGATCTTGCGTTACACAATTCGATTTTAACATATCTAATTCGTTTTGCACTGTCAGTAAATCTTTTAGTTATTTTCTACAGTGAAGATGGTAAAATAAAACCGGCGGCAGCTTCTCAAGTCGACGAGCCACAAACACAGGAATCACATCCGGCTCAGCCGATCTGAATAACTTGATAATGTCGATGATATCCCTTTCTTCCTTGCCTTTATTCTTCCTTTTTGTTTTCGACTTGTCTGCAGAAATCGAATCAAACAGCAAGGTCTTAGAGTTTTGGAATTCTTTACTTGAAAATGACGTAGTACAAATTCGCACCAACGTCTCTTCGTCTACTATCATAATCTTATTTTGGAAATAAGATAGTAGCTCATCTATCACTATGTTGTACGAGTTACATTTTATTACGAAAGACATTTTGCGCAGATTCACTCAAAAAGTGCCCGGCACGGAGGGATGCGCGCGCGACGATTATGTATACATTTATTATGTATACAATTTGTACATATTCATAATTTAACATTCCTTAGCCGTCCGCATCAGAGACATTGATCGCAACTGTTTAGTGCGCATTGGTTGCATGTCTACGACATAAAGATGGCAGCTGCGCGCGCGTCTTGTGCTCCGAAGGTGAAATTGGGCTGTCTTAGTAATTATTGTTTGTAATAGTAAAAGGCGGTCCCAACAAACTGCGTTTAACCTTCGACGCTGTTTTATGGTTATTAGTTTGCACCCAAAAAGCAGGAGACGATTTGCAGTATTATTTATATTTTATTTTGCATCTTGTCCCAAATGGGCCGTTATCATATGAAACGAGTTAAGGAATGAGTAAGTAGTATGTATTTTAAACCGAAAAACTCTTATATTGTAGTAATCAGCTCGAACTACTCTTTATTTGAAAATAACCATTTTCAAATAAAGAGTAATCAAACATTTTTTTTCTGGAATACCCCATACGTAATTTCCTTCATCGGCGTAGTTACTGATTACATAATATCATATTTTAATAGCAGGAGAAAGCATCCGCCTTGCAATGGTGGGCTTTGCTTACATTTTCTACTAAATTGTCTTTATATTCCCATAAAAAGTGCGAAGTGTGGCCACCCAAATACATCAAAGTATGGGAAACATTGGAAATGCTTATAACTTTTGATTGGCGGCATATAGAGCCGTCACTTACGATTTTTTTGTACTAAGAGGCCGCGTTACATGAGATAAGGTGAGTTTTTAACTTCGTACAACACCTGGAAGTGGTAGAACTGAGTGGCTCAGACAGCCAGCATGTGGATGTCTGAGCCAGCAGCTTTTTCTCAATTTCTCCAAAACGCGTGCGTCACGAAGGTTCAAATCTGGTCGAGAGCTATTTATCACTAAACGTCGTAACATCAGTTAAAAACATTCGTTCGAAACGTAATATTTCGTGAAATATATAAAAAAAACATGCTCAGACGACCGGATATTAGGCTGTCTTAGCCACACGTTTATCATGATTTCTCAAAAAGTATTGGATCAAAATAGATGTAACTACTTCGGATGACCGTCACCTACCTACGCGTCACATTAAATTTTATAAGAAACATTACCCCGAAACCCTCTGATAGTTGAGATCTGGAAAGTCAGAAAATGAGAAATTCTGGCTGTCTGAGCCTAGTTTTTTTGATTTTCCAAGAAAGTCTTATGCGTCTATATTATGCGAGTCTTATGCGTCTAAATGCGTAACCTACGATGAAACCTGGAAATATCAGCGTCACCTACGATTAGTTATCAGCCTAGATATGCGATATCTCTCTAGAATACTGGCTCAGACGCCCGGATGTACACAAGAAAATGATTCAAGGAACCTCTATTTCATTTTAAAAGACCTATTCATGGAGACCGCACACGAATAATTTTGACTTAAAAAAAATTGCGGCTTTTAGTTACATGTATGGGAAGGGGGGCCCTTTATATAATTAATTTTTATTTTCGTATAAGAATCGTAAAGTGGTTAGTACATCTTCCCACCAAAATTTAACAGTGTGATGCTTATAGTTACAAAATAAAGTGGCTGTGATATACGGACGGACAGACAGACAGAAAGACTTGACGAAACTATAACTTACTTACTTCGCTGGCTCAGCGACCCGAAGTGGATCTTGGCCTCCGACATTAAAGTGCACCATTCTTCCCTATTATGTGCCAAATCTGACCAGACGGACACTTCTAGCTCTTTCAAGTCTTTGGCGACTTCATCCTTTCAGCGATATCTTGGGCGCCCCACCGGCCGGCGCCCGAAAGGTTGACCAAGATACGCTCTCTTTACGGCTCGATCCTCTCCCATCCTCTCCACATGTCCTAGCCAGCGAAGGCTGGAAAATTTTATTTCTCCGATGATGTTCGGCTCAGACACTAGCTCCTCTATCTCTCGGTTGTAGTACCTCCGCCTCCATGCGCCATCTTCCCCTCTTGTTGATCCCAGAATCTTCCGCAATATCTTTCGTTCTGCCACTAAGAGTTTGTTCTCCTCCTTCAAAGTTAGCGTCCAAGTTACACACCCGTACATTAAAATCGGCCTAACGACTGTTTTACAAATCCGAATTTTAGTAGTTCTGCTTATCAACTTGGACACTAACACTTTGTAAAAGGGCTGCTGTACATCTTAGGGCCTTGACTATGCGGATGTCGATTTCGTCCTCCCTCTGATTTGTGTCAGTAATCTTACACCCGAGATATTTGAACTTGTCGACACCCTTATAAGTTGTATTATTCACATGAAGATCTTTTCTCCTGGCCCTGATGTATTTGTACCGTTTCATGTGAGTCTTCTCACGGCTGATTCTGAGACCCACACGCTTTCCTTCCTCCTCCAGAGACTCAGTCATTTTGACTACCTCCCGTTCACATTGCCCAAGGATCGCAAGGTCATCGGCATATCCCACAATTTTGTGCTTCCCGTTCAATTCTACTCCCCCGTCTATCAGTAGGGCTTTTCGGATGATGTGTTCGAGAGCCATTGAACAGAACAGGTGAAAGGGCGTCCCCCTGCTTTAGCCCGGTAACCACTTCAAACTCTTCAGTCAGTTCCCCTCCAATTCTAACCCGCATTTTACTTGTTCCCGTAGCTATCTTGATCATTCTCACAAGCTTTTTCGGTACTCGGAAAGATGTTATTATCTGGTAGAGTGTCTCTCGGTCGATACTATCGTATGCTTTGGTGAAATCCACAAAAAGACAATGGACACTTTGGGCATACTCCCATCGTTTTTCTATAATTTGTTTCAGAAGAAACATTTGGTCCACTGTGCTGCGGTTTCTGCGGAAGCGACATTGATAGTCCCCAAGTATTTGCTCTGCATAGGGTTCTAAGCGGCCAAGTATAACGTACGAGAGCACTTTATATGCCGTCGGCAGCAAAGCAATCCCTCTGTAGTTTCGCATTTCTTCCTGCATCATTCTTATGTATCGGGAAAATAATACCCACATTCCACTCGAATGGTTGTTGTTCTTCTTGCCAGATTCTACGTATTATTTCATACAGGCGAGATTGCATTACTCCCCCCCCCATATTTCCACAGCTCACCCGCTATACCATCTATGCCAGGGGATTTATGGTTTTTAAGCCTCATTATTGCTTTGCGAACTTCGTCGAAGTCTGGTGGTTCCTCATGATGGTCGTGATCCTGGTCTTGGCAATTGTTTGAGTCTATGACGAAACTACAAGGGTTCCGTTTTTTGCCAGTCGGCGGAAACCTAAATAAAAGTTGTGTAATAGATACCAGCAACGCTGATTAGAATTGTTATATTGTTTAAATTTCAAAAATAAATACCTATGGATTGTACAAAGTATCTAGCGTCTGTACAATATCAAAGTACCTACTCAACAGTGCGTTTCGTTGTGCGGTAAGGTAAGACACTAGAATTAATTATTAAAATCTATTTTAATAGGAGTATTTCAAGTACTAAGTGACATCTGACACCTGCCGAAGATAAGTATTTGTCGTATAGATTTTTTCATTTTAAAAATATTTTCCTCCTTTTTTCCTCTTCCCGGGGCCTCTCCATAATCTTCTTATTGTGTTCAGAGGCAGTAAGTTTGTGGGCAGGCCTCCAGAAGACCCCTCTGTATCATATTAAATTCTTGCATTTTTATGTTCCAGTTGACATTTGGCGTTAGCAGGGAGTCACTCCGGTTGCTAAGGCAACCAGACCTGCGCATCCCCTGCTGTCAGCGTCCGTCATCCTAGTTTATTTACTTTTAGTTTTATTTTTATTACGTGTTTTTGTATTTGATATTGTCTCATAAGTTTTAATTTTGTGTTTTGGCAGGTTTTTGCAAATTTCATTTTGTGATCAGTGTTAAGACTTATGAGTACTTTATCTCTAACGGTGGGCACCCACTCACAGCCGCAGTTCTTTCATTGTTCAATTTGTAATTCAAATAGGACTTTTAAAGGTAAGAGAGGCCTTAATATTCATATTGCCCGTAGTCATAATAGCACCAATTTACCCGCGTCTCTCCCTATTTCCTCTATTCCAAATCCTCTATCTTCTTGTCCTATCTCCTATCTATCCTCAATCTTTTGAATCTATCATCACAAACCTTCACCAATCTACTCCGCTGGTTAAACGGATACCTAGGGGAGCGAGAACAGCTTTAGCTAAATGCATTTCTTCTTGTATTGAAAAATGTTTCGATAATACTGAAACTGCCTGGCAAAATCTATTTACTTTTTCATACTCATTTTTTCACGTAAACTCTCCTTCTAAAACTTTAACTCGGGCGCTATTAGATAATGCTTCAAATTTCCACAATCCGTCACTTCCATTCAGTTCGTCTAGTATGATATCTTCCAAATTTAACTTTTATCGTACCGTTGAGAACAAGGTAATGGACGGCGACCTGAAAAACGCAGCCCGAATCTTGTTCTCCGATGACACTCTCGCTCCCCCTAGTCAGGAAACTCTCGAGAGCCTTCGTAGTAAGCATCCTTCACATCCAGATTCTCCATCGTTACCTGTTCCTCCTCCTCAAAATTTCCAACCCTTACAGATACTTGATGACGGCGACACGTTTGCTGCCATCATGTCATTTCCGGCTGGTTCTGCTGGCGGCATCGACGGCATCACTCCCCAACACCTTAAGGACTTGGTGAGTGCTTCCGCTGCTGACGCCGGTAGAATTTTGCTTTCCAACATTACGAAATTGTGCAACTTTCTCTTATCTGGCAAGGTAACTGAAAGTTTTTTCCCATTTTTATTTGGTGCTAGACTTTGTGCCTTTCGAAAAAAATATGGTGGCATTCGCCCTATTGCTATTGGCTCAACGTTTCGTCGTCTTGCAGCCAAATTAGCCTGTCGTGATCTTTTTTGTCGATCTATGGCACTGCAGACCTCCGTTAATGCTCAAACCTACAGGCAGCTTTATAAACGAATATTGAAGTCTCTGCGACATGACATTCGTTCCTTTAACACGAATAGTGTTAAAGAAACAATAGAGCGGAACCAAGGCTCCAAAGTGTTTGCAAGGGACATGTCTATTGGGCAAAGCCTGTTGACGAAGCTTAAGACGGAGGACGGCAGTGTAGCGTCGACGAAAGCAGAGGTTTTGAGGGAGATCGAAAGGTTCTATGGGCAGTTGTACACCTCTGTAGCCAAACCCGTAACCTGTAGTGTCGGGTCAGGATAGCTCGACCGGAGACCCACGAGCTATCCTGACCCGACACTACACTGAAGACATCCCGGACATCAGCCTCTACGAGATTAGGATGGCCCTGAAACAGCTTAAAAACAATAAGGCACCTGGCGAGGACGGAATCACAGCAGAGCTCCTGAAAGCGGGTGGAACACCGGTACTTAAAGTCCTTCAGAGACTCTTTGATTCCGTTCTGCTAGAGGGCATCACGCCTGAGGCATGGAACAGGAGTGTGGTGGTGTTGTTTTTCAAAAAAGGAGACAAAACCTTATTGAAGAACTATAGACCCATCTCACTCCTGAGCCATGTCTACAAGCTGTTCTCAAGGGTCATCACGAATCGTCTCGCACGTAGGTTTGATGACTTCCAGCCTCCCGAACAAGCCGGATTTCGAAAAGGCTACAGTACCATAGACCACATTCATACGCTAAGGCAAATTATACAGAAGTCCGAGGAGTATAATATGCCTCTATGTTTAGCTTTTGTGGACTATGAGAAGGCCTTTGATTCGATCGAAACTTGGGCGGTGCTTCGGTCTCTTCAGCGGTGTCACATAGACTATAGGTATATAGAGGTGTTAAAGTGTCTTTATAACAACGCCACCATGTCGGTCCGAGTACAGGAACAGAATACGAGGGCGATTCCATTGCGAAGAGGTGTAAGACAGGGCGATGTTATATCTCCGGAACTGTTTACAGCGGCATTGGAAGACGCCTTCAAGCTCCTGGAATGGGAAGGATTCGGCATCTCCGTCAATGGCGAATACATAACACACCTTCGGTTTGCCGATGACATAGTCGTTGTGGCAAAGACGCTGGATGATCTAGGCACTATGCTCGAAGACCCCGACCGAGTATCCCAACTAGTGGGTCTTAAAATGAACTTGGAGAAGACGAAAATTATGTCGAGTTCCCTTGTTGTACCCACTCCAGTATCCATTGGGAACTTAACTCTCGAAGTTGTCGACGAGTACGTCTACCTGGGACAAGTGATCCAATTGGGTAGGTCCAACTTCGAGAAAGAGATCAATCGACGAATCCAACTCGGCTGGGCAGCGTTCGGGAAATTACGCAAGAGTGTCTTCTCATCTCATCTACCTCAGTGTCTGAAGACGAAAGTCTTCAACCAGTGTGTGTTACCAGTGATGACATACGGATCCGAAACATGGTCTCTTACTATGGGCCTTATAATGAAGCTCAAAATCACACAACGAGCGATGGAAAGGGCTATGCTGGGTGTTTCTCTACGGGATCGAATCAGAAATAAGGAGATACGTAGAAGAACTAAGGTAACGGACATGACCTTGAGAATCAGTAAGCTCAAGTGGCAGTGGGCAGGGCACATAGCGCGAAGAACTGATGGCCGTTGGGGCAGGAAAGTTCTAGATTGGAGACCCTTCGACCAAAGACGCAGCGTAGGACGTCCACCAACAAGATGGACAGACGACCTTAAAAAGATCGCAGGATCAAACTGGATGCAGACCGCTGGTAATCGGTCGCTGTGGAAAGCCGTGGGGGAGGCCTATGTTCAGCAGTGGACGTCCTTTGGCTGATTATGATGATGATGATGATGATCTTTTTTCTCCATTGAAAGAGTATTTTCAACCCATTCAACTTGGTTTCGGCAGTAAGGGAGGTTGCGAGGCCGTGGTTCATTCCGCTCGCAATTTCCTCTCCTGTGACGAATCTGAAGTTTTTTTTAAAGTTGATGTGAAGAATGCTTTCAATTCTCTTGACAGGTCTGTCTTGCTGAATGAAGTTCAGACTCACACTCCACAGATTTAACCCTTTGTTTTTCAGTGTTACCATAATCAATCAAAATTACTTTACAATGAACATTCAATTGTTTCTGCAGTCGGTGTTCAGCAAGGCGACCCTTTAGGTCCAGCCCTTTTTAGTTTAGGCATCCATCCTGTCATTTCATCCTTAAATTCTAAATTCAATGCCTGGTATCTGGATGACGGGTCCTTTGGAGGCAAAGCAGATGTTGTTTTCCAAGACCTTGTCCGGATTATAGAAGGATTTAAGAAATTAGGCTTGGAACTGAACCTTTCAAAATGTGAACTTTTTATTAATGATCACTTTTCGTCTGGTTCCCGTCAGGCAATCATTGATAAATTCAATTCCCTTGCTCCTAACATCAAAATTCTGAATTGCTTTGCGTCCTAGGTGCCCCTCTTCTTGATCCCAGCATCGAACCTTTTCTAGATAAAAAATTGAATGATTTCAACCTTTCAGCCGCTAAATTAGAACACCTAAATTCACACATTGCTTTTACTATTCTTAAATCGTGTCTTTTTGTGCCTAAATTTACATATTTCTTACGTGCTAGTCCTATCTGGAAAAAAAATTATTATTTAAAACTATTTGACACCACCCCTAAAAATAGTTTGGAAAAAAAATTAAATTTACATTTCGATAATAATTCTTGGGCTCAGGCTTCGCTTCCTATTCGTTTTGGTGGTATCGGAATTCGCCAAATTTCTAGTATAGCCCTCCCCGCTTTTCTCTCCTCTTTTCATAGCACTTCCGTTTTAGCCGGAAAAATCTTTGAACATCCTCGCCAACTTTCTGAGGTGAGAGAGGCGGAGGAGTTTTGGCAAGGCCTCTGTCCTAGAGAAGACATCCCAAAGGAACGTCACCAGCAAAAACTTTGGGATGTCCCTCTTGCGAGAGAGACCTTCAATTATTTACTTCAAAATTCCGTCAGTGACAGTAGTCGCGCAAGGCTCTTGGCAGTTTCCTGCAAAGATTCTGGTCATTGGCTTCATGCTTTACCGTCGAAAAATTTGGGCACTCTTTTCGATAGTGAGTCTTTCCGGGTGTGTGTGGGCCTCCGCCTTGGTACCCCTATATGTGAAATTTTTACGTGTCCATGTGGCAAGGAGGTTGATAAATTTGGTCTCCACTGCCTTTGTTGCCAGCAAAGCGCTGGGCGTCTCGCCCGTCACGCTACCCTTAATGACGCCATCAGAAGAGCTCTTGCGACCATTAATGTTCCTTCCACGTTGGAACTACGTGGTTTGGTCCGTGATGATGGCAAGAGACCCGATGGCCTAACGCTTATTCCCTGGGAGGTCGGGCCTTAGTTTGGGATGCAACTTGTGTCGATACTTTGGCCCCTTCCCATCTCAGAGAATCAGCCCTTAAAGCTGGAGCAGCAGCAGAGTTGGCCGAAAACGCCAAGCGTCGCAAGTACGTTTCACTTGCAAGTGATTATGAGTTTGCGCCGTTTGGCGTTGAAACATTTGGGCCGTGGGGACCCTCTGCTAAATTGCTGTTTAGAAAAATTGCGCCAAAATTAAATTCTTTAACAGCCAATAATAAAGCTGGCTGGTTCCTAGCCCAAAGGATCAGCATAGCTATCCAACGCGGCAACGCAGCCAGCATCATAGCCTCCTTGCCGCAAGGAAATGGTTTCGTTTTTGAATAGGTAGATATTAAGTTATTTTATTATGGTGCATGTCTTAGTTTAATTTTTTTTGTTAGTACTAAGTTAACTCCTTTTAAACACACATTTATATTGTTCATTATTACAAAAAAAAAACTTTCCAGATAGCAACCAATTTTGCACGGATCGCAGTAACAAAGGAACAGCGTGAGGTCTAGCCTAGGCTATTGATATATTATACCCGGCGCCACGCCGCTTTATTGATCCTTGCACGCAAGTGCACTTGCAGATAGCACAGAGCGCATGTATCTAGCGAATGATCTAGACCACAGACAGCTAGGTCTGGCTAGGGCGACCTAGCTGTGGCACATGCGCTGTTCTTGCGTATTGATGAGGTTCTTTGTTCTGAAAGCAATCTCATCTCAGCAGTGTTGCCAGTGCAAGTAATAGCTGTATGGGTAGAAATCACTATAAATAATGTTAATATCTAGCCTATGTACCTACATGTTGCTACAATACTACCATTACATTTACTACAATTTGCCTGCGACATATATGTGTATAAGTATAAGGTATAAAAAAATTAGTTGCATTCCTTCTAGCCAATTCTAAACCTTCCTTCAACAGTGTGATGTTTATAGGTACAGAATAAAGTGGCAGTGACATACGGACGGACAGACAGACAGCAGACTTGACGAAACTATAAGGGTTCCGTTTTTTGCCATTCGGCCACGAAACCCTCAAAAGGCGCGATAAGACTGGTTGAGTAGGTAAATAAGGCCTGTGCCCCTTCTGCGGTTACATATTCAACATTTAAATTTCTGAATACGTTAGTCTGTTCATGTCAAAATATTGACATCAAGTTGCGCTCATTTTTGCTTAACATAGCGTCTATACCTACCTATACGCAGTGATAACCATAAAATTATTATCCTACGAATATTCATTTTGTGGTAATAACGGCTCACTGGGTGGCAATATTAAAATAAACATAACTAAGTAGTGTGATTTTGCGCCATCTATTGTTGAGTCGAGAATCCTGGTAAAGGTTTAAAAGCAAGTTTTTTAAACTCCATCTAGTGGACAGTGGATGCAGATTTATGTGTAGTTTAATCACGGGGTCTCATTCGGTACATAAGTTACATAGCCTTTAAAATTTCTCAATAGATGGCGACACGTGTATAGCTAGCGCAATTACTGTTTATTAGATAGACTAAAATCCTAAGATACGTGAAGATAATACCCGAAAATTATGTTAATAAACATTTTCAGTTGTTTAAAAGAGAAAAAAACTCAATACCATTGTTTTTTTCCATAATTGGCAAAAATAGTGTAAAAAGCATAAAAGCATGCTTTTAACCCTCTGTCGGCATACGACAAAACTATGTGGCATGGTGGAAAGTTGACAACAAACTAGTATAGATGGCGCATTACTATGAATGCGTTTCATTTGACCAGTGATGCCAGACGGTAATTTCAAGTAGACTTGTGTAGCTCGCGAGAGAAAGATAAAAAACCTCTCTCACCCAAACGGCTCATATATCCGTAGCTCACTTGTGTTTCAAATAAATCTCTATATCCGAGAGATAAAGTTGAATTTTCAGATATACTAACTGAGTCGAAGCCGGTGATAAAGAAAGACGGCTTCATTTCATTTCTAGAGCGAAAGAAAGAGAAGGGAAGATACGTTCGCAGTGTGCGTAGGTATTATAATGACCGAACCGTGGCTCGGTAAAACGGAAGAATCTCTATGTTCTCGTAGTGTTAACAAAATAAAGTTCAATTTGCATTGCGTGCGGTTCTATAAATATTGGCTGGTTGAATGTTTGTTGACGTTTTTTTAGTTTCTTTTGTGATTAGAGCCGGCGCACTTCGGCTGTCGGAATAATAGCAAGTTTTTGGACTACTGAATGCGACAACTTGATTTTATTAGTAAACAAACATTGAGTTAGTTACTTTTCAGGTGTTTTAAATTCAAAAACTGTCATTAACATTTTTTATCTAGGTTGACAGTCCTAAGCCTGCTTAGTATGAACCCAGATAATATAATACTACTATGAAGGAAAATCAAATGGTTATTATTTTCTTTATAAAGTAATATAAATAATTAACGTACGTAATAAGTATAAAACGTACAAAAAACTGTGAGCTTCTTATTATTAGTTATGTATTATATGACAACAAACAATAGCATATCCTTATTAAAGGGTTTTTGTTTATATATAGAATCACTAGCGGTCCCCCGCGACTTCGTCCGCGCGTTTTGAGTTTGCTCCCTCCCCTCCCGTCGCAGCGTGATGTTTTATACCCTAAAGCCTTTCTCGATAAATAAGCTATCCAAAGCAGAAATATTTTTTCAAATCGGTCCAGCAGTTCCTGAGAGAAGCGCGTTCAAACAAACAAACTTTTCAGCTTTATAATATTAGTATAGATTAGCGCAAGCGCACGAACATTATTTTGGTGCGGAGTTATGTTAAAACTGTGATAGCTCCTAAGATATTTATTGGAATCAAATGATATAAAGGGCAACTTGGTTCTAAATGAAATGCTCGTGATGATAAATGTATTTATTTTGATAAGAATAAATACCTGTGTGTATAATACACCTCTAAATATAATGCATTATTTTTTAACAAATTTATTAACATAAAAAAGGTTGTAGTAAGTCAACCATAAAAGATAGACATATGCTGTCGCGGACTTTATTATAGAACTCTTAATGTTGAACAATCCTGTCATACATGATTTTTGTGTAACTTAAGCGATTTTCGCAGCGTATGCAGCGGAAGCTCTCAAAAGGAATATCTTTCTCCCGTTTTCGCAACATTTTTCATTTCTGCTGTGGTCTTATGCGTCGTATCTTTATGTTATATAGCCTAAAGCCTTTCTCGATAAATGGACTATCCAACGTAAAAATATTTTTTCAAATCGGGCCAGTAGTTTCTGAGATAAGCGCGTTCAAACAAACAAACAAACAAACAAACAAACAAACAAACTCTTCAGCTTTATAATATTAGTATAGATTCGCATCATCGTAAGTAGCTCTTTACTCATTCGGCTCTCTCTGATATAACGGCTCATAATGATCTCTCGATATAAAGTTACGTAAAGATCGTTTGTTTCATAACCGAGTTAGTGAGATAAGGATATAATGACGACCCGTCTGGTGTAGTGGTCGAGAAATCGCCTACGACGCAGTGGGTGCGGGTTCGATCCCCGCACAATACAAACATTTGTGTGCATGAACATGTCTGTTTGTATTGGTCTGGGTGTTTTCTATGTATATCATGTATGTATTTACAAACAAAAAGTATTTAAGTATTATATCCGTTGTCTGCACCCATAACACGAGCTTTGAGTAGCTTACTTTGGGGCTAGATGGCGATGTGTGGGAATGTCCAAAGGATATAAAGGAAAGGAAAGGATATATCTTTTGCTCTTCTAAGCCGTAGCGTGAGTTTTTATAGCCCAAAACCTTCGTCGATTAAAATAATATATCCGACACATTTTTTTTTATCGGTTCAGTAGTTTCTGAGATTAGCGCGTTCAAACAAACTAGATTTCAGCTTTATAATATTAGTTATAGTAGTACAAATAAATAGAAAACTCATTGTATGGCCAGAATTAAATTCTAACTCCTTAACGATAGAGACTAAACACGATGTTAGGAGATTTTGTCACATTATTAGGTACACATATTGATAGGCAACCAACGGTAAGAGCGTGTGCAAAATTTTGGTTGTTCGAGTAGGTTCTTGCCGTTTAAGGACTTTGAATAATTCAAAAATATCTCTTGTCTGCATTGCTCATATTATTTGATAAGTATTAATTACTCAAAAAATGATTGTCTGGATATAAAATCTGATTTTGTTTTATTTATGACCAGTTTTTGGCCGTGCTGACTTGCAACCGAATTTTGTACTATAACTATTTTTTACATAAATAAATGTATCCCAACAATGGAGACTTTAAACCATAATCAAAAAACGAACAGACTGCGCGGGACATATTATAGTGCACAAGTGTGTGCGCAAACCTGTGGACCTCTGGTGCAGCCGTCACTTTAAAGTGTGACCTTCTAACCGCTGCGCTACCGAGGCAGTTTAAACGATTAGACCATGAACGAATGATGACAAACCTCAATATAATTAAAATCGACTTTGGAATTTATTTTAATATTTATATTTAGCTTTTTTTACTACGCACACCTAATAAAGTGCAATAGGCTGGGTTAAATCTTGCACCTGACAAATAATGTGTTTCTTAAAATTTTAAATAAGTGGATATGTGTATTTGTAAAAAAAACTTGGCAAGAAAAATTAGGTTGCCTCTCCTACATAAGATTCGCATTGGGGAAAAATCAACATGTATCTTGACGGTGGCTGAATTATCACACACACTGATTGATATCCGATGAATTAGTCAATGTATTAAAGATGCTGGATAATCTTGATATTGTGCTGTTAACGTTGACCGAGCCACTCACCTCAACAGATATTGAAATGTACAGGGACAAGAAGAAAATATTGTCGAACACTCATATAATACTTACTCCAGTATCTATTGGAAACTCAACTCTTGAATTGCGTATTAAGCGGTAATTATTTGGATTTTTAATCCTCAGCGTGAAATAGGAACTTCAAACGGATGCAACACATGATTTCCAACTATGGGCTTCATAAAAGAGCTAAATTTTCTTCGATCTCGAAATGAAGAGATGCGTAAAGCAAAAGTATGTAACTAACATAACCCTACGAAACAGTGAGCTAAAGTGGCAATAGGCAAGGCCCATAGCGGAAATGATGATGGCCGTTGGGGCAGGAAAAATCTACATTGGAGCATCAAAAGTCAAGTGAAGATGTCTACAAACATACGACTTTGTATAGATTAAAGGATCACCATACATGAATACCACCGTTTAAAGGTTTCATGGAGGGGGTTTATGTACAGTGTCCATCCTGGGGCTATTAAAAATGATGATAATACTCAAAACCGCGTGCTTGTGAGTTACTAGTTTGCGCAAGCGGTGCAAATCCCTGGTGCGCAGGGTGAGGGCCAGTCGCAATAGAGTACCTACCGTGGGCATTCGCACAGCGATTTGACTGAAGTTACCAGAACCATTGTGATATGATTCATGCGCAGTCAATATACTATTTTTTTGAAGTTATAATCTTTAATATTTATTAAATTTTATTGTAATTTTATTTAATAATGATGCTTTTGATGATTGAATTAATTTCATAATTTATTTAAATCTTTTTTAACAGCCAACATAGTTATTCAACCCACAATCGAAATATTGTCATTCATTGGCTCCTAGGCCAGGGACCTCAAAATATTAAAATACTTAACTATAATTAGAAAATGATAACAATTCCATTGCAGTTGTTAGCCACCCCAACAATTCTGTTTTGTATGAATTATCAAACAAAATGAAGTAGTATATTATTCATTTAATTTCTGTTAACATGCAGTAAAGTTACAAATAAAACCATTGATGTGTGTGATGACATTCAGTGATCAACACCATTTTCCGAAAATTCAAAAACGATATCTTAAACGGCTAACGGCCGGTTGCTAATAAATATCCTTTGGACATTCCCACACATCACCATCTAGTCCCAAAGTAAGCTACTCAAAGCTTGTGTTATGGGTGCCAGACAACGGATGTAATACTTAAATACTTTTTTGTTTGTAAATACATACATGATATACATAGAAAACACCCGTAACATTATGCGGGGATCGAACCCGCAACCCGCTGCGTAGTAGGCGATTTCTCGACCACGGTTGCTAAGTAATTAATTATTTTTAATTACTATTATGATTACTATTTATAATATCAATCACCAATAATAGTATTTCGTTGGTTAAACCTAAACATTAGAGAATTGTTGCCAGGTGGCCATGAACTGCCGGATGCCAGAAAATGTACGAGTTACCCTATTTTTGTTTATGTTTTGTCGCAAACATAATTTTGTAAATGCGACTTGTAAAGGCAACTGCGGTAGGCAAGGAAAAGAGATTATATTACCCGATTTTCCACACTTGTGTGTGAAAAAATTGACGTCTATTCATCCCATAATTTTCGCGGTGTGTTCAAACTCGACGATGTTAATTATTTTACTTTTTTACTTAAAGCCGATTTTACCAACGTCAAATAAGAAATATTCGTAAAATATGGTAAAAAACGCCTAATTTGAAAACGCCACATATTTGGCAGCAGTCATAAAATTAATCTACCCTGAGACAGCTTGGTGTGAAAAAAATTACAAGTTAATGTTCCACTTTCCCAGAATGTTTTTCTTATATTTGATAAAACGTTTATTTATGTATAGGTAAGTAAGTGATTTTGTTAAATCACGGCATGCTTTTCACAATTATAAGTTTTTTTGTTGATTCTGAAGTGACTATAATTCTTACTCATTGCTTTGATCATGGTCACTCTATAGGTATTTTGCGCGGGTGTCAAGATTCAACGGAATCCTATACGGTTTTTAAATTTTATTAGATAAAGACGCATAACTGGTTTCAATTAATAATTAATAGTATACTAACTTGCGCTTATGCGTTATATTGTAGACTAACAAAATGCATAGTAGCAGTAATATCTTACGATTTAAGCATAGAATACATTAACGTCTATTGTTTTTAGTGTTTTTTTTCTTCATTTTTATGTGTTTGTAATACAAATCATCATATCATAATATAATCATAAATCTTAATGCACATAAAAAGGAAGAACGATAAAAACACTAAAAATTCTGTAACTCAACTACGAACAATATCGTTGGAGGAGGAAAGTGAAGTAATGTTAAGACAAGTTATATATCAAGGTCAGGCTGGGTACGCACAGCAGTGTCATTAATTGTATTGTATCATTGTATTTTGTAGTAATCGATAAATTTGTAGAGCCAGTAAGTTAAAGTACTAAAAATGAAAATAAGTATTGAATTGATTGCAAACTCAATTATCTTAAATAATGTTTTTCCATAAAAGTAACTAAACGTCCTGGTAAAACATACTGAAAACTGCATCGAAACTCGCGGACAAATACCTACCTAGTACAGCAGAGAATCTCCTTTTTTGAACTCGGTTGAAAACTCAATGAAATAAGTTGTGTGCTTAAACATAATACCGGAATAACCCATCCATTAACCACAATGTGTGATTTTTTAATCAAGTATTTTAGCTTATAAATAGACAATTGATTCCGAGAAACTTAGTGTCCAGCAGACGCTACGAGTGGGCATAGGTCGTACTTGCTAATTCAAGCACCAGGTCTTAAAAGTGCTGCGCAAGCGTATCGCCTCGCTGATGATCCGTGCGCGCGGGAGCCCTAACACCATCCTGAATGTCCTCAGTCAGAAGCCAGACTGCCCTCTTCTGCAGCACTGGACGAAAGTACATACAAGTGTGCCTGGTGCTCCAGAGAGTGGCCGATATTTAAATTAAATAATAATAATTATAATAGAACAATGAATAACTTTATTAATTATAATTTAATTTATTTTGTAATTGACATATTTTTAGTATTTGTATTTGATTCGACTAATTTTAATTTTAATTTAATTGCAATTTACTATAATTATTTTCTAAATTTAAAATTATTTTGTTTTTTGATATAATTTTATACTTTATGGACATCGTCTGAAATAAATGGATTTTATTTTATTTATTTATTTTTATTTTAAAAGTACGTCCATAAATCAGCACCAGGGCTCAAAACCAGGTATCAAAGTAAACATACCGGTTTACCGGCCACTACCCCTTTTCGGCCACTTCGCACATTATTTTGAATAATAAACAGTGTATAGGCAGCTTCTTTCCAATTTCACGTCATTCGACTCGGACGACGTTCACGGTTCTTAATCCAACGGCTTAACCTGGAAATTTGCAATCTGAGCCCTCACGCGCCATTTCAAAATTTGGTGTCTTGAGTGTTACGATTGTACGAACACATAAACCAATTCATTCACCTATATGAATATATCATAACATAAACCAATTCATTCACCTATGTGAATGAATTGGTTTATGTGTATGAAGCATGTGTTATTTCAATATTAAAGTGCCCAAACTGACCAAACTTTTCATAATATGTAGTATTTTTGATGGTCGGACAATAAGTTATCGTTTAGTTTAAAAATCCTCTTTCCGACCGGGTGGTCGGGAAACCAGTTTACTTACGTCATTTTTCTTTGCTAATATTGCGGAAACCTTATATTTACAAACAGAGATCCTATTATAATAGTAAACAGCTTTAATTTTGTAAAGAGAAAACTAGATTCCGGCCGCCCGTTTACCTGATAGTTCCAAAGATATGACCTTTAAAAATACCAAAAGTGTGACGGCCGATAGCTAGTCTTCACAAAACCTATTTCCGGCCGTATTTATTAAAAGGCGTGACATTTTTTTTATTACATTGACAGAAAATCAAACAATACCTTCTATAGAATTTTCGAATAATGGAACGGGAACTGCAAGTTTTAGATCCAGACCCACTAGCCACTGTTAGAGTTTTCTTCTGTTTTTTTCTTATTTATTATTTGTTTTACTTTCATTCTATTATGAGCCCTATGTGCTATTGAATAACACTAATTTTCCTACCGTGCATTAGGTGGCCGATAACCAGTGCATTGGTGGACGATAACTGAGTAAAAAGGCCGATAACCGGTATATTTGCTATATTTACAAATAGATTTTTTTTTTAATCATGTATCACTACTACGTCTATTAACGTTAGGTATTATGAAACTAGACTATTGTAGGTCCAAATGTTTTATTTTTTTAAAGTCTTGACGTTCAGCATTATGACAGAAATCAACTCTGAAGTCAATAAGTCGCTTAAACGGCCGATAACCGGTATGTTTACCCTACTTAGATTTTGTTCGTGTGATAGTTTTTTTACGTGTAGATATTTTACTAGATTTTTTCGGTTAATAAACACACGAAAAAAGTTCGATTGTCGCGAGAATCGCCCTCCTGGTTGGGAGGTAAATACCTACCAATTTTGCTGCATATAGAAGACAATGTACAAAACGAAATACCTACTTTAAGGAAATGCTTTTCGTTTGAGCCTTTGAGTTTCTTATCGGCGCCCAGGAGCCCTATTTTTGAATCACTCGCTTCGAAATGGCGAGTGATTTTCGTTCGACAACGAGTTTTTTCTATGGATTTTAATTCATCTTCGAACGAAAATCACTCGCCATCTTGAAGCGAGTGATTCAAAAATAGAGCTCCTGTGCCTCTATTTTTGAATCTCTCGCTTGGATATAGCGTGTGAAAACAAACAAATAATCAACGAAAATACCGTGAATAAGGACGTGAGTAGGTACTCACAAAATTTAGATATATTTATTCAAATCCAATTCATTATTCAATTCATCCATTCCAAAATTGGAGTATAATCAGTGAATGTCATACGCCATCTTGTCGCGAGTATTTCAAAAATAGGGCCTCCGGCTCTATAGTGCCTACTAAAATAAGTTGAAAGTATTTAATAGAAAATGCATCCATATTTCGATACGCATAAGGCGCAAAATCGCATTAGCAAGAAAAATACTTGAGTATTTTTCGCAATTTTTGACCTCTTTTTATGAGCGCAAGGTTTAATTTCACTTAAACCCCAGATAATATAATACTACTAGTACTAAAACGGTCTTCTTATTATTTAGTATTTCGGGAAAGCCGGTACCGCTTGCAGCTAATTAAAATACTTTCATGCTCTTGATAAACTATATTCGTAGTATGAAAGTAATGTAACATTCTTTAGACATTAAGGATTATTGATACGACATACGACCGAAATTACAGCATGTCAAAGATACGGGATCTTTTACGAGCGCGTATTTTTGATTCTGGCTTAACTGCTGGCAAATAAATTCAAAATGTTACTAGGTACAAACGTATTGATATTAATGAATATATATCTATGTACAAATGCTTAACGCCAGATATGCTTATTAATTATGGCAGTATGGCTCAGAGCTTATCCCATTCCTTGCAGAATCAGAAAGAATCGAAAATCCAGGTAGGTAGGTACCTACTCTTCATTCTTCATCTATCTCTCTTTTACCTAAGATACATAATTCACACATCAAAAAAGATTGCGATCACTTTGAAAAATCTAAATCTTTTTTGTTCGGGGTAATGATTTATTACATATTATTATGACACAGGACTTTAATACAGACAGGGTCTAACAAAACCAATGATCGACCGCCAACGTGCGGTATATATACATCATACAGATTACGCTCACCAAATTTGAGAAAAAAAAATCAGGCTAGTTTCAGAGATCAAAAAAGTAGCACTTTTAAATGTGTAAAAAACACACTATTTGCACCTGTTTACTATACAACACTGTCAAATGCGCACGCACACCAACAAAGCCAGCCGTCATATGTCGGTTCGCCGCGCCGCGGCAGACGCAAACAAAGGAGCGGTATCCTTTGTGTCTGGGCGGGTGGCGGCGTTCTTCTTTCGCCGTCCACACGCGCGCGTGTGACTTTTATTGCATCCATCAGTCGCAAAATCATTTTGCCACATAAAGGACGTCGACTGAATTTGATATTCACTTATTGCAAGTAGTCAAGAACGGCCTGAACAGTAAACAACAACAGTCTTCCTGAAGCGGCTAGACGGGTGGACTTGAGAGGTCTGGCGGGTGTTCCTCTACAGCACGGACATCTTGGCCTCCGTGTATTCTTCCTTCGGGTTCGGCCGTCGTGGTTTAGGGTGGGCCCGGTGCCCCGGCTGGCGCGGCGCCCCACCTATCACCTCTTCATGCCTTACCTATCTACCTACGTGAAGAACATGACATTGTTTATACCTACGTACGTGAAGGACATGGCATTGTTTATGAAGAGAAGATGACTGTGATTTTGTTAAGTGCGTGATTACGTAGAATTGTACCAGTTTTACGCAGAAGTTATAAAAACATTCTAAATCGTGTAACAAGTGATACGTGATGATTTGTATCGAAACCTTAGATATTTAGTGTTATATTACCTACCGTTAATCCTTAACTAACATTCCCGTAAATAGGTAACTTTTTTATGAATTAGCTAAGACGCCATGGAATAATTTTTGTTTTAGAGGGCTAAAATAATTGTTTATTAATAACAACATTATCCACGAGTATTTTACGTTTCAAAATAAATTGTTGCATCAATGTCGTATTTTCTTTATGCTTATCTATATCCTTAGCCTGCTTATACCAAAGGAATCATTTGCTTATGTCTCTTTTGAGGTTTAGGTAGGTAGGAGACTTAATTTTTTGCATAATAGAATCAGTTAACTGTTTAGATAGGTAAACACTACAACGCCTTTGTCTTACAATTTCTTGCCTGGCTGATTATTTATTTTGGTTAGGCAACGTTAATTAACATTATTGATAAGGTTGTGTCTGTTATTATTTTAGTAGTAGGAGTAAAAAGGAAAGACTGCAACTATAAAGTAAGTATGCAAATCTGCCACTAACTCCGTAAACCCCCAGATTATTCATTTAATTTACACAGCTTGTTTGAAAGTTTCTTTCATTCATAAGTGTCTAATGAGTAGGTAGACAAAACTGGGGGCCTACTCTGTAAGACGTTGCACGTTATTTCGGCTAAAGCCATCTTGCTCGCTCCCATGTTATCCTGGTACGGGTGACTGAGATGACTAGAGTAGAAAGCATGAACATTTGACTTACAGAGCAGATACCTTTGGTTCGTATGTGTGTATAGGTATATAGGTAGAAGTATAGCAGGTTTCCTTATATAGAAGTGAATTAGTATGTTAGGAAACATAACTTTGAAAAAACTCTATAAAACTAGTTTTGTTAGACTCTGTATTATAAGAAAACAAACAACAAATAGGGTTTCTGCTTCAACGCCCAAGCGGTCGCATGAGACCGCATAACAATGGAATTTCTATTGTGTATCGTTCAAATACGCTTGAGGGATAAATACAATAACATCTTTAAAAAAATAAATTACCTTATGCGAGTGATCACATTTTTTATTTATTTGTGTAGGTACCTACCCAAATCTGGATGCAATCGTATCGACAGCCGAAGCTGAAATCTACTGGTCGCACACGAAAATAAATTTAGCGCCATCTATTGATGAAGTTAATGCGTGGACTGCAGTGAGTTTAGCGCCATCTATTGAGGAAGTAAAAACGTGGACTGTATTGCGAGCAACCGATGTGCTTTTATATCGGCAAGTCCAGTCTACTCCAGTAGCTCCATCTAGTCCGTATTGTAGTCTTCCCAATCGCCCGTTACTATCACCCGTTTCGGCGGAACCGTTTTCTTGTATGAGATGAGGTATCTGTACTAGTAGTATTATATTATCTGGGGTTTAATGTTGATTGATACATTGGTACTGTAACCTGTGAATTTGTGCTGTTACTAGCATTTATTGTAATAAAACTCTCTTCTCAAAATATTACTCAATTCTACGATTCATAGTTACCTCAGCAATAATTAGTAACTTTGCCCCGAGCAACTTATAAAAAAAATAATTGTGCACCGATTTTTAGGAACACCTAAATCTCTTTAAGGCTGAGTGAAAAGGATTCTACGACGAAAATATGCACCATTCTAGGCCCCATCTACACCTACCGGCGAAGTCTAAAGCACAAGAAATGTTTATTTTTTTATATTTCGCCCCGATAAGTTAAATTTATTCTGATGTAATGCTGCATCAAATATCCTTTTAGTTACGCTACGTAAGTCAAAGCTATATATTTAATCATAAAAAATATTTGTATTTTTATAAGCTTAATTCAATATTTGATAAATACACGAAAACACCACTTCTGTCTCGGCCATTTTTCAAGCGCTGCCTGGTTGCTCGTCAGGGAAACTTTGTCAAGACTTCCAACACTGTGAATCGATTTTACCGATTTAGGAATACTTAAGTATCTTTATGGCATGAGTGATAAGGTTTCTACTAAGCAGATATGCACTACTCTAGACCCTTCACAGCTGACATCAAATGCGTGCGACTGAGGTCAAACAATAGTCGATAAAGTTAAGAGAAAAAAAATGGATGGGCAGAAATTTCGAATATTGTATAAGAAAAATGGTATTTCGCGATGGAAGTCGAGAGACACAATCAATAAACAAAACGTGTTACACATTTTGTTATACTTTTAATACAATCTGAATAACAATACATTTAACATTTTAAATATTGGCCTGCGTCTAAGGCTAACGCAGGCTTGCGAAGCCGTATGTATGTATGACGGTTCCATTCGCGGCTCTAAGTTCAAAATTAGTCTTGAAACGTAGTTCCTTGAACGCTGAACGGGGGAACACACACACATCACTGCCAGTGCCCACAAGAATTTGCAACTTTTTAATTTTCTTCACTACTGCCACAAATAGGCGACCGTGACTATTGGGGCGATTAAGTCTGTCTGTTTAAGTCTCCAATGATCACCATCACTAAGACCGCTGCTGGTACATCGGCTTTTTAAAAAGCTTTATTTGGAAGCCCTTTTACGGATTAAATGGTTAATCAGACCTTCATTTGGGTATTTCTTCGGAAAGTGTTCTTCTCGTCACTTTCGTGGCGAAAATTTACACTTATAGGATTCAAAGAAAAAAATTATTGCTTTAAAGAAGCAATCAAACTATAACAAAATCTGATAAAATCATGAAAATCGGTTCATTATCCATGTAGATATTTAATCTTGAAATTTCGTCAGCCACGAAAGTTACTCACCATGACACGAAAGTTATGCAGCATCTTTTTGGACAGATAATTCGGTACCAACAGTATCTATATCTTGAAATATTACTTCATATTGCACTATATACATAATTAAATCCTGCATTTATTATACTTGATGCTAAAAAACATTTGATATTACAAGTTATTATCGGTTCATTAGCCTTTACAAACATCATAATAGTAAAAATCTAAGTACATATCAAAAAAATGTGACTGGTTATTTTACAGCGATTGAGTATTAATTTAAATGTAGATGAAACAAAAAGTATTGTGATAAGTTATAACGTTTCTTTTAAACATTCATGATGATCACTTACATAAGTATAGTTTGTTACCTACGACATTGCTACCATTCCATTGTATCCGATATTTCGACACTGTTGCAAGTGCCATGATCACGGGGTATTCAAACTTTTGCGAGTCAGCTGTTATTTGCAGATTTAATGGTCTGGGTAGACCTCTTTTGTTACAATCACTTGCGGTATTACTAACCACAAATTCACTTTTTACACTCAGCGATAGGATACCTTGTTAAATTTTACGGTTTCACACTTTCGAATCAATGTTATTCTGACATTTGACAATTCAAAACCATGCTCACGATCGAATTTTAGTTGTAATTTAATCGCTTCCCTGACCAATCTCGATAGGTAGTCGCATTCTGTCGAAATTATCTGAGGTTAAGAAAATTGAATAAATGGTTTGACCTGACTCTGATAGATAAGATTATCTATCTGAATTAAGCATGTGCACTAGTGCCGTATTATGAAAAACTCATAAATAATAAGGTACGTCGTAGCAAAATCTGCAGAAATCAACTCTTTAACCCTACAAAGTAGTGCGTCGAATTACAAATAGGTAACCCTGCATTTTAATCGTTAGATATTAGCCAGCTATTATGAGAAGAGATCAACTCGTTTTTAAAGTCAATTTATACCCTTCGTAAACTTTACAAGAAATAAATTAGTCTTCCAGATATTTTTCTCTTGCCTGGAGTGAGACTATTTCGACTACTAACTACTTGATAATAGTTGTAGGAGCGTTTAAAATATGACCTTTCCTTAAAGAATTAAACTATTTCTTTATCATCTTTGGAAATAAACACCAGACGTCACGCGCTTATTGTCGAACCTTGGATGTTATAGTGTCAGTGTTCATTGTAGTTATTTTTTCCCGTGAAACAAAGTCATGATTTAAGTCTTATCTAGTAGCCTCAAAATAGACTCTTTTATCGGTCTAGTGGACAATTTTCCAGATTTAGACCAGGCTCAAATTTTAGCCATGCCACTTGGTTGACTTTTTAAAAACGACTGGCATAAACTGTTATCATTCTTATTAGTGGCAAAGAATTCATTTCAAGGTTTGCTTTTGAATATAAATATACTTTTTTTGTAAACTACACAAATTGGAGCAATTACGAATAATGCGCGAAAATTCATTAATTAACGAGTATGCTTTTTTCTGAGAGTAATTTAGTATGATTACTTTCCGTTGTTACATAGTTAGTAATTAGATTGGTCAGGCCATTTAAAACTGAATAAAAATTAAGATATAAGACGTCCCTAGACATTATTCCAGAAAGCTACATTATTTCTATAAATAATGCACGTGCCTCTGTAAACTGTCTTAGTAGAATAAATGAAGTTAATGACGTTAAGGCGGTTATTTTAACTCTATTTACAAACCACAAATTATAAATTCCAGTGAGATCAGTACACTTTGATAACCTTTCGTGGTATGATTTGTAACTTTCGTGGGCAATTGACCACGAAAATTGTGCTCGCAAGTGACGGAAATTTTATATTTTCAAAATTATTAAATTAAGTAACTCACTCTTATGTAATCTAATTAGCTCTAATGAATCTTGACTATGAGTTTCGTGTTCAAATGGTAGACATTTATTCCTTACGCTGACTTATTATCTTAAAACATCACCCATGAAGGGTTACATAAACTAGGGTCTGAAGAAAAAAAATAAAAATCAAGGAGCTGTATTAGCTATATCATAGCAGTATATTTATTTGTCTTCTTTTGGTGTTTTAACACGACTGAAGACTCTTATCAATATCGAACGTAGAACGTCGCCTTCTAAACTACGAGTAGTGGACACCAAGCGATCTGGTGGATGAACTAAACAAGGCCCTAGAATCTAGGGCCTAGATGATGCTGCTGCTAATATCATAAAGTTTTTGGATATACTCTTTCAAATCCCGGCCGACTGGCGCGATGGGGAGTACGACTTTCTTCTTTTAATTTCCTAATAGAGCATCGTCGCGGAAAGGATAACATTATCCCAGACGCGCTATCTAGGTGTCTTCCTATTGATGCCCTTAACAAACTGACACTCATTCAATTTCTAATTTAACCACTCAGGATGAGTACCTCAAAATTTTTAAGGGTTTTCCCAACTATTTATGTTTATAGATATATGAAAGATTAAAAAAATCTTTTATGGAATTTGATTGGAAAGAGGTGATACCGCAAGAACATAGACAACAAAAAATTCTTCAGCAATGTCATTCAGAGACTAGAGCCGGTCATTTCAGCGTGTTCAAGACATGGATGCAGATGCAGATACTGTAAACTTTGTTAGTATTTTATTTAATCTAACCTTTATTTTGCTGTTAGCTGTACAATTGGCGGACTTAATGCCTTGAGGCGTTCTATACTAGTCAACCGCTTGGGGGGAAAATATCATTGACGAGTTTCGGGCTATTAGCAGTTTACATTATCAAGTGCTTTATTTAAAACATCTAGTATTATGTAAATAAAATTTAAATTTACTAACGGTTAGGAGTGCTAATTAGGAATTGTGTCCTATGATGGGCGCCGATACTTGCAATGTGGCGTCTAACCCTATTAGTTTTTACATGTTTCAATATTTTTTTAGATTATTTAAGAAAAAATATGAAAGTAGGAGACTTAGTCATTCAACCGAGAAAATTAGTAATGGTCGGAAGGTAATTGGTTTTTATAAAAAATAAATAATGTTAGATATTAATTGCTTTAAGTGGTTTGGCTGGCCCCTGGAAAAAATCAAGTTACATGAAGTATAAAACGTTTGTAGTCCCTTTATTAGGAAGTTGAAAAATAATAAAAGGCACTGATTTTAAGAGGCAGTTGTAAATAGTAGTTTTGTTACGTTAAAAAAAAATGGGACGTTTAATACTAGTTCAGCAGTTAAAACTAAGCGCTAAAGAAAACAAAAATGGGTCATAAAAATATCGAAATGGATCAGTGAATATGTAATTGAGCAGGAAAATAATTAAAGGAGCGGTTACGTGTGCGCAGTAATAAATCGGAACTCGTCGATAAAAAATCGCATTCTAAGCAATTCTATAAGCAATGAGGTGGTGAAATAAAAATTAAAAAACTGTTCTTAAATAGGAATGAAAATTAAATTACCTACATTTTCATTGACTGAAGGAATGAGATAAAACAAATTGTAAACATAGGAACTTTTATTCTTAATTCGAAACATGCATAAGTATAATGACATAGAATTTGCATAGCAGCAGCTAAAATAAACTTATTGTATAACTAGCGGTCCCCCGCGACTTCGTCCGCGCGTTTTGAGTTTGCTCCCTCTCCTCCCGTCGCAGCGTCATGTTTTATATCCTAAAGCCTTTCTCGATAAATAAGCTATCCAACACAGAAATATTTTTTCAAATCGGTCCAGCAGTTCCTGAGATAAGCGCGTTCAAACAAACAAAACATTATTTTGGTGCGGAGTTATGTTAAAACTGTGATAGCTGCTAAGATATTTATTGAAATCAAATGATATAAAGGACAACTTGGTTCTAAATGAAATGCTCGTGATAATGAATGTATTTATTTTGATAAGAATAAATACCTGTGTGTATAATACACCTCTAAAAATAATGCATTATTTTTTTTACAAATTTATGAACATAAAAAAGGTTGTAGTAAGTCAACCATAAAAGATAGACGTATGCTGTCGCGGACTTTATTATAGAACTCTTAATGCTGAACAATCCTGTCATACATATTTTTTGTGTAACTTAAGCGGTTTCCGCAGCGTATGCAGCGGAAGCTCTCAAAAGGAATATCTTTCTCCCGTTTACGCAACATTTTTCATTTCTGCTGTGGTCTTATGAGTCGTATCTTTATGTTATATAGCCTAAAGCCTTCCTCGATAAATGGACTATCCAACGTAAAAAAAATTTTTCAAATCGGGCCAGTAGTTTTTGAGATTAGCGCGTTCAAACAAACAAACAAACAAACAAACAAACAAACAAACTCTTCAGCTTTATAATATTAGTATAGATAAGAGTAGGTTTGGCTTTCGACGGTCTGTCTGCATCTCTTCCTTTTTTGTCCGAGTGGAATGTTTTTAGCTTCAACTGAAGGCACGGCGTACATAAAGCGTATGGACAGGCCGATTACATGTATACACATGTACCTACGTTTTATAAAAGTTTGGGCAAGTACATGTTCCGGGAGTCTAGTCTTCTTTATTTTGAGGCAATATAACTTCCCATTTATTGAAAAATTGCTCTTTAAACTCATCAAAATTTTGTGGTGGATCCACTTGCTACAATCTGCCGAACCATTTATCGAACCGCTCATTCCATCATTTTTACCGCTCGATCAGTTATCGCACCGCTTAATTTCTTTTTTGAATTGAAATCGTGTGATAGAATAGCCGATCAATTATTTTTCTATTACTGTCGCAATAATTAATCAACCGCCATTAAATTAAATAACTGCTCAATATGTTTTCCAACTGATCATAATAACATCTCGAATATTTAAATAACATCTCGAATATTTAAATAACAGTTCAAAAAATTAGTTCCCATAATAAAATGCAAACTAATCCAGCTCTCTAGCACCGGCGTGTCCCACCGGTTGGTCAACGCCGCGTAGCGGTGCGGATAACTTACAGCCCCAGTTAACATCTAATCTGATGCTAAACTGTGAAGTCATCTTGCTGTTTCTATCAACCATTGTATAATTTTACCAGCGAACCCAGCAAGCCGCTTCGCATAAGCAACAGCGTCACCACTAACGTCACTAGATGGCGATAAACGGATTTGACTCACGGGAAAACTTGGAATCGCTCGGAGAGACATAAATAAAATTCTAATGAATCATTCAAATTAATCATATTATTGCTTTATTTTATTTTTGGACGCCTCGCATAGTTTATCAAGACCTTTGACTGATATACGTATAATGCAGGCGTATCTATGGCCTTCATTAGTGTGCAAAGGTTTTTAAGAAAGATCTGTTTCTCAGCACTTTTGGAAAGAAGTTTGAAGCACGTTTGATGAAGTATTAGAACTACATATCCGGTGAGACTCTAAAAGATGGCCGAGCTTAACAACACCTTACTTCAAATTAGGGTCATAATTTTGACTTAGTCTGTTTTTGACGGTGTCAGGGTTAATTAGTTAGTTAAAACTGCAAAAATAACAAGTTTTCGGTTAAACAATGCCATTTAACAATCCTAATTATTGAGAATCTAAGTATTTTTAATAAAATCTCTGCGTTTAGTCTCTTAGCCAACCCACACACCGACCGACAAGGCAGATACTTTATAAAAAAAAACATTTGCTAAGACAGCGCCATACATGGAGTAGTGTTATTGTTTTATTTTACTAACTTGAACAATAATTTAACAGCCTTTCTGTTGTAGTGGTTTGTGCTCCGAACTACGAAGCTAAGTAGACTCGGGCCCGACCCGTCCGTGAGTTATGAATGTATATGTCGCACAGTGGGTCGAAACAGTAATATGAGGGACATAGAGGTTTTTTTGACAAATCGTATTTTTTTGGATGCCGATCGATAGTCCTTTAGACACTCGTAAAGACATGTTATATAACATTTTTCACGAAACCTAATAGTTTGGCCATAAAAAAATAATTTGTGTTCTTTTTGTATGAAACAAGACCTAAAGTACTAAATATCTCCCAGGAACTGCTTGACCGTGCCTTATAATGACTTAGGGTGGCATAAGTGCATTATGCACTAACATCTCAATCTATTTTTAGCTGCTCCAAACAGCAATTTTGCCTGTTAAACAGTTCGGGAAAAAATATATTTTTGATAATTCTATTATGGGGTTATAATTACAATTCTAAGAAAAAGCGTCGATTAGGGGAACTAGAAACTAATTACGTAGTTAGTCTACATTGTTCTGTACTATCAGAAACGTTTTTTTGTTATCATCGGATGACTTTGAAGTAATAATGATGTCAGGTAATTAGGATATTAAAGAGACAATGGTTAAGGGTTGGGGGTAAGTAACCTGGAACTGTGTTATATAATGAAAGTGTATTCATTTTAAAAATTAGTTTGTGCTGTGAAACCTTACCAGTAACACTTAACTTGATTTGCGATCTATTACTTACGATTACAATGGAGTCCATTGTGAATAATTTAGATTTATTCGTAATCCTCAGGGAAACGTTAAAATCTTTAACAGACAGTGAAAAGTTATATAATCATCTTATGCAGAAAATGGGACGAGAAGAAAACAGTGTTAAATTAAAAAAGTTTTGCCAGTGTTTTTGTGCTTATATTAATAGTAGGTGGACAAAATTCCATCGATCATTTCTCCAATTTCTAAGAAGAAACAGAGATTGGTTAGAAACCCCAAATAAATGGCCACAAATTATAAATGAAGAAAATATTGAGCACAATATTGATCATTATTAAAGTACCTATAACAAACAGTATATCGAACAATCTTCTTTTAAGCTCTAATATTATCATTGGTGCTGTAGAATTTAAGCTTTGTATTTTTTGTACATATTGTTTAATGTTTGTTTTTGTTATAATTTAGATTTTTTTATATATATTTTAAGCTAGCATTGTAAGATTTTAATCATTTTTTCATTTATTTTATATTTTAATTACTATTAAGCAAATATTTATAAATATGTGTTATTTTGTAGAAATTATATTAATATTTTATGGAATTGCTATTCTCTGTTGTCTTACTTAATTACCCGAAATAATTTTTATTTTAAAGTCATCCGATTCTAAGAAAAAAAGGGTTTTGAAAGATTCTGTTAATAAAGAACAATGTAAATCAACTACGTAATTAGATCCTGCTACCCTAATCGATGCTTTTATTTAACAGGAGCAGGTGAAACCCCAAACCATTATCTCTTTATTTGTATAATTAATATCTTAATGACCTGACATCAATATTACTTCAAAGTCATCCGATGATAACAAAAAAAGGTTTTAAAAGATTCTGATAGTACAGAACAATGTAGACTAACAACGTAATTAGTTCCTAGTACCCTAATCGACGCTTTTTCTTAGAATTGTAATTATAACCCCATAATAGGATTATCAAAAATATATTTTTTTCCGAACTGTTTAACAGGCAAAATTGCTGTTTGGAGCAGCTAAAAATAGATTAGGATGTTAGTGCATAATGAACTTATGCCACCCTAAGTCATTATAAGGCACGGTCAAGCAGTTCCTGGGAGATATTGAGTACTTTAGGTCTTGTTTCATACAAAAAAAACACAAATTATTTTTTTATGGCCAAACTATTAGGTTTCGTGAAAAATGTTACGTAACATGTCTTTACGAGTGTCTAAAGGACTATCGATCGGCATCCAAAAAAATACGATTTGTCAAAAAAAACCTCTATGTCCCTCATATTACTGTTTCGACCCACTGTGTGTCGCAGGGATATGATGAAAACAGCTATTTGATCAATTCCATAAGTGATTTGATCAAATCACGGAGGATATTAAAATAACGACATAATTTTATCATTTCCCTAAACAAATCTAGTGATTTGAACAAATACCAACTAATTCAGTAAAATGTAAAAACAAGTTCTGTGGCATTTTAAAGATGTATTTTGTGCATGGCTTCTGCATAATAACAATAATCAACCAAACAAAAAAAACTTAAAAACAGTGAATATATAACTGAGCAGGAAAATAATTAAATTGGTGGTAAAAATTATTGAACGAGCGGTTACATGTGGGCAGTTATAAATAGGAATTTGTCAGTAAGAAATCTCATTATAAGTAATTCTATAGATAATTATGGTAAAATAAAACTTTTTTGTGGTAAAATAAAATAAAAAGAAGCATAGTTAAGGAATGAAAATGACATAGAATTTGCTTAATAGCAGCTTAAATAAACTTATTCTATAATGAGAGCAGGTTTGGCTTTTGATTATCGATCGATCTGCCGAACAATTTATCAAACCGCTCATTCCATCATTTTTACCGCTCATTCAGTTATTGGACATAATAACATTTTTTTTTTGTATGATATAATAACTGAATAATTGATTTTTTATTACTGTCTATGTTTTATACTTTCGTACTAATTAAACAACCGCCATAAAATTAAATAACTGCTTAATATGTTTTCCAATTGATCATAATAACATCTCGAATATTTGAATAACATCTCAATTAATTAGTTCCTATTTTTTTTTGTGAAATTTATTGATTAATGTCCGATTTCCCATTGAAAATTAGTGCAATTCCACGCGGAAGTCATTTAAAAAAAAATAACTGAATTTTGTGAGTACCTACGTCTATATTTTGCGTTATTTTCATTGATTTTGTTTGGTTTTCGAACTCAATTCACTCGCCATATTTAAGCGCGTGATTCAAAAATAGAGCTCCAGTAACTTTTGATAACTTTTTAAAACTTTGTTAGGAAACCGGGGCCCTATTTTTGAATCACTCGTTTCGAAATTTTTCGTTCAACAACGAGTTTTTTTCTATGACTTTTAATTCATTTTCGAACGAAAATCACTCGCCATCTTGAAGTGAGTGATTTAAAATAGAGCTCCAGATAAAAGTGTGTGAAACTGATTACTATGAAATGTGTACTAGAAAACTTGTCCATTGGTGAAAATACAGTTTATCATACAAACTTTGTAAATATGTTTTTTTTTTACTTTGAGTCAGTTTTTTATTTCATATGTATTTCACAACTTGTAAACGCTTTGCAGGTTGGTGCGACTTTAGCAACGACATCTGTGAAAACTATTCAACATCACCACTACCCTTTGCTGCCTTCTGAATACGGTGCTACAGCGACTGCATTTAAACTAGTTACAATGTCTACGTACAGAGGGCGCGGTTACGTTCTTTTGAATATGAGCACGAAAATCTTCCAAAAAAGTTGCGAAAAATTCAAAAAGGAGATAAAGATTCGTCAGTATTTAACATGCTGGAAATGTTAAAACATATTATGATATCGAATGTACGGAAGTCTCAATTAAAAGATACTACTTGATGACAAAAGAAAATAAGAGTACCTAATTGGAAATGTATGAATTGTTACGATCGTGAGCAAAAGAATGAAATAAACACTTCTACACCAACAGGCACAGATACGAAAGTTCAAACAGAAGCTCTGAATAAAATAAAATATCTGTAACATACCTACAGAAAACTCATTAACGTCACTACCAATAGATGATCTAGATACTAACAAACTTAGATCTATTAAAAAAAAAACCACACGAATTACAGAATTCACTTCCTGATCTAACAGCTTCCTTCCGAACTTCTCACGAAATCAGTTCTCAGTACTTGCCAGGTAATACTACCGTAGGGAGCTTTAGCATTTATGAATTAAAAGAAGAAATAAATATATTGCAAATAGAACTTGACGCTGCGACCACAAATATAGACAACCTAACATTGACTAACAATACACTTCGCAAGAAATTACTAGAACGAGACCAAGCAATTCGCAACTTAACACACAGTCAAAACCAACCCGATGACTCAAGAATTTGAAATGAGGATGCTCAACTACGCCTACCAGACAGAAAATAAATAAGCCCAGCGTAGAAGTATCCTACAGTAGTCGTTCTCCAAAGCCTGAAACTCCCGAAAAAGTATCAATTCCAATATTACAACCCGTCAACCACAGAGCTACAGCAACAACAAATATGCATCAAATGCTTTTACCTAAACAAAACTAAACTAAACATGGAACTGATATTGCTTAGTATGAACTTTACCAACTGTTGTTTTATCAACATTAATGTAAACTAAAATAATGATCAATTTTTAGATAATGTATATTTAAAAAAATGTTACTATAGACTATCCTGCCTATGAGACACGCTTCTTTAAACACGTAGCAAGAGTACATACCAAATCATTACCTGTTAATACCCTCCCGCGTTTGAAAACCTCTAAAGTAATAAACAATTCAAAAAAACGCTTAGGGCACTATCCCATTCTATTTTAAAATTATACCGAAAACAAATGTTGAAAACTCTATTCCCCTTGCTAGCATGCAAGCTGCAAATAAATCAGGTTCCCAAAATAAACAGTTTTTGCACTCCTAAATGTAATGATAATAGCTTTACACTCTTTCACCAAAATTTCGCAGGTTTACTTAACCCTTCCACACTGCTTTTAATAAATCAAATAATCTTCAAGTAATTCTTCAAGAGTTTGAAGATAAAAGTATGAACATTAGTATAATATGTGCTACCGAAACTTTCCTAAAAATAGGGGACAAAAAACACGTTAAGATCAAGGATTTTCAGTTAGCCGCTTCTTATTATAGACCTAATCGAAATCAAAGGAGAGGTGGAGCGTGCATATTAGTAAAGAAAAATATTCCCTTTCAAACAATTAAAATCATTAATGAATATGCTACTTGCAAGAGATTCGAATGTCGTGGAATCGAAATTAAAAGTAATAACTTAATAACATTAAGTATTTATCGCACACCTGACTCTTAACGAGATATTTTTTTACTAAATTGGAAGCCTTACTACAGCGACTTGGTATAAAAGATGGTTATTATTGCGGGGGATTTAAAATATTAACACAATGATCTCTGATGGGTATTTTAAGAATTTGATAAATATCTTGCAATCTTATGATATCGACCTACATATAAATGAACCTACACGACTTATCAAATGTATAGATCACATTGCTAATAACTTGAAAAAACAAAGCTTCTGTTCTTGATTTAGGTATATCTGTCCATAGGGCACAAAAAGCTGAATTTAAAAAAATGAAATAAAAAAATACTTTGGAGTGGTTTGAAATTAGACGAGATTTTAATAAAGATAATGTAAAAAAAATCTACGATTGCATTAAATTTTTTTGTTTTTCAGACATTTTAACAGATAGTATTACTGATAGTGCTATCAATAAATTTCATTCTCTATTCTCCTTACTCTACAATTTATGCTTTCCAAAAATCAAGATTAAAATTAGCAGAAAATCAAACAAAACAAAATGGATCACTAAAGGTATTAAAAAATGCTGTAAGACAATGAGACAGCTATACAAATCATATCAAACAGCAAATGAAAATAATAAAGCTTTGCATAGCTATGTATTCAGAATTTACACAAAAATAATAAAACGATGTATGTATAGGTCTTCAGAAACAAGGTAATTTACAATATATTACCAATTAAAAAAAACACAAGTCAAGAGCCACCTGAAAAATAATAACTACTCAAGTATCTGATACCCCATTAACAACGGACTTTAATGAGTTTTCTCTAATGGTTTAACGGTTGTAAAACCATCTGAAGGAGCAACACACATTGAACAAACATTTTATAGTTACAACTACCATTACTACTACTAAACATTACCCTTAAAATAATAATGATAGCCCCAATAAACCCGCTCTTGATCATTATCATTCCAGCATGTTCTTCAACCTACTAGTTCAGACGAAATTCAAAAAAATATGATTGGGCTTAAAAATAGCAAATCAGTTGGATACGACAACATTCCACTAAAATATTTAAATTAGTATCAGAACCAATAGCCAAAGTCTTGAGACATATGGTAAATTTATTTCTTAGTGAAGGAGTTTTTTCAAAAGTATTACAAATTTCAGAAATAATCCCCTTTTTAAGAATGGAGACAAAAAAAAACCTAGCAATTATAGACTATCTATAAAATCTTTGAAAAGACTGGTATTAAGCCAGTCTTTTCAAAGATTTTCGAAAAAATAGTGCACACTGACTTGTTAACTTTGTAAAGAAAATGAACATTATCAAAAATGAACAACACGGATTTCGGCAGAAACATAATACAGCTCTGGCCAATTACACTTTGGTACACAATGTTATAGAAAGCCTTGACTCTAGAACTTCGGTATTTGCACTATCTTCAGACATGAGCAAGCATTCGATTTTGTAGAACATGATAAACTCATACGGAAATTAGAATGTTACGGAATCAGAGGGTCAGTTAAGGATTGGTTCACTAGCTATTTAAGTAACAGGTCTCAATATGTAGTAATTAATAAAATAGAAAGTAAAGGCAACAAATTTGAAGACAACGAATACAAATCAGATTTAAAAGAAAACAAATTTGGTGTGCCGCAAGGCAGCATCTTAGGACCAATTTTATTTATACTATATATTAATGACCTGCCCAATGTTACATAACACAAATCAGTTATCTTTGCCGATAATACTACATTCATTGTCAAAGCTATAAATAAAGAACACTTTGGACAGGAATTATACTTAACTTTAACAGCAGCCACTAAATGGTTAAAAGAAAATAATTTGAGAATCAATATAGAAAAGACTAAAGTAATACAGTTCCAGACACATCAATCTCCTAAAATTAACATTAATATAAAGTTTGAAGGGCAAATTATCAACACTGTTAATAAAATAAATTTTTTAGGCATAATTCCGTTTAATTAAATATTTCTAGACCCAAACTGTACATGGAAGTCTCATATAGAACATGTTTGTAGTAGACTCAGCCGATTCGTCTTTGCCCTTCGTCGATGCATGTTGACTATCAGACGTAACAACACGTCAACATTAAGATTCTAGTAAAGGAACACTATACGTGCTTTTAAAATTTGAGGGTTTCCCTCGATTACACTAAGATCCCATCATCAGATCCCAAAATGGAAAAAATGGGACCAACTAGAAGGTACACCCTCTAAGTAGGCGGAAAAAAAATTCGATTTGGTCGACAAACGACTGAGATATGAGGTAACAAACATACAAAAAAATAAAAATAAAAAACATACAGTCGAATTGATAACCTCCTCCTTTTTTGAAGTCGGTCAAAAATAACAGTTATGCTATAATATTACAAGTCTTCAATGCCTTACCGGAACACCTAAGGAAGCTCTCAGGCACCACTTTTAAAATCAAGCTTCATTCATGGCTGATTATACGCTTTTTATTCCCTGAATGAGTATTTTACACGCGAGTCTACTCCCACATAAATTATTTAGGTTCCGTAGCCGAATGGCAAAAAACGGAACCCTTATGGTTTCGTCCAGTCTGTCTGTCTGTCTGTCTGTCCGTCCGTATGTCACAGCCATTTTATTCTGTAACTATAAACATCACACTGTTGAAATTTTGGTAGGAGTATGTATCCTGTTAACCGCTTTACGATTCTCATACAAAAAATTAAAAAAATGACATTTAAGGGGGGCTCCCATATATGAAACTAAAACCAAAATTCTAACGTTTCATAGCTAGACGCTTCCAAAGTGGTAAAATGGGCGTCCCCCCATCTAACTTCTAAACTAAGCGAGTGTACATTTTGAAAAAAATATAAAATGTAGATCTTAACAAATACTTTCAACGAAAATTGGTTTGGACGGAATCGAACGAGAGTTTTTGAGATATAGAACATTTTCAACAACCGCGAACATAACTTTGTACTTCATACAAACACTATGAAAAACAAAGTTATATTTGCTGTCAACAAAATATTGTGAATTTTACTAAGTGGAAGTAAGTGGATTCTCAAATTCAGTTAAAGCTGGAGCGGAACCCTCAGTGCGCGAGTCCGACTCGCACTTGGCCGGTTTTTTATTTCTTCTTTCTGTGTTACTTTTATTTTTGTTATGTTACTTGTTATTTACTTAGAATATTGTGCAATAATGTTATAATTACTTAAAGTATAAATAAGTGATTAATGTGGTGTAAGTTAATGCTTAAAATTAATAAATATTTGTATGCTACTGCTTGCAAATTTTGGCGCACTCATGTCTAAACCATATGTTCGTTAATGTGCCTAAAATTTTAGATATAAACTTTTGAGTTTGAGTTTGAGTATCAACCATTATGTAATTGTAGCAGCGAACCCAGCAAGCGACTTCGCATAAGCAACAGCGTCATCATTAACGCCACTAGATGGCGATAAACGGTTTTGACTCACGGGAAAACTTGGGATCGCTCGGAGAGACATAAAGAAATAAAGTTCTGATAATTCACTTTATTGGGTCATTTCTGGAATAACTTATGATAATTTTTGGACGTCTTGCGCTGTAAATCAGAACTTTGTCTGATATACGTTTAGTGCAGACGTATCTATGGCCTTCAGTCGAGTGCATAGGATTTTAAGAAATATCTTTGATTCTTAGCACTTTTGGAAATCACTTCGTTCATACTTAGTTAAATTTTATTTATCTTAACTTTATTGCACTGTAAGCTGTACAATTGGCGGACTTAATGCCTTGAAGCGTTCTCTACTAGTCAACCGCTTGGGGGGAAAATATCATTGACGAGTTTCGGGCTATTAACGGTATACATTATCAAGTGCTTTATTTAAAACATCTAGTACCTATCAAAATAGGTTAAAATCATTAAAGAATATTGCTATCGTAAGTGAAGGGTCCTATTTTTTTTTGTCTCATTACATTTTTTATTAATTTTTTCGTTTGTTGGAAATTAAATATTAATCCAAATAAGTAGAATCATAATATTGAAAAATCGTATCACAAATTCATTTAATCGCCCACAGTCGAAATGTTACAACACTATTGCATCGCAATACACTTGCAACATTAAAAATAAAAAGTTCAATTGTAATTGTCATATTGGACTATTTACTTAAACTTAAAATCAGAGTATAGTCGGTGCATACAAATCGGTACGCAGGCGCGGTCCGAAGGGGGGGGGGGGGGGGGGGGGGTCACAGGGGACATGACCCCCAAAATTAAGGTCAAATAGAAAAATCACAAAAACTTGCCAAATAACAAAAGGAAATTCCTAGCTATCCCTTAACAGTAATCAACTTATAGTTTGCTGTCATCTGGTGCTGTTGTTATTAACTACGTACGGT
Organism: Pyrausta purpuralis; assembly: GCA_963924145.1. Lineage (NCBI taxonomy): Eukaryota > Metazoa > Arthropoda > Insecta > Lepidoptera > Crambidae > Pyrausta > Pyrausta purpuralis. The sequence continues at coordinate 11,598,714 of OZ001647.1, read as the reverse complement.
GGCCAAAATAACTTGGAAATTACATCTAGTTTAGAAACAATGAACGAACTAAGTAGTTTTGGTAGTCTTAGCAAAATCGATTTGCGTTGTTATGATAAAGATTGTTTAACAATACCTGTTCTGATAATGTAATATGTCCGTTTATTGTAAAGATTCAAAATAAAGATATAGCTGTCGAGTTAGCTGTCAAGGCAAAAAAAGGAACCCTTGTAGTTTCGTCAAATCTGTCTGCCTGCCCGTCCAGATGTCACAGCCACTTTATTCCAAAACTATTAGCATAACACAGATGGAACTTGGTAGGTAAGAGTATTCTGTAAACCGCTTTACAATTCCTATACAAAAAATAAAAAATAATGAATGTACCTACTAAAACATTTTTTCTTGCTTTAACCTATGCATGTGGGATCTATGGATAGTTTTTTTCAAATGACATCGAGATTTCCAAAACCAATTTATCTGAAAGTCAAACGGTTGTAAGATAGACTCTTCCAAAGTGGTAAAATGGGCGTCCCCCCTCTAACTTTTGAACTAAAGTAGTTCATATTAAAAAAAACCGGCCAAGTGCGAGTCGGACTCGCGCACTGAGGGTTCCGTGCCAACTTTAACTGAATTAGGGAATCCATTTACTTCTACTTAGTAAAATACCACAATATTTTGTTGACTACAAATATAACTTTGTTTTTCATAGTGTTTGTATGAAGTACAAAGTTATGTTTGCGGTTGTTGAAAATGTGCTATATCTCAAAAACTACTCGTTCGATCCCGTCTGAACCAATTTTCGTTGAAAGTATTTATTAAGATCTATATCATATATTTTTTTCAAAATTAACACTTGCTTGGTTTAGAAATTAGATGGGGGGGGGGGACGCCCATTTTACCTCTTTGGAAGCGTCTAGCTAAGAAACGTTTGACTTTAAAATAAAATGGTTTTAGGAACCTCTATGTCATTTTAAAAGACCTATCTATAGATACCCCACACGTATAGGTTTGACAAAAAAATATATTTTTGGTTTTAGTTTCATGTATGAGAGCCCCCCCTTAATTGTGATTATTTTTTTATTTTTTTATGAGAATCGGTAAGCGGTTAACAAGATGCATCTTCCTTCCAAATTTCAATTGTGTAATGCTTATAGTTACAGAATAAAATGGGTGTGACATACGGACGGACAGACAGACAGACAGACAGACAGACAGACAGACAGACTTGACGAAACTATAAGGGTTCCGTTTTTTGCCATTCGGCTACGGAACCCTAAAAAGGACAATGTAGTGCATAACGAATACTTTCAACTAAAATTCGTTTGAACATCTCGTTCACTTCTATCTCGAACTACTACTTTTTGAGATATAGCACATCTATACTAATATTATAAAGCTGAAGAGTTTGTTTGTTTGTTTGTTTGTTTGTTTGTTTGAACGCGCTAATCTCAAAAACTACTGGCCCGATTTGAAAAATTTTTTTTACGTTGCATAGTCCATTTACCGAGGAAGGCTTTAGGCTATATAACATAAAGATACAACTCATAAAACCACAGCAGAAATGAAAAATGTTGCGAAAACGGGAGAAAGATATTCCTTTTGAGAGCTTCCGCTGCATATGCTGCGAAAACCGCTTAAGTTACACAAAAATCATGTATGACAGGATTGTTCAGCATTAAGAGTTCTATAATAAAGTCCGCGACAGCATATGTCTATCTTTTATGGTTGACTGACTACAACCTTTTATATATTAATACATTTGTAAAAAAATAATGCATTATTTTTAGAGGTGTATTATACACACAGGTATTTATTCTTATGAAAATAAATACTTTTATCATCACGAGCATTCATTAGAACCAAGTGGCCCTTTATATTATTTGATTTCAATAAGTATCTTAGGAGCTATCACAGTTTTAACATAACTCCGCACCAAAATAATGTTCGCAGCTTAAGTACAACGTGCACTTGCGCTAATGCGCTAATCTATACTAATATTATAAAGCTGAAGAGTTTGTTTGTTTGTTTGTTTGTTTGTTTGTTTGTTTGTTTGTTTGTTTGTTTGAACGCGCTAATCTCAGAAACTACTGGCCCGATTTGAAAAATTCTTTTTATGTTAGATAGTCCATTTATCGAGGAAGGCTATAAGCTATATAACATAAAGATACGACTCACAAGACCACAGCAGCAATGAAAAATGTTGCGAAAACGGGAGAAAGATATTCCTTTTGAGAGCTTCCGCTGCGTACGCTGCGGAAACCGCTAAAGTTACACAAAAACCATGTATGACAAGATTGTTCAGCATTAAGAGTTCTATAATAAAGTCCGCGACAGCATATGTCTATCTTTTATGGTTGACTTACTACAACCTTTTTTATGTTAAAAAATTTGTAAAAAAATAATGCATCATTTTTAGAGGTGTATTATACACACAGTTATTTATTCTTATCAAAATAAATACATTCATCATCACGAGCATTTCATTTAGAACAAAGTTGCCCTTTATATCATTTGATTTCAATAAATATCTTAGGAGCTATCACAGTTTTAACATAACTCCGCACCAAAATAATGTTCGCAGCTCAAGTACAACGTGCGCTTGCGCTAATTATATTATAAAGCTGAAGAGTTTGTTGGTTTGAACGCGCTCATCTCAGGAACTGCTTAACCGATTTGAAAAATATTTCTGTGTTAGATAGCTTATTTATTGAAAAAGGCTTTAGGATATAAAACATCACGCTGCGACGGGAGGGGAGGGAGCAAACTCAAAACGCGCGGACGAAGTCGCGGGGGACCGCTAGTATATTATAAAGCTGAAGAGTTTGTTTGTTTGTTTGAACGCGCTTATCTCAGGAACTGCTGGACCGATTTGAATTTCTGTGTTGGATAGCTTATTTATCGAGAAAGGCTTTAGGATATAAAATAGCTACGACGGGGGGGGGGGGGGGGGGGGAGCAAACTCAACACGCGCGGACGAAGTCGCGGGGGACCGCTAGTTTAATGATATAAATAATATAGACTATAAACTGTAATTATAAATTGGCTTTCTTCATATTAACCGATTTTTACATTTTTGTAAAAATATTTCCTTCGGATATTGTGAGAGCAATCTCGCAACATTGATGATGTCACGCAGCCTACGCGTTAAAGTAAGCGCTAGCAAAATTCAACAGGCTTGCTAATGTGACGGTGGCCGAGTGGTATAGGCATACTCCCGGATAGCGTAAGACACGGGGTTCGATTCTTCGTCTGTCTCAGCTAAAGTTACAATTTTATGCTTTTTACAAGTGTTTATATAGTGACAAAACACTATAAAAAAATAATAAAAATGTAAAAGTTATTTTTGCCGTCAACAAAATATTGTGGTATTTTGGCTAAGTGGAAGTTAGTGGTAGATCCTTTATTTAGTTAAAGTTGGCACTAAACCCTCAGTGCGCGAGTCCGATTAGCACTTGGCCGGTTTCTTACTAGAGTGACCCCCTCCAAAATTTCAGGCTGCGACCGCGCCTGTCGGTACGTTTATGTCTTCAATCATAGCTATCATGACGCCCCCACCTATGACCTAATACTTATAATACTTATTGCTGCACTAATACCGTTACTTTAAAAAAAACACACAGAATCTAGGTGAAACTTCTGTTTACCTCTGTAATATCTTTGTTGAAAATTCGAGTACCTAGCTAAGTCTTGATGGACCTGTTTGATTAAATTGCCTGCAATAAATTCGGTCATATCGATAATAGCACCGCTGAGATCGGGTTGGAAAACGGTTCTTCCGGAAGCCGTAAGGGCTCACCATAAAGGAGTTCAGCTAGTGAGCTTTGTAGATCTCCCTTCAGGGATAGCGCACACCTAACAGAACTAACGGTAGGTAGCGATTCCGTCCAGTTACTTTTAGCGTGACATAGTATGTCGCGGCCTTCAACTGTCTGTGAAAACCATAAAATTAATATTCCTAGGTATCGGAATAGAAGGACAAGTAAAAGCTGTCAAACGAAACCGATTTAAGATGTCAGTAACTAACATAAGTAAGCAACATTTGTATTTTTAAATGAGACAACCTTTCGATCAGGTGATTTATAACAATGTTCCTAAGTTAAATATAGTAGTTTACTGCATGATAAACAGTCGACACAAAATATTGAACATGCAGCTCTAGTGTAAAACTAAATATTATTTCATTATACAAAATATTCGTCGATATACATTCCCTGTGTTATTCTGTCTTTATTTTTTACGTAAATTAACGTTTGTAGAATAGAATAATCAAACTGCGTACTTTAAATTTGAAGCGCGTTGGTAAATATAAGTCGTATATTAAGAGACTTCGATTTGGACTAATCTACCTGTTAAATGATTATTTGTTGGGATTATGCCGCTGTAATGCATAACAATCAATCACCGATCAAGTCACCATGTCAGACGCATTATTTCTCCAAAATATACACAATTTCACTTTTAAAAATATAAAAAAAACAAATGCACGTAATTTTCAGCGAGCCTCTGCGGGGCGGTCAACTGTTTGTCATCTGCCAAAAATGGTTCTGCTACCCATCTCTTTTTATCACACAGTTTGCTGCTAGTGACACCTCGCTTTTGTCGTTCTATTCCAAAGGGATAATAATTTTATGGTGAAAACGTTCGAGGAGGCCGTTACAAGCAGGATGATACACTGTAGTTCTACGGTGCTGGAATCCGATACGTTTTGGCAGAGAGCCAAATAACGTCGACTCAAACTGCCTGCCACGGTTTATGACACTGATCGTTGGGCAACCGAAGCGTGCGATCCAAACTTCAATAAAGCAATAGTAGCAAAAGCTGCAGTCTTCGCAGTAATGTCGGCTATGGGTATCGCTTTAGGTCATCGTGAAAAACTATCGACTGCTGTGATGCAATACCGGTAACCATTCGATACAGAGAATGGACATATGAGGTCTATATGCTTAAATCTGGCGCGTGGTAGGTCGAATGTGCCAAATGGTGTGGAAACATGTCGTCTTCCCTTTGCGCTTTGGCAATTTAGACAAGCTTGAGCCCAATCCCTACAATCTTTTCGGATACTAGGCCAGACATACCTTTGGGCTACGAGCTTTGTGGAGGCGTTGGGTCCCGGGTGGCTTAACGAATATAAGCAATCAAAAATTTAACGGCGCAACATTTTTGGTACGAATGAGCCGGGAGTCGGTGTGCTCGTGTCATAATAGAGCTCATAGCGAGTGCCAGGTATATTCATTTTCTTCAAACGGAGTGAAGTACCGCCGTTTATAATATTTTGAATCTCGCCGTCGACGTCGTGAGCCTTGGCGAGAGTATCGTGGTCCACAGGGGCTTTAAACTCTTCGAAACGGAAAGGGTATAAGTATCCGCGACAACGTTATACTTACCAGAAATGTGCTGTATATCAGTGGAAAATTGCGAGATGAAATCTAAATTCTGTCTCGATGAGTCTTTTTCTTGAAAAAGACTCATCTTCAGCTACCTATGATCTGAACCATGCTCATATGGATTTACATCAATAAGAATCGCCTAATATATGTTCTATTGAAATTATGCAACCCCAGGTAGAAAAAATGTTGGATACACTTGACCGTAAAAAATAATCTGGACCAGATGGTTCCCTGCCCTTATATCAAATTGTTCGCGCAGCCTGACCTTGCCTGTTAGTTTACTTTTTGCTCGATCGCTGGCTGATGGTGTTGTACCTAAAATTTGGAAAACTGCAACTGTGACCCCAATTCACAAAAAAGGCCCAAAACGTGACATTGCCAATTATAGACCAATCTCTAACATAGGTGTTCTAGTGAAAGTACTTGAAAAAATTATCCATCACCAGGTCTACGCGGCTCTTAAACAAACCTTTGTCTCGCAACAACATGGCATTTTAAAAGTTCGCTCCACTGTCAGTAATCTGCTTTGCTTCATAGACGATTTAACTTCTGGCATGCAGTCTGGGGGCCAGGATAACTCTGTGTATACGGATTACACCAAAGCTTTTGATCAGATCGATCACGTGATCTTGCTTCATAAATTGCAGGCAACTGGTATCCACGGAGATCTGCTTAGATGGTTTGCCACATACATCTGAGCGGTGTCAAACAGTCGTGCTTAATGGCTTCTCGTCACATCCACATTACTCTGCCATCCCATCTGGCGTTCTTCAGGGCTCGATTCTTGGTCTACTGCTTTTTGTTATTTTCATCAATGACATTCACAATTGTTTTCATTACTCAAATTACCTATTGTTCGCAGTTGATATGAAAATATACAAAAAGATAAATTCTGTCGAGGACTGCGTATCGTTGCAACAAGATCTTGATAGATTTTACGACTATTATATCAGTAACAAGCTTAACTTGAATATACCGAAATGCTTTTGCATCACCTTCACCAGATCACGTGAATCGCTTAGTTTCGATTATTCATTGAACCAGCAACCACTTCAGCGCACTGATCACATTTGTGACCTGGGTGTTGTCTTGGATGATAAACTGCTCTTCGATAAACGCATGGACCATATAACTTCTAAAGCCATGAAAACACTTGGTTTTGTAATAAGGGTTACCAAAAATTTCACAATGGCTAAGTCATTAAAAAATCTTTTCTGCTCTTTGGTAAGGAGTCAACTGGAGTACGCAAGCCAAGCATGGAATAATCTAGCTTGAGGTATGCATGATTCCAGTGAACTTCTCTCAAAGATTAAGATCCAGGTCCCCTTTCGTACTAATCTTAGAAAAAAATATATAACCCTCCATGTTGAAACGCCGCCAATCACAAATTATAGAATACACTTTTTCTTTAACAGAGTGGCTACTAACTTTAACAAAAAATATACTCAACATATAGCCTTTTTTACTGCAAGACCAAATCATTTTAAGAAATATATTAGATCTTCTTTTTTTTTAATATACATTATTTACCTATCCAGCTTGGTATGACCTTTCCTTTTTTCTCTTTTTATCTGGTATTGTTCTTTGAACATATTTAATGGCACGATTATTTTCTTCTGTCTATCGTTGTATATTGATGTGTGCGATAAGTTCTATAAGTGAAAACTAGATAGGTTTTATATCTCCCGTAATCATTATACATGTATTATATTGCAGTTTGTTTTCCAACAAGTAAAAATAAAATAAAATAGCGGAACTGACGAGGCGAACAACTTGACTTTCGCGTATGCAAGGCAAAGGTGAGTGGCTTTTGGTCCGTGTAGTTCGTGAATTCTCTCGCTTCCAGCATGTGATAAATATTTGATGGCCAGGTAAATTGCAAGAAGTTTGATATCGTACGAAGAGTACTTAAGTTGCGCGCGACTGAACTTGCATGAGTAAAACGCTATTGGCTGCCATGCCAGGCGCCTTCAATTCGTTGTTGAAGAACAGCGCGTAATACATCATCGGAAGCGTCGGCCGTGACTGCCAACTTGGCTAAAAGTGCTGCCTAACACAAACTATCTTTCTTATCGTTAAAAGCTTTCAGCGCATCCCCTGTCAATTCTATAGTTTGGTTCCCTTTGTCTGAGCCAGTTAGCAGAACGTTAAGAGAAGCCTGGGTTTCAGCTGCACGGGGAATAAAACGTCGTCTCTGTAAAAAATGAGCATGCCGAGGTACCTCCTAAGCTGTTATACAATAACTGGCTTAGGGAAGTTTAACGGCCTGGACTTTTTCTTCTAGCGGTTTGATACCGTCTGCTGAGAGACTGTACCCCCAAAATTTAACTTCTGACGCTCCGAACACACATTTTGAGGTGTTTCATAAAATTCCGTACTCGGTCATCTTCTGAAACAGCCGACGGAGTTGTTTTTGATGGGATCCAGGGTCAGGAGACGCAACCAAAAAGTCGTCCAAGTATGGATAGACAAAATCATATTACGAGTCAGCTCTGAAATGTTTGACCTGCATTACGTAAGCCAAACGTCATGTCACCTACATGACAATACAATTCAAAGAGGCCAAAGGTGTTGTGATCGCCGTTTTAGGGATATCGTCCTATTGATAGGTATCTGGTTATAGGCTTTCATAGTGCAACCAGAAATATTGTAAGTGAAATCGTGTATGTGCCTGACCGGATACCTATCAGGGATGGTGCGTGCGTTCAATTTTTTGGGTGCTGAATGTAGTGGGGACGACCAAGGGCTATCAGATTGTCGAGCAGTCCCCTCCTGCAGCATCATGTCATAGTCACGTTTCGCTATTTGTAACTTATCACAGGTGCACCAGGTGTGATTTTTATGTAGTGAATGGTGTTGTGTTAGGTGTTGCGTGGTGAGCCAAGATGGATTTCCCGGTAACGACTTTAACTGACGAAATGCCACTATGTCTATCGGCTGTCACGACAGAAATATGTAATGAAGTAACATAATTCACCAACCGCTTATTTCTCACATCAACAACAAGATTAAAGTGCGCTAAAAAGTCTACACCAATGATAGCTTTGTTTACGTCGGTTATTACGAAAGCTACACAAAGTCTCGACGCAACCCGAGGTTTAAACGCAGGCTTGCGAAGCCGTATGTATGTATGACGGTTCCATTCGCGGCTCTAAGTTCAAAATAAGTCTTGAAACGTCATTCCGTGAACGCTGAACGAGGGGAACACACACACATCACTGCCAGTGTCCACAAGAAATTGCACCTTACTGTTCAGGTCTGCCACAAACAGGCGACCGTGGCTATTGGGGCGATCGTCTGTCGCCATTACTGACCGTCCTGTCTGTTTTCCGGCTTGTATTCGCAGAGTTTGATGCAGGATTGAGCCTTGCTGCCGGACTTGAAGTGGTACCAACAAATTGGGTTTTTGCGGTTTCTGGATAGCGATCTGCTGCGACTGCGCGGACATTTGTTGTCCTTGGCACTGAAATTCGTCCTTGATCTGCTACGTCGTGTGGTAAGGGCGTAAACTTGCTGCATCAGCTTTTATTTTTGCTCCGCCATCATATCCAACCTGTCATCTGTGCTGCGGTGGTGTGATGAGGTAGACGCTGATGTTGATGCTACTGCGATTTGCAAGATCGGCTGTGGCTTCTTAAAATGTAGTGGCCTGGGATGCGATTACAGTCTGCATGCTACTGGGTAGTTAGTTAGTAAGTTAGTTTGTCTGGGGTTTTTTCCGCCTTAGCCTCACGATTGGGCCATTGTACGTATGTCCCTCTTTTTTATTCTAAACACCCCAAACTTTCCTAGAAGGCTAGCAATCTGCCTAGATTGCTAATGGCGTCCGGGAATGTGTCTTGGGATTAGAGAATATTTTCCCGTGTTACATTACTCCTGTACACTCCATGCGCACATGGTGTGCTGTTTCTTCTGCCTCCATGCACCCTCCGCATAGGGGGCTGTCTGTGACACCTATTGTGAATAGTTGCTTGTTTAAAAGAGTGTGGCCAGTTTTAGTGCCTATAACTGTGCGTAGTTTGTCTCTAGGTAAGCGGATCAGGTTGCGAGCACCCTTTTCGAAGCTTCCGGGACTGCATTCTTTGTTTGCCTGCAACCTTCACCGTTTCTCCACTCTGCTTGATGTCCTGCTTTAGTTTCTGCACGTAGCCAAATCCTTATTTGGGCCTGCGGTATGGGCAGTAAAGGTTCCGGTCCATATACTGTTGTTGCTGAGCCCCGCTTGGCTAGTTCGTCAGCTGCGTCGTTACCTAAGGAGTTGCTATGTCCTTTGATCCATTGCAAGGTAACCTTATTTTTGCTTGCTATGTATTGGAGAGCTTTATGACACTCCAAAATAAGGACGAATGTTATACTATTATTTTGTAGGGCCTGGAGCACCGATGCGCTGTCCGAGACGATTTTAATATGCAGTTCTTTGACGTCTCTGGCTGCGACTACCTGTTTTGTTGTTTGTTTGTTTGAAAAGGTCTTTATATTTACAATACGATACTAACAACTAGTGTGCATTTACTTTCCTAGATTTAGTTAGATTTAGGCTTGTTGACAAAGCGCAATTCGTCCGTTTAGTAGCTACTCGGCGCGTGACGTCACGCTTGCTATCTAGTCCGGTTCAAGCACGTAGTGATGTGGGAGTCGGTGTGTCCGATAACTATCGCTATAGTCCAGGTCAGCTAGTCGCGTTTTTCCCATATTTGGGATTAATTTGTTTTTATGTTCCAAATTAGTATGCGGGTAAAAACTTTTTGTTTGTTTTAAGATAAAACCTTTTAGTAGTTGCAATTTAATACTTTTATGCAACTTAGCTAAGTTCGTGTATCGAGGGGTATTGTATGAGATGTTCACCGCTTTGTTTTGTACCCTTTGAAGCATTTCAACATTTAACAATGAAATCCTAATTATTGATAATCTAAGTATTTTTAATAAAATCATTGCGTTTAGTCTCTTAGCCAACCCACAGACCGACAAGGCAGATACTTTATAAAAAAAAAAACATTTGCTAAGACAGCGCCATACATAGAGTAGTAATATTGTTTTATTTTACTAACTTGAACAATAATTTAACAGCCTTTCTGTTGTAGTGGGTTGTGCTCCGAACTACGAAGCTAAGTAGACTCGGGCTCGACCCATCCGTGAGTTATGAATGTATATGTCGCAGGGATATGATGAAAACAGCTATTTGATCAATTCCATAAGTGATTTGATCAAATCACGGAGGATATTAAAATAACGACATAATTTTATCATTTCCCTAAACAAATCTAGTGATTTGAACAAATACCTGAACTAATTCAGTAAAATGTAAAAAAAAAGTTCTGTGGCATTTTAAAGATGTATTTTGTGCATGGCTTCTGCATAATAACAATAATCAAACAAACAAAAAAAACTTAAAAACAGTGAATATGTAACTGAGCAGGAAAATAATTACATTGGTGGTAAAAAATATTGAACGAGATGTAAAAATTATTGAGGTTACATGTGGGCAGTTATAAATAGCAATTTGTCAGTAAGAAATCTCATTATAAGTAATTCTATAGACAATGATGGTAAAATAAAATAAAAAGAAGCATGCTTAAGGAATGAAAATGACATAGAATTTGCTTAGTAGCAGCTTAAATAAACTTATTCTATAATGGGAGCAGGTTTGGCTTTCGACGGTCTGCCTCTCTTCCTTTATGTCCGAGTGGAATGTTTTTAGCTTCAACGGGAGGTACGGCGTACTTCAAACGTATATGAGTTCGGGTATCACCGCTCGCTATGATCTGCCGAACTATTTATCAAACCGCTCATCCCATCATTTTTACCGCTCATTCAGTTATTGGACTGCTCAATTATTCTCAGAATAGACATAATAACATTGTATGATATAATAACTGAATAATTGATTTTTTATTACTGTCTATGTTTGTTACTTTCGTAGTAATTAAACAACCGCCATAAAATTAAATAACTGCTTAATATGTTTTCCAACTGACCATAATAACATCTCGAATATTTGAATAACATCTCAATTAATTAGTTCCCTTTCCTAAATGACCAGGGCCCCTATTTTTGAATCACTCGCGTCAAGATAACGTGTGAAATTTATTGATTAATGTCCGATTTCCCATTGAAAATTAGTGCAATTCCACGCGGAAGTGATTTGAAAAAACATAACTGAATTTTGTGAGTACCTATGTCTATATTTTGCGTTATTTTCATTGATTTTTGTTTGGTTTTCGAACGCAATTCACTCGCCGTATTAAAAGCGCGTGATTCAAAAATAGAGCTCCAGTAACTTTTGATAACTTTTTAAAACTTTGTTAGGAAACAGGGGCCCTATTTTTTAATCACTCGTTTCGAAATTTTTCGTTCAACAACGAGTTTTTTTCTATGACTTTTAATTCATCTTCGAACGAAAGTCACTCGCCATCTTGAAGTGAGTGATTTAAAATAGAGCTCCAGATAAAAGTGTGTGAAACTGATTCGTATGAACTGTGTACTAGAAAACTTGTCCATTGGTGAAAATACAGTTTATCATACAAACTTTGTAAATATGTTTTTTTTTTAACTTCGAGTCAGTTTTTTATTTCATATGTATTTCACCAGTCGTTTCGGCTCACACGGGTGCCTGTGCTTTGTTACAGTGGGCGGAGGCTGCTCTCCCTCCGCGCCTCCGGCTTTGGAATTACACTCTAGTATCGGGCAGACTAGTACCACGGCCAAAAGACCACGGCAAGTCGGTTAATGATTTATTAATTTTAACCCTGACAAAAATGAAAGAAATTCTTATTATCAAAAACCTGCATAAAAATAACGAAACTCAATGACAGATCAATCGTCGATAAAAAAAAGATAGAAATTTTTACAAAATTCTAGTGATTTTCGAAAATAAACCTAGAACCAGAACGAGAGTTGAAACTTCGTGATTAGATGCAAAAAAAACCTGCCTATCCAGTGACAGTAGCTGTGCATCAATTATCGTGGCCGTACAATGTAAACGTGAACCTTTTCACACAAAATTACTCGGGAAAAACTACCGATGTAAAAACATTTTATTAGAAGTAGCACAACATCGCATTTGCTTACCTCATTTATTACCTTCTTTTCCATTCTATGCGAGTCACTTTTTATAATCTTTGATTTTCGTATAAAATGGCGGCAATTTCATAAAACACATTTAAAAAATTTGAAAAAAATATTAAGTAGGCTACAGTTAACATTTTATTAACTTAACGCTGAAAAGTAACGCCGGTATATTTTCATTTCTTGTGGGTTTTCTAGTTTCATGTTTTTAAAACGCAATACGGCATTTTTGACGAAATTATTAACCAAAAGTCATATTGCATATCGCTACGAGAGGAAGTGAGTTACTGGGATACACGAGGTTCCTTCGGGATGTCATTTCCATACATATTAGTCGTATAGTTCAATGCGTTACTCAGGATTTTTATTACCTCTTTCACTAACAATAGGTGCCCTCGCTTCGCTCGGGCCTCAAGTCTACCATACCTACTTAACTTCGCACTGTATGCTAAATACCCTCTGCATGGGACATTTCAAGTGAAGCTCAGAAAGTAATACGTTTTGATATTCTAAATACGAGACGAAAACTCCCGGGTGTCAATTATTTATAGTTTTGGAGAAAAAAAAATCAAAATTGGTCAAAATTTTAAAATAAAATATAAAAAATCTTAAATATTTCTAAATTAAACAATGCGTTTATCAATTCATTTGCATCAAGTTATTGCATGTTTAAAACTACATCTTTCGATCTTTGTTGCTAGTCGAAAACGTAAACGTAAAGCGAATTTTTTTTTTTTTTTCGTTTTGACGTTTTTATTTTTTTTCTCAATAATTTCAACAAAGGAGCATCCAAAATTCTAATATGATGGAGAGAATTTAGCTTTTTATCATTACAAAAAAATTCAGCTGCCAACTGCGTGGGATATCGGAGATATGGATAAGACATTGATAAAATAAGTTGCCTGTTGATTTTGAATAGCAATATTTTAAATAAATTAACTTTGCTATGAATTTGGAGTAAGGCGCTATAAGACAAAACACAAAACTAAATTGAACATTGCAAAGTTTATTTTAAAATTTTGACCAACTTTGAATTTTTTTTTCTCCAAAACTATAAATAATTGACACCCGGGAGATTTCGTCTCGTATTTAGAATAAAAAAACGTATTACTTTCTGAGCTTCACTTGAAATGTCCCATGCAGAGGGTATTTAGCATACACTGCCGCCATAAGGAAAAAAGACGTATCTACCTAAACCTCCAAACCGAGAAATAAAATAATTTGCAATTTTTTTCGAAAAAAAATCGCTGTGCGATTATTAAGATAAAACATTTAAATTTTTGTGTGCAAACGTTTATATCATACTTTAAACTATTTTTTGACATATATAAATTTGTATTATATATATATTATGTAATATATAAATGTGATTTTCCTTTTCTTTTTAGTAAATAATAAGTACATAAATTCATGTTACTACGATGAAAAGACGTACCTACGCAGAAGCGTCCCTTCTTTCTATGATCAGTATTACCCTTGTGTTGTAACTCCAATAACCTTTCTAAGTTTTAGCTGAAAGGATGTATTTTACTATAAAATAAAACATAAAATATGGGGATCAGACTTTATTAAAATATTATTCTACCTTTTAACATTATTTAATGTACAACTTTAATCCCAAAAACCTCTTTCGATACATTATTGTGTATTTAAAATTTTAAGTAGCCCTAGTAATTAAATATAACTTTTTTTTCATTACACGCTTGTTTGACGCTTATACGATATATGACGATGTTTAACGCTTAGTAAATGTTATCACAACATTGTCTTCATAAAGTTCAGTGAGATCAACACTGCCATTATTGATAGGTAAATCATACCAAAATGATTTTCTATTATCGGGCATTAACTCCTGGGAAGAACTAGCACGTGCCAATAGCTCCGTCAAAAAACTGGCTGATGCGTGAAGGTCTTGAGAAGAACTGCTTGGTATATGTGATTCATACTACATAAAATAGTTATATTTTATAAATATACTTATTGAATATGTTGGAAACCGCCACTTCGTACATATAACTATTTTATTTAAACTTTATTGCACTGTTAGATGTACAATTAGCGAACTTAATGCCTTATGGTATTCTCTATCAGGCAACTTCGTAATGCACAGAGTTTAATCAGTGGGAGAAATTTAATTATAAGTGAGAAGAGTGGTACAAAAAACAGAAGTAAAATGCACTAACATAAACAAATATAACATAAATAATTATAAAGACATATAAGCAAAATACTAATTAACATAAAGATAATAATATAGATATTTTATCAGTACCATTTCTATTTTAATATCACCAGCAAATAATACCTAGTTATAATAATATTAGTTATCTTCAGAACGTCTCAAGAACTACAACCAATATAATTAAACAATAGAGTAAAAGTTGATTACAAAACAAGCAATAATAATGACGGTGGTGTGCCTTGGGGGCGTAGGCGCGCAAGGGAACGAGGTGAGGGTTTAAGCAGGGATGCACAGACTTATTAAGACTAGGGGCCACTCGGGCAAATTATGAACTGATGGCGGGCCGCCAGAAGTTTATGTAATTAAAGACAATAAAGAATTGATAATTATGTATTAAAATTGAAAAAGAATTTATTAATTTGAAGCGTGGCACTGCATAGTGCTTACAATCTTTTTTATATTTGGCTCAAATTTACTTGTAGCAACACGTAAAACTGCTTCCAAACTTTCATTTGCAAGGCGGTTTCGATTTTTTGTTTTATTATTATTTAGTATTGAAAAGGTTTGTTCACATATATAGGTAGAACCAAATAAGCTGGCACATTTCAGAGCGTTTATGCGCAACTCTTTGTACGTATTTTTATCAATGCAGCGGTAAAAGTTCAGCAAGTCTCCTTCGTTGAATTTGTTGCGTAAATCTTGGTCGTTTTGAATGTCGATAATTTCTAACTGCATTGACTCTGGCGCATTTTCAACTGAAATCGTGAAAGGATTGCTGAATATGTCCAACAGAGGTTTCACTTTTTTAAACTCCGAAAATCTTTCTTGAAAAGATTGAATCAAAATATCTAGCTTTTCTACATAACTGAAATTAATCGCAGTTTTGTTGAATTTTTCAGCCATTTTCTTATAATTCGGAAAATGATTGTAATTTCCAGAATTCAATTGCGATCTGAAAAGTGTCAGCTTGCATTGAAAGGATGATACGTGAGCGTAGAGCTGGGATATCAGTTGATTTTTGCCTTGAAGCCGTGTGTTCAAGACATTCAAATGATTTGTAATGTCAACTAAAAAAGCCAAATCACACAACCAATCAGGATTTTTAAGTTCCGGGACATCCTTTTGCTTTTCCGCCAGAAATATTCCAATTTCTTCTATTAAATTTAGAAATCGTTCCAGGGTCAATCCACGACTTAGCCACCTTACTTAGCCAAATCACACAACCAATCAGGATTTTTAAGTTCCGGGACATCCTTTTGCTTTTCCGCCAGAAATATTCCAATTTCTTCTATTAAATTTAGAAATCGTTCCAGGGTCAATCCACGACTTAGCCACCTTACTTCTTTATAATACAGTAAATCTCCATATTCGCTTTCGATGTCATCAAGGAATTGTTTGAATTGCCTGTGATTGAGTCCTCGTGATTTTATGAAATTTACAGTCGAAACTACCACTTTCATGACATTTTGAAATTCAATTTTTTTAGAACAGAGGGCTTCTTGGTGTATAATGCAGTGAAACTGCATGAGATCTTCAGCGTTTATGTTTTTTTCTTGCAGATGCTTTTTCAGCAAAGTAACTAGCCCAGAATTGACACCAATCATCGAAGGAGCACCGTCAGTGGCAACTCCCGATAATTTTGATAAGTCCAAATCAGTTTTTGAACACTCATCCAAAAGTACATTGAGTATATCAACTCCTCTGGTTTGACCTTTCAATGAACACATTCCTAACAACTCTTCTAAGACTTCAAAATCTTGAGTAACACCTCGTATGAATATGAGAAGTTGAGCTGTGGAAGTAATATCAGTGGATTCGTCGAGTGCTAATGAAAAAAATTCAATGATCTTAGTTTTTTCATTTAATTGTTCCGCAATATTACCTGACAAAGACATAATACGTCTTTGGATAGTCATACGATTCAGTTGAATTTTCTCAAACTTTTTTGCTGCTTCTGGACACATTTTCTTAGCGGCAATTTCTATGCATTCTTTTACAAAATCCCCATCATTGAAGGGGCGACTGCGCTTTGCTATCATTCGAGAAATTTCATAACTAACTTCTGTAGCTGTTTCTGAATCTTGGATGGGTTTTGTAAACATAGCTTGCTGACCAATAAGCTCCCGTTTTAAAGACAACATTTTTTGCTTTCTTAATTCGCCTGTAAACTTGGTAAAAGTAGGATGCTGCGTTTCATAGTGCCTTTTTACATTATATTCCTTTGCAATCGCAACAGAATTCTTGCAAATTAAACAAACGACTTTATTATGCGACCATACAAAAAAGTATTTCTCAGTCCAAATTTCTTGAAACTGCCGATTTTCATCTTTAACCTTACGTTTTTTACTAGGTCCTGGCTTGTCCATGTTGCGTTCTAATCCTGGCTAGGATTAACACAGCACCTAAAAACAATTACAGTACCTACTTAAATTACCCATCCTTTTTTAAATTAGCAAAAATAATTGATTTAAATAGGTAGGGAAACACTTATTAATAACAGAGTTTTACTTACGATTTCACAACACAATTATACACGGCACTTGACGGGAAATCTACGTTGAATGTGGATCAAAATATATGACACCGGCTAGTCGAGTTAAAATCTACACTAGAACTATTGACACTTCACTCAAATTAAAACCGAACTATGGGTCGCTGCGGTTAGCGTGGCTTTTATACCGCGCGTATAGAGTCGAAAACTGTCTGGAGAAATCTCGAAACCGACTCTGGAAGCTTCGTGTATCTACCTACGCGAGCAATCGGGAATTCGTGCACTTAAGAGCGCGCGCGCGAGATTCAAATTACTTTTCGAACATATTTTTTTTGGTTTTATTCTGGAATAGAATTCAATATTTTTCGAATGTACGAGAGTATTATTTTTGCTGTCGGCGGGCCACCAGTATTCGACCGGCGGGCCGCAAGCGGCCCGCGGGCCGCGGTCTGTGCATCCCTGGTTTAAAGCGAACACAGCTGAAACAGCTTTAACGACACTAAATTAAAATTTGTTTATTTCAAGCAATCACGGCTGATATTGTTTAGTAATTATTAAACAACAATTAACTTATAAAGTAATGTTAGTAACAACAATTATTTAAATTCAAATTTCAATTAAATTTCGTTTTATTATTATATTTATATTATAATTATTTTATGTTATTTCTTAAAATAGCTATAAAGTTTTGACAGAAAATAAATTGATTGCCTTTTTCGATTCAGTAATAATAAGTACTACTAAAACGACACTCGCCTAAATTAGGCGAATGCCTTTAAATACTACATAGAAAAGACGCTTTTACCACTTGTGTCTGGCTGATTATATCGTTAAACTACAATGAAAAGGCGCATCTTCATTACATTTTTGCTACGTTACCCTAAAAACATTGTAGCTTTAACGTACCTTACAACGAAAAAAGATATGCGTGCTCTGCGCACGTATGTAGCCTCTGAATGCCACGCACAGTCTCACACCGCAATCCCCTCCTTTACCCCGCAATCAAAGAATACGAAGTTGAAAAGACGCTACTGCCACTTGCGCCTGGCATTTTTTTGTAGTACTAAAATGAAAAGACGCAGCTACACAGAAGCGTCCTTTTTTCTTGTCGACCATGTAGACGCGTCTTTTCATTTTATGTTTTGACCAATATTTCTCAAAGTAATAAGACGCATCTACTCAGATACGTTTTTTCTATCTAGTGTGCGTCACAAGTGACTTTTTTTCTTCCTCAATGTTGTGTTTTAATGCAGATACGTTTTTTTTAACAGCGAGTATTTGAGGGTTGCGGCCACAAATGAAGAATTTTAAAAATACTAACAGATGCGTCTTTTTTTACTGATTTCAAATATGTATATGTCGTAGGATTATTTGATAATCCGATTTTTTGCAAAAAATCTTGGGATATCGCGAAAATACGGATAATTAGACAATGTCTGTGATATTTCTCAATGCTACTGAAAATTGATAGGGTTTTTGCAAAAACGCCACTCACTTGAGTAAGATTGCGAATAGAACCGTTGGCTATTTAAAAACAAAGCGCACTGATTGGTCAATCGGATCGCCTAAAACAACGTGTTATCTGATTGGTAGACCACTTGACGTTTCACTTGTCAATCCTTTTTGTCGTGTCCTTTGCTTGCGATGTTTTGTTATTGTGTTTTTGTTTTTTATTTAGCTGTTTTATGATGTTTAAAAGTTGTTAGGAGTGTGGTTGAACTTGAAAAATAATACGAAAAGTTATATAGAGGTGTGTTTGTAAGTGCAACATGACAGATACAAGTGAAATTAATGTTGAACGTTCAACGGAATCGGAAACCAATTTTGAGGTTATGTCAGATAAAGAAAAATTTAACATAGAACTGAGAAGGTTTTACGCTAATAGACAGGACGGATCTACTAAACCAAAATGGACAACAGAACGGATAAATAGTGTGATAGCTTCTATAGAAGGATTTAACTCTGCGACTGTATTTAAACCAAAAACACAACAACAGTATAGAAATGCAAAAAAATACGACGTGATGAGTGTACATGTAAAGATGAAATAAGAAACCTGTATAACAGGAGTACTTGAATAACAGGAGAGCAAAGATGTTGTCTTTCAAGATCAGTTTTTTTTTTCTCACCTACACTCATCACGTGTTTTAGAATGTTTTTAACACTCAGTGTCATTTTTGGTTTCTTATTACATCTTTATGAATATAAAATATGACACTGTGAGTTTTAAAAACATTTTAAACCATTAGATAGCGAAGCGTCATCAATTTCCATGTTGAATTTATTTTGTAAAGAATAACTGCTTGGGCCATCTGTTTAATAAACAGACGGCTAGATGGCGCTAAGCGTCACACAATTGACGTTTTCATAAGAAACCACAAATTTTGCCGTGTCGGACTGACAGCACGGTAGCTCAATTGGTAAGAGCGTTTGGCCCGGTCTGCCAAAAGGTTGCTGGTTCAAGTCCCACCCGTGCGCAAATTTTTGGTTTCTTATTTCATCTTTATGAATATAAAATATGACACTGAGTGTTAAAAACATTCTAAAGCACGTTATGAGTGTAGGTGAGAAAAAAAACTGATCTTGAAAAGACAACGTCTTTGCTCTCCTGTTATTCAAATACCTTTATCTAATGAGTACTATATTATTCTTTAAGCACACATATCAACCGGACATGGAGGGCGAGATAAAATTATATATAGCCTCAAACAGAAATACTTGATACCGGTACCAATTATATCAATTTTCCTGAACTTGTACAAGACCTGTTTAAATAAAAAAGGTTGCCCCAATACACGAATAGTTGTATGGCCCATAATTACTCAAAATTTCAATAGACGTGGACAGGTAGATCTAATCGACCTCCAATCGACTTATTAGTTGAAAGTAATTCTAAATAATTACAATACCAACAAAGGCTGACCAACATGTACCTAAATTATTTTTAAGACTATTATAATTACGATAGTCTGCTTAATGAATGAATATTCTTTATTGTTAATAATACTAAAAACTATTCATGGTGTGGACGGCCTCCCGAAACTATGAAAAACCATGTTCCTGAGCAAGATATTAAAAGAATATTTTTGTGGAAATGAAAAAAAAAATCTACTTTCCATACACGCGATCGGCACATTTTGTTGAGGAAATCAAATATATTTTTCATTTTCGCGAAAAAAATTCTTTAGTGCCTTGCTTAAGATCATGGATTGAGTTTATAGTTAAAGTTTGCGCGAGGTTGTCTCTTACACCCTTTAGTTTTTTAAGCTGATTTTTTTTGGGTACCTAATTCAAAACATTCATGTTAACTTTTAATTTAAGTACATATTTTTGAACACTAAGAACACGTAAGTTCGTTAAAAATTAAGCACCAACTTGTGATTTATCTTAATACACTTTCTGTGATTGAAATGTACCTCAGGTTCAAAGTTTGTATTTTAACTAATCTATTAAAAAAAAACCTTTAAGTAGACATGTCTTTTCTTACGCTTTATAACTCTATGACATAATATTTTAAATTTACAAGTAACCAATCACAAAAAGTATTGGCCTATAAACCAAAATCAAGCCAATCAGAGTTAGGTATATTCAAAGTTACTAAAGCAACTAGTTTTTTCGCAAAAAACCTATCCGTTTTCAAGTAACATTGAGAAATATCATAGACATAGTCTAATTATCCGTATTTTCGCGATATCCCTAGAATTTTTGCAAAAAATCGGTTTATCAAATAATCCTACGACATATATAACTCAATTTCGGAAAAATTGTTAGATACGTCTCTTCTTCTTATGACGGCAGTACAGTGCTTCGCTCGTGATTTAAGGTGGCGGTGGACACTAGCGGTGGCGTTATTGGTTGAAAAAAAATATTCGTTAAAAGTTAATGGTTGAATAAAAATATCGATATTTTTAATGGTTGAAAATATCAGTTAATATTTTTATGCCGATACATTGTTTTGATATTTTTAACTGTAGTTGAATATGGTTGAAAATATAAGTCAATATATTTATGCAGATACATTTTTTGATATTTTCACCGTAGTTTAATAAAGTAATTACTAACACGTTTTTTTTTATATTCAATGAAATTTCCCTTCATACTTTAACAGGCTTAGGACTATCTAGCATAAAACACAATGGATACTTTCGAGTATACTTAGTCACAGATTAGAGAATAGTTACTTCGTAACAGATACATCACTCCCATACAAAAGCTAAAATACCTACGCTATATTTACCTACAAAATGCGCCGCAACTCGGCTGCAGTAAGAAATGTACTCTACGAACGCGCACCGAGAAGCGAGTTTCCCGCGCACGCCGCGTGATTGCGTCATCAAGCAAAAACTTTAGGGTTGTACCGAGCGCGTAAATTAAACACAGAGTTGCTGAAACACTTAATTTCTTATTGTTAATTATATTTGTTTCATTATACAATAAAAAAAATGAAATCTTATTGATAGTAGTTGTTTCCTTAGGTTTCACCCGCGTGGACCCGCTATATGTGTCCCCTGGATAAAAAGTAGCCTGGTAGGTTTGTGAGTTTCTTTGTTACTGCGTGGCTCGGGGGCTGCTGACTATAAGGCTGAGATTTACGGGTTCATTCGGGTGAATCTGCGGCCACAAGACCAACACAGATAAAAATTATATATGCTTTAATTTTATGAAATGTTCAATATTTTTTTTACCGTCGCTGAACTTATGGTTATTCAATTTAACTGTTGTAAAAATTCTGAATCTTATTATGAATAATTTTAATAAATAATCTTTTGGAAAGCAAGGGCAAGGCGGAATGAAATTATTTTTTTGTAATTCATTCAGCGAAGTACTTCCCGGCCGGTTTATCAAAACTTTGTCAAAATTAAGTAACGCGCAGTCTTGCGTGTGCCAACCAACTGCCGCTTGGGTCGGTACCGACCTACTGTGCGGTAGGCACTTATAGCGCGACCTTGAGCGAGTGACGGAGGCCTGACTTAGTGTAATGATCACAACAAAAGACAATTATGTAAACAAAAAATTGCAAGCGAATCCAACGTTCATCGGTAAATTTAATAGAATGTGTCTTATTTTGCACGCGTCAGAGCCTAAAGTCGAAAAAAAATGTATCCGCATAAATATCAGACTCAATTAAATATATCGAAAAGAAAGCTGTTCCATACGCCGAGTAACATTATTCTTCCTTAAGCTAACGTAATAGAGTTTAATTTCAATGCAACTGTTTCTATTTGTTTGACTCGCACATTTTATCGCATTACACCTCGTCTCACTGGGGCGACCTGGCGACTCCACTCGCGTCCTAAAAAATGCATTCAAATTTAGGCTCTTATCCGTTTAGCTAAGGCTTAAATTTACTTACTCTATAAACTAATAAATTTATCGGAAAGATTGAATACGATATTTTTATTCTTTGCGGACTTACGTTAAAAATATTCATTAGGTAATTTTATCAATCGGTAAGATTTATCTATATGAATAAAAATTTGGTTGCGTTTAATTGCAACGACTCGAATAAATATTTTTATTCGATATGGTTGATAATATTTATCGAATAAAAGTGATATATTTTTTATTAGTTAATTTAAACTGATAATAGATATATTCACCATCTCTATTTCACAACTTATAAACGCTTTGGAAGTCGGTGCGACTTTAGCAACGACATCTGTGAAAACTATTCAACATCACCACTACCCTTTGCTGCCTGCTGAATACGGTGCTACAGCGACTGCATTTAAACTAGTTACAATGTCTACGTACAGAGGGCGCGGTTACGTTCTTTTGAATATGAGCACAAAAATCTTCCAAAAAAGTTGCGTAAAATTCAAAAAGGAGATAAAGACTCGTCAGTATTTAACATGCTGGAAATGTTAAAACATATTATGATATCGAATGTATGGAAGTCTCAATTAAAAGATACTACTTGATGACAAAAGAAAATAAAAGTACTTGGAAATGTATGAATTGTTACGATCGTGAGCAAAAGAATGAAATAAACACTCCTTCACCAACAGGCACAGAAACGAAAGTTCAAACAGAAGCTCTGAATAAAATAAAATCTCTGTAACATACCCACTGAAAACTCATTAACGTCACAACACACCAATAGATGATCTAGATACTAACACACTTAGATCTATTAAAAAGAAACCACACGAATTACAGAATTCACTTCCTGGTCTAACAGCTTTCTTCCGAACTTCTCACGAAATCAGTTCTCAGTACTTGCCAGATAATACTACCGTAGGGAGCTTTAACATTTATGAATTAAAAGAAGAAATAAATATATTGCAAATAGAACTTGTCGCTGCGACCACAAATATAGACAACCTAACATTGACTAACAATACACTTCGCAAGAAATTACTAGAACGAGACCAAGCAATTCGCAACTTAACACACAGTCAAAACCAACCCGATGACTCAAGAATTTGAAATGAGGATGCTCAACTACGCCTACCAGACAGAAAATAAATAAGCCCAGCGTAGAAGTATCCTACAGTAGTCGTTCTCCAAAGCCTGAAACTCCCGAAAAAGTATCAATTCCAATATTACAACCCGTCAACCACAGAGCTACAGCAACAACAAATATGCATCAAATGCTTTTACCTAAACAAAACTAAACTAAACATGGAACTGATATTGCTTAGTATGAACTTTACCAACTGTTGTTTTATCAACATTAATGTAAACTAAAATAATGATCAATTTTTAGATAATGTATATTTAAAAAAAATGTTACTATAGACTATCCTGCCTATGAGACACGCTTCTTAAAACACGTAGCAAGAGTACATACCAAATCATTACCTATTAATACCCTCCCGCGTTTGAAAACCTCTAAAGTAATAAACAATTCAAAAAACGCTTAGGGCACTATCCCATTCTATTTTAAAATTATACCGAAAACAAATGTTGAAAACTCTATTCCCCTTGCTAGCATGCAAGCTGCAAATAAATCAGGTTCCCAAAATAAACAGTTTTTGCACTCCTAAATGTAATGATAATAGCTTTACACTCTTTCACCAAAATTTCGCAGGTTTACTTAACCCTTCCACACTGCTTTTAATAAATCAAATAATCTTCAAGTAATTCTTCAAGAGTTTGAAGATAAAAGTATGAACATTAGTATAATATGTGCTACCGAAACTTTCCTAAAAATAGGGGACAAAAAACACGTTAAGATCAAGGATTTTCAGTTAGCCGCTTCTTATTATAGACCTAATCGAAATCAAAGGAGAGGTGGAGCGTGCATATTAGTAAAGAAAAATATTCCCTTTCAAACAATTAAAATCATTAATGAATATGCTACTTGCAAGAGATTCGAATGTCGTGGAATCGAAATTAAAAGTAATAACTTAATAACATTAAGTATTTATCGCACACCTGACTCTTAACGAGATATTTTTTTACTAAATTGGAAGCCTTACTACAGCGACTTGGTATAAAAGATGGTTATTATTGCGGGGGATTTAAAATATTAACACAATGATCTCTGATGGGTATTTTAAGAATTTGATAAATATCTTGCAATCTTATGATATCGACCTACATATAAATGAACCTACACGACTTATCAAATGTATAGATCACATTGCTAATAACTTGAAAAAACAAAGCTTCTGTTCTTGATTTAGGTATATCTGTCCATAGGGCACAAAAAGCTGAATTTAAAAAAATGAAATAAAAAAATACTTTGGAGTGGTTGGAAATTAGACGAGATTTTAATAAAGATAATGTAAAAAAAATCTACGATTGCATTAAATCTTTATCTTTTTCAGACAGTTTAACAGATAGTATAACTGATAGTGCTTTCAATAAATTTCATTCTCTATTCTCCTTACTCTACAATTTATGCTTTCCAAAAATCAAGATTAAAATTAGCAGAAAATCAAACAAAACAAAATGGATCACTAAAGGTATTAAAAAATGCTGTAAGACAATGAGACAGCTATACAAATCATATCAAACAGCAAATGAAAATAATAAAGCTTTGCATAGCTATGTATTCAGAATTTACACAAAAATAATAAAACGATGTATGTATAGGTCTTCAGAAACAAGGTAATTTACAATATATTACCAATTAAAAAAAAACACAAGTCAAGAGCCACCTGAAAAATAATAACTACTCAAGTATCTGATACCCCATTAACAACGGACTTTAATGAGTTTTCTCTAATGGTTTAACGGTTGTAAAACCATCTGAAGGAGCAACACACATTGAACAAACATTTTATAGAAACTACTTACATTACCCTTAAAATAATAATGATAGCCCCAATAAACCCGCTCCTGATCATTATCATTCCAGCATGTTCTTCAACCTACTAGTTCAGACGAAATTAAAAAAAATATGATTGGGCTTAAAAATAGCAAATCAGTTGGATACGACAACATTCCACTAAAATATTTAAATTAGTATCAGAACCAATAGCCAAAGTCTTGAGACATATGGTAAATTTATTTCTTAGTGAAGGAGTTTTTTCAAAAGTATTACAAATTTCAGAAATAATCCCCTTTTTAAGAATGGAGACAAAAAAAAACCTAGCAATTATAGACTATCTATAAAATCTTTGAAAAGACTGGTATTAAGCCAGTCTTTTCAAAGATTTTCGAAAAAATAGTGCACACTCAACTTGTTAACTTTGTAAAGAAAATGAACATTATCAAAAATGAACAACACGGATTTCGGCAGAAACATAATACAGCTCTGGCCAATTACACTTTGGTACACAATGTTATAGAAAGCCTTGACTCTAGAACTTCGGTATTTGCACTATCTTCAGACATGAGCAAGCATTCGATTTTGTAGAACATGATAAACTCATACGGAAATTAGAATGTTACGGAATCAGAGGGTCAGTTAAGGATTGGTTCACTAGCTATTTAAGTAACAGGTCTCAATATGTAGTAATTAATAAAATAGAAAGTAAAGGCAACAAATTTGAAGACAACGAATACAAATCAGATTTAAAAGAAAACAAATTTGGTGTGCCGCAAGGCAGCATCTTAGGACCAATTTTATTTATACTATATATTAATGACCTGCCCAATGTTACATAACACAAATCAGTTATCTTTGCCGATAATACTACATTCATTGTCAAAGCTATAAATAAAGAACACTTTGGACAGGAATTATACTTAACTTTAACAGCAGCCACTAAATGGTTAAAAGAAAATAATTTGAGAATCAATAAAGAAAAGACTAAAGTAATACAGTTCCAGACACATCAATCTCCTAAAATTAACATTAATATAAAGTTTGAAGGGCAAATTATCAACACTGTTAATAAAATAAATTTTTTAGGCATAATTCTAGACCCAAACTGTACATGGAAGTCTCATATAGAACATGTTTGTAGTAGACTCAGCCGATTCGTCTTTGCCCTTCGTCGATGCATGTTGACTATCAGACGTAACAACACGTCAACATTAAGATTCTAGTAAAGGAACACTATACGTGCTTTTAAAATTTGAGGGTTTCCCTCGATTACACTAAGATCCCATCATCAGATCCCAAAATGGAAAAAATGGGACCAACTAGAAGGTACACCCTCTAAGTAGGCGGAAAAAAAATTCGATTTGGTCGACAAACGACTGAGATATGAGGTAACAAACATACAAAAAAATAAAAATAAAAAACATACAGTCGAATTGATAACCTCCTCCTTTTTTGAAGTCGGTTAAAAATAACAGTTATGCTATAATATTACAAGTCTTCAATGCCTTACCGGAACACCTAAGGAAGCTCTCAGGCACCACTTTTAAAATCAAGCTTCATTCATGGCTGATTATACGCTTTTTATTCCCTGAATGAGTATTTTACACGCGAGTCTACTCCCACATAAATTATTTAGGTTCCGTAGCCGAATGGCAAAAAACGGAACCCTTATGGTTTCGTCCAGTCTGTCTGTCTGTCTGTCTGTCCGTCCGTATGTCACAGCCATTTTATTCTGTAACTATAAACATCACACTGTTGAAATTTTGGTAGGAGTATGTATCCTGTTAACCGCTTTACGATTCTCATACAAAAAATTAAAAAAATGACATTTAAGGGGGGCTCCCATATATGAAACTAAAACCAAAATTCTAACGTTTCATAGCTAGACACTTCCAAAGTGGTAAAATGGGCGTCCCCCCATCTAACTTCTAAACTAAGCGAGTGTACATTTTGAAAAAAATATAAAATGTAGATCTTAACAAATACTTTCAACGAAAATTGGTTTGGACGGAATCGAACGAGAGTTTTTGAGATATAGAACATTTTCAACAACCGCGAACATAACTTTGTACTTCATACAAACACTATGAAAAACAAAGTTATATTTGCTGTCAACAAAATATTGTGAATTTTACTAAGTGGAAGTAAGTGGATTCTCAAATTCAGTTAAAGCTGGAGCGGAACCCTCAGTGCGCGAGTCCGACTCGCACTTGGCCGGTTTTTTATTTCTTCTTTCTGTGTTACTTTTATTTTTGTTATGTTACTTGTTATTTACTTAGAATATTGTGCAATAATGTTATAATTACTTAAAGTATAAATAAGTGATTAATGTGGTGTAAGTTAATGCTTAAAATTAATAAATATTTGTATGCTACTGCTTGCAAATTTTGGCGCACTCATGTCTAAACCATATGTTCGTTAATGTGCCTAAAATTTTAGATATAAACTTTTGAGTTTGAGTTTGAGTATCAACCATTATGTAATTGTAGCAGCGAACCCAGCAAGCGACTTCGCATAAGCAACAGCGTCATCATTAACGCCACTAGATGGCGATAAACGGTTTTGACTCACGGGAAAACTTGGGATCGCTCGGAGAGACATAAAGAAATAAAGTTCTGATAATTCACTTTATTGGGTCATTTCTGGAATAACTTATGATAATTTTTGGACGTCTTGCGCTGTAAATCAGAACTTTGTCTGATATACGTTTAGTGCAGACGTATCTATGGCCTTCAGTCGAGTGCATAGGATTTTAAGAAATATCTTTGATTCTTAGCACTTTTGGAAATCACTTCGTTCATACTTAGTTAAATTTTATTTATCTTAACTTTATTGCACTGTAAGCTGTACAATTGGCGGACTTAATGCCTTGAAGCGTTCTCTACTAGTCAACCGCTTGGGGGGAAAATATCATTGACGAGTTTCGGGCTATTAACGGTATACATTATCAAGTGCTTTATTTAAAACATCTAGTACCTATCAAAATAGGTTAAAATCATTAAAGAATATTGCTATCGTAAGTGAAGGGTCCTATTTTTTTTTGTCTCATTACATTTTTTATTAATTTTTTCGTTTGTTGGAAATTAAATATTAATCCAAATAAGTAGAATCATAATATTGAAAAATCGTATCACAAATTCATTTAATCGCCCACAGTCGAAATGTTACAACACTATTGCATCGCAATACACTTGCAACATTAAAAATAAAAAGTTCAATTGTAATTGTCATATTGGACTATTTACTTAAACTTAAAATCAGAGTATAGTCGGTGCATACAAATCGGTACGCAGGCGCGGTCCGAAGGGGGGGGGGGGGGGGGGGGGGGTCACAGGGGACATGACCCCCAAAATTAAGGTCAAATAGAAAAATCACAAAAACTTGCCAAATAACAAAAGGAAATTCCTAGCTATCCCTTAACAGTAATCAACTTATAGTTTGCTGTCATCTGGTGCTGTTGTTATTAACTACGTACGGTGGCCAAAATAACTTGGAAATTACATCTAGTTTAGAAACAATGAACGAACTAAGTAGTTTTGGTAGTCTTAGCAAAATCGATTTGCGTTGTTATGATAAAGATTGTTTAACAATACCTGTTCTGATAATGTAATATGTCCGTTTATTGTAAAGATTCAAAATAAAGATATAGCTGTCGAGTTAGCTGTCAAGGCAAAAAAAGGAACCCTTGTAGTTTCGTCAAATCTGTCTGCCTGCCCGTCCAGATGTCACAGCCACTTTATTCCAAAACTATTAGCATAACACAGATGGAACTTGGTAGGTAAGAGTATTCTGTAAACCGCTTTACAATTCCTATACAAAAAATAAAAAATAATGAATGTACCTACTAAAACATTTTTTCTTGCTTTAACCTATGCATGTGGGATCTATGGATAGTTTTTTTCAAATGACATCGAGATTTCCAAAACCAATTTATCTGAAAGTCAAACGGTTGTAAGATAGACTCTTCCAAAGTGGTAAAATGGGCGTCCCCCCTCTAACTTTTGAACTAAAGTAGTTCATATTAAAAAAAACCGGCCAAGTGCGAGTCGGACTCGCGCACTGAGGGTTCCGTGCCAACTTTAACTGAATTAGGGAATCCATTTACTTCTACTTAGTAAAATACCACAATATTTTGTTGACTACAAATATAACTTTGTTTTTCATAGTGTTTGTATGAAGTACAAAGTTATGTTTGCGGTTGTTGAAAATGTGCTATATCTCAAAAACTACTCGTTCGATCCCGTCTGAACCAATTTTCGTTGAAAGTATTTATTAAGATCTATATCATATATTTTTTTCAAAATTAACACTTGCTTGGTTTAGAAATTAGATGGGGGGGGGGGACGCCCATTTTACCTCTTTGGAAGCGTCTAGCTAAGAAACGTTTGACTTTAAAATAAAATGGTTTTAGGAACCTCTATGTCATTTTAAAAGACCTATCTATAGATACCCCACACGTATAGGTTTGACAAAAAAATATATTTTTGGTTTTAGTTTCATGTATGAGAGCCCCCCCTTAATTGTGATTATTTTTTTATTTTTTTATGAGAATCGGTAAGCGGTTAACAAGATGCATCTTCCTTCCAAATTTCAATTGTGTAATGCTTATAGTTACAGAATAAAATGGGTGTGACATACGGACGGACAGACAGACAGACAGACAGACAGACAGACAGACAGACTTGACGAAACTATAAGGGTTCCGTTTTTTGCCATTCGGCTACGGAACCCTAAAAAGGACAATGTAGTGCATAACGAATACTTTCAACTAAAATTCGTTTGAACATCTCGTTCACTTCTATCTCGAACTACTACTTTTTGAGATATAGCACATCTATACTAATATTATAAAGCTGAAGAGTTTGTTTGTTTGTTTGTTTGAACGCGCTAATCTCAAAAACTACTGGCCCGATTTGAAAATTTTTTTTTACGTTGCATAGTCCATTTACCGAGGAAGGCTTTAGGCTATATAACATAAAGATACAACTCATAAAACCACAGCAGAAATGAAAAATGTTGCGAAAACGGGAGAAAGATATTCCTTTTGAGAGCTTCCGCTGCATATGCTGCGAAAACCGCTTAAGTTACACAAAAATCATGTATGACAGGATTGTTCAGCATTAAGAGTTCTATAATAAAGTCCGCGACAGCATATGTCTATCTTTTATGGTTGACTGACTACAACCTTTTATATATTAATACATTTGTAAAAAAATAATGCATTATTTTTAGAGGTGTATTATACACACAGGTATTTATTCTTATGAAAATAAATACTTTTATCATCACGAGCATTCATTAGAACCAAGTGGCCCTTTATATTATTTGATTTCAATAAGTATCTTAGGAGCTATCACAGTTTTAACATAACTCCGCACCAAAATAATGTTCGCAGCTTAAGTACAACGTGCACTTGCGCTAATGCGCTAATATATTATAAAGCTGAAGAGTTTGTTTGTTTGAACGCGCTTATCTCAGGAACTGCTGGACCGATTTGAATTTCTGTGTTGGATAGCTTATTTATCGAGAAAGGCTTTAGGATATAAAATAGCTGCGACGGGGGGGGGGGGGGGGAGCAAACTCAAAACGCGCGGACGAAGTCGCGGGGGACCGCTAGTTTAATAATATAAATAATATAGGTTGCATAGTGACAAAACACTATAAACTGTAATTATAAATTGGCTTTCTTCATATTAACCGATTTTTACATTTTTGTAAAAATATTTCCTTCGGATATTGTGAGAGCAATCTCGCAACATTGATGATGTCACGCAGCCTACGCGTTAAAGTAAGCGCTAGCAAAATTCAACAGGCTTGCTAATGTGACGGTGGCCGAGTGGTATAGGCATACTCCCGGATAGCGTAAGACACGGGGTTCGATTCTTCGTCTGTCTCAGCTAAAGTTACAATTTTATGCTTTTTACAAGTGTTTATATAGTGACAAAACACTATAAAAAAATAATAAAAATGTAAAAGTTATTTTTGCCGTCAACAAAATATTGTGGTATTTTGGCTAAGTGGAAGTTAGTGGTAGATCCTTTATTTAGTTAAAGTTGGCACTAAACCCTCAGTGCGCGAGTCCGATTCGCACTTGGCCGGTTTCTTACTAGAGTGACCCCCTCCAAAATTTCAGGCTGCGACCGCGCCTGTCGGTACGTTTATGTCTTCAATCATAGCTATCATGACGCCCCCACCTATGACCTAATACTTATAATACTTATTGCTGCACAAATACCGTTACTTGAAAAAAAAAACACTTACAGAATCTAGGTGAAACTTCTGTTTACCTCTGTAATATCTTTGTTGAAAATTCGAGTACCTAGCTAAGTCTTGATGGACCTGTTTGATTAAATTGCCTGCAATAAATTCGGTCATATCGATAATAGCACCGCTGAGATCGGGTTGGAAAACGGTTCTTCCGGAAGCCGTAAGGGCTCACCATAAAGGAGTTCAGCTAGTGAGCTTTGTAGATCTCCCTTCAGGGATAGCGCATACCTAACAGAACTAACGGTAGGTAGCGATTCCGTCCAGTTACTTTTAGCGTGACATAGTATGTCGCGGCCTTCAACTGTCTGTGAAAACCATAAAATTAATATTCCTATCGGAATAGAAGGACAAGTAAAAGCTGTCAAACGAAACCGATTTAAGATGTCAGTAACTAACATAAGTAAGTAACATTTGTAGCTTTAAATGAGATAACCTTTCGATCAGGTGATTTATAACAATGTTCCTAAGTTAAATATAGTAGTTTACTGCATGATAAACAGTCGACACAAAATATTGAACATGCAGCTCTAGTGTAAAACTAAATATTATTTCATTATACAAAATATTCGTCGATATACATTCCCTGTGTTATTCTGTCTTTATTTTTTACGTAAATTAACGTTTGTAGAATAGAATAATCAAACTGCGTACTTTAAATTTAAAGCGCATTGGTAAATATAAGTCGTATATTAAGAGGCTTCGATTTGGACTAATCTACCTGTTAAATGATTATTTGTTGGGATTATGCCGCTGTAATGCATAACAATCAATCACCGATCAAGTCACCATGTTTCAGACGCATTATTTCTCCAAAATATACACAATTTCACTTTTAAAAATATAAAAAAACAAATGCACGTAATTTTCAGCGAGCCTCTGCGGGGCGGTCAACTGTTTGTCATCTGCCAAAAATGGTTCTGCTACCCATCTCTTTTTATCACACAGTTTGCTGCTAGTGACACCTCGCTTTTGTCGTTCTATTCCAAAGGGATAATAATTTTATGGTGAAAACGTTCGAGGAGGCCGTTACAAGCAGGATGATACACTGTAGTTCTACGGTGCTGGAATCCGATACGTTTTGGCAGAGAGCCAAATAACGTCGACTCAAACTGCCTGCCACGGTCTATGACACTGATCGTTGGGCAACCGAAGCGTGCGATCCAAACTTCAATAAAGCAATAGTAGCAAAAGCTGCAGTCTTCGCAGTAATGTCGGCTATGGGTATCGCTTTAGGTCATCGTGAAAAACTATCGACTGCTGTGATGCAATACCGGTAACCATTCGATACAGAGAATGGACATATGAGGTCTAATGCACTTGCTTAAATCTGGCACGTGGTAGGTCGAATGTGCCTAATGGTGTGGAAACGTCATGTCGTCTTACCTTTGCGCTTTGGCAATTTAGACAAGCTTGAGCCCAATCCCTACAATCTTTTCGGATACTAGGCCAGACATACCTTTGGGCTACGAGCTTTGCGGAGGCGTTGGGTCCCGGGTGGCTTAACGAATGTAAGCAATCAAAAATTTAACGGCGCAACATTTTTGGTACGAATGACCCGGGAGTCGGTGTACTCGTGTCATAATAGAGCTCATAGCGAGTGCCAGGTATATTCATTTTCTTCAAACGGAGTGAAGTACCGCCGTTTATAATATTTTTAACCGACTTCAAAAAAGGAGGAGGTTATCAATTCGACTGTATGTTTTTTTATCATTATTTTTTTATTGTATGTATGTTACCTCATATCTCAGTCGTTTGTCGACCGAATCGAAAAAAATTTTGGCCTACTTAGAGGGTGTACCTTCTAGTTGGTCCCATTTTTTCCTTTTTGGGATCTGATAATGGGATCTTGGTGTAATCGAGGGAAACCCTCAAATTTTAAAGGCACGTATAGTGTTTCTTTACTAGAATCTTAATGTTGACGTGCTGTTACGTCTGATAGTCAACATCTTGTGGGGCTGAGCTGATGGTGGAACTCCTTAACGCTTAGGAGTTCAGTTATTGTAATGACGAAACTTATGATAGGTAATTTGTAGCTTCTTAAAAAATTGAATCATAAGGTACCTCTTATGTAATCACTAAAAATGAAGAAATAAAATAAACTTTAAAAAAAAGTAAACACCGAATTCAAAACCAAAATGCACTAAAAATCTTAAATAAACTCTTCACCATTGAAAGGAAAGGAATCCGTTTTAGGCAAACAATTTCTTTTTGGAGTCGGTGCCATCACTTTGACCATCAAGCATCAACTATCACAGCACCGACTACAAAAAGAAATTGTTTGCCTAAAACGGATTCCTTTCCTTTCAATGGTGAAGAGTTTATTTAAGACTTTTTAGTGCATTTTGGTTTTGAAGTCGGTTTTTACTTTTTTTTAAAGTTTATTTTGAATCTCGCCGTCGACGTCGTGAGCCTTGGCGAGAGTATCGTGGTCCACAGGGGCTTCAAACTCTTCGATACGTGAAAGGGTATAAGTATCCGCGACAACGTTATACTTACCAGAAATGTGCTGTATATCAGTGGAAAATTGCGAGATGAAAACTAAATTCTGTCTTGATGAGTCTTTTTCTTGAAAAAGACTCATCTTCAGCTACCTATGATCTGAACCATGCTCATATGGATTTACATCAATAAGAATCGCCTAATATATGTTCTATTGAAATTATGCAACCCCAGGTAGAAAAAATGTTGGATACACTTGACCGTAAAAAATAATCTGGACCAGATGGTCTCCACCCTGCCCTTATATCAAATTGTTCGCGCAGCCTGACCTTGCCTGTTAGCTTACTTTTTGCTCGATCGCTGGCTGTTGGTGTTGTACCTAAAATTTGGAAAACTGCAACTGTGACCCCAATTCACAAAAAAGGCCCAAAACGTGACATTGCCAATTATAGACCAATCTCTAACCTATGTGTTCTAGTGAAAGTACTTGAAAAAAATATCCATCACCAGGTCTACGCGGCTCTTAAACAAACCTTTGTCTCGCAACAACATGGCATTTTAAAAGTTCGCTCCACTGTCAGTAATCTGCTTTGCTTCATAGACGATTTAACTTCTGGCATGCAGTCTGGGGGCCAGGATAACTCTGTGTATACGGATTACACCAAAGCTTTTGATCAGATCGATCACGTGATCTTGCTTCATAAATTGCAGGCAACTGGTATCCACGGAGATCTGCTTAGATGGTTTGCCACATACATCTGAGCGGTGTCAAACAGTCGTGCTTTATGGCTTCTCGTCACATCCACATTACTCTGCCATCCCATCTGGCGTTCCTCAGGGCTCGATTCTTGGTCTACTGCTTTTTGTTATTTTCATCAATGACATTCACAATTGTTTTCATCACTCAAATTACCTATTGTTCGCAGTTGATATGAAAATATACAAAAAGATAAATTCTGTCGAGGACTGCGTATCGTTGCAACAAGATCTTGATAGATTTTACGACTATTATATCAGTAACAAGCTTGACTTGAATATACCGAAATGCTTTTGCATCACCTTCACCAGATCACGTGAATCGCTTAGCTTCGATTATGCATTGAACCAGCAACCACTTCAGCGCACTGATCACATTTGTGACCTGGGTGTTGTCTTGAATGATAAACTGCTCTTCGATAAACACATGGACCATATAACTTCTAAAGCCATGAAAACACTTGGTTTTGTAATAAGGGTTACCAAAAATTTCACAATGGCTAAGTCATTAAAAAATCTTTTCTGCTCTTTGGTAAGGAGTCAACTGGAGTACGCAAGCCAAGCATGGTCTAGCTTGAGGTATGCATGATTCCAGTGAACTTCTCTCAAAGATTAAGATCCAGGTCCCTTTTCGTACTAATCTTAGAAAAAATTATATAACCCTCCATGTTGAAACGCCGCCAATCACAAATTATAGAATACACTTTTTCTTTAACAGAGTGGCTACTAACTTTAACAAAAAATATACTCAACATATAGCCTTTTTTACTGCAAGACCAAATCATTTTAAGAAACATATTAGGTAGATCTTCTTTTTTTTGAATATACATTATTTACCTATCCAGCTTGGTATGACCTCTCCTTTTTTCTCTTTTTATCTGGTATTGTTCTTCGAACATATTTAATGGCACGATTATTTTCTTCTGTCTATCGTTGTATAGTATGTGTGCGATAAGTTCTATTAGTGAAAACTAGATAGGTTTTATATCTCCCGTAATCATTATACATGTATTATATTGCTGTTTGTTTTCCAACAAGTAAAATTAAAATAAAATAGCGGAACTGACGACGCGAACAACTTGACTTTCGCGTATGCAAGGCAAAGGTGAGTGGCTTTTGGTCCGTGTAGTTCGTGAATTCTCTCGCTTCCAGCATTTGATAAATATTTGATGGCCAGGTAAATTGCAAGAAGTTTGATATCGTACGAAGAGTACTTAAGTTGCGCGCGACTGAACTTGCATGAGTAAAACGCTATTGGCTGCCATGCCAGGCGCCTTCAATTCGTTGTTGAAGAACAGCGCGTAATACATCATCGGAAGCGTCGGCCGTGACTGCCAACTTGGCTAAAAGTGCTGCCTAACACAAACTATCTTTCTTATCGTTAAAAGCTTTCAGCGCATCCCCTGTCAATTCTATAGTTTGGTTCCCTTTGTCTGAGCCAGTTAGCAGAACGTTAAGAGAAGCCTGGGTTTCAGCTGCACGGGGAATAAAACGTCGTCTCTGTAAAAAATGAGCATGCCGAGGTACCTCCTAAGCTGTTATACAATAACTGGCTTAGGGAAGTTTAACGGCCTGGACTTTTTCTTCTAGCGGTTTGATACCGTCTGCTGAGAGACTGTACCCCCAAAATTTAACTTCTGACGCTCCGAACACACATTTTGAGGTGTTTCATAAAATTCCGTACTCGGTCATCTTTTGAAACAGCCGACGGAGTTGTTTTTGATGGGATCCAGGGTCAGGAGACGCAACCAAAAAGTCGTCCAAGTATGGATAGACAAAATCATATTACGAGTCAGCTCTGAAATGTTTGACCTGCGTTACGCAAGCCAAACGCCATGTCACCTACATGACAATACAATTCAAAGAGGCCAAAGGTGTTGTGATCGCCGTTTTAGGGATATCGTCCTGTTGATAGGTATCTGGTTATAGGCTTTCACGAGGTCTAGAATCGAAAAGATAGTGCAACAAGAAATATTGTGAGTGAAATCGTGTATGTGCCTGACCGGATACCTATCAGGGATGGTGCGTGCGTTCAATCTGCGATAATCGCCACAGGGGCGCCAGCAGTCTTTTTTGGGTGCTGAATGTAGTGGGGTCGACCAAGGGCTATCAGATTGTGGAGCAGTCCTCTCCTGCAGCATCATGTCATAGTCACGTTTCGCTATTTGTAACTTATCACAGGTGCACCAGGTGTGGTTTTTATGTAGTGAATGGTGTTGTGTTAAGTGTTGCGTGGTGAGCCAGCAGATCGAATTAAGTCGGAAAATTCCTTTAAAATATTGTGAAAGATGGATTTCCCGGTAACGACTTTAACTGACGAAATGCCACTATGTCTATCGGCTGTCACGACAGAAACATTTAATGAAGTAACATAATCCACCAACCGCTTATTTCTCACATCAACAACAAGATTAAAGTGCGCTAAAAAGTCTACACCAATGATA
Source organism: Pyrausta purpuralis (assembly GCA_963924145.1). Lineage (NCBI taxonomy): Eukaryota > Metazoa > Arthropoda > Insecta > Lepidoptera > Crambidae > Pyrausta > Pyrausta purpuralis. The sequence continues at coordinate 11,561,483 of OZ001647.1, read as the reverse complement.
GCTTTGTTTACGTCGGTTATTACGAAACGCTACACAAAGTCTCGACGCAACCTGAGGTTTAAACGCAGGCTTGCGAAGCCGTATGTATGTATGACGGTTCCATTCGCGGCTCTAAGTTCAAAATTAGTCTTGAAACGTCATTCCGTGAACGCTGAACGAGGGGAACACACATACATCACTGCCAGTGTCCACAAGAAATTGCACCTTACTGTTCAGGTCTGCCACAAACAGGCGACCGTGGCTATTGGGGCGATCGTCTGTCGCCATTACTGACCGCCCTGTCTGTTTTCCGGCTTGTATTCGAAGAGTTTGATGCAGGATTGAGCTTTGCTGCCGGACTTGAAGTGGTACGAACAAATTGGGTTTTTGCGGTTTCTGGATAGCGATCTGCTGCGACTGCGCGGACATTTGTTGTCCTTGGCCCTGAAATTCGTCCTTGATCTGCTACGTCGTGTGGTAAGGGCGTAAACTTGCTGCATCAGCTTTTATTTTTGCTCCGCCATCATATCCAACCTGTCATCTGTGCTGCGGTGGTGTGATGAGGTAGACGCTGATGTTGATGCTACTGCGATTTGCAAGATCGGCTGTGGCTTCTTAAAATGTAGTGGCCTGGGATGCGATTACAGTCTGCATGCTACTGGGTAGTTAGTTAGTTAGTTAGTTTGTCTGGGGTTTTTTCCGCACTTAGCCTCACGATTGGGCCATTGTACGATGTCCCTCTTTTTTATTCTAAACACCCCAAACTTTCCTAGAAGGCTAGCAATCTGCCTAGATTGCTAATGGCGTCCGGGAATGTGTCTTGGGATTAGAGAATATTTTCCGGTGTTGCATTACTCCTGTGCACTCCATGCGTACATGGCGTGCTGTTTCTTCTGCCTCCATGCACCCTCCGCATAGGGGGCTGTCTGTGACACCTATTGTGAATAATTGCTTGTTTAAAAGAGTGTGGCCAGTTTTAGTGCCTATAACTGTGCGTAGTTTGTCTCTAGGTAAGCGGATCAGGTTGCGAGCACCCTTTTCGAAGCTTCCGGGACTGCATTCTTTGTTCACCGTTTCTCCACTCTGCTTGATGTCCTGCTTCAGTTTCTGCACGTAGCCAAATTCTTATTTGGGTCTGCGGTATGGGCAGTAAAGGTTCCGGTCCATATACTGTTGTTGCTGAGCCCTGCTTGGCTAGTTCGTCAGCTGCGTCGTTACCTAAGGAGTTGCTATGTCCTTTGATCCATTGCAAGGTAACCTTATTTGTGCTTGCTATGTATTGGAGTGCTTTATGACACTCCAAAATAAGGACGAATGTTATACTATTATTTTGTAGGGCCTGGAGCACCGATGCGCTGTCCGAGACGTTTTTAATATGCAGGTCTTTGACGTCTCTGGCTGCGACTACCTGTTTTGTTGTTTGTTTGTTTGAAAAGGTCTTTATATTTACAATACGATACTAACAACTAGTGTGCATTTACTTTCCTAGATTTAGTATAATAAGAAGCTAATTTAGCTTTGCAGACCACAGTACATTTAAAGCTTTACGTCTTATTGAAAATATTACACCTAAACAAAATAAACATTCCAATAAATCATTTGACTTTTTACTACCCAGCTATCGACCATAATAAACAGTTTCTATATTACAGATAGGTGTTGCTTATCTCCAGTTAGCATAAGATAGGCCACATCATCCAAGCCCTCCCTTACGTTTCGAATTACGCAGTTTTACAAAACCCTCGCAATTACGTCGCGTCAACGTTTTCACGATATTTGTGGTCATTATGATACACCAAGGATAATATTTATATAATACGTTTAAAATAATATTTATTTTTATTGCTATGTACCTGTTATACCACGGTACCCTAAGGAAAGTGCCTATGAAGCATCGACCCCAAATTAGGCTTAAACAAGTAAGTGACACAACGTGATGCATCGACCCATCGCGACCCAGCGTTGCAGTTTCGGCGGACACTCTTGTTCTAACATTGAACACTGTCATTCGCGTTTAGGTTTAATTAATTACATTTAAATTGTAATTTCTATTTTTAATAAATTAGTTTTAATTAATTGTCTGCGTTTCCACCAGGTGAGCAGCTCCAGATTCAATTAAATGTATATTTCTCATTTAGTAACAGGTTTAAAACAATTGTAAAAACAAGGTTTTCTTTTTGTAATGCGATTGAATGAAAGATATTTAGTTAAATGTGTGCTCACTCAGTCCTCACAAGCGGTCAGTCATATCTTCATACTAAAATAAGTTGGTCGAGTCATTCAGTGTTCTTTTTTTTGTTACAGCTCTATTTAATTGGAGCCTGAAATTTCAGATCGTCAAGTTTCGTATGAAAACATTTACTATTAATTTATTGTGCTCACTCCATCCACACGCTATTGTATCTGATTCTTCTGGAATTAAAGTTCTGTCCATGAGAAGGAACTTTTATTGTATGTAATAATCGAAGTAAGTTGAAAGAAGAGAATTCACGAAATCTGTAGATCCGTTTCCATAGCAACTGAAGTCTTTTATGCGCAGCCGCGGCGACGCCAGCGCCAGCGGCATAATCGGGAACAACAAATAACTGCGTTGTGACCATTCTCCCCCCCCCTTGAAAGAACTTCTTTCAAAGAGCTCTTGGGATTATCTAATCAGAGGTGGCAGCTGGTCATCTTTGACCACCACGATATCGTCTATGTTGATGAGATGTCTTTTCGTACACCATTTCCCTCGCTGTTGTAATTTCGACAGTACTTCATGGGTCCATCTCTTCCAAAATTGTAACCGCAGCCTTTCCATGACCTGGTACCGGTTGATGCTGGGTATTCCGGTAGTTAGGTTGGGATTAGGCAACGCCGTTAATGGGCGCCCCATAAGAAGTGTTCAAGGGTGGGAGGTGCTAAATCGGACGAATCAGGTAACAAGCATGATATGGGACGCGAAATTAAAATGATTTCAATTTGGACAAACAATGTGGACAACTCTTTGAACGATAGGCTGGATTTGCCAATTATACGTTTCAAATGGAATTTTGCCGCTTAACGTTCGACTCCCTAATCCAGCCGAAGTTGGGGCAAATAATATATAGGAAGGACTAAATGTAAAGCTAATTCCCTTAAAGAGACGCAAACGCGATAGATTGATCACACTTTTAAATTAATCTGGCTATTTCGTTACTTGCTCCTACAAAGCTTTAGCCATTAACACACTAAATAACACGAGGTTTGCCACTACGAGCAATAAATCTTCGCAAGCATAAGTATTAAAAATTAAGAACGAACTAGTAAAATCACATTTTCGAACGATGGCGCTAGACCCGTGGTAATAGAGGAGCAATGAAATGCATTTAGGATACGATGTCTTAATCAATGTATGTCATTTTTATTGAAGAAAGGATTTAAATAAAAAGATAGATTTAACTTCAGATATTAATTGTTGAAGATGAATGCCTATGTTTATAAGGAACAAATCTTATTGAGATTGTTTCACAAGAGCAAGAAATGATGGCGGTAAGTATGCCTTCAATGTTTTTTTATAGTATTTAAATAAAATGATGCTATAAAGTCTTTATTACTTTGTAACTTAGAAATTATTCAAACAGTCAATTGTTTCATGACATTAAATTAAAAATAAGTATTTATTTGTTTTAGGTAAAAACGTCATGAAGGGATTGGAAGGAGGCCAAAACTCTTCCGACTAAGCCAAGAAAGGAGTACCGTGCCACCAGAGGAAAGTATGACAAAGCTGCTGTGACGTGATACCACGAGAATGTTGCCTTGCTGAAATGACATCGGTAAGCGTATGTCACATAATTTCACGTATCAGTCATTAGAAGATTTTTCGGAATTATGTTAAGAAATGTTTGAAGCGTTTTAGGTTCAGTCTTGAGCCATGCCAACACAACAATCGAATCTAACGAAGAACATATTATTAAGAAATGCAATACGATTTTGTCTGACTCTACTTATTAAGAATACACTTTTTCACTTGACAATGTTTTTAACAAAGTAATGTAAATATGATATTTGCATTAGACTATATATATTATATAAGAAAAGTAACACAATAAACCTTTAGACACATATGTAAAGCAATGAACCCTAAGATCGTTCAAATGGGCAAATAAAATAATATTATACAACGAAGTATCTGAATGAGACTAATTACAAAAATGATGACGGAAAGTTTAATATTTGTCGTAAAATGAAGTAAGTAAACTAAACACTAAGGGGACCAAATCGAGCCCTAAACATTTAGTATTTTTATGACGGTAACTACGACCCTTAGTTGACTGGTTACAGTTTATTCATGGTTGGACGATTATGATGTGGTATAAAATACCTAAAAGACGTACGAGACACTTCAGATACGTGCTTTAATCGTTTGTATTGTTTGGAGATGTCAGAACAACCTTGTTCCATGTTATCTCTAGTAAGACCTTTATCTGGGACGTTAAAATGTCTATGAGCAACAGGATAGTAACGACGCAGTGATGATTTAGGTTTTTCATGAAGCGATGGTGCAGGACAAAACCTCACATTTGCCAGACGCTTTTGTTTTATCAAGTTGCATCCGATTTTAGGACTAGAAGGAACTCTGCTTTCTATAGGACCAGCAACAAACCAGCCAAATCGAGACGCTTGCAATGTTGGTTGATTATGATTCAACTATATTTGATTTGATAACACAATGTCCCAAAAAACGTCCGCTCCTAATAGGATATGAATCTCTGACGGTTTGAAGAACGTAGAATCCGCGAGCTCAATGTTAGACGGAAAATTAAGTTTTGACACATCGACAGGGACATTTGGCAAATTACTAGTAACTTCAGGGACTACCGCGCAAGTGACATTTATTGAAAAGTCATTAATACGAGACTTGACAAGAAGATCACAAGTTTTCACTATGTTTGTGACAGTATTATTGACGCCTATAACTGCGATAGGATTGACTCGAGAAGCCTTCATGTTCAATTTCTTTTGCATTGTTTCAGCAATGAACGACGACTGACTTCCACTGTCGAGTAAAGCTTTGGCAGGAACAGATTTGTTTGTTTTGATGTCAACTAAGATGACTTCAGCAGTGCACAACAAAACTTGACGCGGCACCACAGCAGACAGCGCAAAAGTTGAAGACGATGCCTGATTTGTAGAAGTGGACGACGAAGGTAAGTTAGATGTAGTGTTATTATGACAACTAACATCATCACTTTCTTGATGTAATAATGTATTATGTCTTTCTTTGCAGATTTTACATGAGCCCAGACGACACTGTGCCACACTATGACCAGTGCGAAGACAGTTCGGACACACTTTAGAATTGTTAACAAGAGCAATCTTATCCTTTGGAGACATGTTCTTGAATAAATCGCATTGATGAAGGAAATGATTTTGATTACATGACACGCATTTTTTAAAAGTTACATTATTATTATTATTGTTGGTGTTAAGAAATGACTTAGTAGACTTACTCGTATTTAGTTCCCTATTGGTTTTTCCCGACGAATCGAATCGACTGTATTGCATGGTTTCAAGCACGTCAGCTCGACCGCGGAGGAATTCGAAGAAATCCGTGAGTTTAGGTGACACATCTAAGTTATTTCTATGTTCTTCCCATTTTTGACACGTAGCGCTATCTAGTTTCGAGGACATGATGTAAATGATTATTGTATGCCAGTGTTGCACCGGCTCACCCAACTCTTCAAGCGCTCGTAAGTTTTTAGAATAATAGTCAATAAGGTATCTAATGGACTTAAACGATTCCTTGGATACAGCTTCGAAATTAAATAACGCTTTTGTATGATTATTTATAAGTATTCTTTTATTATTGAAGCGATCACATAACATTGACCAAGCTATCTCATAGTTGGAGGAGGTGAAACTGATGGACTTAATCACGACAGAAGCGCCACCTTCCAATGAGTTACGAAGATAATGAAACTTACTTATTGCTGGCAAAGACTCATTGTTGTGTATTAGTGATTCAAACGTATCTCTAAACTCTAACCATTTCAAATGATTACCATCAAATGTTGGTAAGTTGATAGTTGGCAATCTGACATTCAATTGGTTAGGAGGACTATGACATGAGATCGCACTATGACAAGAACCTGCTTCACTGTCTTTCGGAGAACTAGATTTTACAGTTTTAGCATAATTTTCAATCATGTTTTGTGCAACGGCTATAAGGTTGCAAAATCTAGTTTCAATAAGGTCGCGTTCTTCTATCTGTGAATCTATGTCTGTTGTCAACCGTTCTATTTTGCTTTGAACATTGTCAAAGACAGGAAACAGCTCTTGTAAGCGATTCAATTTTAGTTGCAGTTCATTAATCGTGATACTATCAAAACTCTTTGGATTAAGTTTATCTATATATTTCTGAAAGTTAGTGAGGCGAGCTTTGATGGTACCTCGTTCATGATGAAGCTCTTTAAGTTCGCTTGGCTCTTTGGATTCGGCCATTATTGCTGTTAGCACAAAGACAATAATAGGAGCAAGTACCGAATAACAGTTTGAAAATCAATATAAATAAAAGAAAATGTTTATCTGACCGTACAGTCCGCTCGCAACTCACTGCAAAACGGAAAAATAGTACTGACAATCAATCGAGTGCGACGTCTCTGTATATGAAGAAATTTCCTTCACTCGAAAACTTCCTCGCTTGAAGGTATAACTCGGCGGAATCAAGAAGTCAAACGTTGTAACGACGAACCTGAAAAGTATATGGAAAAGAGTTTGACATCTGGATATGCAATATGGTCGGGTTATACGGAAGCTTAGAGAATGTTAGGAACATGAATGTTATAATATAAGAAAATGAATGTTGTGAATGTGAATACTAACTAGGTAGGTAGGTAGAAAGGCAAGAAAGGGAGTAAGGTTTGGGGATTTAAATCAGTTAGAGGAGTATGAACTATGAAGCTAGCCACCATAATCCGACACCGACACACGACGACCCTGACACCTCACTCGACACCCAACCTTTACCACAGCATATTCAATCACGTCGACAGGTCACCAATGATTCTTCTGGAATTAAAGTTCTGTCCTTGAGAAGGAACTTTTATTGTATGTAATAATCGAAGTAAGTTGAAAGAAGAGAATTCACGAAATCTGTAGATCCGTTTCCATAGCAACTGAAGTCTTTTATGCGCAGCCGCGGCGACGCCAGCGCCAGCGGCATAATCGGGAACAACAAATAACTGCGTTGTGACCAGTATCTCTATGAACCAACTATAGATTCGCACTCTATCCTTTACATTGTATGAATTGGCTAGAAATAGGACTATTCAGCATAAAAACAAACCACTTTTACTGTGCGTTCATGAGTTAAACGGATGCCTGGTGCTCACTCCGTTCGCCATCGCTAAATACTTAAATATTTTTTGCTAAGTTAACTTAAAAGAAAGAGTGAACATATGATTTTTTTGTGCAAAAATACTATAAATTATTCGGCGGTACACAGTTCAATATTACTTTTTACTTTAATAGATATACAAAACTAAATTTATGGTTTAAATGACATATAATAGGGTGTCTCCACGTGACAATAATAAGAGGACATTAAGTTAGACTGAAAAATGAGACGGTTTAATCCTTACCAATTTTCGCGCAATTCGTATACGAAAAAGTTCACAGATCAAATTTTCTTTGTCAAAGAATAAATATTTTAAAATTTGTCAGAGTCACGATTTCTATATAATTAGTTTTTGGTCGTGCGATAGTTTTTTACATGTATCTACATTCCTGATTTGATTTTTAGGTAAATAAGTAAAACTCGCAATCGAGGTACCACACGAAAAAAGTTCGATTGCCACGAGACTCGGCCTCCAGGCCGCGGAAAACTGATGAAGGAAATTAAAAGTTGCATATAGATTTTGGTTTTGGATAATGTCTTGTTTCATTCCTCATCAACAAAGTCTAGAAAAAATACTAATAACCCTGAAAAAAAAATGTGGGAAATAATCCCTGTGCCTGGGATATTAAGGATTTCCTTTTCTTGTTGCTACATATAATTCTTGTAAATTAATTTAAATTACGTTATATATATAAGGAGGTTATTTTGCTGAAGTGTTATAAGTATGCAATACATAGAAATGTCAGGAGAAACACCTAGTATTCAAAAGAAAGTTATTTAATGTTGACATCAACAGGCATAAGTCGTATAGTTCCCACAAAACGCTTAGCTCCAACGGGCTAAAGTCATATGTTCCCCACATGTTTATTTTCCTTATTTCACAAAGTCCCGCAAGAAATTAACATTAATTTTGTAATTCCAATTAAAAAAACAGAATCTCCAACATGCCTAGAAATCGAACGGCGTATCTTCCTTCGTTTAGCCATAACCGATAAGAATCACACACATTGACCGAAAATCATTTGTCAGTTAAAACTCAAATTCTTAACTTATTTTCTGTTCTAGTTCTTTCCTAATGTCCGTATTTTACCATTCGGCTTTAGAGCTAGTGTTGAAAATGACTATTAAATAGTCAAAAACGGTCATTAACTGTCATAAATGGTAATTCATATTGATTCAGTAATATTTTATTACTTTTTCGGTTGTGCGTACGCGATTGGTCGAATTCGGTAGGTCACGTGACTTTCGCGCAGGTCCGTGAAACACCGATCTTTACATCTGAATTCAGTAGAGTAATCAAAACTCATTCACTCAACGACACAAAATATGTTTTTCTTGCGAAAACTGAGTCAGGAAATTATATTTACGGTTCATCACATACGGTCAAATTGATTGATATTGACCGTATTTGACCAGTCATGTATGGGGTCTGACAAATGTGACCGGTCAGATATATTCATTTTACATTTAGTACACAAAACTAAAGCCAAACCCCAGACCAAACAAAGAACCTATTAAGAACAAAACCTTTTCCTTTAGGCAAGTAAGCGAGGATGACACGCAGCTAGCGTGAACACGTGAAGTTTAGTCAGCGAAGTCCTGCTATTTTATCACGTGTAGACACCCTATTCCATGTCCTTCATACAAAATATGAAATTTTGTTTTACTCTAAAAGTAAAAAGAAATATCAAACTGGGTACTTCCTAATATTTTATAGTATTTTTGTACAAAAAAAAAACATATGTTCACTCATTCTTTTAACTTAACTTAGCACAAAAGATTTAAGTATTTAGCGATGGCGGACGGAGTGAGCACCAAGCATCCGTTTTACTCATGAACGCACAGTAAAAGTGGTTTGTTTTTATGCTGAATAGTCCTATTTCTAGCCAATTCATACAATGTAAACGATGGAATGCGAATCTGTAGTTGGTTCATAGAGATACAATAGCGTGTGGATGGAGTGAGCACAATAAATTATCAGGAAATGTTTTAATACGAAACTTGATAATCTGAAATTGCAGGCTCCAATTCAATAGAGCTGTAACAAAAAAAAGAACACTGAATAACTCGACCAACTTATTTCAGTATGAAGATATAGCTGACCGCTTGTGTGGACTGAGTGAGCACACGTTTAACTAAATATCTTTCATTCAATCGCATTACAAAAAGAAAACCTTGTTTTTACAATTGTTTTAAACCTTTAACTAAATGATAAATATACATTTAATTAAATCTGGAGCTGCTCACCTGGTGGAAACGCAGACTAATTAATTTGGTTTTTTTTGTATCCACCGCTGTGGCCGTTCGTAATTGGCGCAGTCGGTAGGATACTCGCGGTCGGTTTCGTGCTTTAGAAGATTTCCGTTTCGGACTCGAAGCCCCCGTGTGGCTCTCAAGTCACATCACGAGTATCCTGAACCACGACGACGTGCTGCAGCGACAGGCATCCAGACATCGATACCAAGGAGGCAAAGATACCAAGACAAATGAAACCGTGAGTACACTGAATCTTTCATGTGTTGCTCTCTTTTTTCTTAGTGTGTAATCCTATATTTTTTCTCCCTGTGTGTAATATTCCTTCTCCAAAATTTTCCATCCCAGGCAATCGGGGTCCGATTCCCCTAGGTTAGGTAGAAATAATAGGCTAGACGAAAGTCGCAGGGATATGATGAAAACAGCTATTTGATCAATTCCATAAGTGATTTGATCAAATCACGGAGGATATTAAAATAACGATATAATTTTATCATTTCCCTAAACAAATCTAGTGATTTGAACAAATACCAACTAATTCAGTAAAATGTAAAAACAAGTTCTGTGGCATTTTAAAGATTTATTTTGTGCATGGCTTCTGCATAATAACAATAATCAACCAAACAAAAAAAAACTTAAAAACAGTGAATATATAACTGAGCAGGAAAATAATTAAATTGGTGGTAAAAATTATTGAACGAGCGGTTACATGTGGGCAGTTATAAATAGGAATTTGTCAGTAAGAAATCTCATTATAAGTAAATCTATAGATAATTATGGTAAAATAAAACTTTTTTGTGGTAAAATAAAATAAAAAGAAATGAAAATGACATAGAATTTGCTCAATAGCAGCTTAAATAAACTTATTCTATAATGAGAGCAGGTTTGGCTTTCGATTATCGATCGATCTGCCGAACAATTTATCAAACCGCTCATTCCATCATTTTTACCGCTCATTCAGTTTTTGGACATAATAACATTTTTTTTTTGTATGATATAATAACTGAATAATTGATTTTTTATTACTGTCTATGTTTTATACTTTCGTACTAATTAAACAACCGCCATAAAATTAAATAACTGCTTAATATGTTTTCCAATTGATCATAATAACATCTCGAATATTTGAATAACATCTCAATTAATTAGTTCCTATTTTTTTTTGTGAAATTTATTGATTAATGTCCGATTTCCCATTGAAAATTAGTGCAATTCCACGCGGAAGTCATTTAAAAAAAAATAACTGAATTTTGTGAGTACCTACGTCTATATTTTGCGTTATTTTCATTGACTTTGTTTGGTTTTCGAACTCAATTCACTCGCCATATTTAAGCGCGTGATTCAAAAATAGAGCTCCAGTAACTTTTGATAACTTTTTAAAACTTTGTTAGGAAACAGGGGCCCTATTTTTGAATCACTCGTTTCGAAATTTTTCGTTCAACAACGAGTTTTTTTCTATGACTTTTAATTCATCTTCGAACGAAAATCACTCGCCATCTTGAAGTGAGTGATTTAAAATAGAGCTCCAGATAAAAGTGTGTGAAACTGATTACTATGAAATGTGTACTAGAAAACTTGTCCATTGGTAAAAATACAGTTTATCATACAAACTTTGTAAATATGTTTTTTTTTACTTTGAGTCAGTTTTTTATTTCATATGTATTTCACAACTTGTAAACGCTTTGCAGGTTGGTGCGACTTTAGCAACGACATCTGTGAAAACTATTCAACATCACCACTACCCTTTGCTGCCTTCTGAATACGGTGCTACAGCGACTGCATTTAAACTAGTTACAATGTCTACGTACAGAGGGCGCGGTTACGTTCTTTTGAATATGAGCACGAAAATCTTCCAAAAAAGTTGCGAAAAATTCAAAAAGGAGATAAAGATTCGTCAGTATTTAACATGCTGGAAATGTTAAAACATATTATGATATCGAATGTACGGAAGTCTCAATTAAAAGATACTACTTGATGACAAAAGAAAATAAAAGTACTTGGAAATGTATGAATTGTTACGATCGTGAGCAAAAGAATGAAATAAACACTTCTTCACCAACAGGCACAGAAACGAAAGATCAAACAGAAGCTCTGAATAAAAAAAAATCTCTGTAACATACCCACTGAAAACTCATTAACGTCACAACACACCAATAGATGATCTAGATACTAACACACTTAGATCTATTAAAAAGAAACCACACGAATTACAGAATTCACTTCCTGGTCTAACAGCTTTCTTCCGAACTTCTCACGAAATCAGTTCTCAGTACTTGCCAGATAATACTACCGTAGGGAGCTTTAACATTTATGAATTAAAAGAAGAAATAAATATATTGCAAATAGAACTTGTCGCTGCGACCACAAATATAGACAACCTAACATTGACTAACAATACACTTCGCAAGAAATTACTAGAACGAGACCAAGCAATTCGCAACTTAACACACAGTCAAAACCAACCCGATGACTCAAGAATTTGAAATGAGGATGCTCAACTACGCCTACCAGTCAGAAAATAAATAATAAATAAGTAGTCGTTCTCCAAAGCCTGAAACTCCCGAAAAAGTATCAATTCCAATATTACAACCCGTCAACCACAGAGCTACAGCAACAACAAATATGCATCAAATGCTTTTACCTAAACAAAACTAAACTAAACATGGAACTGATATTGCTTAGTATGAACTTTACCAACTGTTGTTTTATCAACATTAATGTAAACTAAAATAATGATCAATTTTTAGATAATGTATATTTAAAAAAAATGTTACTATAGACTATCCTGCCTATGAGACACGCTTCTTTAAACACGTAGCAAGAGTACATACCAAATCATTACCTGTTAATACCCTCCCGCGTTTGAAAACCTCTAAAGTAATAAACAATTCAAAAAAACGCTTAGGGCACTATCCCATTCTATTTTAAAATTATACCGAAAACAAATGTTGAAAACTCTATTCCCCTTGCTAGCATGCAAGCTGCAAATAAATCAGGTTCCCAAAATAAACAGTTTTTGCATTCCTAAATGTACTGATAATAGCTTTACACTCTTTCACCAAAATTTCGCAGGTTTACTTAACCCTTCCACACTGCTTTTAATAAATCAAATAATCTTCAAGTAACTCTTCAAGAGTTTGAAGATAAAAGTATGAACATTAGTATAATATGTACTGCCGAAACTTTCCTAAAAATAGGGGACGAAAAACACGTTAAGATCAAGGATTTTCAGTTAGCCGCTTCTTATTATAGACCTAATCGAAATCAAAGGAGAGGTGGAGCGTGCATATTAGTAAAGAAAAATATTCCCTTTCAAACAATTAAAATCATTAATGAATATGCTACTTGCAAGAGATTCGAATGTTGTGGAATCGAAATTAAAAGTAATAACTTAATAATATTATGTATTTATCGCACACCTGACTCTTAACGAGATATTTTTTTTACTAAATTGGAAGCCTTACTACAGCGACTTTTAATAAAAAAAAAGGTTTAAAAGATGGTTATTATTGCGGGGGATTTAAAATATTAACACAATGATCTCTGATGGGTATTCTAAGAATTTGATAAATCTTGCAATCTTATGATATCGACCTGCATATAAATGAACCTACACGACTTATCAAATGTATAGATCACATTGCTAATAACTTGAAAAAACAAAGCTTCTGTTCTTGATTTAGGTATATCTGTCCATAGGGCACAAAAAGCTGAATTTAAAAAAATGAAATAAAAAAATACTTTGGAGTGGTTGGAAATTAGACGAGATTTTAATAAAGATAATGTTAAAAAAATCTACGATTGCATTAAATCTTTATCTTTTTCAGACAGTTTAACAGATAGTATAACTGATAGTGCTTTCAATAAATTTCATTCTCTATTCTCCTTATTCTACAATTTATGCTTTCCAAAAATCAAGATTAAAATTAGCAGAAAATCAAACAAAACAAAATGGATCACTAAAGGTATTAAAAAATGCTGTAAGACAATGACACAGCTATACAAATCATATCAAACAGCAAATGAAAATAATAAAGCTTTGCATAGCTATGTATATGAAATTTACACAAAAATAATAAAACGATGTATGTATAGGTCTTCAGAAACAAGGTAATTTACAATATATTACCAATTAAAAAAAACACAAGTCAAGAGCCACCTGAAAAATAATAACTACTCAAGTATCTGATACCCCATTAACAACGGACTTTAATGAGTTTTCTCTAATGGTTTAACGGTTGTAAAACCATCTGAAGTAGCTAACACATTGAACAAACATTTTATAGAAACTACTAACATTACCCTTAAAATAATAATGATAGCCCCAATAAACCCGCTCTTGATCATTATCATTCCAGCATGTTCTTCAACCTACTAGTTCAGACGAAATTCAAAAAAATATGATTGGGCTTAAAAATAGGAACTCAGTTGGATACGACAACATTCCACTAAAATAGTTAAATTAGTATCAGAACCAATAGCCAAAGTCTTGAGCCATATGGTAAATTTATTTCTTAGTGAAGGAGTTTTTTCAAAAGCATTACAAATTTCAGAAATAATCCCCTTTTTAAGAATGGAGACAAAAAAAAACCTAGCAATTATAGACTATCTATAAAATCTTTGAAAAGACTGGTATTAAGCCAGTCTTTTCAAAGATTTTCGAAAAAATAGTGCACACTCGACTTGTTAACTTTGTAAAGAAAATGAACATTATCAAAAATGAACAACACGGATTTCGGCAGAAACATAATACAGCTCTGGCCAATTACACCTTGGTACACAATGTTATAGAAAGTCTTGACTCTAGAACTTCGGTATTTGCACTATCTTTAGACATGAGCAAGCATTCGATTTTGTAGAACATGATAAACTCATACGGAAATTAGAATGTTACGGAATCAGAGGGTCAGTTATGGATTGGTTCACTAGCTATTTAAGTAACAGGTCTCAATATGTAGTAATTAATAAAACAGAAAGTAAGGGCAACAAATTCGAAAACAACGAATACAAATCAGATTTAATAGAAAACAAATTTGGTGTGCCGCAAGGCAGCATCTTAGGACCAATTTTATTTATACTATATATTAATGACCTTCCCAGTGTTACATAACACAAATCAGTTCTCTTTGCCGATAATACTACATTCATTGTCAAAGCTATAAATAAAGAACACTTTGGACAGGAATTATACTTAACTTTAACAGCAGCCACTAAATGGTTAAAAGAAAATAAATTGAGAATCAATATAGATAAAACTAAAGTAATACAGTTCTAGACACATCAATCTCCTAAAATTAACATTAATATAAAGTTTGAAGGGCAAATTATCAACACTGTTAATACAAAAAAAAATTTAGGCATAATTCTAGACCCAAACTGTACATGGAAGTCTCATATAGAACATGTTTTTAGTAGACTCAGCCGATTCGTCTTTGCCCTTCGTCGATGCATGTTGACTATAAGACGTAACAACACGTCAACATTAAGATTCTAGTAAAGGAACACTATACGTGCTTTTAAAATTTGAGGGTTTCCCTCGATTACACTAAGATCCCATCATCAGATCCCAAAATGGAAAAATGGGACCAACTAGAAGGTACACCCTCTAAGTAGGCGGAAAAAAAAATCGATTTGGTCGACAAACGACTGAGATATGAGGTAACAAACATACAAAAAAATAAAAATAAAAAACATACAGTCGAATTGATAACCTCCTCCTTTTTTGAAGTCAGTTAAAAATATCAGTTATGCTATAACATTACAAGTCTTCAATGCCTTACCGGAACACCTAAGGAAGCTCTCAGGCACCACTTTTAAAAGCAAGCTTCATTCATGGCTGATTATACGCTTTTTATTCCCTGAATGAGTATTTTACACGCGAGTCTACTCCCACATAAATTATTTAGGTTCCGTAGCCGAATGGCAAAAAACGGAACCCTTATAGTTTCGTCCAGTCTGTCTGTCTGTCTGTCCGTCCGTATGTCACAGCCATTTTATTCTGTAACTATAAACATCACACTGTTGAAATTTGGTAGGAGTATGTATCCTGTTAACCGCTTTACGATTCTCATACAAAAAATTAAAAAAATGACATTTAAGGGGGGGCTCCCATACATGAAACTAAAACCAAAATTCTAACGTTTCATAGCTAGACGCTTCCAAAGTGGTAAAATGGGCGTCCCCCCATCTGACTTCTAAACTAAGCGAGTGTACATTTTGAAAAAAATATAAAATGTAGATCTTAACAAATACTTTCAACGAAAATTGGTTTGGACGGAATCGAACGAGAGTTTTTGAGATATAGAACATTTTCAACAACCGCAAACATAACTTTGTACTTCATACAAACACTATGAAAAACAAAGTTATATTTGCTGTCAACAAAATATTGTGAATTTTACTAAGTGGAAGTAAGTGGATTCTCAAATTCAGTTAAAGCTGGAACGGAACCCTCAGTGCGCGAGTCCGACTCGCACTTGGCGGGTTTTTTATTTCTTCTTTCTGTGTTACTTTTATTTTTGCTATGTTACTTGTTATTTGCTTAGAATATTGTGCAATAATGTTATAATTACTTAAAGTATAAATAAGTGATTAATGTGGTGTAAGTTAATGCTTTAAATTAATAAATATTTGTATGCTACTGCTAGCAAATTTTGGCGCACTCATGTCTAAACCATATGTTCGTTAATGTGCCTAAAATTTTACATATAAACTTTTGAGTTTGAGTTTGAGTATCAACCACTATGTAATTGTACCAGCGAACCCAGCAAGCGACTTCGCATAAGCAACAGCGTCATCACTAACGCCAGTAGATGGCGATAAACAGTTTTGACTCACGGGAAAACTTGGGATCGCTCGGAGAGACATAAAGAAATAAAGTTCTGATAATTCACTTTATTGGGTCATTTCTGGAATAACTCATGATAATTTTTGGACGTCTTGCGCTGTATATCAGAACTTTGTCTGATATACGTTTAGTGCAGACGTATCTATGGCCTTCAGTCGAGTGCATAGGATTTTAAGAAATATCTTTGATTCTTAGCACTTTTGGAAAACACTTCGTTCATACTTAGTTAAATTTTATTTATCTTAACTTTATTGCACTGTAAGCTGTACAATTGGCGGACTTAATGCCTTGAAGCGTTCTCTACTAGTCAACCGCTTGGGGGGAAAATATCATTGACGAGTTTCGGGCTATTAACGGTATACATTATCAAGTGCTTTATTTAAAACATCTAGTACCTATCAAAATAGGTTAAAATCATTGAAGAATATT
This sequence comes from Pyrausta purpuralis, assembly GCA_963924145.1. Taxonomy (NCBI): domain Eukaryota; kingdom Metazoa; phylum Arthropoda; class Insecta; order Lepidoptera; family Crambidae; genus Pyrausta; species Pyrausta purpuralis. Next base: position 11,544,618 of record OZ001647.1, on the reverse strand, counting down.
GCTATCGTAAGTGAAGGGTCCTATTTTTTTCTGTCTCACTACATTTTTTATTAATTTTTTCGTTTGTTGGAAATTAAATATTAATCCAAATAAGTAGAATCATAATATTGAAAAATCGTATCACAAATTCATTTAATCGCCCACAGTCGAAATGTTACAACACTATTGCATCGCAATACACTTGCAACATTAAAAATAAAAAGTTCAATTGTAATTGTCATATTGGACTATCTACTTAAACTTAAAATCAGAGTATAGTCGGTGCATACAAATCGGTACGCAGGCGCGGTCCGAAGGGGGGGGGGGGGGGGGTCACAGGGGACATGACCCCCAAAATTAAGGTCAAATAGAAAAATCACAAAAACTTGCCAAATAACAAAAGGAAATTCCTAGCTATCCCTTAACAGTAATCAACTTATAGTTTGCTGTCATCTGGTGCTGTTGTTATTAACTACGTAAGGTGGCCAAAATAACTTGGAAATTACATCTAGTTTAGAAACAATGAACGAACTAAGTAGTTTTGGTAGTCCTAGCAAAATCGATTTGCGTTGTTATGATAAAGATTGTTTAACAATACCTGTTCTGATAATGTAATATGTCCGTTTATTGTAAAGATTCAAAATAAAGATATAGCTGTCGAGTTAGCTGTCAAGGCAAAAAAAGGAACCCTTGTAGTTTCGTCAAATCTGTCTGCCTGCCCGTCCAGATGTCACAGCCACTTTATTCCAAAACTATTAGCATAACACAGATGGAACTTGGTAGGTAAGAGTATTCTGTAAACCGCTTTACAATTCCTATACAAAAAATAAAAAATAATGAATGTACCTACTAAAACATTTTTTCTTGCTTTAACCTATGCATGTGGGATCTATGGATAGTTTTTTTCCAAAACAAAAAGAGAAGTCGCCTAGTAGAGGCCGCCAGCTTTGGTAGCGTGTAAACTAATCCAACGCTCTAGCATCGGCGAGTCCCACCGGTTAGCCAATGCCGCCAGGATGCTATTTGTACTGTTGCGGAACCGATATAGGACTGAGGCGCACCGCTTTCGGATCAACGTGTGAAACCCGTCAGTGTGCGCCTCGGCGAACATTGTCGACGCGCTGCAAAATCGCGAGAGTCCAAGCAGCATCCTGAACGCATTGTTGTATTGTACTCGCAGCGCTCTATAGGTACGCTGCGTGAACCTGACCCATAGGCTGCACGTGTAAAGAGACTGACAATAGGCTTTAAAAAGCGTGATTTTCACGTTGTCATTACAACGTGCAAACCGACGTGCCAGCATACTACAACGCACCGACAGCGCCCTGCGCTCCCGTTCTATGTCGGCATTATCATTAAGATCCTCTGTAACCCAGTGGCCGAGGTATTTACATGTGTGAACCTGTCTTAAAGGCGTACCACAGAGTGCTAAGTGGGGAACTGATGAGTATGTTTTAGTCCCAGCTTTGAAGACCATAAACTGGCTTTTGGAGACATTATATTTGAGTCCATGGGCTTTTGCATAATTTTCACATATACCCAAAAGTTTACGCATTGCTCCGATCGATGGGGTCAGCAGCACCATGTCGTCAGCATAACTAATATTATTAATACATACACCGTCGACATGACATCCGACCTTGGTGCCACTGAGCTCACCGATCAGTCGGTTCATGTACAGGTTGAAGAGGCTTGGAGAGCTTAACCCCCCTTGCCTCACGCCGCACTCCAACCTGTACACATCCGATAGCACACCAGCCCACTTAACACTGTTCTTTTGGTTGTTGTACCAGTACTTAAACATTGACACAATTTCAGAAGGCAAATTTGTCTCGTTATTTAATTTTTCCCAAAGTACATTGTATGATACCAAATCGAATGCCTTTGACAGGTCCAAATAACAAGCGTAAACTGGCGTTTTTCGGGCTGTGTAGTACTGGACGGTCTGCTTGAGACAAAGAATGGCGCTTTCTGTTGACAAACGTGGCCTAAACCCAAACTGAGCGTCGTGAAGATCAAGGTGCCGATTCAATTGTTCATTTAGCAGACTGTCCAGCACTTTAGCTATAATTGTAGCTAACGAAATAGGCCTATAGTTAGCGCTGTCAGAAACATCCCCAGTCTTATTTTTCACTATCGGTACAACAATTGTATACATTAAATCATCTGGCAGATAACAATGTTTTATACATAAATTAAAAAACATAGACAGGACCCTAGGTAAATGTACACCCGCATATTTAAGATGCTCGATGCTTAAGCCATCGTGCCCTGGTGACTTACCTCTTGTCATTTTTCTTATTACACATGCCACATCCTTAGCAGAAAACAGAACGCTTTGGTCTCGGACACTTTCCGAAGCATCGAGCATTGGAGACGCGGATGCAGCCTCTAAAGGAGAAGCGAGCCGAAAGTGGCGCTGAAACATATTAGCGATATCTCGTGGTTCGCAGATACCAGCCACACTCGCAGGGAGACTAAGCTTGGGGCTAAGTTTATTTGTACATTTCCAAAATTTATAAAAATTATTATTTAAATGATGCTGAGCAATGATATCCATTTGTAACTGTTTTTGATTGTTTTGACAAAATTTTAATTTAGATTTGAAATTGCGTCTAGTTTCGCACATTTTATTGTAAATATTCCCACTATTAGGTTTGCCATGTAGCAACCACATTCCATAACAATGCCGCGCCTCCCTGTGAGCACCGCTAACATATTTGTTCCAGCCTACAACTGGTTTATATTTTTTCTTTTTATTATAACTTAATACAGCAGCCTTTGTCAATATGTTTACAATATTTTTATACAATGTATCTAATAATAATTTATGGTCTGCACTATGACAGATTTTATTCCCACACTCGCAAAACTCAGTAGGGAAATCCAAGCACCTTAGGTTTGAGTGACAATATTCAGAATACCTGTTTATTTGGTGTCTATCTCTTTCACCCCACACTATTTTATTAATCGTAGTACTTGTGTTAAGAATTACAGGTTGAATTAAATTTAAATTACATTCAATTAATAGCGGCAGATGATCAGACCAATAAACGTCATATAATACTGAAGCATTTGCAACTATACTTCTAGCTGCCTCCGTTACTACACAATGGTCTAGCCACCTACGGCTACCGTGAGCCTCACTAACAAACGTGTATGTGTCCGAGGGTAACAGATCCGAGTCAATACACGACCACGACTGTTCAGCACAAAAATTCAACAATTCATTTGCAAATAGCTCACCTGGGTGCGCATTGAAATCTCCCAACACTAACACACTTTCAACACTATTGCTCTCGATTATTGCATTAATTTCACTAAGGCACTCCGTGAACTCGATAAGATTTTCCGCACAACAGGTCGGCATATACACTGACATTATTAACATGGAGCAATTGTCATGAACTGTCTTAATAGCTGCAAGCCGGTCACTTTTGCAGGGTACCACCGATACACACGGAAATGAAGATCGTTTCCATAAAAAGGCCACACCTCCATACGGTCTCCCTCTCAGTATTCCCGCCGAAGTGTCCACCGCTGACTTACCCGTAAATGAAAATTCACTGTGAATGGTACCTAAGTATGGGATATCATCAGGTAAAAGCCAAGTTTCCTGAAGTGCTATCAAATCACTTTTGCCACAAAGCTTTCTAACACACTCGACAGAACGATATATATTTTTGCAGTTAAAGCTTGCAATTTTCGTCGTCATTGTAATTCATTAATTTCTATTTAGATTTTCACGGCTTGATCTTTGTCTAAAGTTCACAAAGCGGCGGTAGGCTATCCCAACTGGCCAGAAGTCATCTTTGAGAAATGTATCAAATTTATATTTTGGAATAAAGATTTTATACGCATTATAATCCTTATTCACCTTCATAGGCATCTTTTCCAATGTAACTGTAATATCGGACTTGTTTTTGATATAATTTACTATGTCAAGTTCGGTCACATCTTTAGAAACATTATAAATATAGATGGGAGCTTTTACATCGGCCGCTTTGAATTTCGCATCTATGTCTACAATTGCTTTACCTCGGTTTCCTATAAAGCGATTACGCAACCTCTTTTTTTGTACAAGGACCCAGTTTTCATCCGGGGTCTGAGATTTCCAATCACCTCCTTGAGCGACCTCCAAAAAAGTTTTATTCTAACACGAGGATTCTAAGACGAGGCGAACAACTTGACTTTCGCGTATGCAAGGCAAAGGTGAGTGGCTTTTGGTCCGTGTAGTTCGTGAATTCTCTCGCTTCCAGCATGTGATAAATATTTGATGGCCAGGTAAATTGCAAGAAGTTTGATATCGTACGAAGAGTACTTAAGTTGCGCGCGACTGAACTTACTTGAGTAAAACGCTATTGGCTGCCAGGCGCCTTCAATTCGTTGTTGAAGAACAGCGCGTAATGCATCATCGGAAGCGTCGGCCGTGACTGCCAACTTGGCTAAAAGTGCTGCCTAACACAAACTATCTTTCTTATCGTTAAAAGCTTTCAGCGCATCCCCTGTCAATTCTATAGTTTGGTTCCCTTTGTCTGAGCCAGTTAGCAGAACGTTAAGAGAAGCCTGGGTTTCAGCTGCACGGGGAATAAAACGTCGTCTCTGTAAAAAATGAGCATGCCGAGGTACCTCCTAAGCTGTTATACAATAACTGGCTTAGGGAAGTTTAACGGCCTGGACTTTTTCTTCTAGCGGTTTGATACCGTCTGCTGAGAGACTGTACCCCCAAAATTTAACTTCTGACGCTCCGAACACACATTTTGAGGTGTTTCATAAAATTCCGTACTCGGTCATCTTTTGAAACAGCCGACGGAGTTGTTTTTGATGGGATCCAGGGTCAGGAGACGCAACCAAAAAGTCGTCCAAGTATGGATAGACAAAATCATATTACGAGTCAGCTCTGAAATGTTTGACCTGCGTTACGCAAGCCAAACGCCATGTCACCTACATGACAATACAATTCAAAGAGGCCAAAGGTGTTGTGATCGCCGTTTTAGGGATATCGTCCTGTTGATAGGTATCTGGTTATAGGCTTTCACGAGGTCTAGAATCGAAAAGATAGTGCAACAAGAAATATTGTGAGTGAAATCGTGTATGTGCCTGACCGGATACCTATCAGGGATGGTGCGTGCGTTCAATCTGCGATAATCGCCACAGGGGCGCCAGCAGTCTTTTTTGGGTGCTGAATGTAGTGGGGTCGACCAAGGGCTATCAGATTGTGGAGCAGTCCTCTCCTGCAGCATCATGTCATAGTCACGTTTCGCTATTTGTAACTTATCACAGGTGCACCAGGTGTGGTTTTTATGTAGTGAATGGTGTTGTGTTAAGTGTTGCGTGGTGAGCCAGCAGATCGAATTAAGTCGGAAAATTCCTTTAAAATATTGTGAAAGATGGATTTCCCGGTAACGACTTTAACTGACGAAATGCCACTATGTCTATCGGCTGTCACGACAGAAACATTTAATGAAGTAACATAATCCACCAACCGCTTATTTCTCACATCAACAACAAGATTAAAGTGCGCTAAAAAGTCTACACCAATGATAGCTTTGTTTACGTCGGTTATTACGAAACGCTACACAAAGTCTCGACGCAACCTGAGGTTGAAAACGCAGGCTTGCGAAGCCGTATGTATGTATGACGGTTCCATTCGCGGCTCTAAGTTCAAAATTAGTCTTGAAACGTCATTCCGTGAACGCTGAACGAGGGGAACACACATACATCACTGCCAGTGTCCACAAGAAATTGCACCTTACTGTTCAGGTCTGCCACAAACAGGCGACCGTGGCTATTGGGGCGATCGTCTGTCGCCATTACTGACCGCCCTGTCTGTTTTCCGGCTTGTATTCGAAGAGTTTGATGCAGGATTGAGCTTTGCTGCCGGACTTGAAGTGGTACGAACAAATTGGGTTTTTGCGGTTTCTGGATAGCGATCTGCTGCGACTGCGCGGACATTTGTTGTCCTTGGCCCTGAAATTCGTCCTTGATCTGCTACGTCGTGTGGTAAGGGCGTAAACTTGCTGCATCAGCTTTTATTTTTGCTCCGCCATCATATCCAACCTGTCATCTGTGCTGCGGTGGTGTGATGAGGTAGACGCTGATGTTGATGCTACTGCGATTTGCAAGATCGGCTGTGGCTTCTTAAAATGTAGTGGCCTGGGATGCGATTACAGTCTGCATGCTACTGGGTAGTTAGTTAGTTAGTTAGTTTGTCTGGGGTTTTTTCCGCACTTAGCCTCACGATTGGGCCATTGTACGATGTCCCTCTTTTTTATTCTAAACACCCCAAACTTTCCTAGAAGGCTAGCAATCTGCCTAGATTGCTAATGGCGTCCGGGAATGTGTCTTGGGATTAGAGAATATTTTCCGGTGTTGCATTACTCCTGTGCACTCCATGCGTACATGGCGTGCTGTTTCTTCTGCCTCCATGCACCCTCCGCATAGGGGGCTGTCTGTGACACCTATTGTGAATAATTGCTTGTTTAAAAGAGTGTGGCCAGTTTTAGTGCCTATAACTGTGCGTAGTTTGTCTCTAGGTAAGCGGATCAGGTTGCGAGCACCCTTTTCGAAGCTTCCGGGACTGCATTCTTTGTTCACCGTTTCTCCACTCTGCTTGATGTCCTGCTTCAGTTTCTGCACGTAGCCAAATTCTTATTTGGGTCTGCGGTATGGGCAGTAAAGGTTCCGGTCCATATACTGTTGTTGCTGAGCCCTGCTTGGCTAGTTCGTCAGCTGCGTCGTTACCTAAGGAGTTGCTATGTCCTTTGATCCATTGCAAGGTAACCTTATTTGTGCTTGCTATGTATTGGAGTGCTTTATGACACTCCAAAATAAGGACGAATGTTATACTATTATTTTGTAGGGCCTGGAGCACCGATGCGCTGTCCGAGACGTTTTTAATATGCAGGTCTTTGACGTCTCTGGCTGCGACTACCTGTTTTGTTGTTTGTTTGTTTGAAAAGGTCTTTATATTTACAATACGATACTAACAACTAGTGTGCATTTACTTTCCTAGATTTAGTTAGATTTAGGCTTGTTGACAAAGCGCAATTCGTCCGTTTAGTAGCTACTCGGCGCGTGACGTCACGCTTGCTATCTAGTCCGGTTCAAGCACGCAGTGATGTGGGAGTCGGTGTGTCCGATAACTATCGCTATAGTCCAGGTCAGCTAGTCGCGTTTTTCCCATATTTGGGATTAATTTGTTTTTATGTTCCAAATTAGTATGCGGGTAAAACCTTTTTGTTTGTTTTAAGATAAAACCTTTTAGTAGTTGCAATTTAATACTTTTATGCAACTTAGCTAAGTTCGTGTATCGAGGGGTATTGTATGAGATGTTCACCGCTTTGTTTTGTACCCTTTGAAGCATTTCAACATTTAACAATGAAATCCTAATTATTGATAATCTAAGTATTTTTAATAAAATCACTGCGTTTAGTCTCTTAGCCAACCCACAGACCGACAAGGCAGATACTTTATAAAAAAAAACATTTGCTAAGACAGCGCCATACATAGAGTAGTAATATTGTTTTATTTTACTAATTTGAACAATAATTTAACAGCCTTTCTGTTGTAGTGGGTTGTGCTCCGAACTACGAAGCTAAGTAGACTCGGGCTCGACCCGTCCGTGAGTTATGAATGTATATGTCGCAGGGATATGATGAAAACAGCTATTTGATCAATTCCATAAGTGATTTGATCAAATCACGGAGGTTATTAAAATAACGACATAATTTTATCATTTCCCTAAACAAATCTAGTGATTTGAACAAATACCTGAACTAATTCAGTAAAATGTAAAAAAAAAGTTCTGTGGCATTTTAAAGATGTATTTTGTGCATGGCTTCTGCATAATAACAATAATCAAACAAACAAAAAAAACTTAAAAACAGTGAATATGTAACTGAGCAGGAAAATAATTACATTGGTGGTAAAAAATATTGAACGAGATGTAAAAATTATTGAGGTTACATGTGGGCAGTTATAAATAGGAATTTGTCAGTAAGAAATCTCATTATAAGTAATTCTATAGACAATGATGGTAAAATAAAATAAAAAGAAGCATGCTTAAGGAATGAAAATGACATAGAATTTGCTTAGTAGCAGCTTAAATAAACTTATTCTATAATGGGAGCAGGTTTGGCTTTCGACGGTCTGCCTCTCTTCCTTTATGTCCGAGTGGAATGTTTTTAGCTTCAACGGGAGGTACGGCGTACTTCAAACGTATATGAGTTCGGGTATCACCGCTCGCTATGATCTGCCGAACTATTTATCAAACCGCTCATCCCATCATTTTTACCGCTCATTCAGTTATTGGACTGCTCAATTATTCTCAGAATAGACATAATAACATTGTATGATATAATAACTGAATAATTGATTTTTTATTACTGTCTATGTTTGTTACTTTCGTAGTAATTAAACAACCGCCATAAAATTAAATAACTGCTTAATATGTTTTCCAACTGACCATAATAACATCT